>CM038051.1:188343587-190743587 GCA_021397845.1 Areca catechu
GTGATGATTAGTAATCATGAGACATGATATAACCTTTTAACCATATAATCAAGAACATAGAAATGGATGCCGGTCGTGTTAGTCTTCAAAGGATCCAAGCCGGAATATTGTCTAAGGACCTACTTGTTACAATATTCAAGGATCAGGAGTCGATCTGAGTGCTTCTATTGAAGCCAAGGAATGGTTGACTAGAAGAAGCTTGATTGGATTGTCCTAGATAAAAACGAATACACGTCGATAGCCTTTTGACTATATGATGAGAAGGCATCGATCGTTGCTAAGGCTTGATCAGGCAGAGGCAATCGATGGGCGGTGCCTGATAGAGGCTAGTTTGTAGAGATGTCATTTTCCATAATAAGAGGTTGGTCGAACAATGGGGCTACCCATATATCAAGTATGCGATCGAGACATATCTAGGAATATTGGAGTCAAAATACCGATCATTGACCAAGGGTCATATTTAAAGAATTGTCCGTATGTACATGTTGATAGCTTTCAGAAGATCAGATGATGGAAAAGCACTAGCCAAAATCGAGGCTTGCTTGATGAGGGTACTCGGCAGTTGATGCTTAAATGGACTCGATCGGCTGAGAAAGAAACTAACTTATCCAATAAGAGATCGGTTAAGTGATGGAACCAAGCATGCACTGATCATGTTGACTTGTCTGATAACATTAGAGCCAGGAAGAAGTCCTCTTCCAATCAAGATCCTAATTTGATGAATGATCGGTGGAAGCATATTAGGACTGTCTAACCAGTATGTTGGGTTGCTTGATAGCATTGGGGTTGGAAGTCTATCAGTCAAGGACCTAATCTAATGAATGGTTTGCGGGCATGTAACGGAGCCGTCCGACTAAGCTTGTTGACTTGGATTTCATGTCTTTGGTCTAAACTGGATTTCCCTTATCACTAGCTATTTCAATAGCCATGTCTAGAGAGAGGAGATGGGCATGGAAATGACAGTGATAGGATGATGGTTATATCGAATGCATGATCCCTTGGGTCACGCAAGTTATGTATTGGTTATAGTTTTGAGTCCCCAGCATTACTGCTTCCAAGTCTCAAACATTAGTGTTGCTGGGTTTTCTCGTTGCCTTGCCAACACCCTGTTTAAACTATTAAAGGAAATGTTAAGAATCATATGAGATGGCTTAATCGCCGAGACAATACTAAGCCGTACTCTGTGCTCTCTCCTGGATTTAATTGAAAAAATGGTGATCTCAATCTAAAAAAGTTCTGGGTTTGATCAACTAACGAGAACTATCTAGGAACGTTCTTGATTGTCTAGTTTTGCATTTGGGATTGATAAGAAAGTTCCTCGTGTTTGGCAGGAAACTTGGGAAAGACGGCGTTATGCGATGAGGCTGGGTTGTGACTTCGAAGATTTTACAGGAAATGGTAGTGGAAAAAGAGCGACGAGGACCGCAGCGCATCGTGGTGCAGGGCGCATCACACCCGTCTGATTATCGGATGCCATCAGCGCTCCTGAGTTCTTTCTCCCCGGTTTCCGGAGAAGGATTCGTTTTGAGTATTTTTAAGATTTTCAGCATTCTTCGTTCAACATGGCCCGCTATCGCGGCTGGCTAGCGTGTAACTCTTGATCTCGAGTTGCCGTTAGCTCGAGGGTTCGAGCCTCGAGCAAGCCGCCAAAACTTTCGGGAATAAAAGAGCAATGAGGACAACGGCGCAACCTGTGATGCCAGGGCGCATCACGACCGTCTGATTTATTTGACGAAAAACAGCGCTACTGAGCTCTTCCATTTTTTTTTCATTTTGAGCAGGAGAATAGTTTTAGGACCCGGAATGTTTTTATTAGTATTTACGTCTTTCCCTCTCCACCTTTTTTTTTTTTTCCCGTTTTAACTGTTGCTTTGCCGCACTAGTCAACAGATATTTTAGCTCGACATCAATAGGATTCCCACTTTCAGATGTCAATGTAGTATCTCATCGCTATTATTTCCTCTTTAGAAATTTGCAGTATTAGACTTTATTTGGTTGCTAATTATTGCCGCCGTTTCCTCCTGGACCGGGATCGGTGGACGCTAGAGAGCTTCTCGATCGATCAACCTGTAAAAAAATTTCTGGATGCCGAAGGAACTCCGGTGGGAAACACTCCGATGCTTAAGTTAGAGGAGGGCTGGAGCAACAGAACGGGAGGAAGCTCGGAAGGAAAGTATGCAATGGGGAAGAAGAACGTTATCCTTCACGGAGGTCCCCCGGGCATCTTTATAGGTACGAAGTACTGCCAAATTCTGTTGGGGAGCAGGCTGGAAAAATCCGAATATGCTTCCAGGAGAACAGGCGTGGCGACGAGATCGTGGGTGGCGGCATGCCAGGTATGTCAGAGTAGTGGCCATGCGCTGGAGTTTGTTATAACAGAATGTCAGAACTGTCGGAGAGGAAAGGTTCCTGCAAACCTCGGACGATCTCTTCAGCAGTAGATCAGCTGGCTCCCCAGGAGCCGACCGTGACGATAAAAAAGGCCGTCGCACGGACGGTGGGGCGCCTATTAGCCCTCAAAGCCTCCGGGTTGGCTCTTTGGAAAAGCCGACCAGAAAGTCGGACTCCGCACGGTGACCAGCCGATCGGACGCTGGGAGCCGATCCGACCAGGGACTAGCCGAATGGGCGCACCATTAATCTTAATATTCATTGGATGAATACATGCACGAAAATTGCACCAGGAAATTAAAACAAGCACTCACGTAGAAATTAAAGTACGATTGCAGCATATTCTCCCGAATGCATCCCGGTGTTCCTTCGCTCTTAAAGCTTATAACTACATTTATCATCCACCTGCTTGATTTGTTAATTGTTTGATCTGCATCAAAAGTGGATCACCTGAACTCATCATGAATTTTTTGACAGCTCATTTTAAAATTACCTTCTGGTTGGCTACTTCTTGTGTGTTAACACAATCATTCCATAGCTCTCGACCAATACAACTGCTAGATATACACTCCAATATCATAACCGCTAAATGCACACTTAGCACGATACGTAACGGTGGGGCCAACATGAAGGAAAACATAAGAACTGGCATTTAACTTGTTTGAAGTCCTAAACATAATTTTGTTCTTTAACATATCAGAATAATACTGATTATTAAAATGCTTAATCTAGAGTTCTCGACCACTTTTGGCCATTCCCTGAGAGAAAGAGTATTATATAATAAATGAATGTTACGATCACCAACTTTATTACTGTACTATATACGCTGCATTTTTCATTTATTCCTGGTTTAAAAATTATGCCAAGTGGTTTTTTTTTTTTTAATAAAGCAAAAAGATAGAAGGATAAATTCCGGTATAGCTATCCTCGCAGGCCCCCATCTTACCAGGTAATGTTCGATTCGAAACGCTCAGATTTTTACAGTCTCTTCCCACCTAATGGTGAGTAGCTCAATCTAGGTTCTAAGAAAATTTCTGGATTTAATCGAGTCATCCACGAGATCAAGTCTCGAACCTATAAGATGATGATAGTAAGATAAGATCTCTACCAACTAGACTACCGTCTTAGCGGTAATTATGCCAAGTAGTTGATACACCTTCTGGCAATACAAGAATCATGAAAAAACAGTAGAGTTTCAAAAAAATATTAACGACCATCAAAAAAAACAGGCTACCATGAACCAATCTATTATTAGGCTAGTACAATCATAAGTCAGACTACATAGATATCATTCATATGATTGACAGACTCCGTATCAACTAGGCAAAAACAAGCATGGAATCACTTGCTACTTTGTGTATCAGTGTTAATTGTCATAAAACCTGGACACTAGCAGTACAACACAGCTCGTATGTAAATAAAAAGAATACACCTATCAATTATTTTGTAAACACTCATAATGTCTTGCATTCTTAACTGTTCTAGCCGACAACCGAGCTCCAAAATGGAGTGCTTAATTTTATCCAACTTTACAACGATAAATGCCAACCACCAGCAAACTCGATCTCGGTTATACATCATTTTTTCCCAGCGGTGATTCCCTCACCTGTGTCATAGAATATAAAGTAGCACTTTGTTGAGCACTTGATATTTTTTTTTTAGTAAACCTAGCAACAGAACAAACAGATGCTGCCGAAAGGATATGTAGGCTTTACTAGTTTGCCACTTTCATCCACCGCCATAGGGTTCTCAACAACAACAGTCTGGGTTCGAGGAGAAGGCTAATCACAAGACAAATAGAAATTTAGCACAAAGCTACAAAGAGTTAACAATTGCTACCACCTACCGAATATAAGCAGGAAACAAAAAGAAAACGAAGATAAGTATATTGGAATTTATCCATTTAAGCCCGTCTGCAAGTGATCCACACCGACACATATCAGAATTTGTTTTACTCATTTTTCATTGACTGGACCTTGATTAAAGATAAATCTTCTAAAATTATAAGAATATAATAGATGGTTATTGTGTTATAGCTAAACTCTGCATAACTATTATGAATAATATTCATCTTAGTCTATGTGACTGATTTAAATATTATTTTTAATGGATGAGGCATATTATAAATAGGACACTCCCTGCGAACTTTGTCTCATTCAAGAGCTTGTGGGGTTTTCTTTATTGAGAATTTTTTGAATTGGGTTTGAAAAATTAAGCTTGCTGCTCATGAATGATGAAGTACATCTAGCCAGTTTTTGATTGATTGTAGGTTGATATTAGAGATTGTGCAGGGTGATTCTAAAGATTATGAACGGCGTCAATGATTTTTTCTTTAAGTTTTACTGTCCCAAAAAGTTCTAATAAAATGAATATAGGGATGAAATGGTGACATGGCTGTAAATTTATTAGGCCTGTGTGCTGCTGGGATTGGAACTCTCATATTACTTGCCTGTAGCAAAAAGGGGAAGGGAGAAAGGGGAACATGAACCCATAAGATTCTTCTGTAAAATTGACAAAAGATGTCATGAGATATTTGGGGAAAAAAAAAAAAAAAGAGAACCATATGAAGATATCAACAAACTCCGTTGTTTGTAACATAATAACATATGGTACAGTTGACTGACGGTGCTCCATAAGGATACATTAGAGTTGTACGATACGAGACACGGTTCACATGAGCAACATGATTTGCTGCATATTATACATGAGCAAAGCATATTTAGAACGCAACATTACAGTAGACTCCTTTTTTTTTATTTTTCCAGGCCAAAACATCATGAACTAAAATTTTGACGGAACTGAAATGATCACAATGGCGGCTCTGGGATGGGAAAGAAAAAACCTTCAACAATAGCAATGGCCCACAGCGGCGGTGAATGGCAAGAAGATGGCGATGATGGGTAGCTTGCAAGTAGGGCTGGCAATGGACCGATCCAAAAGCTATATTTTAAAAATTTTGGATCGAATCCGGGCATCCCTTTGATCCAAAAATTAAATGACTATATTTTACAGCCCGAAGATTAGTCCGATATGCTTAAAATTTGATCCAAAGCTTGAACCAATTTCAGACCGGCCCAAAGTTTATTGAGCTGGCCCAGCCCAGTTCCAGATAATGGACTTTTGGACCGGCCCATTTCCAACCCTACATGCAAGAAGATGGCCAACTGTAGTTGAAAGAAGGCCGATGGCTTGTACAAAGTGGAAGCCTCATCTCTGATCTCATCACATGTACAAAAAAGAAGAAGAAGAAGAAGAAGAAGAAGAAGAAGAAAAGATAAAAAAAAAGAGAGGGGAGAAGTAGAGTACCCACAAACCAAGATAATTGGGAATTTTCACTTCATTGAAAATTCCTTGGTTCATTACAAGTGTCCCCGGGCCCCCGACATGCCGGGCAGCCCAGGTCAAGGACGAAAGAAAAGAAAAACAAAAATGAATCTACCCTACTTAGGCGGCTCCCCACCAGGGCTCCTACCTGCGAGGCGTCATTCCAGGGTCCTAGGACGTGCAGCTCCGGCTTTAGCAACCGTCGCCAGCGAAGAAGATTCAAAAGCATCCGCCGACTCCTCTGCGTCACCCAATTCCGGGGCCAGCTCCGTGCTAGAAGCAGTGGGGTATACAAGGAAAAGGTTGGTCCTTGTTAGAAACGTACCCCTGGACCATAGAGCGCAGGTACATGAAACCTTTAAAAAAGGAGTCCGATGCCATTTCATGAAACTCGGCGGCAAACTCCACTGAGGCCCTGTACCTCGCCACAGCCTCTTCAGTCCCCTTCCTTGCCTTGACAACTTGCTCCTTTTCCTGCCTCTTCCGATTTGGCCGATGCCATTGCCTCCTTCTCAGCAGTCGTGGCCATCTCCTCCGCAGCGACCAGCCTCTCCTTCGCCGCATCTAGTTTGGCCTGGAGGGATAGAGCACGCCCCTTCTGCCGGGCTGCCTCAGCATTGAACTCTGTCAGCCTCCTCTCGGTGGCCATGAGCTCCTCAGCTTTCTTCCTCGACCGGCTTCGCTCCTGGTCGAGGTTCTCCTGGAGCTCCTTCGAGCGCCTCTCGGCACTAGCAAGTTCTTTTCGAAGCTCCTCATTCTTCAGGCCAAACTCTCGAGAGGTGTCGGACTTCTTCTTTAGCTCGGTCCTCAAGGCCTCGACCTCCACTGCTCGTTGTTGGTCGTTCTTCAGCTAGTTCTAGCAGCAGTCTTTGATCAGGAGGGTCTCGTCGCCGATCTGCACCAAGCCAGACATCATCAAAAAAAAAAAGAGAGAAGAGAGAGAAAAGAAATCAAGGAGGCGAAATCACTTGCCGAAAAGAGTAGGGGGAAGATGCTACTGATCGCATCCCCCAGCACCTTTTCGGCCATCTCCCGCTGGTGCATGATTGGATAGAAAAATCCATCATGCGCTCGGCCAGCTTCCGGTCCCGGAGCAGCGAGACGTTGGGCGCCAGTCTGAAGGGGACCCGACGGTAGTCCCTCTCCCTCCTGCTCGCCCCCGGGGCGGAATCGCCTGCTCCACCATCATAAGGGACCTCGGGGGCAGGATGGGAGCTCGGTGCCCCTTCAAGCGGCACCCCCGATGCCGGCTCTGCTCCTCCTCGTGCCTCCTCCCCCTCGATGACAACGAGCTCTGGGGGACGAGGAGACATGATGGCGATGGCTGCAGCCATGGCCCTAGCTCGGACAACCACCTCAGGCTCTGAGGCAGGGGCTGGCTATCGTCGCCTCGATCGCTCCAGCATAGGCCTAGCTACCCTCTGACCCGATTCCGGCACCACGGTGACCTCCCTCTTTCCTTGTGCGGGGGTGGACTTGGTCTCCCTCCTACTCGGCTCGATCGGCGTGATGGGAACGGCCGCTGACGTGCCCTCATCGTGAGCCCTTTTCGAGGAGGACTCTTCTGCCAATCCCGATGGAGGCCTCTTCCTGGTGATCGAAAGCAAGTCGTCCACCGAGAACTTCATACCTGCACATGGAGGATGCAATGTCAGTTCTGAATTTGGAGAAACAAAATAAGAGGAGCAAAGAGAAGGACTCGAGCCGAACTCACCAAACTCTCTCGTTAGGTCGACCTCGGCATCGGCAAGGTTCTGCTCTGACAACAAAACCTTGAGGGAATGAATCTGGGTAGTACGGAGCTGCTTGTAGACATCCAAGTTAGTTGCTTCGACCATAAATTTTGGTTAGGAGATCGATCTGGGTCACTCCACACCTATCGCTCCCCTCGACAGTAGCAAGAAAAATTTGCTCTTCCATTTTTGATGGAAGAGGGGATTACAAATTTGATGCCCTTTGGGTGAGAAGAATTGACCACCAACCGTCCTCGGTAGGGTGGCGCTTTAGAGTGAAAATAGCTCTGAACAAGGAAAAACGGGCGACGATCTTGTGGAAATGGCAGAGTACTATGAAGCAGAAGATAGTCCTTATGATGTTCGGGATGAGTTGAGCAGGGACCAGACGATAGTTGCTCAACACCAACAAAAAGAAAGGGTGGAAAGGAAAACAGAGTCCTCTTGAGAAGGTCTCCTCAGAAAAGACGATCCGGCCCAGGCTATTGAAAGTAACCCGATCCCCGGGTTGAGGGATCAAGAGCCGGACGGAATGAGGGATGCCATAAACATCCCGGATGGTTCCCAGTTCCTCAATCGAGATTGTCGAAGCAATCTCGTCGGGACCTGTGGACCAAGCAGGGTTAGAGGCGGGTTTGGCTAGAGGAGGAGCGGGGATGGATCTAGGTTCCCTAATAACTATGCCACCAGGGGGACGCCACCTACTAAACTCGAAGTGAACCTCTTCCCCCTCCTCATCGGAAGAAGAAGACGGCGGTCCCGGCCTAGAGGGCCCAGCCTCACCCTAGTTGGTTGTGGGACGGAAGTTCGGTCTGAAGTGAGACATGGGATAGAAGGTGAAAGAAAGAAGTAGAAGGTAGACGAGGGTCTGAGGAAAACCCATCCCTAAAAGGTAGATCCTACTCAACTGGGATGGGGAGGAAGGAGACTAACCTGAACTTTGGGAGACAGAAATGGCCCGGGGGACGAAAGGAGAACCTCGGTACGATGGTGGGCATGCAGGATTTGAAAGAAGGCTGTATTTTGGGAAAGACTACTTTTCTTTCGAAATGACCGGTGCCTGACCATACTGTTACAAATCCCCACCATCGGATCCATGCCAAGTGTCATCGATCGGCAAGGCTAGCATCTAGCTTCGACTGCGACCGTTCTAAATTCTGTGCCCATAATAACTGCTCCTCGGACGTGCCCCGTAATAACTGCTCCTCGGACGTGCCCACGTAGGCTGAAGAAACCGTTTCCCGAAGTACCGTCGATCGCGGCCATCATTATGCCGGATTCTCACCTTTCCACGTCAGCAATGCATTTACTCCCTTCGCCCCGAACGCCCCGCGCCAACGGGACTCGGGAGTGGGGGGCAAATGATGTGGCAAGAAGCTGACATGTAATTCCTATCATACGCCATGGTGGACGCTCCACCTCGTCCTTCTTGGCTCGGCCGAGCTCCCCCAGAATGACGAGGTGGCCCATGAAGCCAAGTTCCATCCTCCGCCAGGTCGGCACCCGCGAGCCCGGGATGCCTAGGCCAGAGCCGAGCGACCTCCCTCATCAGATTGAGCCCCTCTGAGGCTGAGTCCCCTAGACTGGAGTCGAGCTCAGCCCTCCTCCGGCGAGTCGAGCCCCTTAGAGGTCGAGGCCCCCGGGCCAGAGTCGAGCCCCTTTGGTTCGGAGTCGAGCTCAGCCCTCCTCCGCCAAAGTGGAGCCTTTCTGAGACCTAGCCCCTCGAAGCCGAGTCCCAGCTTTCCAGTTTGGCGACCACCTCGGACAATGCCACCAGCCACCCATGGGGTGAAGCCACCCTCCCAAGGCACCGGCGGACCACCCGAGGACCATGAGGAGGCACCCTTCAAACACAATAACTGCTCGTGGCTGTCGCTTACACCAGAAGAGGAAGAAGCCCCCTGACCAAGGTGCCATGCCCTCCACCAACCACCTGCACCATCCGAAAGAGGAAGTCAACTGGGAGATTCGAATCCCGGGGGTGGCCGCCTCCCGATCGAGGACCTGCCAAGTTTTCCAGAATGGAGCGACCAGAAGGAATGTCAGAGTACATAGCAGGTTTCCCTATCATGAATCAGGAAAGACGTTCCGTCAATGGCACGGAATACCGCCGCACATGCCTGCTGACACAGGGGAGATCCCGAGGTAGACAACCACCTGGATTCAAAAGAGCCACCGGCACCTCCGGGGGGGAGGTAACAAACAAAACGAACGAAAAACGAACACTCAAGCGAGTAAGAGGGGCGAGGTCACACCGGAGAGTCACCTCTGATTCATCTCGGCCACCACCCTCTCCAGCACACTCGCATTCTACTAACACCACATTCACTCCTCCTGCATGGAGTTCATCTCAGGGGCTCAACCAAGAGGATCTGTTTTCCTAGATCATCACTGACTTGACCGTCGGAGTGGCCCCGCTGGAATCCCCGTCCCGGATCTCTAACCCTTGTTTTGCCGGTCCCGATGAGCAGACCAGCCCCGAAGAAGACGAGGGGCGATCCGACGTCGACAGTAGCTACGGGCCACGACGATCTTGGCGGCAACAACTGGTAATTAATATACATCCTAATTAAAGAAACTTGAATTTAAGGAAAGAGCTACCTACTAAAAAAAGAAAGAGAAAAAAATCAAGCAGTGTGAAAGCTACCTTAAATTTAGGGAAAGAGCTACTTGTCTAAAATAAAAGTACAAAAGATAGAGTATATGTGGATTGCCCTAAGCTTAGTAATCGGGTCTTTGCACCTAAATCAAGTATGAAGGTTTGCATCAAATGGTAAAAGAAAGGCCAAGATACTTAGCACTTCAAAAAAAAATCAAATAGTGTAAAAGGTACGTTAGTTCATGAGCTTAATTTGGGGTGTATAGAAATTAAAATAGATGATAAACGAAAAATCATTTATCCTTTACAAGCTAGTACCCAAATATTAAGTTAGTTTTTATAAACACAAGTGTTGTAGATCTTTAGATGAATTCTAAAAAATTTTTTGATTATACTGACTGCGAAATTTACTTTCGAAACTTAATTCTTAGTGATACTACGAGATCTTTTTACTTTCAATCCTAGATTTATTTTTATAAAGGAAGTTTTTAATGGCACATGGTTATAATTTAATATTAATATGTTTATTGCATTGCTAATGAACAAGCATTGAGTAAGTTATGGGGTGTGATAAGTTATATATTTATACATTTATTTTAAGTATTCTAAGTAATTAATGGTGCTAATATCTTTTAAAAACCTAATTTAAAATTAATTTGGACTTTCTTGCAAATTAAATATATTTTAAAATGATTTAAAAAATATAAAATTAGTGCATATTTATGAAAAATAGGTGTTGAATTGATTGATCAATATAAGCACCAAGATGATTTCACACATATTACATTTTTAATTAAAAATTTATTCTATACTTTTTTTCTTTGGTAGATAAATCGGTGGAGATGTCTAAAATTTTAGAATCGTGGAGATCGGCAGAGTTATTAATTTAAAAGTTCACCAACTTAAAGAGCTCAATATACAAATCGAAAGGATGCAAATTGGAGCTAGATCGAAGCTTAAACGAGCTCAAAATCAACTAAAAATTAGATTAACATAGATTTTAGAGCAACCAGTCCACCATGGATCGGTCGCTTGGTGTACAGGGACTCTCCATGGACTAGTGCAATCTTCCTCAGCCCGACATCTCCTCCTTTCCATGCCATAGCCTGACATCGCTGACACCCTGATCCAAGCCACCAGTCACCGACCATCCCTACCATAGCCTAACATCGCTGACACCCTGATCCAAGCCACCAATCATCGACCATCCCTCCCATCATCACCGATCATCTTCCCCAAACACCACCGACCATCCTCCCAATGCCTGTCCATAGCCGACAGTGCCACCTTCTTCCTTTGGTCCAATCCACTGCCCCCTTCCCGAGTGTCACCTTCATCCTCGCTGTCCTAGGCCATCACCATCGCTTGCCATTGCTCCTCACTGGCCATTGCTGCCCTCTATCCAAGACTGCCGGCCATCTTCCTTGTCTTCCTCAATCCGGTCGATTCCCAATGCCCTTGCTATCTTCCCCATCATCGATTGGCCATCTTCGTGCGAGCAGAAGTTGGGCACCGGTGATCTCCCAATGTCGCTATCCAACGACCAGGAGTGATCAGCGCCTTGATCCAACAATGCCAGTTGTTGCTACATGAAGAACGAATGCAAAGTGAGATTTCAACCTAATCTACGATGATCCAAGGGCCCATATCCATCCAGTGACTTGATCCAATGGCCTGAATGGACTCCAACCCTTTTGAGCCTGTTGATACACATGATTCGCATGATCTGAGCATGATTAATCTGACTTGATGAAGCTTGATTTGCATGATTTTGGTATGATTTCAATTGCCAAAAATCCCAAAATAACTCTAGGAGTTCCACTAGGAGTCTAATCTCCAGTCTTATACTGATTCAGCCTTCACCAACCTCTATTTAAAGGATCCCTAAGCTATAAGAGAAATCCATCTATAAGAGAGGGGTACTATACAAGTAGAGGGCTTAGCTTTGGATTGAAAGTTGGCATTTAAAAGTGTGGTTTCTTAGAGAAGAAGCTCTATCTCCTACTTAATCTTGACACCTATACCAATCTCCAGATCAAGATCCAAAGAAGAAGAAAAGGAAGCTCAGTTCACTCTACGAAGTACGAAGGAAGAAGGAGAGGTGATATCAATCAACTTCTCGATGAGGCTATGCCAATCGACTTTCAAATTTTTGTTACTACTTTTATTAGTTTATTTAGTTGTTATTCCTTATCCTTAGATTTTATTTTTAATTCATGCAATATTTATCCTCTTTAAATTATTGTTCTTTATTTTTATTGCAAGTAGATGCTAAGATCTGATTAGCAGATTGAACATACCCAATTTTATTTTTTTCTTTATTTTTTTATAAGTAGATGCTAAGATCTGATTATCAGATCGAATATATCCAGTTTTATTTTTTTCATACTTTTAATATTTATTTCCCTGACTTCAAATTACTTTTCTTTTCTTTTCTTTTCTGAAATCAAAGTTTTTAAATTATTAAAAGCACTACCTTCTCCGATGATTCGACCGACTCGCTATTTACTATGTAATTTAATTTATTTAAAGTCAGATAATAAACTGATAATCATGGTATCATAACGACAACATCACAACCTTTCACTAAGGCACACATCTAACAAGGGCTTGACCTAATCTAATTGGGCTCGCATTGTCTCCTTAATTTAGGTTTCTTATTAGATTGGGCTTGATCTAATCTCATTGGACTTATTTTTCCTTAATTTGATGCCCTGTTAAATTGGATTCGACCCAATTAGATTGGGCTTGAAGGGGCACCAAGAGTTGATGCCACTTGGGTCCCTCTTGTGGATAAGAATGAGGAAGCGCCAAGTGTTGGCACCCCCTCTACTTTTCAAGTTATTTTTCTTCACATGAAGATGAGCGCTAGGAGGTGCCATTTTTGGAAAGGATGGGGGGCTTGC
Organism: Areca catechu; assembly: GCA_021397845.1. Classification (NCBI taxonomy): domain Eukaryota; kingdom Viridiplantae; phylum Streptophyta; class Magnoliopsida; order Arecales; family Arecaceae; genus Areca; species Areca catechu. The sequence goes on from CM038051.1 coordinate 188,356,540, forward strand.
CCTCTTTTGAATTTGAATGGGAGATAGAGAGAGGGCTTATTCCCCCTTTCTGGATAAGCTCCAAGGGTGCGTGTGTCCATTTTTTGTTACGAAAAAGAAAGAGGGTGCGCGCTTCCTTTTTGGATAAGATCCAAGGGGGTGTGCACCCCCTTTCTTGTTACAAAAAAAATGCATAGAGGAAGAGAAAGAGGGTGTGCACCCTCTTTGAATTTTTAATTTAAAGAGAGGCTACTCCCCAGGTGGTTTACAGTGTTTTCTATGCATAAAGAAAGCAAAGAAACACTTCTTGAAAAGGGGTTTTCCTAATAATGAAAAATAATTTTCATTTCTACATGAAATCCCTTCTCATTCTCCCTTCTATGTTTTCTCTATCTCTCCTCTGTTTCCATGCCTAAGTGTTGGGCTATTCTATCCAAGCACTCAAACTAGTTGGGTGATGATTCTGTAAAGGGAAATCCAAGAAAAAGCTATGGTCAACTATTGATCCAGCATCGGAGACCAGATTAATAATAGATCAAGGAGCCTCTGATCATTCTTAGTGAAGAAGGATCAAATCTAGAGAAAGCATCCAAGATTAAACTTGAGTGGATACTTGTAAGGCCGGATAAGTGTGCTGTTCAATAAAGAATCTTAAACTACGATCATCAGATAGTCGAGATCGGCTACCTATGCAAAGGTGATGATAAGATCATCCTCTCCAAATTTTACTTCTTGCTTTAGATCTATTATCCAACGATCTGACATAGATTAAGATGAGATCTTAACCAAATCACATGCTAGATTAAGATCAAATTTTTTTTTTAAATTTCACTACACCTAGATTTGGATGATCAGGCATGCGATCATTCCTATAATGAAATAGGGTAAGAGAGGGCCAAACCTCAGCCAAAAAATGGATGACCAAAAATCTTAATACAAGTCTAAGAGAATTTGGAATAAGGGTGTAAAAAGAAATATTATAGTACTTAAGCCGATCAAAGAGAAAAGGTGATGCGGGATAAATTATGATAAATTAAATTACTGATTTTAATCTTAATTACAGGGATTAACAAAGATTAATTTTTTTAAGATTTTTAGTTTAAAAGACTCAAAGGAGACAATTAAAAAAACTATGCAACTAGTTAACAACCCGCAAAGTAAATCTAACAAAGTAAACTAGAAAAATAGGATTTGGTGGCTGAGAAACCACCGTAAACTAGGGTCTACTTATTAAAGAATCAGAAATCAAAAAGGAGGGATGGGTTTTAAGATTTACCAATAGGAATTATAACCCTCTAGAGTAGATCTGATTGGACTCTCAAGGATCTTGTGGCAGGACTTCAAAATCTCAATCTTCGGGCTCCAATCCTTTGCGATGTCGGTTCCAAGGCAAGAACACCCTGACTTTGGATCCTTGATCACCTGCAATCACTCAACAAATAAAATTACTCAGTTAGGAAGTAGTAATGGAAAGAAGAAGATGGAAAAAGTGGAAGGGAAGAGATGGAGGTGGGTAGCTAGGGTTTCTTGGTGGTTGGATATGTAGGGCCTCACATCCCGCGATGCTCCGAAGAACAAAGGAAGGGCCTCACACTTCGCGATGCACATAGCAAAGAAAATTTTAACAGAATGTCAGCTTTATTTCATATATGTGGAATTAATAATACAAGAAGGATTGATGAGGTATTTATAGACCATCAACCAAAAGTGTAAGGGTTACAAAGACTAAAAGTGTAAGGGTTACAAAGACTAGTATTGTTTTTTCTTAGGCAACAACTTCTTGAATCCTTGTTTCTGATGTCTTGGACTCCTACCTTTGGACTGATCTGGAGCTTCCTTCAAAGTGGGCGACAACAAGAGATCCTCATCCCATTTAGGCGCCAAGATGAGGATAGGTGATGTGTAATGATGAGTGGCAAAGATGGGATCTTGAGTGACCATGAGAGGTGGACTCTGGAGTCTAGATGATGTGGGCTCCTACAAGATAGTAGACTCTCCAGTTTGGATAGAAGAAAACTCAAGAGTTCTTGTAGGATTCTTGAGTTCTTGTAACTTGAGCAGCTTGGAACTTGATTGACTAAAATACTTGAAGTAGAAAACCATTGAATCTCCTTCACTTTGGACGATCAAATAAGCTTGAAACTCCTTGGAAGTTGGCGTCAAAGAGAGGATGGAAAGCTTGGTCGACTCCTTTTAATTTGGCATGAATTATTTGAGGGAGATGGTGCTAACTTGAAGACTCCTTCTCATTTACTCATCATAAAAATAAGGGGCGCTAAAACACTTGAATTTATTTAGCCGACCAAGAGTGTGACATGGCAGGTGTGGTGTTATCTCGATGAAGTGGCAAGTGATGTCCAAACAAGTCATGTGATGTTGTCCAAAATCTTAAAAAGGTGGTGCCAAGAAGTAGTTGTCATATGACAAGTGACTTGGGCTAGCACATTGAGTCACATGGCTTGTCTTGAGCTAGCACATGGAGTCACATGGGCTTTGACTTGGATCCCCTCTAGTATTATAGGACTCAATTAATAATTACAAGACTCAACCAACTAATTAATTAAAGCCCAACATGATTAAATTGATCAAAAGGCATAACCAATAAAATAAAATGGCTTAAGCTGGTGATATGGCAAGATCGCTGACGTGGAGCATGCATCAGTACTAGCTGGCGGCCAAGCAGTGCCGCGTAATATTCTTTTCCGAGCTCTCCTGCTAGGTGGCTCGACCAGCGGATGCGCCCATCTCGATCCGAGCTCGGTACCTCTACCCCTTCGCCAGGTGTCAACCTAGGCGGGGTCCATCTCGACCGAAGTGGGCCTGCCTCTGCTCCTTCGCCAGGTGGCGCCCACAGATAGACCCACCGCGGTCGAAGTCAAGCTTGGTACCTCTGCTCCTTCGCCAGGTGGTGCCTCCAGATGGGTCCACCTCGGCCAAAGTCGAGCTTGCCTCTGCCCCTTCACCAGGTGTCGACCCAGGCAGGGTCCACCTCGGTCGAAGTGGGCTAGCCTCTGCTCCTTCGCCAGGTGGCACCCCCTGATGGGTCCACCTTGTCGAAGTCGAGCTTGGCACCTCTGTTCCTTCGCCAGGTGACGCCCCCAGATGGGTCCACCTCGATCGAAGTCGAGCTTGCCTCTGCTCCTTTGCCAGGTGTTGACCCAGGCGGGGTCCATCTCGGTCGAAGTGGACCTGCCTCTGCTCCTTCGCTAGGTGGCACCCCCTGATGGGTCCACCTCGCCAAAGTCGAGCTTGGCAATTTTGCTACTTCGTCAGGTGGCGCCCCCTAATGGATCCACCTCGGTCGAAGTCAAGCTTGCCTCTACCCCTTCGCCAGGTATCAATCCAGGTGGGCTCCACCTCGGCTGAAGTAGGCCTGCCTCTGCTCCTTCGCCAGGTGGCACCCCTTGATGGGTCCACCTCGTCGAAGTCAAGCCTAGCACCTCTGCTCCTTTGCCAGGTGGCACCCCCTAATGGGTCTACCTCGTCGAAGTCGAGCCTGGCACCTCTGCTCCTTCACCAGGTGGCACCCCCAGATGGGTCCACCTCAACCGAAGTCGAGCTTGCCTCTGCCCCTTCGCCAGGTGTCGACCCAAGCGGGGTCCACCTCGGTCGAAGTAAGCCTGCCTCTACTCCTTCGCCAGGTGGCACCCCCTGATGGGTCCACCTCGCTGAAGTTGAGCATGGCATTTCTGCTCCTTCACTAGGTGGCGCCCCCAGATGTGTCCACCTTGACCGAAGTCGAGCTTGCCTTTGCCCCTTCGTCAGGTATCGACTCAGGCGGGATCCACCTCTGCCGAAGTGGGCCTGTCTCTACTCCTTCGCCAGGTGGCACCCCCTGATGGCTGAGAGTGCTGCTGAGAATGATGCACACAGTGCGACACATCCAATACGGCTTTCCCAGATCTATAACGGTGCACGGAACCTCGTTTGCACCAGTTTAGGAGGGACACATCGATCAAGGTATCAGATCCGACGACCAGTGACCTGGAACCCCCTGAAGGGGAGGGCCACGGTCAATGCCTCGAACCCAAGGGCACCTACACACGGATCGAGGTCCCGCCTAGCTTCCCTTTTTGTGACTGCATGGTAGACGAGACGGGCTTGCCACTTAACTCCCAACCATAGGGGAGACCACCTCGAGAGAATGGCCAGCAAGTGCCGTTGACCTCCAAGGCCTCCCCAGAGGGGAGAATCGAGGCACCGAAGCACCCGATGATATCAAAAAGGTACCAGTGAGCGGGGAGAAGCAATCAAGAGGGTAAACGCATGAAAGGAGAGAACAGGCGACTTTAAGACAAAAGCTCCGAAGGAACTCGCAGGAGCGAGCCCGACGAGCCCGGTTGCAAGAACCGGAGTGCTAACCCCTCTCATTCTTGCTCACTCTTACTCATCTCCTCATCAAAGACTCCTCTAAGCACGGAGACCTAGCGAGGATCCACCTTGGTGGATCTGTTCTACTTTGACACTCTCTAACTTGATTGTCGGAGTGCCCCCGCCGGAATCCCCAACCCAGGTCTCTAACCTTATTTTGTAGGTCCGGGATTGCCAGGATTCCGTAGCATGGGGGACCGAGGTCCGGCACCAACTCATAGCTACAGGCCATAGCGGTAAGGTCGGTAACAGCTAGTAAAAAGGGCTTGGCCTAAATAGGGTTTGACACAACCTGATAAATAGGATTTATATACAAACCCTAATTGGTAAAAGGGCTAACTAACACTGGACCATTTACGACCCAATTGACATTGGGGTTTTTTTATAGTTTCAATTTTGGATCCAGGGGTTTTTACAGGGACTCAATTTTAGGATTTAGGGCTAAACCCATCTAAGCTAAAATAATAAAAAATTAGGATAACTATTTATAAGTGGGTTTGGGCTTAGGGCTTCACTCATAGGTGATCCAAAGGGATGTGGGTTTAACCTGACATTTTCTTCTGGCCCTAGTGTCCATGCCAATTCTCCCCGGATGGGAGGAACTCGACCTTGTCGAGTATGGGTCAACCTTATTGTTATAGTACTCTAGTAAATCTTGGTCAATCCTTTGCAAGTCTTCTCCGGTGATCCAAGAATCATCAGTTTTGAGTCATCCTTGTCAATGAACTAGATATCACTGGTAGTCTTTGCCCCGAGTAGGATAATCTTGTCATCTAAGATCCGCTCGATCCTGTCTCTCCAGGCTGGTAGTATGGCAGGTGGACACACATGGGTTGGCTCACTCTCAAGGATTGGATCAGGCCCAAAAGACTCACTAGGAATCAACATTGGCTCCCTATACTCGATAAGGTCTGAAACGTTGAAAGTAGGACTAATATCTAGTTCATGTGGTAACTCAAGCACGTAGGCATTAGATCCCATTTTCCTAACTACTTTGTATAGTCCACTACTACGGGCATGTAACTTCTTCATGGTTCCAAGTGAAAATCGTTCAGGTCGTAGCTTGACCATGACAAAGTCTCCTTCATTAAATTCTTTGAGTCTTTCTCTTGTGTTAGCCATATGTTTATAAGATTCACTATAAAAAAACTGAGCTACACCCACGTAGAAAATATGTAGATAAAAGCTTAAAAAACATGGATATATGTCCACATCCACATTGGTACACATGTTTGGTTAAACGTTAGTATGTCCGACGTGGCTATAGCTTATATCTACATTTTTTTTTTCCATGTGTGTAGACATGCTTTACCCACATAATATCTAACGTAAGTAAGATTATATACATGGATATAAATCTAGTCTATACCCTCCTTTATAAAATATGGATAATTAAATACAAACAAATTAGAAACATGAATAATTAAATATATACGAATTAAAAATGTGGATAATTAAATATATACGAATTAGAATTCATTGGAATTAATAAAGTGTAGGTATAAATGAATCTATACTATCAATAATAAAACGTAGGTATATAATTAAATATAGTCATACTCAATCTAATTTCAAAATATGGAAAACCTGTAATAACAAATAAAAATAGAAAGGTATAAAATAACTATAAACATGATAATTTTCATCATTATATTAAATATAGTTTAACATACATAGTGATAGTTTTACAAAAATATTGTCTCAACAACTTTATTAATTTCATCAAAATCTAAAGAACAACAATCAAAATATAGTACTAATTTCAAAAGAAAGTAAATACTAAAACTCAAAATATATCATAAAACAAGTTCCAACTATTTTGCTACACCATAAAGAGAACAAAGATATATAAAGTAAACTTTGTAAAATCTTCATTTCTTCCTTGACACCTTCCATTATATCACCATAATATGAAAAAACAAAGGAATCATATAAATATACATCATTTCAGAGATAGTATAAATCATTATTAAACCAATAATGTATACGGATACATACATAATCTTTTCATCAAATAATGTGAGTGCCCACAGCATGTTTCATTAAAGATCGACTTTTGTCCTTTACAAGTAATGGAGCATCGCGCTCAATTGCATAAAAAATAGAAACCTTACAAAACACATTTTCCAAATTTTTGCCCATCAATATCTTATCTTTATTATCAGAAATAAATATTCCTTTGCCTACTTCTTTCTGTGAGATATCCAATAAAATTACTTCTTCACCCTGCAAGTACTGATTTCATATAATATAATGAATAAGTCCTGATGATCACCACTTAATAACATTAAACCATTCTATTTAAATCTATAAATTCATTAAAATAAATTTCACTTACAATTTTAGATGATTCAAGAATGGGTAATATGTTCACTTGAGATGAGTTTAGTTCAACTATATCACCATTCTAGAAATAATAGAGAGTTAGCCAACTTTCTTAAAAAATATTAAATTAAAAGTATTGCATAAAATAATGATATCATAAATACCTCTAGATTATGTTTTCTACTAACAAATGATATTTTATCTTTGGTGAATGATCATCAGCTTCTTTCATGTTGGCAAGACCCTGTTAATAAATAAGTACAATAATATGTTAAATTCACTAATCAAATAGCAAGTAGAATGAATGATCATCAGGTTTTTCCATGATAGTTTTATTTTTTCAAAAAAATCAAAATAATTATGAAAATAAAGATTAAGTTATCCAATCTTATTCATATAGAAATAAAAAAGAATTATAAATTTAACTAAAGTACTCACCGAAACTGTTGAACCATAAATATTTGTTACTTGAACTTGGAGAGTTCCAACTTGACCTGCCAAGTCATTAACCATTTTACGCAAACTCTCATTTTCTTTTTTTAAGACTTCATTTGTTGCTTTAGAGCCCCACAATTTACTGGGAGTTGGTCCTATCCTTAAGCAAGAGATCATGTTTGGTCTTTCTTTGCCAAACTGTTTAGAAAATACTTCATCCCCTTCTGCATCTTTAAACATTTTCTTTTGATTCTAGTAAACATGTATGTATTAATTATAAGAAATAAATATTATAATAAAAAATAAGAGAGACTTATAATTTAATTGACTAATAATGGAAACTTACAACTAGTCCAGTAGCAGCATCATTTACAGGTTTACCATAGTACTAGTGTTCATCCACATGTCGGGATGGCTCAGTTTTTTTCCTATCCTTTTGAACTGAGTATATAAAATAAGAAAAATTAGTTGAACATAATATATATATTTATCAGAGCAAGCATTTAAAAAAAATTGGATGTGTTTCATATATAGGTGATTGATTTGCACGAAGCTCCTTGTTCTTGCACAATGGGGATACTTGTACTTCTTCTTGCAGTCAATGTTGATATCTGCCCTTTTCTGTCATTATTCCATATATACCAAAATTTAAAACTGACATTAACTATTATAAAAAATTGATCTCAAGCAATAAAAATAACAATTTCTTTATACCTACTATTGTAAAGTAGACCAACCATCTATAGCTTCCTTCCATTGAGCCTCTAGGACATTCCTAGGTACTTCACCTTATTTTTTCAGATTTTTATTATAATTTCTTATTAAATATTTTTTCTTAAATGGTACTTCATTCCTCTCCATCTTCCTGTCAAAGTCTTCATTGCAAAATTATAATGCTCATCTCCTACATCATACTTTTTCTGAAATAAAAAAATATTATTAATACATCATAAAAATAAGTGCCAAGTCATAGATGAAATAGAAATCAATATCATCTTCATGTATTTTCAAAGTTCAAGTTTAGTGATCTTAGATATCTTTGTCCAATCATTCACACTAACTGGTAGCTGCTCATAAAATTTTGTTAGGCTAGTCAAAAAGCTCATAAATGATTGCCCACCATCCCCAATTGGCTGTCCATACTCATTCCACTCTACATGAAAAATCTTATCATAATCCATCGTATGCACATCTTTCATTTGTGTCTCACTACGATACTTTTTAGGAGGTGGCTCATCAGGTTGGGATATCTCTTCCTCTTTTAAGACAATACCAGTATCATCTTTATGTACAATACTTTGCTCATCAATGACGTGCCTAGTTGCACTCCTTTTTGCACATCCAACAGAATCTAAACCAGCCAAAAAGGATTCTAACTCCGTCATTGTAAACCAGTGATCATTAAGTTGAATAAATAAAAATCAATAAATAATTTTAGAATGTATATAAAAATTTGGTAAGAAGTTAAGAGGATTAGAATACACAAAAGAAGGAATCTTGTTTGGAGAGATAATTATAGAAGCATCTTGCATAAAATGATGGATATAATATGAAATAAAGTATCTACAATCATTTTCATTTGGTTGCATTGATACCTGTTATTATTGAAATATAAACAAAAAGATTAATGACTATTATGCTCTATGTTTCATGTAAATAAATTATTTTGCTTTAAAAATATAACATAATACCTTTGGGGCTATCAGTGGCATATTCCATATTGCTTTTGCATCTTTTAACTTCTTTTCACAATCATATATATCAAAAACTAGGCTGCAAATAGAGAAATACAAATCATCTAAATATATTAATATGAATCGACTATGAAAACCAAAGTTAAAAATAGAAATCATATTTATTTGATTACCGTCTTATTTCAGCTTCATATCTATCACAACTATTATTTGGAAGAGAATCCAATAGCAACATGTAGGGTGGATTGGTTGAAGTAAAGCTCTCACCAAAGTTACAAAAAATCATGACAAGCCAATGATCCCTAATGTTAGAAAAAAATAAGTACACAACCTCCTATACAATATTTGATAAATTGGAAATAACTAAACCTAATAACCCACCAAATGCAAATAGAAAGGATAAGATATTCCTTTTCAAAGACTTCTTTATTCTTTATCCACTTTGAAACTTTTTTTTTGATGGCTTACTCACATATAAGTTAAACAATAAGCAATCAAAACAATGAAACCATGATTGTCTCTCTAAACTAGCTTACTTCATATATACCTAGAAATAATAAAAATAAGCATGTAAAAAAATAAATATTTAAAGACTATTAGAAACTAAGCATACATCCATCCTTGATATATTAAATGTAAGAACATCAAGAATTAAAATCGTACTCAACCCATATAAGTAGGAAAGCAACTAGTTGTCAACCTCTTTCATCTTGAATTATTTTCTGGTTCAAGTAACATTCCCTCATTTAATTGTTTATCTTCAGCACCACTATCTTGTATCTCTTCAAGGTCAACCACTTTATGATCATTGTCCATTATTGGTTTAGAATCATGTACTTCACGATAAGTAGATCTTGTTCTTGGTCTATCCTGAGCACTTCAATTACCAGATTTTTCTTTCTAGCCATACAAAAAAAATTAAAATAGTCATCATTTTTGTTTACATAATAAATATCAGATTAAGATAAGAACTAGATCACTTACATAGACTTTCAGTTGAGGTAACAAATATATTTGTAACAACACCTATGATTAAAAGGAATGATATTAGTACAGTAAAACCAAGCAATAAATAGAAACATTATTTATATATACATCAAAATATATAAGAAATATTAAAATAAATAACAAATACCATTCAACATAACCAAACAATATTTTCAATATAGTTAACAAAAAAAAGTACAAACACCATTCAATATATAGTTAAGAAAATAAGAACTAATACAACTGAACATAATCAAACAAGTCTTCCATACATAGTTAACAAATATTCAAGAAAATTCATTATTTATATATGGATATATATGCATGGATGGATAATATGTTACAATCTCAATTCCTTGAATATCATCTCTTTCCCATGTTACATTCTCATCATTTACATCGATCTCATTGTCATAATTGGTAGCATGGAGATCTATTTGTTGCTCAAATTTTAAGCCTTCATCAGCATCATTGAAGTCCTCGTTCATATCAAAGTAATCCCTTGGCTTTGTCTTTCTAACTACATGCCATCTACTTTCTTTTGGATTTTTATATACCATACTTGCTCCACTTGATTAGCTATTACAAAAGGCTCTGAAGTATGCAATTTATAATTAAAATTTACTAGTGACAAGTCCCCGTCTTGTTTGACACCTCGATTAATATCCATCCATTCATATTTAAAGAGCAAAAATTTTATCTCATCATAATAATTTAACTCGATAATCTCGTCCAAGACTCCATAATAGGTCATATTAGTATGTATTGGATTATTATCTCTTGTACTAGAGAAGCTTGTTGTTTTAGCTGACATCACAATGCCACTATTTTGAGTTTTCCTTCCCTGCTCAGCGCACCTTATATGAAATCTAAATCCATTAATTAAACATCCATTGTATTTGTTGACTATATGAACTGGATGTTTTGTTAGACAATGAATAATAGCTGGTAGATCTTCTTTTCCTTGATCTTGTAATCCCTGAACCTATAAAAAAGATATTATATTATTTAATTAGTAATCATACACCTTTTTTCATAAGACAAAAATTAAGAAAATAATAATGCATTACATACATGTCTACGAAACCATTGTGGAAACTTGCTCATACGAATAGTTTCAATATCCTTTTTTGATGAACGAGGTCGTTCTCTTTGGATCAACTCGAAGTGCATCCTTAACATAGAAAATAATATTATGTAAGTTTTGTAGTAACAACTACAAATTTCACAATATAATGAAATTAAAAAAAATACTTTTTACTTACCATGCATATGACTGAACCTCCTCTTGATTGAATAATATATATCGATGAGCTTGATCCAACTCCACATTATCCATCTTACAAGAACTCCCAGCACCTAAAGGTCGACCTATGTTAATGCACATCTATCCCAAAGTATCAACTTCGGTACAATCATCATTTCTTCCACGTCTATCTAGCCATGTCTCAACATCATCATCTAAGAATCTTGATACAAAGGCCACTATTTCCGTAGCCAAATAACTAATTGCAATTGAACCTTCTGGTTGTACTTTATTACGCACATATGATTTCAATTTCGTCAAGAACCTATCATCATGACCACTAAATTTTACTAGTCTACAATACATAAAAAATAAAAAATGCAATAAACTAAAAACGCATCAAATTCAAAACATACCTTTCAATTGGATACATCCATCGATAATTAACTGGACCAGCAAGTTGAGCTTCATATGGCAAATGAACAAGCAAGTGAACCATCACATCAAAGAAACTAGGAGGGAACAACATCTCCATATGATATAAGAGAACTGAAATCCATTGATCAAGTAAATAAAAATTATTTGCTGAAGAAGTCTTTGAGTACAATTGCAAGAAAAACTTGCTCAATTCAGTGACTATCCACTTAACTTCCTTGCTTTTTATAAACCGGATTGCTATTAGAAGTAGTTGTTGCATAATTACATGACAGTCATGACTTTTTAGCCCCCATATCTTGCCATGAACTGGGTCAACATGCCTAGAGATGTTAGCTGCATACCCATCAGGAACCTTCACATCTTTAAGAACTTGGCACATGTTTTCCTTCTCCTTTTTACTTAATGTAAAGCGAGCTGGCTGCAACAAGATCTTTTTCGGACCTACAACTTTGGGATGAAGAGATGGTGTATATTTAATTCGACTAAGTCTTGTCGAGCTTTCAAGCCATCCTTACTTTTACCATCAATTTCTAATAATGTTTCAATCAAACTATCAAAGACATTCTTCTCAATGTGCATTACATCAAGGTTATGCCGAACAGGTAATAACTTCCAATATGGCAAATCAAAAAAGATACTCTTCTTGTTCAATGCCAGGTATTTATCTTTTTCAACATTATTAGGCTCTTCTATAGTATTTCTCTTCTTTGATTTCTTTTGCTTTGGTGCTCTCTTCAAATTCTTGCATGACTTCCTTTTTCTTTTTTTCAAATTTTTAGAAGTTTCTGAGATAAAAGTAAGACCCTCTAGTTGCTGGAACACATCACTCCCAGAAGGCAGAGTAGGTGCATCTCTCATATCTTCTTCCTTATCAAAAAATCTTGACTTCATTCGTCGAAATTTATGGTCCTTGTCCAATCACCATCTATGACCAGCATAATAATGTTTCCTACATGAATATAACCAATCAGAATATGTATATTTATTACATTGTGGACATGCTAATTATCCTTTCGTGCTACAACCTGACAAGTATCCGTATGCAGGAAAATTATTTATGGTCCATAATAATGCAGCATGCATGTTGAACCTCTCGCGTCTCGAAGCATCATATATGTCAACCCCATTTCATAAAATATTTAATTCATGAATGAGAGGTTGTAAGTAAACATCAATATTGTTACCAGGTCCATGTAGACCTAATATAAGTAAGGATAGGAATATATTAGGCCATTTCATACACTCCCATGGTGGCAAATTATAAGGCTGCAAAATAACCGGCCAAATGCTATAGCTTACACTCATATTACCAATAGGATTAAACCCATCGCTTGCCAAGCCAAGACGAACATTTCGAGAGTCAAATCCAAAATCATTAATGACCTCAAGAGATTTCCAACAAGATGAATCAGCTGGATGTCTCAAGATACCATCTACTTTTCGTTCTTCTTTATGCCACCTCATTTTTGCAGCCAATTCAGAACACAAGTATATCCTCTGAAATCTTGGAATTAATGAAAAGTAATGAAGGATCTTTTTAGACTTTCTTTTCCCTTTATGGCCATAACAACTTTCTTTTTCAATCCATCTATCCTCTCTACAATTTGGACAACTTGTACGATCTTTATTCTCCTCCCCCCAATACAAAATGTAATCATTCAGACATACATCTATCTTTTCATAACTATAACCTAATGCGGCAACAATCTTTTTAACTTCATTATAAGAATTTGGATGTGCATTGCCATCTGGAAGAAGGGGTTTATACAACTGCATCATCAAATCAAAAGCCTTTTGGGACATTCCAGTCATGGACTTAATGTTAAATAGACAGAGAACAAAAGAAAGTTTCTTAAAACTCTTACAACCTTCAAATAATGATTTTTGTGTATCTTCAAGCAACTTCTTTAATCTATTTAAAAATTCATCTCCATTTGCTAGACCAGTATCACCATATTCAAATTCCTTGTCATCATCAGCTGCATCTGGTATCATTTTATGTATGCCATCATCCTTAGTGCAATCTCCACTTGTGCTATTTATATTAGAAGAAATACTATGAGTTGAAATACCAGAACGCAATTTCCAAAGTCGCTTATCTTTAATAACTCCATTAAAAGCTAAATATACTCTAATTATATCTTTGTCATGGATCAGACCACAAACACACTATAGACAAGGATATTTAAATGTATCTCTTCCCAGTCTCCAACATGCATACTTGATAAATTCATCAACTCCCTTCAAGTACTCTACTATTCCCCTAAAATAAAAAATATTGAGAAAAATGAGAATCTAAGTATTATATATATACAAATTCTAGTCTTAGAAATCAATCTTCGATACCTGGTAGATTTAACCAGCTCCAATCTATATCGATATATATATATATATATATGTATCTAAAATAAATATAAAAAAATAAAAATAAGTAAAGGATACTGAGATATTTTTTTTTTTGAAAGGCTAACATACAATGATCACTAACAATAAGCGAGCATACCTTGAGCTGCGCTCCTCTGCTTGGCGATAACAAAGTAAGGAGGACGAATGTCTCAAATTTGTATTCAAAAGCTTTTTGATGGAGATTGGACTCGAGCTAGTAGTCGAACAACCTCACATAGTAGATAATTTCAACATAACCAAATAACCTTTCCAATATAGTTAATAAAAAAGTATGAATACCATTCGATATATAGTTAAAAAAATAATAACTAATACCATTCAACATAACCAAATAAGTGGATAATAGGAGGATGGGAGGTTATTCCAAGAACCTCCTGGGGTTTAGAACAGAAGGAAAATGAAAGGCCCTATTTTTTCACATGCCTCTTGTCTAATAAAGCCCTATTCAATCCACAATAAAAAGAATAAAGAGAACTCATAATGGGGGAAGGAATAAAGAGGAAAACTAATAATAAATAGCAGCATCTACAACAAAAGAACTAGTCACAACCACACAATAAATTCCAAAAAAAAAAGGCGCACGCCTGGAAGTGAATTGAACCCATAGTTGGGGTATGATTAACAAATAATAAGCCAACTTATAGCTACAGTAGACTCGACAAGAAAAAACTTTTTTTTGACCAATACTCGATAAGAAAAAATAACCGTACATTGTGATGAAAACATAATACTATGAACCGTATTAAAACTCGGCAACAAATACATAAGAAGTCGCATGCTTGATTCCTGATCTAACAAACAAAAAGAACATGCTGAACAAAATAGAAGATAATCTACAACCACATGATAAATCAACAAGCAATTGACCATAATCCTAGACAAAAGCATGGTAATTTAAAACATACACAAGAATTCCTCCAAAAATCCTAAAAATTTGCATGCATTGAGTTCAAACCCAAAAAGAAAAAAAATCAAAACCATTAAGAAAACCTAAAAGCAAAATCTTGTGAGAATTTTCACTGAATGCAGTGAAATAAACAAGAAAAATGAAAAACTCGATGGGAAGAAATCCGTACAACATCGGCCAACGACCAAGAATGAGTGGAAGAAGCGACTATAGACCTTCAATGCTTTGCCAGACCACGAGAATGATGCAATGATTGAGTGGAAGATGATCACCAGGGAGAGGATCGGGGGAGGATTGAATGGGGAAGGGGTTTCTGAGAGAGAGAATGAAGGAGACGGGAGAGGGAGGAGGGGGTTTACTTCGAGGCGAACCAGGGTTTTCGAGTGGGAGGCGGAGGGATCATCCTGTCTCTAATCGTTCCTCTCACTCTTTCTCTCGCCAGTCCAACAAGGGGTTTCTGAGAGAGAAATCGAAGGGGACGGGAGTGGGAGGAGGTGGTTTATTTCGACACAAACAAGGGTTTTCGAGTGGGAGGCGGTGGGATCCTACCAAATCTAACCATTCCTCTCACTCTTTCTCTCGCTAGTCTGATCGTGCCATCGAGAGATCCAGTTCATGAGCGGTGGGACTGCCAGCTCAACCGGATCTTTCAAAATGGGGTGTTAACAAAGCCATGTACCTTAACGAGACCTTCCGGCTTAAGCTACGTAGACAAGTATCTCAGGTACATTCTTTCCATGTTCTATATAAAATAACATGGCTATCTTACTTTGAAGATAAAATTTATAAATTAAAAATAAATCTAAATTTAATGAATGATAGATACCATTTTTTTTAGTTTATATATCATGTCTTCATTAGAGATGTAAATGAATCAGATCGGACCAGATCATGAGTGACCCCAGTCCGACTCAATTTTTTGATCGGGTTCTAATATTAGATCAAAACCCAATCTATTAGAAAATCAAGTCAAGTCGAGTCGGGTCCACTATCAAAATTTCAATCCAATGGATCATTCGGATTAGATCAGGTTCATAAATAATCTGATTTTAATTAAAAAAATTGGATTAAGATATGATCTGGATAAAATATAGACAACTATATTTTAATTATTACATAGCTAATTATTATTAACTATAAAATAGATAACAAATAATATTATTTGTAAAATAAATTAAGATAAATAACTATAACTCTATCTCTATGTTAAAAATAAGTTCCATACAAGTTTTAAAATATAATTTAAAGGTCCAAATAGATATGATCCTAATAGTATTAGTATGTTTGAGTCGAGTCAGGTTGGGTCGGGTTAGGTCCAAATTCAGTAAACCCAGACCCAATCCAAAAAATAGAATGGGCCTATTTGAGGATCTGATTCGATTCCACGGGTCCCTAAAAATGGAGATGGCCCAAATATTACAAAATCAATGGGTCCTATGAATATATATATATATATATATATATATATATTTAACCATTGCTTGGATGATTGAATTATAAAATAAAAGAACAACAAAAATGGCTAATCGTATAAAAAAACCCACCACATATTTTTATTTAAATATATATTATATTATATTTTTAGTCGAGTCTCGGGTCTGGATATTAAATATCCAGATCCAATCCATTTATGTTAGAGTTAGTCGGATCCAAGTTTGGAATAGCTCTAGACCTGGAATCAATATTAATTTTTTTGGACACTCTTTTTTTGGCATACCAACTATCCATTATATTTGATTTACTCATATTTAATAGTTAAAACGTAAGTTATAAATTGATTATAGCATTTTCACATTTGCCAAACGTGGATATATATAACCCTTTTTTTAGAATTTGAATTTTTACTCACATATGTATTTTACGTGTCTACAAAGCGTGGATGTAAGTGACTTTTTTTGTAGTGATCATTAATCTTTTTACTTATTTTTTTATGCAACTCTATAACATGCTCAGCATATGACTCAGCAGATTCTGAGATGCGTTCATGCATGGATAAAAGAATGAGATCTAGAGATTTTCTAGACTTGTACCCATGAACAATTTCAAAAGGACCTTTTTCGGTAGACCTATTAACTGAGCTATTGTATGTAAATTCAGTCCTAGACAGTAATAGATCCCAATTGGCGGTATGCTCTCCAACTAAACTTCTCAACAAGTTTCCTAGACTACGGTTCAAAACCTCAGTCTAGCCATCAGTTTAAGGGTGATAAGAAGTAGAAAATTTAAGTTTTGTCCCTAACAAATGCCAGATTGTTTTCCAGAAATAACTGGTGAGTCGTACGTCTTTGTCAGATACTATGGTCTTAGGTAAACCATATAGTATAACTACTTCATTCAAAAATAACTTGACTACCTTAGAAGCATCATAGGTTTGGAAACATGGTAGAAAATATGCCATCTTTGAAATCCTATCAACCACAACAAAGATTGAATCATGTTTCCTAATGGTTTTAGGTAATCCAAGAACAAAGTCCATGCTAAGATCTTGCCATGGACAATCTGGTATAGGAAGTGGGGTGTATAAGCCAGTGTTCTGCTTTTACTATTTGGCAACAGCACAAGTTCGATATCTAGCTACTATTTGAGTAACATTCCTTTTAAGGTTCAGCCAATAAAATTGATCTTCTAGTGCTAAAATTATCTTATTTCTATCGAAATGTCCAGCTAAATCTCCTACATGTGTTTCCCAAATCAAAAAGTCTCTAAATAAAGTATTAGGAATACATAGCTTACTTTTCCTAAAAGATAACCATCTTGAATAGTGTACTCACTATATGAGCTAGATGGTCCTTGTTTATCTACCTCATGATTTCACCAAAGTTCGAACAATTTTCATATTCATCCTTTAATTTCTCAAATCCGACTACTCTAGTACTGACACAATTCAAGAGCATAAATCTTCTACTAAGCGCATCAACAACTTTATTATTAGTACCCGATTGGTGTCTCAAAATAAAAGTATAGGCCTGTATATATTCAACCCATTTTCCATGCCTAGAATTTAACTTTTTTTGCGAGTTAAGGAATCTAAGAGCTTCATGATTAGAATAAAGTATAAACTCTTGCAGTAGCAAATAGTATCTCCAATACCTAAGTGCTTGAACCACCACATACAATTCCTTATCATAAGTCGAATATTTCAATTTAGTATCATTTAATTTCTCACTAAAGATAGCAATTGGGTGATTCTCCTGACTCAAGACTCCTTCAATTCCTACCCTTGAGGCATCACAAGCAACCTCAAAAAATTTTGAAAAATCTGGTAACCTCAGAATTGGGGCTTGGGTTATCTTATCCTTAATTTCTTGGAAAGCCCTATTGGCATCTTTAGACCATTCAAAAGCTCCTTTCCTCAAACAATCAGTTATTGGTGCAATAATTGTACTAAACCCTCGAATAAATCTCCTATAGAAGGTAGCTAAACCATGAAAACTTTGAACATCATGTACATTCTTAGGTATAGGCCACTTTACTATAGATTTTATCTTCTCGGGATCTGTAGATACTCCTTCAGCAGTCACTATAAAACCTAGAAAAATAATCCTCGAAGTCATAAAACTACATTTCTTCAAATTTACAAAAAGATTATCTCCTCTAAGAACTTGACATACCTGCTAAAGATGGTCTAAGTGATCATTCTTATTTTTACTATATATGAGGATGTCATCAAAATATATCACTACAAATTTTTCAATAAAAGATTTTAGAACTTGAGTCATTATCCTCATAAAAGTACAAGTGCATTCGATAAGCCAAAAGGTATCACTAACCATTCGTACAAGCCATCCTTAGTCTTAAATGCAGTCTTCCATTTATCCTCGGGCCTAATTCTAACCTGATGGTAGCCACTTTTAAGGTCTATCTTTGAAAATATGGTAGCACCGGCCATCATGTCTAACATGTCATCAAGTCGGGTATTGGAAACCAATACTTCACTGTAATCTTATTGATGGCTCTACTATTGATACATATTCTCCAAGTGCCATCCTTCTTGGAAGTCAAGAGAGCTGGAATGGCATAAGGACTTAAGCTTTCTCTGATAAATCCTTTCCTAAGAAGATCCTCAACTTGCCTCTGTAATTCTTTATGTTCAGTAGGGTTCATCCTACAGTACGGCAGATTCAGCAAGGTAGCTCCTGGGACTAAGTCTATTGCATGTTGTATGTCCCTTAATGGAGGTGTTGCCGATCTCGCCGCTGTGCCCATGCTTCGGAACCGCCGATCCTACTAGACCGCCTCGCTCCTGGGCCTCCTGGCTGGACCGAACCTGCAAGGCAAGGTCAGAAGACCCTGGCCGGGGATTCCGGCGAGGGAGCTCCGACGATCAAGTCAGTAGACGGCGAGAGGGAACAGACTCTCTGGGCGACAGAAGGATGTTCAGCTTCGGCCGAGGTGGTCTCGTCTTCGGGCGCCACCTGGCATAGGAAAGAAGGGGCCCGGCTCGACCTCGGCCGAGGTGGGACCGTCTCAGGGTGCCACCTGACGAGGGAGAGGGGGAGCGGCCGACCTCGACCGAGGTGGACCCCTCCTAGGTGGACACCTGGTGGGGCGGCAGAAGGATGCTCGGCTTTGGCCGAGGTGGTCCCGTCTCCGGGGGCCACCTGGCGAAGGAGCGAAGGGGCCCGGCTCGACCTCGGCCGAGGTGGGACCGTCTCAGGGTGCCACCTGGCGAGGGAGCGGGGGAGCAGCCAACCTCGGCCGAGGTGGACCCCTCCTGGGTGGACACCTGGCGGGGCGGCAGAAGGACGCTCGGCTTCGACCGAGGTAGTCCCGTCTCCGGGGGCCACCTGGCGAAGGAGCGAAGGGGCCCGGCTCGACCTCGGCCGAGGTGGGCCCGGCTCGACCTCGGCCGAGGTGGGACCGTCTCAAGGTGCCACCTGGCGAGGGAGCAGGGGAGCAGCCGACCTCGGTCGAGGTGGACCCCTCCTGGGTGGACACCTGGCGGAGCGGCAGGAGGGCCCGGGCCGAGCTCGACTTCGGCCAGGGCGGCAACGTCTCAGGGTGCCACCTGGCGAAGCGGCCGGGGAGCCCGGGCCGAGCTTGACTTCGGACATGTGGGAGCCGCAGCTGACTTGGCAGAAAAACCTCCACGTGGCTCAAATCATACCCGACGGAATCTGAGACCGGCCACATCATCATTATGGCCGTAACAGTTGCCCCCTAACCCAACGTTCTGTTGGGGCGTTGTGGAACGGAACGTTGGGATTAAATATGGATATGACGTGGGGAGGCGATGATCTTGCATCATAATTGCCACGATCCTTGTCGCTGTTTCTTGGTGCGCCCGAAGCCCTATAGGAGGCCACCACGCGTCGCCTATTCGCCCGCAATAAATGTGTCACTTCGAAGCAGAGGCCGTTTCCCTGCTAACGAGGCATCGATGTCGGGCGTGCATCCACGCGGCGATCATCCGCTGGCCCGTTTCTCCCTCTTCAGGGCTCTGTTCACCCTGAAGAGGTACTCCACTGACGACGACTGGTGGTACATTTCATCCCGGCCCAGGTGTCTCCGGTTCGACCTCCCTTCTTCCATCAAGGGCTGGAAGAACCGATTCTTTTTTGCTTCGATCGAGGACGTCGACTGGGCCTGGAGTGAACTGGATCGGTCCCCGAACCGGAACTCCCAGGTCGAGTTGGCGGACCAAGAGGCCTACTCCCAGCTCCTGAGCGATATGGTCCCAGTGCTCGAGGTTCTGCTCTCGGAGCAGAACTTGTTCGAGGCGGGGATCAGTCCCATCAGAGAGCCGGGTGAGACTCAGTCTTCCTCTTACTTTTGCGTTCTTCCTCTCTTTTAGCCGAGCTGACTGACTTTTTTTGTGTTGCAGGCATGAAATTCTTGTTGGAGAACCTTCTAGAGGGCGCGGCCCAGAGGGACGCCACCGAGGTGGACGAGCCCGCGACGAAGAGGGCTCGCACCGAGGTGAGCCAAGAGTCTGTGCCGGTGCCCGCGCCCAGTCCGGTGGTTGCAGCTCCCCCGCCCAGGTCGCCTCGGGCCGGGGCTACTGATGCTCCAGCCGTCAGACCTGGCGGTGCTGCCGATGAGAGGGGTCCGCCGTCTGCAGTTCCGCCCCACACCGGCTCCATCATTACCGCAGAGCCGACGGTGCCGCCCATGACTTCAGCCGCTCCGTCGATGGTGGTTCCTCCTGAGGGGTCAGTCACCATCGCAACCGACCTGACGGCTCCACCGTCGGTGATCACCAATCGATGTTCTGTAATCCGCGACAAGGGGCTCGCGGAGAAGGTGATGGAGTATGCCTCCACCTCCCGGGACCGCCGATCTCGAGGTGGCCGGGACTACGCCGACGCCTTGCTCGGGATCCTCCCGCAGCTCTTCACGGTGAGTCCGAACTCAGAATCTTCTATCCTTTGTGACTTCGGTTAGCCTTTCTACTAACCCGTTCTTCTTGCTGTGCAGATTGGGACCGACGTGCTCCTGCTGAGGAATTTTCTCGCAGGGTACGCGAAGAAGGATGTCGAGAAGGAGGAGAAACTCGGCAAGCTCGCAGCCGACGTCAAAGACCTCATGGAGAAGGGGGTCGAGCTGCGAGGGAGCAACCAGGCCCTCCAAGCAGACCTGGCACGCGCCGAGGAGCGCGTCAAGGACCTGGAGTCCTCTCTGTCCGAGGAGAGGATCTCCCACCAGCGTCGCGCAGAGGAGGATGTGGCTGAGAGGGCTCGCCTCCAGGCCCATTCTCAGTGGCTGGAGCGTCAGCTGGAGGAGGCCAGGTGGGAGGCAAGTGCGAAAAAGGAGCGGAGCACCTACGTCAATGGACTCCTGGAAGCCGCGAAGCGGGAGGCGCAGGAAGCCATCTCGAGGTTCTGGACCTCCGACGAGTACGTCTCGGAGGTTCGGGAGGCCGCTGTGGACTCCTTCTTGAAGGGGTTCCAAGTGTGCCAGGAGAAGGTGGGGTCCTTCTACCCCGAGCTCGACCTCAGTGGGGTGGCGCTCGGGGGCGGAAGACAAGGACCCGCCAACGGGACTTCCGGCGCGGTGGGCAACGCAGCAGCGGCCCCAGCAGGCGACGCGGTCGTAGCTCCGGAGCGGTCCTCCGAGCCAATAGCCGCCGATGGCGAAGATGAAGAGCGCGCGACTCAGACTGAGGACCTGGCCACCGCGCAGAACTGAGCCGCAGATGTCTCCCTTTTGTTGTCCTTTCTTCTTTCTTCTTCTTTTATTTTTTTGGGGACTCCCGGCCTGTCGGGACTCCCTTGCTGTAATCCTTTTCTTGAATCAATGAAGATCTAGCTTTGCCAAGTTTCGACCTTGCCTTCCTCTTTCACCTTTTCTTCTCTTTCTTCTTTTTTTTTTTTTTGAGATGTTGGTGTGGAGTGCCGAGACGAGGGTGGACCTGCTCCGGGCTGAGTCCGCAGGTGGACCTGGTCCCATCCAGCATTCAGATCAAAGTTCGGAGCATTCTGGACTGGATGGCAGTAGAGTAGGCCTTGCGCGGGCCCTCCTTTGGGCTTGCCTTCGTGATCGCGTGGGCGAACTAGGTTCCACCCCGCCCTCCAGACCGAAGTCCGGGACTTTCAGACTGAACCCCGGGGCCGCAGGCTTTGTTCAAGCCTTGCACGACTTGCCGAGCGGTTCTCCGTGCTCGCGTGGGCGAACTGGGTTCTGCCCCGCCTTCCAGACCGAAGTCCGGGACTTCCGGACTGAACCCCGGGGTCGCAGGCTTTTTCAAGCCTTGTGCGGCTTGCCGTGCGGTTCTCCGTGCTCGCGTGGATGAACTGGGTTCTGCCCCGCCTTCCAGATCGAAGTCCGGGACTTCCGGACTGAACCCCGGGGTCGCAGGCTTTTTCAAGCCTTGCGTGGCTTGCCGAGCTGTTCTCCGTGCTCGCATGGGTGAACTAGGTTCTGCCCCGCCTTCCAGACCGAAGTCCGGGACTTCTCACTTTCTCGGGTCTTCGGCCACAGTCGTGTTTGCCGAACCCAGAGCTATGCTCCCATTTCCCTACGAGGTGAGAAAGAGTGTTTGAAGCAAAGAAACTTTATTGCAGGAGTTGGGGGAACCTTACATCATTGATAATACATCCTTAGGTTCGAGGCGTTCCACGTCCGAGGGAACCTGGACCCTCCCAATTCTTCCAAATAGTAGGCCCCGTGAGGGAGGGCTTCCGCTACCCTGTACGGGCCTTCCCAGTTCGGGGAGAGCTTTCCGCACTCTCGCGACTGAGAAGCTTCAGCGCGCCGGAGCACCAGATCTCCGGGACGAAAGGACTTCGGCCGCACCCGAGAGTTGTAATACCTGGCCACTCGCTGCCTGTATGCCGCCATCCGGACTCGGGCCTTGTCCCTTGTCTCTTCGAGAAGGTCCAGGTTGAGCATCATTCTGGCGGGGTTTTCCGCGTTGTCGTATTGTTCCACACGTAGTGTGGGTAGACTGAGCTCAATCGGGATAACCACCTCAGCTCCGAAGACGAGGTTGAATGGGGTCTCGTCGGTCGCCATCCTCGGGGTGGTGTGGTAGGCCCAGAGGACGCTGGGTGATCCTCTGCCCACCTGCCCTTGGCTTGGTCCAGCTGCGTGCGGAGGCCCTGCAAAATAGTCCTGTTCGTGACCTCGACTTCTCCATTGGTCTGAGGGTGTGCCACCGAGGTAAAGCGATGATGGATGCCAAGGTCGCTGCAGAACTCTTCAAACTCACGGCAGTCGAACTGACGCCCATTGTCGGTGATCACGGTATGGGGGAGGCCGAAGCGATAGATGATTGACTTCCAGAAGAACTTGGCGACGTTTGCTTCGGTGATCCGCGCCAAGGGTTCGGCCTCGACCCACTTCGTGAAGTAGTCGATGGCCATAATCAGGAATTTCTGTTGTCCAGACGCCGGTGGGAATGCTCCTAGAAGGTCCATTCCCTATTGGGCGAATGGCCACGGAGCTGAAAGCTGGGAGATTGGAGTGGAGGGTTGCCGTTGCACCACGGCATGCCGCTGTCACCGATCACACCTCTTCACAAAATTGGCGGCGTCCTCCTTCATTGTCTCCCAAAAGTAGCCTTGACGGAGGGCCTTGTAGGCTAGCGTTCTGCCCCCCACATGGTTCCCACAGATGCCCTCATGAATCTCCTGGAGCACGAGTGTGGCATCCGCGGGTCCCAGGCACTTCAGA
The DNA here is from genome assembly GCA_021397845.1 of Areca catechu. NCBI lineage: Eukaryota > Viridiplantae > Streptophyta > Magnoliopsida > Arecales > Arecaceae > Areca > Areca catechu. The sequence goes on from CM038051.1 coordinate 188,380,442, forward strand.
AGGGGGTAGGAATAGGACCTTCGATACAGTTGCCCATCCATCAGAACGAACCGCGCGGCCTTCTTTCTGATAAGGCGGGCCGCTGCACGGTCCTCTGGCAGGGTACCGCTGGTGATGTACTCCGCATACTTGTCCATCCAGCTAGGCTCACGGCTGACTTGATGGACCTCCACGGGGACCTCGTAGCTTGGGGCCTTGAGGCGCTCCACATGAGTGCGGCCCAGCATTGAGTCCGGCAAGGTCGCCAACCGGGAAAGAGTGTCCGCACGGGCATTTTTCCCACGGGGGATGTGGAAGATGTTGAAGCGCCGAAACCCGGCCGTGCCTGTTTTGACCAGCTCCAAATACTTCGCCATCTGAGGGTCGTGCGCGACGTATTCTCCGGAGACATGTCCCACCACCAGCTGGGAGTCGGTAAAGGCTTTGAGGTTAGCCACGCCCAGTTCGCGGGATACCCTCAGCCCGGCGAGGAGCGCCTCGTATTCCTCCTGATTGTTGGTTGCGGCAAACTGGAAACGGAGCGTGCATTCGATGACGATCCCACTGCTGTTGGCGAGAATGACTCCAGCTTCGCTCCCGCAGGATTTCGAGGCTCCATCCACATGAAGGATCCACGCATCCTCTCCGGGCTCCTCGGGGCCTGTTTTCAGCTGCTGGTGCGAGGAGTCCTCCTCGGGCTCCTTGCCTAAGCCCGCGCATTCGACCAAGAAGTCGGCCAGCACTTGCGCTTTCATGGCCGACCTCGGCCTGTACGTGATGTCGAACTCGCTGAGCTTCAGCGCCCACTTCGCCAATCGCCCCAATGTGTCAGGTCGGCTGAGCACTGCTTTCAGCGGCTGATCCGTCAGGACGGCAATAGGATGCGCTTGGAAATAGGGCTTGAGACGCTGCGCATACACTATTAACGCAAAAATGAGCTTCTCGGGCCGGGAATACCTGAGCTCCGCATCACGGAGAAGTTTGCTGGTATAGTACACCGGCCGCTGGACTCCTTGGTCGTCGGTTCGAACTAGGACCGAACTGACGGCCTCCGGGATGACCGCCAGGTAGAGGATGAGCTCCTCTCCCTCCTCGGGCCTGGAAAGCAGTGGGGGCAACGCGAGCATCTTCTTCAGTTCTTCGAAGGCCTCCTGGCACTCCTCAGTCCAGGCAAAGTCGTTCATTTTCCTCAGCACCTTGAAGAAGGGTCGGTAGCGGTCGACTGATCTGGAGATGAACCGGCTTAGGGCCGCTACCCGACCGCTGAGTTGCTGCACTTACTTCTTGGAGGCGGGCTGCTCCATGTCCAGGATGGCCTGGACCTTCTCCGGGTTGGCTTCAATCCCTCTCTGGGTTACCATGAATCCCAGGAACTTCCCGGTGGAGATGCCGAAGGTGCACTTCGCCGGATTCAGCTTCATCTAATGACGTCGGAGGTTGCCGAAGGTCTCCGCCAAGTCGGCCACGTGGTCCGAATGGGGCTTGCTCATCACCAGCATATCGTCCACGTACACCTGCATGTTGCGGCCGATCTGGTCTTTGAAGATTCTGTTGACCAGATGCTGGTACATGGGCCCGGCGTTCTTGAGGCCAAACGGCATCATCCTGTAATAGAAAGTTCCGTGGTCGGTGATGAAGGCGGTGTGCTCTTCGTCCTCCGAGTTCATTCGGATCTGGTTGTAGCCGGAGAAGGCATCCATGAAGGGCAGGAGGCGGTGCCCCGAGGTGGTGTCGACCAACTGGTCAATCTTCAGAAGGGGGAAGCTATCCTTCGGGCAAGCTCGGTTGAGATCGGTGTAGTCTACACAGATCCTCCACTTACCGCTGCTTTTCTTCACCATGACCAAATTCGCCAGCCAGCTGGGATACTGGACTTCCCGCACAAAGCCGGCGACGAGGAGTTTCTCCACTTCCTCGTTGATGGCCCTCTGCCTCTCCACAGCGAAGCTCCTCTTCTTCTAGCGGACCGGTCGACAGCTCGGGTCCACGTTCAGCCTGTGCATAATGACCTCGGGGGATGCCCGACATGTCGGCCGCTGACCAGGCGAACACGTCCACGTTCATGCGGAGGAACTCCAGCAGGCGGGTCCGCTCTTCTTCTGGGAGCTGCGCTCCAACCTGCACTGTCTTCAGTGGGTCCGAACCGAGGGGATAAGTCGATAGGCACTCTACGGGCCCTCCCCTGGGCTCCTTCTCCCTCAGGTCGAGGTCGTCGATGTCGGGGACGAGCTCAGCACCCCGGGCGCCCAGGACCGCCTGGAGGCAGTGCGGGACTGGCTGGGTCATCTCCCTCATTACCCCGAGTCCGGAGGCCATGGGGAATTGCACCAACAACCGCTTCGTGGAAATCATGGCATCTAGTTGGTTGAGCCCGGGATGCCCGAGGATCGCGTTGTAAGGCGAAGGGAGCTTGACAACGGTAAACGTCATCAGGATGGTCGTCTGCCGAGGTGGGGATCCAGCGGTGACCGGGAGAGTGATCTCCCCCTCGACCCCCATCGAGTCCCCGGTAAAGCCTACTAGGGGTGTGCACCGGCCTCAGTTGATCATTGGACAAATTCATCCGAGAGAAAGCATCATAAAAAAGCACGTCAGCCGAGCTTCCACTATCTACCATAATTCGGTGTACAGGATGCTTCGCGATGGTCATCTAGACCACCACGACATCTTTGTTTACATTTTCACTTTCATTCCCCTTCTTAGAACGGGTACATTCTCCGGGTTCCCGACCTCCTGGGCTCTCTTTGCCGTCCGCCCGACCCCAAGTGAGATCATGCCCATCGGCTTCTTCGTCGAGCGGTTGTCGATTGCAGGAACTGGGGGTAAGGCCGCGAGCGGTTGTCCCTCCGTCGGGACCTCATTCCTGACGAACTTCCTGAGGTAGCCCCTTTTGATCAGCTCCTCGATTTCCCGCTTCAGGTTGCGACACTCCTCTGTGTCATGGCCGTGCTCGCGGTGGAACTGGCAGTACTTTGATTTGTCCTGGGTACCTCTTGGGTTCTGAGGAGGAGGTCGGCGGAGGTAGTGCTCGCCCTCAATTTCCATGAGGATCTTTGTTCGGGGAGCGAGGAGAGGGGTGAACCTTCGCTCCGGAGTGGCCTCGCCCTTTAACCTCAGATTCGGGCGAGGGTTGGTAGACGGTCCAGGCTTCCGAGCTCCTGAAATGTCCCTCGGGGATGGCTTCTTCAGAGTCTTCCCGTCTAGCTCTCGGCGGGTGCGGTCGGCCTCCTCCGCTCGGATGTACTTGTGGGCACGGAGGAGGAGCTCGGAGTACGTCCTGGGGGCCTTTTTGTCCAGGGAGTAGGTCAGGCGGGACATCTTGAGCCCGCGCTTCAAAGCCAGCATGGCGACGGGCTCGTCCAGGCTGTAGATTTCCAGGGCTGCGGTCTTGAACTGGGTGATGTAGTCCCGGAGCAGCTCCTGGTCCTGCTGGCGGATGGAGAAGAGGCTGTCCACCTCTCTTGGCACCTTCCGACAAGCGTCGAAGTGCACCAAAAACTTTCCTTCCAACTGGTGGAAGGAGTAAATAGATCCGGGCTCGAGACGGGTGAACCAGACTCGAGCTACCTTCCGGAGGGTAGCGGGGAAGGCCATGCACAAAAGGGCGTCCGTGGCCCCCTGGACCCTCATGAGAGCCTTGTAGCTCTCCAGATGGTCCAGAGGGTCGGTGGTCCCATCGTAGGGAACCACCTGCGGCATGCGGAACCGGCTCGGAATCGACTCCGCCTGGATTTCTTCATAGAAGGGGGGATGGGAGTCGTAACTCGTCGGGTCCACCGATGAGTTCTGCAGGTCGGCAAATCAGCGGGCGAACTCCGTCAACTTGCGCTCATGCTCCTCCAGGCGCCTCTCGGCCTGGCGCCTGATGGCCTCATCGGTGGAATCTTCCACCGAGGCCGCTGGTGAAGGGGGCGCCGATCGGTCTCGGTGCAAGGTCACGCCTCGGCGTCGCTTGCTGTGGTGCACCGTCTCGGCTTCATCGGCCGAGGATCGACTCTCGTGATCCGCCGAACCGGAGTAGTTTCTTTTCGCGGGAGTTCGATGGCTCCCACGGGGGTTAGAGACTGCCCGCGGCTGGGACGACCTGCCTTGAATGGAGCGCAGGCTCCCCGCGGCCCCGCGGCCTGAGCTGCGGGGGTCCCTGGCTGAGGCTGCATGGCCAGAAAGCGCTGCTGTTGTTGTAGCTGCCGGACCACCGAGGTCAAGGTCTGCAACTGTTGGATGACGGCCGAAAGAGGGCCGTCCGCCGAGGTCGGCTGTGGTGGAAGAGGAGGGGGAGCCGGGAGCTCCCTCTCCGGGCTGTGGGCCCCTTGAGGGGAGGGAACCTCCCCCACACGGCTGGTGGATGCCTCGCGCCCACGAGTGACCACCATTATCGGAGAGCGCTTTGCCTGCAGAAAGCTAGCTCCCACTAGGGGTGTTGTCCTGCTCCCCTACCTGGTGCGCCAATCTGTTGCCGATCTCGCCGCCGCGCCTGTGCTTCGGAACCGCCGATCCTACTAGACCGCCTCGCTCCTGGGGCCTCCTGGCTGGACCGAACCTACAAGGCAAGGTCAGAAGACCCTGGCCGGGGATTCTGATGAGGGAGCTCTGACGATCAAGTCAGTAGACGGCGAGAGGGAACAGACTCTCTGGGACGGGACACCGAAGGAGTCCCAGACTCAGAGAATGTGCTAGCACGAAAGGTGCCAAAGAGACCAGAAACCCGGCTGGGTTCCTTTGCCGAGCTCACACCGAGTGATCCCCTCTTAGGACCTTGGATCTTGATCTTGAAGCGGAGTTTTCCAGCCTCTGTTTCTTACTTGTCTCACTTACCTTGTCGTCTCTTCTCTCCTTCCTTTTATTTCCTCTCGTTGCCTGCTCATTTTTTGCTCCCGGGAGGCTCCCTTGTCGCTCTCGTCTCCTTCCCTCCGTCCCTTTCTCTTTCCCCTTCTGGTTTAGAGGGCCAGACGGCTTTTCGGCCTCGTTTGCCGAGCCTAGTAGGGAAAGAGTAAGGGAGGGGGGCGCTGGCCAGGCTGCCGACCAGACCTCGGGCCCAGCATGAGCGCTCTCCTTCCCAGGCGCCGGTGTTGTCCGTCATTGGGTCCTGTTTTGTCAGAGCCGCGTCTCTCGACTGCGGAACCTGTCGGGCCGACGTAAGTGATGTTTCGCGTGCCACCGCAATCCGTACGGGGTGCCTTTCTCAGGGTGCAGCGCGCACGGCTCGAGGGTCAACCTCGGAGCCCACGCCTCCGCTCTTCGGGACCTTCTCTGTACGAGCTGGCCGACCTCGGCCGAGGTGGACCCCTCCTGGGTGGACACCTGGTGGGGCGGCAGACGGACGTTCGGCTTCGGCCGAGGTGGTCCCATCTCCGGGCGCCACCTGGCGAAGGAGAGAAGGGGCCCGGCTCGACCTCGGCCGAGGTGGGACTGTCTCAGGGTGCCACCTAGCGAGGGAGAGGGGGAACGATCGACCTCGATCGAGGTGGACCCCTCCTGGGTGGACACCTGGCGGGGTGGCAGAAGGACGCTCGGCTTCGGCCGAGGTTGTCCCGTCTCCGGGGGCCACCTGGCGAAGGAGCGAAGGGGCCCGGCTCGACCTCGGTCGAGGTGGGACCGTCTCAGGGTGCCACCTGGTGAGGGAGCGAGGGAGCAGCCGACCTCAGTCGAGGTGGACCCCTCCTGGGTGGACACCTGGCGGGGCGGCAGAAGGACTCTCGGCTTCGGTCGAGGTAGTCCCGTCTCTGGGGGCCACCTGGCGAAGGAGCAAAGGGGCCCGGCTCGACCTCGACCGAGGTGGGACCGTCTCAGGGTGCCACCTGGCGAGTGAGCAGGGGAGCAGCCATCCTCGACCGAGGTGGACCCCTCCTAGGTGGACACCTGGCGGAGCGGCAGGAGGGCCCGGGCTGAGCTCGACTTTGGCCAGGGCGGTAACGTCTCAGGGTGCCACCTGGCAAAGCGGCCAGGGAGCCCGGGCCGAGCTCGACTTCGGACGTGTGGGAGCCGCAGCTGACTTGGCCAAAAAACCTCCACGTGGCTCGAATCATACACGACGGAATCTGAGACCGGCCATGTCATCATTATGGCCGTAACAGGAGGTAAACAATCAGGGAGGTCTTCTGGGATCATATCCTTGAACTCCTTAAGAAACTCTAAAATCTTCTTAGGATATTTTTTTTGTGGTTCATCATGAACTTCTTTAGCAGTCAGCATCCAGACTGTTGAACCTTCAATAATTTCATGCTCTAATTTCTTAGCAGTAATTAGGTTCAATCCTGGTTCTTTCTCTCTCAAATGACTAGACCCTCTTTTGGTATTATCTTTAGATGGGGTCGAGTTGATCACTATTTTCTTTTCAAGGTGTTTAAATGAACATGAGTTAGTTTGGCCAAAGAGGATAGCATCATGATCATATAACCATGGTCTACCTAATATAATGCTACTAATCCCCATTAGAATCACATCACACCATACCTTCTCTTGGTAGGATTGAATTTGGACTGGGACCTAGCATTGTAATCTAACGGGAATAGACATCGCAACAATCCAGGATACCTTATATGGGCTAAGATGTGGTACTGTGGGTAAGCCTAAGCTCTTAACAGCATTGGTAGATATGGTGTTCACACAACTTCCACTATCTATAATAAAATTGCATACTTTGTTTCCTAGCTTAATGAAGGTCTGTAGTATATTCGTTCTGTGCTAGTCCTCATTCTTCTTAGTCTGAGGTAGAATATACCTAACTATACCTAGTAGATCAGATGACTCTATAGGCTCTTCATCACCTTCATATTCTTCTACCAAATCTTTCTTAGCTTCATAGATTTTTTCTTCAAATTCTTCAACATTTTCTAAATTCTCGTCTTCACACTCACTAATATGTAAAGCTCGTACTGGGCATTCAGCAGCAAAATGACCTGTTTTACGATACCTAAAATATAGTGTATTTGGGTTTCTATCTCTTTAAACTATGGGTGCCTTTCCTTTGTCTTCCCTATGAGCTAGTTGGGAGGTAGGATTAGGTCGGCTATTTAGGAATCGATTCATGCTAGGCCTATTTCCAGGGGCATTAAACCTACTAGGCTCAGATTGGCGAATAATAGGTTTTCTTTGAAATTGTTCACAATCCCTAGCAATCTAGTAGGCTTGGTCTAAGTCATTAACTTTCCTAAAAAATAATTCCCTCTGGATATCCTCATTTAAGCCATCTTTAAACCTCGATAAGGTAACAGCTTCTGATTCGACTACACTACACCTCATAACGAACTCGTCAAATTTGGCTATGTAGTCAGCCACAGATTTATTACCTTGAGTGAGCTTTTGCCATTGATCTAACAATTTTTGCTCGTATGAGAATGGTAGATATTTTTCCCTAAGCTTTATCTTCATCGCTCACCATGTGTCTATAGGTAAATCACCTCTTTGTCGGTTCAGTCGCTCTACATTTTTCCAGTACAGTTTAGCTTATCAAACTAGCCTAAGCTTAGCAAATTTAAATTTTCTCTCCTCCGACATTTCATACCATTCAAAGTACTGGTCCATATCACTCTTCGAATCTGTATAAACCTTAGGATCTAAACTTCACTCAAATGTGGGTGCATCTAGTCAAATACTCCTAAGGATCCTTTCTCCTAGTCATTTACATCAGGGGTGTGGTGCCTAGAAATTGGGTTAGGAGTAATTTCCCTATGTTGGGCTCTTGGACCCGGGGAAGTAGGTTCTTTATATTGACCTCTTGGATGTGGGGGAGTGAGTTGGGCTCGTGGAATTGGGGAAATGGGTCTAGGCATCTCAGAGCTTTGACCTAGGGGAGCGGGTCTAGGTGTTTCAGGGTCTGAACGAGTCGCATGGGATTCCTCAAGGTTACCTAGTCTCTCTTCCATTTGGTCAAACCTTGTAGTAAGATGTCTAAATTGCTCAGTTATAATTCTCATAAAATTCTCCATATTAGGGTCTATGGGTGGATTAGGTTGGGTTTGGGTAGGCTGATAGGGTGTGCCTGACCTAGTTGCCATTCAATGCGAACACACAAAACTCGAGCTAGGGTTTCCTAAACCTAGAGCTCAAATAGAATGATAGGGACTACTGAATTTTAATTTTGTACCCAACTTTTTCCATAATTCATGCCAGAAATGCCCCATAAACTTGCTATCTCGGTCCGAAACTATCGACGATGGTAACCCATAATGTCGAACAACTGCAGAAAAATAAAGATCAGCTACTTTCGACGTATCAAATATCATTTTGCATGGCAAGAAACAAGCCATCTTGCTGAACCGATCTACGACTACCATAATTGAATCTAGACCTCTCACTGTCCGTGGTAAACCTACAACAAAATCCATAGATACCTCTCACCACGGCTCATCTGGAATCGGTAAAGGGGTATATAAACCTTGATTTGTATCTGATCCTTTGGATTCCTGATACAAACGGCATCTTTTCACAAAGGTTTTGACATCTCGGTCAAGCCCAGGCCAATAAAATCGTTAACGAATTAACCATGCAGTTTTGTCTCTTCCAAATGTCCTTGATTATGCAACTCCTGAATAATCAATACACGCAGTGAAGTGTTAGGAATACAGAGACAATTACCACAGAACAAATATCCATCATGTAGGACGAAGTCAGATCGACCTCCAGCTTCCAATTCAGTCACAATGCTCTGGAAATGCTCATCTGCACGGATATCATCTTTCATTCTTTCAAACCCAAGGGTATATACTTGTATAGCACCAATCAATAAACTCCGTCTACTTAAAGCATCTGCCACTTTATTCAAAGTGCCTGACTTATGCTTGATACTGAAAGTATACTCCTGTAGAGTACTTACCCATTTTACATGTCTGGAGCTCAACTTATGCTGTCCCTGTAGAAATTTTAATGCTTGATGATCTGAGTACAGCACAAATTCTCGCTGGATCAAGTAATGTCGCCAATGTTGCAATGACCTCACAATGGTGTATAGCTCCAAATCATAAACCGAATACAACCATTTGGCACCTCCAAGCTTCTCACTGTAGAAAGCAATGGGTCTCCCATCTTCGCTGAGTACTGCGCCAATCCCAGTCTTCGAAGCATCACAATCCACTTCGAATACCTTGTCAAAATCTGGAAGAACCAACAGTGGTGCTTGGGTCAACTTGACTTTCATTTCATCAAATGCTGCTTGAGCAGTGTCATTCCATCCAAACTGATTTAATTTCAACAAGTCTGTTAAGGGTACAGCAATCTCACTATACCTCTTCACAAACCTTCTGTAAAAACCTGCAAGATCCAAAAAGGATCTCAATTCAGTTAAAGTTGTAGGTGCTGGCCAGTCCACTATCGCTTGTACCTTACTTTCATCTGGAAGAATTCCATCACCAGTAACAACATATCCCAGAAAAATTAATTTCTCTACCATCCAAATACACTTCTCTGGGTTAGCAAAAAGCTGATTTTCACGTTATACTATTAGAACTTGTGAAACATGCTCAACATACTCTTGTGCTATCTTACTGTATATCAATATATCATCAAAGTATGCAACAAAAAAAGAACTAAGGAATGTACGCAAAACCTGGTTCATTACTCACATGAACGTACTAGGAGCATTAGATAGCCCGAATGGCATCACCAACCATTCATACAGGCCTTCCTTTGTCTTGAAGGCTGTCTTCCATTCATCACCTGGCTTCATTCTGATCTGATGGTACCCACTTTTCAAATCAATCTTAGTAAAGAACACGGCACCACTCAACTGATCTAGCATATCATCCAGCCTCGGTATTGGAAATCTATACTTCACAGTAATTCTGTTTATTGCATAGCTATCAACACACATACGCCATGAACCATCCTTTTTCGGCACCAAAAGTGCTGGTACCGCACACGGGCTAATGCTTTCCCGTACAAAGCCTTTGTCTAAAAGATCTTGAACCTGTCTCTTCAGCTCCTCATGCTGCTACGGGGTCATTCGATAATGAGCCTTATTCGGCAACACAGAACCCGGAATCAGATCAATCTCATGCTGAATATCTCGAAGTGGTGGCAAACCTGCAGGAAGCTCACTCCGTACAACATCCCGAAATTCCTCCAAAACTGACTCCAACTCTTGAGGAAGATCATGTAGCTCCTGTTCCCCATTCTAGCCAAACTCCTCTGGCTTACTAATCAGGGCAAAATAGAAATCTTCTCCCTCTAAACTCGCCTCAAACTCCCTGCTTGGCAAACAAATTATTACCTTCTGTTCAGCCATGTCCTATAGCAGTTTCAAGATCACTTTTCTCCCATCTGGTCGCAGCATATAAGTATGAGTGTAACCATTATACACTGCTTTATTATCAAACTGCCAAGGTCATCCCAAAATGATGTATGTCGCATCCATCGGTACAACATCAGCTACTATTGACGTCTCAAGTTGAGGACCAAAAGACAAGGCCAACCTACATCGTTGACTGACCTGAATATCTGCATCCCGATTCACCCAGCCGAGCTTGTATGGTTGAGGATGGGGCTCTGTCATCAACCCCAATTTCTTCACAACTTCCTCAGCAATCACATTCTCCCAACTTCCAGAATCAATAATTACCTTGCAAGTTTTACCAGCTACAGTGCACTTTGTTGAGAAATATCGTGCCGACGCCAATCTCCACCAGCTCTTGGTGCAAGACACATCCTCCTAATAATCAAACTCTCTCCCTGGATGTGGTCTGGGTCAATTACATACATCTCATCCTTGAACTCTTCATCCTTGGGAAATTCAACTTCCTACTCCTCCTCCATAAGTAACTGGGTACGCGCCTTGGGGCACTCATTCGCATAATGTCCTAAGTCATGACACCGATGACAGCGAATATTGGCTCGATTGCTGCCCACCCTCTGCTGGGTACCTGAAGCCCCACTGGCACTGTAGGTCTCGGAGGAACTGCCAAAGTTTGTTGCCTCACCACAGGAGGTGCACTCCTACTACCAGAACTCTGCCCTGAAAACTGACCAGATAATTTTCCTCTACTCTGGAACCCTCTATTCCACATCAGGCTCCGCTCCACTGCTTGCGCCCGCATGTGCGCATCACCAACACTGTCAATCCGATGCAGAGCCAACGCATCTTGGATCGGGAATCGCAGTCCAAGCAAATACATGGCTACCAACCTCGGTTCTGACTCCATCAATCAGTTTCGAGCCACCAGTCGGTAGAACTCTGTAGTATAATCTTCCACGCTTCGATTTCCTTTGTTAAACCATGCAATTTAGAAAAAGGACCTGTTCATGATTCGAAGGAAGGAACTCTCGATTCATCTCCTGCTTCAAGGCTGCCCATGATGCAATTGGTGGCCTCCCATCCATATACCTCCGGTAGTGCTGTGCATGCCACCAAGCCGCTGCTCGATCTCGGAATCAGATTGTGATAAGCGGCACTTGCTTGTCCAAAGGCACTTCTTTCAGTCATAAAATATCATCAACCTGCAGGGTCCAATCCACATACTCATCAGGATTCAAACCACCTCTGAACTCCGGTATTTCAATCCGAACCCGGACTCCCAACGAGTCTGATTGTCATGCATAGGCGGCGGTCCGAAATCCCTGGGAAGCACTGCATCATGCCGCGGTTGCTGCCCCTTTGCAATGGTGGAGGATCTTCAATATTCTGGAAAGGGTCGGCATCACCTTCTCGATGTTCATCAGGTACATTGCGATCTTGATGAGGTATAGCACGATCTTGCACCTCCAACCGTGCCATCATTGCTTGCAAAACAGCCATCATCTGCTGCTGGGTCTCCACAACGTCACGAAGAGAAGGCTCCCCGTTGTTCCGCTCCATGGTTACCGGTAGAATTTTTTTTTTTTTTTAAATCAAGAATGGATCAAGGACAGATCAAGAACGGAAGGGACAGATCAGAATGGATCAAGGCTCTAATCAAGACGGATCAAGGCTCTGATACCAAGCTGGTGCAGGGCGATTATCAAACGCCTGCAGCGACCAAACCCTGACTCTGCGAGACGGGTTCTGGGAATTCTTGGATGCTAGGATTGAGCAAGATGGGAAGATCCTTTGAAACCTGCAACGATCAAGTGCTGGAGGGCCGCGTGATTCCTCACGTTGCCAGCCCTCTACCGGATTTTTAATCCGGGTCTTCACAATTGGAAGGGACGAACGATGGGTTTCTCACCGTGAGTCCCTGTTTCTTTTTTTTTTTTTTTAATCAAGAACTAGGAACGGAAGAAAGAGATTCCTCACGGAATCGTCTTCTCCCAACCGGGCTTTTGGCCTGGTGTGCGCAAGGGGGAAAACAGGTGGCTGGCGGCTTCCACGGAATCACCCACCAACACCCATAACACACCGTGCATTATTTTTTTTCAAAACAAAGAAACCTCGCTGCCTTCCACGGAATCACCCAAACACAAAGACAACAGCACGTCCCCCAAAAAATCTCTCCAAACAAAACAAGTCCAAACAAAGCTCACCGTGTAATTGTTATTCCCAAACAAAAAAAAAACAATCAACACCTTTTCTTTTCCTTGGTTCGGTTTTTTAAGAAACAATACAAGGTATTAATGACCCCCACGTGACTACAAGGAGGGGAAAAAAACTAAACTCTAATGTAAACAAATCCAAACGCTGACTCTTGCATGAAATTCTTCAACGGATTTTTTTTTTTATAAAAAAAAATCAAGAGATCACGCCACTAATAAATTATAATATAATAATAAGACTAAAGACTCCGATGTTTTCCCGGATCCGAAATTTCACGGACGTATTAGTGTATTGGGCCTTCGGCCCAATTCCCAATAATTATTTTCATCCCAAAACGGGTCAGATTTGAAACTTGCTTTCCTTGAAGGCGTCTGGACCTGCGCACGTTTCCTGCTGGCGAGGTTGGCGCTGCCAAATCGTTATGGGCCGGAAGCTGAACTGAAACGTCTGGGTTGGGCTTCGCCGAACTATCACCAGGCTGTCCTGATATATGAGTCAGCTGATCAGTTTCAATATTCATCTCGATGTCCGCATCATTGTGGGCCTAGGATAGGTGACGAGATCATGTCCTGATCTGAGATGGTCCAAGTGCCCTTAAGATTGGGTTACGGATGATGCAATCACATGATATGAACCCTAATATGCAATGAAGCTAAAATAATTAAAATGATAGAAATAATAAAAAATCTAAATATTAAATTTCAGATTTGATTAATTTAGATTTCTGATCTCAGGATATCACATCCGGCCGTAGCTCATTACTCCCATGGGCCATAACATTATACTTACATATACCCGCTCAGCAGGAGCATGATTTCCTTCCACCAAAAAAATAAATAAAATTCTTTTTCTGATTTTTTTTGAGATTAAATAGAGGATTAATAGAGGATATCAAAAATTAATTACTATTTTTTCTGAATTTTTTTTAGATAGATTTTATGTAGTTTTAATTTCAGCCTAGTTCTAGGTATGCAGAAATCTCAGAACTATAAGTTAAACCTTAGTTTAACCTTCACTCTGATACCAAAATGATGTGGAACAAATTATGATAAATTTAATTACTAATTTTAATCTTAATTATAGAGATTAACAAAGATTAATTTTTTTTTTAGATTTTCAGTTTAAAAGACTCAAAGGAGATAATAAAAGAACTATGCAACTAGTTAACAACCCGCAAAGTAAATCTAACAAAGTAAACTAGAAAAATAGTATTTGGTGGCTGAGAGACCACCGGTAAACTAGGGTCTACTTATCAAGAATCGGAAATCAAAAAGGAGGGATGGGTTTTAAGATTTACCAACGAAGAATATAACCCTCTGGAGTAAATCTGGTTGGACTCTCAAGGATCTGTGGCAGGACTTCAAAATCTCGATTTTCGGGCTCCGATCTTTTGCGATTCCACGGCAAGAACACCCTGACGTTGAATCTTTGATCACCTCCAATCACTCAACAAATAAATTACTCAGTTAGGAAGTAGTAATGGAAGAAGAAGATGGAAAAAGTGGAAGGGAAGGGTGGAGGTGGGTAGCTAGGGTTTCTTGGTGGCTGGATATATAGGGCTTCACACCCCGCGATGCTTCGAAGAACAAAGGAAGGGCCTCACACTCCGCGATGCACACAGCAAAGAAATCTTAACAGAATGTCAACTTTATTTCATATATGTGGAATTAATAATACAAGAGGGGTTGATGGGGTATTTATAGACCATCAACAAAAGTGTAAGGATTACAAAGACTAGTATTGTTTTTCCTTAGGCAACAACTTCTTGAATCCTTGCTTTTGATGTCTTGGACTCCTATCTTTGGATTGATCTGGAGCTTTCTTCAAAGTGGGCGACAACAAGATATCCTCATCCCATTTGGCACCAAGATAACGATAGGTGATGTGTAATGATGAGAGGCCAAGATGAGATCTTGAGTGACCATGAGAGGTGGACTCTGGAGTCTGGATGATGTGGGCTCCTGCAGGATAGTGGACTCTCCAATTTGGATAGAAGAAAACTAAAGTAGCCATCTAGCAATGACACCTGGTGTCCGGATATGTTGAAGGTTATGGAACAACATGAACATGTCGAATATGGAAAATCATTGACTTATTCCTTGAACCTCCTAATGCTCCAGATGGCATAAGGTTAAACTACCTAACCCTAAGCAGTCAATCTGAATATGTCTCAAGAATCCCTGCAACTCCTTACAAGGAATGTCCTGGCCAAGCTCTTTCTTAATTGAGGCATATATAGCATTCAATCCAAATCATTCGAGAGGTCAATCCTATTTCGATCCTACTACCGCTACACAAGTACTTGACTAGACCCAGCAACCTTCCATCACCGATTAGAAATCCGGGTAGTCCGGCACCTAAGCACAGTGAGTTTGCTTGCAAGCTGCCATTGTGATCTCAAGTCAAAGGAATAATTCAAGTCCACATTCTAATGTAAGATTCCTCTTCGGTAGCAAGAGAATCTCGTATGAGAGTCACATTCAGTGAAGTGTCAAACACAACACCCATGTCACACCAGTATCTCCATGCTACTTGGTTAAGAGGACAACCATAGATATGACATCAACGACCTACTCTCAATACACTATCATCCCAAAATAATGTATCCTTTGGTTGTGAACTAATTTATGAACTACATGATGCATCCTCTCTACATCGCATACAGGTAGCTCAAAGGACATCATCACAAAAGAGTTCAAATTAAGGAAAATGCACCTATGATGAATAACCAAAAGATAACTTTTATTTATATCAAAATTCATATATAAATAGTGCAACCGTCTACAGCCTAGACGATTGGCTTTGGGATACAATTCCCAACAACTCCCACTTGGACTAAAGCCAATCAGAACAGAATCGCATTCCCATTTTCCAATTACAATATTTAAACTCTTGAATTCTGACTGCTTTAATAAGGGGTCGGCCATATTTTCTTTCCATCGATCTTCTGAAGATCGATGTCCCTCGTGCCATAATCTCTTGCACATGTGGTAGCGACGCAGAATGTACTTGGTGCACTGATGGACTTTGGCTCTTTGGCTTGAGCTATGGCTCCAGTGCTGTCAAAATACTGAAACAGGCCATCTAAGGAGGGTGCCACTCCCAGCTCGCTTAGAAACTTTCGTAGCCACACAGCTTCCTTCGTTGTATCTGATGTTGCAATGTATTTTGCTTCGCAAACTGAGTTCGCCATGGTATGTTACTTGGAACTTTTCCAGTAGATGGCTCCTCCATTGAGGGTAAATACAAGCCCGACATACTTTTACTATCATCTCTATCTAACTGAAAACTTGAATCGGTATAATCGACAAGTTTAAGTCAGGCTCTCCATAGATAAGCCATTGTTCTTTAGTATTTCTCAAATACTTTAGGATGGTATTTACCACCTTCCAATACGCTTCACCTGGGTCAGACTAGTATCTGCTCACTACTCCTAGTGAGTATGCCATGTCTGGTCTAGTACATGTCATTGCATACATAATAATCCCACTGCCGAAGCATATGGACTTTACTCATACATTCTCTCTCCTCAGGAGTTGATGCACAATCCTTTTTAGAAGAGTAATTCCATGGCCTATTGGAGATAGCCTTTATTGAAATTTTTCATGCTGAATCGTTTCAGCACGGTATCAATGTACATTGACTAGACAATCCCAGAAGCCTCTTCGATCTATCTCTATAGATCTTTATACCCAGTATGAATGAGGCTTCACCCAAGTCTTTCATAGAGAATTGAGATGAAAGCCAGACCTTTATTCCTTGTAATGCTGGAACATCATTTCCATTAGGAGAATGTCATCCACATACAATACAAGGAATATAACCACAAAACCATTAGCCCACTTATAAATACAAGGTTCTTCTCCATTCTTAACAAAGCCATACGACTTGATACACTTATCAAATCGCATGTTCCAACTCCGAGATGCCTGCTTCAGTCCATAGATGGACCTTTGAAGTTTGCAAATCTTTGACTCATCTATGGATGTGAACCCTTCAGGTTGTATCATATACACTTCTCTTCCAGCTCACAATTTAGAAGGCTGTTCAGACATCCATTTACCAATTCATAGTCGAAGTATATGACTAAATCAAGCATAATACAAATAGATTTGAGCATTGCCACAAGGAAGAATGTCTCGTCATAGTCAATACCATAATGCTGACGATATCTCTTGACAACCAGATATGATTTGTATGTCTCCTCCACCCTTCCGTCTGTGCCCCATTTTCTTTTGAAAATCCATCTACACCTAATGGGTTTTTATCCTTTTAGGTGGATCAACTAATGTCCACATATTATTGATCTCCATGGACTCCATTTCGAATTTCATGGCTTCTAGCCACTTATCAGAGTCGGACATTTGTAGAGCATCCATATAGGTGATCGGATCCTCATTATTTTCATCAAGTTCAATAGGATCTCCATCCTGGACCAAGAAACTGTAGTATCTTTCGTTGACATGGTACTCTACCGGATCTCCTTAATGGGTGCTTAATGGGCTCCGGATTTGAATTAGTCAAATCAAGTTCTGAGGTGTCTCCTAAATGTGTCGGTACTTCTACCTGTGAACTTCACTATGTTCAATCTTAGTAGCTACAGTTCCTTTACTAAGAAACTCCTTTTCCAAAAGATAGCCCTAAGACTAACAAATAGTTTTTGTTCATCAGGCAGGTAAAGAAATACACTTTACATTCTTTCGGATACCCACGAATAGGCACCTATCAGACCTAGGTCCTAGTTTATCAGTCTACAAATGCTTAACATATACTGGACACCCCCAGACCCTAAGGTGTAGAGCACCGATTTCTGTTTAGACCACATCTCATATAGAGTCCTGTCTACAGACTTACTAGGAGACCTATTAAGAAGATAACAAGCAGACTCCAGGGCATACCCCAGAAAGAGATAGGCAGAGTAGCAAATCCCATCATGGACCAGACCATGTCCAATAAAGTCCTATTCCTCCTTTTGGACACACCATTCAGTGGGGTGTCCCCGGGGTGTCCATTGAGAGAGAATCCCATTCTCTTGAAGATAAGTTAGAAACTCACTAGAAGATATTCGCCTCATCGATCAGATCAAAGAGTATTTATACTCTTTCCAGTTTGCTTTTCAACTCATTATGATATTTTTTGAACATTTCAAACGACTCAGACTTATATCTCATAAGATAGACATAGCCGAACCTAGATAGGTCGTCTGTAAAAGTAATGAAATAATTATACCTACCCAGCACTGACATTCATAGGTCCACATACATCTGTATATACTAGACTTAGAATTTCTTGGCCCTTATACCTTTTCTAGAAAAAGATGATTTGGTCATTTTTCCAAGTAAACAAGATTTACAAGTAGGTAATGATTCAAATTCATTTACCTCTAAGAGACCTTCTTATCTTAACCTGTTTATCCTATTCTTGTTTATATGACCTAGCCTATAGTGCCAGAGATAAGCATCGCTGACATTATCCATTCTAGGGCGTTGCTAGCTGTGTACATTACACTCATAGGCTGTGATAGCAAATAAATACCATTTACCAGATTTCCACTCATTACAACTGAACCATTCAAAGTAATGTTGCAAACATTTCTCTTTATGAAAGTTCAAAACATTCATTGGCTAACAAGCTACAGAGACAATGTTTACAAGAAATGTAGGACAATAATGACAGTCATGTAAAATGACTTTACAAGATTCAAAACAAGAGAGAAATCTCTTAACGCCATAACTGGAACTCGACTTCCATCTCCAACGTTCAGATACCTTTCCCCATCCTCGAACCTCCTACTAATTCGAAGTCCCTACAATTTGTTGCAAATGTGATAAGGACTCCCAATATCAAGTACCCAATTAGTAGTATCATAAAAAGAATAGGTACAGGGATTTATCATATAAATACCTTGAACAGCAACATCTTGTTGCTTCCTCTTCTTCGACATGTTTGGGTCAAGGGATGCAATATACAGAGGACAATTCCTCTTTCAGTGACCCTGCTTCTTACAGTCAAAGCACTCTGCCCGACTCCGATCTACCTTTTTCTTCCACCTGACTATGCCCACCAACACTCTATACCTTTTTGGTCTTTTTCTTGTTATCTTTCTTCCCCTTCCCAAGGGGATGACACACTATCCTATTTCCTCCGACCAAGTACACTACCCCTTATTAAGATTGTGGTCCTTCTCATAGTTCTGTAGCAACCCCAACCAACTGTGGTATTTCACTACAAGCCTATGCATCCGGAAGTGATCAAGAAACCAAGGTAAGACGGGCAGAGAATTCAAAATAGCATCCTTTCCTAGTTGTTCATGCAAGGGACATCCGAGTTTGGCCAGGCGTTCAAATAACTTGGTCATGTACATACATGATCAGTTACTGATGCCCTATCTCGCATATGAGCATTACAGATGGCACAGGAAGCCCTGTACTGCTCTACATCATCATGCGTGCTGAAGGATTCCCGTAACTTTTGCAAGATTTTCTTGGTTGGGCCTCCTCAAATTGCGACTGAACTCATCATTCATAGCCGCCAGCATAATGCAACGTATAGTAGTTCTATCAGAAACCCACTTTTGATAAGTATCCTGATAGATGTATGAGCATTAGCTACGGGGACCTCAGGTGCCGGATCCGATACAACATACATGATCCTTTCATACTCTAAGACAATATTGAGCCTTCGATACCAATTATCGAAGTTTGGGCCAGAAGGTTTTTCATTATCAAGTAATGAGCGAAGGGACAAGTTGGCTGACATTTTTCTAAAAAGAAAACCATAAGATGAATTAGTATATATTTCAATTTTAATCCTAAAGACATGGACTTTAATCTAAAGGTCCTCCAACATATTTTATTCAGATTAGTATCCTCTACCTCCAATCCGAGGAATTACACTTAATCCTTAGTGGGTACTAGAATCTAAAGGTACCACATGAGCCCGACTTTGGCCGGCTCACCCACGTGAACCTAAAGTAGGTTCAATTAACCAATTGCTTCTTCCAAGGAATTTCTAGTATTTCAATTTTGTCCCAAGAACACTTCAATCGACCTTTGGGCTTCCTGCTAAAGAAGGTCCTGGTTAGGTTCAACTATTAACATGACTAAATTCAATGCTTTTAACTAATGAATGATCAAGCCCGACTTTGGCTGGCTTACCTGACCACCGTCAAGAGAGTTGCACTGAGCCATCATATTATGAATGACAATTCCAATAGCCAGATGACCACCCATACTTTGTACTGCCGATGATCACCCACTAAAGGATACATTACCAATCCAACTTAATGGGAGGCTAAGACTCAGTTATCCTATAGCTTCATCTTTTTAAGGATCTAATAATTTAGAGGATTTAAAAAATATGACATACAAAGAATACATGGACCATGATCAAGAATCCTCCTACTAACTTGTAGAAGGTCCATGAACAGCTTGGTCCATGGGCACCTAAAATCAGACAAATCTAATTAACCATAGGTGATATGGTTAATCCAATTCAGTGAACTTCTCATGAGTCAATTCCAGTTAGCCGTATCGGTCAGGTAAGCACGGTCAAGGAATGAGTTGTGGCATTAACCATCTTTCCTTAGACACTAGCTATAAAGGAGCTAGCCAGGTAAGAGGTACCCTCATAACCATAGACCACAAGGCTGCTTGCCTAGACATCAATTCGGTTCACCTTCCTCAACCAGATGACTTAAAGAACCAGATCAATCACTGAACCACAATAGATCTTTTAGATATTTAGATCACACTTTCAACTATTAGAAACTATAAAGAATGAACCTAATTCAACTTTTGATTATTTTCTTATCTCTAATTAATCCAATTCATCTAAACATAGGTCTAACCCAAATAAGGATCTATTCCTAGCCCATCCCATTTAACCCATGATTTATGAATCATGACTTAAAATTAGAATTATATCTTAAATCTTAAAATTATACATCTTAATTCTTAATTAAGTGCATCACACTATTGAAACATTTTCAAAAATGAATGAAACATTTTACAAAAGTTTGAAGCTTAAAATTAGTATTTTATAATTTTCTGGTCGAGTCAGCTCTTCCATAACACACATTTATGGTCGAGTCGGCTCTTCTGTCAGCTCTTCTGCTCGAGCCGACTCTTCCAGAACATAGATTTCTGGTCGAGTCAGCTCTATTGCTCGAGCCGACTCTTCAGTCGGCTCTTCAGTTAGCTCTTCTGGTAAAGCCAGCTCTTCAGTCAGCTCTTCTGAACGAGCCAGCTCTTCCAGAACACAGTTTTTTCAAACTTCAAACATTTTCACTTGAACTTTTCAAAGTTTTAGATCAAACTTCTTTTAGATCTTATCTAAACATAATTATGATCTATAAATCAAAGATTAAAATAATTTTAATTTATTAAATTTCTTCTTTATAAGATCATGATGCATCGGCACCCCTATATACAATAGGAGAACCCTTGGAATGGAAAGAGATGGTCTTTAAACCATACTTCTCTCCTATAATCAGACGGCCATGGAGAATCCACCTTATTCTGAGTACTACGTGATGGAAATCAAACCGATTTCATAAAAAAAATATATTAAACTAGATGCATGCACAACCTGGCTCTGATATCATTGAAAGAAACTATTCCTAGGGGCGTAACATGTGTTTCGAAACTTTTCTAAGAGCATGCAGCAGCAGAAAGCGATAAAACCATTTTATCTTAAGATGTTAATCTAATTACCACAAGGCCCTACCAGGATTAAGATGCATCTAGATAATGTAAAAGTGAAACCATGCAACCAAAGTATAAAATATGAAACTATTCATATAACTATACAATGATGCGACATAGACAATTATGTCATACATAAAATAAGCACATACCTTGGTGATGTTCACCGGGAGGAACCAGAAGTTGCAGAAATGCCCACCTTTCAATCATGATTCCAGGGATGCCATTGACCTGTGGAAAAAAAATCCAGCTCTGCAAGCAGCACTCGTATACCGCCTCTACGGGTGGTTCACACCATGTAGTGCAATTCCTTCTCCTTCTTTCGAGGTGCTAACCTCTCTGAAAATGATATCGGCAGCGATGGACTGGATCTTCAACTTCTTGAAGTCGCGATCACTGCAGCAATGCTGGAACAAAAACTTTTGAGAACTTTTTCCAACACTCTATACCAAACTTCAATAGAAGGTATGTACTCAGAGATCCTGCCAAAACTCAATCAACCTTGTGATCTAATCTCTCATATCTAAGAGATCTTAGAATCTCAACCCAAGGAATGGAGAGAGACTCAACCTCAGAACAGGTGGAACAACAAATCTGATCTACCATCCAAGAATAATCTGCCCAGCAAAATAAATAGCCCCCAAAACTATTAAGAGGACTAATGAAAGATTAATGAGTAGTTTTGGGATCTCTTGAGATTCCAGGGAGGTTAGAAGTTCCTTGGAATTCAGCAATAGCAATAATTAAAACTCGAAACTTCCAGCATTATATCTCATAACAATTACAGCATTTAATGAAGGGTTTTCGAATTTCAGCAGTTCGTCAGACGAGTCGACTCAACCATTCGAGTCGACTCAGCTCGAGTCGACTCATTCAAGAAGAGTCGGCTCGAACAGAAGTTTGACAACACCTTGTCAAACGAGTCTGAAACGATTTTCAATCGTTCGCTTGCCAACAAAGCAAGAAGAAATCCTTGGTGTGCGACCCCATAGGTTCAAACACTAATCAGTAGTACGGGAACATTTCCAGTACCATCCAAAGTCACCATCTAGCAATGATACCCGGCGTCCGGATAGGTTAAAGGTTGCAGAGCAACATAAACCTATCGAATATGGAAAGCATTGAACTTATTTCTTGAACCTCCTGATACACACCAGATGGCATAAGGTTAAACTACCCAATCCTAAGCAGTCCATCTAAATATGTCTTGAAGAATCCCTGCACTCCTTACAAGGAATGCCATAGCCAAGGTCTTTCTCAATTAAGGCATATAAAAGTATTCAATCCAAATCATTCGAGAGAGGTCAATCCTATCTCGATCCTTCTATCGCTATACAAGTACTTGACTGTACTCAGCAACCTTCCATCACCGGATTAGAAATCCGGGTAGTCCGGCACCTAAGCATAGTGAGTTGCTTGCAAGCTGCCATAGTGATCTCAAGTCAAAGGAATAATTCAAGTCCACATTCTAATGTAAGACTCCTCTTAGGTAGCAAGAGAATCTCGCATGAGAGTCACATTCAGTGAAGTGTCAAACACAACACCCTGATGTCATACCAGCATCTCCATGCTGCTTGGTTAAGAGGATAACCAAAAGATATGACATCAACGACCTACTCTCAATACACTATCATCCCGAATAGCATATCCTTTGATTGCAAACTAATTATGAACTACATGATGCATCATCTTTACATCGTATACAAGGTAGCTTAAAGGACATTATCATAAAAGAGTTCAAATTAAGGAAAATGCATCTGTGATGAACAGCCAAAGATAACTTTTATTTATATCAAAATTCATATACAAATAGCACAACCGTCTACAGCCCAGACGATTGGCTTTGGGACATAATTCCCAATACCTGGTGTTCGCACCAAAAGGAGATAGGAAATCTTGACCCGACCTCGAATTACTCCATATACACCCCAAGCCTACCATATGTGGGTTATTTACCCGTGTGTTAGAGTTGGGGAGTTCCAAATCGAACTCAAAAATTCTATATAGAACTGTGATCTCAACCAAGTTATATGCAATCAGTACTGATTGGTATGTATTGGGCCCGGAGGTCTATAGTCTAGTGCATCCCTTCATTGAAACCTGGGGCCCTTTGGCCTCATTTTTTTGGGATCCCCTTTTGATGGCAACTTCCCTCTCCCAGAACCCACCATCACTAAAAAGAACAAAGAGGCTAGAAGAGAAGGCTAAAAGACCCTCCGAGAATGGGAAGGAGGTAGAAGTAGTCGAGGATAACAAAGACCCCCCCGAACATCGACATCAGAGTGAAAGAGCAAGAGAGCAGGGAGAGCAAGAGGAGAGAAAGAGGATGGAAACATGTTGGGTGGCCCAGCTCATACGCTCGAGGTGCGGGGGTCTGGGCCCGCGGAATGTGGGTGCCACTGTTAAGGTGAGGATGGTGACACGTCAACAGCCCTTGGGTGGTGCTGCAGTGCTCGTCCCAGGCAGGAGCCAGCTCGGTGATAGTACGTTGGGTTGGTGCTGTGGTGCTCGGTGGGGGGGTCGACTCGTGCACCCCGGGTTGCTGCATTGCCTGCTTTAGAGAGATAAACCACCACTTCTAAATAGGGACGTTCCTTTTGGATAGTTGGTTGGGGCGTGATCCTACAGTTGGTATCAGAGCCGAGGTTACAGGTTCGAGTCCCCGCAGGCAGAATTCTCAAGGAATTTTTCACTGGGGGAGATTGTTGGGTGGGCCAGTTCACACCCTCGAGGTGTGGGGGTCTGGGTCCACAGAATGTGGGTGCCACTGTTAAGGTGAGGTGGTGCCACGTCAACACCTCTTGGGTGGTGCTGCGATGCTGTCCCCAGGCGGGAGCCGACTTGGTGATAGTACGCTGGGTTGGTGCTGCGATGCTCGGTGAGGGGTCGGCTTGTGCTCCGGGTGTTGCCGCGCCTGCTTAAAGTGCTTATTAGAGAGATAAACTACAACCACTTCTAAATAGGGACGCTCCTTTGGATAGCGTGGTGTGACGATCCTACAGACACCAACAACCAAAGCGGGGTGATAGAGACACTCTAACAAAAAAGATCAAAAAAAAAAAAACAAAAATCAATTAGTAGTGAAGAAATCACCTTTTATAACCAAAAAAGGAGATTTCAAAATCTAAACCATTCTAGGCTATGTTGTGCACCACGTGGGCTCTCCCTATTGGTTCACTGCAGTCATTGGTTGGCAAGATTAAATGCAACTTGACAATCGAAGCATCCACCAGATTAAATCAGGTTCCATAATTGCTTTTATCCATTTAGATCTATCTTAAAAGCCATATGCAACCCTTCAATTAAAATGGCCCTTCATATCCCTAGCATCTTTTTGGACTAGTACTCCTTAATAATCGTCAAAGCGTGGGAGAGTCAGGATATCTATTGAGAAATTGGCTGGGCCCAGGGATATAAAGTCTAACTCGATGGGCCTGGCTAGTCAACCTAGCTATATAGTCCCTGGTCGCTCGTCACCAACGATATGAAGTCCAAGTCAATAAACCTGATCACGTAGCCCAACGTTTACCTTTCGACCACTCATTGGATTGAGGCCTTGATCGAAGACTACCCTTTGACTTCAGCATTATTGAATAAATTGATATACTAATTGGGCAGCCTGGGCACACATCTGCCGACCACTCATTGGATAGGGATCTTGATCAGAAGAAGACTCCCCCTTTGCTCTAATGTTATTAGGAAGGACAACATGATCATCGCTAGTCGGTCCCCCCACTCAACTGACCCCTCATCAAGAAGTTGGTATTTTTCCCAACCGACCAAGTCTAGTTGAGTACTAGACTGCCAAATGCCCTCCCATAAGCAAGCCTTAGTATTGACTATGTTTCCGAGTATGGCTCCACCATACAATGGGTATACGAGCAATACCCCTATCCGTCCATCCTTGTTAGGAAAATTGATACCACCTCTGATCAACCGAATCTAGCCAAATGCTAAACTACTGAGTACCCTCATCCAAGCAAGCCTCGATAATGGCAGGCACTTATTAATTGGCCCCTGAAAGCTATCAACATGCACTCGTCAACCATACATCATATTCGACCCTTGATAGGCTGGCAATTCCTTCGCTCCGATTTGCTTGGGCATAGCTCGATCATGCGCTCGGTGCATGAGGGGCACTATGTCCAACCATCCATTATCTCACTAGAAAAAATAATATCTCGACCAGCTAGACCTGGTCAAGTGCCATCTGCCACCGCTTTCATCCAACCCAATCCTAGCAATGACCAGCCCCTCATCATTCAGATGATTGAAAAGCAATTGATGCATCTTACCTTAGATTAGGGCCACTCGATCAAGAGCCCCTCTAGTCAACCAAGCCTCAGATTCAATAAAATGCTCGGACTAACCCCTAGTCCTAGAAATAATGAGCAAATCCTTATACGATATGCCCACTCGGACCCATTGAAGGACAATACAACCGATGCTCATTTTTGCATCCTTGATTATATGGTCAAAAGGTCATATCACATATCATGATACCAAATCATTGCCATATCTTCGTAATTAAGAAGAGCGTGCTTAGACCTAAGTAGTAGTCAATTTCATCATTAAAAAACATGATAAATTCTATACAAAAAAGATAAGGTTTTAATTAAATGGAATGGACATCCCTTGCAAATAGAAAATCTTCTAACAGTCTGCTGATAAGCCCCTTCACTTGTCACCGAATCTGTCAAGATTCTCATCATTCTGAAAATGCCCTTGTCCTTCACCTATAAAATGAGATCCCTTGGAATTCCCAAGATACATGAAAAGAATTTCTATCCTTGCTCCTCATACTGTTGTCATGCCAAAAAACTAACTTGAGCATCGGAGGGCCCATGCCGAAATACCTTCTAGTCAAGATTTTTGCAGGTTCTACCTTCTGAAGACTTTCCTACACCACCAGCTCCATCATCTCTAGTGCCTTGATAGATTTCAACACCAATACTTGTCATGTCTTTCTATGCAAGTGAGCCACAAAATTTTCAAGAAGCAAGTAATGATAGTGTATGGCTCAAAGCAATGGACTCAGAGATAGCTTCTATTGAAAAGAACCACGCATGAGAGCTTGTGAATCTTCCTAAAAGAAAAGATGCCATCAAACTCAAATGGATCTACAAAATAAAATACAAAGAAGATGGTTCCATCACAAAACATAAAGCTCGCTTGATCGCAAAAGGATGAACTCAGTAGCTAGGCATATATTTAATTGAAATATTTGCACTGCTGGTTCGTATGGATATCATCAGGATAGTTCTTGCATTACCAGCTCAGATAGAGTTTCTGACCTATCAGCTTGATATAAATTAGCATTTTTAAATAAAAAGCTTGAAAAAGAAGTTTATGTTGAACAGCCAGAAGGCTATGTATAAAAGAAAATCATAACAAAGTCTATCGATTTCAAAAGGCATTATATAATTTAAAGCAAGTCCCTCGTGTATGGAATAGCAAGATTGACAATATTTTCACCAAAATGATTTTAAAATCCAAGTGAGCCATCACTATATGTCAAAAAGAAGAAAGGTACATAAGATTCTTGATTATTTGTTTATATATTAATGAACTTATTTTTACTAGCACCAATACCATCATGGTAAAAGAATTTAAAAAGGCAATGATGGAGTATGAAATAACTGATCTTAGTCTCATAAAGAATTTTCTTATCATTCAAGTCAAGCAATCAAAAGGAAAGATGTATATCACAAGAAAAATATATTGAAAACTTGTTGAAAATGTTTTAGATGCTTAATTGCAAGCTTGCAAGAACTCCAATGTCTAAGAATGAAAAGTTTCAGTATATGATGGTGCTCAAAAGATTGATGCTACAGTTTCTAGAAGTCTAGTTTTTTCAATTATTTATTTAATAAATAAAGACCAAATATTATTTTCCTGTTATTGTATTATCCAAGTTTATGATTCAACCAAGCAAGCTTTATTATGCAGTGGCTAAGCACTACTTACAAGGCATAAAAAAGCTTGGTTTGATATATGAAAAGGAATATTTAACAAGCTTGTTGGATATTCAAACAGTGATTGTATAGGCTCTCTTGGCGACCGAAAAAGTACTTCAAGTCATGTGTTTTGTTTAGGAACAAAAGTCATATCTTGGTCTTCAAAGAAGTAAAAAATCATGGCACTTTTATCTATCGAGGTTGAGTATATTTCAGTAATTGATGCAGCATGCGAAATAGTTTGGCTCAAGAGAATTTTCTTGGATTTGCAACGTAGTGACAAAGTTCAACAATTATTCGATGTAATAATATGTTCACCATTGCCATGACAAAGAATCCAATATTTAATAATATAACAAAATACATCAATATCCATTATCATTTCATCCAAGACTTGGTCGAGAAAGGAAATATTCAGGTAGAGTTTGTGAATACAAATGAGCAGCTGGTTGATGTCTTCACGAAATCAGTTATGATCGAAAATTTTCAACAAGCAAGAAATATTATAAAAATATCAAATTAAGAAGGTTGTTAATTATCATTAATAGTAGCAAGTTCAAGAGTCACGTGACTCTAGTATTTAATATATTATAGAGATCAAAGAGTCATCTTAAAAAAACTAAGAGTTATTGAAAATTTAAGGATCACTTTTATATTCACGAGGGATAGCCTAAGAGTTATCTTTATATCTATAAATAGATAAACTAGAATCTCAGGCAAGGCAAGTCATTAGAAGTTTTTTATATTAATCCACTATTCATAAACAAAAATTTCCATGTTTACTATAAAAAAAAGTCCTATTTCTTGCATCATATTCCTATAATTTTTCTTGCACCCAATACAAACATGTTAATGGTATTGTGAGTGGCCTACATTCAACTAATACTGATGAAATGCAGTTTGATAACTGAGTAGCATGAATCCCACAGCATTTTAGTTTTCACTGACTAGCGCATAAATCTGCTGTAATTTGAAGATATATACAGAGGAGCATAGATGAGGATCATAGTTAGTAATACTAAATCCAGGCATGGTTAAAAACTGAAGACATGTTGATGGTAGTAATAAATATCAAAATCGCTTTAAAGATATGGAAAGACTGGGAGTTAGAACATTGGATTTTTCGCTTCTGTGGCATCAATTCAAGGACCGGTAAATTAATTAAATACTCGAAAATGAAGGGAAACACGTGCGGTCCATTTCAGGTTTGTTCTGCGAAACCCAGCAAGGAATAGACCTCACATCACCGACATGTAGATTCTAGCGTCAGAAAACCAACCAGTCAAACCTTCTGGAAATGATTGAAAAGTTTTTTTTTTAAAAAAAAATAAAGAAAAGAAAAGTACTATAGGTTTGGACTGACAAATTTGTTATAGAAAAATGATTTATTAGTTTTGATGAAGTTTGGATATACTCAACTAGAACAAGGATTGGAATGCGTATGAAAAGTTTACAAAATTTAATATATTTTATCCTGCTACTTGCCCTTTACCTTTCTTCCTCCAACTAAATGTCTAAAAATTCAACTCTGCGGTATAAGGTGTAAGCAAAAGAAGCCCTTAAGAAGGTCACAAATTATTTTTTGGTCAAAAAAATCTCGGACTTTGCTTTCCCTTCACTATCTCATCTCGAGGTATTGTCATTCTCCCGTCTAATTCACCCACGACCCACACTCTTACCATGGCACTAAAGTTTCCGCGTAATCTGAGAAGATTGAGTAGATTTTCTTTGAGGATCTGTCTATATCAAAATACGGGATAATCCAATGATTCCTAAAAATAATATTTATCTAAAAATATAATAACACAAACTATTGTGTTTGGTTGTTGGAAAATTTATTTATAAAAATGATATTAAAAAAAATACTATTTTCGGTTGGACGTGATTGTAATAGGACTAAATTTATAAATATATTCATAAATATAAAATAATTTTTTAATATCATGATAGTATTGGCATCTCTAATCAATTTTATATAATCACTAATAATCACATAATCCTTAATATAATACCATCTATATCTTAATTTTTTATTTTATAAATTGCTTGTTGTTAAATTAATTTAGGAAGGCATCAAAAAAATTTCTATAATTATATATATTTTTTATTGGAGATATTTTTGATATGAATTGCCGCTATTAAAAAAATTTATCAAATATCAATCATTGATGATATTTGTTTTACTTTCTGTTTTTGAAAAATAAAAAATCTATCAATTTTTTTATATCCCATGTGATACATCACAACATGATAAACATAATATTTGTATTAGTAGAATTTTTTTTTTTGTATTTTCTCTTGTTTCCACTTTTTATACCAAATATAGTAATTAGTATAAAATTTATTTTTTTATACAATATTATCCTCAATCAATTGCATTTTAAGATACCCCGTTTCTTCCTTTTGCTGTTTCTCTAGCATACACAAAAGAGGAGGCCACTGACGGTTGGATGTGACTCGAAGAGGGAGGTTATCAATGGCGGAGATGAAGATGGATTGATATATTATCCAGCCTTCTACGTGATACACCACAAAGCATGATAGACTGCATGGCAAGTATATCCCATGTGAACAGACTTGGATAATAGGAAGAGAAATAGGGAATAGAGCCGCTCAATCCTAGAGATGGCAATAGATTGGGTTTGGACCAGGAGAATAACTATCTAAATCCAAATCTGAAATATTCAATAAATTATTCGAATCCGACCAAAATACTATCAAGATTGAATTTTTTATCCATATCCATCTCAATCGGATATCGGATAATTTGGGTTTACCCGGTCTGAATCCAATTGAGTCATATTAAATATTTTTTTTCATTTTTATCAACTTTAAAATCATCTATCATTTTATAAATTATACATATATTAAACAAATAAAACTCAACTATATTTTTAGTTCAACGGCACTTAATTTCATATTCAATCAAAATAAAATTTAAATTATCTAAAACAAACAAAATTCAACAAGGTTTAGTTCGATACTTCTAAAGTAAATAAAGACATAAATATAATTTAAAAGTACATCTAACTCTAAGTTTCAAGTTGTAAAAAATGTAAAGAATAATTCACGATTAATCTTTAGTTACGACATCATTCTTCACCCGATTCGAGAGGAGAAAGAGTCGAAGAAGGGAGCTGGAGCTTGCAAAGATAGAGAATTAAAGTGAGTTGAATGGAATCGGTGAAACAATCGAGAGATTAACGGAGATTAATTAAGGATTAGCTAATTACAAATTATAATTTTTTTTAAAAAAAATAATGATCAGGGTAAAGGATTTAAGTATTTTAAAATTTAATAACTAATAAATAATAATTAATAAAATATATTTAATATAATATATTAATTATATATATTTAAATATTAAAATAATTTGGGTCGGGTTCGGGTCGGGTGCATATCTATCCAGTCCTGGTCTAAATTCAAAGTTAAACATTCAGGTCTTGCCCAAACCAGGTCCAAACCCAGTCAAAGCGTTTGACTATCCATTTCAATCGGGTTGGATATCTATGGATCTGGATTTTGTTGTCATCCATATTCAATTCCTCGATCATGGGTACATGGATCGGAAAGGGTTGGATTCGAACTCTTTGGAGACACGAAAATGACTCAATTTCAGCACCCAGGACTTTGACGCCGCTCAAACCCCGACAGGTTTACCATCCATATGTTGCCTTAAAGATACATTCCATCAATTCAAATGCAAAATAAATAAATACTTCAATACATATTCTACTTTATTAGTAAATAAAGGGTTGCTTGCCCTCTCATTTCATTAAAAAAATAAAAAAATGTAAAATAAATACTAACGGGATGTGCTTCCCATACTGAGTAGGAATTGTTGAGGAGATAAGAATCTCAAAGATCGATGTACGTTGGTGATAACATAATCCTAAAAACACGGATGATAGACATTTGAAAGGTGATTTCCCATATTTTCTGAAAGTAGAGATAATTGAACCTTCAGCTTTTCTGGCTGCTAGAATTTTCAACCATTTTGATTTGCTTGTTAAATCAAAGAAGAGGGAGGAAGAAAGAAGATAAAGAGACAGGAGAAGGGGGGAGGGTAGGGAAGGGAAGGAACGAGGGGTAGTGGCAGCGATAATCAGTGCCGGATAATATTTATCGAGATCCATTTTCATATCAAATCTTTCTGCGCATTAATAAAAATTTGAGTATATAATAAAGGGGGGAGGGTAGGGTTGGGAAGTGGGAAGGGGAGGAATGAGGGGTAGTGGCAGCGATAATCAGTGCCGGATAATATTTATCGAGATCCATTTTCATATCTAAATCTTTCCGAGCATTAATAAAAATTTGAGTATATAATAATTAAATATCTATATTCATATCTATTTTCATCAAAGGAAAGTAAGGTTGGATAGACAACTATCCGATCCGTATCCCAATATCCAATTATATTTGTATCTTTATTTGATTTTATATAAAATTCATTAACTTTAAGAAAATATATAACTACATTAACATGTTATTAATTTGATTTATCATCAACTTAGTAATATTCTTGATTATACGGTCATAAAATTTAATTTTTCAACTTATATCCATACTTCCAATATCTGATTTAATCAATATCCATTTAAAACAAATATGGATATAAATTATTGCATCCAACTAATATCCATATCTGTATTTATACTCACGAGAAAAAATAAATATAGAGATGGATATACTGGTATCTGATCATTTGATTTGAGCTTGAGTGATGATCGAAAGGTCACTATGGGGGTTGCATGGCCATCATAGAGAGGAGGACTGGGGGAGAGAAAGGGGTTAGGATTATAGCTTGGATATTTTAGTCATTTGATTTTTTAAATCCATAGATTTTATCTCATTTTAAATAACTCAACAAATTTGGCCATGTTAATCACCTAACTCCAAATAACTTGCTATGCGAACATTAATGGCAAGTTTTGTGCTAAATTGGAAAGTCGGCGGTGGACATTAAAATAACTTGAAAAATATAGAATTGATATTATATTAATTGAAGATCTAGAAAATATTTGTAAATCGAGATAAAATATAGAAAATTGTTTACTTTTTATTTAATTATCCAAATTTATCCCTATTTATATCAATACTCTAGATATCTAATTTATATTAATATTTATTTAAAATAAATATAGATATAATTTTTTATATTCAAATAATATCTATATCGGTATCTATATTTATATATATTTAATAAAATAAAAATAGAAAAATATTAATATCCAATCCGCATCTAATTTCAATCTAGCACTATATTGAGAAAATGATATTTTTATATGATGCCTTTTGGCTCCACAGATCTTGGCTTTCTATTGCCGTGCCTCAGGCGCCCTGGGGACCAGTTTTGAATAACCTTTTTTTTATGGCCAATGAGCGGGCGTTCTGTCACTGGTCGCTTTCCCGAACTTTTTGTCTTTTTTGGTAAATGTCTTTTCTGTTTTTAATATATTGAATTTGAGATTTGAATGTCTTGATCAAGTAACTTTTTACGGTTCATTTCACGCGATGGTGGAAGCCTCGCAGTGCATCCGTGCAATATTGGGCGTAACATGGGACAGCATTGAACGTTCTCGTCTTGCTTGATGTCTCTCCGATGACGTGGATTTTCACTGATAACAGCTTTGCTTGTTTCCCCTATGATCTTCGTGGTCCTGGTTGCTGGTTATCTGCGGTATTCTAAATCTTGCAAGTTGCTGATCAGGGATGCAGCGTTGGATAGTCCTACTGTACTTTTATGGTTATCAGAAGTAATGCCCGCTGATATTCGTTTGGATATTTTCTATTTAGATAAAAAAAAATAAAAAAAAAATAAAAAAAAAGGGTGACCAGCATAGTTATCCATCCGAGTGTAGTAATAAGAATTTTCATTTTATTAAAATTATTCGATATATGATGATAACAAAACTAATTCAATCCTTTATCATCACATATTTTAAGTAAAATGGATGACGATAGTTGCCTCTCATGACAGTTTGGTTGCTATTATTTTTGCAACGGAATTCCTAGTAGTTGATCTGCCAGACTGCCTCCTAAGTTTCTATTAATGGTGCCTTTAATTTTCAAATCACCAGTCCTGCCATCAGCAGGGTCTCGTCTACTGTTATTGGCCTTACATAATGGTTTTCGTGAGGCTTTGAGTGTAATAGATTTCTTTTTTTTCTTTTTGTGCCCTAAAAAGGATAGGAGGGTTAAACTTGGTATAGCTATCTCCATAAGTCCCCATCCAGCTAGATAATGTCTGGAAAATCCTGATTTTTCACTCACATCAATTGTCACGGGTCTCAAGAAATAATTTCTGAATTTAATCGAGTTACTCACGGGATCCCTTCTTGAATCCAATACTTATTAGTAGTGAGGTAAACCTCTACCAACCAAGCTACCACGCGATCTTCTTTTGTTCAGATTTTTTTTTTAATAAAATAAAATGAGAGGGGGGATAAATCCTGGCGTAGCTATCCCTTACCGGCCCTAATCCCGCAAGACCATGTTCGATTCTAGCTACAATTTTTCGTGTGCTCTCTCCATCACTGGTGAGTACGTCAGCCTGACACCACTAAGACGCTGGAGTAGTGCGCTCTCTCACTACCTCGATCACGTGCTCGAGAAAATACCTGGATTTAATCGAGTCATCCACGGGATCATATCTCGAACCCGTGATTGATGAAAAACAAGTTTAAATCTCTACCAACCAGGCTACCGTCTTAACGATAAGCCTTTTGGTTCATGTTGTGTATCACAGCCGACATTACCGTGCTGTCTTGTACTAATTTTCTTTAAAAAATGCATGAAGCTCACAGGAATGGAAAATTTGATTGGTGTGGTGCACGGGTGATGTGCTGAGCTGGTGTAGTATCCAGTTGCAACCATGCTGCATGATTATAATATTGAAGAACAAAAAAGGGGGAAAAAAAAAAACACTGGCAACGAAATTGTGGTTATCCCTCTTACCGAGTTAAAAGATAATATAAAATGGTGTTACAAAAGAATGCTGTCCTCACCATTCTCCCCCGCCTCCTCACCATTCTCCCCCTTCTCGTCACCTTTGTTTTATTTATTTATTTATTTATTTATTTTTTGTAAATAAAAAGATAGGAAGGTTTAAATCCAGCATAGCAATCCTACACGAGGGCACAAAGAAAAAAACACTAATCTCTCACTAAAATCAACTGCTCCAAGAAATAATTGATCCGAACCAGCCAAGTTACCATTTTAGCAGTTCTCGTCACCATTTGCTCATCTCCATTTCTCTTCTATTCTGCCTCTCTCTCTCTCTCTCTCCAACAAGTAGTAGTCATGGACGATAGCCAAATATCAATTCCTGCCCATATAAACATCGAAGGACAAACACGTCTGGCACAATCCACTGGCGGAACCATTAACTCTTCCCCTCGTACCCCATCCGAAGACGGTGCAAACGGCCCAATTCATGCTACGAAATTACTGATAGGATGGCTCGCTCAGTTGGCAATTGCAGGGGGTAGCGCCTTTCAAACTGCGAGCGCTCTCCCAAAGCCTTTCTTCATGACCTATGTTTCATTATTTCTGGTGCTGGCTGCGCTCGATCTCGCGCTTCTGGTGCTTCTCTGTAAGGGTGCATGTTGGGCAATCCTTGACAAAACTCTCCAAGTGGAATGCCGTGGTAATGATGGTTCTGGCCTTGCTATATATATATATTGCCCCTCAGCCTCAAAGCTTACGTGGCCTTCGAAAATTATTGATGGTTTGGTTGTTCAGTTTCCATATATAGTGCAAGTCTGGCCTCTATTGTCTGCTATACTTTACTCGTATAATCAGCAAATCTTGTTGTAACGCCATCT
Source organism: Areca catechu (assembly GCA_021397845.1). Lineage (NCBI taxonomy): Eukaryota > Viridiplantae > Streptophyta > Magnoliopsida > Arecales > Arecaceae > Areca > Areca catechu. Next base: position 188,415,351 of record CM038051.1, read on the forward strand.
TGAAGTGGTGATTGTAAATCTTGGTTTAAATACTCTCTCTCTCGTTCTCTATCTATCTCTCCCTTTCTCGTTCTTTCTTTCTCTCAATTAAATTGTTACAGCACAAGATGGGGGCAGATCTCAACTTCTGTTGGGATTCGGAGAGCATGGATAATCTCAAATGTTTAATGCTATTGCCTCATTCAATGAGTCTATTTTAAGATCAATATCTAAAAATTTAGGGTTTGAAACAAATGGGCCTCCTAGACTCCCATTGCACCAGAGAAGTAGACAAAAAGAACGCTGAATCAATCTCCCATGGGTTCGTGGTGCGGGTGGGGGGACGGGTGCAACGTGGAGCTCTCCAACAGCCAAGTGATAGCAGCATGCAGCGGCGACGGCGTGACCAGAGGAAACCCGGTGGCCAGTGATCACCACCCTTCGCTACACCAGCACCTCGATTTCCTCTGAGCCGTGCAGTTATCGTTTGCTCCGGTGAAAACCCAGCCATGAAGACCGCTCCCACGAAGCCCCCACCCACGCGCAACCGGTGGCGCGGGCAACCACTCGGCCCGGCCCAGCACGCAGCGCGGGCACGCACGCGCGGCCCAGGCCCACGCGCAGCGCGCGGGGGCTCGGCCCAGTGGCTTGCGGTGCCTCCCTTGGGACATTTCCCGGTTTTCCCGTGCGGTTCTCCTTGATTTCTCACGGTGTACGCACGGTCCACGCGATTTATCGCGTTCTGGACTGTCCGATCGGTCGATCGGATGGCTGAGATTAATCCGAACTTGATTAGGCTTGATCTGAGGTTATCTTGCATGGATTTTGGCACGATCTGAGTCTTTGTTTTTTGATCTGACGGCTTGGGAGTGTTTTTTATTTTCTGGACTCGTTTTAGGTCAGTTTTGGATGCCATTTCAGATGGTTATTTAACCACAGAGAGCCTGCGGTCTTTGATCTACAGAGAGAGAAAAAATCCAGAGAGATTTCTTCTTCGATCCAGGTACCAAGAAAAGCTAGAGGCCTGGTATTTGGAATTTTTCTCGTGCTTCTTTCATCCTCTTTTGTTTATTTATTATGTCTTTTGTTTTAATCTAGCATTTGTTATCTGGATATTTGTATTCCTTTTGTACCTAGATTTGTGTCAGATTATAGTGTATTTTGCTGAACCATGTAAATCTCTTCTTTTGATTTGATATCTGCCTATGTTGTGATTGGTTAATTGCCTAAGTGAGTAAACATGAATTATTTGGAAGCCTAAACTGGTTTAATCCGCTGCGCACATCTCAATAATTGGTATCAGAGCAAAGGGATGGCATCTGACGGCAACCAAGTTCTTCTCCGGCTCCTGAGACGGTTATTTTTCATTCCACTACCTCTAGGCATGAGGTAGCGATATTTGATGGCACAAGTGATTTTGCACTATGGAAGGTGAAAATAAAAATCTATTGGTAAAGGAGGGCGTTGCAACAGCTCTCAAAGGAATGGATGCAATTCCAAGTGATATAGAGGCTGAAAAAGAGGAGATGAATGGGAGAGCACTTGGGACTCTATTTTCGAGATTGAGTGATAAAGTCCTCCACAATGTAGTGGAACTTGATACAGCTAAAGGTGTATAGAAAAAATTGGATACTTTGTATATGGTAAAATCTCTCACTAATAGATTGTATTTGAGGGGCAAGATTCACACATTTCGTATGGTGGAAGGGATCTCACTCAAGGATCTTGGATGATTATAATAAGCTCCTGCTTGATTTGGCAAATATTGGTGTTAATGTTGATGAGGAAGACAAGGCTTTGATCCTGATTTATTTTTTGCCTAAGTCCTATGAAAACATTACTACTACCATGCTCTATGGAAGAGAGACTATAAGTCTCAATGAGGTTGAAGCCACTTTGTTATCCAATGAGTTTAGGTTGAAAGTACATTTAGAGCATCAGGCTCCAAATCCGGTACAAGGACTTACTGTCAGAGATAGAGATGAGCAAAGAACAGTTGGACAAGGTAGAAATAAGTCCAAGACTAGATCAAAGTCTAGGTCTAAAAAATTTGGTATTTGTCATTACTGCAAGAAGCCAGGCCACTGAAAAATGAGTGTAGACTTCTACAATCCAAGAAAGTGAAGGAACAGAAAAAAAAAGGAACAATCTCAGATTCGGCATCAGTAGTAGTTTCTTCTGCAGATCATAGTAGTGTTGCATATGATGCAGTATTTACAGCTGCATGCAGTATCAGTCAGCCTGATACCTGGATCGTGACTCTGGAGCATCTTTTCACATGATACCCCATAAAGAATGGTTTACTTCTTTTAGATCCTATAATGGAGGTTCTGTTCTTCTTGGGGATGACGCCATCTGTAAAGTGGAAGGAATTGGTACAGTTCAGTTCAAATCTCATGCAAATACTGTGGTAACTTTGGATGATGTCAGATATATTTTCCAATTAAAAAGAAATCTTCTCTCGGTAAATACTCTTGATATTGCAGGTTTTGAAGGCAGATGAGGTAGAGGATTTATTACAATTAGTAAATGTGCATTGACTTTGTTAAGAGGTAAATTGAGTGACACTCTTTATTATTTGGATGACACTACAGTGGTTGGTGAGGCTTCTTCAGCACATTCCTCTATTGTTCAATTGACATAATTATGGCATCAAAGATTGGGCCACATGTCAGATAAAGATTTACATGAGCTGAGCAGACGTGGTCTATTAGGAGGTCAGAAAGTTGGTGCACTTAGATTCTATGAGCATTGCATATTTGGAAAACAACACAGAGTCAGCTTTACTATAGACGTGCACAGGACAATAGGTATATTGGATTACATATATTCTGACCTATGGGAACCTGCCCCAGTTACATCCAAGGGTAGATCTAGGTATTTGCTCTCTTTGATTGATGACTATTCCCGTAAAGTCTGGATTTATACTATTAAAAAAAAAGTGATGTGTTTAACATTTTAAAGGATGGAAGGCTATGGTCGAGAGGCAAACTGAGAGGAAGGTGAAAACCTTCCGGACTGACAATGGATTGGAATTCTGTTCTACAGAGTTTAATGACTTTTGCAAGTCAGAGGGCATTGTCAGGCATAGGACCACAGTGTATACTCCTCAGCAAAATGGTGTTGCGGAATGCATGAATCGCACACTATTGGAAAGAGTCAGATTTATGCTGTCAAGTTCTGGATTGAGTAGAGACTTCTGGACAGATGCTGCACATACAGCCTGCTTTATTATAAATCGATCTCCAGCATCTGCATTGAATATGAAGACTCCGGAATAAATGTGGACAGGAAGACCTGTAGACTATTCAGTTCTTAGAGTATTTGGGTGTTCAACATATGCACATGTCAAAGATGGAAAGCTGAATCCCAGGGCTAAGAAATGCATATTTCTTGGATATGCATATGGGGTGAAGGGCTACAGATTATGGTGCACAGAGCCTGGATCCCAGGATTTTTTAGTCAGTAGGGATGTGACTTTTGATGAGTCACCCACTCTTTCACGATAGTTATAGCCAAGTTCTTCACCGGGAGATCATGTTCAGAATCAGCAGGATATGACTGTTGTTGATATTGATCAGATTATTAGATCACAGCAGTTGCAGTCTATAGGTGATATTCAAAATGAACAGCATCAGCAGACAGATCCAGAGTTACAGATTCAGGAGGAGGTTATTGTACGTGATCAAGTTCAAGATGATAGTATTGCCACTCGAAGAACCATGCAATATATCAGAGCAACTCAAAGGTATGGTTTTGAGGATTCTGCCTGTGCTGAATTAATATATTATGCTCTGAATACTGCAGACACTATAGGTGATGAGCTGACCACATTTCAAGAAGCAATTCGTAGTTCACAGGCTGTGCAATGGACCATGGCTATGGTAGAAGAGCTTCAGTCTTTGGAAAGAATCAGACTTGGAAATTAGTCAGATTATCTAAGGGCAAGAAGAAAATTGGCTGCAAATGGATTTTCAAGAAAAAGGAAGGACCTATCCCTCAAGATTTGAAATATAAGGCAAGGTTGGTGGCTAAGAGTTACAGTCAATGAAAGGGTATTGATTACAAGGAGGTATTTTCTCATGTAGTTAAACACTCTTCTATTCATGTGTTCCTTGCTTTAGTTACTTCTCAGAAGGAGTTAGAATAGCTGGATATCAAGACAGCTTTTCTACATGGTGACTTGGAGGAGCAGATTTATATATAACAGTCACCTGGTTTTGAGGCTCAGGATAGAGAAGATCATGTATGCTTGCTCAAAAGGTCTTTGTATGGTTTGAAGCAGTCTCCAAGACAATGGTACCGCAAATTTGATAAGTTTATAGTTGACCATGAATTTGATAGATTTCTATATGATAGTTGCATGTATCATCAGCAGCTTTCAGACGGGTCCTTTTATTATTTGTTATTATATGTTGATGACATGATGATTGCAGCCAGGGATATGTCAGTCATCCAGAAGCTGAAAGCTGAACTTAGTACTGTATTGAGATGGACCTTGGACCGGCAAAGAAGATACTTGGGATGGAGATCATTCGTGACAAGCAATTATGTAGACTATTTGTTACTCAGTACAGTTATATTATGAAAGTCTTGGAAAAATTTTGTATGTCTACACTAAGCCATCACTACATCCTTTGCCATTCACTTTCGTTTATCTGCCAGGGATTCTCCTCAGACTGATGATGAGGAGGAGGATTGTTATCGTTTGCTCTCGTAAAAACCCAGCCATGAAGATCGCTCCCACGAAGCCCCCGACCCATGCGCAACCCGCGGCGCGGGCGGGCGCTCGGCCAAGCCTAGCATGCAGGCGTGCGCGCGGGCACGCGCGTGCGGCCAGGCCCATGCGCAGCTTGTGGGCGTGCACGTGGGCTCGGCCCAGCAGCTTGCGGTGCCCCCCTTGGGGCGTTTTCTCGGTTTTCCCGTGCGGTTCTCCTTGGTTTCTCGCAGTGTACACGCGGTCCATGCGATTTCTCGCATTCTGGACTATTCGATCGGTCGATCGGACGGCTGAGATTAATCTGAGCTTGATTAGGCTTGATCTGAGGGTATCTTGCATGGATTTTGGCATGATCTGAGCCTTTGTTCTTTGATCTGATAGCTTGGAGTGTTTTGGATTTTTTGGACTCATTTTTGGTCTATTTTGGATGCCATTTCAGATGGTTATTTAACCACAGAGAGCCTGCGGTCTTTGATCCAGAGAAAGAGAGAAAAAATCCAGAGAAATTTCAGAGAGATTTTTTCTTCGATCCAGGCACCAGGAAAAGCTAGAGGCCTGGTATTTGAAATTTTTCTCGTGCTTCTTTCATCATCTTTTTTTTATTTATTATGTCTCTTTGTTTTTAATCTGGTATCTGTTATCTGGATATTTTTATTCCTTTTGTACCTAGATTTGGGTCAGATTATAGTGGATTACTCCTTTCCTCTTGGTGGATGTAGGCAATATTTTGCCGAACCACATAAATCTCGTCTTCTTTTGATTTGATATCTGTCTGTGTTGTGATTGGTTAATTACCTAAGTGAGTAAATAAGAATTATTTGGAGGCCTAAACTGGTTTAATCCGCTGCGTACATCCCAACAGTGCCCTAGGGACGTTGTCTCCACCATTCACTGGAGCCCTATCTTCTGAGGTCTGATCTCGCCGGCAACACCGTGACCAGAGGGAAACCGGCATACAGTGATGGCCCTTCAATCCTGTTACATGCGAAGGGGGCACCATCACCTTTTTTTTTATTAAAATATAAGGTTTGTTCTTATTAATTTCAAAGTTATATATATTTTAGTTTTGTTGTATGTTGGGTTTATATTTGGATTTATCATGTGGTTTATATATTGACATGAGAATCTTTGTAGGATGCAGTAGTCTTGTATATAAGAAATTTTATATATTAAAAGAAAGATGGGCAATCCTAAGTAAAATTCTTCTCTAATTTTTCATCTTATCTTCTATCCTAATCTTCTCCCAAATTTCATCAAGTTGGTAAACAAAGACAACAGGTTTCCTCTAAACCATACACTACGCCCCATTATCTCCACCATATTAAAATTAATGCTTTGTTTATTTTTGTATTAAAATCTCTCTCTCTCTTGTTATGTTTTATCAATGTAGTTGTGGGTTGCATGTATACCACATGGATGGCTATTATGTAGTGTTGGATTGCATGTATGCAACATGGATAGCTATTATGTAGTCCTCTTAGGAGCCAAGAAAAGAGGGCTATTATGAAAAAAAAAACAAAAATATAATTGAAAGAGCTTCTCCTTCCATCATATTTGATCATCCATTTTTTTCTTCCTTTGTGCTTTTGCTTCTAAATATATGTTTATGAGCTGAAATCACTCATAACAAATTGGTATCAGAGCAAGGAAGATCGTTGTAGCTGGGTTTGAGTTAGATTTGTGAGAAAACAAGTCTCAATCAAGAAGATCTTCGAGGCAACTTCAAATCCCATGAGTATGAGCATCCAACAACCCTCTATGCCTATCTTTGATGGTGAAAATTATGATTTTTGGAGCATCAAGATGAAAACACTCTTTATTTCACAAGAGATTTGGGATTTGGTGGAGAATGAATATGAGGAACCCAACTCATCAACAACCCTAACCAATGCACAAAGAGATCAATTGAAGGAGTACAGGAAAAATGATGCAAAAGCCCTCTTCTTCATCCAACAAGCCATGTCCGATAAAATCTTTCCAAGGATTATTGGGGCAAGCAAAGCAAAGAAAGCTTGGGACATTCTTCAAGAAGAATTCCAAGGCAACATCAAGGTAAGAACCATTAAGCTTTTATCTCTTAGAAAGGAATTAGAGAATATGAAAATGAAGGAAAAAGAAACCATGAAAGATTACTTTTTCAAAATCATGGAGATAGTTAATCAAATGAAATTAAATGGTGAAAAGATCACCGATCAAAAAATTTATGAAAAGATTATGATTAGTTTGTCTCAAAAATATGATGCTATTGTTGCCGCTATTGAAGAATCAAAAGATCTCTCTTCATTAAGTGTACATGAGTTGATGGTTCATTTGAATCACATGCGCAAAGATTGAATAGGCATAATGAAAAATCTCTTGAAAGTGCCTTTCAATCTAGATTAATATTTTCTCCAAAGGAGACCATCTACTCATGAGCACCATAATTTGAATCCTCATCTAGAGGTGGAAGGCAAGGAAGAGGAAGAGGAAGAAATTCAAGAGGAAGAGGAAGAAATAATTTTCAAAGAAGAAACAATAATGATAATAATCAAAATAAATATAAAAAATGTAAAGATCTTCTCATGTTGAAAATGATTGTTGGTTTAAAGGCAAATCTCAATATTTTGTATGCAAGAAATTTGGCCATGTTCAAAAGGATTGTAGGTACAAAGCAAATGAGCAAGCAAATTATTCCGAAGAGAAAGAAGGTGAAAAACAAAGTACATTCTAGCATGTCAAATGGCATTCAAGCAAAGAAATGTGTATGGTACCTTGATAGTGGATATAGCAACCATATGACCGGCGACAAGTCAATTTTTATCAATATTGATGCTTCTTCTACATCGCAAGTTAAGATGGGAAATGGAACACTTGTTCAAGCCAAGGGCAAAGGTACTAGTGCTATTGATACAAAGAAGGGAAGGAAATTCATTCATGATATTCTTCTTGTTCCAGATTTAGAGCAATATCTTCTAAGTGTTGGCCAATTGATTGAGCATGGGCACATCGTTCACTTTGAAGAAAACTTATGTAAAATATATGACAAAGATGAGAAGAGGCAACTTATGACAACTATCAAGATGGAAAAAAAAAGAAATTTTTCTCTCATTCTCCAATATGTAAAGAATATGGCACTCAAGATGGAAGTTAATGATAAATCATGGTTATGGCATAAAAGATATGGGCATTTGAATTTTGAAAGTTTGAGAAGTCTCCAACAAAAAATATGGTGTATGGTCTATCGACAATACAAGAAAAGAAAGATATGTGTGAAGGTTGTGCACTCGGGAAAAACACCCAGAAGTATTTCCAAAGGAGAAAGTATGGAGAGCCAAGGCACCATTAGAACTTGTTCATACCGATGTGTGCGGGCTTATAAAGACTCCTCATGCTAGAAATGTCTACTTCATTATCTTCATTAATGATTATTCAAGAATGACATGGGTCTACTTTATGAGGCACAAGTCCGAGGTATTCTCTATTTTCAAGAAGTTCAAAAATTTTGTTGAAAGGCAAAGTGGGAACTACATCAAATGTCTAAGAAGTGATCGAGGTGGTGAGTATAATTTAAAAGAATTTGAAAAGTTTTGTGAAGATATTGGCTTGCATAGATAATTGATCGTTAGCTATACACTGGAACAAAATGGAGTGGCCGAAAGAAAGAATCGCATAATTGTTGAAATGGCAAGATCTATGCTCAAAGATAAAGGCCTTCCAAACTCCTTTTGGGCAGAAGCAATCTTTACAATGGTCTACTTATTGAATACATGTCCAACAAAAGCAATTCAAGATAAACACCATTTGAGACTTGGTCTGGTAGAGAGCCATCGGTTAAGCATCTCAAGGTTTTTGGTTGTATTTGTTATACATATCCCAAAAGAGAAGAGACACAAGCTTGATGAAACAAGTGAAAAATGCATCTTTGTTGGCTATAGCTCACAATCAAAGGGTTATAGACTCTTTAGCTTGAAAGCAAACAAGGTGGTGATTAGTAGAGATGTTCTTTTCAATGAAAAAGCATCATGGGATTGGAAAGAGAAGAAAGTCCAAGAAAAAGTTGTCACCATTCATGAAGAGACTCAAGATGCTCAAAATGAAGAAGAAGTTGATGAAGAATCACCACATGTCTCTCCAAGTACAAGTCCATCTCCAAGTTCGAGCTCACCATCAAGTACAAGTTCATCTCGAAGCTCTATTCCAAAAAAAATGAGAAGTCTTAGTGATATTTATGCTACATGCAACTTTTGTATGGTTGAACCGGAATGCCTTGAAGAAGCAATGAAAGAAGAAGCTTGCAGGAAAGTAATGAAAGAAGAAATTGAAGTGTTAAAAAAAAATAAAACTTGGGAGTTAGTTGATAAACCAAAAGAGAAAGAAGTCATCGGCTTGAAGTAGATCTATAAGATAAAGTTTAATCCTGATGGTTCCATTCAAAGACATAAAGCAAGATTGGTGGCCAAGGGATACTCACAACTAGAAGGACTAGATTATCAAGAAACCTTTGCACCGGTTGCTTGGCTTGATACAATTAGAACACTCATTGCTTTGGCGGCACATAAAAATTGGCATTTGTACCAATTAGATATGAAGTCAGCCTTTTTGAATGGAATATTGAAAGAAGATATTTATGTAGAGCAACTTCAAGGTTCATCATCAAAGATCATGAGAAGAAAGTGTACAAGTTAAAGAAAGCTTTGTATGGATTAAAACAAGCTCCCCGAGCTTGGTATAGTCAAATTGATACCTATTTCAATGAGAAAGGATTTCAAAGAAGCCCAAGTGAGTCAACTTTATACATCAAAAGGCAAGGTAACACCGGTATTCTCATTGTCTCTCTTTATGTTGATGATTTGATATATACCGGTAGTGATGAAAGAATGATTTATGAATTTAAAAATGACATGATGAAAAGATATGAAATGAATGAAAATTCTCAAAGAAAGATGGAAGTGAAGATGCAAATGCAACTTTATAAAGAAGTTTGGTTGGAAGTCTATTATATCTCACTACTACAAGGCCGGACATCATGTATGCTACAAGTTTGTTGTATCGTTTTATGCATCAACCAAGTAAACTTCATTTTAGGGCAGCGAAAAGAATTTTGAGATACATTCAAGGCACCAAAAATTTTGGCATTATTTATAGGAGAGAAGTAAATACAAAGCTGAAATTGTTTGGATTTTGTGATAGTGATTGGGCTGAAAATCTAGATGATATGGGAAGCACATCGGGTTATGCTTTTACCTTTGGATCTGGCATATGTTCTTGGGCATCAAAAAGCAAGAAACCGTGGCATTATCCTTAACGGAAGTGAAATATGTTTCAGCTACATTGGCCTCAAAGCAAGCAATTTGGATGAGAAGAATTTTAGAAGATATTGGTGAGAAGCAAGAGGAAGCCACTATATTATTTTGTGACAACAAATCAGCCATTCCTATGACAAAAAATCCCATATATCATAGCCGAACAAAGCACATCAAAATCAAGTATCATTTTATCCATGAAGGTGTAGAAGAAGGAGAATTCAAGTGAAGTATGTGAAGACTCTAGATCAAGTGGCAGACATATTTAACAAGGCACTTCTCAAAGAAAAATTTTTGTATTTTAGAGAACTCATGGGTGTTTAAGAACAAAGCATTAAGGGGGAGTATTAAAAATTAATACTTTGTTTATTTTGTATTAAACTCTCTCTCTCTCTTGTTATGTTTTGTCAATGTAGTTGTGGTTGCATGTATGCTACATAGATGGCTATTATATAGTGTTAGGTTGCAATATAGTTGTGGGTTGCATGTATGCCACATGGATGGCTATTATGTAGTGTTAGGTTGCATAGATGTTACATGGATAGCTATTATGTAGTCTCAAAAACTAAGAAAAGAGGGCTGCTATGAAAAAAAAAAACATAAAATACAATTAAGAAAGCTTCCCCTTCCATCATCTTTGCTCGTCTATTTTTTTCTTTCCTTTGTTCTTTCACTTCCAAATATATGTTTTTGACTTGAAATCACTCCCAACACGCCATTCACTCATGCACCAGTCTCGACATCCCCTCTCCAGAAGCCGGCGGCCACCGAACAACCTTCACTCCAGTTAGCTGGAAGGAGGCACCAGTGGCTGAGCCGTGCCGTAGTGTACCACTGCTTCCACCATCCACCTATGCCCTAGCTTCCGCTGTCCTGGCTCCCGGGAGATGACATGACCGGAGGGAAGCCGGCGGCCAGTGACCACCCTACACTCCACCAGCACCTCGATATCCTCTGAGCCGTGCCCTAGGGACATGTTGTCTCCACCATCCACGGGAGCCGGCCACTAGCTTCTAAGGTCCGCTTTCCCTGGAGACGGCGTGATCACCAGAGGGAAACCGGCATACGGTGATGGCCCTTCACTCCGGTTAGAGAAGGAGGCACCAGCGCACAGTTTTCCTCTAAACGGTGCGGTGCCTCGCGGTGTACCGCAGACGACGCGCACCCCCATTTCCATGCGATGGTGGAACCTGTACGTGACATTGCAGTACATCGGCGTAATATGGGACCGTATCGAACGTGCTCGTCTTGCTCGATGGCTCTCCTGATGACGTGGGTTTTTCATTGATAACAGATTTACTTGTTTCCCCTATGATCTTGCCCTGGTTGCTGGTTATCTCTGGTATTCTAAATCTTGCAAGTTGCTGATCAAGGATGCAGCGTTGGATGGTCCTACAGTTGTGAGTATCAGAAGTAATGCCCGCTGATTATTCTCATGACGTGCAGTTCGGTTGTCGTTGCTTCTGCTGTGGAATTTCCGCTGATATTCTGATCGTACATGCAGTTCGGTTGCCGTTGTTACTGCTGTAGAGTTTCAAGATGATCTGCCTCCCAGATTTCTTTTAGCAGGGTCCTCTTGGTCAAGCAGAATGGTTTTCGTGAGGCTTTCAGTGCAGTGGGTTTCTTTTACTTCTTTGGTTCGGGCTGTGGTCCATGATGTCTCAGATCTAAGCGTTTTGGTTCTTGCTGTGTTTCCGGGATGCAGGTATATCTCTATTTTTTTTTTTTTTTTTGGTAAATACCGGTATATCGTTTTTAGGTAAAAGGAGACAGAGAAGGCTGCCGCCTGTGATGCAGTATATCACAACCGATATGGACGTGTTGCCTTGTATAAATTTTCTTTCACTAAGACGGATGATGTGCTGATCTGGTGTACTATCCACCATCCATTTGCAACTTTGCTGCATGATTATAAAATTGAAGGAAAAAAGAAAAAAAAAAAAAAACATTATCAACGGAATTGTGGTGGTCTTCTTAACGCGTTAACTTAACAAACAATAAAAAATGGTGTTATTAATCCAGTGACCCCGCCACCCCGCCAGTGACCCCGCCACCCCGCCATTCTCCCCCTTTTCGTTACCAGCACCAAAGGTATACCCTCACCACCTTCTCTTCTCCGGTTCTCTCTCTCCCCGTCCCTCCACCTAATTAGAACTCATGGAAGGCATCCAAATATCAATTCCTGTACAGATAAACATCGAAGGACAAACAGATCTGGAACAATCCATTGGAGGAACCACTAACTCTTCCCCTCATACCCCATCGGAAGACGGTGGAAACGGCCCAAATCATGCCATGAAATTACTGATAGCGGGGCTCACCGAGTTGGCAATTGCAGGGGGTAGCACCTTTCAAACTGCAGCAAGCGCTCTCCGAAAGCCTTTCTCCAGGACCTATGTTTCATTATTTCTGGTGCTGGCTGCGCTCGATCTCGCGCTTCTGGTGCTGCTCTGTAAGGGTGGTGGGCAATCCTTGAAAAAGTTCTCCAAGTGGTATGCCGTGGTAGTGATGGTTCTGGCCCTGCTATTGCCCCTCAGCCTCAAAGCATGTGTGGCCTTCGAAAATTAGTGATGGTTTGGTTGTTTAGTTTCCATATATAGTGCAAGTCTGGCCTCTATTGTCTGCAATACTTTCCTCGTATAATAAGCAAATCTTGTTGTAACGCCATGGAGTCATGGACAATTATATGTTTATGAAGCTGTTCTTGAAGTGGTAATTATAAATCTTGGTTTAAGCACACACTCCCTCTCCTCTCTTTCTCTCTCTAGATCTCAATTAAATTGTTACGGCACAAGATAGGGGGAGATCTCATCTTCTGTTGGGATTCAGAGAGCCTGGATAATCCCACATGTTTAATGCTATTATCTCATTCAATGAGTTTTTTTTAAGATCGATAACTAAAAATTAGGGTTTGAAACAAAGGGGCCTCCCAGACTCTCATTGCACCAGAGAAGTAGACAAAACGAATGCTGAATCAATCTCCCATGGGGTCGGGATGCGGGTGGGGGGAGGGGTGCAACGTGGGAGCTCTCAAACAGCCAAGTGATAACAGCACGCAGCGGCGACGGCGTGGCCAGAGGAAACCCGGCGGCCAGTGACAACCATTCACCATCACCTCGATTTCCTCTGAGCCGTGCCCTAGGGACATGTTGTCTCCACCATCCACTGGAGTCCATGTCCGCTCTCCCCGGCGACGGCGTGACCAGAGGGAAAACGGCATACGGTGACGGCCCATCACTCCGGTTACATGCGAACGGGGCACCAGCACCTCGTTTTCCTCTAAACCGTGCCCTATTCTCCATTATACCCAACATTAATTCACTCGTGCCCTCAAAGACCCGATGCCGCTCCATCTCTATGTCAGCGCGCCCCCCGCACCACCCCCCCGGGGGCCCCGATGCCATCACCATCGGAGCTCCTTCGGCTCCTCGCGGAGGTTCTAGTCATCGATGGAAAAGCGGCAGCAGATCTGGTGGAGTTCCGGGAGGCCCCGAGCTTCCGAATGGCCGGGGTTGCGGCTGCTGCTCCGCCCCCACCATCCACATCGCCATGACCGTGGACGCGACCTACCATCGAGGCTTCCTTGCCGGCGTCCTTTCCGTCCTCCAGCACGCCTCGTGCTCGGAGAACATCACCTTCCACTTCCCCCAGCAGCTCCACCGAGCCATGGTCGCCACCTTCCCTAATTGCTCGTCACCCTACGACTCTCCAACCTCCTCCGCTTCGCCACCTCGACCAGTACGCCGGCGTCGGCCGCACCTGGAAACGAGGCTATCCTCCTCCATGGACCCCAGGCGCCAGCGAGACGAGCCCCGACCTCCTCGAGTTTGACATCTACGACCTCGACCCTCCGCTGCCTCCAACTCCCACCGCGCGCTGTCCCCTCCAACTCCCACCTCCGCAGCCTCCTCGTCTCCACTACCCCTAAATCCTACCTCCAACTCCCACCTCCGCCTCCTACTTCCGCCGTCCCCTCCCCCCAACTCCCACCTCCGTCCCCTCCAACGCCCACCTCCGTCGCCTCCTCGTCTCCACTGCCCCCTGGTCCCACCTCCGCCACCTCCTCCCAACTCCCACTTTCGCCGTCCCCTCCCTCCAACTCCCACCGCCCTCCTCTCCAACTCCCACCTCCGCCCCCTTCTCGTCCCCATTGCACCCAAGTACCACCTCCAACTCCCACCTCCGCCGCCTCCTCCAACTCCCACCTCCGTCCCCTCCAACTTCGAACTCCGTCGGCAAAGAGGGTGCCCATGCCCGAGCGCTTCGCTTCGTCGGCCTCCTTCCTTGGCTCCTGTGAGGGGGAGGCGCCGTCCCTTCCCACCTCTCTTCAAGGTTCCTTCTTGTCCTCGACCGCGCCCGGCTGCAGATCCACGACGACGCCGAGCGCGGACGACTCCGACATCGTCGCCGCGTATTCTTCCTCCGTGAGTCGCTGACAGGAGCCTCCCCCCCCCCCCCCCCCCCCCCCCGCCATCCTCTTGGGCCCTTGCTTTTGAGTTCCCCAAAATCCCCGCTAGCGGTACGTCTTCATGTCATTGATAGGTGAAGGGACGTGGGCCACATTCGGACAACGCCCAATCGTACTAACCATCTCTACTTTCATCCTCATCTTTCCATCTCTTCTAAATTACATACTACATATTTTCTAATAAATTACCGGGTGGATGGTCCTTCCGTTATCATATCGAAGAAAAACATAGTCTTATCGTTTCATATGTAGATGGACTCACATATTATCCAACCTTATGCATGATATAACACAAAATATGATGACAAGTACACCCCACAAATTTGAATGATGGATACAGGAGCGAGTCACTCAATCGCTCAATCATGGGCATCATGCGATCCATGGATCGAGGAGGATTCAACCTTATGATGACAACATATCAGATATAGATTGAATTAGCCAATATTTATATATGCCTCGCAATTTAAAATTTTGTATCCACGCTTAACTCATACCTATTCGAGTTGGGCTGAGTTAAGTAAGCATGCAGTTCGGTCAAATAAATAAAAAAAGATCGAATTTAATTGGATAAGGAGCTCATCATATAAATATTATAAATTAATTATAAAGTTTTAAAGGAGGACTTGAATTAAGAATATATTGGATGGAGTTCGAAATGAGTTATATCATTATCCATATCCAATTAAAATATATTTTAATTTTTTTGCTAGAACCCGTATCTTTTCTGGATTCTAATTTGGTCAGATCAAACCTATCCTATTTAAATCAGCTACCCGATAAACCGGCTCAAATTATCATTTCTAATTCAGTTCGAATTCTTTGAATATATGGAAATGGCTTTGGTTTTAGCACCTAGGGCATTATTAACACTCAATACCTGACAAAGTTTACCATTTTTTTTTATCTAAAAAAAAAAAAAAGAGATACATTCCATTTATTCATATGTAAAGTAAAAAAAATTGGAGACCATACAACTTTGCATCTATTTTATAAAATTATTGGAACATGATACATTTTTATTGATTTTAATATTTTATTTATTTATCAAGAAGCTAATAGTGTTACTAACTGAACGGTATCGTATGTATGTGGCTAATCCTACTGGATATTCATATTTTGGATATCTCGTATAGAGCTTTATTTTCTATATTTTTTAATATTTTATTTTCAGATTTTCATAAATATATTTTTTCAGATTTTTTATAAAAATATGAAAAAAATAAATACCAAAAAAAATACCAACGGGATACTTCCTGCACTGAGCACGATTTGCTGAGGAGATAAAATCTCATTGATGCGCAATTTTAAGAGGTATGTTGTGGATCAGCCTAATCGTAAAAACTGATAACAGACGATTGAAGGGTGATTTACAATATTTCTGAAAGTAGAGATAAATGAAGCTTCAGATAAATGAACCTTCAGCTCTGTTTATCTTTTAGATTTTTCTACATTTGCTTCTTGTTAGGATTATTAACAGTCATTTGGTGTTACTGTTTAGCGAAGCAGAAGGTGATGTATTACCCCAAAAAAAAAAAAAAAAAAAAAAAATGCAGGAGGTGATGTAGCATGATATGCACGAAGAAACTAACGATTTTTTTTTTATAAGTAAAAGATATGAAAGGATAAATCCTGATGTAATTATCATGTAGCTTTCATCCCGTAAGATAATGTTTAATTCATAATGCTTAGATTTTCGGTCTTTTTTTTATCTAAAGATGAGTAGATCAATCTGGCATCACTAAAATACTGGCTAATAGAACGAAGATAAAAAAAAAAAATCATGACTTCTCATTCATATTAATTAATTATCATAAATTTTTTAAAAAATTATATTTAATTGAATGTTGATGATACCATATCTATGATCGGCTAATAATGAAATAAGACGCTGTCAACCCGGCTATATCTTGCCCGTGAAGAAATTGAGTTAAGGTTGCCTCCGAGCTGGTGGCTTGAACGTGCACGCGCGAAATCTTTTTGGCGGCGTCAACCTGGCTACCTGAGGGGCCCCCCACGTCGTCTATATAACTATTGGAAGCCTGAGGCCTGAGGGCCCCGCACGCCGTCTATATAATTATTGGAAAGGTTACAATATTTTTGTCTTGCATCGTTGGCAGTCTACAAATTTCTTGGCAAGGCAAGTAGGCTATCGGGCAAGATGCCCACGTCCAGCCATGACTTTGGACGCCACGTAAACCATGACTAGTTTACCATCCATGTTGCCCTAAAGATACATTCAAAATTAAAAATGGATATCTTTTAAGGATTTGTTTAGATACCTGGTAAAACGGTAGCGGGATACTTTCTAGACTGGAGTGGGAATTCATGTTGAGGGCATGTAATCTCATTGGCGGGCAGTTTTGATGGATCGATGTACGTTGGCGTGCCTAATCCTAAAAACACTGATGGTACACAATTGAAAGGTGATTTACCGTATTTCTGAAAGTAGAGCTACTTGAACCTTCAGCTCCGGCCTGTGATCTTTTAGATTTTTCTATCATTTTGATTTGCTTCTTGTTAGGAACTTAAGGATTATCAACAGGAATTTGGTGTTACTGATTAGTACAATAAAGGGACATGGAACATATTTCAAAAAAGGGATGCTTCGTAGAGCCAGCCATTTTCTTTCTTGGTTGTAACATTTTAGCGTGTATCTAGAAAGGAAATTAAGCTTCTGAAAGAGGGATGTGGTCTGCCATCTTTCTTTCTTTTCTTTATTTTTTTTAAATAAAAAAGATAGAAAGATAAATTTGGCATAGCTATCCCGCAGATCCTTCGATTTAAAGTACTAGATTTTCGCAGTCTTTTTTCATCTAACCCGACACCATGAAAATATCAGGTGCCTACTGGTAAGAACAGAAAAAATAATAATAATAATCTCTCACTCATCCAACAGTCACATATCGGTCCCTGAATTTAATCAAATTTTATTGATCGTGAGGCAAGATTCTAATATATTGGACTACCGTCTTAGTATATATATATATATATATTGATTTTAGCATTTTGCCGTGTCCAGGCGAAAAGGCGTGGTCGGCCACTTTCTCCCTTGGCTGCAGCATTTTGGCATGTTTTCGTGTTCTTCATGAAGTTATGATTCTTCGTGAAGTTATGATCCAAGGCCATTTCTCTTTGTATTGTTGTTAACTTGGATGCAGTCATCTTACCAGATTCCATTTCAATGACGTAATTTTGTTTGGATTCACATGCATACGTGATTTCGTGGTCATTTCCTTACCAGATTCCATTTCAATGACGTAATTTTGTTTGGATTCACATGCATACGTGATTTCGCGGTCATTTCCTTCGCTTCACTTGAAGACTTGAAGTAGTCCTAGGCAAAAGAAGGGCTTTTTTTTTTTTTTCGAGCAATAGTCTTAAGATCGAGAGTCCGCTTGGCGGTCGGAGTGTCTTGGTAACCATGCCATCTTCTCCGAATTTTTCAAATGAGTTTCGAGGATTTTGAGGTGCTTTCTATGTCCTTGCTTGGTTCATGGTGGAGCTGGGAGAGGAGGGGAAGGCTTCTGGCTCGGAAGGCAAAGGGGAGGCCGGTCGTACGTGGGCGGACATGGTGCAGGGCCGCCGCGAGCACCGGAATGACATCTTATAAGCTTTCGGAGGCGGAGATGGAGAGGCTGCAACTCAGCTTCTCCAAAGTTCTCGTTATGCCGCAGTCGATCATTGATGAAGCGATGACTAAGTGGGAGGGCCTTGCGATCACCTTCCGCAGTCTGGGGCACCGGGTTCAAATCGTCCGGCTGGCGAAGGAGGTCCGGCAGTGGTTGCAGATGACAGTGGATCCAGAAATATTTCGGTGGGGGAGGACCACTTCGTGGTTTGGCTGCCCTCAAAGGATGATAGCAGGTGAGTGCTCCGAGCGGGGCCGTGGTACGTCGCCGGCCAGCTCATGGCTCTGGAGCCGTGGCAGTCCGATTTTAACCCGGCAAGAAGCCCCGTCAACCGCACTGTAGCGTGGATGAGGCTGCCTCATCTACCTCTTGAATATTGGGAGCCTTCGGCGATAATGGCTATCGTGGAGAGGCAGGTAAGCTTCTATCTCTGGACAACTTTACTGACCTCATGAGGAAAATCGGATTTACGAGGGTCCGAATGGAGCTTGATGCTTCAAAACCTCTATTGCCTGGAGTCCTCATTCAAGGAAGAAACTCTGTTTTTTGGCAGCAGTTTGTTTATGAAAGTATCCCATCGGTTTGCTTCCATTGTGGCAGAATCGGCCACTTTGTTAATGGCTGCCTATTCAAGGAGGAGCAAGGGTCTCCGGCTGCCAACAACCCAGGGCTGAGCCCAGGGAATTTCATGGATGATTCGGGGTCCCTGAACTTGGATGTTCCGGGGTTCAAAACCATGCAGGAAGGGGAGCTACTTACCTTCGGGCCTTGGCTTATGACTTCGAGGGTGTGCCCTGCACGCTCGGGGGGGGGGGGGGGTCTCCCGCAGGGCTGCCACCTTGCCGGACCGAGGTAAGGCGTCGGTGTCATCCCCTGATCCTCCATCTTCTTCCCCTTCGAGATCATCTCCTGCTCGCCATTCTTCCACTCCTACATCTTCTCTTGACTCCGAAGGATGGCAAAAGCCATCTAAGGTGGTGAGGAGGAAGTCATCGACGGCACTCGACTCAGGCATTTCGGAGGGTGGCAGGATTTTGAAGGAGGCCGGAGCAAGCTTCTTCGAGGCATTGGTAGACACCATGCAGTTCCTTCCGCCGGAGGAAGCTCAACGGGATCATGGTATGGTCGATTATGGTACGGTGTCGCTCAAGCACTGCAGAAGCAGATCCAGATTTTCTTCACCATCATCCTTGAAGTCTTTCACGGATCCAAAGGTTAAGGTATGCTCCTTAGCCTCTGTGAATGTTTCTAAGGGTGCATCTCTGGGAGTTAAAAGTACTGCTGTTCTTCCACTGTCGTCGGGGTCTTTCGAGACAAGGAACCGGGAGAGGAAGAGGGAGTGGCATAGGGTAGAGGCTAAGGCCAGGAGAGAGGAGGTTGGCCAGCTAGGGGAGGGCTCTGGGGAGCGAGCTGGAGCACTGGTGAGGGGGGATCCCACTGGCTGTCTGGAGGAGGGGTCTGGTTTGGTGCTTCCGGAAGCTGGGGAGGGAGGGGGGTCTGAGGAGGTGATGGGGCATTCTGTGGGGGAGATTGCTCTTTCGGAGCGAGCCCGACCTGTGGGTGGGGGTTCGGGATCTAGGGGAGTGAGTCTGGAGAAGCCGGTGGCTGGGGCTAGTGGGGATAAGGAGGTCTGTGAAGGGCTCTTGCTGCATGGTGATACCAGTGGAGTGCAGGTCCAGGGGGGTACTGGGAAGCTCCTGTGGTTGAAGGAGCTTGCTAGGAAGCTGGCAGCTGGAGTGCCGGGTTCATCAGGCGAGGATAAAAAATCGAGCATGGGTTCTCTGGTGAAGGCTGGTGGGAAGGATTTTGAAAAAAGAGCTTCTGATGCTTCATGTAAGGCTGCCATACCGTTGAAGAGTGATTTGTCCTCGGAACTCGGGGGGCATTCCAATGTTTGTGATAGGGTCAAGATGGCCCTGGGGATCACTGGAGAAACAAATGGAGGAGAACGACTGGTCAACATCCTAGTCATACAATCCACTGTAATCACAGGAAGGGAGGTCGGACAGGGGTCCGAGCCTCATCTCTGATCCTTGTATCTATGAAACTTTTGTTTGGAATGTAAGGGGGGGGCGAAAAAACCCTCCTTTTTATCTACCTATCACAGATATTTGCAGGTTCATCATCCTCAGATTTGTATTTTGCTCGAGACTAGGATTGCTGGTCCTAGTCTTCAAGGTCTCTGGCGACGCCTTCCTAGGGATTGGGGGTTCTATTCTGTACCTTCTCAGGGGTGGGCCGGGGGCATTATTGTTAGTTGGGACTCTACGGCTGCAAGGATAGAGGTTTTCCACAGATATTCTCAGCTTGTGACCATTGTTGTGTCTAAACCTGACCATCCTTCCTGGCTTTTCTGTGACGTATATGCAAGTACGTCTTACCGAGAAAGGAGAGTGGTATGGGAGGAAGTTTCTGTGTTAATTAATCAGGGGATCCCTACTGTTGTGGCTGGGGATTTCAACACTATTGAAAGGAAAGAAGACAAGCATGGTGGTAGACCTTTTATCCCGGATACTAGTACCAAGGAATTTTCCAGCTTTATCCAGGAGAATGGGCTGATTGATTTAGGCTTTCAGGGTCCT
This sequence comes from Areca catechu, assembly GCA_021397845.1. Lineage (NCBI taxonomy): Eukaryota > Viridiplantae > Streptophyta > Magnoliopsida > Arecales > Arecaceae > Areca > Areca catechu. The sequence goes on from CM038051.1 coordinate 188,436,014, forward strand.
CACCACACTTGGTGCAACAATAGGTTTGGCCAGGCGAGGGTCTGGCCAGACGAGAGTCTGGGAGAGGCTGGATAGATACTTTGCTATGCCATCCTGGCTTTCACTATTTCCGGATCACACTATTCACCATCTAAGCAGGATTGCTTCTGATCATGCTCCCATTCTCCTGTCTATGACTGCCCTATTCATAGACCCCGACCTTTCAGATTTGAGAAATTCTGGCTATCTTATCCAAAGGCTAAGGAGTTAGCTAGGAAGGTCTGGCGTATGCCTGTCCGGGGGGATGTGGCTTACAAGATCTCAAGGAGATTGGTGCTTCTGAAGAGACGCCTCCTTTGATGGAATAGGGTGGAGGTTGGTAATCTTATGAATCAGATCAAGACCGTCGAAGCCTCTATTCATGATTTGCAAATCAAGGAGGAAACCTAAGGCCAATTATCTAATGATGATCTAAATGTCCTTCGGAATTCTCTTGCCACTCATCATACCCTTCTTCAGAATCAGGAAGTCCTCTGGAGACAAAAATCTATGGTTTAATGGCTGAGAGAAGAGGACCGGAATACCCGATTTTTTCATCATGCTACTGTAATTAGGAGACATACCAACACTATCCGAGCTATTTATTCTGACCAGGAGGGCTGGATCGAGGACGATGTTGACATCCGGAGGCAATTCCTTCACTATTTCATAGCCAGGTGGACTGTTCATAATCCTACTTATCCTTTTATTTCTCCTGATCCTCCTCAGATCTTTGTTTCTGCTCTCTAGAATTATGATCTCTTGAATCAGGTCACTGAGGACGAGGTTAAATCCACTCTGTGGTCCATGGCAGAGGACAAAGCCCCTGTCCCGAATGGTTTCCCACCCTTCAGATTTCGGTCCTTCTGGGAGATTCTGAGGGCTGACATGGTTGTGGTTGTTTAGCTCTTCTTTAATATGGCTACTATGCATCCCAATTAGAAGAAGACCTATATTGCCCTCATACCGAAGTGACGGGACCCATCTTTGCCTTCACATTTTCTGCCCTTCAGTCTCTGCAATACTCTTTACAAAGTTTGTGCTAAATTATTGGCAAACAGAATGAGACTGATTCTCCCAAAGCTGATTAACCCTGAACAAGGAGCTTTCATAGGAGGCCGCAACATTACTGATAATATCCTTATAGCCCAGGAATTTATGAATGATCTTCATCGGGCTTCTCAGTGCTATAGCATGATGGCTATCAAGCTTGATATGGAGAGGGCCTATGACTGTGTTGATTGGACCTTTCTTAGTAAATCTTTGGAGGACTTTGGTTTTCACCCGTCCTGGATATCAAAAATTATGGCTTGCATTATTTCTCCGGCTTTCTCTATCTTGATTAATGGATCCCCTACGGAATTCTTTCAATCGTTCCACGGCCTCCGATAAGGTTGTCCTCTGTCCCCTTATTTATTTATCATTTATGCTGACTTCCTATCCAGATCTCTTTCGGCGACAGTGCGAGATTCTTAGGTCCATCCTTATATTATGGCGCCTGGAGCATCCCCGATTTCTCATCTCCTTTTTGCAGATGATTGTCTTTTACTTGGTCGGGCCTCTCTGCCTAATGCTAGGGGACTCAGAAGAGTCGTCGAGCACTACTGTTATGCATATGGCTAGAGGGTTAATTTCCATAAATCTGGAATTTACTTCATTCCCAATATTGCTCCTACTCTTCGGTGCAGGATCTGGACCGTTCGATCAATCGATTGGATGGCTGAGATGGATCCGACCTCTTTGGGCTTGATCTGGCACTGTTTTTTGGCTCGATCTGGACTCTTGATCTCAGATCCGATGGCCCGAGATGTTTCATGAGAGTTTAGGGACTTCTGAGACGAGGTTTCGATTATTTTCGAGCTCTTTATATCAAGAGACAGCAGAGAGCCACCGTAGAGTACCTGCAGTGCCACAGAGAGCGCGACAGAAGCCCTGAAGACCTTTTCCAAGAGAGAAAAAGGCAGAGAAAGTGAGAGAGAAAATTATAGGGAGGCAAGAGATCTTCCACCAAAAATTATTTCTGGGTGAGAGATATTTGTAGAGTATTTTTTGTTTTCTTCTTTTCTTCCTCCTGTTCGAGGGCTGGGGTGAGCATTCTGTAAAACTTCCTATAAATCTTTTTATAGTGGGATTTGTTCTTGTGCGGCCATGGACGTAGGAGCAGGAGTCTCCAATCCACGTAATCCCATGTGTTGTGCTTGGTGCAGTGATTTATTTTACCAGGTTTTCCTTTCTTTTCTATGAATTTCGTATTCACTGCGATCCGTTCTGCAATAACTGGTATCAGCACCAGATTTCAGTGGAAGCAATGGCAGGAGATGAAGAAAAAGTTAAGATCGATAGGTTTGATGGTAAGGACTTCAGCTTCTGGAAGATGTAGATAGAGGATTATTTGTATCAGAAAAAACTTTATCAACCATTGTTGGATATAAAACCTGTCGATATGTGGCAAAATGATTGGGATTTGCTGGACCACCAGACTTTGAGAGTTATTCGACTGATGTTGGCCAAAAATGTCGCGTTCAACGTCCTGGAGGAGAAGACGACAGCAGGTTTGATGAAGGCTCTGTGTGACGTGTATGAGAAGCCTTCTGCCTCCAACAAAGTTTATCTTATGCGTCATCTGTTTAATCTCAAGATGAGCGAAGGTGCATCTATCATGGATCACATCAATGAGTTCAATTTGATTACCAGTCAATTAAGTTCTGTCGATATCAGTTTTGAGGATGAAGTCCGTGTTTTGATCTTCTTATCATTTTTGCCCGAGAGCCGGGGTGCAACTGTGACAGCTGTTAGCAGTTCCTACGGATCAAATAAGTTAAAATTTGAAGAGGTCTGGAATCTGATTCTCGGTGAAGATATCAGGAGAAAAGAAGCTAGTGGGAGCCCTAGATCTTCCTTGACGATTCAAGTAGGCAGAGGGAGGACTGCACAGTGTAGCAACAACCACGAGAAATCCAAATCCAAACAGAGGAGCCAGTCAAGACCCAGGGGTGATTGCTGTTGGCATTGTGGTAAGAAGGGGCACACCAGGAAAAAATTGCTGGGCAAGGAAGAACAAAGCACAAAAGGAAGAGTCAGTCAATGCAGCGATTGAGAATACTGAAGAGGCTTTGTTTCTCAGTGCGGACCGTCCGATGGAGTCATAGATCCTAGACTCCGATGCTTCATTTCACTCTACCTTATAGATGGAATGCATGAGAAATTATATAGCTAGTAATTTCGGAAAGGTTTATCTGGCAGATGATGAGCCTTTGGACATCGTAAGGAGAGGTGATGTTCATATCAAGATGCCGAATCAGTCAGTATGGAAGCGAAGAATGTCAGACATGTCCCTAATTTAAAAAGGAACTTGATCTCAGTCGGGCAATTGGACTCAGAAGGCTATGTCATAACTTTTGTTGGCGGTTCTTGGAAGATCGCCAAGAGTACTATGGTGATAGCATGTGGAAGCAAGTTGGGCACCCTCTACATGACTATTAACATGAAAGATGCAGTGGCTTTGGCACAGGCAGACTCGGAGTTGTGGCACTACCATCTGGGTCATATGGGGCAAAAAGGAATGCAAGTATTACAAAAGAAGGGCAAGCTAGCTAGTCTGAAGATGACAGATGTTAGTTTCTACGAGCATTGTGTTGTTGAGAAGCAGAAAAGAGTCAGCTTCATCAAGACAAGCAGAGCACCAAGATCAAAAAAGCTGGAGCTAGTTTACACTGATGTGTGGCGTCCCTCTCCAGTGGCATCCCTTGGAGGCTCAAAGTATTATGTGACATTTATTGACTATTCCACTAGGAAGGTATGGGTTTATTTTCTGCAGAATAAATCTAATATGTTTGATACTTTCAGGAAGTAGAAAAGCTTGGTGGAAAATGAGTCTGGACAGAAAATCAAGTATCTAAGGTCAGATAATGGAGGCAAGTACAATAGTACTGAGTTCAAGGAGTTCTGCACAGCTAATGGGATCAAGATAGAGAAAACTATCCCGAGTATGCCACAACAAAACGGATAGTTGAGCGCATGAACCGTACCCTGAATGAGAGAGCGAGGAGCATGAGGCTCCATGCTGGATTGCCCAAGATGTTTTGGGCTGAGACAGTTAGCATTGCTGCCTACCTGATTAATAGAGGTCCCTCCGTCCCTCTTGATTGTAAGATCCTTGAAGAAGAGTGGACGGGTAAATTAGCAAACTTATCTCACTTGAAGGTCTTCGGCTATGTCTTCTATGTGCACGTCAATGCTGAGAAGAGAGACAAGCTATATACAAAGTTGAAGAAGTACTTCTTCATTGGTTATAGCACTGATGATTTTGGTTACAAGCTCTGGAGCGAGAAAGACAGGAAAATCATCAGGAGCAAGGACGTGGTGTTCAATGAGAGAAGCTTGTACAAGGACCAAGGTGTTCCAAATAGAGCAGAAGAGGCAGACAAAGAGAGAGCAAGTATAGTTAAAAGAGATCACTGAGGAGGACATTGCCGAGAGAGCAAGAGTTCCTGAGCCTGAGCTAGTGACACCTCAATTGAGAAGATCTGCAAGGACCCTGAAACCATGTGTAAGGTACTCACCCTCGTTACATTACTTGCCGTTGACAGATGGAGGGGAGCCAGAGTGCTTTGATGAAGCCATGGAGAGCAAAGATTCGATCAAGTAGGAGCTGGCGATGAAGGATGAGATGTAGTCCTTGATAAAGAACAAGACGTGGGAGCTCAGTACACTACCGGATGGAAAGAAAGCACTGCATAACAAATGGGTCTACAAGGTCAAAGAAAAACATGATGGCAATAAGAGGTACAAGACAAGGCTGGTCATGAAAGGATTCCAACAGAAAGGGTATAGATTATACCGAGATTTTTTCTCCTGTTGTCAAGCTCTCTATGATTCAAGTTGTTCTGAGCATTGTAGCTACGGAGGACTTATACCTAGAGCAACTGGATGTTACTACTGCCTTGCACGGTAAGATAGATGAAGATATTATATGTAGCAACCTATTGGCTTCGAGGTCCCTGATAAAGAAGATCAAGTATGCAAGCTGAGGAAAAGCTTGTATGGTTTAAAGCAAGCCCCTAGGTTATGGTACAAGAAGTTTGATGGATTCATGATCAATAATGGTTTTGCTAGATGCCAAGAGGATCATTGCTGTTATTTCAAGATACTCGAAGACAGTTTCATGATATTACTCTTGTATGTTGATGATATATTGATTGCTAGGCCAGACATGCAAGAGATTAAAAGATGGAAGCAAAAGTTGTCTAGAGAATTTGCAATGAAGAACATGGGCACAGCAAAGCAGATACTTGGATTGAGGATCGAAAGAGATAGAGTGATGGGCATACTGAAGTTGATTCAGAGCAGTTATATTGAAAAGGTGTTGAACATATTTAACATGTCAGATTCAAAGTCGGTGAAGACACCTTTGGCTGCACATTTCAAGCTTTTGAAAAAATAGTCACCCAAGGTTGATGATTAGCTGAAGACAATGGCCAGGGTTTCGTATGCTTCAGCGGTTGGTAGCTTGATATATACAATGGTTTGCACGAGGCCGGACATTGCACATGCAGTGGGAGCTGTGAGCAGGTATATGGCAAATCCGGGCAAGCAATACTGGGAAGCTGCCAAGTGAATCCTGCAATATCTTAAAGGTACAAAGGATGTCGGCCTATGCTACAGGAGGGGCAGTTTGACTTTACAGGGATATGTGGATGCAGACCTGGGTGGCGATACCGACATGAGGAGGAGCATGACTGGGTATGTGTATAGCATTGACGGGATAGCAATGAGCTGGATCTCGTAACTGCAGAAGATCATGGCGCTTTCCACCACCGAGGCAGAGTATGTGATAATTACTGAAGCTAGCAAGGAGATGATATGACTGCAAAATTTGTTGAAAGAGCTTGGTAGAGAGCAGAGCTGTATTGTACTATTCTGTGACAGTCAGAGTGCTATTCATCTGGCGAAGAATCCGATGTTCCATGCGAGAATGAAGCATATACAACTGAGGTATCATTTCATCAGGGTATTGCTTGAAGATGGATGTCTGTCACTGGAGAAAATTCAGAGCTTAAAGAATCTAGCTTATATGCTGACAAAGATGGTCACTGCAGATAAATTGGGGTTGTATATGGCCTCAATTGGCCTCTGGAGCTAATTGATTGGAGGCGCCACACAAGATACTAACTTTTATTTTGGAAGTTTTGTTTTGTTTTTTAGATGGATGTTGGTATGGTGTCTAAGTCTCCAAGTGGGAGAGTTGTTGAGGCATGGAGCATTATCCAGCAGCCCAGCCCAAAAACTAAGCCCAGAAACCAAAAAAAAAAAGACCGAACGGCCAGATTGGGCCAGGCCCGGCTCGACCCACGTGCATGGCCTAGGCACGTGCGGGCGGGCATAGTGGCCCAGGCCCACGCGACGGGTGCGCGGCCGCGCGAGCGCGCGGTGTGCGACCTAGGCCCACGTGACGTGCGAGCGGGCATGCGCGGGCTCGGCCCAGGCGGGTGCGGCATTCGCTGAGGGCATTTTTTCATGTTCCCACTGGTTTCCCGTACCGTTTCTCACGGTCTACGATGGTCCACGGCATTTCTTGTAGATCTGGATCGTCCGATCGATTGATCGGCTGGCTAAGATGGATCCGACCTGTTTGGGCTTGATCTAGCGTTGTTTTTTGGCATGATCTGACTCTTGGTCTTAGATCCAACGGCCTGAGATGTTTTCTGAGAGTTTAGGAACTTCTGAGACGAGGTTTTGGTTGTTTTTCAGGCTCTTTATATCAAGAGATAGCAGAGAGCCGCCGTAGAGTACCTGCAGAGACATAGAGAGCGATAGAAGCCCTGAAGACCTCATCTAAGAGAAAAAAGGGTACAGAAAGTGAGGGAGAAAGAGAAAAAATTGTAGGGAGGCAAGAGATTTTTCACCAAAAATTATTTTCGGATGAGAGATATTTTTGGAGTATTTTTTGTTTTCTTTTTTTCTTCTTCCTGTTCGAGAGCTGGGGTGAGCATCCTGTGAAACTTATTGTAAATCTTTTCTATAGTGGAGATTTATTCTTATATGGCCGTGGACGTAGGAGCATGAGTCTCCAAACCACGTAATCTCCTCTATTATACTTGGTGCAGTGATTTATTTTGATAAGTTTTTCTTTCTTTTTCATGAATTTCATATTCTACTGCAATCCGTTCCAAACAACAGAAGAATAATATATAGCAAAACCACCGAGGAAGAAAGCTGCTTCAGATACACTTCAAAATTGAACGTAAAATGCTGAGAGCTTCCCCAAGTTTCAGAGAACACAGTTTTCAACAAATAGCGATAACAACTAGAGAAGAAGATTGTAAACAAATTGTTGAATTCAAGAAAGTTTTCCAAGACCTGGATATATGAACAAGATAGAGGGGCACAGGGTGTGCCAATCTTTTTTAAACCAAATAGCCTCACGTTGGAGAGGCATTGGGAATTTTCCAATAAAATCTCGGTTGATAATTGTGGTTATTCAGCATTTTTCCAACTGAATAATTCCTTAAAATAACTGATTGAAGCCTCATATTTGTAATAGAAAGCAAATAGTTCGGAGCTTCTGAACCTAGGAAGAATGACATTAAACCATGTCTGGAATCACTATCACCATCCGGGAGGAACTTTTAACATCCAAATTGATCCCCAGTAGCATCAATTATTTCTTCCCTAGAAAGATTTATTTCTGATGAGTTTGCAGTTGCGTAAGTACCTAAGCACTCATAACTTATGCGTGCTCATTAAATTCCTAGAAATTCGATTTTAAATTAACACTGGAATAGAAAAACTCCCCAATGAAATGAATCATGAGATGCACTCCTGTAGCTTACATGAATTGATGAAACGAACCAGAAACAGGGTATGCATGCAACATCATAGGAGCACACTTGGTCAATAGTCAATTTCATCAAAACAGAATCCCCATCATTGATCAATATTATCCTATAAAAGTATATTAGACTCAATTTCCTTGGATATTTAAATGAAATCACAACCCCAATAAAGTGTGGCCAAGAAATAACAAAGTAATATTGTTCTGAATATCTTGGACCTATTATATAGAACAGAGGCATTAAAAGAAAAAAAAAGGGGAAAAGGAAATACATGTGAACTTTCCTATAAAATGACAGTAAGGCACAAAATGTTATATAATTCAAAAAGTTAGGCAATAAATGGGTCCAAGCAAAAATGATTGACATTCCAAAAATAAGAAAGTTGAAATGGATATGGGATAAAACTAGGATGCTCAAATGAAAAACAAATATATCAATGGAGGCATGTAAACAGCACCCATTGGTAAAAAGTGGTGGGCAACCCATTCAAATCGTATGAATATGCTTGGAAGAAAGATTCAAGAAAGAATTTAGAAGAGGGGGCGATAACACTAGCAAACAGCTGTAATAGGAACAAACAGCAAATCAGGATCTGAACAGCTGAGACATAAGATAACTAGAAGACAAGGCTTGATGGCCATGGTAATGATAGCATATCACTAATAGGCTAAAATAAAGAATATATTATCTAGATAATTCCAATTTTCAAATACTTCTTCGGCATGATCATAATTGTGATTAAGTCGTCAAAAGTGAAGCATGATGCCCAGGTGAGCAGTTAAATGGACATGCAGGTAAATCTTATTAAAAAGTTAAAACTATTAAAAACTCAAATATATAAATATAACCAGAAATTAAGGCTGCAATTGGAAGTTTGTTTATTTCAAAATCGTCATTTTATCCTTTTTCATAAATTTGAAATTTTAAAATTTTAAAAATTGAGAATCTTCAGGTGTCTCTAGCTGTTAATAGAAGAATTATAAAAATTGAAAAAAACTGAACATAGCAAAGAAGCAAAAACCCTGAATTTAAATAATTCTACTTAAAATTTTGAAATGAGGTCCTTCTGCAGTTTTAGAGCACAATCAAGCACCTCCGCATTGCAACATGTTGTCAGCTCTTCTCTGGACCAAGGATCCGACCGACCCACTTGAGGCCGACCGACCCGCTCGAGGTCCTGCCGACCCTCTCGAGATCCTGCCGACTCATTTGGGCCAACCGACCCTTAGAGGTCCTGTTGACTTACTCGAGATCATGCCGATCCACTCGAGGTCCGACTGACCTGTTTCAGCCGGGCCCATACTAATCAAAAGGCTTCAGAAGCCCCTTCCAGCTGGTACCAGAATTCTGTTACAACAGATTCCACGACATAGTCACGTCCTGGTGCCACCTGACCACCACCCTGATTCTCCAAGGGGCAGATCGGATATTTCTAGTCTAGCCCCTAACAGAATCTGGCAGTGTTCCGTGCCTATATAAGGTAAATGGGGGACTCCGAGCGGTAAGGGCACTTCTCCTTCTCTACGTGCAATCTCCTTTTGATTCCTCCATTCTGTTGCTCTAAGGCTCTCACTGACTTAGTCATCGAAGTGTCCCTTGCCGAAACACCACTGGCCCGTGAGACTTCTTTGCAGGAACCGGGAGAGGCGCGCTCCAGCCAGGCCGAGAGAACCTGGTTCGGGAGTTTCAATAGCAACAGATTGGTGCTAGAGGAAGGGCTTGAACTTTTGTTCTTGTTTCCCTTATCTAAAAGGAGGAATCGCTGCTAAGATGATGGCGAAGAGAAGAGCTCAAAACACCTTCAATAGGAGAGGCTACTCCTAGTCAAGATCGGGAGAATCTCCCAGGGAGAATGATGCCGCCAAGCCTACCATTACTTTGGGACAGTAGCAGTTCCAGGCTCTTCTGAACTGCATTGATACTCTTGTCACTGCGATCCAAAACCTCCAAGATGTAGCCAATGATAGATAGCAGCCACACGCGGTGTCCCAAACTGGCCATCAACCTGCTGCTGAGGGAAGTCGACGGCAAGGAGTGCCTCAACTCCGCTCCCACGCAACCCCGGAGCCCCGAAGGTCACAAAGGGCTCATGCCAACAGAAAGAAAGTGAGGTCCACCTCACACTCCTCTGCGGACTCGGTCCTTGACGATGATTAGTGCTGCAGCGAGGACCCGAGGGACTACACCAACAAGCTCCAGCGCATGGAGGAGCAGATTGCTAAGTTGGTCGACCGGCAAAAGGGAGAAGGGGGGCGCAGGCGTACGACTCTCGACCACCATTCTCCACCAGAATCATGGGGGAAGCTATCCCCCGTCACTTCAAGATACCTCAGGTGGATGCCTATGATGGCACCACCGATCCATTGGATCATTTGGGCACTTACAAGATCCATATGATGATACAGGATGCTTCTAATGCCCTCCACTACATTGCCTTTTCTGCGACACTCAGGAAGGCAGCTCGGATGTGGTTCTCTGCCATCCGACCAAGTACGATCCATTCCTTATCCCAGCTAGAAAATTTTCTTTTATCCCATTTCAGGACTTGTAGCCGGATGCCAAGGAACACGGACTGCCTCTTCCTCGTATAACAGAAGGAAGGAGAAACCCTCCAGGATTACATGGCCCGATTCAATTCGGTGGCTATAAAGGTTCCAGACCTCAATGAACATGTAGCTATGTCGACCTTCAAGAGGGGGCTGCGATCGTCCAGGCTCACTTTCTCGTTGGACGAAAAATTTTCAACGAGCAACTTCGAACTGCTGGCCTGGGCACAAAAATATGTCCTGGTAGAAGAACAAACGGCAAGCCGATGTCAGGTTGAAGGGAGGTCGGCTCCCAAGAAGAGGAGCGACAAGGCTCCCGAAGTTCGACCTCCCAGGATGGCACCAACTCGGTCCGATGCTGCAGCCCTAAGCCGAAGGACTTCCCTAGGAGGTTCGAGACTTACACACCTTTCTCCCTTCCAAGGGAGAAAATCCTTATGGAAATAGAGAAGGAGACCTTCCTGCAGAGGCCTCGCCCAATGAGGAGCCCCTCTACATCAAGGAGCAAGGACAAGTACTGCCGGTTCCATCGTGACCATGGGCACAGCATAGAAGACTACCTCCAGTTGAAAGATGCGATCGAAGATCTGATAAGGCGGGGCTACATGCACAAGTATGTCCGATCCCAGAGGAATCAGGTTGAAACTTTCACTGCCAGAGATCCCTCGGAGGAAATAGAGCTGTCCAACCAGTGCCCCATCGATGAAAATGTTGGCATGCTCCACTGTCGATCCGACTGGGGGTAAGAAGGTCAGGACATCTCGAAGAGGCCTCGGAGTTCTAATATAATCAGCTTCTCCGACGAAGACCTCCTAAAGTCTCAGATCTTTGGGAATGATCCTGTTGTTGCATCGGCAATAATTGCCAACTATGATGTAAGGAGAATCCTCATTGATAATGAAAGCTCCACTAAGATTTTACTTTATGATACTTTTGTCAGAATGAACCAGCCTAGAACCAGGCTGCAAGAATCTCCAATGCCGTTGACAGGGTTCGGGGGGAACTCTGTCGGCATAGAAGGAGAAATAACTCTGCCCGTGATAATTAGGTCAGAGCCTTATCAAAAGACCCTCCCTATCAATTTTGTGGTCGTACGCACAACATCGGCTTACAATGTCATATTGGGCCGACCGGCCCTTAACAAATTCTGAGCTATTGTGTCTACCTATCACTTGTTGGTGAAATTTCTGACTCGAAATGGGGTCGGAGTGATGAGGGGGGGTCGTAGGATGGCCAGGCAATGTTCAACCATTCAAGATAGGCAATCAGAAGACTATTCCATCTTGGAACAGCGTGATCCCAGGGCCAAAGCTGACAGCTGTGGACAATCGATCGAGAGGATTCTATTCATACCCCTCTGGGAGGACGATCCCACTAGGGTCCTGCAGATTGGAAGCACACTCAGCGAAGAAGCTAAGTTGGAGTTGGTTAGTTTCTTACGGGACAATGCCGATGTCTTCGCCTGGTTGGCGTTGAACATGCCAGGCATTCCATTAGAGGTCATAACACACCAGCTCAAGGTGGACCCAACTTACAAACATGTCCGATAGAAGAAGAAGAGCTTCACCCCCGAGAGACAGAGGGCGATTGATGAGGAGGTCAAGAAGCTTTCCGAAGCAGAGAAGCCCACTACCCCGACTGGTTGGCGAATGTCATGATGGTGAGGAAAGCTAACAAAAAGTGGAGGATATGTGTGGACTACACTGACCTCAATAAAGCTTACCCGAAGGATAGCTTTCCCGTACCAAAGATCGATCAATTGGTGGATGCCACTGCCGATCATCAACTCCTAAGCTTCATGGACGCCTTCTCTGGGTAAAACCAAATCAGCATGCACCCGGAGGATGAGGAGAAGATAGCCTTCATAACTGACAAAGGGCTGTACTGCTAAATGATGCCCTTCGGCCTAAAGAACGCTGGAGCCACCTTTCAGAGGCTGATCAATAGGGTCTTTAAAGAGTAGCCGGGAAGGAACATGGAGGTGTACGTTGATGACATAATAGTCAAAAGCATCTGAAGAGCCGACCACATCAAGGATATGAAGTAGTCCTTCGATGTCCTGAGGTGCCATTGGATGAAGTTGAACCCAGCCAAATGCACCTTTGGGGTGACCTCCAAAAAATTCATCAGCTTTCTGGTTACACAGTGAGGAATTGAGGTCAACCCTGACAAGATTAAAGCTGTCATCGACATGGGGCACCCAACTAGCAAGAAGCAGGTGCAGGAACTCACAAGCCGGATAGCCTCCCTTAGTCGCTTTATTTCTAGATCAACCGAAAAGTGCCTTCCTTTTTTCAAAACTCTACAGCAGTCGGATCGCTTCTAGTGGACCAATGAGTGTCGGTCGACCTTTGAAGCACTGAAGGCATATCTGCAGACTTCTCCCTTACTTGCTAAGCCTGTGGAGGGAGAGCCCCTGTACCTGTATCTGTCGGTGTTAGATGAGGTAGTGAGCTCTGTCTTCATCCGAATAGGAGAGAATAATCAGCAAAGGCCTGTCTACTACATCAACAAAGTACTCCATGACGCCAAAACTAGGTATCCCAAGATGCAAAAGCTTGCTTACTCCCTGATCATAGCAGCCAAGCGACTACGACCTTACTTTCAAGCGCATTCGATCATCGTGTTGACTAATCAACCTCTCAAAGCGATCCTCAAAAGCCCCGACATCTCCGGTCGGCTTGCCAAGTGGGTTGTTAAGCTTGGTGAATTTGACATCTCTTTCTAGCCCCAGTTAGTTATGAAGGCTCAAGTGATCGTCGACTTAATAGCACAGTGTACCTGGAGATAGGAAACATTTCCATAAATAATCGACACACTTGAGGATGACATTATCGAAGAATCAGAACCCGCCTGGACACTCCATGTGGACAGAACATCTAACCTTGCTGGTTGCGGAGTAGGCCTAATCCTGGCTGACCCTGACAGACAGAGCCTGGAGTATGCCCTGCATTTCGCATTCCAGGTATCAAACAACCAGGCAGAATATGAAGCCCTCCTTGCAGGACTAAGGATAGCCAACGAGTTGGGTATCAATCAGATCAGGGCTTTCTCTGATTTTTAACTGGTCGTAAACCAGGTGAAGGGCGAATTCGAGATGAGAGATCTGATCCTGACCAAATACTTGGACAAGGTATAAAGCCTCGTGACTCAACTTAAATTTTTTAAGATTTTTCATATACCTTAAATGCAGAATTCTTGGGCAGATGCCTTGTCTCAGTTGGCACTGCTGTCACCAACTCCTCTAATCGGGCCTTCGTGGAGTACCTGCAATGCCCAAGCATTGATAAAGAGATTACTGGAATCCATTAAGTAGAATGAAAAGCCTCTTGGATGGACCCCATCCTTGCGTTCCTCATTGAAGGAACCCTACCGGAAGATAAGATTGAAGCTAAGCATGTGCGCTGGACTGTCTCAAAGTATGTTGTCCTCGATGGAACTCTCTATAAACGGTCATTCATGCAACTATTTCTCAAATGCCTGGGGCCGTCGGATCTAATTACACACTCAGAGAGGTGCATGAGGGCATATGTGGCGATCACCTGGGAGGTAGGTCATTGGCTTACAAAATTATCCGACAGGGCTACTATTGGCCGACCATCCAGAAGGATGCATCAGATTTTATCAAAAAGTACGATGCATGCCAGAGATACTCCAACATTCAAAGACGATAGTCATCTAACCCTGCTGACCACCCCCTAGCCATTCGCACAATGGGGAATGAACATCCTGGGGCTGTTCCCGCCAGCATCCGAACAATGGAAGTTCTTGATCATGCCATCGACTACTTCACCAGATGGGTGGAAGCTGAGCTGCTGGCACAAATCATAGAAACCAAGGTGGAAAACTTCATCCGGAACTACATTATCTTTCGGTTTGGCATACCACAGGTAATCATCATCGATAATGGAAGATAGTTCGATAATCCAAAATTTTGGGACTTCTGCCAGCAGTACCATATTTTCCAACGACTAACTTCAGTCGGACATCCCCAATCCAATGGAGAAGCCGAAATCACCAATCGGACGATCCTACATGGGTTGAAGACCCGACTAACGGTGCTCTAGGCAGAAAAACTTAATTCAGTGCTCTGGGCTTATCGGACTACCTCCTGGACAGCGACTGGAGAAACTCCATTCAATCTCACTTATGGGAGTGAGGCAGTCATACCGGTGGAAGTCTTCTTGCAATCCTTCCGAATTGATCATTTTGCCAAACCAGCCAATTCCGAGCGAAGAAGGATTGACCTCGACTTGCTCAAAGAAACCAGACTCCAAGAGGAACAGAAGATGGCAACACACCGCCAAAGGATGGCCAAATATTACAACTCTCGAGTCAAGGCTCGAAATTTCCAGGTCGGAGACTTGGTTCTGCAGAGGACAGAGATATCCAGGCGGACTAAACAAGAAAAGCTCTCCCCAACTGGGAAGGCCCCTATCGAGAGATTGAAATGATCCGAGCCGGAACTTACAGACTTGAGCATCTGGACGGACAACAAATGATGCATCCTTGGAATGTAGATAACCTTTGCAAATATTATCAATAAAGGCCATAATTCATTCTATTCAAAAGTCTGACCCCGTTTGGCGAAGACACTAGGGCAGCCCACCAAAAGTCTGACCTCGTTCGACAAAAGCTCTGGGGCAACCCACCAAAAGTCCAACCTTGTTCGGCAAAGGCTATAGGACAGCCCACTCAAAAGTCCGACCCTGTTCAGCAAAGGCTCTAGGGCAGCCCATTCAAAAGTCTAACCTCGTTCGGTAAAGGCTTTAGGGCAGCCCACTCAAAAGTCCGACCCTGATCGACAAAGGTTTTAGGGCGGTCCATTCAAAAGTTCGACCTTGTTCGGCAAAGGCTCTAGGGCAGCCCACCAAAAGTCCGACCCCAGTTCGGCAAAGGCTCTAAGGCAGCCCACCAAAAGTCCGACCCCATTCGGCAAAGGCTCTAGGATAGCCCACTCAAGGTTCGACCTCGTTTGACAATGACTATAGGACAGCCCACTCAAAAGTCCGACCTCGTTCGGCAAAGGTTCTAGGGCAGTCCACCAAAAGTCTGACCCTGTTTGGCAAAGGCTTTAGGGTAGCCCACTTAAAAGTCCGACCCTGTTCAACAAAGGCTCTTGGGCAGCCCATTCAAAAGTCCGATCCCATTCGATAAAGGCTCTAGGGCAATCCACCAAAAGTCCAACCCCGTTCGGCAAAGACTCTAGGGTAGCCTACTCAAAAGTCCGACCCCGTTCGACAAATACTCTAGGGCAACCCACTCAAAAGTCTGACCCCGTTCGGCAAAGGCTCTAGGGCAGCCCACTCAAAAGTTCAACCTCGTTTGACAAAGACTCTAGGGTAGCCCACCAATAGTCTAACCTTGTTCGGCAAAGGCTCTAAGGCAACCCACTCAAAAGTCTGACCCTGTTCAGCAAAGACTCTAGGGTAGCCCATTCAAAAGTCCGACTCCATTCGGCAAAGGCTCTAGGGTAGCCTATTCAAAAGTCCGACCTCGCTCGACAAAGGCTCTAGGGCAACCCACTCAAAAGTCTGACCCTGTTCGGTAAAGGCTTTAGGGCAGCCCACCAAAAGTCCAACCCCATTCGGCAAAGGCTCTAAGACAGCCCACTCAAAAGTCCGACCTCACTTGGCAAAGGCTCTAGGGTAGTCCACTCAAAAGTCTAATTCCGCTCGGCAAAGGCTATAGTGTAGCTCACTAAAAGTCTGACCTGGATCGAAAAATTCTACTTGATGTCCCTGAATACTTGAGGGATTTTCCTATAAATGGTCAAGTTCAAAATTTTTTTAGGAATATTTCTGAAGAGATGAGTTCGGACTAAACCAATCACTCGACACTTAGAAATGTTTCTAAAAAGGAATGAGTTCAGACCAGGTCGACCGCTTCACATTCAAAAAAGCAAACACTGGAGACACTTATCAGAAGAATAATTCATTTTATTCCTTGACAAAAGATTCTTGCAAAAGCGGGCAGACTTTTACAAATATTCTTAAGTCTGGCCCTGTGGGTACATAGGGGGATTGACTGGGGGAACTTTAGCTTCAGCCTCCTCGCCATGTCCGAAGTCCTGACCGAAGCATCTGTCAGTCCCACGTTAGCAACAGCTTGGGCGTCGGCTCCGATGTCGATAGGGCCCCCTGCCTCTCTACGGCGCAGTAACTTGGGCGTCGGCTTCGATGTTGGTCGGGCCCCCCACCTTTCCTACGACGGAAGCAGCTTGGGCATCGGCCCCGATGTTGGTCGAGCCCGCTTCTCCTTCTGCCAGCGGTGCCAGTTGTAAGGCTGACAGGTCAAGCTCCGGGAAGGCCTCGGCTACCTTCTTCAGGCAGTCATCGTAGCCATAGTCATAGCTTACCGCTCTGGCTTCCTCCGTCTTCTCCTCGAAGCTGGCGGAAGCCTTGTACTCTACCACGACACTACTGGTCTGCTTTGCCGCCTGCTCTTTGGCCTCCTTCAGTAAGGCCATGTATTTTGCCAACACAGATTGGTGGGCTCGAGAGTTCCTCTCGACGTCGGCAGACCGCTTCTCCTCACTCAACCGACAAACTAAGGAGCTCACCCTCTTCTTCTTCTTCTTCTTCTTCTTCAATCTAGCCTCCAGGTCAGCCAGTTGGACCTGTAGGTCTTCTGCCTGCTTCTTCAGAGATTCGACTTTGGCCCAACTGGCTGATATCCTTTCCTCCACAGCCTTTCGCAATTCCTCTATCGTCGCTTTGGCCGCCTCCGACCCTCGACCTTCTTGATCGAGGCCTTTGCCGCAAAAAGCATCTTGCCGAGACCCTCGTCCATTAAAAAGATCTTATGGAGAAGCTGCAAACAACAAAACAATGTTAGTCACATAAAAGGGAACGAGGAGAAGAGGATATAAGTTGGAGGGCTAATGACTTGCCCTCATTAGGTTGAGGTAGGAGCTCTTTGCTACCTCGTTCAGATTCCATCGACTTGACTCTTCCCAGTCGACTTCCATGATCGCCCCTTTGAATAAACCTTGGCCTGCTTGGCATTATGGAGAGTGCGCCAACATTGAAAGGTTTCATAGCTGACTTCGCCGGCCTCCGCTCCTTCGGCTACCCCCTTCCCCTTGTCTGCTGGGTGAACTGCCTCTGTCGGCTTAGCTGGTGACGGGACTGAGGCTATCGCCACTTCGACCTGCCCAGACGGCACTTGCTTCGATCGGGCGGCAACCCCCTAGCAATGGGCAAAGGTCTTGGACTTTTTGGTGCCAACCTCTCCGATAGAGGCACATCATCCCCTTCAGAGTCCAACGCCACTATGATTGCGGGCTGCTCCTCCACCCGCTGTTTCTTTGCCTTGTCCGCAGTTTGCTTCACGGACTGGGCGGCTCTCTTCCTTGCCGCCCGCTCTGCTATCTTTGCTTAAATAAAGTAAAACAATTTTAATTTATCATGTAAAATAATTTTATAACAAATTTAAAATTTAAATTCACTTTTTCAGCATTTTCTACAGCCAAGTGACGACACTTCAAGAGCAAGTGTCGACTCAAGGCCTGAGACAAGGAACAAAAAATAGAACAATATGTTTTCTGGCACGCCTCAAGTGTCAACACTTTAAGGGTCAAATGTTGACACTTCAGGCTCAAGTGTCGACACTCCAGGGATAAGTGTCGACACTCTAGCCTGACTCAAAACAAAAACAAAAACCAGATCTCAGGAAATTTTTTCATGAGCCGACACTTCAAAGACCAAGTGTCGACTCACAGCTTGAGACAACAAAAAACAGTGATTTCGAATCCGATGTTTCTCCAAACATACAATCAAAATCGATCAATAAAAACTTTTAGATCTTATCTAAAGTCGTTTTATGATCATGTCATTAGATTAAAACATTTTTAACCTACAAATTACTTTCTTCTTATTTTCTTTTTCATGAGCCTATCACAGTGGCACCCCTACACACCATAGGAGACCCCATTGAATGGAAAGAGAGGGGCTTGCAGCCCTACTTCTCTCCTATGACCGGACGGCTTGGTGAAGCACTCAATCCAAGTACTTAAGAAGAAAGGAGAAGTTATAAGCATGCTAGCATCATTATACTACAAAATGAACCTATTGCTCTGATACCATTGAAGGTGAAAAATACCTACACCTAGCATACATTATACAAGAAACAGGGCAGAGAATATGTATTTTAAAATATTTTTAAGACATGCATAGCAGAAGGCTAAGTAGATAGATCTAAACCATCTACCGATCTGCCCATAACAGGTCTAGTATAATAACCTAGCATGCATATAAACATCAAAAACAACACAAATATAAAGGTCATATCTCTATACCTCAGCGAGTGCTGGAGAGAAGCCGTGAAGAGCTGTGAAGAGGAGGAGGGTGCTCGAGCCACACACGCGTCTGGTCTCTACAGGATGTCCACACCTGAGCTCGACTCTGATCAACTCCCTCGGAGTGCTAGCTTTTCGGGATCCTTGGCCAATCTTCAACTTCCAGGAAGACAAGGATGAGTGCAGGAACCCGTTCCCAACACCTCACTCCCAAGACCTAGCTAGAGTGCTAGGTAGCTCACACCCAATCCCAAAATTTCTGACACTTCTCAATCCTCTTCTCCCAAAAAAAAAAAAAAAACTCTTTTGCTGTTGTTGTCTAACCCCAGTAGCCACCATAATGTCCCACATTTCTAGGGGCAGCAAGGAGCTGGAGAAGAAGGAAGGAGGAGAGATGAGAGGAGAGAATGGGAGAGAGAATCAAGGTCATTCCAAATGGGTCCAACCCAAAAAGGAAGGTATGACCTTCATACCATAAAACATTGGAGCCAAAACTGGTTTGAATTCGAAATTCAAACCAGATCAAAACCTGCCCAAAAATCCTCCATGAAATCCTCTCAGATTTCTGCTCATCACAAGAAGTGTCGACACTCGAAAATTACAAAGTGTCGACACTTCATCAAGTATCGACACCTGCAAAAATCCAAGTGTCGACACTTAAAACAAAGTCAACCATATTGACTTCAGGTGATGGCAAACGATTCTCAATCATTGATTAGCCCAAAAGATCAGATAGAAATCCACCATGGTGTGTGATCCCATAAGTTTAAATACTAAATAGGTTGCACTGGAATATTTTCAGTACCAGTCAAAGTCCTCATCTAGCAATGATACCCGACGTCTTGATAGGTCGAAGATGCAGAGCAGCTCACAAGAACCTTTGGCATATGGTTGCCGCATAATTCATCCCTTTGACCTTACAATGCTCAGGATGATCTAGGATTAGACTGCCAACCCTAAAATGGTTTATCCAGATCATGTCTCAACCTCACAAGTTCTGTGACTCCTCACAAGAACTACCTTGGCCAAGGTTTTGTTGAATTGAGATATAGTGAGCCATTCACTCCAAACTATTTGGAGAGGTCAATTCCATCTTGATCCACCACCGCTCCATAAGTACTTGACTATACCCAGAAACCTTCCATCACTGGATTAGAAATCCAGATAGTCCGGTACCAAAGTATAGTGAGTTGTTTGCAAGCTACCATTGTGACCTCAGCTCTGAGGGACACATATATCCATATCCCTTTGCAAGCAACCCTTTGGCAGAAGGGAGCTCGGTAGATGGTCACGTTCAGTGAAATTTCATATACTTTACTTGTATGTCACACCAGTGTCTCCACACTCCTTGGTTAAGAGGATAACCAACAAATGTGACATACAACAACCTTATACTTGAACATCGTCATCCTATAACAATGTATCATTTGGTTGTGAACCAGTTTAAGAACTACTTGATATATCTTCTCTATATCAAACAATGTAGTTCTAAGGACTCCATCATACAAGAGTTTATTACAGGAAAATATAAAATAATGGATAGCCAAAAATAAATAACTTTTATTTATTATTAAAAATTCGTATACAAATACAAAATAGTACAACTGTCTATAGCCTAGACGATTGGCTTTGGGACATAATTCTCAACAACTCTCACTTGGACTAAAGCCAATCAGTACAGAATCTCATTTCCATTTTCCTTTTACAACAGTCGAACTCTTGAACTCCGACGACTTTAATGAAGGGTCAGCTAGGTTCTCCTTTCCATCGATCTTCAGAAGGTCAATGTCACCTCGTTCCACGATCTCTCGTACAAGGTGATAGCCCCGCGGAATACACTTTGTACGGTGATGAGACTTCGGCTCTTTAGCTTGAGCAATGGCTCCAGTGTTGTCACAGTACACTGGAATAGGACCATCCAGGGAAGGTGCCACTCCCAGCTCACCAAGGAACTTTCATAACCACACAGCTTCCTTCGCCGCATCAGATGTTGCAAAGTACTCTGCTTCGCATACTGAGTCCGCCATAGTAGGCTGCTTGGGATTTTTCCAGCAAACAGCTCCTCTGTTCAGGGTAAAGACAAAACCTGACGCACTCTTGCTATCATCTTTATCTGACTAGAAACTGGAATCAGTATATCCCACAAGTTTCAAGTCAGATTCTCTATTGGTATTTAGTATTTCGTAAATACTTAAGGATGATTTTTACCACTTTCCAATGAACTTCACCTGGGTCAGACTGGTATTTGCTCACTACACCTAGTGAGTATGCCACGTTTGGTCTAGTACATGTCATGGCGTACATGATAGAACCCACTACCGAAGTATATGGAATTCTACTCATACGCTCTCTTTCCTCAGGAGTTGTCACACAATTCCTTTTGGAGAGATCAATTCCAGCACCTATCGGGAGATAGCCCTTCTTGAAATTTTCCATGCTGAACCGTTTCAGCATGGTGTCGATGTACGTAGATTGGGACAGTCCCAGAAGCCTCTTAAATTTATCTCTATAGATCTTCATACCTAGTATGTAAGAGGCTTCACCCAAGTCCTTCATAGAGAACTGAGATGATAACCAGACCTTTATTCCTTGCAATGCTGCGATGTCATTCCTGATTAAAAGATTGTCATCCACATATAGCACAAGGAATACAATCACAGAACCATTAGCCCATTTGTAAATACAAGGCTCTTTTCCATTTCTAACGAAGCCATACGACTTGATACACTTATCAAATCGCATATTCCAACTCCTTGATGCTTGCTTCAGTCCATAGATAGACTTTTGAAGCTTGTACACCTTTGACTCGTCTGTGGATGTGAACCCTTCAGGTTGTATCATATATACCTCCTCTTCCAGCTCACCATTCAGGAAGGCTGTTCGGACATCCATTTGCTAGATTTCATAGTCAAAGTGCACCGCTAAAGCAAGCATAATTCGAATGAATTTGAGCATTGCCACAGGAGAGAACGTCTTGTCATAGTCAATACCATAATGTTGACGATATCCCTTGGCAACCAGACGGGCTTTATAGATCTCCACCTATTCGTCTGCGCCCCTTTTCCTTTTGAAAATTCATTTGCACCCAATGGGTTTTATCCTTTCAGGTGGATCAACCAATGTCCATACATTGTTGATCTCCAAGGACTCCTTTTCGGATTTCATGGCTCCTAGCCATGACTCAGAGTCGGACCTCTGCAATGCATCCATATAGGTGATCAGATCCTCATTATTCTCATCGAGTTCAATGGGATCACCGTCCCGGACCAAGAAACCATAGTATCTATCCGATCGGCTCAGTACTTTACCAGATCTCCTTAATGGTTCTAGAGTGGGCTCTGGGTGTGATCTAATCACAGACGGTTCTATGTGGTCGCTTAAATGTGTTGGTTCTTCTACTTGTTGAACTTTACTAAGTTCAATCTTAGCCGTTACAGTTCCTTCACCAAGGAACTCCTTTTCCAAAAAGATTGCCCTAAGACTGACGAACAACTTTTGTTCCTTAGCTAAGTAGAAGTAATACCCCTTAGACTCTTTCGGATACCCAACAAATAAGCATCGGTCAGACCTGGGTCCAAGTTTGTCTGTTTCCAAATGTTTTACATAAGCACCCCCAGACCTGAAGGTGTGAAAGTGTCATGTCCAGTCCACATCTCATATGGTGTTTTACTAACGGACTTACTTGGAGCCCTATTCAGAATGTAACAGGCTGATTCTAAAGCATATCCCCAAAAGGATACCGGCAGAGAAGCAAAGCCCATCATGGATCGAACCATGTCTAACAGGGTTCGATTCCTCCTCTTAGACACTCCATTTAACTGGGTGTCCTTGGAGGCATCCACTGAGAGAGAATCCCATTCTCTTCAAGATATGTCAGAAACTCGTCGAAAAGGTATTCACCACCTCGATCAGATCGAAGAGTTTTGATTCACTTTCCAGTTTATTTTTCTACTTCACTACGATATCGTTTGAACTTTTCAAACGACTCAAACTTATGTCTCATCAAGAAGACATAACCGAACCTCGAAAGGTCGTCTGTGAAAGTAATGAAATAAATGTAACCACCCCTGGCACTAACATTCATGGGTCCGCATACATCAGTATGCACCAGACTCAGAATTTCTTTGGCTCGTTCACCTTTTCCAGTAAAAAGTGACTTAGTCATTTTTCCAAGAAGACAGGACTCACAGGTTGGAAGTGAACTATCTTCACTAAAATCGAGGAGACCCTCGATTTTCAACCTGTTTATCCTGTTCCTGTTTATATGACCTAACCTACAATGCCATAGGTATGCATCGCTGACATTATCTATCCTAGGGCGTTTGCTAGACGTGTACATTATACTAACAGGTCGCGACTGTACATAAATACCATCACGCATTTGTCTATTCAAAACAACATAACCATTCAAAATGATTTTGCAAATGTCATTCTTTATTAATAGTTCATAACCATACATGGCTAATTGGCCTACAGAAATGACATTCAAAATGAAAGGACAAAAATGACATTCATTCAAAATGACAGTACAGGACTTGAAAACTAGTTTAAGGACTCCTAATGCTAGAACTGGAACTCGGCTTCCATTTCCCACGTTCAAGAATCTCTCGCCATTCAAGAATCTTCTACTAACTTGAAGTCCCTGCAAAGAATTACAAATGTGAATTGGACTTCCTATATCCAATACCCAGTTAGTAGTATCGCAAACAGAGAAACTACAAGGTGTTATCATATAAATATTTTGTCCAGGACCATCCTGCAGCTTTCTTTTCTTGGACCTGTTCAGATCAAGGATGCAATGTAAAGAGGACAGTTCCTCTTTCAGTGTCCCTGCTTCTTGCAGAATAAGCACTCTACACAACTCTGATCAGCCTTCACTTTCTTGGCCTGACTGGGCCCAGAAGCACTAAACACCTTTTTTCCTTTATTATTTTTCTTCTTCCCTTTCTTAAAGGGATGATGCCCTCCCGAGGAACCTCCCACTAGATTCACCACACCTTTATTCAACTAGTGGTCTTTCTTAAAAGTCTACAGCAACCCCAACAGACCATGATAGTTAACTGCAGGCTTATTCATTCTATAATGATCGAGAAAGTCTAGATAAGAGGAGGGGAGAGAATTCAAGATCGCATCTTTCCCAAGCTGTTCATGCAAGGGACAGCTGAGCTTGCCCAGGCGCTCAATCATCTTGATCATGTACAATACAGGATCAATGATCGAGGCCCCATCATGCATCCACACGTTGTAGATAGCACAGGAGATCCTGTACCTCTCAACATCGTCTGGTATCTCGATAGACTCCTTCAACTTTTGAAGGATTTTTTCTGGCTGGGCTTCCTCGAACTTGTGACTGAACTCGTCATTCATCATAGCCAACATGATGCATCGGATAGTGGTCTTGTCAGAGAGCCACTTCTGATAATTGTCTCTGACCGAACCCCGAGCATTGGTAGCAGGGATCTCAGGTGTCAAATCCGATATCACATATAGGATCCATTCGTACTCCAGGACAATCCTGAGCCTTCGATACCAGCTATCAAAGTTGGGTCCATTGAGCTTCTCATTGTCGAGAAGAGACCAGAGTGACAGGTTGGAAGACATCTGAAAGGAAAACCAAAACTAATTAGTGTATATGAATAATTAACCTAAAGACATGGACTTAAGTCTAAAGGTCCCTCCCATTATTTTGCACATATTGGTAGTCTCTACCTCAAATCCAAAGAATTACTATAATTCCTTAGCGGGTACTAGAGTCCAATAGATAACACATGAGCCCGACTTTGGCCGGCCCACCCATGCATGTCTAAAGGTAGGTTCTTTAATCAATTACTTCTCCAGGTAACCTCTAATAATTAGGTTTTGCCCCAAGGAGCACTTCAATCGGCCTTCGGGCCTCCTATTAAAGGTCCTGGTTAGGTCCAACCATTAACATGACAAAATTCAAAGCTTCTAACTAATGAATAGTCAAGCCCGACTTTGGCCAGCCCACATGACCACCATTAAGAGAGTCGCATTGAGCCATCATATTAGGAACAGCAATTCCAATAGCCCGATGAACACCCGATCTTTGGATCTGCCAATGAACACTGAACTAATGGACACATTACTATCCCACTTAATGGGAGGTATCTCTATAACTTTGTCCTTTTAAGGACCTAATAATTTAGAGGGTTTAATTTTAATGTGACAGATGAAGAGAAGAGAAGATATGGTCAACCTCCCACTGACCACATCAGTAATCTAGGAGGGTTAGACATAACAAATCATCCATGGGCACCTAAAATCAGTCAAGACTGATTAACCTTGGGTGACAAGGGTTAACACGAGTCAATGACCTATCTAATCAATCATGATCGACCATATTGGCCAGGTAAGTGAGATCATGGGATGGGTTCCGCCATTAACCGTCTTGCCTATATACCAATAGAGTTAGCCAAGTAAGAGGTAGCCCCAAAGAACCATGATCACAATGCCAAACTTATCTCGACACCAATCGATTCATCATACTCGATTAGACTAGCCTAAAGACTCAGGCTTTCTACTGAGCCACAAATTAGATCCATTTAGATTATGGACTAATCAATCTAACTATTAGATAGATCTAGAGAAGAAATCCTAACTCAACTTTTGATTAGATTAGTTCTCTAATATGTCCAATGAATCTAAACTTAGGTCTAACCCAATCAAGGACCTAATAGAAGCTAACCCATGATCCTTAAGGCTTATTGAAATGACTTAAGATCTTTGAATCACATTCCTAGAGTTCTTAGTCAATCTTAATTCAAAATTTAGTTCAATGGCCTTAAATAAATTAAAACAATTTTAATTTATCATGTAAAATAATTTTACAACAAATTCAAAATTTAAATTCACTATTTTCAGCATTTTCTGTAGCCAGGTGTCGACACTTCAAGAGCAAGTGCGACTCAAGGCCTGAGACAAAGAACAAAAAATAGAATAACATGTTTTCTAGCATGCCTCAAGTGTCGACACTTTAAGGTCAAGTGTTGACACTTCAGGCTCAAGTGTCGACACTTCAGGGATAAGTGTCGACACTCCAGCCTGTCTCAGAACAAAAACAGAAACCAGATCTCAGGAAATTTTTCTATGAGCCGACACTTCAAAGACCAAGTGTCGACTCACAGCCTGAGACAACGAAAAACAGTGATTTCAAATCCGATGTTTCTCCAAATATATAATCAAAATCGATCAATAAAAACTTTTAGATCTTATCTAAAGTCATTTTATGATCATGTCATTAGATTAAAACATTTTTAACCTACAAATTACTTTCTTCTTATTTTCTTTTTCGTGAGCCTATCACAGTGGCACCCCTACATGTCATAGGAGACCCCATTGAATGGAAAGAGAGGGTCTTGTAGCCCTACTTCTCTTCTATGACTGGACGGCCTGGTGAAGCACTCAATCCAAGTACTTAAGAAGAAAAGAGAAGTTATAAGCATGCTAGCATCATTATACTACAAAATGAACCTATTGCTCTGATACCATTGAAGGTGAAAAATACCTACACCTAGCATACATTATACAAGAAACAGGGCAGAGAATATGTATTTTAAAATATTTTTAAGACATGCATAGCGGAAGGCTAAGTAGATAGATCTAAACCATCTACCGATCTGCCCGTAACAGGATCTAGTATAATAACCTAGCATGCATATAAACATCAAAAACAACACAAATATAAAGGTCATACCTCTATACCTCAGTGAGTGCTGGAGAGAAGCTATGAAGAGCTGTGAAGAGGAGGAGGGCGCTCGAGCCACACACGAGTCTGGCCTCTACAAGATGTCCACACCTGGGCTCGACTCTGATCAACTCCCTCGGAGTGCTAGCTCTTCGGGATTCTTGGCCAATCTTCAACTTCCAGGAAGATAAGGATGAGTGCAGGAACCCCTTCCCAACACCTCACTCCCTAGCTAGAGTTCTAGGTAGCTCACACCCAATCACAAAACCTTTCACACTTCTCAATCCTCTTCTCCCCCCCAAAAAAAAAACTCTTTTGCTATTGTTGTCTAACCCTAGCAGCCACCACAATATCCACATTTATAGGGGCAACAGGGAGAGGGAGAAGAAGGAAGGAGGAGAGATGATAGGAGAGAATGGGGGAGAGGATCAAGGTCATTCCAAATGGGTCTAACCCAAAGAGGAAGGTATGACCTTCATACCATAAAACCTTGGAGCCATAACTGGTTTGAATTCGAAATTCAAACCAGGTCAAAACCTATCCAAAAATCCTCCACGAAATCCTCCTAGATTTTTGCTCATCATAGGAAGTGTCGACCTCGAAAATTGCCAAGTATCGACACTTCACCAAGTATCACACCTGCAAAAATTCAAGTATTGACACTTGAAGCAAAGTCAACCATATTGACTTCAGGTGATGGCAAACGATTCTCAATCGTTGATTAGCCCAAAAGATCATATAGAAATCCTCTATGGTGTATGACCCCATAAGTTCGAACACTAAATCGGTAGCACTAGAACATTTCCAGTACCAGTCAAAGTCCTCATCTAGCAATGATACCCGATGTCCAGATAGGTCGAAGATGCAGAGCACCTCACAAGAACCTCTGGCATATAGTTGCCGCATAACTCATTCCTTTGACCTTACAATGCTCAGGATGACTTAGGGTTAGACTGCCAACCTTAAAATGGTTTATCCAGATCATGTCTCAACCTCACAAGTTCTATGACTCCTCATAAGAACTACCCTGGCCAAGGTTTTGCTGAATTGAGATATAATGAGCCATTCACTCCAAACTATTTGGAGAGGTCAATTCCATCTTGATCCACTACCGCTCCATAAGTACTTGACTATACCCAGAAACCTTCCGTCACTATATTAGAAATCCAGATAGTCTGGCACCAAAGTATAGTGAGTTGCTTGCAAGCTATCATGGTGACCTCAGGTCTAAGGGACACATATACCCATATCCCTTCGCAAGCAATCCTTTGGCAGAAGGGAGCTCCGTAGATGGTCACATTCAGTGAAATGTCATATACTTCACTTGTATGTCACACCAGTATCTCCACACTCCTTGGTTAAGAGGACAACCAACAAAAATGACATACAACAACCTATACTTGAATATCGTCATCCTATAACAATGTATCATTTGGTTGTGAACCAGTTTAAGAACTACTTGATATATCCTCTCTATATCAAATAATGTAGTTCTAAGGACTCCATCATACAAGAGTTCATTACAGGAAAATATAAAATGATGGACAACCAAAAATAAATAACTTTATTTATTATTAAAAATTCATATACAAATACAAAATAGCACAACCGTCTATAGCCTAGACGATTGGCTTTGGGACACAATTTTCAACAACTCTTCCTTCCCGATTCGAGATAAAGAGATGCAAGGTAGAAGGGATGTTAACTTTTTCTCCCTATGGCTAGAACTCCGGCTACCGGAGGCCATTGCTATGGAGTTGGAAGAAGGGACTAACCTGGGAGTTGGTTTCCTAAGGAGATGGTGACGACGAAAGGATGCGCTCCATCTCTTCGAATGCAAATGCAGCAGGAAACTCCGTCTAGAGCCTCAGCACCTCCTTTTATAGCCTTTGAGAGAGTTGGTTCCTACCGTCCCTCGACCCTCGCGACCCAAGCACCAGGCAGTACAACTTCCCATGCGATGGAAGTCGATGCGACACAAGGAAGCACGTTCAAGCCACGATCTGCGTGATCGCTAGATCAGTGGTGGAGAGTTCGCCTCCAGTACGACGCCGACCGCCCAGATGCTGCCATGTCACTCAATCGCTTCCGAAGCCCGACGACCAAGCGGGCCAAGCTGGCCCTTCATCTTTACTCCCCTTTTGCATTAACTGCCACTCCCTACCTTTAATGCGGGGTCGACACCTGTCCCAGGTGCCAACCTTTAAAGATTGGAAATGACCGGATGCAGCACGTCTGATCAGATCCGCAATCATTTCAAAAACGGGCGCATTCAATGCAAGGATGATGCTCTCACCCTTCGAAGCCACAAGCCCACTTGAAGGCCAAGA
This sequence comes from Areca catechu, assembly GCA_021397845.1. Classification (NCBI taxonomy): domain Eukaryota; kingdom Viridiplantae; phylum Streptophyta; class Magnoliopsida; order Arecales; family Arecaceae; genus Areca; species Areca catechu. The sequence continues at coordinate 188,464,747 of CM038051.1, forward strand.
GCAGGGGGCAATTGTTATACCTAGTTAGGTCTTCTTTGAACCGGACCAAGGATCCAACCGACCCACTTGAGGCCGACCGACCCGCTAGAGGTCCTGCCGATCCACTCGAGGTCCTGCCGACCCACTTGAGGCCAACTGACCCGCTAGAGGTCCTGCTGACCCACTCAAGGTCCAATTGACCTACTTCTGCCGGGCCCATACTAATCAGAAGGCTCTAGAAGTCCCTTCCAACTGGTACCATAATTCTGTTACAACAGATCCCATGATATAGCCATGTCCTGGTGCCACTTGGCCATCACCCTGATTCTCCTAGGGGCAGATCAGATATTTCCAGCCTAGCCCCTAACAAAATATGGTAGTGTTCCATGCCTATATAAGGTAAATGGGGGACTCCGAGTGGTAAGGGCACTTTTCCTTCTCCACGTGCAATCTCCTCTTGATTCCTCCATTATGTTGCTCTAAGGCTCCCACTGACTTAGCCATCGAAGTGTCCCTCGCCGGAACACCACTGGCCCGTGAGACTTCTTTGTAGGAACCGGGAGAGGCACGCTCTAGCCAGGCCGAGAGAACTCGGTCTGGGAGTTTCAGCATTAATAGATTGGTGCTAGAGGAAGGGCCTGAACCTTCGTTCTTGTTTCGCTTCTCTAAAAGGAGGAATCCGCTGCTAAGACGAGGTGGAAAAACAGAGAGAAAGGAAGGGAGGAGGTGGTGGGGATCTGATCTCTCATCCTCCGGCTGAATCCCTTCGATCGAAGGGGGGTTTTTTGTCTCTAAAACCTCTCCCCTCTTGTAGTGATGGTGAAGAAAACTACACGATGATGGCTAGAGGCGGAGGGGTGGAGGCTTGGTGCAAAGGTGCAGTTGAGGGGCCAAAGATGGCCCTAAGCTCATTGTGGCGAGCAATGAAGCAGAACTACATGACAGCGATGGCTTCTCGATCTTTCCTTGTGTTTATCGTCCTTAAGAGTCTTAAGTGGGAGGCTCGTGTTGGAGCATTCCCGCTCCACGGAATGCCCGAGATCCTCCTTGATGCCGCCGTGGCAAAAAGGAAACAATCACCAGGAAAGAGATGGGGCACGCCATCCGCTCCCATCATGGAGGCGAGCCCCCATGGGGGGCACGCACGAGAAAGAACCAAGAAGATGGGAAAGGAGGCTAGGGTTTTTAGAGGAGAAAAGGGATCGTGTCTTCTCTTCTTATTTCCCGACGTTCTCATCGTTCTTTATATATAAAACAAACTAACCCTAGGTCACAATCGACCTAGCCCTAAAAAACTCTCCCCTTCTAAGTCACTCGAGAAAATCCAAATCTGAGCCCACGTACATCCATGTCTCACTAGTTCTCTCAACCTCAGACTCAGAGTATCCTTGGAACACCTCCAGGAAATCCCTGGAATACATCCAGGACCCGCTTGGGACACGCCCCCAAGTCCCAGGAATCACCTCCAGCATCCCTGCCATGGTTTTTCCAGTCTCTCCAAATCTTGGGAGAACCATGCAAATCCCTACAATCTCTACCTTGGTGCCCCCAAGCTTTGGCGAACCCGGCAATGTCCTCCTGCACAACCTTGCTGTAACTACATGTCTTGACAGCACCATGCGGATATCCTCGCCTTTGCCAATACTCTTCAACTGCTGAATTTACCTGGAGGCCTTTGGGATGATCACCTCCATAGCTGAAAACCCTCACTTGTATCCTGGCACCACCGATTGTAGCCTTCCTTCTGCATGGCAACTGCATCAGTCTATTCTTGGACTTCCCTGGAGAGAACCCAGTGAACCTGAACCGGCATCCGCTGTGACTGGAGCTCTACTTGACACCATCATCTCAGAGCCACGCCAATCTCCGCACACTCTGCTCTACCTGGCTAAGTGCACCCCTGGCACTCGTGCTAGGATATGGTCCTTCCTGCACCTCCTGCTCTGAACTCATGTCAAAACTTGCTTCACCCGTGAAGCCACCAGTCACCGGTGCTCCACCTGAGACTGAAGTCCTCTTAATGCCATAGAAGTCAACCCCGAGGCCAGTAACTCAACTCTGCCCTGCTGAGCTTGCACCTGAACCTCGTACCCAGTCGCTGCCACCTCGGACCCTCCGCATCACCACGGACCCCTCCGAAACTATTTCAAATACTCTGCATCCCCACAGGAATCTCTGAAACCCAAGAGCTCATCCCAACTCCTCTAACCCAGCGACTGACCCAACAACCATCTCCAATGGCTGCTCCATCATGTCCCAGCCTGTCTTCCGGTTGCATGATGTCCCTGATGCTTCCTGAGACCTATCCTCGGTCTCCCTAAGCTGCCAGCCCCATCAGCTCCAGTCTCTGTCCCTAGGCAAAAGCCACCATACCGGGATACTCCCGATTGCCCGATACCTCCAGCACTCGTTGAGACTGTCCCCTGTCTTCCTGAGCTATCCCTAGCACCGCCTCTGCTGATGTACTATGATCTTCCTGAGATATCCATCTCCTGAGACCTACCTCCAACCACACGGGATACCACCCACGTCCAGCTCCATCACGATCAAGGTAGCTAGAGTACTACCGATTGCTCTCCTCCACAGTGACTAAAAGTCTGGTCCACTACCGATGGAGCTAACATTCATGCTCTGAAAGATTTTCGGTATGTATCGCTCCACCTGTGCTGAACCGCAGATCACCCGACCTGCCACTGCTCCATAGCACAGGACCCTCAGCTCTGCACCACTGTCACGAACTCCTGCACCACCGGACCCATCATCTTCGGTGAGATCCGCTCTACCAGTAGATCTCCGCACTGCTTCCGATACCACAAACCTCTGTCCACCAAGGAGTATCGAAGATGGAACCATCCTACATGTTCTGCCCGCATACATGGCCACTGCATCGCGATCTCCACATATACAACACCCGAGATCTGACTCCATCATTGGATCCATCTTAGCTCAACATGAAGAGCTCAAAAAATGGAGTCCAATGACATAGACGGGGCTTAAATTGGAGTTCAATTGAGCCTGGAATCGTCAAAAATCCATTAGCACAAATTTCATAGCATAGTGACTTGAGATGCTTGATTGGCCGGTCCACCATGAACCGGCCCAATGGTTCACGCATGCCAAGCCCGATCCCCAGCCGCCATGGCTGCCGGTCCATGGCAGGGAACCGTGGACAGCAACTCCACCCAGCCACCGCCATCGCCCCCGGCCACCGTGCCACACCCCGGCGACTGCCCTGCCACCGTGCAGCGCCTCCGGCGAGTGCCCGCGTACCATCCGCACGTTCGGTGATCACCCGCGCCGGCACTGCTCCAACGACCTGCGAGCCCGTGCCGCAGTTGTCTCCTCCGCCAAGCCCGAGCAACGGCGAGCTTGCGCTCTCCGCCGCGCCCGTGATCGGGCCCTCGACCTGCACCGTGTTCGCACACATGCCCGCGACCGGCAAGCCGTGCTGCCCTGCACCACGTGCACTGCGCTGCACCAGTGCCCGACGCCGCCCTGCACCATGCTCTCACCTGCGAACTCGCTGCGACGCCTCTGCACCGCTCTGCACCGCGTCCGCACCTATAGCCGTGCCCTGCACCGTGCCCTGTGATGCGCTGCTCTGTGCGTCGCCCAGATCCACGCGTGATCTACTCCTCCAGATCCGCGGGAGGGCAGCGAGCCCTCACCTCCAGATCTCAGGATCTACCAGCATCGTGACATCCCCTTCCCTACATCCTTTACACCATCGCATCAAGGTCTGCTATGATACCAATTGTTGAAGCAATCCCGCTCCACAGAATGCCCAGGATCCTCCTTGATGCCGCCATGGCGGAAAGGTAACGCACAATCAGGGATGAGATGGGGCGCGCCATCCGCTCCCGTCATGAAGGCGAGCCCCCATGGGGGACACACACGAGAAAGAACCAAAAAGATGGGAAAGTAGGCTAGGGTCTTTAGAGGAGAAAAGGGATCGCGTCTTCTCTTCTTATTTCCCGACGTTCTTGTCGTTCTTTATATATAAAACAAACTAATCTTAGGTCACAACCGACCTAGCCCTAAAAAACTCCCCCCCTCTGAGTCACTCGAGAAAATCCAAATCCGAGCCCATGTACACCCATGTCTCACTAGTTCACTCAACCTCAGACTCAGAGTATCTCTAGAACACCTCCAGGAAACCCCTGGAATACATCCAGGACCTGCTTGGGACACGCCCCCAAGTCCCAGGAATCGTCTCCAGCATCCCTGCCATGGTCTCCCAAGTCTCTCCAAAGCTTGGGAGCACCACGCAAATCTCTACAACTTGGTAGCTTTTTCTGTATTTTTCCATCTTCAAGAGTTTGGGTGGGAGGCTTGGAGCGGTGGCCAAACAAACAAGCTTTGATCATGGATGGAAAGTTGTGAATATCATACAATCCATACAATAATGGATCATAATTTACTCAAATACTAATTTAAGAAAAAATATAATTAAAATAAAAATAAAAATACAAAAAATTTTAAAAAAAATTAAGATTAATTTCAATTATTTAAGTTTGTGTTGCTCCATACAATTAGGAACCTTAGAGTAACAAATTAATCCTAATATAATGAAAATTAAATTATTGAATTCTAATAGAAGAAAAAATTTTCATAAAAGAATTTAATAAAAAAAAAATTAAATAAATCTTCCTTCTAAATAGAATTAGGATTATGATTTCTCAAGATACATAATACTTTTTTAAAAAATATGTATGAATTTTTCAATTTTCATCAAGTATGTATACAAAGATATGCATACCAGTTTTGCAATGAAGTTCTCTGCCATCAGTTCTTTGGTTATTTGCAGTTTATCTGTGATTCGTTACCATTCTATAGGATCCAATTTCTGTTTTTGTCCTTAAAACTTGTCCTGATTACTCACTGTGGGTTCCAGTATATAGAAAGCTTGGCATAATTAAAAAATACCTCAACTTGAAGTCCTGTTCACCCCTCTACTATGGTAGCTTGTATTAGGTGTGTTGTTTAATTGAAGTACTGCATGCAGTATATATCTTTCCTGTTAATTTGATTCTTTGTTTCTAATAAAAAAATTGATGTTTTGAACCATTAGGGATCATCTCAAATGTTCATGTCTTTATTAGGAAAACTCTCTGTCCGGATCATATTTTTTGATGTGCTGCCAGATATCAATGCTCCAGAATTGTAGCAAGATAGCTTCATATTTGGATGTTGTGAGATGAACGATTTATTCAGAATCAGACATATGTATCAATGGACAGTTCAGTCTCCCTAAATTCATTATATGTCCTTATTACTGTTCTGGGTACTTTTGGCTATTTATGTTATCGTATTCGTAGCTGGATTTTGATCCCATGTTTCCCAAATTTCATCAATCTCTTGCCTGACACATATACAAATGGGATGTGCCTGATACACATTTATGAGTGTGGATGGCTGTTTATATTTCCAAATGATGTTTCACAACACATGTATTCTGATGGAAGATACTCCGCGTGGTCTCATGGTTGCTAGTTCTTATTATCATATGATATTTCAAAATTTATGAATTCTAATGGGAACTACATTAATATTTTGTGTCCTTATGCTTGCCTGTTCATATTCCCAAATGATGTTTCAGAGCTGATAGACATTGATGGGTATTATTTCACACATTCAGATGATTGTCTGTTTTTAAACCCAGATGATGTTTTAAGATTGATGAATGCTGATGGGAATGATGTTATAAGGCCTTATATTCGTCTATTCTTACTCCCATACGATGCTTCAAAATTTATGGATTCTCCTGGGAATTACATAATATGTCTTTATGCTTGCCTCCTTGTGTTCCCGGATGATGTTTCAAAACTGATGGATGGGGATAGGAATTACTTCACATGGTCTTATGCTCCCCAGTTTTTAATCCTAGATGATGCTTTAAGGTTGTGGGATACCGCTGGGAATGACGTTTCAGATGTTGTTTTTAAATTGGACACAGAAAGGAATCATGCTACATCTCCTTATGCCCACCTGTTCATATTCCCACAAGATGTTTCAAAAATAATTATTTCTGATGGGAATTATGTTACTTGGACTCTGCTCTGTTATACAAGGTTTCTTCTTTATCCTATCTTTTATAATCCCATATGATATTCTACTTACTGATGAAAATTTTTCTACAAATTCAAAGGCCAAAATACTACAGGACAAACAGGGGGTGTAACGCCTTATTTTCTTCACTACAGGAAGCATGACTCTTTAACATCCTCTTTTGGACTTATTGCCTTCTAAAATTGCACCGGTGGCTCCTTTTACTGTTGTTACCTCATTGAAGTAACATGTCCTCTATTTGTGTACTCAATTTGTAGCACTCCTATTGATGCAGATCTTCATGGACTGGACGGAATGCTCGGATCGTCGGTTTACCATCTTGGATTCCTACAAAACAAATTCTGGATCGGAATTTTTCTGGTGGGGGACACTCCGATGCCTAAGTCAGTAGAGTTCGAGCAACAGAATGGAGAATTCAAAAAGAGTATAAATGGAAAAAAAAAAAAAGGGTTGAATTGATTTGGCTTAAGATAGCCTTAGGATTTTTTTTCTTGGAGATCACCTCTTACCTCTTTTTATAGGCATTGATCCAACTGAAAGTGATTAATGCTTTCTTATAAATGATTGCTACGAGGGAGGTTACTTAAGATAACCTTCCCTCAGCTAATTGCAGTTATTGTTGGTGGTTATTTCTCTTGGTCTTTACTGATGCAATGGCTATCAGTTATATGGTTTGTTGGTTATAACAACCAGGCTTGTTCTTGGCGGGCTTAAAGCCGATGGATAATAAGTCAAAGTGGATTGGCCAATTGCAGGTTGGCCAATTATTTTGGAGTATATTGATGGCCGACCATGAGTCGTATGTTATCGTCGGCCGAAGTGCTGTGCCGACCTGTCCTTATGTCAGATTGGTTTCTAGCTGCGGGGTTAACCGGTCCAAATGGGCCAATTAAATCTCTGGTCTGGTTTATCATAACACTTACCCCCCACTCCTAATTTCAAGATAATTTACTGCTTTGAAAGATGGGAGTATTAATTTTTGTCTTCTTCCGGGAAAGGAAAAGATTGCTAATGATGGCAAATCTCGGGCTTGGCTGGCCATAGCCTTCCATTTTGAGTGTCAGGCTTTGGATAGATTCAGGCTTCCATTGGCATTGGAAGAATTGGTGCAGATTTAAGGATCTTGTTGACTCTTTTTATTTTGGTTCTTAGGCCAACTCTTCGTCGTCAGCTCGGATTGTGAAACGTTGCACCATCACAGACATCCAGTGCCGTACAGAGATTTCATCTTGGCTGTTATTTAGTTTTTCACAGATCAAGGCTGACAGGCTATTTTTCTTCCAATCGAATCGGCTTATGTCTTTTAGTAGTTCATACCCACGATCGACGTAGGTGTACACGGCATGATCGAGAGAACTTCACATTATCTGAGGCAGATATCAAAGCCATCGCCGTTGCTTATATAAAAGATTTCTTCCTCTTAGAATGAAACTTTTCGTTCTTAGCTTTTTCGAAGAGGTCTCAATTTCTGCCTCAACTCCAAGTTTTTGTTCTTCCAGATATTTCCGTTCTTCTCAAGTTAGAGATCTCTTCCTCTCTTCTCCATGGTAATGTCTTTGAGAGTTCCTGCCACCGGCGGGCTTCTGGCCGGTAGGGGAGAAGGTGACTCCTCCGGCAATGTAGGTTCTTCTAGAAAAAGGAGCATCGAGTTATAACCTGAGTCCATTAAGAGTTCTGTCTTTCTCTAGGTTAGCTTCTCTATGGGATCGTTACAAAATCCCTGAGATCCTTCCCTTGATGGTCCCCCATCCCGAAAAAAGGGTAAACCATCCTCCTCTTAGCATCATATCGGTGTACAAAGATGTTGTCTTTAGCCCTTGATTTTGATGACTAACAAAACATTGAGTATATATTTTATACTAATATTTCAATTGTAGTTGTGAGTTTCAGGATACAGGCACCTCAAATTTTCAATATAAAAGTATCAAAGGCACTCATTTGAAGCTAAGCAATTTTCAATGTATAAGAAGTCTTCTCATCTTGAAAAGCCTCGAAATAGGTCAATATGGGCTTTATAAAGAAGGTATTGAAGTTTTATTAAAGAACACCTTAAATTTTGAAGGTTGGCACAAAGTTTTTTTTGAGTGGCAGAATCAAGAGTCGACTCATGGCATGCAAGGTATCGACACTTCAGAAGGACTAGTATGTAGAAATCTCTTTGGCACGCCTTGAGTCGACTCACAGAAGTCAAGTATCGACTCATAAAGAAGTCAGGTGTCAACTCACAGAAACCAAGTATCGATTCATGGCCTGAGAAAAATGAAGATACAAACCTATACCATTTTGAGATATTTTTTGTCAAGTATCGACTCAGAAAACTCAAGTGTCGACTCACATGGTTCAAGTGTCGACTCACATGATTCAAGTGTCGACTCATAGCCTGAGAACAGAAAAAGAACATCTCCCTAATTTTTCAGAAGTTTATACCTTGAGTCGACTCATGCTGATCCAAGTGTTGACTCATGAAGACTCAAGTGTTGACTCATGAACAAACTCAAGTGTCGACTCACGAGTTCTGACAGCAACAATGGATATAATTTCTGAGAGTCAGATTTAAACTCTACAAGCTCCAAATGACTAGTTTTGTTCCATTAACGGTCTTAAACTGATTTTTGAAAGTTTTTGAAATATTTAAGTCTCACCAAACTCATTCAAGAATAACCAACTCACAGGAGACAAGACATACCTTTGAGAACTTTACTTCAAAGTCAAAAAAGAGCAAAAGAGAAGATTTCCATTGAAAAAGTTTCCAAGCCTTCAAATCAGCATTCCAAAAGTAGCCTTTGAAGTGATTCTAAGGAGAAGACAAGTCAAGCAATTATCAAGAGCCTCAAACCTTCTACTTTCTACTCTATAAGAGAGTTTGCTTGTGCTTTATTCTTGTATCTCTAATTTTATTTATTATGACTAGTTTCAAGGGTGTTTGAAACTAGGTGTTAGGCCCTTCCAAGCCATGAATTGAAATCCAAGTTTAGGTTGGCTTGACAAAAGGTTGTTGGTGAGCCTAAGTAAGAAAACCAACTTTGGGTTTAACTTGTGAGCCCTTGAAAACAAGTTGGCTATAATCTAGGTTGATTATAGTGAAATTCCCAAGGGTTAGCTTGGGGAGTGAATGTAGGTACTTGGTGTGTATCGAACTACTATAAAACTTTGTGTTTATGTATGTATTCTTTGCTCTCTTGCATTAGCTGCTTATATTCATTGCATTGCATCTTATTCATTGTATGCTTATTTGCATAGCTTCACAAATACTATAAAGTGCAGCACATATTTGCTTTAATTTTTTTAAAGAAACCCAATTCACCCCCCCTCTTCGGTTGCTACGCTGGGCAACAAATGGTATCAGAGCTTGGTACTCAGCGTATAGGTCTAACGATCTTGAGTCAAAGATCTAAATGGCGGTCCAAATTGGTATTGGAATTGTTGAGGGTCAAGCCTCAAACCGTCCCCCCTTGTTTAATGGCTTGAATTATACATATTGGAAAACACACATACGCATTTACATTCAAGCCATTGATTATAATATTTGGAGGACTATTGTTAAAGGTCCTCATCACCCTACTACCTTGATTAATGGTATTCCCACTCCCAAATTAGGAGATGATTGGGATGAGAATGATATTAAGCAAGTTGAGCTTAATGCCAAGGCTATGAATTTACTGTTTTGTGTTTTAGATCCAAGTGAATTCAATAGAATTTCAAAATGTCTCTCCGCCAAGAAAATATGGAACACACTTGAAGTTATCCATGAGGGTACTCATCAAGTGAAAACTACCAAAGTTAATATGCTCATTTATACATATGAAATGTTTAGAATGGAACCATCTGAATCTATTAGTGAAATGTACACTAAATTTACTAACATTGTGAATGGTACGAAAAGTTTAGGTAAAGTTATTTCTAATGCTGAATTGGTGAATAAAATTCTCAAGTCACTTCCTTCATCATGGGATCCAAAGGTGACAGTAATTGAAGAAGCTAAGGATGTCAACACTCTACCTCTTGAGCAGCTTCTAGGATCTCTCATGACATATGAGCTATCACTAAAATAAAAGGTTGCAGATAATGACAAAAAGAAGAAGACCATAGTATTTAAGTCCACAACCAAGGATGATTCAAGTAATGATTCCAATGAGGAAGATGATGAAGATGAAACGGCTCTCATCTTAAGAAAGTTTAAGAGGTTCATGAGAAAGAAAAAGTATAATTTGAAGAAGAAGCCTCAAAAGGAAGAGCCTAGTAAAGAAAAAGAGAAAGAGAAGGAAAGGGAGCAACCCATTTGCTTCGAGTTCAAGAAACCTGGCCACTTCAAGATGGACTGCCCCTTACTCAAAAAGAGCAGAAAAAAATTAAGAAAGAAAGCCATGATAGCAACCTAGAGCGAGAGCGAGGACTCGAGTTCGGATGAAGAGCAGCAAGAGATCACAAATTTCTGCTTAATGGCTAACGATGATGTGGTAAAATCTAAATTTGAAAATGAGTTTACTTTCGATGAATTGTATGATATTTTTGATGAATTAGTAGTAGAATATCAAAAATTTAAAATGAAAAACAAAGAGCTAAGAAAGCAAAATTTAGATTTGATTAAAATAAATGATAAATATTTGATTGAAAATGATTATTTACTTCAAGAAAATAAAAAGTTAACTGATAAAATTACCTCTTTGAAAAAAGAAAAGGAAGATTTGAAAAAGGATAAATCTTTTATAACAATTGAAAAATTTTCTAAACAAAATAAAGAGCTTTTGTAAGAAAACAAGAAGTACAAAGATGAACTTGAAAAAGTAAAATCTTTTATTGAAAAATTTACTTACAGTTCTGAAAAACTCAACATGCTTTTAAATAATCAAAGGATTATGTTTAACAAAGCTGGATTATGTTTTAGACCACAAAAATAACAAAAATATTTCAAAAAAATTTTTATACCTGCTTCTTCTGCTATTACTTGTTATTCTTATGACAAAGTAGGACATAAATCATATTTGTGTAACAAAAAAAGATTGAATAAAGTTAGAAAAGTTTGGTTTTCAAAAGGAACCATATCAACTAACCTTAAAGGATCCAAGATGACTTGGGTACCTAAAGTCTCCACATGATTTGTTATTATAGGTGTATCTTGCAACCAACAAAAGAAGATTATGGTACCTCAATAACGGTTGCTCAAGGTACATGACTGGAGATGTGGAGCAATTCTTATATCTTAAGTATCAAAATGATAGAAATGTAACCTTCGGTGATAATGGAAAGGGTAAAATTATCGGTATTGGTAAAGTCCATATCACCCCCTCTACTTACATAGATAATGTTTTTCTTATTAATGGCTTAAAGCATAATCTACTTAGTATTAGCCAGTTTTGTGACCAAGATTTTTAATTTATTTTTGAATCTTCCATGTGTATTGTATCTAGTCTTGATGACAATGGCATCAAGTTTATTGGTCATAGGCATGGCAACATTTTTCTGCATTCATTAAATTTTACAGAAGAGTCTCAAATGAAAAAGGTATTTCAATATTTCTTTACGAAGTGATCATGGTACGAAATTTGAAAATCATGATTTTGAAAAGTTTTGTAGTAAAAATGGTATTCATCATAACTTTTCTATACCTAGGACACCTCAACAAAATGGGATGGTAGAAAGAAAAATAGAACTCTTGAAGAAATGACACGTACTATGCTTTGCAAAAATGATTTGCCTAGATATTTTTAAACGAAAGCCATAAATACTACTTGCTATGTTTTAAATCATATTTTAATCCGACCTATTTTAAAGAAAATACCTTATGAGCTTTGGAAAAGTAGGAAACCTTCAATTAAGTATTTTCATGTTTTTGGATGCCGTTATTTCATTTTAAACAATGGCAAGGATAATTTAAGAAAATTTGATGCCAAGTCAGATGAGGATATCTTTTTAGGTTACTCTACATCTAACAAGGCATACAAGGTCTTCAATAGAAGAATACTTCTTATTGAAGAATCTATCCATGTTTTGTTTGATGAGACTGATCAAAAATCTTCTAGAAAAGAAGATATTCTTGATGATGAAATAGGAATTTAAAGAACTGAAAAAGTGAACATCAATGAAGAGCCTTCCAAGGAGCAAGATGATAATCAAAATAATGAAGGAGAACAAGTACAAGGAGTTGATGACTCATCTACACCTAAGCCATTACCTAAAGAATGGAGGTATGCTCATGGACATTCCAAAGAACTTATAATTGGTGATCCATCGAAAGGGGTAAGTACTCATTCCTCATTAAGAAATGTATATGATTACTTAGCTTTTGTTTATCAAATATAACCAAAATCTATTGAAGAAGCTGAAAATGATTATAATTGGATAAATTCTATGTAAGATGAACTAAATCAATTTAAAATAAATAATGTTTGAACTTTAGTTGAAAGACCTACTAATGTTTCAATAATTGGTACAAAATGGGTTTTCAGAAATAAACTTGATGAAAATAGAATAGTTACTAGGAATAAAGCTAGGTTAGTTACCAAAAGATATAATTAAGATGAAGGGATTGATTTTGATGAAACATTTGCTCCTGTTGCTAGACTTGAGGCAATTATACTATTATTAGCATTTGCATGTTTTATAAATTTTAAACTATTTCAAATAGATGTTAAAAGTATTTTTCTAAATAGATTTATTGAAGAAGAAGTTTATGTAGATCAGCCTCCTAGTGTTGAAAATCATGAGTTTTCTAATCATGTTTTTAAACTTCATGAAGCTTTGTATGGTTTGAAACAAGCTCCAAGAGCTTGGTATGATAGATTGAGTTTATTTCTGCTTAAAAATGATTTTTCTAGAGAAAATGTAGTCACTACATTATTTTTGAAAAAGGAGAATGATGATCTCTTAGTAGTACAAGTTTATGTCGATGACATTATTTTCGGTGCTACTAATGAATGTCTTTGTCAAGAGTTTGCAAAGTTATTGCAGGAAGAGTTCGAGATGAGCATGATGGGAGAGCTTAATTTATTCCTTAGACTCCAGATCAAGCAAACAAAAGAGGAGATCTTTATCAACCAAGCTAAGTATACAAGAAAAATCTTTAAAAAGTTTGGAATGGAGACCACCAGACCATTAGGTACACCTATGAGCTCCTCTTGTAAACTTGACAAAGATAAATCAGGTAAGAATGTTGATCAAAAGTTATATAGAGGCATCATTGGTTCATTATTATATTTGACTGCAAGTAGGCCAGATATAATATTCAGTGTATGCATGTGTGCAAGATATCAGTCTACTCCTAAAGAGTCTCATTTATTGGCTGTTAAATGCATACTTAGATACTTGTCTGGCACTATAGATATTGGACTTTGGTACTCTAAAGATTTATCATTTGAATTGTTGCATATTCTGATGCTGATTTTGCTGGGTGTAAACTTGATAGAAAAAGTATAAGTGGAACTTGTCAATTTCTTGGAATTAATTTGATTTCATGGAGTAGCAAGAAATAGAATTCAATTGCTTTATCTACGGCGGAAGCTGAATATATAGCAGCTAGAAGCTATTGTGCTTAAATCCTTTAGATCAAACAACAACTTGAGGATTTTGGCATCAAATTAACTAAGACACCCATAAGATGTGATAATACTAGTGCAATTAGTTTGACCAAAAATCTTGTTCAACACTCAAGAAGCAAACTGTTACGGCCGTAACGATGACGTGGCATGTCTCGGATTTCACTGGGCGTGATTCGAGCCACGTGGAGTTTTTTCGGTGAAATCAGGTGTGGCTCCGCCTCGGCTGAAGTCGAGGTCGGTCCAGGCCTTCCTGCTGCTCCGCCAGGTGTCCACCCAGGAGGGGTCCACCTCGGCCGAAGCGGGCGGCCTCCCTGCTCCCTCGCCAGGTGGCACCCTGAGACAGTCCCACCTCGGCTGAGGTCAAGCCGTGCCCCTCGCTCCTTCGCCAGGTGGCGCCGAAGACGGGACCACCTCGGCCGAAGTCGAGCGCCCCTCTGCAGCTCCGCCAGGTGTCCACCTAGGAGGGGTCCACCTCGGTCGATGCCGGCGGCCTCCCCGCTCCCTCGCCAGGTGGCCCCCCGAGACGGTCCCACCTCGGCCGAGGTCGAGCCGGGCCCCTCGCTCATTCGCTAGGTGGCGCCCGGAGACGGGACCACCTCGGCCAAAGTCGAGCGCCCTTCTGCCGCTCCGCCAGGTGTCCACCCAGGAGGGGTCCACCTCGACCGAAGCCGGCGGCCTCCCCGCTCCCTCGCCAGGTGGCACCCTGAGACGGTCCCACCTCGGCCGAGGTCGAGCCGGGCCCCTCGCTCCTTCGCCAGGTGGCGCCCGGAGACGGGACAACCTCGGCCGAAGTCGAGCGCCCCTCTGCCGCTCCGCCAGGTGTCCACCCAGGAGGGGTCCACCTCGGCCGAAGCCGACGGCCTCCCCGCTCCCTCGCTAGGTGGCACCCTGAGACGGTCCCACCTCGGCCGAGGTCAAGCCGGGCCCCTCGCTCCTTCGCCAGGTGGCGCCCGGAGACGGGACCACCTCGGTCGAAGTCGAGCGCCCCTCTGCCGCTCCGCCAGGTGTCCACCCAGGAGGGGTCCACCTCAGTCGAAGCCGGTGGCCTCCCCGCTTCCTCGCCAGGTGGCCCCCTGAGACGGTCCCACCTCGGTCGAGGTCGAGCCGGGCCCCTCGCTCCTTCGCCAGGTGGCGCCCGGAGATAGGACCACCTCGGCCGAAGTCGAGCGCCCCTCTGCCACTTCGCCAGGTGTCCACCCGGGAGGGGTCCACCTCGGCCGAAGCTGGCGGCCTCCCCGCTCCCTCGCTAGGTGGCACCCTGAGACGGTCCCACCTCAGTCGAGGTCGAGTTGGTCCCCTCGCTCCTTTGCCAGGTGGTGCCCGGAGACGGGACCACCTCGACCGAAGTCGAGCACCCCTCTGCCGCTCCGCCAGGTATCCACCCAGGAGGGGTCCACCTCGGTCGAAGCCGGCGGCCTCCCCGCTCCCTCGCCAGGTGGCCCCCTGAGACGGTCCCACCTCGACCGAGGTCGAGCCGGGCCCCTCGCTCCTTCACTAGGTGGCGCCTGGAGACGGGACCATCTCGACCGAAGTCGAGCACCCCTCTGCCGCTCCACCAGGTGTCCACCCGGGAGGGGTCCACCTCGGTCGAAGCCAGCGGCCTCCTCGCTCCATCACCGGGTGGCACCCTGAGACGGTCCCACCTCGGTCGAGGTCGAGCCGGGCCCCTCGCTCCTTCGCCAGGTGGCGCCCGGAGAAGAGACCACCTCGGCCGAAGTCGAGCGCCCCTCTGCCGCTCCGCCAGGTGTCCACCCAGGAGGGGTCCACCTCGGCCAAAGCCGGCGGCCTCCCTGCTCCCTCACCAGGTGGCGCCCTGAGACGGTCCCACCTTGGCCGCGGCAGGCCGACTTGTGCGGAGAAGCTTCCGAGGAGCAGGAGCACGAGCTCCAAGATTGCCCCTCAAGCCGCGCGCGCCGCACCCCGAGAGTAGCGCTCGTACGGTCGGCAGCGACACGCAAAACATCGCTTACATCGGCTCGACAGGTCCCGTAGTCGAGAGACGAAGTCCTGACAAAACAGGACCTAATAACGGGCTTCGTCGGTGCCTGGAAAGAAGAGCGCTCGTGCTCAGCCCAAGGTCTGGTCGGCGGTCTGACCGGCGCCCCCCTTTTTGCTCTTTCCTCGCTAGGCTCAACAAGCAAGGCGGGGAAGCCACCTGGTTCTGTGATCCAAAAGGGGAAAGAGATGGAGGGAAGGGGTTGGAAGCAACGAAGGAGCCTCCCAAGGGCGGCAAACAAAAGAACAGCATGAGGAGTTAAAAGGAAGGGTAGGATAGACGACAAGGTAAGCAAAGAAACAAAAGGCTGAGAGAGGAGATTCCGTTCTAAGAGCAGGATCCAAGATCCCGAGAGGGGACCTTTGGCGTGAGCTCGATGGAGGAACTCGGTCGGATTTCTATCCCTCCTGAAATCTTACTTGCTAGCACAATCTCTAAGTCTGGGACTCCTTCGGGGGCCCGTCTCGGAGATTCTGTTCCCTCTCGCCGCTTACTAACTTGACCGTTGGAGCTCCCTCGCCGGGATCCCGGCCAGGGTTCTGACCTTGCCTTGCAGGTTCGAAGAGCCAGGAGACCCCAGGGACGAGACGGTCCAGTCGGATCGGCGGCTCCGAAGCCACAGGCGCGGTGGCGAGATCAACAACACAAACATATTAAAATAAGACATCATTTCATAAGAGATCATGTGCAAAACTATAATGTGATGCTTGAATTTGTATGAACTGATAGTCAATTAGCTGATATTTTTACAAAACTTATGAGTGAAGAAGATTTTGCATGATTAGGAGAGAGTTATCATCGATCCTTTTGTGTAGAACTCTTTCAAATCTTGTTTTTACTCAAATTTTTATGCTTAAAATCATCTCATTTATGTCTTAAACCCATATCTAGAAACCCTATGATTTTTGAAAATTTTATTGAAAATTTTTGTGATTTTTTTTGGATTTTCTGGCTACACTTGATTTTTGGCCAAGTATCGATTCATGCCAAGTGTCGACACTTGACCAAAATCGAAGTGTCGACTCACGAACAGAAATCTAGATTTTTAGGGCATCATCTATTTATTTCGTAGCCACATGTCCCTTGGTTTTCTTCTGCCCTAGTGGTCCCCTAACCTCACTTTGATCCCGGAATAGTGATCTTCCATCATTGTCCTTAATTTTTTGGTAATTTCTTCACTTTCCCCTCTTGTTTCGTCCGATTTCTCACTATTTTTTCGAGATTTTTCATGGATTTCAGGTCGATTCTCGTGCATGCCCTCTCTTTTGGTCCGTTCTTGATTTCTTGTATTTAGGCCCGTGTTTTTGCTTGATTTATCTGTGTTCATTCTTCCTCAAACCTTTCCCTCTCGTTTCGGTCCACTATTTGGCTGATTCTTACTTAGATTCACTCCTCATTGATTTTTCTTCTTTGGTCCACACCTCACCCAATCCTCCCTCTCTTTTTTTTGGCCTTCTCCCATTCACTCGTTCCTTTCTTGATCTTTCCCTTGTTGGTGTTATGGGACCCTGCAAACAAGTTGTCTCAAAGAAGAGGTTGAGCCAAGGTTCTACCGAGAGGAGAACCAAGGCTTGGTGTGACCCTGCCAAAGGTCAGCAGTATGAGCAAGAGAGAGTACCCCCCAACGATCCCCTACAGCAGAGAGAGTATCGGGGAAGATCATCGTAGCTGGACACCGTGTAGACTTGGAGTTCTTCGATCGTGAGGGTTTTGGTCTTGGAGAGTTGCTTGGAGCAGCAGGTTTGACCTCCTTCTGCACTATAAAGAAGTACTATCTCCATCTCATCAGGGAATTTTACGGGAGTTTGGCTACTAGTGGACTGATGTGGAGCGTTGTAGTCAGAGGTGTGGAGATTCCAGTGCATGAGAGCATATTGAGCAGAGTTTGGGACATTCCTCGACATGGGATTGCTGCTACGTGTGTCGTTGATAGAGAAGTGGCATTTCAGTGCATATTGGAGAGAGATGATGTACGCAGTGTGACTATTGTCACCGTGAATCAGTTGTCCATCGAGATGTGCCTCCTTCATCACATTATTACGAGGATTCTCCTACCGAAGACTGGTCAATTCGACTTTATCATGGAGCGGGAGCTCATGTTGATGGTCTGCCTCACACAGAGGACTGCCGTCAACATCCCGCTCTGATGATGAGCCAGATGGGAGAGGCTGCGACTCAGCGTTGTTTCTGTTTACCATACAGGATGGGTCTGACTCATCTTTTAGAGCTTACCATGTTCCTTTGGAGGAGGAGGCCTCCAAGGATATACTTCACATTGATATTGATGACGAGCAATCCTTGCACTGTACGGGATATAGGAGGATTGCTGATAGATAGGTGCGTAGGGAGTCTGGTCAGGAGCAAAACGAGGAGGATGAGCTACGAGTAGCAGAGGCAGGACCTTCTAGACCTACAGAGCATCTTTCACCTCCGAGACCTGCACCAGTACCAGCTTCAAGGTCTGAGCTGACCACTCCAGCACTAGTTATCTCTCCAGCTACTGCTCCTCGTGCCACTATAGAGTCTACCTTTGAGAAGGATATCAGACATCAGATTACAGAGGTCAAATTTGAACTCTACAAGCTCCAAACGGCTAGTTTTGCTCTACCAACGGTCTTAAACCAAATTTTGAAAGTTTTTGAAGTATTTAAGTCTCACCAAACTCATTCAAGAATAACCAACTCACAAGAGATAAGACATACCTTTGAGAACTTCACTTCAAAGTTAAAAAGAGAGCAAAAGAGAAGATTCCCACTGAAAAAACTTCCAAGCCTTCAAATCAACATTCCAAAAGTGGCCTTTGAAGTGATTCTAAGGAGAAGACAAGTCAAGCAATCATCAAGAGCCTTGAAGCTTCTACTTTCTACTCTATAAGAGAATTTGCTTGTGCTTTACTCTTGTATCTCTGATTTTATTTATTGTGACGTTTCAAGGGTGTTTGAAACTAGGTGTTAGGCCCTTCCGAGCCATGAATTGGAATCTAAGCCTAGGTTGGCTTGAAAAAAGGTTGTTGGTGAGCCTAAGTGAGAAAACCAACTTTGGGTTTGACTTGTGAGCCCTTGAAAACAAGTTGGTTGTAATCTAGGTTGATTATAGAAAAATTTCCAAGGGATAGCTTGGGGAGTGGATGTAGGTACTTGGTGTGCACTGAACTACTATAAAACTTTGTGTTTGTATGTATGTTCTTTGCTCTCTTGCATTACCTGCTTATATTCATTGCATTGCATCTTATTCATTGTATGCTCATTTGTATAGCTTCACAAACACTATAAAGTGTAGCAAATTTACTTTAAATTTTTTAAAGAAATCCAATTCACGTCCCCTCTTGGGTTGCTATGCTGGGCAACAGAAGACCACCTGAGGACTGGTCTTCGGTTCTCCTTGCACTCTTTCTTCATCAAAAATTTTAACTTGTATCACATAGTCCCGGCACAATTGACTCCAAATAGTATTCAGGTCATTTGTGCCTTCTTAGTCCTCTACCATAATTTGAGTATAGAGCCTAGGACCTCTATGTTCACCTCCATCTTCATGCTGAAGAAGGACTTTCATGGCCAAGGGTGGTGGGTCATCGGCCCACGCCCTGGTCGAAAGTTTGTTACAAGGCTGCCATCTGCTATCCATGGATGGAAGTCTTATTTTTTCTTTTGTTTTCTGCCTACCCTTGGGATTTCAATACTGAGTGGAGAGAACCACATTTGATTGCCAATGATGGGAGGAAAGTTCTGAAGGCAGATCGGGAGAACTTTGATAAGCTTTCGGGATTCGAGTTTCCTTTGATAAAAGAGTTGTTGAGCAAGCATAATTTGCATCTTGCTCAAATCAGTATTTCTTCATCTTTAGGTATATTCCATAATATATGGCTTCTATTTTGTCTTCAATTACTTGTCAGCTGACCACCATTTTTTCTTTATTTCATAGGTAAAAAGATGAAGTTAGATTTCGAAAAGCTTCGTCAGGCCGCCCGTAAGAGGCCTGCACCAGCTTCTTTAGCAGAGTCAGAGGGCAGGAAGAAAGCTCAGGCTGAAGAGGTTACGAGAAGTACTCTTGCAGTATCAAGGACAACGTTCGATGATGACAATGTCCCACTAATAGAACTCCACTCTAGGGCCGCTACACCAGCTCAGGCTTTAGGGTAGCTGACGCCAACTTCGGCCATGGATGTGTCGTCACCTCAACCTCCACCTCAAGATAAGGGCAAAGCTCCCCAAGTGGAGGGGTCAAGGAGAGACAATCTCCCAGAGGGGGAATATAAAGTAGACTTCACAGTCTACTTTGATAGGAGGGGACTAGAGAATCCTGACTTGGCCAAGAAGTTGATTAAGGCCACACTCCTCCCGAAAGACTAGGAAGTAACAAAGAACCGTCGGCTGTACCAGATTACTGACTCACTGTACCCTAATATTTTAAAGGTAAGGGATCCACTTCCTTTCACTTCTTCTTTCTTGAACTTACGAAAAATATAATTAACTCGTCTGTTGCCTAATGCAGCTTATCCATGAAGTGACCCTGATAGAGGAAGTCATATCAGGGTTCATGGATCTCGGCAAAAACCTTCATCATGAGCTGGAGATGGTGAAAGCCAAGAAGGAGGTGGCTGAAGAGTTAAGATCAGCCATGGAAGAGAAATTAAATAAGAGTGTCACCACTATTCAATCTTTAGAGGCCGAACTGAAAAAGGCTCAAGCCAAGATGGCAGAACAAGAGGCAAAATTAAGGAAGAAAAAGAAGAAGATCCACTCCTTAGAATAGACAGCCAAGGATAGCTAGAGAAAAGCCAAAGAGGCTTTGCAGAAGGTCAACCAAGCTGCCAAGGAGATGGAGTCGGTGAAGGAGCAAGCCGTCCTAAATATTGAAGACTACAATAAGTCTTCAAGCTTCAAGGACGAGATGACCAAGGCCAGAGTAGTTAGCTACCTACTGGGTTTCAATGACTGCCTTCAAGAGGTTTTCAAGATCCATCCCAGCCTAGATGTCTCGAAGATATAGTTGTATGATGTTGAAGAAGAGCCCGTGACACAAGTCGATGTTGAAGAGGTCCCAAGGTAGCCTGATGAGACTCCTATCATGGCTGACTCCAACACTGCTTCAGTTGATGATTGATCATTGTATTTTTTCTTTTTTTTTTGTAAAGAAACATCAATGTAAAGAAATTTTTGAAAGTGAATGAAAAGATTTCCTTTCTTCAACTTGTGTCTTCTATGATGGATTCCTCGATGCTTTAAAGCGTCGGGAAAAACCCTTGGATAAGATTATTTTCGGCATTTTAAAATGTTGAAAATAAAATTATTTCCGATACTATTTAAAAGTGTTGGAAATAAAGTTATTATCGATGCTTTAAAGTATGGAGAATAAGTCTGAGATAAAGTTATTTCGATGCTTTAAAGCGTCGGAAATTTTAATTTTTTTTTTTTTTTTAAAAAGATTGTCCCTTACGAGAGCCGCCTGGTTATAAGAAGAGAGAAATTTTTTTTTTTTTTTTTTGGGGGGGGGGGGAATCCGAACCTCTGCTTTCGCATAGGGGAAGAAGCGGTTCATCTACCTGGGTGATGGAAAAGGAGACTATCGTCCCTCACTCGAGCTAAATGAAGAGGACCATGTGATGCCAAGGAAGAACTACCCACTATGGGAGCTCATTAGCAACGATCCACGGGCTCTGAAAGCTGCGATCCATGAATGGAGTGATGCGAAAGAACTCGAGATAGTCCTCCTCCAACTCATCGATGATTCAGTCTCGGCCGATCTCAACAATATAGCCCAATTGCTTTCAGCTGATTGCAAGTTGCAGACTATACCGCTATCCTCGCATGAGCCATTACCCAAGGCCCTTCCTGTTCCTCACTAGCCATGCTTAGACTTGCTTTTATTTTGAGGGTAAAGAGGGGGAAGTGAAGTACTTCAAGTTATGTACGAGAGATATATGAGAAGAGGTTACGATGCATCTATTCAAGTGCGAGTACAAGAGGCTGAAATGCTTGGGCACATCATCCTAAACAGAAAGCGACGATAAAACTACTGGAGTTCCCTCCTATTTTCTTGTACTTGGATTCAGTTGAGAAAAACAGCCTCCAACAGCAGATCACTCTTTTGGATTCGAATTTTGCAGCTGCTTTACATTGGTGTGCAGTCCTAACCATTTTCAAAACCGCCTTGTCCTAACTATTTTCAAATGGAAATTCTTCTAATGCATAATCGAATCCATAACAAGTGACAGAAACATGGAAAACGATTATTCTTCAGTTCAAACTATGAAGAAATCAATGGAGTTTTGAGTAAAAGCAACATGGAAAACCTTCATTTTCAATCTAACTCGGATGGAACATCATTATGAACATCACAACTTTAATGCTAATTACACGTTGTACAAGTTACCGGTCCTTATATGTGTTAAATAACCTAAAATCTTCTGTTCAACGGTTTCTTTGTAGAATGCAATGTATATTGCTAAAAAGGGATCTTAAAAATCCTGATGTTTACCTGTGAATTATGATGGTCTTGTCCCTTATTTTGCGCCGATGTATAGAGGGGAGCTGTGTAGGAGTCTGAAATTTCATTTCCTATGTTTAATCGAGCTATATTAATGTCTGATAAATTTGGTCAAAGTAACCCAACGGAAAGACAGGAACAGTTATATTGATTAACTAAATGTAAGGTTATCCTTTTGTTACGGGATGAAAGATTGATTACTCAATTGAGGGCTTGCTTTCAGTAGTGTTGATCTCGCCATACGATATCCTAAGCTGTAGTAGTTCCATATTTTTACGATGAATTGTTGATTAGGTGATGCTTGTTGAATTCACTAAAATTAATTACTGTTTCACTAATTCTTTTAATATTTTTTGTAGTATTAGCGAGTCCAGGTCGAACCCTAGAGACTGAATATGATAATCAAATTTAATAACTAGATGGGAGGTCTTTAATAATTAAGAAATCAACTAACTAATTATGCAAATAAAGAAAAACTTTATTTAAATTTAGATTTATTTCAGATTCAATTTAAGTTCGATTCAAAGAGTTTTTGCACTAGTTAGCAGATTGATCATCGGTACATAAACATATTATTCTTTCTCTGAATACTTAGCCGATGACTTACCTATGAGCTAGATAAATTTAATCATCCTTACATTCATTAATTCAAGTCAAGCGCCCAAATTAAATTCTTACCAATGAACCAATTGGTATTAAGCAATCATCATGCATTCATTGATAGCATTACATACTAGGATGAAGCTAAGGATGAACAACAATTAGATAAGCATAAATTATTTAATTCATTCTATGTTTCTTTTTTAGACAGAGATAAAAACTGGGATCATAATAATTTTGCCTAAGTACTACTTTAACCAAGTTGCATAACAATTACGGATTACGAACTTAGTTTAATAATCAATCATGTAGACAATCAATTAATAGGCCTCTTAATCAATTAAACTACACAATAAATCAATAATAAAATTAGGAAACACAGATCTCACAACCATGCTAACATAGCTAGTTGTCCCTTGAATCGAAACAAAAAATTATTCAATCATGGAGAAAGGAAATAACATGAAATTGATTTATTTTCCTTTCCTTGCTGCAAAGATGTCTCTGAAAAATTCCAGTGCTGCTGCTGGTTTCGGCTACTCTGCACCCAACCCTTCTGCAGCAACAAAATAAATCCTTTTTGTTCTCTTCTCCACCTCCTTCCGATGTTAGGCGACGGGCATTAGCTGAGAAGTTAGATGCGTTGATGCATATGAGATCAGTGTTGGTATTTGTTGGCGTGGAGTCCTTGGATCGGCCGATCGGAGCCGCTGCGTCGTAGGACCGCTCCCTGGTTCACCTGCAAAATAGGTCCCTTGTTGGAGTTGTTCCGGCGGAGGACACTCCGATGCTTAAGTCAGTGGCGGATCCCAGCCACAGAATGGGGAAGGTGTCGAAAGAGTGGAAGAGAAAAGGCTCTTGAGGATTGTAAGTGTATGTGAGCGAAGATGTTCGCGTACCTCTCGAGCAATCCTTTTTACCCTTATTTAAAGAAGGCCTCCGGCCTGCGTCCCACTCTTTTTCCGGTGATCATGGAGAGCCAATCTCTCCCATGATTGGCGATCGTGGGTTGTCATTGAGCAGTTCCGGCCAGATCGGAGGTGTGGCTGCAGGAGTTGTGCGCCATGATCATGGCATGATGAGTGCCCATTGTAACCGTTGGTCACAGTTGCTTTTCTGGAATAGATTGTGGTCCAAGCTCCGGATTTCCCTTTGCGTGGGCCGAAGACTTGGTATTTCCCCGAGATCGGAGATCATGTCTACGGCGGGGACCGAAGCACGTGCCTTCGAAAGTCGATGAGTAGTTCGATCTTCGACCGGGGCCGAAGGCGTTACCCGAAGGACTGGCCTCCGGATGTTATGGTCCGGTATGAAGCCTTGGGTTGCCTGCAGTTGGCCTGTTCCTTGCTTGGTCCGAAGTCCGTAGTCCGGAAAAACGGGCTTCGACCAGTTGAACCGGAGTTTGGTTTATAGCTGAACCGGGATATCCCAACAGTTGTCCCCCTACTCTCAGTTTTCAAAGCGGAGATCTGCCTCGAGAAGTGAGAGTATTGAGGCCTTGTCATTTCCTCCTGAGAGACGGTGCAGTGAATGATTACGGGATCCTTGATTGGATTGTCCATCACGATCTGAGAATCAGATGGTGGACAGGTGTTGCTCCCGGATTGGGGAAAAGTAGGTGGCCCTGGGGCCATCTTTTCTTTTCCCGCTGCACGATGGTTGAGGCAATCTTTTGGTTGGGATTTGGATGGTTGCGGTGGCTGTCCTCCATCCATTAGATGAAGGGTATACCTTATCCTGGCGGTCAGTTGCAGGTGGGTTACCTCCCACGGTAACCTTGAGTCAATTTAATCCCGGCGGGGATCTAGAGATCCCTACTTTTCTTTTGGGGAAGGGCGAAGGTCTGGGCAAGGAAGCTTCTTCAACCTCGTCTCATCCTCCACCCAAAGTGTTCTGGACTACCAGTCTATTCCACAGGTAGAATCTTCTTTCTGCTCCCTCATTTCATTTCTTTGTCATGGAAGAGACCGTAGAGAGTCAGGGAAAACAGGTTTGGCCCTCGGGGCCGGAGACATAGCAGGCATGGAGTCGGTTCCCAGCTCGATTTTTTAGGGTAAGGCGGCCCTTCTTTGGGAACGCTACCGCATCCCTGAGGAGTTTTCCTTCATCCTTCCCGCGTCCGAGGAGCGGGTGAACGAACCTCCCCCCGGGTATATAGCCGTATACGAAGATCATCTGAAAGCTGGTCTTCGATTTCCCCTGCACCCCTTATTCACCAAGACTTCCGCCTGTACCAAGTGGTACCAGTGCAGTTGACCCCGAACAGCATCAGGAATATCTGCGGGTTCCTGGTTATGTGCAGCATCGCGAACATAGTGCCTAGGACCAATTTGTTCACGACCCTTTTCGTCCTCAAGAGGGATTTCCATAGCAACGGATGGTGGGTGATTGGCCCTATATCAGGTCGTAGGGTTATCAAGGATATGCCCAGCGCCATCCATGGGTGGAAACCCATTTTTGTGTTTGTGTTGTCTCTTAATTCATGGGGCTTCGATACGGTGTGGAAGAAGCCTCGCCTGACCGCCAATGATGGGAAGAAGGTCTTGGTGGCCGATCAGTCGGACTACGACCTCCTGGTCAACTCCGAAGTTGCCCCCATTCGAGAACTGTTGGATGAGAGAAATCTCCACTGGGCGGGAATTAGCAGATTCCCCTCATTAGGTATAGCAATAGGAATTTCTGCTCCTCTTTCTTGAATTCATTGTAGTCCAATCGATTGAAGTGAAATCCTTTGCTTGCAGGTGGCGGGATGAAGCCTGGTTTGGGCTGGCTCCGTCAGACTTCGGAGAAGAGGGTGGCGCAGGCCCCTCTTACCAGATCTGCGGTTCGGAAGAAGGCCCGGAGGGATGGTCCCGAAGGGGACCAAAACTTCGTCTTCTTGGGAAACTTCAGGGGAAGATGTAATAACTGCAGAAGGGGCTCCGTCAAGACCCCATCCAGTCGAAGCTCCACCAGCGGCTATTTCCCCAGTTCGCACAACGGGGAGCCCGCCTCAGGGAGCGGATGTGCTGCCGTTTTGCCCCCTTGCTACTGATAGGGGTGGAGCGCGGCAAGTCGAAGGAGAGTTCGCCTGCGGGGCTTCCTCAGTCGGAGTCCGTTCGGCGAACTTCTCGGAGCTTTTGCCTACGGGGGGACTGCTGGTCCTGGCCATAGCCAGGCAGGCGCTGAAGGGCACGCTTCTACCTCACAACCTGGCTATTTTCTGGAACCGGAGCCTTCCCAGGGTGTCCGATTCTGCCTTCTCCGTTCTGCAACAGGTATGATCCTGCCACCTCTCTTTATCTTGAGAATTGTTCGATTCATGATCCCTCTCTTTTGATGTAGTTGGTCTACGACCTCACCTTCATGGAGGAGGGCCTGAGAAATGTAGACAACCTCATCCATGATCTTAAAGAGGAGCTCCAGACTGCCAGGGCTACCAAGGAAGTAGCTGAGGAGCTGAAGCAGTCCATGGAGGACCGTCTTGCCTGGATGAATGATGAGGTTTGTGAACTGAAGGGCGAACTGAGAAGTGCTCATGTGACAATGACAGGGCAAGAGGCAGGGTGGAGGAGGAGCAGGAAGCAAGTCGAATCCCTGGAGCAGGCTGCCAGGGAGGACCAGGAGAAAATAGAGAGCCTGACTAAGGCGGCAGAGGAGGCTTCCAGGAGGGCCGAAGAGGCGATCCTGGAGTCCGAAGCTGCTAAGAGGGAGTCTGCATCTTTGAAGAAGCAGGTAGATGATGCCGTGGCGGACTTCAAGATGTCTCCGCAGTTCCAGGCGAAGATCAATGAAGTAACCTTGTACGGCTACCAACACGGCTTCAATAACGGACTCTCCAGGGTGAAGGAGGCCTTCCCTCATCTCGACCTTTCCAGCATTCTACCTTTCGATATAGCTGGAGAAGAAGAGGAAGTGGAGGGGGCCGAAGCCATGGTAGAGGCCGAGGAGGTGCCATGTCTGGGGAAGGAGACTGCTACCCCAGTCAAAAATCCAGAGGTGACCCCAACTCTTCCCCCGGTTCAGGAGGAAACTCAGGCTGGAGGAGTCCAAGTTGAAGGTTCCCCAGTTTCGACCCAAATTGACGAGGTCCTCTCAGAGCAAATTGATAAAGTGCTCCAGTCCTGCAGTGTGGAGTCTTCTCCTGCTGATGTTGAGTGACTTGGGTCGCTCTGGGTGTATTTTCTTTTTTTCTTTTTTGTTTTGTTAATGAACTTTGTATGACAACTTTTCCAAATTTTGGAATGAATTTTCATTCTTCTGCATATGCCATGTTATGCCTCATGCATAGCTCGAAATTGTTTTACCATTTCTTCTTCTGCTTAGTCGAACAGTCATAGCCGAAGGCCGTTCAATCGATAAGAATCGGTTTCACCATTCTCTTTCCTGTTTGGTTGAGTAGTCATAGCCGAAGGCCATCCAATCGGTGAGAACGAACCCTGGAACGGATCGGAACTCCGTTGTCGAAGACTGTCGCTTTCCTTCGGATGTTAAGTTTGTCCGTTGGGACGGACAAGAATTGTTTCTCTGCCAATCAGTGATCAAGGAGATTTGATTGTGATTATTGCTGTCCATGTGGCACGTCGGTATTTGTACAGTCATGATTTCTTGCGCCTTGCAAGCCGTCAGGTCTTCTTTTTCCAAAAAGGAGCCATTAATGACACCGTCGCACGATGAGGACTTCTCCGAATTCGAAGCGATGGCGGTTGTTGTCCCAGAGATGGCTTCGAGCGACTTTTCTGGTTCTCGAAGCGTCGCCGGACACATAACGCTTTCTGATGCAGCTAGGAAGGACGTGGGGCACGCCTCCCCGCAGTCGGTCATGGGTGCAGGGTTTCTATAAATAGGATCCCGCCCTCCGCTGTTAAAGGCCATCATTTCCATAGGCTTTTTCCCTCCATTAACAATAAGGTTCAGCACTTCTAAGCTCCGCCGTGCGGCGAAGAGGAGGGCTATCGACTCAAAAAGGAAGCGAAGTCCGGAGTCACCTGGGCCAGGAGACGAAGAGGAGGAGCCTCTCGTGGACCGCCTCGAGAAGAAGGTCCGCCTGTTGGAGGCCCGTCTGAGGGAGGCCTGGGCCTAGGTCATGGTGGCGACCACGGCGACGGAGGAGGCAAGGAAGGAGGTGGCGGATGCCATCACAAACTTCAAAGCTTCTGCTGCCTTCAAGGATGAACTCACCAAGGTGGCTCTGGACTCCTTCCATCAGGGGTTCTAGGAGTGTCGGAGGAAGGCCTCCAAGTTTTTTAACTTGAAGGGCCTGGACAACATCAAGCCCTCCGTTCCCTTCCCTGGCCACGAATTCGATTATGACTCCGATGAGGGTCGGATTCAGGTTCGGACAGGAACCACAGGGGCCCTTCGTCATCCCACCAGGTCTCTCTCCATCGGTGTGGGAAAAATCCGACGGGGAGTTATTGAAAAATTTCCCAGATCCTTCTGCTGCTGCTGCCTTTTTTTTTTGTATCTTTCCTTATGAGAGTTTCTTTTTCTTTTTCATACTCTCTCTTTAGGAGAGTTTCTTCCTTTCTTTCTCTTTTTTTTGTGTAAAAATTTTAAAAGAATGAAAAATCTTTTCTGTTACCTCTTGCCATGTACTCTTTGCGATGTGTTGCATCATGATTTGTCTAATATAGACTCCGTAGACCACTTTCGATCTACAAGGGAAGAAGTGAGGTCAATTGGACCATTCTGAGAATGTTTGTTGTTGACAGAAAGGATAACAGCGGTCCTTTTAGGCACGTGTTTGGATTTTTTGTAGGGTAAGGTGTATACACCATCCCTGTGCACTTTCTGTCGTGATTAAGGTAGGCTATTCAGGCCCGTCTCGACACGTGTTCAGATTCACCGTAGGATAGGTTACGAGAACCATCCCTGCACCTTTGATCTTTTTGATGGCCAGGTTAGACCATCCATTGCTCTCGTCGGGCATACCGATAAGGTGAGTGGATCAGACTCTCCTTTGCGTAGTTGATCGATTTTTCAGATCGGGTCACTCAGGCCGTTGTCGTTCAGTCGATGCAACTAGCCATTCTGAGTTGAGTAGGGTTGAGAAGCTTTGCACAGGAATTTCAGGAACTCTTTCATTGATAGTATTTGTGAAGGTTTTGTACATTCCATGACCGTGATAGGGCCTTCCCCTCCAGGGTCTTGAGTCGATATGTCCCTGGTCGAATGATTTCTTCGACTTGATATGGACCTTCCCAGTTGGGGGAGAGTTTACCCTGTTTTGTTGGCCTGGACACTTTTGCTCTTTGCAATACCATGTCCCCTGTGTGGAAAGTTTGCTGATTCACCCTTGAGTTGTAATACTTGGTGACCTTTTGCTGGTATGCCGCCATCCTTATCTGGGCCTATAGCCTGGTGCTTGATAGCAAATCTAGATCAATCCTTCTATGATCGAAATTCTTAGGCTCTTCATAGTTGTCAATTCTCAGGGATTGTAGAGAGACTTCGATTGGTAGTACGGCTTCAGTACCATAGGCCAGGTTGAACGGAGATTCGCCGATGGCCGTTCTCGGGTAGTTCGGTATGCCCAAAGAATGGAGGTCAGTTCTTCGGTCCAAAGCCCTTTGGCGATGTTCAACCTTGTCTTCAGACCATGGAGGATGGTGCAGTTAGTGACTTCAGCTTCTCCGTTGGACTGTGGGTGAGCAACGGACGTCAGTCGATGTTGGATATGGTACCGAGCACAGAAGTCCTTGAACTTCGGATTGTCGAACTGTCTCCCGTTGTCCGTAATGATGACACGTGGGATGCCAAACCTGAATATGATGAAATTTTTTATGAAATTTTTCACCTTGCCTTTTGTGATCTGGGCCAATGGTTCGGCTTCTACCATCTTCAAAAATAGTCGATGGCTACTAGGAGAAACTTCCTTTGCCCCGATGCTGGTGGGAATGGGCCAAGAATGTCCATCCCCCACTGGGTAAAAGGCAATGGGGCTGCCAGTTGAGTTAGGTGACTCGTGGGTTGCCTCTGTACATTGGCATACCTCTGGCATTGGTCGTACTTCCGCATGAAATCCGTTGAGTCCTTCTAAATGGAGGGCCAATAATATCTCTGTCGAATGATCTTGTATGCCAGAGATCTGCCTCCTAAGTGATCACCGCATATGCCCTCGTGGACCTCTCTCAAAGCATAATCTGCATCGGTGGGTTCCAAACATTTTAGCAGTGGCTGGGAGAACGATCTCTTATAGAGGGCTTCGTCTAAGATGACATACTGAGATGCCATCTAGCGGATCTTCTTGGCCTCTGCCTTATCTTCCGGTAGTTCTCCCTCATTCAGAAAT
Organism: Areca catechu; assembly: GCA_021397845.1. Classification (NCBI taxonomy): domain Eukaryota; kingdom Viridiplantae; phylum Streptophyta; class Magnoliopsida; order Arecales; family Arecaceae; genus Areca; species Areca catechu. The sequence continues at coordinate 188,494,685 of CM038051.1, forward strand.
CTGATGATGGGATCCATCCAGCTTGGCTCAGTGTTGATCTGGCGCACCTCTACAGCCTCTTCGGCTATGCTAGGAGTCTCAAGATGCTCAACAAAGGTGCATCCGAGGGGCTCCGGTGTTGTAGTTGCTAGTCGAGACAATGCATCCACCCGGGAGTTCTCTGATCGTGGAACATGGATAATCTCAAAATATTCCAGTTGGGAAGATAAAGCCCGTACCTTCTCCAGGTATTGCACCATGGTTGGATCTTTGGCTGCATATTCTTTGTTGACTTGATTCACAACCAGTTGGGAATCTGAGAAGGCTCGAAGTTGCCGGACTCCTAGATCTTTAGCGATCCGAAGTCCGACAAGTAGGGCTTCATATTTGGCCTGATTATTGGAGGCGTGGAAGGAGAAACGGAGTGCGTACTCTATGGTATGGCCGTCAGGTTCGACCAACATGAGTCCAGCCCCGCACCCAGTAGCATTGGAAGCTCCGTCCACATGAAGCACCCAAACGGACTTTGTCTCCTTCGAGACTTATTCTTCTACCGAAGAGGCTTCGTCTTTGGACTTCCAGGTGCACTCAGCCAAAAAATCAAAGAGCACCTGGGCCTTCATAGCCGCTCGGGGTTGGAAGCTGATATCAAATTCACTCAACTTCACGGCCCACTTGGCTATCCTTCTAGAAGTGTCCGGAGATCAAAGAACGACCTTGAGAGGTTGATCAGTTAGGACCATGATGGCATGGGCCTGAAAGTATGGCCGTAGTTGCTTTGCTACAATCACTAAGGAGTAGATCAGCTTCTGCATCCTTGCATATGACGTTTTTGCATCATGTAGGACCTTGCTGATGTAGTAGATCGGCTTATGGGACCCGTCTTATTCCTTCCGGACAAGAACCGAACTTACTGCTTCATCTAAAGCAGAGAGGTATAGGTAGAGGACCTCGCCTTCTTTTAGCTTGGAGAGCAATGGCGGGGCCTCCAAATACTTCTTCAGTTCTGCGAAGGCAATACGACAGTCTTCGGATCATTCGAAGTCCTTTGATTGCCAGAGTACCTTGAAGAATGGAAGATATTTCTCGGTTGACCGAGAGATAAATCTGCTTAGGGAGGCAATCCTCCCTGTCAACTGCTAGACTTCCTTTTTGCAGGAGGGATGTCTCGTATCTTTCAAGGCTTGAATCTTCTCAGGGTTCACCTCAATCCCTCGTTTGGTGACAAGGAAGCCTAGGAATTTGCCCGAAGTGACCCCAAGGCACACTTTGCCGGGTTCAGCTTCATATGGTAGCACTGGAGAGCGCTGAATGATTCCTCCAAGTCATGGATGTGATCTCTCCGGTGGAAGCTCTTGACGATCATGTCATCAACATAGGCCTCCATATTTCTCTCCAGTTGCTTTTCGAACACCTTATTGATGAGTCTTTGAAATATCGCTCCGGCGTTCTTGAGGCCGAACAACATCATCTTGTAGCAGTAGAGACCCTTGTCAGTGATGAATGCGTCTTCTCCTCATCTTGCGGATCCATTCTGATTTGATTGTAGCCGGAGAAGGCGTCCATGAAGTTCAGCAACTGGTGGCCGGCTGTCGTGTCGACCAGTTGATCAATCTTTGAAAGAGGGAAGCTATCTTTTGGGCAAGCCTTGTTGAGGTCTGTGTAGTCAATGCAGATCCTCCACTTGCCACTAGCTTTCTTCACCATCATCATATTGGCCAACCACTCAGGAAAGCGGGCCTCTCTGATGAACCCTGCTTTGAGGAGCTTGCCAACCTCTTCGTTTACAGCTTGCTGTCTTTGGAGGGCGAAGCTCCTCTTCTTCTGCCGCACCGGCTTGTACCCAGGGATTACTTCCAGCTGATGAGTAATTACTTCGGCAGGAATCCCCGGTATATCCGAAGCCGACCAGGCGAAGACATCAGCGTTGTCCCTGAGGAAACGGATCAACTCCGTTCTGGTTTTCTCATCAAGTGCACTCCCGATCTGTACAACACTAGAGGGATCTTCCTCTTTCAAAGGTACCGGGATGGTCCTCTCCATTGGCTCACCAAGATTTGTAGTTTCATCCTTCAGATCCAGCTGATCCGGAGTAGTTGAATCTATGAAATGCCTGTCTTCAATCATCAGACACTATCGTGCCGTCCTCTGGTTTCCTCTAACTTCTCCAACACCATTCCTGGTGGGGAAGCGTACTAAGAGATAGTGAGAGGAGATCACGGTCCGGAACCTATTCAAGGCAGGCCGCCCCAGAATAATATTATATGCTGAGGGGATCCGGACTACCGCGAAGTTGATCGCAATGTCTTTTGTCGAGGTTCGATGCCGAGGGTTATAGGCAGCACTATTTCTCCCTCGGCATAAACTTGGTTTCCCCCAAAACCAGAGAGCGGTATGGGGGACCTTTGTAGTTGATGTCTAGGCAAACACATTTTAGAGAATGCATCGTACATCAAGACATCTGTCGAACTTTCATTATCTACAAGGATCCGCTGTACATCATAATTGGCCACTACGGCCAAAATTACAAGAGGATTATCATGTGGGAGCCGAACTCCCACGAGGTCGTTGTCGAAGAAGAGGATGGCGTTGTTGTCTTTGAGTCGCTTTGGAGCATCGTCCTCATCCCTTCTCCAGTTGGTGGGTCGGTGTATCATCCCTACACCTCCGATGGTGGGCCTTTTGATTTGGCAATTCGGCCTCTTCAGGAGGTGGCTGGGAACAGTTGCTTCCGACAAGGGGCCTTGGCAACCGATATACCACCCCAGGTATCCTCTCTTGATGAGATCCTCAATTGCATCCTTCAGCTGGATGCATTCTTCTGTGTTGTGGCCGTGGTCCCGGTGGAATCGGCAGTATTTGTTCCTGTTCCTGACGGAAGAGGAGGCCTTCATGGGATGGGCCGTTGGAGATAGTTTTCTTTTTCTATCTCCATGAGGATCTTCTCTCGAGGGAGGTTGAGGGGGGTGTAGGAGTCGAATCTTCCTTCCAATGCTCTGGCCTTGGGAGGATTTCTTCGATGGTCTGCATATCTGTCGCCGTTGTTATTAGAAGTTTGGGGACCTTGTCCCCTGTTATTCTTCTTCTTTGAAGGGGGTTTCCCTTCAATCAATCGTCGATTCGCTGCCTGCTCTTCAGCATCGGCGTATTTCTAAGCCCTTGACAGGAGCTCAGCATAGCTTTTAGGGAACTTCTTATCCAGGAAGAAAGTAAGCCTGGAGGTACGAAGCCCCTTCTTCAATGCTGACATGGCCACATGTTCGTTGAGATCTAGGATCTCAAGCATGGCCACATTAAACCTAGAGATATAATCTCGCAGGATTTCTTCTTCGTTCTGATGAAGGAGGAACAGTGTGTCCGTATTTCGAGGAGTCTTGCGGCAGGTCCTGAAATGCAAGACAAATAGTTTTTCTAGCTCGGAAAAGGAATCGATGGCACCTGGGCGTAGGCTCGAGTACCACATCCAGGTAGACTTCTTCAAGATAACCAGGAATGCCAAGCAGTACATCGCGTCCGAAGCTCCTTGAATCATCATATGGGCCTTGAAGCTATCCAAATGAGCAAGGGAGTCAGTGGTGCCATCGTAGGGCTCCATCTGGGGAACCCTGAAGCGCCGAGGGGTGACCTCGGCCATGATACGGTCGGTGTAGGGTGGGCATAGGTCACCCACAATCAGGTCATCGGGATCCTTAAGATCCCGCATCATATGCTCTCGCGCCTTCGCCATCTCTGATTTGATGGCTCTGAACCTCCCGTCATAATCGGGAGTCTGCTTCGGCGCTCTCTCCATAGAAGTGGAGTCTCCGAAGGAGGGTGAGGGAGTTTGCCTAGGCCTTTTCCCTTTGTGTGGGGAGTTGGCAGACCTAGGCAATCTTGAAGTTCGGCCTTTAGGAGAGGGCCGAGAATGGGGGAAGGGATGCACGAATTCCTCCCGTGGAGCTCTCCTTCTTCGGGATCTAGAGCTGTGTCTAGAAGCAGCCGGTGGGTTTCCCACCGGAAATGCTCTATCTTGGAATTCTTGAACCATGGCTGTAAGGTTGGCGACCTGGTTCATAAGAGCTTCAAACTGCTGTGCTCCCACAACAACTGTGGGAGGTGGAGCATCGTTCTCCTCCGGGGGTGTACCCCCTTGAGACGGAGCACGACTCTGACTTGTAGAAGCGATTGGAGCTTTTCCTCTTGCCATCAAAAACTTTTTTTTTCTTCCCCTTGTCTGTGAGGGAGCTTAAAAAATGTTAACGCAGCCCCCCCTTCCTGGCGTGCCAATCTGTTAGCGTGGAGTCCCTGGATTGGCCAGTCGGAGCCGCTGCATCGCAGGACCGCACCCTAGTTCACCTGCAAAACAGGTCCCTTGCCGGAGTTGTTCCGGTGGAGGACACTCCGATGCTTAAGTCAGTGGCGGATCCCAGTCACAGAATGGGGAAGGTGTCGAGAGAGTGGAAGAGGAAAGTTTCTTGGGGATTGTAAGTGTATGTGAGCGAAGATGTTCGCGTACCTCTCGAGCAATCCTTCTTACCCTTATTTAAAGAAGGCCTCCGGCCTGCGTCCCGTTCTTTTTCCGGTGATCATGGGGAGCCAATCTCTCCCATGATTGGCGATCGTGGGTTGTCATTGAACGGTTCCGGGCAGATCGGAGGCGTGGCTACAGAAGTTGCATGCCATGATCATGGTATGATAAGTGCCCATTGTAACCGTTGGTCACAGTTGCCTTTCTGGAACAGATTGTGGTCCAAGCTCCGGATTTTCTTTTGCGTGGGCCGAAGACTTGGTATTTCTCCGAGGCCGGAGATCATGTCTACGGCGGGGACCGAAGCACGTGCCTTCGGAAGTCGATGAGTAGTTCGGTCTTCGTCCGGGACCGAAGGCGTTACCCGAAGGACTGGCCTCCGGACGTTATGTTCCGGTATGAAGCCTTGGGTTGCCTGCAGTTGGCCTGTTCCTTGCTTGGTCCGAAGTCCGTAGTCCGGAGAAACGGGCTTCGACCAGTCAAACTGAAATTTGATTTATAGCTGAACCGGGATATCCCAACAGTATTCTTCTGTTCTCTCATCCCATTTAAACTATGCTATCCTTTTCTTCGGTTCTCTATCTTCGATCTCATAATCAAAACAACCACCGCTCTCTCATCCCATTTAAACTATGCTATCCTTTTCTTCGGTTCTCTGTCTTCGATCCCGTAATTAAAACAACCATCGCTCTCTCATCCCATTTAAACTACTTCAGTGTTATCCTTTGAACATCCAAGCTCCTTCGGACATCGAATCTCCTGATACGGAGGTGGACGACTAGTGATGGCAAAACTCGGATGGAGAATAGGTGACTTGGAGAACAGGGAGACGATGAATGGCTTGGTGGACAGTGGTTATCCAGTCACTTGATGGAGAGCTCGGATGGCCATGTGAAGAAGATGATGAACATTGCAAGCAGGGACTTCAAGATGGATGGCCACGGTGAAGACGGCAACAGCAGGGAGAAAAGGGCAGTGACGATGGAGTGGCCGACTTCAAGATGGGAAGAAGACCAATCAAATGAGAATCGGTCACTTTGGAGCTTCTCTGGCATGAGAGGGTTTTCTGGCGAGTTCCCGGCTTCGAGGACGGTAGACCGAACGGTGCAAGCGATGAACGATGGCTAGAATTTTCCAATGGCTTGGGAGGATGCGATGAGGAAGACGAACAGTGAATGGGAGTTTTTCCAGCTTCCAATGTCTTTTCCGACCGGCGAGGAGGGTCCTGGCGATGAGGGAAGAATTCCGGCATCTTCCCTCGGCGAAATCGTGGCTTGAGGAGGCCTGTGGTCCACGGATCTATTCCGTGGACCAGTGGACCAGCATCAATGGAGTAAATGGATCAACTGGGCATCTTGTGAACCAATTTGCTGGTTCATAGTGAACCACCGCTTTAAGTTCCGTGCAGATTCATGGATTAATCTTTCAAAATCCATTTCCTGGCTCAATTGAAGTCCAATTCACACGCCATTCACGCTGTTGGAAAGCTTAAAGATATCCTCTACAACTTCATTGAAGATTATTTCTTCCAATTCTGACTCTAAGATTTTCAAAAAATCTACAAGAAATCAAAAGGGACGAAATTAAGCAATGCTGAAAATTAATTCTCAAACATAGACTTATGCATTAATCATCATAATGAGATAATAAATACATCAAATAAACTAAATATAAAAAAAATAAAATATATAATTATGTCCCTATTATTAGCGCATATAGAATTTGTAAGATACATTCTTTTGGAGATGTCATGTATTTTTTTTCTTATGGGTAATGTTAAAAATAGTAACACCTAAAATGTTTGATTCAAGAAATTTAATTAAAAAGAAAAGAAAAGAAAAAACAGAACATCCTGAATGTGAGAAGATTTGATGTGTTATCTCATGCAGTCAGAAGATGGCTAGACCAACATGATATGCATAAAACTACACAAAGATTTATAAAGGAAATTCTGTTCCATCTAATATGCCCTTGAATTGAAATTATACCTTGCCCATCATATCAAGTACATAACATAAATGCCAAATGGTTCCATAGTATGAAGTATGGAAACCATTCTTCCATCCATCAAATTTTAGTCCTTAATAAATGGCTGACGTTACCTAAAAAGTTAGTTCAGTCAAGGAAATAAAAAACTATTGGGTTGCTGAATGCTGAACGGTCCCATGTATATATACATGTATGTGATGGATCTGTTTACATATGATTCATATGAATGCAAATATATTCAACCAGTTAAAATTTGTATATATTGTAAAAAGAAAACCCAATGGTTTAAGATATAAACAATTGTAAAGCTGCTAGTATTAGCTAAGCAAATGACAACCAACCTAGCTACCATTATACTGTGTGTGTGTGTGTGAGAGAGAGAGAGAGAGAGAGAGAGAGAGAGAGAGAGAGAGATGAATCTGACATATTTATCCCAGCTTGGGCGAGAACCAAGCTGGAGAAATATGCAAATATACAACATATAAGCATTTTCAAATATATAACAATGAATTAAAATTTTGAACCATGAATGTATGCGTACAGCATAAACAATGCATTAAGATGCATCGTATGCAAATATACAAAACCTAAACATTTTTCTTGGTTAAACTATTGCTAAACTCAACCCTTTGCAAATTTCAATTTCAAAATGTTCCAAACAAGAAATATAAAAGAAAACATCCGAATGACACTTCTTAAATTATACACTTTTATATTTTGATATTTGCCCAACGTGTAGACTCACTTGGATTGAGGACACTTATATTTTGGTATAAGCAAATATCAATTATCAGTAAATTTATATAGGAAAAACACAAATTGGGCTAGTTTCACAAATGATGAATTATTGAAACCCTTTCCTGAAAGCTATGAGAAACCCTTAAGGGTTTAAAGCATCAAAATTATTAAAAAAAAACATTTCCAGAAGAACAAATCATGAGGCAAGTCCTATTTAGAACCAATCATTGTTAATTGCTCATGGAAAACAAATCAGGTGACTGCCTTCGAGATTTTGCTCCATGTAGTGGCACCTGCATGAAATGACAATCAGTGATGAGAGCGTGAAATACAGATAAAAGATGGAAAGAGTATAATTACTCCACTACATATAAAAATTTAGTGTACAGTATAATTTAACAGCATTTAAGCAGTGACGGTTATAAATTTCTCATCCAAACTTAAAGTCAATCATGTATCTTCATATATTAATCAGTTACATAATGAAAGTACTGTCCTGTCCCTCACTCTTCCAAGTACCAACATCTTTACATCTTTTCCAATATCCATTAACTGAGTGCCTCCCACCAATAGCTATTTCATTTTTATTTTGCCATGTTTTCTTCCTAAAGATGTTCTCTTGCTCTTGCTTCTACCTTGGGAAGGAGGTAAGTCCAAATGAACTCAATACTTTAAAGAGTTCCAAATCCTAAAAATGTGCATACTCTCCCAAAGAAACCCCATAATAAAAAAATATGGCAAAAAGATCTCTCTCATACATGGATCATAACTATTCATCTTTATCCCAAATGCATAGCACATGCCAACCACTGCCTAAATATAAAATGAAAAGAAAAATGCATCCAGTATAGATATTTAAAAATAGATCACTAGTCAGAATTAAAAAGCTACAAGGATTAATATAATCATGAAAAGAAGCCAAGTCAATAAACCCTTTATAGTGGATCAAATGCAACCAAAACATAAAAGATATACAAACAAAAATCATAGCTAATATAAAGAGAAAAGAGAAATAAAATATACATGATCAAAATAAAACAACATGATAATGTTTCTAAGCTCTAATAGAGGATAAAGCCAGTGAAGCAATAGCTGCCAGTGTCATGAATAATTCCGAAACAATTCCACGAATGCTTAAAACAATTCTTTGAGTCTGAGATGAAGATAATAAATGATCGCCAAAGTAGATCCAAAGTAGCAGAAGTTGACAATTAAGAAGGAAATTGACCGAGATCCATGAAGCACATAACGTATCATAACCAAAATTCCAAAAGTAAGCTTTATGAAGTATAGAAGCTTTATGAACAAAATTTCAAAGGTAATCTGTAGCAGCATGTGTAAAAGTATAGAAGAAAGGCACTGTAAGATGACACCCCTGAAGCAAAGTAACATAAGGTTCCAATGAGAGTAAGGTCCTGACAGAGAAGCTCCATTGAATATATTAAAAGTATATAGCTGATGCATAGAAATATAACCAGCTATTGAATTTTAAGAGTAGCATTACAGGAAGTAGCAGATTGGTTTGTTCTTGGTACATAGCTCTGCAAAATGACATTCCTGGAGCAAACAAGATCGATGGATATGATCTATAAATTGTGTAATAGAGATGTGCAGAATGACATTCCTGAACCAAAGAAGCATAAGCATCCAAAGTATCATGAGAGTAGTATAATAGTGACTATTAAAAGTTCAGGAAATATCTAGCCAATAAGATGAAGAATTCCCTGCATAACACTGTCCTTTCTTCAATTACAAAGGAGAAAGACAGGGATCGCCAAATAAGAGCAGCAATTATTAATAATGTAGACCAGCAAGTCCTTTCTTCGAAGCAATACAATGTATTCAGAAGCAACATCTGGAAATCTAGCATATAGTATCAGACGCCTATGTGTATAACAACAAAAATGGAACCCAACATAGTCATTGTGAGTCATATAAATAGATAGCCAGTTGTTGAGTATGGTATTTGTAATGTATATTTGACAATTGAGATCTATGTTGTGTTAATGCAGCATGTAGGATAAGTTGTAACTGAGAGTAAAAGAAGGTCTAGCAGTATGATAAGAGATTCCTATGATTTATTGTAGCTTGACATAGACAGTAGAGGCAGAAAGAGCAGATAATAGAAAGAACATGTTTAACCTATTTACTATATAAATAAACTGTTAACCCAATCCAAAAAATTAGAACAATAAATAAAGGAAAAGAACAAGGAGGCTCAGATCTACTATTTAATCTGCAACTAAATCAAAACGACTACAATCGGTTACCTACAAAAGAAGGCCATCCAAGATTGCTGTCATTAGAAATAGTTGAATCAGCAAAACATACATCCCAAAATCATCATAGCTTCCATATACAAACTTTAAACCAATTTCAAAATATGTTAGAAAGCTTCTTTACCCTCCAAGCAGTCAAGCACCTGATAAGAAAAATACAACAAAATAGATAGATCTACGTGATGAAAAAACTACCAACAATAACGAGATCATGAATCATAGATCATGCTGCCATTATAAATTTCCTTGCAAGCGATTTATACAAAAAAAAAAAAAATTGTAGCAAGTGGAATTTTAAGAGAAAGAAATTGTGATGTTCAAAGGATTCTTAGTAATGAAGTAATGGAATCTTGTTATGGATGATAATAAATATCTATTTGAGATGTCTGCAGCTGCAGCAAATAAAATGGGTGTATACATTGTGGATTACACCATTCATTCCTGCTAGCAGCACAATTATTTAGTCACAACCAAATATGAAAACTTAAGCAACATATATAAACAGATTACACCATTCTTTCCTGCTGGGCAAACTACCATTGCTATGAGTAGGTTGAGTGCATTGGTTGGCTAAATTGACAAAAGCAGGGATATCCTATTTGCTAACAGTATTATGATAAACATTATGTAGGCATGCCCGATATATGATCGTCTTTGTATAGGCTTCCTCCCTATGCTCTATATTATCTATTCTCTTGATTAGCTCCCACTTTCTAAGCACCTAGTAGCATATCTAGTTTAGCTTTTTCTTAATCAAACTATACTTCTTGGCACCAAAAGAAAAAGCACAAGCAGACACGAATAAGCACTATTAGACACGAATGCCGGCAGTGATGGAAACAATAAGAGGAGGAGATTTACCTGAGACCGGCAGTCAGAGGATCAACACTGGTTGTCACGAATCAGCTAAGGAGGATGCTGATCGGAGCAAATCCATCGAGAAATTGGCCGACGACATCGATCGAGCAAATCTACTGAGAAATCGATCAAAGAGGACACCGATCGGAGCAAATCCACAGAGAAATCGGCCAAGGAGGATGCCAATCAGAGAAATCCACCGGATGGAAGGATTGGAGGATGGGAGAAGAGAAGAATGGGAGAATCTAGGTAAAAGAAATTAGGAGCAAGAAATCTGCCATGGGGGAAGAGAGCTGGAATCCGCGCGCTGGAGATGGCGGAGGGAGGGAGAAGAGGAGATCAGCTGGGGCTAAATCGAAGAGAGAAAAACCTCCCATCGTTTTAAAACGTCATTATAGACTAGTTTTTTTCGACACTTTTTACCAGCGTCGCTAACTATGCGGGCTTTACGATGCTTTGGCCTAGCATCGGGAAAAACACGTTGTTTTTTTTCTTACTGCACAGGGGGACCTATTTTTGACCACCTCTTATATGGTAACTCCTATTTTGTGTTATTCTTTTTGCATCCCTTGCTAAATCAAACTCTATTTTTATTATACCAATATAGCTTCGACTACTCTTCTTATCACCCCCCCCCCCCCGGTGGTATTAGAGCTAGCATCTTGGGTGATATCCAAAACATCTTGACTTGAATCTATGGGAACATCATCAACACCATCGCCAGATGCTTTTGGCATCTGGCATTGTAATCTCCACATGGTGTGTATTATCAAATCTGCCTTTAGTAGTGTTATGGCAACTGCTTACTCAGTCTTGAGGAGCAACTAGATTACCGACTATGACACTAAACAAGGAGAAGACAAGCACTGACTAAGGATCCACCCGGTAACCGACTGAGTGGAAGCCAACTAAGTCAGTTTTTGCACCACATAAGCTACAAAACTCTACATCAAGAGATTACATGTAGCCGGGTCTGACTGCCAACATTCTTTCATACATATATATTGAATAAATGTTCGGTCTAGTCTAATTGCCTAACATACTTAGTCAAGAATGACATGATGCAATGTCTAGGCCCCCTCTTTTTTGGTACCAAGTAAACCATCCTAATACTCAGAGTTCATGATATCCAAGTAAGGTGGCAAAGATAAACAAATTCTAGCTATCTCTATGAAGATTGTGGCCAACAAGTTGTAACTATCTGAATGAAAAAAGTGGCAGACAAGATCACTGCAATGGCCATGATCCCAATAGAAAAGATTCCAGAGGACAGGATCCCATATCCTACCTGAAATCTATTATACCTGTCAGAGGAGACCACCTCCCGCATAGCATTCGGTTACCCGTGTAACTCTACAAATAGGGAAGAGGGGACCCCCGGCGAGGTACATGAGGTTACATTCTAATACCGTTCTATCATGCTCATTCAATCATCTCCCTCACCATTGCTCTCAACTCTGGCTATTCTAACTCACTTCACTCTTTATTAACTTAAATATTGGAGGGTTCCTTGCTAGAAACCCCGATCAAGGAATTATTCTTGCATGTCTCCATTTGAGAGTCACTAGGAGCGGCACCCCTTTTCTATCAGAGTAGCTCGAGAGACCCTCGGGCACCATCCAAGTTTTGTTGAAGAGTGATTTAACATAACAAATTGGCATGCCAGGAAGAGGATAGAATTTTCAAGAAGATCTTGGATCTTGAAGCCAATAGTGATCACTCAGGCACAAGACACCTCTACTAGTCATACCGAATGCTCTCCATGTCACAAAAAGTATTCCGACTAGGTGCTGGAACCTTTTGCTCTGCCTCCCCCACTACCGATGATCCAGTAAGACTTACCACCTTGCCATAATAGGTTCAGGCCCTAACCACATTGATGTAGGGGCTATAGCAGTAGCAACCTTCTATGATGAATAGCAGAAGCTAGAGGTCCAGCTATCCCCACTATTGCTTTAGCCCACCCCAGTCATTGATCTCTAAGAGGGAGATCTGATCATCGATGGACTTCCCACCAATCCCGGTCTCACTCGCCTCATTGAGCTAGTTACCAATCTTCTCGTGGGAGGTCCTCTTACTAACATACCATCTACCGATCGAGGTCCCTCTCTCTGCACCAAGCAAGTTTCCAACATGATGGTCGGCAACAAGAGAGGGAGCTGAAATGGGAAAAGCACCCCCATTCCACATCCAAATCTGAATCCTCACAATCAGGATCTATTGATGAGGTTATTCAACACTAGCCAAATAATGCTTTGATGATATGAGTGCAAGTTAAGTGAAGTCAATCATCAACTTGCTGATCTACAAGGAGGGAGTCATGATCTAACTAAATTCAACTCTCGCCCTCCTGACAAATCACGGAAGAATCGATCCCGAGTTGGTTCAAGATATCCTAGATGGATCCTTATGATAGCACCACATATCCACTGGATCACTTGAAGAGCTACAAGGCTCTCATGCAAGTTTAGGGCATTACTGATGCCCTGCTTTGTCTTATCTTCCCAACCACTCTTCGCAAAGTGGCTCAAGTATGCTACTCCAAACTCAGCCAAGGAGTGTTCATTTCTTCAGATAGCTCGAAAGGCAATTCGTGATATATGTTAATGCTAGTCGAAGGATGCCATGAGAGCTTGATAGTCTTTTCTTTATCTAGAAACAAGATGGAGTCACTAAGAGACTACATGGCCTGATTCAAGATCTACAACTTGGACAAGTCTGGCATGCTAGCGAGAAAGAGGGGACTCCATTCCTCCCAATTCATCTATTCTTTGGATAAGACTTATCCTAAGTCTTACTCAGAACTACTGGATCGCATTCAGAAGTATATTCATACAGAGGAAGGTGCTGTTACACGACAAGAAAGCAATAGCAAACCAAAGAAGAAGCAAGCCAAGAGGGATTCAAGCAAGGGCCAAATCGAGAAGCCCAACTCATCTAGCTAGCCAAACTCTGGGCTGAGAAACTTGGTCAATACATCAGGCAACTTTACTCCTCTCTAAGGCCCCAGATTCAAAATTTTTATGGAGATAAAAGGAGAGCAATTCCTTTGAAAGGCTTACCCAACGAAGCCTTCAACCTCCCATGACAAGAGCAAGTACTATCGCTTCTACTGAGATCATGGCCATGACACCAAAGACTACTTCTAGCTGAAGAGGGAGATTAAAGATCTTATTGACATGGCTATCTCAGAAAGTATGTCCATGGAGGTGCTCGGCCTGACATCCAAAAACCCGACCAATAGCAAACTCTAAGATAATAATGATCGACTACTGGTTGAGTCAAGATGATCTCCTGGGGGATAGAGCACTCTTCAACGAGGCCGAAAGGAAAGGAGAGTAAAAATTTATTTTTTTAATAGTCTTAGTTGGAATCCAAAATCTTTGTGATGATGATGTTGTCATATTAATGATAATAGCAAAACATGATGTATAGAGAGTTTTAATTGATGGTGAAAACTTGGCTAACATCTTATTTTATAATACTTTTGTTCAGATGAACTTATATGAAAATCTATTGAAACAGGTTTTTGTATCCTTAGTCGGCTTCTCAGGAGGCTTCGTCAAAGTTGAAGGTGAAAGTAATCTTCTTATCACTACAAGAACTCCACCCTAATAAAGTATTGTTTTCATAACTTTCATAGTTATTCGGGTACCCTTAGCGTATAATATTATTCTCGGATGGCAAGGGTTAAACAAGTTAGATGGAATTGTCTCCATCAAATCCCTTCTCATCATTTTCTAACAAGGAATGGAGTCAACGAAATGTGCGGAGATCAACAACTAGCTTGACAATGCTTTATGATGTCGACCAAAGTCCACAAGACCATTGAAGTCCAAGCTACCAAACAACTGAACTAGAGGAAATTTAAGAAAAGAGGAGAACTAATTGAGCAATTGCTTTCCTTTCTCCTAGAGGATGACCCAATCAAGTTTGTGCAGATTGTTGCCCTTTTGCTCGAGAAAGAATGGAGCCGACTATTGGAGTTCCTTTGATGGAATGTGGATATTTTTGCTTGGTCGGTGTTAAACATGCCTGGCATCTCCCTAGAGGTTATTATCCACAAGCTCAACATCGACCCCAAGTTTAAACTAGTCTAGTAGAAGAAAAGAAACTTTGCTCTTGAAAGGCAAAAAGCCATTGATGAAGAGGTCGACAAACTCCTCGTGGCTAGATTCATCCAGGAAGCTTACTATCCTGACTGGGTAGCTAATGTATTCATGGTCAAGAAGGCTAACAAAAAGTGAAAAATGTACATTGACTTACTGACCTTAGCAAAGTATGCCTAAAAGATAGTTTTTCTTTATCAAAGATTGACCAGCTAATCGATGCTATCTCTAGACACAAGCTACTCAGCTTCATGGATGCTTTCTCAACTATAATCAAATCAGGATGGCTCTAGAGGGCAAGAAGAATATTACCTTCATCATCAAAAGAGGTACTTATTGCTATAAAGTAATGTCTTTTGATTTGAAAAATATAGAAGCCACTTACTAATGATTAGTCAACAAGATCTTTAAAGATCAGATTGGTTAGAACATGGAAGTCTACGTTGATCACATGCTCATCAAAAGCTCAGAAGAACCCAACCACATTAAAGACCTAGAGAAGGCCTTCAATGCCTTTGTCAATATCAGATGAAGCTAAATCTAAGTGTACCTTTGATATCACCGTAGGCAAGTTTATTGGATTCCTGGTCACCTAGTGAGACATGGAAGTGAATCTGAAAATGATTTTGGCTATACGTGATATGCGGCACCCAACTTCTAAGAAAGAAGTACAATAGCTGATCGATTGCTTCTCAGCACTTAGTCAATTCATCTCATAATCAGTGGAGCACTGCCTACCTTTCTTAAAAGTCTTGCACCAAATGAATGACTTCACTTAGACTAATGGGTGTAGACAAGCTTTTGAGGAGTTGAAAAAGTTCATCGGCTCTCCACCCTTACTCTCCAAACCAAAAATCAAAGAAAAACTCTACTTGTCCCTGGCAGCATTCCTAGAAGCAGTTAGCTTTATATTTATTTGAGTGGACTCAAAAGCCCATTTATTATACTAGCCAAGTACTTCACGATGCAAAGACCAATGCTCGAAACCTAAAAAGATTAAATAATATACTAATCATCTATGCATAACATCTCAGGCTAACTTCCAAGCTCATTCAATTATCATCCTAACTGACCAGCTATTCAAAGCTATTCTACAATGGCCAGACACCTTCAAGAGAATGGCCAAATGGATAATCAAACTTAATGAGTTTGACATCTCCTACTGATCAAGGTTATCTATGAAGGTCCAAATTCTAGAGGACTTCCTGGTTGAGTATACGTGGTCGAACAACATGATTGAGGAGGCTTCCATCAAGTAGATTGATCCGAGGATGTCTTGGATCCTGCATGTAAATAGAGATTCAAACACTCAAGGAAGTGGAGTAGGGCTCATCCTTACAAACTCGAAGAGAGTGGTTGTAGATCATGCACTTCACTTCTCATTTAAGAAACCAACAATCAAGCCAAGTATGAAGCTCTCCAAGCTGGACTAAAGCTGGCCAAAGAACTTGAGGTGCAAAGTCTTTGAGTCATCATCAATTTTCAACACAGCCAATTAAGTCATCGGTGAATATAAGGCTTGGGATCCAAAAATGGCTAAGTATCTCAATAAGGTACTGACTCTCATGTCGACACTCAAGTACTTTGACATATTCCACATTCCAAGACAAGAAATGCTCAGGTAGACACATTTTCTTAATTGGCAACTTCAATCAATAGCTCCCTCAGTCAAACCTACATCGAACATCTAGAAGCACTCAGTATTGATATAGCCTAGGAAGTTCAATAAGTCAACCATGAACCTAGTTGGACTGATTCTTTGATCAAGTTTTTAATAGGAGTATTGCCTGACAACCCTTCCAAGGCAAAATAACTAAAGTAGAAAACTTCTGAATATGTGCTACTAAATGAACAACTTTACAAGAGATCCTTTTTCCTTCTCTACTTAAGTGCTTGCTTCCCATTAAAGCTGACAATGTTCTTCGAGAGATCCCTGAAGGAATCTACAAGAATTGTCTTGGGGATAGATCACTGGCCTACAAAGCTTTAAGGTAGGGATATTACTAGCCCACCATGTAAGAAGATGCTATGGATCTTGTTCGGAGGTGCGATCAATGTCAACAGTATGCAAGCATCCAGTGGCAACCAGCAAGCCAATTGACTTAGCTTTCATCTTCCTAGCCCTTGCCTAGTAAGGAATGAATTTATTCAGTCCATTTTCCCTGGCAACCGATCAACAAAAGTTTTTCATTATCGCCATGGACTATTTCACCAAATGGATAGAGGCAAAACCCATAATGTACATTACCGAGAGCAAAGTCAAAGATTTCTTTTAGAAGTCTATCATATACCAATTCGGGCTTTCCCATATTATCATCATCGATAATGCTCAATAGTTTGATAGCCGAGTATTCAAGAACTTTCATGCTGAACTCCGTATTCAATATCGATTTACATCTATCGAACATTCGCAATCTAATAAGTGGAAGTCATGAATTGGACAATCCTGTAAAGGTTCGAACCAGGTTGAATGAAGCTAAAGGCAAATAGATGGAGTTATTGGGAGTGCTGTATGGGCATACCGAACAACTCCTTGAGTACCAACAAATGAGTCTCCTTTCAATTTGGCTTTTGGCATAAAAACTATGATCCTAGTAGAAATTAGACAACCAACTATATGAATTGAGTATTATGATGAGTCAAGCAACTCAAGCCAACTAAGAGCGAATCTTGATCTACTAGAAGAAAATCAAAGTCAAGCCTCCATAAGAATAGTAATGTATCGACAAAGAGTCACTCGATACTACAATTCATGAGTAAGATCCAAGACTTTATGCCCAAAAGACCTCGTGCTATAGTGTATTTAAGTCTCAAGACTAATAGAACAAGGAAAATTATCTCCAAATTGGAAAAGACCCAATCGAGTAGTTAAAGCTTTTCAACGAGGAGCCTAAAGATTGAAGATCTCAATGAAATACCAATTCTTTGGTTTTGCATGTGAAAAATCTCTGAATATACTACCAATAATGTGAAACATTAAGTTAACAATATAATGACAATTTCTTTTAGCAATGTTTATAGAAGTCTCATCTTGATACTCCAAATGCTTAGTCATTCATCATCGAGCTCCCTCGGGACTCACTCCCCTCCAGTTGATTGACAATGGTCAAAGAAGATGGCTGCACCCTCGTGCCTCCATCTTACTCAGGTCTCACTTTTTCAAGATTTGCTTTCCTTCAACTGATTGACAACTGATCGAAGAAGATAGATACACCCTTATGCCTCCATATTACTCGAGTCTCACTCCCTTGGGATTCATTTCTCTCTGACTAAATCACAACCGATCAAAGAAAATGGCTGTGCCCTTGTGCCACCATCTTACTTGAATCTCATCCCCTTCTGGCCGCATGACAATTGGCTGGTACATGGTCCATCATCTTTTTAGGCAACTGATTGACACTCATTTATCTCAGAAAAAGTATTGCATGCCTAAGTACTAACTGACTTTCAATAATTAGACAAGTCCAATAGTTGAGGGTTCTACTCCTATTCAAGAATTTGATACACCGATCATCATGATTGGCTTTCTAACCAACTAATTGACTTAAACAAATTCTGTTATTTTGTTGCGGCTAGGTCATGTACTTGTTCAGGCTCACAACACTGAGGTATTCAACTAAGATCTTTTTCCTTACTAAAGGGCTTAACAAAAATTCACCGACATCTTATTCGACTTCCTATAGTCAGTGATATTCCTAAAGTCTTATCTACCAAATAGTTCATTCAATTACTATGAAAGTTATTATTCAGTTAGTGATTCATTGTCTGACTTAGTTACTTAGTAAAAATCAAGAACATTTAGATAAGATAATACTGAAGAGCAATAGTAAACTTTTCACTGATAAAAAATTGCTATTGCAAAATGTCAAATTTCAAAAATATAGGAAAGAAAAGTACAAAAAGGAAGAGAAAAGCCCAAAGTTAAGCTTCGGGCATGGTAGTAACTTCCTCAGGGTCTCTAGACGTAGTCACCTCCAATTTGGGGACTTCAGTGGCTACTTTGATAGCCTCAGTGGCTTCTTGTTTAGTCGCCTCTTCCTCCTTTTCTTCTTCCTCCCCAAGTGCCAAGATTTTGCTCATGTCGAGCTCTAGGAAAGGTTGGGCCACCTCTTTCCTACAATCAGTGAACCCGACTATATATGCATCCACTCTGCCTTTGATGGCATTTACTTTGCCTTTGATGGCATCGTGTATGAAGTCATTGGACTCCTTGTACTCTACCACCACTTAGACAGCTACAGATGTAACCTCTTTTTTCTCAACCTTAGCGTCCTCACTAGCTAGGTGGAGAAGGTTGGCGTTTGTTGTAGTGGAGCTTCCACCTTGGCTGCATGGGCTCACTCCCGGGTGAGCACTATAGGGTTTTATGTAGTGCTCCCAAGCCGTGGAGAGACTTGGGAGGCCATGGCAGGGATGCTAGAGGTGATTCCTGGAAGCTTAGAGGCATGCCAAGCAATTTCTGGAGGTGTTCCAAGAGATTCCTAAAGGTGTTCCAGGGCTCTAAGTCATTTGGATCATGGCATGCTGAGCAAAGGGCTTGATCCAAGGTTGAGTGTTTTCTCATGTGGCTTAGAGGGGAGTTTTTTAAGAGATTGCAACATAACCCAATTGGGTTATGGGGTTGGATCCAGGTTAGTTAGTTGGTTAGGAGGTTAGTTAGTTTGTGGTTAGTTGGTTGGTTGTAACCAATTAGGAAGCCCAACCACCTGAGGAGTTCTAACTGATTTTTTATTGGGACATCCAAGTCCTAAACACCCATGTGGTTGAGTCCTAACAAGATTCAAGAAGGCCAAGAAGTGGTTGATGCCTAGAAGAGCCCAAGATTCCCAAGATCCAGACCGCACGCCCCATGTGCTATTTAATAGGGGGCGTGCATGAGGATTGGTATAGAGTTCATAAGGACTTCTCATGGTCATGGAGTGACCGTGAGGGAACGCCTCTTGGGGGCAGGACCGTGGGAAGACCTCCTAGGTTTCTAGGAGGCCATGGTTGTGGGATGCAGAGATGTGCACGTGGAGGCTTGTTCATGTGGAGGGCTTGGACCGTGGGGTGTTCCACGAGGCTTTAGAGAAGGAAACCTGCACTGAGATATTGTCCATAGGTGGAGGTTCTTTTCAGGTTTCAGAGAGAAGGGACACACATTGAGGTATTGTCCGTGCATGGCAATACATGGGTT
Source organism: Areca catechu (assembly GCA_021397845.1). Taxonomy (NCBI): domain Eukaryota; kingdom Viridiplantae; phylum Streptophyta; class Magnoliopsida; order Arecales; family Arecaceae; genus Areca; species Areca catechu. Next base: position 188,514,320 of record CM038051.1, read on the forward strand.
CTTGGGGTGTGAGGCCTGCAAGAGAGAAGACTGCAGGTGATCGTGAGAAGCTTCTGGCATTTCAGAAGAAGTGCCAAGTGTTTTGTCTTGTATCTTGTAACAAGGTTCTTCTCCAAAAGAATAAAGGAATCTCTCTTTTTCTCCTGTATATCTCTTTCTATCTCCTTGTAAATCTTAAATCCAAGAACAGGTTGCTTCTACTGCATAGGCGCTGATCCGGATTCTTCCAACAAGTGTATCAATTCCTAGGAATCTCAACAATTGATATCAGAGCTTGGTTTGAGTGTTGGGAGAGGAGGGTTCAAGAAAGAAGAAGTCTGACATTGGTGTTAGGTTTACACAGCTATCTGGATGCACTGTGGAAGCACAGGTTGGTGTTGCAATCATGGGGATAGAGCAGGAAGACATCAATTCAAGGTCAGAAGTGTGGTGGAGCATGAGTCTCAAGAGCTATGGAGCATGGGTTGATATTCCAACTGGGGAGGCAAGATGGCTTCGCCTGGAAGATGTCAGCTCTGGAGACAGCAGGAAGGGTACAACGGTCATGCAAAGCTTGTCAGGGATGAAGAAAGGAAAAGCCTAGATTTCTTAGGTTTAGTTGCTGGGTTAGAGGAGTTGGGATGAGCTCTTTATTTTGGAGGAGCTTGCGGGATGCAATGTATCCAAAATGGTCTCAAAGAGATTCACAGGATGCGAAGGGTCCGAGGAGGTAGCGACGGGGTACGAGCTGCAATGGCAGGGTTAGCAGGGTAGTGTTAAGTGGCTGGGATTTCATTCTGTGCATCAACGGGACTTCAATTTTAGGTGGAGCATCGGGAAGAGGTGGCTTCATGGGTGGAGTAGGATTCGGCACGAGTTCAAAGCAAGAGATGCAGGGATACTGGCCATATCCTAGCATAAGTACTGGGGGTGCACTTAGCCAGGTGGAGCAGAGTGTGCCGAGATTGACGTGGCTTTGAGGAGTTGGTATCAGATAGAGCTTCAGTTATAGCAAGTACTTTAGGTTTGCTATAGTCTCTCCAGAAAAGTCCAAGAAAAAGATTGATGTAGCTGTTAAGCAAAAGGAAGGCTACAAAAGTTGCTATAGTCTCTCCAGAAAAGTCCAAGAAAAAGATTAATGCAGCTGCCAGGCAAAAGGAAGGCTACAATGATGGTGCCAAGATACAAGCAAGGATCTTCAGTTGAGGAGGCGGTCATCCCAAAGGCCTCCAAGGGTGCTCAGCACAGCTGAAGGGTGTTGGCAGAGGCAAGGAGATCTGCACAAGAGGCTGTCAGGACACGTAGTTATAGCAGGGTTGTGCAGGAGGACATTGCCATATTTGCCAAGGCTTGGGATACCAAGGTAGATATTGTAAAGTTTGGTGTGGTGCTTCCAAGCCTTTGAGAGACTTGGAAGGCCATGGCAGGGATACTGGAGACGATTCCTGGAGCTTGGAGGCATGCCAAGTGATTTCTAGAGGTGTTCCAGGAGATTCCTAAAGATGTTCCAGGGCTTTGAGTCATTTGGATCATGACATGCTGAGCCAGGGGCTTGATCCAGGGTTGAGTGTTTTCTCATGTGGCTTAGAAGGAAGTTTTTTGAGATATTGTAACATAACCCAATTGGATTATGGGGTTGGGTCCAGGTTAGTTAGTTGGTTAGGAGGTTAGCCAGTTGGTTAGGTTAGTTGGTTGGTTATAACTAATTAGAAAGTCCAACCACTTGAGAAGTTCTAACCATTTTTTTATTGGACCATCCAAGTCTTAACCGTCCATGTGGTTGAGTCCTAACAAGATTTAAGAAGGCTAAAAAGTGGTTGACACCTAGAAGAGCCCAAGATGCCCAAGATCAAGACTGCACGTCCCAAGTGCTATTTAAGAGGGGGCGTGCATGAAGATTGGTATAGAGTCCATGAGGACTTCTCACGGTCATGGAGTGACCATGAGGGAACGCCCCTTGGGGGCGGGACCATAGGGAGACCTCCTGGGTTTCAAGAGGCCACCGTTGGTGGGTTGTAGAGAGGCGCACATGGAGGCTTGTTCACATGGAGGGCTTGGACCGTGGGATGTTCCACGGGGCTTTGGAGAAGGAAACCTGTGTTGAAGTATTGTCCGTAGGTGGAGATTCTTCTCGAGTTTCAGAGAGGAAGGATGCACATTAAGGTATTGTTCGTGCATGGCCGTATGTGGATTTTTGGGGCGTGTGGCCTGCAAAAGAGAAGACGTGCGGGTGATGGCGAGAAGCTTCTGGGATTTCAGAAGAAGTGCCGTGTGTTTTGTCTTATATCTTGTAACAAGGTTCTTCTCCAAAGGAATAAAGATATCTCTCTTTTTCTCTTGTATATCTCTCTTCTATCTCCTTGTGAATTTTGAATCCAAGAACAGGTTGCTTCCACTGCGTAGGTGCTGATCCGAATTCTCCCAATAAGTGGTATCAGTGCCTAGGAATCTCAACAAGCGCCCAATCTTTCTTGGCCATTCAAGCTTCCAAGTCCTAAATGGTGGTCTCTTCAGAATTGCAAGAGTTGCAGAGGGTGACCAACTCCTTCAACTTTGATTCCCGCTCTGCAGCTTCCTTTAGCCAATGGTAGTAGCCAGCCACCCAATCTTCAGCCTCCTTTAGCTAGCTCTCCCAAGTGCCACCATGGTTAGGGTACTTCATAAGTGCCTCCTACATGACTATCATGTCATGAACAAATTGCATGAGCACAAAAAAAGCCAAGTCAGTTAATCAGCCTTAATGCATTGGCCAAAACATGACTTACCCTGGCGATGGCCCAGTTGATGCTGGACATCATGTCATTGAGATAGTGGGCTCTTTGCTTCTTCACATCTCAAGAAAGGAGCATTAGCTTTGATAGTTCCTGGGTGACCCATGCATCATGCATTGCAAAGTCGTCCTCCCTAACCCATTCTTGGAGGACATACCCGTCACCCTCCCTAACACAAGTGATGGACGTATTTCATCCCAAGGCCCTCCGAGATGATTCGGACACTCTCAAAGCTAAAGAACTTGGAGGGATTGCCACCTTTATTGTTGCGATCGTTGGAGCTTGCAGGGTCGAAGTTGGGTGCCTAGAGGATGTCACCCGAGAAGGAATTGGAGGAGCAGGGACTATCTCCACCTCATCATCATGGGTGAAGTCTCTTGCTATGTCTCTTGATCAAGGTGGTGGTACCCTGGCAATGGTAGAAGGGGCCCCAATTGAGGGCCCCGAGCATGACCATTTGGCAATAGCCTTCTTCCAACGATTGTCCTACGAGGCCTTCCAAAATTTATCGGTAGGTACCTTTTTCATGCCTACAATATTAACAAAATGACTTAATGAAAATTGAAGGTTGGAAAGAAAAGAACATACAAAAACAAACTTACTGAGTGAGTTCACCAGATTCAACTCAGCATCATAAAGGTTCTACTATGAGAGAAGTTCTCATGAGAGAGGAACCTCAATACTGCAAAGCTTGAAAAAATCTTCCTCACCCACCTCGAGGATCCAATCATTCTTATTCGAGAAGGTACTTGACTCTCTCCAAACCAAATGGACTCCCCAGGATTGGTTGGATGAATGGAAGAAGGAAGGCCAGGAAGGATTGCATGTCCATAATGGGGGCCGCTGAACCACCAACCCCTCACCTTAGGGTGCCTTTTCAATATAAAGAAGTCCCTGAATAAAGATACTCTAGGCCAAACTTTAAGAATATTAATAACAAAGAACAATGAAAGAAATAAGAATTTGAAAGAAATTTGGAGTAAGTTGAGCAAGAACCTCTTTGTAGACATTGAGGATATTTAAGATAAAAGGATGAAGGGGAAACTGAAGACTGGCATAAAGATCTCCCTTTTACATGATTGGTTGGGGACTAGAAGTTACTCAGTCTTCCAACCCCGGTAGATGAAGATAATAAATATCCAAGATCGATACTTGTCATAGATTTTGAGAAGATCGACTTCGATCATAGTGCAGACCTCAGTCGATGGGCTAGTAGGAAAGATCCTCAGGACATTGCAACTCCTAGCCTAAAAACATACTCGACGAGTAGGGGCTCTCACCTCCCCTAAGTTCTCATGGCTCTCCCAACCCGAGGAATTGCCTAGAGATGCCTACAACCCGGAGATGTTACTCACCAAATGACTTTCATCCTCAATGAAAGACATCTTCAGAGGAAGCAAAAAATATCAAAAGAATAGAGAAAATTGAGGGAAATTTGAAATAAATTCCTTCACCCAAGAATTGGATGAAGGTGGAAGGCAAAAACCAAGAAAAGCAAGAAAAACCAAGGACTATCATAGGAAACTCTACTGAACCCCCAAGGAGGAAATCTTTCAAAAGAAAAATGGAAGGAAAAGTGAAGGAAAGAGACCAGGAGGACCAACCTAGAGAGCTATAACCTAGGTTCTTTTTCTTCCTCTCTCTGCAACTCAAGCAGTGGCAACAAGAAGATAATAATGGCAATAGTAAAAGAACCATGGCAGGGAAAGCCTTATTTATACCTGCTTCGATGGTTGAGATCAAAGCTTCAATTTTGCCTAAGATCGTCAGATCTTGAAACGTGGTGCAACTCTAGTCGGCAACTTCGCATCACTTCAAAAAGCAGTACCAAGTTCTATGTAAATAATTTACGTGCTACAATTGTCAGGCTACATGGCACAATTTTGTTCGCCGAGGGGGATCAAATGAATCGCTAATCATCTCTAGGAGTTATTGCACAATCCTTTCATGCATTACACCAATGCTTCACCTGCACACCACTATTAAAGCAATAAAATAGCTGCAGATGGTTTTTGAGAAGCTAATGAAAGCTCAAAAAAAAAAGTCTACCCAACTCTTGAGGCTGGAGGGGTACTTACTCTCTTTGCCCAAAAACAAATAAACCCAAGTGATTTACTCAGTCCTATTCTAGACACGAGAGTAAAGGGCATCGATTATGGCAACTGCTTCTCGTCCTTGAGAAACAACTAGATTAGCGACTATGACACCAAGCAAGGAAGAGATGGGCATCACTAAGAATCCACCCGACAACCAACTTAGTAGGAGCTAACCAAGTCAACCACTGTACTACATAAGCTACAAAATTCTACACTAAGAGATTATAAGTAGCCAGGCCTGACTGTCAATATCCCTTTATACACATCTAACAAATAAATATTCGATCCCAAATAATTGCCTAGGCATACTTAGTCAGGAATGACAAGATGCAACATTTAGGCCCCCTCTCTCTCGATACCAAGCAAACCACCCTCATACTCGAAGTCTATGATACCTAAGTAAGGTGGCAAAGGTAGACAAATTCTAGCTGTCCCTATAAAGATTGTACCTATAAGTTGAAACTATCCTAATGAAAGTAGTGGCAAACAGGATCGCCACAATAGCCATGATTCCAAACAAAAAAGATTATAGGGGATAGGATCCCATATCCTACCTAAAATCTATTATACTTATTAGAAAAGACCATCTCTCACAGCATTCGGTTAACCATGTAACTCTATAAATTGATAAGAGAGGACCCCCGGCCAAGTCTGTGAGGTTACATTCTAATACCATTCTCTCACACTCATTCAGTCATCTCCCTCACCATTACTCTTAGCTCCGGTTGCTATAGCCTTCACTCTTTACTAACCTGAGCATCAAAAGATCCCCCATCAGGAATCTTAATCCATGGACTATTCTTGCGGGCTCCATTTGAGAGTTACCAAAAGCAACACCTCTTTTCTGTCAGAGTAGCCCAGGAAACCCTCAGGCATCGCCCGAGTTCTAGTAAAGAATGATTTGATGACAATAAGTAGCATCTTCTTTAAATTCTGTGGGAATAGAATGCTGATATAGAATTTAAAAATTTTATATATAATCAAATTCATGGTCAAGATTTTATAAAAATAAATATATATATGTATATAATAAAATTTGATAGGGAGTACCTGAGATATATATTTGACATCTATAATGGCCAATTTCAAGCCCATCCTAAATTAGAACGAGTTTTAATTTTCAATTCTAAAAGTATACAAAGATATATTAGCTTTTCTTCATATGAATTATTTTATAATTATAATGATAATATGATATTTTAATAATAATAAGTTTATTATTTTGGTAAAACAAGGGATAGAGGGAGGAGGAGAAGAGAAAGAAAGGAGGGAGGAAAAACTCAAATTTATCATCCAAACAAAGAATAGAATTATTTATACAAAGTTTTTTCTAAATAAAATTTCACATATAATTCTATAATATCAAACAACTTTGCTGGAGAGCTATGAGCTCGGCTCCCATTGCTTCTCGCCACTTAGGATCCTTTATAGCTTGGAAAAAGGTTTTAGGTTCTTCATGAGAGATGATAGCTGAAAGGAAAACTCGATGGAAAGTATTAAGCTTAAAAGAAGTGAGGAAGCAAGAAATAGGATAAGGCTTACCTGAGGTCACTGAATTGACAAATGTATCCAAGGATCTTCCCACTCTTGGAGCATCGATAATATAGTTCCGTAATCATACGAGTTGCTTCCTGCCTCTGACGGGCCATGAGTTAGGACTAATTGACTTAGAAGATGAACGCTCTTTAGAGAGATAGTGTCAATTACATCAAAAGCTGATTTGGATTTGACATTTAGTTCGAGTTCATAAAATTGGTTTGTATTTGATCTTACTCATGAGGAAGAATAGGGTTTGAAACATGTCCTTCAATTTGGCTTAAATTATTGGTTCCTAAAAGGAAGGGCATGTCGTAGTCAGTCTGATTCAATTATAGAAAAGAAGGTACTGCTAAAGAAGAAGGCAATGTTTGAGAATAAGGAAATTGTTCTCATGAAAGATAACATCACGTGAAGTGAATATTTTATGAGTTTCTAGATTATAGATGCAATAACCTTTTTGACCAAGAGAGTATCCAACAAATACACAAGCACGAGAACGAGGTTGAAATTTATCACTGGATATCTCATGTACATGATATAGGCTACCAAAAACTCTCAAATGATCATAGGTGGGTGGTTTGTGATATAAAAGTTCATAGGGACTGTTGCCAATCAATTTTGGTGTGGATGTCAAGTTAATTAATAGACGGCTGTCAAAACACTTTCTTTCCAAAATGATACAGATAAGTTAGCTTAAAATCTTAGAGCACGGGCAATATTTAATACATGTCGGTGTTTATGCTCAACAACCCCATTTTGTTCTAGTGTCTTAAGACAAGAAGTTTGTGATATGATCCTATGTTCTAGGAGATAATTTTAATGGTCCAGCTATAAACTCTTGAGCATTATCACTACATGTATTTAATATTGGCATTAAAATGATTTTTAGTAATAATATAAAAATTAACAAAGTATTGATATGCCTCCTTCTTTCTTTGTAACCGATAAATCCAAGTAGCCCTCATGCAATCATCAACAATAGTGAGAAATGTTGCCGCCAAGATCGCCATGACCTGTAGCTCCGATGTGGCATGAACTCGTCAGGCTCCCGTCGGTGCTCGGTCCTCTTCCAGCATGGCCTACGAAAATAAGGAGACCCAGGTTGGGGATCTGGAGAGGACACTCCGATGACCAAGTCAATTTGGGATGATCAAGGGGAACAAAACCTCTGTAGCAAAGAGCTTGGGGACCCTCCACGTAGAGGATGAAAGATGGAATTGAAATGGAAAGACATGGTCGAGTAGAGATCAAAGAGCTGGGAGGTTCTCTTGTTGGTTCCTTGCCCGTTTGCTTTCTGAATCTTACCAGTTGCCTCTTCCCTCTCAGGGGTCCTTTCTTCTATTTTTATATGAGTAGGAGTGGCCCAGACCAAACCTGGGGCTTCATTGAGATGTCCCATTCCTTGTATCCCTTTCTGGAGGGGTTTTTCTTTGTCTGCAGCCTCCCCCTGTCAGATCGGTCCTCTGGAGGAGATCCTTCTATTTGGGGGTGATCACCAGTAGTATAGATCTTGTCCATCCAGCGATGCAATTTTTCGTGGGAGGGGCGGGCACTGTGCCACTGAGCCCTGAGCCATGGTAGAGTGTTTCCATTCCAAGAGGGACCATCGGTATGTCGCAGGGCCTATGGCCTTAATGGAATACTTTTCATGGAGGAAGTTCAGGTTTTGTATCATGAGGATCAGTGCCCTCGGTTGCATGGTTGTTGACGTGGCAGTGCGCTACAGGATGTGAAGCCTGGTGGAGCATGCATTGCACAGGACATGTGGGTGGCACGTTACAGAGTTTGAATTTTTTGATAGGACGTGCGCCACTCCTAGGAGGTTGCAGGTAGCTTGAAGCTTCCATGTCACAGTCTGTATCTCTGCTGGTCCTCCCACTTTCTGTCACTGGCAGGAACTCCAAACTCAGTAGGAGGAGGGGGAGAGCTCAATCTGGAGAGCCTGACTCTAGGAGTGGGAGCACAACCTCAGCTAGGCACCCGACCTCGGATGTGGGAGGCCACCCTTGGCATGCATGAGCACGACCCCGGCCAGGAGCTGACATCAGACGGAGGGCTCGTCCTATGAGCACGACCCCGATTTGGAATTGACCTCGGACAGAGGGCTCGGCCTGGCATGCATGAGCACGACCTCGACTGGGGCTGACCTCAGATGAAGGGCTCGCCCTATGAGCACGACCCCGACTGAGAGCTGACCTTGGATGGAGGGCTCGCCCTGGCATGCATGAGCACAACCCCGGCCGGGAGCTGACCTCAGACGGAGAGCTCATCCTATAAGCATGACCCCAGCTTGGAGCTGACCTCGGACGGAGGGCTCGCCCTGGCATGCATGAGCATGACCCCGACCAAGAGCTGATCTCAAACGGAGGGCTCACCCTATGAGCATGACCCTGGCTGGGAGTGACCTTGGACGGAGGGCTCGCCCTGGCATGCATGAGCACGACCCCGACCGAGAGCTAACCTCAAATAGAGGGCTCACCCTATAAGCACGACCCCGACTGGGAGCTGACCTTAGATGGAGGGCTCGTCCTAGCACGCATGAACATGACCCTGGCCGGGAGCTGACCTCAGATGGAGGGCTCACCCTATGAGCACAACCCCGACTATAAGATGACCTCGGATGGAGGGCTCTCCCTGGCATGCATGAGCATGACCCCGACCAGGAGCTGACCTCAGATGGAGGGCTCGTCCTATGATCATGACCCTGGCTGAGAGCTGATCTCAGAAGAAGGGCTTGCCCAGGCATGCATGAGCACGACCCCGATCGAGAGCTGATCTCAGACAGAGGGCTCACCCTATGAGCACAACCCTGGTTGGAAGCTAACCTCGAATGGAGGGCTCGCCCTTGGGTCTTTAATTACGCATCGCATCTAGGTGGCACTTTCCACCTGTGCGACTGCTAGCTGTTGCCACCATGAGCTCCAGGTCAGCGGTTGTGCCACATCAGATGCCACCCACTCTTGAACCCGAGGAATGAAGTGGTGGTCGAGGCGATGAGAGTAATGATCACGCTAACATGGAGGGGCACATTTTTTATGCCATTAATGCCTCGAGCATCAATGCTCCGAAGATCATGCATCCACCCCAACAAAGTGATGCCACGTCAGCCTTCCTTTCAGGATACCATAATTACTGCACTAGAACCGACGCGGGCATCTCTGAATCAAAGCATCACCCTCAGCAGATCCCGACATGTGGTGAGCTTTGGTTGGCCAGGGAGATGAAGAGGCACATGTCTTTGACTCGTATGAGGCGACGGGACTCTACAAGTGCTTGAAAGGGACTTGCCCTCTTGCCCCCTTACCCCTTAAGGGTGTTCCGAGCACAGAAGGCTACAGTGCTCATCTTCTTCCCCAGTCTTCTTCCTTGCCCTAGGGTTCGAAGTTCCTAGCAGGTCAGACCTCTCCCTCCTTCTTCTTCCTTCCTTTGCTTCTTCTGTTCCTCTCCTTCGGCCTGTGCTGAAGGAGAGTTCTCGTTAGTTCTCTAGGCCACCTTTTCTTCTTTGCCTTCTTCCTCTTTGCTCATCATGAGTTTCTTTGGTGGAGGGCACCATCGCCCAGATTTTTTCGGCGAGGCGGGTCCATCCCAACCGAGGCCTCCTTTCTCAAATAGCGAGGCAGAGGATATTCCTTTTATAATCTGCAGGGGTCCCGCCAATCGGGGATTGTCATTGGATGCCCTGTGACTCCTCCACCTCCTTCTGTTCCTATCATGGAGCCGGGACCTTCTCCCCCTTCTACTCCCATCAGGGAGTCTGGTGGTCCCTCCAACATTGCTTCGTCAATGACTAGTGAGGACCTCCTCCATGTTGGGAGAGCATTTGGGGTCCCTGACTCCATCCAGCGTTCTGTTCCAAAACTGGAGGAATGGGTCACTTCTAGTGGTCCGGACCGAATCACCCTGTATAAAGACTTCTTCTTCGGGGGTCTTCGTTTTCCCTTCCATCCCTTCTTCCTCTCTTTTCTAAGCAATTATCACTTGGTCCCGGCCCAGCTTGCTCCCAATGCTGTCCGAACTATCTTCTGCTTCATTATTCTTTGTCACTTCTACAGGATTGTTGCCCATTTCTCCCTCTTCAGGGCCTTGTTCATCCTGAAGCGCCACCCATCTGACAAGGGGTGGTGGTTTGTGGCCCCCCACTCGGGGATCCTCAAGCTTGACACGCCTTCCTCCATCAAGAGATGGAAGGTCAGGTTCCTCTTTGCCTTGATTAAGGGGGTAGACTGGGTTTGTAGTGACCCAGACTGCTCCCCCAACCGACAATCTGTAGTCGAGCCGGTTGATAAAGAGATATTCAATCATTTCATCACTTTCGAGATTCCATCCCTTCGAATTTGCTAAGTAAAACCTTGTCGATGCCGAGGTCAGCCAGACCCCACCTCAGGGTAAGGGTTGATACCAGGCTTCCTCTTTTCCTTTTAGGTTTGATTTCCCACTTTGATAGGTTACTAACCAGTCTTTTTTGCATTCCACAGAGATGAGATTCTCCATGGACGAGCTCCTGAATATGTCCAAGAAGAAGGCTACCTCTGCAGGGCCCGAAGGGGAGCCTATGAAGAGGGCCCGGGAAGAGCCAGGGTAGAGGCCCATCGGTGAGCCCGCCAGGAGGGGGCCTCCCGCTGCACTAGCTGCACCCGGGCTGTTATTCCGTCGTCCAGCCCATGAGCCTCGGAGGGAGGCTCTACCAGCAGAGGAGGCTGTGCCAGCATTTTTGGTGGCCCCCGCATGAACTAAACTCCACCATAGTCAAAGGTGGAGGAGGTGGCAAGAAACGCCACCATGGAGAGCCCAGCACCACCGTCCGGGGATAGTCCTGCTACCGACCAGTCTATCACCGTCGTGCCCCCACTGGCCACTTACCCAAAGACCTCAAAATTGTTCGGGATACCGAGGTCAGGGTCGAAGAAAATATCCCTCGTCATGCCCCGGGATGCCAGGCTGACGAGGGATGGAAAGCTGGCCGAGGAGGTCTTGAATGTCCTTGTCCAGCCGTTGGACTACCAGGAGAGGACCGGCCGGCCACTGGTGGATGTCTTCACTGGGGTGTTCCCCCAAATCTTCTCGGTAAGTCACCTTCCTATTTGCTTCACTTTTTTTTTCTTATTTGTGGAGACACTAAAGATGCCCTTCATGCAGGTGGCCCTTGATGTCCAGCTCCTCAGGGACTCCTACCTGGGGCTGCTAAAATGGAAGTCCCGCCTTCGCAAGGAGAGGGACAAGGCCCGGGGTTGGTGTTGCCCAGAAATGGAGCCTAAGAGGGGGGGTGAATTGGGTCTTTTAAAAAATTTAACACAATAATGAGAGAGACTAGTGGTGCTAGTGAACAATGATGAATTCAATGCAAGATATTTAAAACGGTAGCAATAATCAAGGAGCAAGAGAGGAAGAGAGCAATCACACACAAACCAAGGTTTATAGTGGTTCGGTGCAAACCTAGCACCTACATCCACTCCCCAAGCCACCTTTAGGAATTTCACTATAATCCAAACAAGATTACAGTTGACTTGTTTTTCACAAGGCTCACAAGTCAAAACCTAAGTTGATTTTATCACTTAGGCTTACCAACAAACCTTAACACTTATTTTGTCTTCGGGCTCATAAGTTAACCCTAGTTGGTTTTATCCCTTTGGCTCACCAACAAACCACAATAACCTTCTTTCAAGACACCCTTGAAAGCAAGGTCAAATCAGAAAGTAAAAACAGATATACAATTTTAAAACTAAAACAAACTCTCTTCAAGAGTAGAATGGAATCTTTAAAGCTCAAGTTGATGCTTTGTCTTGACTCTTCCTTGGAATCTCCTTCAAAGTGCCTCTTTTGGAATGAAGTAAGGATGAGCTTGTAGGCTTTTCAAGGAATCAAACTATAAGAGGCTTTTGATGTGAAGTATTTGAGAGAATATAAGCTTTTTGGCTTTTGAATGGACTTGAATGCACTTCAATACACTTCCTTTTCTTTAAAATGAGGTTGGTGGAGGTTAAATATACCAAGAACCTTCCAAAAACGGTTTGTGACCGTTGGAACCTCGGAAATAGCCGTTTGGAGCTTGAAAAGCAAGTTCTGCAAGCCAGAAAAATAGATCCGTTAGAGCTGTCAGGCTGCAAGTGTCGAGACTTGGCTGTCAGGTGTCGACACTTGGCTGTCAAGTGTCGACACTTGATCTCTAGGTGTCGACACTTGAACTTTCAAGTATCGACACTTGATTCACAGGTGTCGACACTTGACACAAAAATCCTCAAATGACAAAGTTTTATATTTTCAAAATTCTCAGGCCTTGAGTTGACACTTGGAAACCTAAGTGTCGACACTTGGTTCTGGGTGTCGACACTTGGCGTGCCAAGAATTTTTGTCTATGCCAAATGCTGAAGTGTCGACACTTGACTTTCCAGGTGTCGACACTTGAGACTGAAAAGCTCAGATTCAAGTGTAAATTGCCTCGAAAACATAAATATAATTCTTGAAATTTAAATGAATCATAAATACATAATATTTAATCATTTTGATGCCCTTTTTCAATGAAGAGGATGTCCGGATTCATGAGAAATGCTCCGTGCCATTACGTGCCATGAACCATAAGTTTTTGAGATTTTGAGGTGCTTTCTTCCTGAAAACTCATAACTTGAAATCCACGTTAGTATACAATGTGCACTCAATGTTTTGTTATTCATCAAAATCACTGGGTGGATGCAACAATCTCTCTCTTTTTGATGATGGAAAAATCTTGAGTAACATAGCAATACATTTCAAACTTTAACTATTATAATTTATGAATATGAATTTAAGTCCATATGAGAGGCAAAAACTTCATAGTTAGGAAAAATCAATCTCCTCCTTAATTAGATACTTCTTATTAAGGTAAATTTCAAAGATTCTTACAAGGTGAAACCACAAAAATTCAAAAATTATGCATCTATACAATCAATACAATCAATATTATTCTCCCCCTTTTTGTCAATCATTAGAAAGGGGAATAACCTCCCCCTCATAATGAACATGGAGACAAAAAGATGGTAGAGAAAATAAGATATGTATCAGAGGCAAAAATATACCAAGATTAAAGAGTATCAAAGCTAAAGATATACCAAGATAAAAGAGTATCAGAGTTAAAGAAGGTAAATTGAACCATTCAAGCACAAATAATGAGCACTAAACTAAAATATATATATAATAGACAAGTTTTCAGTACAAAAATTTGCTGAGTCATCAGCAAGAACTGAAATATACAGATATCATCAGAGTCATACAAATATCAGAAACATACAACATATGAACTAAACAGACATCTATGAGGCTAACCTCATCAGATGGAATCTCAAGACTAAATGGGGCACTGATCCTAGCTCTAGTGGCTAAGGCCCTAGGAGGTACTAAAGCTCGACGACTCCTAGTGCGGCCAGAAGGACCAAAGGCGGGTACAACCCTAGATGATCTAGTGGAAGGGGGGGAAAGAAGATCAGCTGGTGTAACAAAGTCCGATGTGGAATCAACCAAGTCAGTAGGAGGAACTGGTGTAGTGGGAGGATCACGACTGACCACCTCATAATCATCAGCATTGTCATCACTGTCATTGTCACGGCCCACAACCTCTGTAGCTCTGTCATCATCCATATCTGCCCGATCACCACCCTCAGCAGTATCAGCATGGTCGCTCTGGTGATCGCCACCATCATCATCATCGTCATCATCGTCATTAGAGGATACAACTGCAGGGACTGTAGGAGGTATAAGGGATCTTAACAGATCCTCAATACGAGAGAATCCCTCCTCCATAGATCTACGGATCTCAGCATGCTCCGAGGTAGTATGTGCTCGAAGAAGCTCAACCTCACTGCGTAGCTGAGTCAACTCACCCCTGATCTCAGTGAACTGCTCTATGGCGTGCTCCTCAAAAGGTAGTCCAGTAGAAAGTGGCGGAGGAGCTGAAGTATTAGGAGTTGAATGCTCTGCCTGTGTCGATGGGATATCAACTGGAAGAAAAACTGCTGGCTCAGATGGTCCTGCCTCTGCCTCTCGAATCTCGTCCTCCTCATCTGGCTCCTGGCCAGACTCTCTGTGCACACATCGACCTGCAACTAATCTGTATCCCATACGGTGCAAAGACCTCTCGTCATACACATCTGTGTGTAGTATCTCCTTGGAAATCTCCCCCTCCAGTGATACTCCACAAGCTCTGAATAATCTGGTCAGTGCCATGTCGTAAGGTAAACAGTGACGGCGCTGTGTCGCAGCATCATGCATCTGAACTAGCATCAAGGATGGAAGATCAATCTATCTCCTCTCAATCAGACTCGTCATCACCATCAACTCCCGCTCAGTGATGAAGTCAAATCTCCCAGTCTTTGGTAGAAGTTACGTGCCGTGATGTGGTGCAATAGGCGCATCTCCAAAGATAACTGGTTCGCGGTAACTATGGATATACCGCGAACATCCTCTCTCTCAAGAATACACCTAAAGGCAGCCTCTCTGTCATCTACCGAAAAGACACAAACTCCCCTACGGGGGATCTCCCATGCTCTGCTCAAAAGCTCATCTGTCAGTGTAATCTGAACACCTCTGACTGTCATAGTCCACAGAAGTCGTCGACAATCCAACGCACCATAGAACTGAAAGAAAACGGTGCAGGTGGTTTGACATGATCCTATACTAGGCATGCAAACAGCTGCGGGAGCAAAATGGATTTTAAAACTTTTTTAAAAATCGCGCAACGGAAAACTGCTCCGGGTTTGAGCACAAGAAACAATAGGAAAAGGGCTTTGTTTCTCTCCCTCACACTCTACAAAAAACTAGTCCAGGAGTATGCAATGGATGAAAGGAATGATCTCTCAAACACTTAATGGAGACTGCTATTTTTCAACTCTTCACACGGTGTCACAACAATGAAATAGAGCTGATGTTGCACGGTGAAACCACTTACTAAAAACAGGGGACTGCAGTGGTATTTAAAGGCAGCAATGGAGGAAGACAGAGAGACTGGGAGAGGAAGAGGCAGCCGGCTACGTTTCTCCAAATTAATCAGCCATTAACAAGGGTTAAAACATAGCCAGTGGGAGGAGAAAAGATGCCCAGCACACGATCGTTTGGGTCGTTTAGGCTTCCAGCACTTGGGTTTCTTTCAACAACGTGTAAAACATTTACATGGTGAAAAAAGAACACCGGTTCAAAACTGGTCCAAGCAAAAAAACGGTCCAATCCATTTAAACCTCTTGGTTCAATCTAATTGAACCGGTTCAAGTCTAATTAAATTGGTTCAATGGATTAAAATTGGTTCACAACTAATTGAAGGCCGAAACGATCTCCGAATCAGTTCAAAACTGATTCAGAAAAATCCTGGCGTAGTCCTGGTCAGCCCAGAATAATTTCCGGTTGACACAGACAGGGGCAAGATGGGAAAAAGAGTGCTCAAAAATACTGTGACAAAAAATTGAGACGATTCCCAATCGTAATCGGTATCCGGATCAGAGAGTAATCCTCTATGGCGTGTGACCTCATAGGTTCGAACCTAAATGGTAGCACTAGAACAATTCTAGTACCAGCACAGGAAACCATCTAGCAATGGATCCCGGCGTCCGGATAGGTCGAAGATGCGGGAGCAAACTATCGAACCTCTGGCATATGGTTACCGTATAATTCATCCCTTTGACCTCTAATGATCAGGACGATTGAGATTGGGCTGCCAACCCAGACTGAGTCAGTCGACTACGTGTCTCAACCTTGCAAGCCCAGTGACTCTTCACTAGGGCTACCCCGGCCAAGGATTTGCTAAATTGAGATACTGCAAGACATTCAATCCAAACTATTTGGACAGGTCAATTCCATCTTGGTCCATCACTATTCCATAAGTACTTGCCTGTACCCAGAAACCTTCCATCACCGGATTAAAAATTCAAGTAGTCCGGCACCAAAGCGCAGGGAATTGCTTGCAAGCTACCATGATGACCTCAGGTCGGAAGGACACATATACCCATATCCAATCGTGAGTATCCCTTTGGCAGAAAGGGGCTGCACAGAGTCACGTTCAATGAGATATCACATATCCCACTTGTAGATCACATCAGTGTCACCACACTCATTTGGTCAAGAGGACAACCAAACGATGTGAACTACAACAACCTATATGGTGCGGGCACCAGACTCAGAAGAAGACTTCAGAGCTCCATCTGGATCTCTGATTGACATTGCCCGAGAAATTAGGGTTTGTAATAAAGGTTGACCTGGTCAACCAGTTTATTTATTTTTATTTATTTCTTGAGTCACCATTTAAATTTTGTTGAGTCATGTTGACTCGGTGCAAGTCCCGATGTGGTTTCAATTTGGTCCAAAATGGTGCCACATTTGTCTTCCAATCAAATCAAGGTTCAAGCAAGTAGAGGCCACACTCCAAGCCACACGCCCAGCCACACTCCGAGCACACGCCAGAGTCTAGGAGGCACCACAGAGGCATCCCAGTGTCATGGTCCCCACACCCAAAGAAGAAAAAATCAAATTGGAAGCTAATTTAAAGGAGGCGCCCATACCTGCCTATTTTACCTAAGCAAAGAAGGAAGAAAACTTCTCTTGGAGAAGAAATCAAAGAAGGACATCCAATTGAAGTTCAAATCAAAAACAAAGAGCTTAACTTGGAGTGGAAAAAATGAAGAAAATTATTTTTATGCTACTCTCTTGTGTTGAGTGACCTAGGTTTCTCTTCTTCCGCACTATTCTAAGTGTTGAGCTCCGTGAGGGGGTAATCCGGGTTCCATTGGAGCCTTGAGGAGGTGAGAGATCTCCATCTTTATCCAAAACCCTAGGTTAGCCACTTGAAATTCCAAAACCCTAGCCACCCTTCATTATTTTCAATCCATCAAACCCTAGATCCATCCATCTCCCACGGCCTCTCTCTCTCTACAAGTCCAGGCCGTCCACCTTCATCCAGATCCAGTCCGGCTACTTCAGATCCAGAGCAAGTTCCAAGGAAAATCACATCAGCTTCCAGGAGAATCCAGTTTTCAGCAATTTCAATCTTCAAGTTCATCAACCTGGTAAAATCTTTCCTTGACTCTCTGATTCCATCAATTGTTTTTCTTCTCTTCTAGATCTTGAGTTCAGGAGAAGCCAACCGGCCAAAGGACCAGTACTGGAGGATCCATTGCGAAGAAATATGAATCCGAGGATCCAACAATCTGCTCGGGAGAGTTCTTCCACCAAAATCTGTGAAGATCATTGTCTGGCTAGGTAAACCATCTCTTCTCTTTATTTCTGTTCTGTTAAAAGTTCGGAGTGAAACCCTAGGTCTGGGAGTTTCTCAACCCCCAGCGATCCGTTGCTTCTGAACTACTCTGATACTTTAGTTCCCTTAAATTGTGCTTTCAATTATCATATTAGTATCTTTCAATGTTAGGTTAACTTTTCTTTGATTTGAAGCCAACTTCTACAAACATATAAAAACAACAAAAAAATTAGTTAATCTTAATTTACTTCCGCATCGCGTCCCTTTATTTGTTCTGCATCATTTTGGTATCAGAGCTTCCGTTCTGCATCATTTTTGGTATCAGAGCATTCGTCCTGCATCATTTTTGGTATCAGAGCCCAGTCTAGGGTTTCTGATTTGCTTGCTTGCTTGTTTTGATAGTTTTCTCTTTTATTTTGTCTGCTCGAAGTAGACTCCCCAGGACGTCCGGTCCTAGGAACTAAGCGAGGTGCAAGCCTCCTCCTCCCATTCCACGGGGTGTTCCTAGGGCGTGTAGGGGATCCATTGGGTTATAACTTCGTAGCAGGGATTATAAACGGGGAAGACAATCTAGTTGCAGCCCGTAATTGCCCTGTTGTCTGAATTATTTCTCCCTGCATAAAACTCCGAATTGCATGATTTTTGCTTCGTTGAAACCAGTATAATTGAACCTATTTTTCATAGTTTTTCTGTGACTTATTGGTTTCGGTAAAAATTCTGAGAATTAAAATACAGCAACTCTGTTTTTTGTGTTCTGCAATTCAATTCTTTTTGGAGTGATCATCTCATAATTTACTTAAGGGCAATTGAGCATCTAAGATAAGGGGAGGAGTTGATTACCTCTCCTTAGCCCAAAACCACCATCCAATCATTCGAACCTAGACCTAATTTAAAATCAGTTAGACCTAATTTGCCCTAGTGGGCTAGGGACACCAATTGGTCGGGTCTAGGCTAGTGTTGAGTCAGTTTGCCGAGTTATTCTGTGTGTGCTTAGCACTCAGTGTCTAGAACGGTGGTTCAGGGATCCATTCCCGAAGGGCTTGTGTGCTGGTCCGCCTACCTGGTCAATCACTGATTGGTGTCTAGGATTGGCAATCAGGGACCTAACACTCCCCTTACACCTGTCTGGCTGAGTCCTGAGTTACTACAGGCTAGCTTGCCACTCTGATTGGGCATCTAGTTTGGACTCTAGGTCTAGTGATCCAGTAGTCGATTTAGTCTAGTCTCATTTTGTATGCTTGCTTGAATCATCATGTCTACCAGAAACGGAGTGCCATATCAACCTGGTCAAACCCAACCTAATTTAGAGGCCATGGTTAGAGCTCTTACTGAGAGCATGAACAAGTTAAGCCAGGATTTGACTGCTACTGTTACCCAGTGTAAAGAACAAGTCCATGAGAATTTTACCCAGCTTAGGGATCAAGTCCAAGTCCTTGAGAAACGTAGACATCAAAATTGGATCCCTGATTCAAAATTTAATAGGCCCCAACCTCATCCATACCAGGAGCCTAGGAGGACCTTATACCGTGATCCCGAGCATAACCTTAGGAAGCCTAACCATGATATCTATAGTGTGAATCGTGTCTATGAGAGGTCCTTACAATATTCTAGACCAGTCACTCAACAACCCAAGTCTTCTAGATCAAACCATTTAGATCCACACCCATGCCCAAGTAAGGTCTCTACTAGCTTGAAACCCAGTGTGACCCAGGTTCCTATATCTCAAGAATGTTTGTTTTGTGGAGAAAGAGGCCATAAATCTAGTCAGTGCCCATGCATAGGACTAGCTTGTGCACAGCTAAGTGGTAAGAATCCTAAGGATGACATTAATGAGGGAGAACCCAAGCCTACCAATGAGGAAGAACGGTTAGGTATGACAAGCCTAGAATCAGTTGACCCGATTACCACTGACCCGAAACCCATTGAAGATGGCATCGAGGAAGTATATGATGCTGGCTTGAGTCTAGTTGATGAATATGAGGGGGAAGAACTTGAAGAATGTGACATCGATACTATTGGTTCCTTACCTGAGGAGACCTTGGAGAGAAACCAAGTGGTAGGACCTAGTTCAGAAATTCAAGAGATTTGTGAGAATCAGGTTCCTTTAGTCAAATACCCCCAGGAAGAACTCATAGTGTTAGCCCGAGCTATCAGTTCATACCCTCTAATGACAGTCATTTTCCAAGTACCAATTGAAGATCTTTGCACTAAACTGTTTAAGTTTGCCCACCCTATGGTAGATCCTCTCCTTAGGATGATTGAATCAAGCCTCTTACAATTGGACCTTGTCCCATGCCCAGCCACTAAGGTCTCTCCCGTAATCTCAGTTGAACATCCTTGTCTTGAGCGGATTGGTTCACCCAGTCCTGTAGAAGTCCTCCTTATGGCTCCAGACCCCTTCCTTTGCATGACTGACCTACCCTTCTATAGAGTATACCTTTCGACACCCATAGGTCAAATTTCAAGTCTTGAGGTCATCATCCATAGGCCCTTCCATGAATCATTCTTCAATCCAGTTCTTAAGAAAATGGATCATTATTTGCTTAGAGAACAAACTTTAACTATTGCAATCACATGTCCTAGGCTGCTTCCCGAACCATCTCTTGATACATTCCTGGGAGTAGCAAACTTTTCCTTTCGAAAGGATGACCAGTTGACACTCATAGATCACCATTCAAACCTTCAGGTCACCACCTTTAGTCAGCAAGTAATTCGTGACTCCACCTCATATTTCCTTCCTTTCTCTAGGACTTCCAATGCTTCTTACACCACCCAAGTTTACTTTGTCGAAGTCTTTAGAGTGAACCATGTGTCGGAACCTATTAGGTTTGCCACCTACTTCTGGAAGACCTTATGGCACCTACTAGGCACCCATGATAAGTTTTCATGCTCTGCATGCCCTCCTCCGACCCAAGGTCAAACCTAGAGAGCCTTAGTTTGTTAGGTTTAGACCTAGGGTTCCTTTGGAATAAAGTCCATTCTTTAGAAATGCGTCGTCAGTCTAGTTTAGTTTTTCTTGACCCTTTACTAGGCTTTGGCTCAGATTTTGGTTTGATTGAGAGCACCAGGAATTGGGATTTGTATTTTGTCCAGGACTAAATTTGCGTACATTGACTCGGTCAATAGGTCTACGGGTAAGAGTCCATTTGAAATTGTACATGGGTACAAACCTCACACACCTCTTGACCTAGTCCCTTTACCTGTCCACACTCGAGTCTCCGAATCTGCTGAGAATTTTGCACAGCATGTAAAAGACTTGCATAAAGAAATTCATGCCAAAATAAATTTAAGTAATGAAACTTATAAGAAGTTGGCTGATACTCAAAGGCGAGTCAAATCTTTTGTTGAGGGAGACTATGTGATGATTAGGTTAAGGCCTGAACGGTTTCCTCCTGGAATCGTTAGAAAGTTACATGCTAGGGGAGCTGGACCATTTAGAGTGGTAAAGAGAGTAGGATCCAATGCCTATGTGCTCGAGTTGCCTCCAGAACTAGGCATTAGCTCTACTTTCAACATTACAGACTTAGTAGAGTACAGGGAGCCAGCTGTGATTCCTAGTGAGCCTTTTGAGCCTAACCCAATCATTGAGAGTGATCCCGACCCTGTGTGTCCACCAACAAACTGGCCTGTGAGGAAAGAGCAAATTGAAAAGATCCTGGATGATCAGGTTATCTCTACTCGTAATCGAGGATACCAAAGGTACCTGGTCCGCTGGCAAGGAAGGCCAGATTCTGATGACTCTTGGATCTCCCGAGAAGAATTACAAGAATTGGACCCAGACCTCTTGGAGAGATACCAGAGCCAACTTGAGCCTTACTCGACAGGATCGAGTTCCTCCCACCCCGGGAGAATTGGTGCAGGCACCAGACTCAGAAGAAGACTTCAGAGCTCCATCTGGATCTCTGATTGACATTGCCCGAGAAATTAGGGTTTGTAATAAAGGTTGACCTGGTCAACCAGTTTATTTATTTTTATTTATTTCTTGAGTCACCATTTAAATTTTGTTGAGTCATGTTGACTCGGTGCAAGTCCCGATGTGGTTTCAATTTGGTCCAAAATGGTGCCACATTTGTCTTCCAATCAAATCAAGGTTCAAGCAAGTGGAGGCCACACTCCAAGCCACACGCCCAGCCACACTCCGAGCACACGCCAGAGTCCAGGAGGCGCCACAGAGGCATCCCAGTGTCATGGTCCCCACACCCAAAGAAGAAAAAATCAAATTGGAAGCTAATTTAAAGGAGGCGCCCATACCTGCCTATTTTACCTAAGCAAAGAAGGAAGAAAATTTCTCTTGGAGAAGAAATCAAAGAAGGACATCCAATTGAAGTTCAAATCAAAAACAAAGAGCTTAACTTGGAGTGGAAAAAATGAAGAAAATTATTTTATGCTACTCTCTTGTGTTGAGTGACCTAGGTTTCTCTTCTTCCGCACTATTCTAAGTGTTGAGCTCCGTGAGGGGGTAATCCGGGTTCCATTGGAGCCTTGAGGAGGTGAGAGATCTCCATCTTTATCCAAAACCCTAGGTTAGCCACTTGAAATTCCAAAACCCTAGCCACCCTTCATTATTTTCAATCCATCAAACCCTAGATCCATCCATCTCCCACGGCCTCTCTCTCTCTACAAGTCCAGGCCGTCCACCTTCATCCAGATCCAGTCCGGCTACTTCAGATCCAGAGCAAGTTCCAAGGAAAATCACATCAGCTTCCAGGAGAATCCAGTTTTCAGCAATTTCAATCTTCAAGTTCATCAACCTGGTAAAATCTTTCCTTGACTCTCTGATTCCATCAATTGTTTTTCTTCTCTTCTAGAACTTGAGTTCAGGAGAAGCCAACCGGCCAAAGGACCAGTACTGGAGGATCCATTGCGAAGAAATATGAATCCGAGGATCCAACAATCTGCTCGGGAGAGTTCTTCCACCAAAATCTGTGAAGATCATTGTCTGGCTAGGTAAACCATCTCTTCTCTTTATTTCTGTTCTGTTGAAAGTTCGGAGTGAAACCCTAGGTCTGGGAGTTTCTCAACCCCCAGCGATCCGTTGCTTCTGAACTACTCTGATACTTTAGTTCCCTTAAATTGTGCTTTCAATTATCATATTAGTATCTTTCAATGTTAGGTTAACTTTTCTTTGATTTGAAGCCAACTTCTACAAACATATAAAAACAACAAAAAAATTAGTTAATCTTAATTTACTTCCGCATCGTCCCTTTATTTGTTCTGCGTCATTTTTGGTATCAGAGCTTCCGTTCTGCATCACTATACTTGATATATTGCCGTCCAGTACAATATATCATTTCATTGTGAACAAGGTTTAAGGACCACTCGATACATCCTCTCTGTATCAAAGTCAGTGTAGTCCTAAGGACTTCATCACATGGAAAGAGTTCATTTCAGGGAAATACAATATATAATGAGCTGCCAAAAATAATATTTTATTAATTCAAAGAAATAGTACAATACTTAGCTCAACCGCCTACAACCCAGGCGATTGGCTTTGGGACACAATTCCCAACAACTCCCAATTGTACTAAAGCCAATCAGAAGAGTATCTAATACCCATTTCCCATTTACAATAATCGAACTCTTTTATTCTGAGGGCTTTAGTGAAGGGGTCGGCCAGATTTTCTTTTCCATCGATCTTCAGAAGATTGATGTCGCCTCGTTCTACGATCTCTCGTACGAGGTGGTAGCGCCGCAGTATTTCCTTAGTGCAGTGATGAGCTTTAGGCTCCTTAGCTTGAGCAATGGCTCCAGTGCTGTCACAGTACACCGGAACAAGACCATCTAGGGAAGGTGCCTCCCCTAGCTCTCCAAGGAACTTCCGCAACCACACAGCTTCCTTTGATGCATCTGATGCTGCAATGTATTCTGCTTCGCATACCGAGTCTGCAACAGTTGCCTGCTTAGAACTTTTCCAGCAGATCGCTCCTCCATTCAGGATAAATACAAACCCTGACACACTCTTGCTATCATCTCTATCTGACTGGAAACTGGAGTCAGAGTACCCCACAAGTTTCAAGTCAGGTTCTCCATAAATCAGCCATTGATCTTTAGTATTTCTCAAATACTTAAGGATGGACTTAACCACCTTCCAATGCGCCTCACCTGGGTCAGACTGGTATCTACTCACTACTCCTAGTGAGTATGCCACGTCTGGTCCAGTACAAGTCATAGCATACATGATAGAGCCTACTGCAGAAGCATAAGGTACTCTACTCATGCGCTCTCTTTCCTTAGGAGTTGTCGCACAATCCTTCTTGGAAAGAGTAATTCCAGAACCTATTGGGAGATAGCCTTTCTTGGAATTTTCCATGCTGAATCGTTTCAGCACGGTATCAATGTACGTAGACTAGAACAGTCCCAAAAGCTTCTTAGATCTATCTCTATAGATCTTCATGCCTAGTATGTAAGAAGCTTCACCCAAGTCCTTCATGGAGAACTGAGATGATAACCAGACCTTTATTCCTTGTAATGCTGCGACATCATTCCCGATTAAGAGAATGTCATCAACATACAGTACTAGGAATACAGTCACAGAACCATTAACCCATTTATAGATGCACGGTTCTTCTCCATTCCTAACAAAGCCATATGATTTGATACATCTATCAAACCGTAAGTTCCAACTTCGAGACGCTTGCTTGAGTCCATAGACTTCTGCAACTTGCATACTTTTGATTCATCTGTGGATGTGAACCCTTCAGGCTGTATCATATACACCTCTTCTTCCAGCTCCCCATTTTAGAAAGCGGTTCGGACATCCATCTGCCAGATCTCGTAATCAAAATATGCTGCCAAAGCAAGCATGATCCGAATGGACTTGAGCATTGCAATAGGGGAGAAAGTCTCGTCATAATCGATACCATATCGCTGACGATACCCCTTGGTAACCAGACGGGCTTTATAGGTCTCTACCTTCCCATCTGCGCCCCTTTTTCTCTTGAAGATCCATTTATACCCGATGGATTTTATCCCTTCAGGCAGATCAACCAATGTCCATACATTGTTGATTTCCATGGACTCCATTTCGGATCGCATGGCTCTAAGCCATGCCTCAGAGTCAGATCTCTGAAGAGCATCCATATAGGTAATTGGATCCTCATTGTTCTCATCGAGCTCAATGGGATCGCCGTCCCGGACCAAGAAACCGTAGTATCTGTCCGGCTGACGCGGTATTCTACTGGATCTCCTAATGGGTTCTGGGTGTGATTCAATCACAGCCGGTTCTACGTTGTCCTTGGAGTGTGCAGGTTCTTCTATTGGCTGATCTTTATCAAGTTCAATCTTAGAGGCTATAGTTCCTTCTCCAAGGAACTCCTTTTCCAAAAAGATAGCTCTAAGAGCAACGAACACCTTTTGTTCATTCTCCAAATAGAAGAAATACCCTTTGGTTTCCTTAGGATAACCAATGAATAAACACCGATCAGACCTTGGACCAAGTTTGTCTGAGTCTAAACGCTTTACGTAAGCCGGACAATCCCAGACCCGAAGGTGTGAGATTGAGGGTTTACGCCCATTCCACATCTCATACAGAGTGGAGACAACAGACTTACTTGGAACATTATTTAACAAGTAGCAGGCTGTCTAAAGCGCATATCCCCAAAAGGATAGCGGCAGATATGCAAAGCCCATCATGGATCGAACCATGTCCAACAAGGTTCGATTCCTCCTTTCAGACACACCATTCAACTGCGGTGTTCCTGGAGGAGTCCACTGAGAGAGAGTTCCATTCTCCTCAAGATATGTCAAAAATTTACCAGATAAGTATTCACCACCTCGATCAGATCGAAGGGTTTTAATACTTTTTCCAGTTTGCTTTTCTACTTCATTACAGTATCGTTTGAACATTTCAAACGACTCAGACTTATGTCTCATTAAGAAGACGTAACCGAACCTTGAAAAGTCGTCTGTAAAAGTAATGAAATATTTGTATCCTCCTCTAGCACTAACTGTCATCGGTCCACATACATCAGTATGTATGAGACTTAGAAGTTCTGTAGCTCGTTCACCTTTTCCAGTAAAATGTGACTTGGTCATTTTACTAAGTAAACAGGATTCACAAGTTGGCAGTAGTTCAGAATCACTGACCTCGAGGAGTCCATCTCCTCGCATCTTGTTTATCCTATTTTGGTTAATATGACCTAGCCTATAGTGCCAAAGATACAAATCGTTGACATTATCTAACCTTGGACATTTGCTAGAAGTGTACATTACACTAACAGGCCTTGATAGTACATATATGCCATTATTTAATCTAGCTTTCATTATAACAGAGTTATTCAAAATAACATTGCAAAAATCTCCTTTTATTGATAGTTCAAAACCACAATTGGCCAAAAGGCCTACAGAGATTATGCTCATAATGAAACTAGGACAATAATGACAGTCGACTAGTTCGACAGTACAAGATTCAAAGACAAGACGCAGAACTCCGACCGCCAGTACTGGAACACGATTTCCATTCCCGACGCTCAGAAACTGTTCTCCATCTTCAAATCTTCTGCTAACTTGAAGTCCATGTAACGAATTACAAACATGAATTGGACTACCAGTATCCAATACCCAGTTAGTAGTATCAACAATTGAGTAATTACAAGGCTTTATCATATAAATACCTTGTTCAGCAGACTTCTGCTTTCTCGGCCTGTTCGGATCAAGGGACATAATATAAAGAGGATAGTTCCTCTTCCAGTGTCCCATCTTCTTGCAGTAGAAACATTCTGCAGAAGATTGATCAACCTTATACTTCCTGGTCTGACTAAGGCCAGGAGCATACTGCACCTTCTTTCCCTTTTTATTTATTTTCTTCTTCCCTTTCTTAAAGGGACGACGACCTCTACTACCTCCCACTAAATTCACCACCCCCTTATTCAGTTGGTGGTC
The DNA here is from genome assembly GCA_021397845.1 of Areca catechu. NCBI lineage: Eukaryota > Viridiplantae > Streptophyta > Magnoliopsida > Arecales > Arecaceae > Areca > Areca catechu. The sequence goes on from CM038051.1 coordinate 188,540,791, forward strand.
TTTCTCGAAAGTCTGCAGCAACCCCAAAAGACCATGGTAGTTGACTGCAGGCTTGTTCATTCTATAATGATCGAGAAAATCAAGATATGAAGAGGGAAGAGAATTCAGGATCGCATCCTTGCCGAGCTACTCGTGCAAGGGACATCCGAGTTTGCCCAGCTTTTCAATCAGCTCGATCATGTACAATACATGATCAGTAACTGAACCACCATTCGGCATCTTAGAATTGTAGATGGCATAAGACACTTTATACCGTTCTATATCATCCGGGGTGCCGAAGGATTCCTTCAACTTTTGTAGGATTTCATTAGGTTGGGCCTCCTCGAATTTGTGACTGAACTCGTCGTTCATCGCCGCTAACATAATGCATCAGACAGTAGTCCGATCAGAGACCCACTTCAGATAAGCATCTCTGACCGCACTCCGTGCATTAGTGGGAGGGATTTCAGGTGCCTGATCCGTTATCACATAGAGGATCCGTTCATGCTCCAGAACGATTCTCAATCTTCGATACCAACTATCGAAGTTGGACCCTTTAACTTCTCGTTATCGAGAAGTGACTGGAGCGATAAATTGGAAGACATCTGAAAAGAAAATAAGACCAAATTAGTGTATGAATTAATAATTTAACCAAAAGACTTGGACTTTAGTCTAAAGGTTTCTCCCACTAATTTTTCAGATTGGTAGCCTCTAACTCTAATCCATGAAAATACTTTTTCAAGTAGGTACTGAAATCCAATAGGCCTTGCATGAGCCCGACTATGGCCAGCTCACCCATATGAGCCTAAAGGTAGGTTCGTAAACCAATTATTTCCCTAAACAATTTTCAGTATTTCATTTTGCCCTAGAGAATACCCCAATCGGCCTAGGGGCCTCCTATTGCGGGTCTCTGGTTATGTCCAACCATTAAAATGACAAATCCAATGCTTCCAGCTAACTAAAGACCAAGCCCGACTATGGCCGGCCCACCTGGTCCCGTTAAGGAGGTTGCACTGAACCATCATCGATCAGATAGAAATTCCAGTCGCCAGATGTACACCCGTTCTATGGAACTGCCGATGCACACCAAGCTAGTGGATACATTTCTATCCAACTTAATGGGAGGCTAAGACACAGTCAACTCTTTGACTTAGTCTTTTTAAGGACCTAATAATTTTAGAGGATTTTTTAGTTGTGACAGAAGAAAAAGACAAGGACATGGATCATCCTCCCATTTAATCAATCAGATTCCAGGAGGGTTGAAATAAATCAACAAATTGATCCATGGGCACCTATAGATCAATCAAACCGATCAACCTGGGTGACATGGGCTAACTCGAGTCATTGAGCTTTTCCAATCAGTTCTGGTCGACTCGACTAGCTAGGTAGGTGAGATCATGGGTGAGTATCCGCCATTAACCATCTTTCCTAGACACCAACCAAGTTGGCCAGGAAAGAGGTAGCCTCATATAACCATGATCACAATGCCAAACCTACCTCGACACCAGTCGGTTTACCAGACTCGATCAGACTAGCCTAAAGACTCGGGTGTCCACTGAGCCACTAATTGGATCCATTTCAGATGAACGGATCAACTAATCTAACTATTAGATAGTTCTAAAGAAGAGCCTTAAACAACTTTTGTTTAATCTTCTTGTAATCCGGTTCAACTAAACTTAGGTCTAACCCAGTGATGAACCCAACTAGTCAGCTAACCCAATTTAACCCAAAATGGCTTATGCAATATTTTAGATTTCATAAACCTAAAATTTTTAATAAGCCAAATGCTTAATTAAAATATTTTTTTAATTAAGTCACAATGTAAAACATTTTTACATAACAAATCATGCATCAAGATTCAAATTTTACAAATATTTCATCTCCATATAAAACATGCCCAATAACATGTATCATCAAATTAAAACATTTTTAATTTTAAAAATTCTTTAAGGATCCTTTTGAAGAGGCCAACATAGACGAACCGCATCATGTCAAAGACACACGGTCATGGTGAAGGTCTCAACTAGGTCAGGTGTCGACACTTGACAATTTCCAAGTGTCGACACTTGGCCAAAAATTTTAGAAAAAATAGGAAGCAGTTTTAATCAGATTTTTGGGATTTTAAGCAAGTGGTTTTGAGCGAAAAGATTTAGGTATAAATAAAAGTAAGAGAATTCTAGGAGAATTGATCAATGATACCTAACTCTCTTCTAATTAGACAGAACCTATCATCACTCAAAGGCTTGGTAAACACATCTGCTAACTAATCATCAGTACATACAAAATCAAGAATAACAGTAGAGTTTTGTACATGATCTCTTATGAAATGATGTCTTATTTCAATGTGTTTACTTCTTGAATGTTACACAGGATTTGTAGATATATTGATTGCACTAGTATTGTCACATCTTATGGGTGTCTTAGTTAGTTTAATCCCAAAATCTTCGAGTTGTTGTTTGATCCAAAGGATTTGAGCACAACAGCTTCTAGCTGCTATATATTCGACTTCCGCCATAGATAAAGCAACTGAATTCTGTTTTTTGCTACTCCAAGAGATCAAATTTACTCCAAGAAACTAACAGGTTCCACTAGTACTTTTACGATCAAGTTTACACCCAGCAAAGTCAGCATCAGAATAAGCAATCAATTCAAATAAAGAATCTCTAGAGTACCATAAACCAATTTCAGTTGAACCATATAGATATCTAAGTATGCGTTTAACAGCCAAAAGATGAGACTCTTTAGGAATAGACTGATATCTAGCACACATATAGATGCTAAATATGATATCTGGCCTACTGGCAGTAAGATATAACAATGAATCGATCATGCAACGATATAATTTTTGGTCAATAGATTTACCTGATTCATCCTTGTCAAGTCTACAAGTAGAGCTCATAGGGGTACCTAAAGGCTTAGTGTTCTCCATCCCAAACTTCTTGAGTATTTCTTTTGTGTATTTTGTTTGGTTGATGAAGATCCCCTCTTTGGTTTGCTTTATTTGGAGTCTGAGAAAAAAATTCAGTTCTCCCATCATGCTCATCTTGAACTCACCCTGCATTAACTTTGCAAAATCTTGACAAAGAGATTCATTAGTAGCACCAAATATTATATTATCTACGTAGATTTGTACTACTAAGAGATCATCATTCTTTTTCTTTAAAAACAAAGTTTTGTCTATATTACCTCTAGTAAAATCATTTTTGAGAAAAAAGAGCTTAAACGATCATACCAAGCTCTTGGAGCTTGTTTCAATCCATACAAAGCTTTATGAAATTTGTAAATATGATTTGGAAATTCAGAATTTTCAAAACCAGGGGATTGCTCAACGTAAACTTCTTCTTCAATTAGACCATTTAAAAAGGCACTTTTAACATCCATTTGATATAATTTAAAATTCATGAAGCAAGCAAAAGCCAACAATAGCCTAATTGCCTCAAGTCTAGCTACAGGAGTAAAGGTTTCATCAAAATCTATTCCTTCCTTCTGATTGTATCCTTTGACAACTAGTCTAGCCTTATTTCTAGTAACTACTCCATTTTCATCAAGTTTATTTCGAAAAACCCACTTTGTACCAATAATTAAAGTGTTTGAAGGCCTATCTACTAATGTCCAAACATTGTTTCTTTTAAATTGATTAAGTTCATCTTGCATAGCATTTATCTAATTACTATCACATTCAGCTTCCTCAATAGTTTTAGGTTCAATTTGAGAAACAAAAGCTAAGTAATCATAGATATTTCTAAGAGATGATCGAGTACTTACACCTTTAGATGGATCACCGATAATTAGTTCTTTTGGGTGTCCATGAGCATACCTCCATTCTTTTGGTAATGGATCAACAGTTGATGTGTTTTCATCACCTTGTGCTTGATCTCCTTCAGTGTTTTGATCTTCGTTCTGTTCCTTGGTAAGCCATTCATTGTTGTTTATTCCTTCAGTTTTCTTGCTACCTGTTTCATCAGAAAGTACATCTTCTTTTCTTGAAGATTTTTTGTCAGATTCATCAAATACCACATGTATGGATTCTTCAACAACAAGTGTTCTTCTGTTGAAAACCCTTTATGCCTTACTAGATGTGAAGTAGCCTAGAAAGACTCCCTCATCTGATTTGGCATCAAATTTATTTAAATTATCTTTACCATTGTTTAAGATGAAATAACGGCATCCAAAAATATGAAAATAACGAATTGAGGATTTTCTACCCTTCCAAAGCTCATAAGGTATTTTCTTTAAAATCGGTCGAATTAAAACTCGATTTAAAATATGGCATGCAGTATTTATGGCTTCCGCCCAAAAATATCTAGGTAAATCATTTTCACAAAGCATGGTGCGTGCCATTTCTTCAAGAGTTCTATTTTTTCTTTCTACTACCCCATTCTGTTGAGGTGTCCTAGGTGTAGAAAAATTGTGATAAATGCCATTTTCAATACAAAATTTATCAAAATCAGCATTTTCAAATTCGGTTCCATGATCACTTCTCAAAGATACGACTGAAACACCTTTTTCATTTAAAACTCTTTTATGAAATATAATGAATTCAGAAAAAGTTTCATCTTTATGTGCTAAAAACATGACCCATGTAAATCGTGAGAAATCATCTATAATGACTAGACCATACTTCTTACCTCCCAAACTAGATGTTCTAGTTGGCCCAAAGAGGTCCATGTGAAGCAATTCCAAAGGTCTAGATGTAGAGATTTCCTTTTGGTTTGAAAGAGGATTTGGTTTGTTTTCCAAGTTGACATGCACCGTAGATCTTGTCTTTTTCAAAATTGAGTTTAGGCAAATCTTTTACCAAGTTCTTTTTGCTAAGTTTTGAAATTAAATGCATGCTTGCATGTCCTAGTCTGCGATGCCAAAGCCAACTAGTTTCATCGATCTTGGCTTCCATTGCCACTAAGCATTGACCTTTTTGAATACGGAGATCATCAAGATCAACCATATAAATATTGCCATGCCTATGACCAATGAACTTAATGCCATTGTCATCTAGACTAGAAATAATGCACAAGGAAGATTCAAAAACAACTTTAAAATTTTTGTCACAAAACTGACTAATGCTAAGCAAGTTATGTTTCAAATCATCAACATATAAGATATTATCAATATAAGAAGTAGGGGTGATATGGACTTTACCAATACCGATAATTTTGCCCTTTCTATTATCACCAAAAGTTACATTGCCACCATTTTGATATACAAGTGATGAGAACTGCTCCACATCTCCTGTCATATGCCTTGAGCAACCACTATCAAGGTACCACATCCTTTTCTTATTGGTTGCAAGACATACCTACAATAAAGATCAAGTGGAGACTTTAGGTACCCAAGCCATCTTGGGTCCTTTTTGGTTAGTGGCATTGGTTCCTTTCGGAACCCAAACTTTCTTAGTGTTACTTAGTCTTCTTTTGTTGCACATATAAGATTTGTGTCCTTTAGTACCACAAGTATAGCAAGTAATGGATAAAGATGCAGGCACAAAGAAATTTTTAAAGAGTTTTTGTTTCTTATGAGTTCTGAATCCTAAACCTGCTTTATCAAATACTGCTATTTGGTTATTTAAAAGTAAATTCAGTTTTTCAGAACTATAAGTAAATTTTTCTACAAAATGTTTTAATTTTTCAATTTCTTCTTTATATCTCTTATTTTCATTTAAAATTTCTTTGCTTTGTTTTGCCAAATTTTCATTTGAAAGTGAGTCACTTTTCTTTTTCAAGACATCTTTTTTCTTTTTCAAGTGCTACAATCTTATCATTTAATTTTTTATTTTGAATAAGAAGGCATTCATTTTCATTTGAAAACTTGTTATTTGTTTTGGCTAGATCCAAATTTTGCTTCTTTAAATCTTTATGTTTTGATTTTAATTTTTGAAATTCTATGACTAATTCGTCAAAAACTTCATGAAGCTCATCAAAAGTAAATTCATTTTCTGTTTCGGAACATACCTCATCATGATCAGCAATCAGACAGAAGTTTGCCACCTCCTGCTGTTCTTCCTCAGAACTGAAGTCTTCGCTTTCACTCCAGGTTGCCATCATTGCTTTCTTTCTCAGCTTTCTTCTACTTTTCTTTACCAATGGGTAGTCTACCTTGAAATGGCCGGGTTTTTTGCACTCAAAACACGTAGGCTGCTCCTTTTCCTTTTCTTTGTCCTTCTCTTTGCTTGGCTCACCTTTCAGAGGTTTCTTTTTGAAGTTAAACTTTTTCTTCCTCATGAACCTTCTGAATTTTTTTGCCATTAGAGCCGTCTCATTTTCTTCATCATCTTCTTCGGAGTCTTCGCTTGATTCCAATCTAGCAGTAGATTTGAACGCGATTACCTTCTTCTTTTTGTTGACCTCTCAATTCTTTTGTTTGAGGGACAGCTCATAGGTCATTAGAGAACCCAACAGTTGTTCCAGTGGGAGAGTGTTGACATCCTTAGCTTCTTCAATAGCTATGACTTTTGCATCCCACGAAGCTGGTAGAGACCTGAGAATTTGTTCACAAGTTCACCGTTAGAAATAATTTTACCTAGGCTTCTCATGCCATTCACAATATTTATGAACCTAGTATACATCTCACTAATAGACTCAGTAGGTTCTATTTTAAATATTTCATATGTGTGAATAAGCATGTTGACTTTGGTGGTTTTCACTTGGTGTGTACCCTCATGGGTAACCTCAAGTGTATCCCAAATCTCCTTGGCGGAAAGACAATTAGATATTCTATTAAATTCACTTGGATCAAGAGAGCAAAATAATAGATTCATAGCCTTAGCATTAAGCTCGATTTGCTTAATATCATTCTCATCCCAATCATCTTCCATCATTGGAGTGAGAATGCCATTAATCAACATCGTAGGCTGATGAGGACCTTTTACAATTGTCTTGCACAAATTATAATCAAGAGCTTGAATAAATATGCGCATGCGTGTCTTCCAGTATGTGTAATTTGTGCCATTAAAAAATGGGGGGCGATTTGAAGCTTGACCTTCAACAATACCCATTCCTATTGGGGCTATCATGATCTTTTACACAAGATCCTTAGACCTACAAGAGAGTATCGGTGCTCTGATACCACTTGTTGCCCAGAAATGAAGCCCAAGAGGGAGGGTGAATTGGGTCTTTTAAAAAATTTAACACAATAATGAGAGAGACTAGTGATGCTAGTGAACAATGATGAATTCAATGCAAGATATTTAAAGTGATAGCAATAATCAAGGAGCAAGAGAGGAAGAGAGCAATCACACACAAACACAAGATTTATAGTGGTTCGATGCAAACCTAGCACCTATATCCACTCCCCAAGCCACCCTTGGGAATTTCACTATAATCCAAACAAGATTACAGTTGACTTGTTTTTCACAAGGCTCACAAGTCAAAACCTAAGTTGGTTTTATCACTTAGGCTTACCAACAAACCTTAACACTTGTTTTGTCTTCGGGCTCACAAGTTAACTCTAGTTGGTTTTATCCCTTTGGCTCACCAACAAACCACAATAACCTTCTTTCAAGACACCCTTGAAAGCAAGGTCAAATCACAATGTAAAAACAGATATAATATTTTAAAACTAAAATAATCTCTCTTCAAGAGTAGAATGGAATCTTTGAAGCTCAAGTTGATGCTTTGTCTTGACTCTTCCTTGGAATCTCCTTCAAAGTGCCTCTTTTGGAATGAAGTAAGGATGAGCTTGTAGGATTTTCAAGGAATCAAACTATAAGAGGCTTTTGATGTGAAGTATTTGAGAGAATATAGGCTTTTTGACTTTTGAGTGGACTTGAATGCACTTCAATACACTTCCTTTTCTTTAAAATGAGGTTGGTGGAGGTTAAATACACCAAGAACCTTCCAAAAAATGGTTTGTGACCGTTGGAACCTCGGGAATAGCTGTTTGGAGCTTAAAAAGCAAGTTCTGCAAGCCAGAAAAATAGATCTGTTAGAACTGTCAGGCTGCAAGTGTCGACACTTGGCTGTCAGGTGTCGACACTTGGCTGTCAAGTGTTGATACTTGATCTCTGGGTGTCGACACTTGAACTTTCAAGTGTTGACACTTGATGCACAGGTGTCGACACTTGACACAAAAATCCTCAAATGATAAAGTTCTGTATTTTCAAAATTCTCAGGCCTTGAGTCGACACATGGAAACCTAAGTGTCGATACTTGGTGTCGACACTTGGTTTTGGGTGTCGACACTTGGCGTGCCAAGGATTTTTGTCTGTGCAAAATGCTAAAGTGTCAACACTTGACTTTCCAGGTATCGACACTTGAGACTGAAAAGCTCAGATTCAAGTGTAAATTGTCTCGAAAACATAAATATAATTCTTGAAATTTAAATGAATCATAAACACATAATATTTAATCATTTTGATGCCCTTTTTCAATGAAGAGGATGTCCGGATTCGTGAGAAATGCTCCGTGCCATTACGTGCCATGAACCATAGGTTTTTGAGATTTTGAGGTGCTTTCTTCCTGAAAACTCATAACTTGAAATCCATGTTAATATACAATGTACACTCAATGTTTTGTTATTCATCAAAATCACTGGGTGGAGCCAACAGTTAGGCCACCCGGGTCCAAGAACTGGAGGGCCAGGTGAAGGCCCTCCAGGATTAGCTGGCCAGCACCGAGGAGAAGGTGACCGGCTTGGAGAAGAAATTTGTCGAGCTCGAGTAGGCCTTGAAGGAAGAGAAGGGGGAGAGCCTTCGTAGGGCCGAGAAGGTTGTTGCCTCCACTGTAGAGGTAGCTCACCTGGAGGGGAGAGCGTAGAGCCTCCAGGCGTAGCTCGAAGAAGAGGCAGCCAGGACCATGGTTACCTTGGAGAAGGCCATGGTGGTTGTTGCGTTGATGAAGATGGCCAAGAAGGAAGCCATTGAGGCTATCCCCAAGTTCAAGGCATCCAAGGCCTTTAAGGACGAGGTCCACAAGGCGGTATTGGACTCCTATCATCAGGGGTCCAACGATTTCCATGGCAAGGCCATCTATCTCCTCGGATCGAAGGGGTTGGAAGACATCCTCACCGCGCTGCTCGTCCCCATATGACCAAGGGCACCCACCGCGGAGATGGAGCCGGAGGCGATCATGGTTGAAGCCAGAGCCACTACTGCCCAGGACTCGCCATCGTCGTCAAAAGGGGTCGCTCACCACCAGGGAAGAAGCCGACGAGCGAGACTTGAACTTTTTTTCTTGTAACTTAGATTTTGGAAGGCTTCTCAGCCTGTCGGGAGCCTTCATAGGATGTAAAGAAATTATTCAATTAATGAAGATATCTTTTACTTTCCAACTGATGTGCCCCATTCACTTATCTTCTTCTCCCCTTCCTTTTTTTTTTAACTGATGTGCCCCATTGATGGGGACATCCATAATAAGAATATACACTTTGATTAACTCACTTTGTTTTTGCAGCTATAGTCAATAAAGTTTTCTAAGCAAGTTAAAACATGTTCCTAAGCCAAATTTTCTTGAAGCATGATTTGGCTCATAAGCCAACACATGGAAGAAACCCATTAATTTTTTTGAAGCATGTTCATAAGCCAAATTTTTTTGAAGCATGATTTGGCTTATAAGCCAACACATGGAAGAAGCCCATTCAGCTCAAGCCCAAAGCATGATGGAGGGCGTCCTCTTCAAGTCCAAGACCAACCATTCAAGCCTCTTCAAGACCAAGCCCAAGCCCAATTCATGCCAAGATTTGAAGCACATGGGGGAACAACTCATCAAACAACCTTGGGGAGAAGGAATTACACTACATCAAGAGTTTTATGGGAAACAAAGATTCCTTCCACTATCCTAACAATATTTGACATGTGGGATGCCATAACTTATGACACCTAAGCCTCCACATCAGTGTTTGGAAGCCACATAAGGATATTCTAGATGCCACATGTCAAAGTGGTTGTAACTTTCTACCTACAATTTATTTCTAGTTAGAACCACTTATCTAAGAGTTGTTGAAGCCAATTAAGCCAACCTTATCCCCTCCCCTCCACCCTTGGATGAAATTTCTAGCATTGGAGCCTATTAATAGGGCCCCTAGGCTCTCATTGTATTCATTCTATGCTATGATTTGAATTAATGAAAGGATTGTTTTCTTGAGTTCTTGTTTAGAGTGAAAGTTTTCTAGCTAGTTTGAGTGTGTAGATCCTTATCCAAGGAGAGAATGAGAGTTTTCTAAGTTTGAATTTGAGAGTGAAGAATGCTTTTGCAAGGAGTAAAGGATGGGATGCCCATTGATGAATCTATGATCAAGCTCCAAGTCCCAAGCCACCGGCCACTTTCTTCTTCTTCTTCTTTTTCTTTGTTTCCATTCCAACTCCAATTCTTCTTCCATATCTAATCCCAAATTTCTTTGCAGGTTCTCTTAGGTTCCTAGGTCAAGGATGAAGGTCTCCATGCCATGGATCAAGGTCAAGGTGAGTCTCAAAGTAGAGAGTGCCAATCTTGACTTCTAGGCCTCAATCCTTGAGTGATGAGAGCTCCTTCTTCCACCAAGTAATTAGCCATCATTGTTGGTAGGAAAACTTTTCCTAAGCTTCATTAGATCTGATCATTTGAAGGTTAACTTGCCCTAGTAGTAATGGTTTCCTTGCCATGAAGATCCTAATCCTTATTTTGAACTAGATCTACATTGCGGGTCTTAAAAATTAGATCAACTAGTCTCCTTATGAAAATTTATTTTTTGGATTAATTTAGCCCATTTATTTGATAATTAATTGCTCAAGTTTGTTTGCTGGTTAGCTTGCTAAAACTTTCCATTCATCATTTTATTTTTGTCCCCCATCACCCATTCACTTGAAGTACTTTCGAAGAATCCTTCCCAAAGAATCCTTTAGAATATGTAAGGGACTTATCTCTGTAACGAAGAAATAGCCCAACTCGACTGATATACTTAGTCTAGTCTTCACTTTTCCCTTTAGCTTCTTTAACCTTTCATATGGTAAGAATATAGGCTTTATGGTCATCGCATGTGCACACCTCTTCCAGGCCTTAGTTGCTCCAGGTTGAGTTTGAAACCTTAGGACTGGCATGAAAGTTTCTTAGAACACTCTGTCCCTACTTTTTTGGTCTTGAAGTCATGCAGACCCGAGTGCAGGACTTCTAGAACTTCTTGATTCACCAAGCTATGAGTCAAGTGGTAGATGGTGGGATTTCTAGGATTTTCCAGTTGACATATCTGGATTATGAGCAAGACAATTGAGTGCGGGACTTCTGAAACTTTTAGATTCACTAAGCTGTGAGTCAAGCTATAGATGGTGGGATTTTAGGAGTTTTCCAGCTGACATATCAGACTGTGAGCAAGGCAGTTAAGTGCGGGACTTTCGAAACTTATTGATTCACCAAGCTATGAGTCAAGCGGTAGATGGTGGCATTTCAAGAGTTTTCTAGTGATGCGGGATAAATAATTAAAGCCTAATTATCAGAGAATAGCAGAGAATATTTTTTTTAGATTTTTTCAGATTTTTAAAGAAGACTCAAAGGAGGCAGTAAAGGAAACTAACCCTAGTTAACTACCCACACAAGTAAACCTATAAAGTAACATGCCAAGACTCTTCAAACCATTAATAATATCTGTAAATCGAGTAAACATGGCAGATATGATTTTAGTAGGTTTCATCTTGAATAATTCATAACTATGTACAAGAAGATTTATTTTTGAAGTCTTCACTTGGGAAGTTCCTTCATGGGTCACTTCGAGTTTGTCCTAAATTTTCTTCGCAGAAGAGCAAGTGAAAATTTGATTGAACTCATTAGAATCCAAAGCACAGTATAACAAATTTATTACTTTGGCATTTAATTCTCCCATCTTCATGTCATGTTCATCCTAGTCCTCTTCAGGCTTCGAGACATCCATGCCATTAATTTTAATCATGGAAATTTGTGGCCCTTTTAGAATGACCTTCCATAATTGAAAATCGATAGCTTGTATATGGATTTTTATTCTAGCTCTCCAGTAAGAATAATTAGTGCCAGTGATGAGTGAAGGTCTATTAGTAGATTGACCTTCGACCAAAGAAGTACTCATGAGATGAGCCATCAATCTTTACTCTAAATGTATTCAGAGACATTGCTCTGATACCAATTGTTGCCCATGTGTCTTTCCCAAGAGAAAGGTGAATTGGGAATTTAAAAAATTTAAGCAACAATGTGCTCTTTGAAAATCCCTTATAAGTGTTAAGTGCTGTGATAGGAAAATAGAATGTAGAAGCGTAATCAAATAAGAAAAGCACAACACAAACACAAGCAAATTATAGTGGTTCGGAGCAATCCAGCTCCTACATCCACTACCCAAGATTACCACTTGAGATTTTCACTATATCCCCCACCGGAATACAGTCGGATTGTTTTCACAGGCTCACAATCCAAACCTCTATACTTTGGTTTTAAACCGGGATCACCAAAAAAACCCAACTTGATTTTACCAGGATCATCAAGAACCAAACTTGGTTTTAATACAGAATCACCAAGAACCAAACTTGGTTTTAACACAGACTAACCAACAACCTATTTGGTTTTTCAAACCGAGCTCACCAATAACCCAACAATTCAATAAAAGAATTGTAAAGAAAAGTAACAGAATGACAAACAGATTTTTATTGAATGGTTGCCGATGCAGCTCGAGAGAAGCCCACTTGAATGCACTTCAATGCACTTTAATGGCTTCTATAGCTTCTTTACTAAGTGCTTCAAGCTTCATATGAGAGTTGGTGAAGGCTTGAAGGCTATCTTGAATGCTCTCAGTGCTCTCTTGCTTGTTGACTTGGTTGGATATTCAATAATGCATTAACTCTCTTTTTCTTTTTCAAAACTTACTTCAAAAAAGTTCAAATCCCTTAAATATATAGTTTTGTATCTTTCTCAAATGATTTTTATCATTGTAGACCATTGGGATGTGACATATGACCATTGAAGCACTTTTTGGATTCAAAATCCAAGTTCTGGAACTAGCAGTTACAAGCATGAAAATGACCTTCGAGTCAACTCCCATCACTCGAGTCAGCTCAAATTTTTTTAGTAGTTATGAGTGAGTCGACTCTCTTCAATCCAGTCAGCTCGCTTGTACAGTGTTCTGATTTCTCACTCTGTAAGAGTCGGCTTGCCTTAATTCTAGTCAACTCGGATCCTCAGGCCTTCAAAATACAATATGAAAGAGTTGGCTCTTTCTCATTAGAGTCGGCTTGATTGGCTATAGTTCTCATAGCTCTTTTTCTGGACTTTGGAGGAGTCGGCTCTATTCTCTGAAGAGTCGGCCCGGATGTCTGACAATATGATAAAGTCGGCTCGGACTCCCTTCGGGTCAGCTCGCATGTCTGATTCAGGAAATGGTACTCTGAATGAGTCGGCTCGGGTCCCTTAGGATCGGCTTGGATATCTGCGTGCCAGAATCCTCATGCATATCATGTGCCAGAGTCGGCTCTCTTCTCCTCGAGTCGGCTCGGATGAGTTCTTTAATGAATTTTTAGTTCTTCTCTAGAATTCATCCAGCAAGGTTTCAAGCTGTCAAGATATCTTCAAACTCTTCTTATAATATACTCCAAGTAATCTAAAGCTTGAAATAAACCAGAAGTAACCCATTTAAAGGTTTTTCATTAAGTTCTTCTTTACAAGGTGTTCAATTATAATACAACTCAACATAAGAAATAGAAATGTAGGAGTTGAAATTGAGCAATGGATTCATCCTACAAAAACTTGTAAAGCACTTGAAGAGTTGTTAGTAAAACAAATACATGCTCAATGTTTGGTTGTCATCAAAATTACTTATAGGGTCAACATCATATGTTCTTATCCTGGTTGAAGTTCTAAATGGTGTTGTCTCAATGACATGTCCAAACATGACATGTGTTGATGTCCAAATCCTTGAAAAGGTAGCTCCAAGAAGAGGTTGCACATACCAAGTGACTTGGGCTAGCACATGGAATCGCATGGGTCTTCAATTGGGTGGACATGAAATATTATCTTTGGTCCCCTCTTGTAGTACAGGACTCAATGACTCAACTAATTACATTGACTCAATAAATAACAAATCACATGACTCAACTAAATAACCAACCATACTTAATTAGGCTTGCGAATAAAAACCTAATTAAAGTTGGTAAAAAGGGCTAATTCAAACCGGACCATTTAAATCCCAATTAGGTAAATAGGGTTTAGCTTAATTGGGGTTTCAACTCAACTTGGTAAAAAGGGTTTTACCCCAAGATAAACCAAACCCTAATTACAGTTGGTAAAAATGGTTTACTCTAACTAAACCAAAATAACAGAATTTAAAATAAATATTTACATGGTAAAAAGGATTTGGGTTCAACATTTTATTCACAGGTGATCCACAGGGATGTGGGTTCAACCTATCAATTTTTTTTAGCCCTAGTACCCGCACCAATTCTCTCCGGATGGGAGGAACTCGACCCTGTTGAGCATGGGTCGACTCCACTATTATAATACTCTAGTAAGTCAAGGACCACTCTCTGTAAGTTCTCTCTGGTAATCCAAGAATCATCAGACTCAGGTCGTCCTTGCCAATGAACTAGATATCGCTGGTAATCTTTGCTCCGGGTAGCGATGATCTTATCATCCAAGATCCGTTATATTTTGTCTCTCTGGCGGGTGGTATGACAAGTAGACACACTTGGGTTGGTTCACTCTCAAGGATGGGATTAGGCCCAAATGGCTCACTAGGAATCAACATTGGCTCCCTATACTCAATAAGGTCTGAAACGTTGAAAGTAGAGCTAATGCCTAGTTCAGGTGGCAATTCAAGCACGTAGGCATTAGGTCCAGTTTTCTTAATTACCTTGTATGGTCCACTACTACGGGCATGCAATTTTTTCATGGTTCCAAGTGGAAACCGTTCAGGTCGTAATCAAACCATAACAAAGTCCCCTTCTTTGTACTCCTTGAGTCTTCTTTTAGAATTAGCCATATAATTCTTATACAATTCTTTAATGTATTGTGCATATGACTCTGCAAATATCTAATAGACTCACTATGCATTACTAGTAAAGAAAATTTATTTATTTATTTATTTATTATTATTATTTTATCTTTTTATGTCCTTAATTTTAATTATATGCTTGACCCTTGGTCGATGGATGATATGCAGATGAAAATTTAACACGCACTCCTAATAGATGCCACAGAGTCCGCCAGAAATAAGTTGTAAACCTAACCTACTCAATGGGCATATGCAACATGCTAACCTCTACAAAATATAATCTAATAGTCCTAGAAACATGGGAAGCTTCAGGAAAGGGTAGGAAATAAGATGTAGATTTGGTGGTGACTTGGTAGGGTAAGAAATAAGAAAAGGGTTCAAGGATTTATCCTAGACTAATGGGGTTGACCTTAAAGTTTAGACACTGATTTATACCTAAAGGGTCATCCTGAAGAAAGGACGAGTCAAGAATTTCAGGAAAAAGTTCTTCAATTGGGACTGATGGAGTGAATTCTTCCTGAAGTTGCTGGTTTGGAAAAATCGAGCCATCACTGATTACTTCAGGACTAAGCTCTATAGCTTGACTATTTTCTATTGTTTTCTCAAGTAAGTCCTAGCAGTAGGGTTAGACTCCTCATGGTTCTCTTTTTCTAGGGATCCTTCCAATACAGCTTCAGTTTGGATAGGGTCAGGATCAACTAACTCTCGATTGGCCTTAGTTTGGGTATGGTCAGGATTATCTAACTCTGGGTCTACCTCCTGTATCTCCTTATCTACATACTCATCTACTAAGCTCAAATCAGCGTCATAAACTTCCACTATAATAGTAGCTTGGTGAACCAATGAGATAGTAGAGGTGGGTCGATTAAAGGGAGGAGGACTGATTCCAAGGTTCTAACTAGGTGTACTGATCCTAGTGGGTTTTGGCTGACTAAGCGAAACCTAACTAGCACTAGGTTGATACCTAGGGATTTTGGATTCCTTGGGTTCATAGGATATGGCTTGGATCTATGGATCATGGATCTGGGTTCGTAGGAGTTGGGTTCATAAGATATGGATGCATAGGAACTAGGTTAATATGATCTAGGTAGATACCTTTTCATAAGTTTAAGTTTATGTGACTCCAGGTAGTTATGGGTATATCTCTACTATTTCTAGTCATCCTTTCAATCTTATTCCAATAAATTATAGCCTGGCGTACTAACTTAAGCTTAGCAATCTTAAACTTCTTTCATCAGACACTAGTTCCATCTTAAAATACAAATCCATACATTCTTCCCAATTACGATAATTCTCAAGATCAAAATCACCACCAAATTTAGGTGCTTCTACCCTAAAGTTTCTAGTGGCTCTCTCATCCTGGTCTATGAAATCATAATTGGGTCTCCTATAGCTAGCCTCCCAGATTGGGTCCTAGTGTGGGGGTCTCCTAGGATTGAGCTCCAGGAATGGGTCAGGGTGTGTTTCAAATTTAGGTTCAAGATTGGTCTTATGGGTTTTCTCTAGATTCCCTAATCGTTGATCCAGTTGATCAAACTTATGGTTCATTTAGGTACATTGTTCAATGAAAGTCCTAAAGAAGGTCTCAAAATTGGGATCCATGATTAAATTGGGTTGGGTTTGGGTGAGACTACTGGTATAGAGTTCCTAATCTAGTAGCCATGCAATGCAATCTCATAGAACTCAACTTGGACTAGGATTTCCTAGACCTAGAGCTCAAGTAGAATGGGTCAGCTCAAATTACAGCCAATTCAATAATTACCCTGTCCACTGGCCAGGTAAGAGATGGGGTCGTGGGAGGCTCCCCCTACTTTCGCAGGGTCCTAATTAAAAACCATGAAACTGATTAGGGTGTTTGCCTCTGGACCTCTAGCCTTAGATACCATATTCAAGTGATAATCAAAGGATTGGGTGCACTAGCTTTCACACGATACTTGGAACCCGACCTGTTGATGTCCCTAGCTCACTAGAGTAAATTAAGTCTAATTAATTTTAATTAGGTTAAGCTCAGATGCAAAGAAGGTTGTTGTGGGCCCAGGACAGGTGATGAAATCCTGCCCTGATCGGAGATGCTCAAGTGCCCTTAAGATTCAGTTACTTGATAATAATAGCAAGCATGTGAAGATGCAATTAAGGTTTTCAAGTTTCTTTTTTATTAGCAAAGATATATTATGCAGAAAAGTACCTAATATGTAGGAAATATTCAGAAAACTAAAATATGCAAAATTTATGCAAAAAGAACCCTAAACTAGAATTGCTGAAAATTCAAGGCAGAACTATTCTTAGACAGTAAATTAGAGATTCAAATAACTTAAAATTTGAATTAAATTATGAGAAAATTATGATAAATACTTTCAATTATAAGGAATCCATCAAAAAAAAATCAGAGTTTTTTGATCTTCTTACATACAAAAATAATTAAAATAATAGACTATGTATGAGGATAGACGTGATGCAGAAAATTAACCCTAAAGATGCCTATCTCTTTATTTTCTTCTTCAAGGGCCAATCACAACGGTACCCCTATACACCATAGGAAATCTCTTTTGAATGGGGTGTGAGGGTCTTGCAGTCCTACTTTTTTCTATGACCGGACGGCTATGGTGAAGCACCCGATCCGAGTACTTAAAGAGAAACTAAGTCCAGTTTCAGCACAAAAGCGATTAAACCCTAGTTTAACCTTCACTCTGATACCAAAATTGATGCAGGATAAATAATTAAAGCCTAATTATTAGAGAATAGCAGAGAATAATTTTTTAGATTTTTTTAGATTTTTAAGGAAGACTCAAAGGAGACAGTAACGGAAACTAATCCTAGTTAACTACCCGCATAAGTAAACCTACAAAGTAACTAGAAAGCAGGACCTAGTGGTTGAGAAACCACCGTAAACTATGGTTTTCTTTCAACAAATCAGAGATCAAAGAGAAAGGAATAGGATTTAAGTTTTACCAATGTAGATCGTCTCTCTGATACAAATCTGGCTGGACTCTCAAGATTCTACAATAGGTTTCAAGAACTCGTTACTGGGCTCTGATCTTCCGTGCAAAGCTGGTTTTGAGGCAAGAATACCTTATCTTGACTCTTGATCACCTGTAACACTCAACAATGAAAATTACAAATTAAGAAGTAGCAAAGAAAAAGAAAGATGAAAGGAAAGGAAGGTTTAGAAATAGTGTTTTTTTTAAAATTTTCTGATCGGCTGGATAGGTAGGATAACTAGGGCTTCGCACCATGCGATGTTTCGAAGAACAAAGAAAAATGGTCTCACACCCCACGATGTTCTGAAGAACAAAGGAAAATGGCCTCACACCTCGCGATGCACATAGCAAAGAAAATTCGATAGCATATCTTTATTGATGAATAATAATTGATTAATTACAAGGGGGGTTGGAGGGATATTTATAGACCCCCAACCAGTGGTGTAAGGGATACAACTACTAGTCTTTTTCTTCCTTGGACTACAACTCCTAGAATCCTGCTTTTGGGCATCCAGGACTCTTGCTTGTTGGGTGATTTGGAACTCTCATTAAAGTGGATGAAATTCATGAATTTTTTTCATCCAAAGTGGTGGATTGGTGAGGTGGCTTAATGTAGCTAGGGTCAAGATGCTCCATCACTTGGCCTTGCTTGCTGAACTCTAGAGTCGGGATGATGTAGACGTCTGTAGGTGAGTGGACTTCTCAGTCTGGATTGAAGAAGACTCAAGAGTTTTGGTGAGACTCTTGAGTTCTAGATACTTAAGCAGCTTCCAACCTGTTTGATTGAAACTCTGTAGTAGTAATCCTTTGAACCTTCTTCTCTTGGATGAGTAAAATTCCTAGAACTCTTTGAAGTTGGTGTGAAAAAGAATGCTTGGCCGACTCCTTTGTATTTGACGTAGAATATTTTGAGTGGGGGCACCAAATATGAAGAGTATTTCTTAATTACTCATCTTAAATTTCAAGTGGTGCTAATCATGAGTTTAGGTGGCCGACCAAGGTGTAACATAGAGTGGATAGTGTATTGTCCCAATGACATGCAATTTTCAGACATGTCATGTGTTCTTGTCCTGGTTAAAGTTCTAAATGGTGTTGTCCCAATGACATGTCCAAACATGACATGTGTTGATATCCAAATCCTTGAAAAGGTGGCACCAAGAAGTGGTTGCACATACCAAGTGACTTGGGCTAGCATATGGAATCACATGGGTCTTCAATTGGGTGCACATGGGATGTTGTCTTTGGTCCCCTCTTGTAGTACAGGACTCAATGACTCAACTAATTACATGGACTCAATAAATAACAAATCACATGACTCAACTAAATAACCAACCATACTTAATTAGGCTTGTGAATAAAAACCCAATTAAAGTTGGTAAAAAGGGCTAATTCAAACCAAACCATTTAAATCCCAATTAGATAAATAGGGTTTGACTCAATTGGGTTTTGACTCAACTTGGTAAAAAGGGTTTTATCCCAAGATAAACCAAATCCTAATTACAGTTGGTAAAAAGGGTTTACTCTAACTAAACCAAAATAATAGAATTTAAAATAAATATTTACATGGTATAAAGGATTTGGGTTCAGGGTTTTACTCACAGGTGATCCATAGGGATTTGGGTTCAACCTGTCGATTTCTTTTAGTCCTGGTGCCCACACCACCCAGCTAGCATCTCTGGACTGTGCGGGGCTTCCAAAACTTCTTGATTCGCCAAGCTGTGAGTCAAGCAATAGATGGTGAGATTTCAGGAGTTTTCCAGCTGGCATCACCGGACTGTGAGCAAGGCAGTCGAGTGCTGGGCTTTGTAAGCTTCCCGGCTTTGAGGTGCGGGGTTTCATAAGCTTTCCAACTTTGAGTACGGGGCTTCATAAGTTTTCCAGCTTTGAGTATGGGGCTTCGTAAGTTTCCCGGCTTTGAGTGCGGGGCTTTATAAGTTTTCTGACTTTGAGGTGCGGGGCTTTGTAAGTTTTTTGGCTTTGAGTGTTGGGCTTCATAAGTTTCATAGCTTGGAGGTGCGGGGCTTTGTAAGTTTTCCTGCTTTGAGTGCGGGGCTTCGTAAATTTTCCAGCTTTAAGTATGGGGCTTTGTAAGTTTCTTGGCTTTGAGGTGCAGGGCTTCATATGTTTTCCGATTTTGAGGTGCGGGGCTTCGTAAGTTTCCTAGCTTTGAGTGTGAGGTTTTGTAAGTCTTCCAGCTTTGAGTGTGGGGCTTCATAAGTTTCCTGGCTTTGTCCATCGAACTTGGAGTTAGACGGATGCATTCCTGCGTAGGTAAAAGACAAGGTTGCACTGAAAAGGAACTTTAATAATTGAAATGAAGCCTTACATTATTGGTGGTACATCCTTGGGTGCTTGCATTCCATGTTCACATAAATTGGGCACCATTAAGCCTAGTGAGATAGTACACTCCATCTGGCAGAGCTCGACTACCTTATAGGAGCCTTCTCAGTTCGGGAAGAGTTTGTCGCATTCTCCTGGCTGGGAAACCTTCGCTTGCTTGAGGACCAGGTTGCCTGGGCAGAATGCCTTGGGCCTCATGTGAGAGTTGTAGTAACGTGCCACTCGCTACCAGTAAGCTTCCATCCGAAGTCAGGCTTTGTCTCTCATCTCATCCAAGAGGTCTAGGTTGAGGAGGAGATGGGCTGGATTTTCAGCTTCGTCATATTGCTCTACTCGTAGCGTGGGTAGGCCAAGCTTTACTAGAATCACAGCTTTAGCATCGAAGATAAGGTTAAAGGGTGTCTTGCCGGTGGCCGTGAGAGGTGTAGCGTGATAGGCCCACAACACACTAGGGAGTTCTTCGGCCCATTGACCCTTGGCTTCATCCAACCTTGTGTAGAGCCCTTGCAAGATAGTCTGGTTGGTCACCTTGGCCTCCCTATTGGTATGAGGGTGAGCCACCGAAGTGAAGCGATGGCAGATGTTGAGGTCAGTGTAGAACTCCTCGAAAGCCTGATTATCAAACTGACATCCGTTGTTAGTGATGATTGAGTGCAGGAGTCTGAATCTGCAGATGACAGACTTCCGAAAGAAGGATCTGACTTTGGCCTCAATGATCCATGCCAGGGGTTCGGCCTCAACCCACTTGGTTAAGTAGTCGATGGCCACAATTAAAAATTTTTGTTGGCCGGACATGGAAGGAAAGGGACTTAGGATGTCCATTCCCCACTAGGCGAACGGCCATGGGGCTGACAGCTGGGAGAGCGGGGTCGCCGGCTATTGCTGGATGTGGGCGTGACACTGATAATGGTCACACTTCTTCACAAAATCGGTGATGTCCTCATGCATGGTCTCCCAAAAGTATCCTTACTGGAGTGCCTTGTATGCCAGGGTCCTACCCCCTACATGATTAATGCAGATGCCTTCATGTATTTCTTGGAGCACATAGGTGGCTTCTGAGGGCTTCAAGCACTTTAGTAGGAGGTAGGAATAAGAACTCCGATAAAGCTGCCCATCCATCATCACATATCATGCAGCCTTCTTAAGAAGGCCAGCTTCCTTGCGATCTTCAGGTAGAGTGCCGGTGGTAATGTATTTGATGTAGGGGTCCATCTAGTTGGCTTCGACAGTGACTTGTTGGACCTCTACTACAGACTCGAAGCTGGGGGTCTCCAGATACTCAATGAAGGTATGCCCCAATAGCGAGTCCGGCAGGGTTGCCAATCTGGAGAGGACGTCAGCTCGGGCGTTCTCCACCCGAGGGATATAGGAGATGCTAAAGTGCTAGAGGTTCGCTGTATATGAGCACACCTTATCTAGATACTTCGCCATCATGGGATCTCGGGCTTCATACTTGCTGGAGCTATACCAACCATGAGCTGCGAATCTGTGAAGACCTTCAGGCTCTTTACACCCAGCTCGTGAGGCACCCTCAATCCAATGAGGAGTATCTCGTACTCAGCCTAGTTGTTGGTTGCCTTGAAGAGGAAGCACAGTGCATACTCCGCAATGACCCCATTGGGATTGGCAAGAATGAGGCCAGCTCCACTCCCTCCGACATTGGACATGCCATCCACATGGAGGATCCATGTCACTGCTCCCGGGGCCATCTCCGGCCCGAGTTTGGCTTGCTGGTCTACTTCCTCTAGGTCCTCCTCTGCCTAGGTGCATTCTACTAGAAAGTTAGTAAGGACTTGCACCTTTTGTGTCGACCACGGGTGGTAGGTGATATCAAACTCATTGAGCTTTACTGCCCACTTGGCCATGCACCCCAAAGTATCGAGGTGGCTTAGGATGGCCCTCAGAGGCTAATCAGTGAAGACAGTGAACGGGTGCACTTGGAAGTAGGGCCTAAGATGCTGCACAAACACTATTAGCACAAAAAATAATCTTTTTGGATTGGGTGTAACTGGTTTCCACATCGTGAAGCAGCTTGCTGGTGTAGTAGACTGGCTGTTGGGAGCCATCCTTATCGGTGCGAACCAGGAATGAGCTGACCGCTTCAGGTGAGACCGCCAGGTACGGGAGGAGCTCTTCCCCTGGCTCTGGCCTGGACAGCAATGATGGGGAGGCGAGGAGCTTCTTCAGCCCCTTGAATGTCTCTCGGCACTCCTCCATCCAGGTGAAGCCATGCATCTTACACAGTACCTTGAAGAATGGCTGGCAGCACTCAACGGAATGTGAGATGAAATGACTCAATGCCACGATGCATCCAGTCAAGCGCTAAACTTCCTTCTTGGAGACAGGATGTCTCATATCAGTGATCACCTAGATCTTCTCAGGATTGGCCTCTATTCCCCTCTAGGTGATCATGAACCCTAGAAACTTTTTTGTCGCGATGCCAAATGCGCATTTGGTGGGGTTCAACTTCATCTGATAGAGGCAGAGGTTATCGAAGGCCTCTGATAGGTCAGCAACATGGTCTGACTCTGGGCCACTCATGACAAGCATGTCATCTATGTAAATCTCCGTTGGTCACAAATGCTGTATGCTCCTCATCCTCTAGATGCATGTGGATTTGATTGTATATGGAGAACGTGTCCATAAAGTTGAGGTACTTATGGCTCGAGGTCGCATCCACCAGTTGGTCGATCTTGGAGAGTGGGAGGCTATCCTTCGGGCATGCCCAGTTGAGGTCGGTGTAGTCTACATAGATCCTCCACTTCCCAGAAACTTTTCTAACAATCACCACATTAGCAAGCCAATCAGGATACCATACCTCATGGATGAGGCCTACTGCAAGGAGCTTCTCGATCGCCTTCTACCACTTTGGGGTGAAACTCCTCTTCTTCTGCCGGACTGGGTAACAGTTGGGATCGACATTCAGCCTGTGGGTGATCACTTCTGGTGGGATCCCAGGCATGTCTACGACGGTCCAAGAGAAGACGTTCGCATTAGCCCGTAGGAATCTAAGCAGATAGGACCTCTCTTCTTCAAGCAGCAGGGCTCCCACCTACACAGGCTTCAAGGGATCCTCCCCTAAAGGGAAGGATAGCAAGGGCTCAACTGGTTCGCCCTTCGACTTTGGTTTCGCCGGATTCAGTTGGTCGATGGCTAGGCTTAGATCGGCCCCTCGCAGTCTCGGGATAGTCTGTAGGCAGTGCTGGACTGGCTGGCGGGACCCTCTCATCTTCTCAGTCCCCCAAGGGGTTGGGAACTAAACAAGGAGACATCTTATGGAGATGGTGGTGTCAAGCAGGTTGAGTCTGGAATGCCCCAAGATTGTATTGTAAGGCAAGGAAAGCCTCACAACGGTGAATGTTGTCAACACAGTACTTTGTCGAGATGGGATCCCGGTAGTTATTGGAAATGTAATCTCTCCCTCAACTCTAACTAAATCCCTAATGAAGCCCACTAAGGGTGTGAACACCGGCTTTATTTGATCAGTGCACAGGTCATCCTTGCGAAAGCATCATAAAAATCTCTCCCTCAACTCCAACTAAATCCCCAATGAAGCCCACTAAGGGCATGAACATCAGTTTTATTTGGTCAGTGGACAAGTTCATCCTTGCGAAAGCATCATAAAAGAGGATACTCGGAGAGCTTCCACTATCAACCATAATTCATTTTACAGGATATTTTGCTTGGAGAGCTTCCACTATCAACCATAATTCATTTTACAGGATATTTTGCTATCATCATTTCGACGAGACAGCATCATTATTTGGGTTATCTACCCTGGTCGGCCCTTCTCCCTCGCAGGGGAGTACATCATCATTCTCCTCTCTCCCATAGCCCTCTTCGAGGTTCTCCCTGCCCCTCAGGAGATCATCCCGACCGGCTTCTTAGTGGATTGGTTATCGATGGCGAGCGATCGGGGTCTTCATTCTGGGCTGCTGGAGGAGCTCCTCCCTCCATGTACTTCTCGAGGTAGCCATGCTTGATCAGGTCTTCTATCTTCCTCTTCGGGTGGTGGCATTCCTCAGTGTCATGGTCATGGTCCTGGTGGAAGCGGTAGTAGTAGGACCTATCATATCTGGTAGATGGCCTCAATAGAGGAGGTCGGTGCAGGAAGCGTTCACCCTCGATTTTTATCAGGATCGTTGCTCTCAGGACAAGGAGAGGAGCGAACTTTTCTTCTTTGGTATGG
The DNA here is from genome assembly GCA_021397845.1 of Areca catechu. Classification (NCBI taxonomy): domain Eukaryota; kingdom Viridiplantae; phylum Streptophyta; class Magnoliopsida; order Arecales; family Arecaceae; genus Areca; species Areca catechu. Next base: position 188,565,187 of record CM038051.1, read on the forward strand.
TCGACTCTGGATCTTGGCCCCGATCGCTAGACCGGCACCGTCTTCTGGGCCAGAGGAGCGAATGCTTCCCCAACAGCCTGCCTCTTCAATGGCCTCCCGTCCAACTCCCTTCTGGTGTAGTCAGCCTCCTCCGTGCAGATATACTTGTGGGCCCGAAGGAGAAGCTCTGAGTAGGTCTTCGAAGGCTTCTTATCAACGAAGTAGGTGAAGTAGGAGGTCCGCAGCCCCTTCTTCAGGGCCAACATGGCGACTAGCTCATCGAGGTGGTAAATCTCTAGGATGGCGACTTTAAACTGGGACATATAGTCTCAGAGGGGCTCTCAGTCCTACTGGCGGATCGAGAAAAGGCTATCGGCTTCTCATGTCACCTTTCTGCATGCATCAAAGTGTACCATGAACTTTTTCTCCAATTAGGAGTTAATACTTTCATACTCGATTCTAGAGAACCAGGCTCGAGTAGCCTTCCTAAGGGTAGTTAGGAAGGCAATACAGAAGAGGGCGTCAATGGCCCTATAGACCCTCATAAGCGCCTTGTAGCTTTCCAGGTGATCCAGGGGGTCAGTTGTCCCATCATAGGGATCAACCTGGGGCATGCAGAACTGGTTGGGGATCGATTCCTCTTAGATTTTGCAGGAGAAGGGGGGACGGGTGTCATAACCCATGGGTTCACTAGAGGAGCCTTGAATCTCTATAAACCGATGGGAGAGGTCGACCAGTTTGCACTCCTGCTCTTTGAGGTGCCTCTCTACCTAACGGCGGATGGCCTCGTCTATGGACCCCTCGACAGAGGCCATCAGGGGTGAAGGAGGTGTGGAGTAGAGAAACTTTCACCTGAGTTCCCGGCCATGCCAGCATCGTTGGTGCGAGTGTGCACCATGGTCCGAGATCGAGGAGCGGTCTCCTAGCCAGTCGGGCCATCATGCTACTTCTTTCCGACCACCTGGTGGTCTCCTTGCAGGTGGGAGACCGCATGCATCGGTCCCTCCCGGAAGGACCGTAGGCTAGTATGGGGATCGATGACATGGGCCATCGGCATCCCTGGCTACTGCTGTGTTGCCAGGGATTTGTGCTCTGATGAAGCTGGCCACCACCACGGCTAGGGCATGGACCTGCTAGGCCAGTGTCACACCCTGGCCTGAAGCCTGGCCAAACACGTAATAGACAGCCGCATATCCTCAATGTTTACTCCAACGAATATACAAGGCTCAACTTTACAAACTAACATTTGGATAATGGTAAAAAGATAAAATCACTAAGCTTTATTATTACTTTATTATTTGAGCATTTCAATTCAACTAACAGATAAAATCTCATAAAAATCTCAGATATAATATGAGCATAGTTTATCTAAATTTAAACTAACATGAATTAAGAAACTAAAATCCTAAATCCTAACTTCTCACTGACTGGTCTCAAAGCCCGATAGAACTTCTGGATCTATAACAAAGTTCAAAACAGGATGTGAGCTTAACAGGCTCAGTAAGTTATTATCACCTCCAATATATAAATATAAATATGCTAATAATAAACAACAAGCATAAACACAACATACATACAAGATATCTAATATCAAAATAAAATAACCAGCAATATTATGCAAATGTATACACTTAGATACAACCGACACGACTATAGATGACCAACCATTTACTTTATTCTCCTAGTCCCTCTGACTATGTCCATGATCAACCCATGGCTAGCCTCGAAAGAGACTAGAATCCTGACTATACATACTGCACATCGATCATGTACCAATGATTGAGGCCCGAAAGGAAACTAACTCTGATATCATACGAGAAAGCATGCAACCTCAGCATGTGCCAGCAACTGCCATGCATGGCTAAAACAAAAAAAGATAACTAGCTCCTAACTACACATATCGCACATTGGTCATGTACTAGTAATCGCCCTACTGGAGGCCCGGAAGGAGACTAAATCCTCGTGTAATTATAGTTGAACTAGAGAGTATCCACACCAACACAATGCATGCAACCCAATGCAATAAACTACACATATTTAATATTTCATAAATACATAATATATTTGGTATATAATACTAGAGGTCAAGATAACTTACCTGAAAAATTCTATAATGCCTATTCGAATCAACTTTGATACTGCTTTTTTGATAGGTCAGATGGAAACCTGACAAGATCAATTATATAATCAATTTTCTATCTAAGATAAACTAGTATAGAGAAATAGTTCTTAGTTCGATCCGAGTCTTAGCCTAAATCCCAAAAACCAATTCATATTTTATTATTTCTAACATTTTTTTCGAATTTTCACTTTTTTATTTTATTTATTATTTTATAACTATTTTTTCGATCCTCTATTATTTATTTTTTTCTTTTCTCTATTTTTTCTTTTTCTCTCTCTTCTTTTTTTATTTATTTCCTCTTCTTTTTCCTGATCCTCTTCCTTTATTATTATTATTATTTTTCTTTCCTCCTTTCTTTCTTTCTCTCCCAATCTCCTTTCCTCTCTCGGCCTGTGCTCACCTTCTTTGCTCTAATGAGCTAGAGCAAAGATGGTGGCCCATCGAGATTTTCCTGATGGCATTGTGACAGGGTCGGCCGAGGCATCCTCGACCATCCCGACCATGACAGAAAAATCAGAACAGAAAAGAAAAAACCTTTCAATCCCCTCTTAATCCCTTAAATTGACCTTGAATTAAAACCTAGGGTGAAGAGGACTCACTACAAAAAAACTGAGCTACACCCACGTGAAAAATACATGGATAAAAACTTAAAAAACATGGATATATGCTTACACCCACGTTGGTACACACGTTTGGTTAAATGTGGGTATGTCCGACGTGGGTGTAGCTTATAGCTACATTTTTTTCTGTGTGTAGGCATACTTTACCCCCGTAATATCTAACATAGGTAAGATTGTATACGTAGGTATAAATCTAGTTTATACCCTCCTTTATAAAATGTGGATAATTAAATACACGAATTAGAATTCGTTGGAATTAACAAAGCATGGATATAAATGAACCTGTACTATCAATAATAAAATGTGGGTATATAATTAAATATAGTCCTACTCAATCCAATTTCAAAATATGGATCACCTGTAATAATTAATAAAAATAGAAAGACATAAAATAACTATAAACAAGATAATTTTTATTATTATATTAAATATAGTTGAACATACATAGTAGCAATCTCATAAAAATATTATCTCAACTTTGTTAATTTCATCAAAATCTAAAGAACAAGAAACAGAATATAGTACTGATTTCAAAAGAAAGTAAATACTAGAACTCAAAATATATCATAAAACAAGTTCAAACTATTTTGCAACACCATAAAGAGAATAAAAATAAAGTAAACTTTGCAAAATCTTTGTATCATCCTTGACATCTTCCATTATATCACCTGAATCTGTAAAAGAAAAGAATCATATAAATATACATCATTTTAGAGCTAGTATAAATCATTATTAAACCAATAATGTACACCGATACATACATAATCTTTCCACCAAATAATTTGAATGCCCATAGCATATTTCATTAAAGATCGACTTTTGTTCTTTATAAGCATTGGAGCATCGGGTTCAATTGCATAAGAAACAAAAACCTTACAAAACACATCTCCCAAACTTTTCCCCATCAACATCTTGTCCTTATCATCATAAATAAATGTTCCATTACCTACTTCTTTCTGTGAGATATCCATGCAATAAAATTACTTCTTCACCCTGCAAGTACTGATTTCATATAATATAATGAATAAGTCCTGATGATTCACCACTTAACAATATTGAACCATTCTATTAAAATCTATAAATTTATTAAAATAAATTTCACTTATAATTTTAAATGATTCAAGAATGGATGATATGTTCAGTTGAGATGAGTTTAGTTTAACTCTATCACCATTCTAGAAATAATAGAGAGTTAGCCAACTTTCTTAAAAAATATTAAATTATAAGTATTGCATGGAATAATGATATCATAGATATCTCTAGATTATATTTGCTACTAACAAATAGTTTTTTATCTATCTTTGATGAATGATCATCAGCTTCTTTCATGTTAACAATATCCTATTAATAAATAAGTATAATAACAGGTTAAATTCATCAATCAAATAGCAAGTAGAATGAATAGTCATCGGGTTCTTCCATGATATTTTCATATTTTCAAAAAAGTCAGAACAATTCTGAAAATAAAGATTAAGTTATCTAATCTCATTCATATAGAAATAAAAAAAGAATTACATATTTAACTAAAATACTCACTGAAACTGTTGAACCATAAATATTTGCTACTTGGACTTGGAGAGTTCCAACTTGGCTTGCCAAGTCATTAACCATTTGATACAAATTCTCATTTTTCTTTTTTAAGACTTCATTTGTTGCTTTAAAGCCCCAAAATGAACTAGGAGTTGGTCCTATCCCAAAGCAACAGATCATATTTGGTCTTTCTTTGCCAAACTGTTTAAAAAATACTTCATCCTCTTCTGTATCTTTAAACATTTCCTTTTGGTTTCAGTAAACAGGTATGTATTAATTACAAAAATAAATATTACAATAAAAAAAATAAGATAGACTTATAGTTTAATTGACTAATAAAGGATACTTACAACTAGTCCAGTAGCAACATCATTTACAGGTTTACCATTCTTTCTAGTACAAGTCTTCACCCACATGCAGGGATGGCTCAATTTTTTTCCTGTCCTTTTGAACTGAGTATACAACATAAGAAAAAATTAGTTGAACATAACACACATATTTCTCAAAACAAGCATTTAAAGAAATTTGGATGGATTTCACGTATATGTGATTGATTTGCATGATGCTCCTTGTTCCTGCATAATGGAGATACTTGTACTTCTTTTTGTAGTCAATGTTGATATCTGCCTTTTTTTGTCATTGTTCCATATATACCAAAATTTAAAACCGACATTAACTATTATAAAAAATTGATCTCAACCAATGAAAAATAATAATTTCTATATACCTGTCATTGTAAAGTAGACCAACTGTCTATAGCTTCCTTTCATTGAGCCACTGAGACATTCTTAGGTACCCCACCTTGTTTTTTCATATTCTTATTACAATTCTTATTAAGCATTTTTTTCTTAAATGGTACTTCATTCCTCTTCATTTTCCTGCCAAAATCTTCATTGCAAAATTATAATACTCATCTCAAACATCATACTTTTTCTGAAATAAAAAAAATATTATTATTACATCATAAAAATAAGTGCCAAATCATAGATGAAATAGAAATTAATATCACCTTCGTATATTTTCAAAGTTCAAGTTTAGTGGTCTTAGATATCTTTTACTAATCATTCACACTAACTGGCAGCTACTCATAAAATTTTGTTAGGCCAGTAAAAAAGCTCATAAATGATTGCCCACCATCTTCTATTAGCTGTCCATACTCATTCTACTCTATATGAATCATATTATCAGAATACTGAAATAATTTTTTTTTAAAAAGCTAACGTACAATGATCAATAAAGAACGAGAGAATACTAACTTAGAAAGGCAAATACTAACAACTTAAGAACAAACTAAACTACAGTTTAAAGAAAAGGATCTAGTTGAGTATACTTGCTATAAGTAATAGAAAAGTTAGAGATAAAAATAAATAAGCTCAAGATAGTCAACTTCCCTGCTTGTTGACTCAAGATTTTTTGCCTTGGTTACACCTTGATACAACACCATCAAGATTTTTAGCCTTTCGTCGACAAAGTCAATTGCTTCTTTCATGCCAACCCTTCCAAGAAAGGCAGAAAAAGCCTATACCTCCCTCCACATCATCCAACTTTACCATGATATTTGACAATAACCTCCAAGGAGGTGATCGAAACCCACTTAATCTGCATCAAGTTAGGAGAGGACCTCAAATCATCTAACTATCTCGGAATGTAACAGGAGGTAACTTATTATGTTCCTTCTTAAACATGAAGTAAATTATGGTACGAAGATCCATCTTATGATTGCAATCTTGAGAAGGTTAACCACCAATTATTCTACCCAGGAAGGCATATCGGTTACCTTTGACTAACAATAGTGCAAGAAAAATCCATGAGAATCTCATTCTTTAGCAAGTGGATCTCTTAAGATGTATCATGAGCACCACCTCATAATAATACTATCACATGTCTTCAACTATTAATATATGAAATATCTTCTGAAAGTGATGTTTTAATTTAGAAATAAACACATGAATGTTCTCCACAAGGATTTCTTCAAGTCTTCTAGAGCCCTGTCTTCCCAACTATTAGTCAACACACTACACCATTGTGAAAACATCTAGGCACTGGCATAAAAGCCTATTCACAAAATGGAACAGAAATGCTTCTGAATGGTGAAAACCATAAAAAAAATATGAAACATACAGGGGAAAATGTTTAACACAAGAAAGGGACCATGAGCTCTAGCTACGTGGGGAAAACATTCTTGGCACTACTAGATGATCTAAATGTTGCTCAGAGCCTAGTGACTTGCTTGCACAAATTCATCATCTTTTTAAACCACAAAAAAGAGCACCTCCTTAATGTGTGAATTGCAAGTATTGATAGTATTTTGTAATGCCATTTTCACAACAAACATATCCATTGCCGCAAGCTATGCGGACCATCACTGTATCCATTGGCATTAGTACAGGTGGCTCGATCCTTTAATTCCGCTCATGACAAACCATGGATCGATCTACTAGAGCCGACCCACAAAGTAGAAACATTTTCTCCAACCACTAGTTTCTCACTCACTAAATCTAGTACCATCATACTTCTCTAGCCAAGTCAAGTTCTAGAAGTGAAAGGAAAAAAAAACAAATATTAATCCACTTATGCACATGTAATCTCATCGAAGAATCCAATTATACCTCTACCATATAATTAGATTGATGAAATTGATCCTTAATGTCCAAAAAAAGCATTTTTAAAGGAAAAGGGCATAAATTTCTAATCTTCACCTTGGCTCTTAGGGACTGCGGTTGTGAGAGGCCTTCCTTCCTCGTTCCCATCGGCTCGGGCATTGTTCCGTGGAAATTTGGGTGCAGAACCCGTGCTTCCCAAGAGAAGGGTCATTGCAAAGAAAGTAGCGTTCTGAAGCACAGAAATGATACCGCAAAAAAAATGCGCATTCACCAACTAATTCAAACAAAGAAGAAATCAATTGCAAGATATTTTAAGAGTGCCAAGGATCGAGGGTTTTGAGGGTTGATCCAGGAGTTCTCTGCTAGACTCCGCCATGGCTGTCGTTCTCGATCGCAAAACCCTAAAAACACAGGAAAAGGAGATGACAACTTGGAGTTTGATCGGATTGGGTTTACAGATTCCAATCCGAATCTGGATTCTGGTTTGGTGGGATATAGTGATTGACCGAATCGGGTCTTGTAGATTTTCGAAACAACCTCAAAAGCGACTCATAGGTCGTAGCGACCAACCATACCAAGAAGTCACGGGCTCGGTTGGTGAAGTGGCGAGGATAATTTATTATAATATATTATGATATATTATAATATAGTATAATATTTTTCATATCAAAAAATATAAAATATAACAAAATATATTATATTAAATTATAAAATATATTATGTTATACTACTTTATATTATATTATATATTTTTATCGTGAAAAATTATACAAAATCATGCAAAATCAAATTAAATTATATAAAACTATATTATATTAAATATTAATATATTTTAATATAACTAAAATCAATATTTGGCATTATATTAAATATAATAGAACATAAAATAATATGATACATTTTAATATATTATGATAAATTATAATATGATGTAATTATATTTAAAATATAAATTATAAAATAATATATTATAATAATTATAAAATATGTCATATTACATTACATTATATTATATTATATTATATTATTTAAATATATATTATATTATATTTTTAGTTGGGTCTCTGGTCTAAAAATTAAATATCTAGATTCAATCCATTTATGTTAGAGTTAATCGGATCCTAGTTTGGAATAGCTCTATACCTGGGATCAGTATTAATTTTTTGGACACTCTTTCTTGGTATACCAACGTTTATCCATTATATTTGATTTACTCATGTTTAATAGTTAAAACGTAAGTTACAAATTGATTATAGCATTTTCATGTTTGTCAAACGTGGTTATATATAACCTTTTTTTTAGAATTTGAACTTTTACTCGCATATGTATTTTACGTGTCTAAAAAGCATGGATGTATATGACTTTTTTTGTAGTGACTTATTGGCGATGGTCCAGGAATGTCCAGCCACCAGAGAAGAGGGAGAAGATTCAGTGAAAACTCTTGATAAATGAGTGGGGTTTTAAAGAATAACGAGAGCTTTCTTTGCCGTATGGGGAATGGAAACTCGATCGATCGAGTTCCCCTTCCCCCCACGGCTCTCATCGGCTGCTCCCCCACCTCACCAGGGCCCTCGTTCCGGTTATTCCAGCGATCAGGGTGATTGGGTAAATAGGGGCTCCATCCCTGGTTTCCAGCACAAATTTTTTTTCGGGTTCGATCTAAAGTCGGCAAAGACTGCCGACTTCAGCCCACCTAGCCCAAAAGATAAATGGGCCTCACAGCCAGTGCGGTGATCTGGGGATCCGTCGGAGGTGACGGTGGTGGAGAGGGGAGCTCCCCCTCGAGGCTCTATAGGTCACCACAATGGGGGGCCCCCACTCGGCTGGCGGAAGATTCACGCGCTCACGTTGTCACCATGGAGCTTTAGGCTTCTGCAGAGGCTTTGTTGGTGGTGGGGGACTCACTGTTGGACTTCACACAGTCACTAGTGTTCCTCAACCCCCTACCTGATGCACTAATCTATTACGTTAAGATCACCATGGCCTGTAGCTCTGACATGGCATGGACTCGTTGGGCTCCCGTCGGGCGCTCGGTCCTCTTCCAGCATGGCCTGGAAAAATGAGGAGACCCAAGCTAGAATTCCAGCGGGGACATGGTGGGGACACCAGGATCAGACACAGATCACTGGATCCCATTTGGTTTACTGATTAGGTTTTTAGAACCTTAGTCATGTGTCATAATTTTGTAAGCAAGTAAGATTGAGTCCTGTAATAAGTTGAGACTAGTTGATTTGTCTTAACCTAGTCCAGTCTATTGAGTCCTGTATTTAAGTATGAGTCCAGTGAAAGTCCAATTTTTGTACAAGAGAGGATGTTACCCTATTTTGGAGTTCCACCAGGCCTGACCGAGGAGCCAGAGGTATTTACATCAGCTTATGGGATCATATTTGACACCCCTGAGCCCTAAATACCCTTTAGATGCTCTCTAGATGCCATGATTCACTCCATATGCCATTCTAGATAACAGATTTTCTCTAGATGCTCCAGAATATGCTAGATGTCAGGCACCCCATGATTCCAGGAATATGCCAGCACCCCAGGCCAAGAGATTCCAAGCCCAGGAGTCAAGCTCATGAGCCCAGAACCAAGATTCCAAGGAATATGCTGATACCAGGGCACCCCAGCTTCCAGGGCTCAAAGCCCATGCACCAATCCAAAGGAGGATGCCCCTTGCTGACCTAAAGCCAAGCCCAACTCCATATTGGCGCCCAAGCCCAAAGAGAGCCCTTGGACCAAGTCAAATGATGAGAGAAATTCAAGTAGAATAAGGAGAACTAGTTTTATTTTTATTCAAAGTGTATTCTCCTAGTCTTAAGCAAACTTGTAATCCCTCTCCCTCTCAACTTTGTAATCCTATCCCAACTAGGAGAGAACTTGGGGAATATCTATAAATACCCCACCCCCCCCTTTTATAATCAATCTTTTTATCATATGAATTAAACTTTGTTGAAATTTTGAGTTAATTGCCTTGTGTTTTGTTTCTTGTGTTGGTTCTCTGGTTTTGTTTGAGTGCTCTCCTTGTACCTTGGCCGAACCCCTGCTGCCTTAGCATCCTTCTACGTCCTAGAAGATCAGCCACGCCCAAGAGAAGAGTGCCCTTGCTGCCGTCCAAGTGAAGGAACCCCTTCTTCTCCAGGCCTCCAGCTTCTAACCCTAATCCTGCTTCAACCTAAACCCTAGTTTTTTTTTGTTTTATTATTTGCTATTTTGATTGACCTCTGACGCTTGCAGGATCCCCGAGGTGTTTCACCTCCCTAGAGGAGGCTTTCCTTGCCTCCAGGACCCGCCCAAATCAGCCATCGAATCCAAGGGAACGGAAGCTTCATCATCCAGGCTCCAATCAAAGTGTGAGTGATCTCTTCAATTGCAGATTCTTCAATCCCTGACTGGTAATATCCTTCCCAACTCTTGATTTCTGTTTTATTGAAGATTAGCTATCCTAAGCCGGGAATTTCTCAATTCTCAGATCCTTATTTTTATTATTTTGCATGGGTATGCCTGCGATATGATAATTCTTTTTATTGATATTCATTCTACTAGTCTTTACTTGATTTCGAGAATATAGCCTACAAATTAAATTATAAAAAATATTTAAAAATTAGTTTACTATTTTTTTCTGCATGTTTAGCAATCTTAGAGTCGTCCCGCATCAGGACACTCCGATGATCAAGCCAGTTTGGGACGATCAAGGGAAACATAAACTCTATAGCGAAGAGCTTGGGGACCCTCCGCGTAGAGGATGAAAGATGGAATTGAAATGGAAAGACAAGGTTGAGTAGAGATCAGAGAGCTGGGAGGTTCTCTTGGCTGGTTTCTTGCTCATTTTCTTTCTGAGTCTTACTAGTTACCTCCTCCCTCTCGGGGGTCCTTTCTTCTATTTTTATATGAGTGGGAGTGGCTCAGACCAAGCCTGGGGCTTCATTAAGATGTCCCTTTCCTTGTATCCCTTTCTGGAGGGGTTTTCCTTTGTTTGTAGCCTCCTCCCTGTCGGATCGATCCTCTAGAGGAGATCCTTCTATTTGGGGGTAATCGCTGGCGTAGTACAGATCTTGTCTCTCTGGCAATGCAATTTCTCGTAAATGCAATTTCTCGTAGGAGGGGCGGGCACCATGCCGCTAAGCCCCGAGCCATTGTGGAGCATTTTCATTCCGGGAGGAACCATCGGTGTGTCACAGGGCCTGTGGCCTTAATGGAATACTCCTCATGGAGGAAGTTCAAGTTCCGTGTCACAAGGATTAGTGCCCTCGGTTTCACGATTGTTGACATGGCGGTGCACCACAGGATGTGAAGCCTGGTGAAGTATGCATTGCGCGGGCACTACAAGAAAATATTGTTTTAGCAATCAATTTTGCAACCAATTTTTTTGGTTATATTTGTGACTTGTTTATAACCAATTTTTTTCTTAATAATTTAGCAATCGATTCAAATCGATTACAATGCAGTTGCAATATTTCCATTTTTCAATCAATTATGCAACTGATATTTTCTGATACAATTGCTATCGATTTTGAGACTGATTTTTTAATTTAAAAAAAATTATTTAGTAATATATAAATTACATAGATTAGCAACCGATATATTGGTTGCAAAAATTGATTAATTTTTTTAAATAACAAAAATCGATTTAAAAAAAAATTAAAATCAATCGAAACTGAAATTCATTTAAAATATTTTTAAAATTATTTTTTAACTTTGCAACCGAATTTTCAGTTTCAAGATTTCATTTAAAATAAATTTTATTTTCTTTAGAATTTTGCAACCGAAAATAATAGGAAATGAACTATCAAAGAATTTCATATCATGAAAAGAAGACTTACAAAACGTTAAGTGTTCGAAAGCACCACTATCAAGAATCTAATATTGATAACAAAAATCAAGGGAGGCCTTACCAATATAATTTACAGCACTTTGAGTCTTATCTTATTCATGGAGGGAAATAAGTTGCTGATATTGTATGAAAAAAAGGCTGGATATTAGAAAGATTTTGCTTGTAGTCGGTGGTGTAGTAGCGTTTACGGTAGTCCCTCTTTGATGCTTGGCATTTCCAGGATTCTCCGAATGTGAGATGAAATAGGGAGATGCTGGATCATGCACAGCACTTAAGGTCAATAACAAACCATCTACCATAGATTCAATTATAGTACTTTGCTTAATTTGATCGAACATGTTGATGAAGATGAGATGTGATAACTATTTGTCTCCCGCTACGTGCAAAGAAGGCGTTTCAATAATGACTTGCCGTATGTGTTAATCAAAGATATAAACCGGATCGATGAAGATGATATGTGATAACTATTTATCTCTTGCTATGTATACAGAAAGCGTTTTAGCAATAACTTGCTAATCAAATGAATAAAATAATTTTTTGCCATGGACGGGATCGAAATATGTGGTCTATCAACTAACGTCCAGATAAACGTCGGAGGACAAACAGATTTGCCGCAATCCATTGGAGGAACCACCAACTCTTCCCCTCATACCCCATCGGAAGACGTTGGAAACGACCCAAGTGATGCCATGAAATTACTAATAGGTGGGCTCTCCGAGATGGCACTTGCAGGGGGGAGCACCTTCCAAACTGCAAGGGGTCTCCCAAGTTATTTCTTCATTACCTATGTTGCGTTATTTCTAGGGCCGGCTGCGCTAGCTAGATATCGCGCTGTTGGTGCTGCTTTGTAAGGGTGGTGGGCAATCCTTAGACAAAATTCTCCAAGCGGTATGCCGTTGTAATGATGGTTCTTATCCTGCTGTTGGCCCTCGTCCTCAAAGCTTACATGTCCTCTAAAAATTAGTGATGTTTTGGTTGTCCGGATTAATATATAGTGCAAGTCTGGCCTGTGTTGTCTGCCTTTCTTTGCTCGTATAATAAGCCCACGTTTCTTTTCTGTTGAATACTTTCCCCTCGTCACTTTACGGCCACAATAGCTTATAAACCTCACCGTAACTGCATGGAGTCATCGACAATTATATGTTTATGAAGTTGTTCTTGAAGTGGTGCTTATAAATCTCGGTCAAATACTCTCTCTCTCTCTCTCACAGTAAAGCCCGGCCGATCTGGTTCACCGCAAGCAGGGACGGATGACACCAATTTTTCTAAAGAGACTAAAAAAAAAATATAAAAATAAAAATATTAATAAATAATTAAAATTAATTTAAATATTTTTTATAAATATTATTTAATTTATATCTATTTTATTTATAAGATTAAATTCATTAATAATGAAATCTACCGTAAAATTTTTAGCTATCTCCTTATCGATATAAGTGACTAAATAATCGATAAAAAAATCATCTTCCATCTTGTTGCATAATATGGTCTTGACAATCTTCATTTTTTAAAATATTTTTTCTATACTGGTAGTTGAAACTAGAAGAGTAATAAGCGTTACGAACTCGTAAAGGATATGCGCGCACCGGCAACAATAATGGCAGCGTTGCATCGAGTACCGTTGGCACTGCATAACGGGATGTGATATCCATCGAGCGACGGTTCCAAAGATGATGGGATGTGAGTGTAGTAGTTTTGGCGTGGGAGTCTGAGGCATGACGGGCGCCCACCCATCCATGCCCTCCAAGATCCGATTATGCTACACGATTGATCAGGTCGCTAAGACGATGCGTGGCTTCACCGCACGTAGTATTCGTCAGGGCGACGAGGCAAACGAATGTCACCAAGATAGTAGTCATAGGCCAGCGCATCAATGATATCCGGCCTTATATATGCGCAACCGCCTGGTCTCGTCGTGGGAGCGTTCTCGTCGGTGGCATCACATGACAAGTCCAGCAGCTATTTTATCTATCGGTGTGATGAATGGAATGGTGCTGACTGTGTGTAGTAACTTCGACCACGGTGAATTCTGGAGACGGACGCTGGTCGAGTAATAAAAAAAAATTCTATCTTCCTCTAAAGAATTATGAAAAAAAATTATAAAAATAAAAATAAAATTGATAGTGATCCAACTTTTAGTAAAGAAAGTTGATTTATAGTATATGTTTCATTTTATTTTTTTTTAAGATTCTTCAAGTTATATTTAAAATTTCCAAGTTTAGAATGGCCAATATATAAATATTATATATATTTTTATATTTAAAAGTTTATATAAAATCTTAATTTATAAAAAAATAAAAAAATTAGGGGGGGCCAAGGGGCCTCCTTGCCCTCCCGGTGGTTCATCTTTATATATTTAAAAGTTTATAACAAAATCTTAATTTATAAAAGAATTTTTAAAAAAATTAAGGGGGCCAAGGCCCCCCCTTGCCCCCCCGGCGGTCCGCCATTGACTGTGTGCTGAAGTCGACAAAATTTGCCGACTTCAGTTCAAAAATAGGAAAAAAAATTTGAAAAATAGGAGATGAAACCCCTGGTTATCCGAGTGAAAAGCTCGCCGGATTCTTGGACCAAACCACCGTAGTTAGGAGGGAGAAGGCCAGAAGCATGATAGAGTTAGATGGAGTTCTCGATCGGTCAAGCTAATTTCTCGTACGATGAAATTTTTTTTCATTTTTTCTCTTTAAACCTCCCTTCATGCCTAAGCAAGCACAGATCGAGCCTCTATCATCATCTTCCTCACCTCCAATGATTGTTTATGTTTTTGTCGATGCCAATAAATCCTTTTCTCGATTTTTTTTAAACAGTAAGGGGCAATGCCTTTTTTCTTTGATTTCTTCCAATCTCCTCATGATGGACGAACATCGGTGGCCATGCTAATGACCCCCCTCTTCTTTCGACCGGGTCCGATGGACCTCCTTCCGTTCCCCACCTTCCACGGTTCTCAAGCCTGTTTAGGCCGAGCTAGGGAGAAAAAAGGGAAAAAAGGAAAGAAAAAAAGAAAGAAGAAAAAGAAAGGAAAGAGTAAAAATAAATAAATAAATATTTAAAAGAGAGATCTAAATTCTGTGAAATCATTTTGATTGGGCATTAATCAGAGGGTATTTAGACTGTTTCTTTGTTGATTAACCCAATCTTCATCGACCGGTTTTAAATAGATATCTAGATCGAGCCTAGCCTTGACCAGATCAAAAATCTCTTCCCTTATTTTCTTAGATTAAGGATTAATTATTTAAATAACTTATTTTGTCAGAGCCTTCGTTAACTTTATCAGTAAAGGAGTGCTCACTTGGGACCTTCAGGACAATTAGTGGAGTGGTATGAAAAGAGAAATGGCCAATATGTTGCTCAATACTTAAACTGTCAATAAGTAAAAGTTGAACATCAAAGGCCTGCAAGACCATTGCAACCCCGTACCATTCCAATGTGAAGAATGAACATATCACAATGACTTTATTTTGGTTTGCCAATAACTCTCAGAAAATTTGATGCCATTTGGATGATTGTGGACTAATTAACTAAGTCATTTCTTGCCTATCAAAATTAGTTTTTCTTTGAAGATGTTAGCTAAGCTATATATAGATGAAATTATCAGACTTCATAGTGTTACGGCCGTAACGATGACATGGCATGTCTCAGATTTCGTTGGGCATGATTCGAGCCACGTGGAGTTTTTTTTCAGCTGAGTCAGATGCAGCCCCGCCCAGGCCGAGTCGAGCTCGGCCGAAGCCAATCAACCTTCTGCCGCCCCGCCAGGTGTCCACCCAGGAGGGGTCCACCTCGGCCGAGTTCGGCGGCTCCCCCGCTCCCTCGCCAGGTGGCACCAGAGACGGTCCCACCTCGACCGAGGTCGAGCCGGGCCCCTTCGCTCCTTCGCCAGGTGGCGCCGGAGACGGGGACCACCTCGGCCGAAGCCGAGCATCCTTCTGCCGCCCCGCCAGGTGTCCACCAAAGAGGGGTCCACCTCGGCGAGTTCGGCGGCTCCCCTGCTCCCTCACCAGGGGGCACCCAGAGACGGTCCCACCTCGCCGAGGTCGAGCCGAGCCCTTCGCTCCTTCGCCAGGTGGCACCCGGAGAAGGGACCACCTCGGCGAAGCTGAGCATCCTTCTGCCGCCCGGCCAGGTATCCACCCAGGAGGGGTCCACCTCGGCCAAGTTCGGCGGCTCCCCCGCTCCCTCGCCAGGTGGCACCCAGAGACGGTCCCACCTCGCAGAGGTCGAGGCGGGCCCCTTCGCTCCTTCGCCAGGTGGCGCCCGGAGACTGGGACCACCTCGGCCGAAGCCAAGCATCCTTCGCCGCCCCGCCAGGTGTCCACCCAGGAGGGGTCCACCTCGGCCGAGTTCGGCGGCTCCCCCGCCCCTCGCCAGGTGGCACCCAGAGACGGTCCCACCTCGGCCGAGGTCGAGCCGAGCCACTTCGCTCCTTCGCCAGGTGGCGCCCGGGACGGGACCACCTCGGTCGAAGCCGAGCATCCTTCTGCCGCCCCGCCAGGTGTCCATCCAGGAGGGGTCCACCTCAGCCGAGTTCGGTGGCTCCCCCGCTCCCTCGCCAGGTGGCACCCAGAGACGGTCCTACCTCGGCAAGGTCGAGCCGAGCCCCTTCGCTCCTTCGCCAGGTGGCACCCGGAGACGGGACCACCTCGGCCGAAGCCGAGCATCCTTCTGCCGCCCCGCCAGGTGTCCACCCAGGAGGGGTCCACCTCGGCCGAGTTCGGCGGCTCCCGCTCACTCACCAGGTGGCACCCAGAGACGTCCCACCTCGGCGAGGTCGAGCCGGGACCCCTCGCTCCTTCGCTAGGTGGCGCCCGGAGACGGGACCACCTCGGCCAAAGCTGAGCATCCTTCTGCCGCCCCGCCAGGTGTCCACCCAGGAGGGGTTCACCTCGATCGAGGTCGACGGCTTCCCCGCTCACTCGCCAGGTGGACCCTGAGACGGTCCCACCTCGGCCGAGGTCGAGCCGGGCCCTTCGCTCCTTTGCCAAGTGGCGCCCGGAGACGGGACCACCTCAACCGAAACCAGCATCCTTCTGCCGCTCCGCCAGGTGTCCACCTGGGAGGGATCCACCTCGGCCGGCGCTGGCCAGCCTATACAAAGAAGGCCCGAAGAATGGAGAGCGGGCTCCGAGGTTGTCCCTCGAGCCGTGCGCGCCGCACCTCGAGAAGGTGCCCCGTACGGATGGCGGCAACACGCAAGACATCACTTACGTCGCCCGACATGTTCGCAGTCGAGAGACGAGGCCCTGACAAAACAGGACCCAATAAGACAAGTCGGCGCCTGGGAAGGAGAGCGCTCATGCTCGGCCCAAGGTCTAGTCGGCGGTCTGACCAGCGCCCCCCTCCCCTACTCTTTCCCCACTAGGCTCAGTGAACGAGGCCGGAAAGCCGCCCGGCCATCTGATCCAGAAGGGGAAAGAGAAAGGGGCAGAGGGGAAGGGATGAAAGCGACAAGGGAGCCCCCAGGAGCAAAAAACGAGGGGACAGCAAGAGGAGATAAAAGAAAGGTGAGAATGGACGACAAGGTAAGCAAGCAAGAAACAAAGGTGGAGACTCCGCTTCGAGAGCAAGATCCGAGAGGGGGCCCCTTGGTGTGAGCTCGGTCAAGGAACCCAGTCGTGTTTCTGGACTTTTTGACACCTTTTCTTGCTAACACATTCTCTGAGACCGGACTCCTTCGGGGGCCCGTCCCAGAGAATCTGTTCCCTCTCACCGTCTACTAACTTGACCGTCGGAGCTCCATCGCCGGAATCCCCGGCCAGGGTTTCTGACCTTGCCTTGCAGGTCCGATCCAGCCAGGAGGCCCCAGAAGCGAGACGGTCTAGTCGGATCGGTGGTTCCGAAGTCACAGGCGCTGCGGCGGGATCGGCAACAGATTGGCACACCAAGTAAGGGGGCAGGACAACAACCCTAGTGGGAGCTAGCTTTCTGCAAGCAAAGCGCGCTCCGACAATAGTGGTCACTCGTGGACGCGAAGCATCCACCAGCCGAGTAGGGGAGGTCCCCTCCCCTCAGGGGGCCCACAGCCCGGAGAGGGAGCTCCCAGCTCCCCCTCCTCTTCCTCCACCCCCGACCTCGATGGAGAACCTCTCGTGGCCGTCATCTAGCAGCTGCAGACCATGACCACGGCGGTCCGATAGCTACAACATCAGCAGCGCCCCTGGCCACGCAGCCTCAGCAAGGGACCCCCGCAGCTCGGGCCACGGGGCCGCGTGGGAGCCTGCGCTCCATTCAAGGCAGGCCATCCCAACCGCGGGCAGTCTCCCGCGGGAGCCATCAAACTCCCACAAAGAACTACTCCGGTTCGACGGATCACGAGAGTCGATCCCCCGCGATGAAGCCGAGACGGTGCATCGCAGCAAGCGACTCGAGACGTGACCCTGCGCCGAGACCGATCGGCGCCCCCTTCACCAGCGGCCTCGGTGGAAGATTCCATCGACGAGGCCATCAGGCGCCAGGCCGAGAGACACCTGGAAAAGCACGAGCGCAAGTTGGCAGAGTTCACCCGTCGATTTGCTGACCTGCAGAACTCATCGACGGACCCGGCGGGCTACGACTCCCGTCCCCCCTTTTCTGAAGAAATCCAGGCGGAGCCAATTCGAGCCGGTTCCACATGCCGCAGGTGGATCCCTACGATGGGACCACCGACCCTCTGGACCATCTGGAGAGACAAGGCTCTCATGAGGGTCCAGGGGCCACAGACGCTCTTTTGTGCATCGCCTTCCCGCTACCCTCCGGAAGGTCGCTCGAGTCTGGTTCACCCGCCTCGAGCCCGGATTTATTTGCTCCTTCCATCAATTGGAGGGAAAGTTTGTGGCCCACTTCGACGCTTGTCGGAAGGTGCCGAGAGAGGTGGACAACCTCTTCTCCATCCGCCAGCAGGACCAGGAGCTGCTCCGGACTACATCACCCGTTCAAGACCGCAGCCCTGGAGATCTACAGCCTAAACGAGCCCGTTGCCATGCTGGCTTTGAAGCGCGGGCTCAAGACATCCCGCCTGACCTATTCCCTGGATAAAAGCCCCCCAGGACGTACTCCGAGCTCCTCCTTCGCGCCCACAAGTACATCCGAGCAGAGGAGGCCGACCGCACCCGCCGAGACCTAGATGGGAAGACTTTGAAGAAGCCGGCCCCGAGGGACGTTCCAGGAGCTCGGAGGCCCGGGCCATCTGCCGACCCTCACCCGAATCCGAGGTCAAAGGACGAGGCCATCCCGGAGCGAAGGTTCACCCCCCTCCTAGCTCCCCGAACGAAGATCCTCATGGAATTGAGGGTGAGAACTACCTCCACCGACCTCCTTCTCAGAACCCAAGAGGTACCCGAGACAAGTCAAAGTACTGCCAGTTCCACCGCGAGCACGGCCATGACATGGAGAGAGTGTCGCAACCTGAAGCGAGAAATCGAGGAGCTGATCAAAAGAGGCTACCTCAGGAAGTTCGTCAGGAACGAGGTCCCGGTGGAGGGACAGCCGCTCGCGGCCTTACCCCCGGTTCTGCAATTGACAACCGCCCGACGGAGAAGCCAGTGGGCATGATCTCACATGGGATCGGGTAGCGGCGAAGAGAGCCCGGTAGGTCAGGAACCCAGAGAATGTACCCCCTTCCGAGAAGAAGAATGAAAATGAGAATGTAAACAATGATGCCGTGGTGGTCGAGATGACCATCGCGAAGCATCCTGTACACTGAATTATGGTAGATAGTGGGAGCTCGGATGACGTGCTTTTTTATGATGCTTTCTCCCGAATGAATTTGTCCCATGATCAGCTGAGGCCGGTGCACACCCCCTGGTAGGCTTTACTGGGGACTCGGTGGGGGTCGAAGGGGAGATCACTCTCCCGGTCACCGCTGGATCCCCACCTCGGTAGACGACCGTCTTGATGATGTTTACCGTCGTCAAGTTTCCTTCGCCTTACAACGTGATCCTCGGGCATCCCGGGCTCAACCAACTGGATGCCATGATTTTCACGAAGCGGTTGTTGGTGCAATTCCCCACAGCTATCGGATTCGGGTGATGAGGGGACGATCCAGCCAGTCCCTCATTGCCTCCAGATGGTCTGGGCGCCAGGGGCGCTGGGCTCGCCCCCGACGTCGACGACCTCGACCTAAGGGAGAAGGAACCTAGGGGAGGACCCTAGAGCGCCTGTTGACTTATCCCCTCGGTTCGAACCCGCTGAAGATGGTGCAGGTGGGGGCACAGCTCCCAAAAGAGGAACGGGCCCGCCTGCTGGAATTTCTCTGCATGAACGCAGACGTGTTCGCCTGGTCAGCAACCGACATGCCGGGCATTCCCCCTGAGGTCATTACGCATAGGCTGAACGTGGACCCGAGGTGCCGCCCAGTCCGCCAGAAGAAGAGGAGCTTCGCTGCGGAGAGGCAAAGGGCCATCAACGAAGAGGTGGAGAAACTCCTCGCCGCCGGTGTCGTGCAGGAAGTCCAGTATCCAGCTGGCTGGCGAATGTGGTCATGGTTAGGAAGAGCAGTGGTAAGTGGAGGATCTATGTAGACTACACTGACCTCAACCGAGCTTGCCCAAAGGACAGCTTCCCTCTTCCAAAGATTGACCAGTTGGTCGACACCACCTCGGGGCATCGCCTCCTATCCTTCATGGACGCCTTCTCCGCTACAACCAGATCCGAATGAACCCGGAGGAACGAAGATCACACTGCCTTCATCACCGATTGCGAAACTTTCTATTACAGGATGATGCCGTTTGGCCTCAAGAACGCCGGGGCCACGTACCAGCGTCTGGTCAACAGAGTCTTTAAAGACTAGATCGGCCACAACATGCAGTTGTACGTGGACGATATGCTGGTGATGAGCAAGCCCCACTCGGATCACATGACCGACCTGGCAGAGACTTTCGACAGCCTCCGACTTCATCAGATGAAGCTGAACCCGGCGAGTGCGCCTTTGGCGTCTCCGCCGGGAAGTTCCTGGGGTTCATGGTAACCCAGAGAGGGATCGAAGCCACCCGAAGAAGGTCCAGGCCATCCTGGACATGGAGCAGCCCACATCCAAGAAGCACAGCAACTAAACGGCCGGATAGCCGCCCTAAGCCGTTCATCTCCAGGTCGGCCGACCGCTGCCGACCCTTCTTCAAAGTGTTGAGGAAGATGAATGACTTCGCCTGGACCGAGGAGTGCTAGGAGGCCTTTGAAGAGCTGAAGAAGATGCTCGCATCCCCCCACTGCTTTCCAGGCCCGAGGAGGGAGAGGAGCTTATCCTCTACCTGGCGGTCACCCCGAGGCCATCAGTTCGGTCCTAGTTCGGACCGACGACAGGGAGTCCAGCGGCCGGTGTACTATACCAGCAAACTTCTCCGCGATGCGGAGCTCAGGTATTCCCGGCCTGAAAAGCTCGTTTTTGCGTTAATAGTGTTTGCTCAGCATCTCAGGCCCTATTTCCAAGCGCATCCCATTGCCATTCTGATGGATCAGCCGCTGAAAGCGGTACACAACCGACCCGACACATCGGGACGATTGGCGAAGTGGGCGCTCAAGCTCAGCGAGTTCGACATTGCTTACAAGCCGAGGTCGGCCATGAAGCGCAAGTGCTGGCCAACTTTTTGGTCGAAGTGCGCGGGCCTAGGCAAGGAGTCCGAGGAGGACTCCTCGCACCAGCAGTGAAACCGGGCCCCAAGGAGCCCGGGGAGGACGCGTGGATCCTTCATGTAGACGGAGCCTCGAACTCCGGCGGGAGCGGAGCCGGACTCATTTTCGCCAATGGCGGTGGGGTCGTCGCCGAATGCGCGCTCCGTTTCCAGTTCGCCGTAACCAACAATCAGGCGGAATACGAGGCGCTCCTCGCCGGGCTGAGGGTCTCCCGCGAGTTGGGCGTGGCTAACCTCAAAGCCTTCACTGACTCCCAGCTGGTGGCGGGGCAGGTCTCAGAAGAATACGCCGCGCACGACCCTCAAATGGCGAAGTATTTGGAGCTTGTCAAATCGAGCACAGCCGGGTTTCGGCGCTTCAGCATCTTCCACATCCCCCGCAGGGAAAATGCCCATGTGATACTCTTTCTCGACTGGCGACTCTGCCGGACTCGATGCTGGGCCGCGCTCATGTGGAGCACCTCAAGGCCCCAAGCTTCGAGGTCTCAGTGGAGGTCCAACAGGTCAGCCGTGAGCCCAGCTGGATGGACAAGTACGTCGGTACATAACCAGCGGTACCCTGCCAGAGGACCGTGCAGCGGCCCGCCTTATCAAAAAGAAGGCCGCACGGTTCGTCCTGATGGATGGGCAACTGTATCGAAGGTCCTACTCCTACCCCCTCCTTAAGTGCCTGGGACCCGCGGAGGCCACACTCGTGCTCCAGGAAATTCATGAGGGCATCTGCGGGAACACGTGGGGGGCAGAATGCTAGCCTACAAGGCCCTCCATCAAGGCTATTTTTGGGAGACGATGAAGGAGGATGCCGCCGATTTCGTGAAGAAGTGTGATCGGTGCCAACGGCATGCCGTGGTGCAGCGGCAGCCCTCCACCCCTATCTCCCAGCTCTCAACTCCGTGGCCATTCGCCCAATGGGGAATGGACCTCCTATGACCATTTTCACCAGCGTCCGGACAGCGGAAGTTCCTGATTGTGGCCATCGATTATTTCATGAAGTGGGTTGAGGCCGAACCCATGGCGCGGATCACCGAAGCAAACGTTGCCAGGTTCTTCTGGAAGTCGATCATCTGCCGTTTCGAGCTCCCCCACACCGTGATCACCGACAACAGGCGTCAGTTCGACTACCGGGAGTTTGAAGAATTCTGCAGCGACCTTGGCATCCACCATCGCTTCACCTCCATGGCTCACCCGCAGACGAATGGAGAAGCCGAGGTCACAAATAGGACCATTCTGCAAGGCCTCTGAACGAGGCTGGACCAGGCCAAAGGTAGGTGGACAGAAGAACTCCCGAGCATCCTATGGGCGTACCACACCACCCCGAGAATGGCCACCGACGAGACCCCCTTCAATCTCATCTTCGGAGCCGAAGCGATCATCCCGATTGAGCTCAGTTTACCTACCCTGCGGGTGGAGCAGTACGACGAAGCTGAGAACCCTGCCAGGATGATGCTCAACCTAGACCTCCTTGAAGAGACAAGGGACAAGGCCCGAGTCCGGATGGCGGCGTACAGGCAGCGAGTGGCCAGGTACTACAACTCCCGGATACGGCCAAAGTCCTTCCGCCCCAGAGACCTGGTGCTCCAGCGCGCCGAAGCTTCTCAGCCTCGAGAGTGCGGGAAGCTCTCCCCGAACTGGGAAGGCCCGTACAGGGTAGCGGAAGCCCTCCCTCACGGGGTCTATTACTTGGAGGAGTTGGGAGGATCCAGATTCCCCCGGACGTGGAACGCCTCGAACCTAAGGATGTATTATCAATAATGTAAGGATCCCGCAACTCCTGCAATAAAGTTTCTTTGCTCCAAACGCTTTTTCTCACCTCGTAGGGAAACGGGCGCATGGCTCTGAGTTCGTCAAACACGGCTGTGGCCGGAGACCCAGAAAGCAAGAAGTCCCAGACTTCGGTCTGGAAGGCGGGGCAGAGCCCAGCTCACCCACGCGATCACGGAGAACAGCTCGCAAGCCGCGCAAGGCTTGAACAAAGCCTGCAGCCCCGAGGTTCAGTCCGGAAGTCCCGGACTTCGGTCTGGAAGGCGGGGCAGAGCCCAGCTTGTCCACGCGATCACGGAGAACAGCTCGGCAAGCCGTGCAAGGCTTGAACAAAGCCTGTGGCCCCGGGGTTCAGTCCGGAAGTCCCAGACTTCGGTCTGGAAGGCGGGGCAAAGCCCAGCTCGCCCACACGATCACGGAGAACAGCTCGGCAAGCCGCACAAGACTTGAACAAAGCCTGCGGCCCCAGGGTTCAGTCCGGAAGTCCCAGACTTCGGTCTGGAAGGCGGGGCAGAGCCCAGCTCGCCCACGCGATCACGGAGAACAGCTCGGCAAGCCGTGCAAGGCTTGAACAAAGCCTGCGGCCCCGGGGTTCAGTCCGGAATTCCCGGACTTCGGTCTAGAAGGCAGGGCAGAGCCCAGCTCGCCCACGCGATCATGGAGAACAGCTTGGCAAGCCGCGCAAGGCTTGAACAAAGCTTGCGGCCCCGGGGTTCAGTCCGTAAGTCCCGGACGTCGATCTGGAAGGCGGGGCATGAACCCAGTTCGCCCACGCGATCACGAAGGCAAGCCCTAAGAAGGGCCCGCGCAAGGCCTACTCTACTGCCACCCAGTCCGGAATGCTCCAAACTTTGATCTGAACACTGGATGGGACCAGGTCCACCCGCGGACTCAGCCAGGAGCAGGTCCACCCTCGTCTCGGCACTCCACACCAACACCTCAAAAAAAAAAGAAAAGAAAAAAAAAGAAAAGGTGAAAAAGGAAGGGGAGGTCAGACTTAGCAAAATTAAATCTTCATTGATTCGAAAGCAAGGATTACAACAAGGGAGTCCCGACAGGCCGGGAGTCCCAAAAAACAAAAGGGAAAAGAAAGGAATACATCTGCAGCTTAGTTTGGCGCGGTGGCAGGGTCCTCAGTCTGGGTCGCGCACTCCCCGTCCTCGCCATCGGCGGCTGCTGGCTCGGAGGACCGCTCTGGAGCTACGGCCGTGTCACCAGCTGGAGCCGCAGCTGTGTCGCCGCCGCACCGGAAGCCCCGCTGGCGGGTCCTTGCCTTCTGCCCCCGAGCGCCACCCCACTGAGGTCGAGCTCGGGGTAGAAGGACCCCACCTTCTCCCGGCACACTTGGAAGCCCTTTAGGAAGGAGTCCACAGCGGCCTCCGGACCTCCGAGACGTACTCATCGGAGGCCCGGAACCTCGGGATGGCTTCCTGCGCCTCCCGCTTCGTGGTCTCCAGGAGCCCGTTGATGTAGGCGCTCCGCTCCTTGGCTGCACTCGCCTCCCGCCGGGCCTCCTCCAGCTGACGCTCCAACCACTGAGAATGGGCTTGGAGACGAGCCCTCTCCGCCGCATCCTCCTCCTTGCACCGCTAGTGGGAGATCCTCTCCTCAGACAGAGAGGACCCCAGGTCCTTGATGCGCTCCTCGGCGCGTGCCAGGTCCGCCTGAAGGTCCTGGTTGCTCCCCGTAGCTCGACCCCCTTCTCCATGAGGTCTTTCACATCGGCCGCAAGCTTGCCGAGCTTCTCCTCCTTCTCGGCGTCCTTTTTACATACCCTGCAAGGAAGTTCCTCAGCAGGAGCACGTCGGTCTCAATTTGCACAGCAAGGAGAACGGGTTAGTAGGAAAGCCAACCGAAGTAGCAAAGAAAAGGGCTCTGAGTTCGGACTCACCGTGAAAAGCTGCGGGAGGATCCCGAGCAAAGCGTCGGCATAGTCCCGGCCGCCTCGAGACCGGCGGTCCCGGGAGGTGGAGGCAAACTCCATCACCTTCTCCGCGAGGCCCTTGTCATGGATCACAGAGCACCGGTTGGTGATCACCGGCGGTGGAGCCGTCAGGTCGGTTGCAGGGGCAACCAACCCCCCGGGAGGAACCGCCATTGCTGGAATGGCTGGAGTCGCGGGCGGCGCCGTCGGCTCTGCGGTGATGATGGGGCCAGCGCGGGGTGGAACTGCTGCCGGTGGACCTCCCTCGTTGGCAGCACCACCAGGTCGGACGGTTGGAGCATCAGTGGCCCAGGCCCGAGGCGGCCTGGGCGGGGGAGCAGCGACTACCGGACTAGGCATGGGCACCGGCACGACCTCCTGGCTCACCTCAGTGCGAGCCCTCTTCACCGCAGGCTCGTCCACCTCGACGACGTCCCTCTGGGCTGCGCCCTCCAAAAGGTTCTCCAGTGAAAACTTCATACCTGCAAATAGAAAAAGAGTCGGTCAGCTCGGCTAAAAGAAAAGGAACGGAAAGGCGGAATAAGAGAAGAGCTGAGCCTCACCCGGCTCGCGGATGGGGCTGATCCCCGTCTCGAACAAGTTCTGCTCCGAGAGCAGAACATCGAGCGCTGGGACCACGTCGCTCAGAAGCTGGGAGTAGGCCTCTTGGTCCGTCGGCTCGACTTGGGAATTCCGGTTCGGGGACCGATCCAGCTCGCTCCAGGCCCAGTCGACGTCCTCGACCGAGGCAAAAAAGAACCGGTTCTTCCAACCCTTGATGGAATAAGGGAGGTCGAACCGAAGGCACCTGGGCCGGGGCGAGATGTACCACCAGCCATCGTCAGTGGAGTACCGCTTCAGGGTAACAGAGCCCTGAAGAGGAAAAAACGGGCAACAAACCCGTGGAAGTGACAGAAGACGATGAAAGAAAAGATGACCCGGATGGCATTGGGAGCCAACTGGGCAGGGACTAGACGGAAATGGCTGAGGAAAGAAAGGAAGAAGGGGTGCAGAGGGAACCGAAGACCCCCGAGAAGGAAGTCCTCATAGAAAGCTATGCGGCCGGGGCCACTCATGGTGACGCGATCCCCGGGCCGCGGAACAGAGAGACGGATTGACCCCGGGATGCCATAGACCTCCCAGAGCAAGGAAAGGTTGCCTTTGGTCATCGTGGAAACATGACCGGAGGGACCGATAGAAGGAAGGGCCGGAGGAGGAAGAGAAGAAACAGGAAGGGTAGACAGAACGGGAGGAGACCTGACACCCTTGGGGATGCGTATGGTGTGCCCCCAGGCTGGAGTCGCCTGCGGGTCTCCTCCGGGATTACTTCCTCTTCCGAGGAGGATGACGATGGAGTCCTCGGCTGGGACGAACTGGCCTCGTCCGGGTTAGAAGAAACATGGCGACGGCGCGCCATGGCAAAGAAAGTAGTGTGAGAGAGACACTAGAGGAAAGGGGAGGAATGAAGAAGAGAACGGAGGCGCTCACCGAAATGCACTGTGCGATGCGGGGGAGTGGGAGATAGCCTGCAGCAAACCACCGACGGAGCAAGGGAAAGGGCCTCGTTCTGAAAAGTCCCCTCCTTTTCAAACTCAATTGACAGCAACCGTACCAGTCATTCCGCTCCGGGCCATCGTGTGATTGCCGCATGGATGCATGCCCGACACCGACACCTCATTCGTAAGGAAACGAAGTGACGCATTAATTACGGGCAAGTAAGCGACGCGTGGCGGCCTCCTATAAGGCTTCGGGCGTAACGAGAAATGGCGATGAGGATCGTGGCAATTATGATGCAAGATCTTCGCCCCCCACGTCATCTCCGCATTTAATCTCCCACGTCCCGTTCCACGATGCCCCAACGGAACGGTGGGTTGGGGGGCAACTGTTATGGCCGTAACGATGACATGGCATGTCTCAGATTTCGTTGGGCATGATTGGAGCCACGTGGAGTTTTTTTTTGGCTGAGTCAGATGCAGCCCCACCCCGACCGAGGTCGAGCTCGGCCGAAGCCAATCATCCTTCTGCCACCCTGCCAGGTGTCCACCCAGGAGGGGTCCACCTCGGTCGAGTTCGGCGACTCCCCCGCTCGCTCACCAGGTGGCACCCAAAGACGATCCCACCTCGACCGAGGTCGAGGCGGGCCCCTTCGCTCCTTCGCCAGGTGGCGCCCGAAGACGGGACCACCTCGGTCGAAGCCGAGCATCCTTCTGCCGCCCTGCCAGGTGTCCACCCAGGAGGGGTCCACCTCGGCCAAGTTCGACGGCTCCCCCGCTCCCTCGCCAGGTGGCACCCAGAGACGGTCCCGCCTCGGCCGAGGTCGAGGCGGGCCCCTTCGTTCCTTCACCAGGTGGCGCCCGGAGACGGGACCACCTCGGCCGAAGTCGAGCATCCTTCTACCGCCCCGCCAGGTGTCCACCCAGGAAGGGTCCACCTCGGCAGAGTTCGGCGGCTCCCCCGTTCCCTCGCCAAGTGGCACCCAGAGACGGTCCCACCTCGGCCGTGGTCGAGTCGGGCCCCTTCGCTCCTTCGCCAGGTGGTGCCCGGAGACGGGACCTCCTCGGCCGAAGCCGAGCATCCTTTTGCCGCCCCCCAGGTGTCCACCCAGGAGGGGTCCACCTCGGCCGAGTTCGGCGGCTCCCTCGCTCCCTCACCAGGTGGCACCCAGAGATGGTCCCATCTCGGTCGAGGTCGAGCCAAGCCCCTTCGCTCCTTCGCCAGGTGGCACCCGGAGACGGGACCACCTCGGCCGAAGCCGAGCATCCTTCTGCCACCCCGCCAGGTGTCCACCCAGGAGGGGTCCACCTCGGTCGAGTTCGGCGGCTCCCCCGCTCCCTCGCCAGGTGGCACCCAGAGACGGTCCCATCTCGGCCGAGGTCGAGCCGGGCCCCTTCGCTCCTTCGCCAGGTGGCGCCCGGAGATGGGACCCCTCGACCGAAGCTGAGCATCCTTCTGCCGCCCCGCCAGGTGTCCACCCAGGAGGGGTCCACCTCGGCCGAGGTCGGTGGCTTCCCCGCTCCCTCGCCAGGTGGCACCCTGAGATGGTCCCACCTCGGCCGAGGTCGAGCCGGGCCCCTTCGCTCCTTCGCCAGGTGGCGCCCGGAGACTGGACCACCTCGGCGAAGCCGAGCATTCGCTTCGCCAGGTGGCGCCCGGAGACTGGACCACCTCGGCCGAAGCCGAGCATCCTTCTGCCGCCCCGCCAGGTGTCCACCCAGGAGGGGTCCACCTCGACGAGGCCGGCGGCTTCCCCGCTCCCTCGCCAGGTGGCACCCTAAGACGGTCCCACCTCAGCCGAGGTCGAGCTGGGCCCCTTCGCTCCTTCGCCAAGTGGCGCCCGGAGACGGGACCACCTCGACCGAAGCCAAGCATCCTTCTGCCGCTCCGCCAGGTGTCCACCCGAGAGGGGTCCACCTCGGCCGGCGCGGGCCAGCCTGTACAAAGAAGGCCCCGAAGAATAGAGGCGCGGGCTCCGAGGTTGCCCCTCGAGCCGTGCGCGCCGTACCTTGAGAAAGGCACCCCATACGGATGGCGGCAACATGCAAGACATCACTTACGTCAGCCCGACATGTTCCGCAGTCGAGAGATGAGGCCTTGACAAAACAAGACCTGATAACGGACAACGTCGGCGCCTGGGAAGGAGAGCACTCACGCTCGGCCCAAGGTCTGGTCGGCGGTCTGACCAGCGCCCCCCTCACCTACTCTTTCCCCGCTAGGCTCGGCGAACGAGGCCGGAAAGCCGCCCGGTCGTCTGATCCAGAAGTGGAAAGAGAAAGGGGCGGAGGGGAAGGGATGAAAGCGACAAGGGAGCCTCCCAGGAGCAAAAAACGAGGGGATAGCAGGAGGAGATAAAATAAAGGAGAGAATGGATGACAAGGTAAGCAAGCAAGAAACAAAGGCTGGAGACTCCGCTTCGAGAGCAAGATCCAAGGTCCCGAGAGGGGGCCCCTTGGCATGAGCTCGGCAAAGGAACCCAGCCGGGTTTCTGGTCTTTTTGACACCTTTTCTTGCTAACACATTCTCTAAGCCTGGGACTCCTTCGGGGGCCCGTCCCAGAGAATCTGTTCCCTCTCGTCGTCTACTAACTTGACCGTCGGAGCTCCCTCTCCGGAATCCCCGGCCAGGGTTTCTGACCTTGCCTTGCAGGTCCGATCCAGCCAGGAGGCCCTAGAAGCGAGACGGTCTAGTCGGATCGGTGGTTCCGAAGTCACAAGCGCTGCGGCGGGATCGGCAACACATAGTATTCCTGTATCAATTATATTTGATAGGGACACAAGGTTTGTATCATAATTTTGAAAAAGTTTACATCAAGCCATGAAGATCAAGTTAAAATTTAGTACAGCCTTCCATCCCCATATAGATGGCCAATCAGAAAGAACTATTCAAATGGTGGAAGATATGTTGAGAACATGTGATTGGACCTTAAGGAATCTTGGGATGAATATTTGCCATTGGTGGAATTTGCATATAATAATAATTACTGGGCTTCTATTCGAATGGCTTCCTTTGAAGCTCTCTATGGGAAAAGGTGTAGAACTCCTATCTGTTAGGATGGTATTGGTGAAAGGAAACTCTTGGAACTAGAAATTATTTAACAAACTATGAAAAAAATTTATCTTATTAGAAGCGGCTTCTTTCAGCTCAGAGTCGATAAAATAGCTATGCAGATAATAAGGGGGAATTGGAATTCCAAGTAGGAGATCATATATTTCTCAAAATGTCACCTACTAAGGGAGTTATGAGATTTGAAATGCAAGGTAAACTAAGCCCCCAGTATGTAGATCCTTTCGAGATCTTGGAGAAGATTGGGATAGTAGCTTACCATCTTGCTTTACCACCTTCACTTGATGGAGTTCACAACGTGTTTCATGTTTCCATGCTAAGAAAATATATACCTGATTCCAATCATGTGGTCGGTTTGGACTACTTCAGCTCAAAGAAGATTTGTCCTATAGAAGCAACCAATGAAAGTTGTAGACAGGAAGGAGTAAGTCTTAAGGCGATGTATAATTCCTTATATCAAAATGCAATAGAGCAACCATTCAAAGCGAGAAGCCACTTAGGAACTTGAGAAGTCTATGCAAGCTAGGTACCCTCAGCTATTTCATAAATCAAGTATATTAAGTTTTGGGGCTAAAATTTTATTTTAGGAGGAGAATGTAAAGCACGGCCCATCTAGGCCACTATGGGCTGAAGTGGCAAAGCTTGCCGACTTCGACTCAAAAATAGGAAAAAATTTTGAAAAACAGGGGATGAAACCCCTGTTTATATGAGTGAGAAGCTCGCTAGATTCTTGAACCGGACCACCATGGTTGGGAGGGAGAAGGTCGGAGGCATGATGGAGTTGGATAGAGCTCTCGATCAATCGAGCTAATTCCTTGTACGACAAAGAACCTTTTTCAATTTTTCTCTTTAAAACCTCCCTTCATTACCTCTAAGCAAGCATAGATCAAGCCTCTATCATCATCTTCCTTATCTCTAGTGATCGGTCATGTTTTTGTCGATGTTGCTAAGTCCCTTTCCTCGGTTTTTTTAAAAAAACAATAAGGGGCAATGCCCTTATTCTTTTGTTTCTTCCGACCTCCTTGTGGTGGATGGATGCTGGTGGTTACATTACCGGACCCCACTCTCCATCCAACTGAGTCCAACAAACCTCCTCGTTCCCCACCTTCCACGATTCCTGAGAATCGTGGAAGGCTTGTTCGAGCCGAGCCAAGGAGAAAATAGGGAAAAAGAAAATAGAAGAAAAGAAAAAGAAAAAAAGAAGAAGAAAAAGAAGAGAAAAGAGGAGAGAGAGCATAGAGAAAGAGGAGAGAGAAAAGAAAGAGAGAAAGAGGAGAAAGAAAAGAGGAGAGAGAGAAAGGAAGGAGTAAAATAAATAAATAAGTAAAAATAAAATAAAATTTGGACCAATTCTTTTCATGATTTAGGCCAAGATCTAGACTTAATTAAGAGCCTCTTTTCTTATGCTAGTTCATTTTAAGTAGAAAATTAATTATATAATTAATTTTGCTAGAGTTTCCAACTTCTTCGTTAGTAGAGGTGCATCATAATTAAGATTCGAATTGGTAATATATTGGTAGAATTATTTCGAATAAGTTATCTTGACCTCTAGTATTATATGCCAAGCCTATTCTGTTAAAAATATTAAATTATTAATATATTATGTTCATGCTATGAGTATTATGGAATGTTGAACATGCATACCTTAAGATGAGTTGTATTAAATTGCATAACTTAGAATATTTGTTGATATTGACACTTTCTAATCTGACTATGATCACACGAGTTAGGACTAGACTCCTTCTGGATCTTTGTGAAGGTGATCATTGGTACATGATTAATGGATGGTATGTGCAGTCAGGAGCTAGTATTCTTTTGGGCCTAGCCATACAGGGTGATCACTGACACATGCTGAGAATACATGTATTCTCGTATGATATCTGAGCTAGATTCCTTCTGGGCCTCCAATGGGACAATCATTGACATATAACCAATGAACAGTATATGTAGTCAGGATCTAGTTTCTTTTGAGCTTAGCCACGGACCGATTGTGGCCGTAGTTAGAGGGACTAGGAAAGTAAAGTGAAAATGGATGGCCATCCATAGTTGTATTTATTTGAAATATATGGTAATCAAATATGCATATTAACAAGATGGTGTTGATTGTTTTGTTATATCTGATTGGCTTATGTTTGTGAATTATTATTGAAATATTTAAAGTATGAATTAGAGGTTATGATAATTTACTGAGCCTATAAAGCTACTCCTTGTTTCTTATAATTTTGTTACAGATCTAGAAGGTCATATGGGCATTAGAACCAGTCAGTGAGGAACTTAAGATTTATATGTTATTTTTTTTAGTTAATTACATTTAATATTAGATGTTCAGTTGTTTTTTCTTGTTAGTCTTGATTTAAAAATTCTATTATTTAATGGAAAGACCAGTAAAATTGTATTCTATCACTGCTTGGTTATCTATAGTAAAAATAGGCATTACATATTTGATGAAATCAAACCTTAGGAAGATATGACCATCTGTAATACACCTAATTTGGGCCTCGAGCTAAGACATGGCGCACACACTCTCTCTCTCCATTAAATTGATATGGCACAAGATGGGAGGAGATGCCATCTTCTGTTGGGATTCAGAGAGCATGGATAATCTCACATGCATGTTTAAGGATATTATCTCATTCAATGAGTTTATTTTAAAATCAAGTTCTTAAAAGTTAGGATTTGAAACTTAGGGGCATCCCATGCTCCCAGAAACTAAATGCTTCTAACTCTTTAATGTTTCAATGCTTCTGTAACCCATGCTGAAAACTGAGACTGAAAGTTGAAATTTCTGTAAGTGAGGGCTCTATTTCAGAGCACTTGGTATACTCTGTTTATTCTAATAAAGTGGGGTAGCTTTCTTCTACCTCCCGTTCACATCCCAAAAAAAAGAAACAGAGGCATCCGAGTCTGCCATGGCACCAGCCAAGTTGACAAAAAGGACGCCGAATGAATCTCTCCGGGGGTCACGGTAGGGGTTGAGTTTGAGACCGGGCATATCATTATCCATATCCGATCATATTATATTATATTTTATTTTTTCTCGAACTTATACTTATCTCGGATTCTAATTTGGTCAGATCAAATCCATCCAATTTAAGTTAGGTGGGATCAGATAGCTGATAAATTGACTAAAATTATCATTTCTAATTTAATTTGAACTCTTTGAAGATATTGAAATGATTTTGGTTTCAGCACCCAGGATTTGATTGCCACTCAAAACCTGACAAAATTTTTCATTATTGCCTCAAAGATACATTGCATGCATCCATTCAAATGTATTGGGGACTATATAACTTCGCATTTACTGTTATAAAATTATTAAAGTATGA
This sequence comes from Areca catechu, assembly GCA_021397845.1. NCBI lineage: Eukaryota > Viridiplantae > Streptophyta > Magnoliopsida > Arecales > Arecaceae > Areca > Areca catechu. The sequence goes on from CM038051.1 coordinate 188,598,042, forward strand.
TGCATCCTTTGGCTGATTTGGTATTTTTATATATTTACCTAGAAGCTATAATATATACTGTATGTGACTAATCATGCCGGATTCATCCCCCGGTTGGTAAAGGCTTTCTGAGGCCCGTGACTTGAAAAAAAAATTTTCTGAGACCTGCGACAAGTCAGGATCTTTTCGAGACTGCAAAAATCTGAATATCTCGAATCGAACTGCGAAATAGCTGTACCGGGATTTATTTTTTTATCCTTTTTTTATCAAAAAAATCTGAACATCTTGAATTGAACGTTACCTGATATGGAATGGGAGCCTAAAGGATGGCTATATCGTGATTTATTCTCTTATCCCTTTTCCTTAAAAAAAAAAAAAATCATACTCGATTCATATTTTATTAATGTATATATCATACGTGACTAATCATGTATATCGTATGTGGCTAATCAGGCCGGATTCATATTTTGGATATCGCAGGTAGAGCTTTTTCTTTTTTTTTTTCTATATTTTTTAATATTTTATATTTAGATTTAGAAAAAAAAAAATTAACGATACTTCCTATACTGAGCCGGATTCGTTGGGGAGAGAAAATCTCACTGACGTGCAATTTTAAATGGTCGATGTATGTTGCGGATCAACCTGATCTTAAAAACTAATATATAATAGATGATTGAAGAGTAATTTACAATATTTCAGAAAGCAGAGATATATGAACCTTCAGCTCCTCCGTTCTTTTAGATTTTCTTACCGATATAAAAAATATTATTATTATTATTATTATTATTATTATTTGTAAAATAAAAAGGGGAGAAGTTAGATTCTGGGCGTGGCCACCTCCAGGCTGTCCCCCAACCCCAATCAGGAAATGTTCGATACACGGCGCATATTAATTTTTTCGCAGACGTTCCACACCCGAAGATGAGTACGTCAACTTGACTACCACTAATGTCAGCCGAGTGAACTAGATTTATTATATATATCTCTATATTTTTCACTACCATCACTGGTCCGAAGATGAGTACGTCAACCTGACAGTGTCAGCTAAGTGAACGTGATTTATTATATATATCCCTAACTTTTTCACTACCACCACTGGTCCGAAGATGAGTACGTCAACCTGACACCGGTTGACTACTACTGGTGTCAGCCGAGTGAACGAGATTTATTATATATATCCCTAACTTTTTCACTACTACCACTTGTGTCAGCCAAGTGAACGAGATTTATTATATATATCCCTAACTTTTTCACTACCACCACTGGTATCAGCCGAGTGAACGGGATTTATTATATATATCCCTAACTTTTTCACTACCACCAGCCAACAGGGAGTCTAGGATTATTTTATTAATTTTTTTAAAAAAGTTTTATTATCAAACTATTTTTCTATTTTTTATTTTATTCCCGGACTTTCTAGTCGAAATAACCCCTGCTAGCTAGTTGTGAGAAAAGTCTCACAACCAACTGCACCACTCACCAGTGATATATATATATATATATATATATATTATCGAGGTACAGCGATTCGAATCAAATTTATCATTTTAGGGTACTTTTTGTCATGCTTCTTCTTCTTCTCCTTCTCCTTCTCCTTCTTCTTCGAAGGTGCAAGTGCCTTTACATAAAGCTTAACAAAAAAATAAATAAATTTCTCATAAAGTTAAAAAAACAAATCCAGATGAAGGCACGGGTTTAACCTGCACCTTCTTATAAAATATAAATAAAATAAAAAAAATTCAGTGAAAATGCAAGTTGAACCTGCACTTTCTCATAATGAAAAAAAAAATTACTGAAAGAGTAAGTTGAACCTGCACCTTTTCATAAAACTAAAAAAAAAATTGACCTGGAGGCGTAGGTTGAACCTGCACCTTCTAAATCGGGCAGCAAATTAAAAAAAAAATAGATTTTGCAAAAAACTTAAATTGGTGGCAGGACCTTGCAGCCCAGACCGATGGCAGGTCCTGATGGCCAGACCGATAGTTAGACCGATGACAGGACTCTAGCAACCGGATCAATAACAGGATCCTAATGTCTGGACCGATGATCAGACCAATGACAGGACCCTAGCGGCTGAACCAGTGGCAGGACCTTGGACTGGTGGTAGGACCCTAGCGACCGGACAGGTCGGCGGTTTGATCGATAACAGGACCCTAGCGATTAGACCTGTGGCAGGACCCTGTCGGCCAAACCAGCGATCAGATAGATGGCAGGACTCGAGCGGTCGGACCAATGGCAGGACCCTGAGACCGGACCGGCGGTTAGACCAGTGACAGGACCCTAGCGACCAGACTGATGGCAGAACCCTGGTATCCAGACCGACGATCAAACTGGTGGCAGGACCCTAGCAACCGGACCGGTGGCAGGATCCTGGTGACTGGACCAGTGGCAAGACCCTAGCAACCGGATCGATAGTTAGATCGATAACAGGATCCTAGCGGCTGGACCTATGGTAGGACTTTGCCGGTCAGACCGGTGATCAGACTAGTGGCAGGACCTTGTAGGTCGGATCAGTGGCAGGACCCTGGCTACCGGACTGGCAATCAGACCAGTGGCAGGACCTTACAAGTCGGACCGGTGGCAGGACCCTACTGGCCAGACTGGCGATTAGACCGGTGACATGACCCTAGCGACTGAATCGGTAGCATGACCTTGGTGTCCAGATCGGCGATCAAACGGTGGCAGGACCTTGGCGACCGGACAGGTGGCAGGATCCTGGTGACCGGATCGATGGTTAGACCGATGAGAGGACCCTAGCGGTCGGACCTATGGCAAGACCTTGCCAGTCAGACTGGCGATTAGACCGGTGGTAGGACCTTGCAGGCCGGACCGGTGCCAGGACCCTGACTGCCGGACCGATGATCAAACAGGTGGCAGGACTTTGCAGGCCGGACAGATGACAGGACCCTACTGGCCGAACTGGTGGTTAGACCGATGACAGGACCCTAGCGACCAAACCGGTGGCAAGACCCTAGTATCCGGACCAGTGATCAGATCGGTGGCAGGATCCTAGCAGTCGGACTAGTGGCAGGACCCTGGCGACTGGACTAGCGGTTAGATCGATGACAGGATCCTGGTGGCTGGACCTGTGGCAGGACCTTACCGGCCGATTGGTGATCAGACCGTGGCAGGACCCTAACTATCGGACCGGCAATCAGACCCATGGCAGGACCCTAAGCAGCCGGACTGGTGGCAGGACCCCAGCAACCGGACCGGTAGCAGAACCCTGGCAACCAGACCGGTGGTTAGACCAATGATAGCATCCTAGTGACCGAACCTGTGGCAAGACCTTGACGGTCGGACCAGCGATCAGACGGGTGGCAAGATCTTGTAGGCCAGATTAGTGGCAGGACCCTAGCTACTGGACCGACGATCAGATTGGTGGCAGGACCTTGCAGGCCAAACCGGTGGTAGGACCCTGGCAGCCAGACTGGCGATAAGACTGGTAGGAGAAGGACCTTGCAGGCCGTACCGGTGGCAAGACCTTGCAGACCGGATCGGTGGCAGGACCTTGCCAACCAGACCAGCGGTTAGACCAATGACAGGACCCTAGCAACCAGACTAGTGGCAGGACCCTAGCAGACCGGTGGCAGGATGGATTCTGCCACCGATCTGATTGCTGGTCCGGACACCAGGGTCCTGTCATCGATCCGATTGTTAGGGTCATGTCACCAGTCTAACCGCCAGTTCGGTCACCAAGGTCCTGCCACTAGTCTGATCACTAGTATAGCCGGCAAGGTCCTACCATAGGTCCGGCCGCTAGGGTCCTATCACCGGTCAAACCGTCGACCTGTCTGGTCGCTAGGGACCTGCCACCGGTCCACCTACCAAGGTCCTGCCACCAGTCTAGCCGCTAGGATCCTGCCACCGGTCTGATCACCGATCCGGACATCAGAATCCTGCCACTGATCCAATCGCTAGGGTCCTATCATCGATCTAATCGACGATCCGGCCACCAGGATCCTGCCACCGATCCGGGCTGCAAGGTCCTGCCATCGGTTTTAAGTTTTTTTAATATTTTTTGTAAAATCTAATTTTTTTTAATTTGTCGCCCGATTTAGAAGTTACAGGTTCAACCTGTACCTTCAGGTTAATTTTTTTAGTTTTATAAGAAGGCATGGATACAATCTGCTTCTTCAGTAATTTTTTTTTCATTATAAAAAGGTACAGGTTCAACCTATATTTTTATTAAATTTTTTTATTTACATTTTACGAGAAGGTATAGATTTAACCAATGCCTTCATTTTATTTTTTTATTTTTTTATTTTTTTATTTTTACTTTATGGTAGCCTTCGCCTTCTTCAATTTTTTTTTTTTTTTAAGCTTTATGGTGTCCGCGTGATATTTAAAAAAAAAAAAAAAATTGGCGTGGCAAAAAGTTCCGTAAATCGATAAATTTGATTCAAATCGCTGTATTTCGATAATATTATTTTTAAAAAATAATATTTAAAAAGACCCGTGCTACGTTCGGTATATAGTTTTGCCGTGATCTCGGGTTCAGGGGTTCAGAGAGAGAGAGAGAGAGACGTGTGTGAGAATGCAAGGTCTAAGATGGCATGCGAGGTCTAAGGTGGCTTGCGAGGATGGGTCCAACTGTCATATCAACAACTGTAAAATATGCAAGAAATTCATAATGCTGAGTTTTCTTATAAAATCGATGGATTATATTGAACTAAATATAAATAAATTTTTTGATAAATTATTATATTTAAATTAAAATTTTAATTTGAATACAATCCAAAAATGCAAGAAACCGATGTATTTATATTTATATTTTTATTTATCTTTCTTTCTTGCTAAAGCTCTGGAATTGGATTCATCTTTAACAAAATTTGGATGGAGAAGCACGGTAATGAGTAATGGGCCCATCATTTAGCTGTATCTGAAGCTACCGTAATGAACTACACGTGACTAATACGATTATCTAGAACCATAATTTGGGGGAGAAGTACGGTTGACAACCATTTCGGGAACCATATTTTTCCTCTGTTTACACCGAAAATGAGTGCGACATGCGCCTTTCATTCATATTCTTCATGGTCAAGATACGTCGTGATCTCATTCATTTTTCTCTCTATATTGTCTTTAATTTGGATGCAATCAGCTTACCAGATTCCATGATGTGATTTTGTTTGGATTCACATGCATACGTGATTTCGAGGTCATTTCCTCCGGTTCACCTGAGAGATTTGCTTCATTACAATCCTAAAAGATTTGCTTAATTAAACATGATCTAAATTAATATTTTAAAATTATTTAAAAATATAAAATAAATTCTACACTACTTGATGAAATTTAAATTATAGAATTTAAAGATGTGCGGAAATTAAACTGGCCTAATTGCAGAAATTAAATTACAAGAATTTAAACTATCATAGTGCTGAAATTAAAAATTACAAGAAAATAATTAAAAAAAAAGAATAATATTTTATTACTAAAAAAAATTGATTATAAAAATATTTAACTCCTTTGATATTAACAGGGCTTAGAGTTAAAAAATATTTTTTTTTGGAACCTGACAGAGACTCTTTTTTTCTTAGCTCACTCTCCTTCTCATAGGTTGGAAGGGTGGAAGAAAGTGGAAAGCGCCTTTTTCATGGAGTATATAGGCCTTTTTATAGATGTCACAAGAAAGGATTATTTACATTCTTCCAATATGAAACTAAAAATAAATAAATAAATTCTAGATGAATCTAGCCATAATTTTCTTCCTAATAAATTGATGAATCTGGTCGCAAATTTCCTTCAAATTCATTGACGAATCTGGTCTTAAATCTCTTCCAAGTTCATTGGTGGACCGCATGAAGGCTTCTTATCAACTAAGCTGCTAGTCCATGGTAGACCGATAGCATGTAGGCTTTTTTGGGCCACCTTTAAGATAGGTGTTAGGCTTAATTTTCACTATTTGGACTCTAATTTATATCCTTTAAGTTTGTAGATCAGCTCTTTATTATGGTGCACTTCTTTCCTGCAAAATGTAAGGAAAAGTATCGATTCTAAATAATAAAGATAATTTAATCTATAAATTGATGCTTCTTTGGCTAGATTTATATACTTATCATACCCTCTTACTCGTCCTCGAGTAAGAATAAAAGATAGTTCATGAATTGCTTATATGAAAATAATTGAGGAGGCTACTAAAAACTCTTAATACTATACACAAGTTTGCTCGGACTCAAAGGTTGTTTTCATATCTTTTTTATAAGTAGAAGACTGTTCATTAGATAGTGAATGAAACAAGTCATTAGGATATTAATAGCTTCTAGTAAATTGGTTAAATGCAAATTCCTTATTTTTTCAAGATAACTCTTGATCAACTTCTATTATTATTTCTAAATCTTTTGCTTCCATGGAATGGTGAGATATTATTATGGTGTAAGTATGTTTTTTTTATTATTACACTTTTCTTTTCTTTCTCTCTCTCTCTCTTTAATACAGATCGTGCAATGCCTTAATCTCTTAAGCTTTCTGTCTAACCCTTGTAACAAGTTTTCGACCAATATCCTCCGAGACAATTGGCCTTAGGGTACTAGGTGTAGAACATCTCTAGGACTTATTGGCTCGAGTCAAAAAGGCTACAGATCAAAACTGGTTATATAGCAAAGTTTCTTCATATCTTCACTTTTTGATACCAGACTCAATGCTTATTTATGTGAATAGGCCTAATTACTCAGTGGAATAATGTTTAAAACCTGCTTTTATTATCTCATTCTCTTTTTTTCATCCTTTTTTAACTTTTTTTACTAATAAAAAGAACTTTGCATTTGTCAATACCCACACACCCAGGAAGTAGATTCTTCTTTGATATGAGTAGGAGGGTTAGAATTATCTAGAAATTGATTTCATTTTTACTTACCTTTTTACTTGAGTCTATTAAATTTTCTCTCTCAATATTTCAAAAATTATCTACACTGTTCAATCAATTACTTATCAAAAGTGTGTGATTTATCCTAAGTCTGAGATCAACAAGTATAAAAATAAGAATGTAAAGGTAGCTCCAAATATATACTTATTCTGCTTATTATTTCCTCATGAATAATTTCTAAATATAAACATAATATGGTATAAAAGGACATGAAGACATCTAAAGAGAAATTTTTATTGAGCTCTCCCCCCTACTTAGCCAATAGAGCTCATTTGAGTCAAGATCTGATAAACCTAACTATATTTAAAAAAAATAATTAGAAGAAAAGTAGCTGGGTTGCCTTCTAGAGTGCTAAGTTTAAAATCTTTAGTCAGACTAAATATTGACAGCAGGCTAACCAAGATATGTTGGTTCATAGAAAACCATGTCTTCCTTAATAGATACTATAGACAATTTTAAGAATGGTTTTAATTGTTGACCGTTAACTTTGAAAACAATACTATTGCTTGGATTTTCGATTTTTACAGCCACATATGGGAAGACTTCTTTAACTAAGAAAGGTCATGTCCATCTAGACCTAAGCTTTCCAGAAAAAAGAGTAACCTCAAATTATACAAAAGAACTTTCTGTTTGGGAGTAAAAGATTTTCTAAGAATTGCTTGATCATGAATGAAATACTTTTGTTCTTTCCTTATACACCCTTACATTCTTGTAAGCTTCATTTCTAAGTTTTTCTAATTCATTAATCTGAAGCTTCCTATGGTTTCCGACTATATCCAAGTCCATGTTTAATTTTTTGATTGTCTACATAGCTTTGTGTTCTAATTCAATAGGCAAGTGACATGTTTTTTCAAATACAATCCCATAAGGAGACATTCCTTGGTTGGTCTTATAGGTGATGCGGTATACCCAGAGTGCATCAACTAATTTCAAAGACCAATCCTTTCTATTGGTATTAACGATCTTCTCTAAGATTTATTTGATTTGTCTATTGGACACTTTTACTTGCCCACTAGTTTGAGAATGATAAGGTGTGGCCAACTTGTGGATAATATTATATTTTTCATTAATGTGACAAAGGATCAGTTGCAAAAGTGTATCCCCCGATCATTAATAATTATCCCGGAGTACCAAAATGAGAGAGAATATTTTTTTTAAGAAATTTAATGATCACTTTGCTATCAGTGGATCTACATGTAATGCTTCTACCCACTTAGAGATATAATCAATAGCCACTAAAATATATTCATTTCCAAAGGAGTTTGGAAATGGTCCCATAAAATATATCCTCTAAACATCTAAAATTTTGATCACCAAGATTGGATTGAGTGGCATCATATCTCTCTTGGTGATCTAACCCATTTGTTGGCACCGAGCATAATTTTTACAATACATATATGCATCTTTAAATAAATTGGGCCAATAAAATTCATATTGGAGGACTTTGGTAGTTGTCTTCTTGGATGCGAAGTGACCACCACATGCTTGGTCATGACAAAATGATAGAACACTTATAACCTCATTATCCGAGATACTTCTCCTAATGATCTTGTCAGGACACTGTTTAAACATGTATGGATCATCCCAAATGAAGTACTTTGCTTGGAAAAAGAATTTATGTTTATCCTAAATAGTCCAATGAGAAGGAACTTTACTAATGGCTAAATAATTTACAATATCAGCATATCATGGTTCAGTAGACATAGATATAGTTGTTCATCAAGAAATAATTCATTGATAGGTGGTTCACTAGATGGTCAACTATGATTCGGGATAAATAATCAGCTGTAGCATTCTCTGTTTCTTTCTTGTCCTTAATCTCTAGGTCAAATTCTTGAAAGAGCAAGATCCATCATATTAAGCGTGTCTTAGCATCTTTCTTTGCTAAGAGATGTCTAATGATTGAGTGTCAGTATAAACAATAGTGTGTGACCCAACCAAGTAAGATTTAAATTTTTTTAAGGCAAAGACAATGGCTAGAAACTTCTTTTCAGTGGTCGTGTAATTAAGTTGCGCATCATCCAAGATTTTACTTGTATAATAAATAACTCAATGCAGCTTATTAATCCTTTGATCTAAAACTGTACCTATAGCATGATCAAATGCATCGCACATAAGTTCAAAGGGTTTGATCTAGATGGGTGGATAAATGATGAGAGCAGAAATGAGTGCCTTTTTAAGAAATACAAAAGACTCCAGGCACTTAGGAGTTGTTACGGCCGTAACAATGACGTGGCCAGGCTCAGATACCGTCAGATATGATCGAGCCACGTGGAGGTTTCTCCGGTCGAGTCAACGCCACATTGCCGAGGTCAAGCTCGGCAAGGCTACTTCGCCAGACGACTTCCCAAGATGAAACCGCTCTCGCCGAAGTCGAGCTCGGTTCGGGGCTCCTCCTGCCACCTCGCCAGGCGTCCACCCAGGAGGGGCCCGCCTAGGCCGAGGTCGGCCGATCCTTCGCTCCTTCGCCAGGTGGCCCCCGGAGGTGGGTCCACCTCGACCGAAGCCAGGCGACCTCCTGCCACCTCGCCAGGTGTCCACCCGGGAGGGGTCCACCTAGGCCGAGGTCGGCCGATCCTTCGCTCCTTCGCCAGGTGGCCCCCGGAGACGGGTCCACCTCGGTCGAAGCAAGGCGACCTCCTGCCACCTCGCCAGGTGTCCACCCAGGAGGGGTCCACCTAGGCCGAGGTCGGCCGATCCTTCGCTCCTTCGCCAGGTGACCCCCAGAGACGGGTCCACCTCGGCCGAAGCCAGGCGACCTCCTGCCACCTCGCCAGGTGTCCACCCGGGAGGGGTCCACCTAGGCCGAGGTCGGCCGATCCTTCTCTCCTTCGCCAGGTGGCCCCCGGAGGCGGGTCCACCTCGGTCGAAGCCAGGCAACCTCTTGCCACCTCGCCAGGTGTCCACCCGGGAGGGGTCCACCTAGGCCGAGGTCGGCCGATCCTTCGCTCCTTCGCCAGGTGGCCCCCGGAGACGGGTCCGCCTCGGCCGAAGCAAGGTGACCTCCTGCCACCTCGCCAGGTGTCCACCCAGGAGGGGTCCACCTAGGCCGAGGTCGACCGATCCTTCGCTCCTTCGCCAGGTGGCCCCCAGAGGCGGGTCCACCTCGGCCGAAGCCAGGTGGCCTCCTGCCACCTCGCCAGGTGTCCACCCGAGAGGGGTCCACCTCGACCGAGGTCAGGCCGCACGTACAGAGAAGATCCCAAAGAAAGAGGCACAGGTTTCGAGGTCGTCCCTCGAGCCGTGCGCATCACAGGCGGCGCCCCGTACGGATGGCGGCGGCACGCGAAACACCATTTGCATCGGCCCGACAGGTCCAGCAGTCGAGAGGCGCGGTTCTGACAAAACAGGGCCCATAGACGGTTGGCGCCTACACTCGGGAAGGAGAGCGCTCTCACTGGGCCCGAGGTCTGACCGGCCACCTTACCGGCGCCACCCTCCTTCTGTCTTTGCCCTTTCCCCGCTGCACCCTGCGGACGAGGTCGAAAAGCCGCCTGGCCCTCAACACCGAAAGGGGAAAGAGAAAAGGATGGGGAAGGGGAGCCTCCCAGGAGGAGAAGACAGGCGAACAGCGAGAGGAGATAAAAGGTAGGAAGCTGGGGACGATAAGGTAAGCTGATCGGGCTGGGGACAAGTAAGAAACAGTGGCCAAAAGCCTCGTTCCGAGAGTGAGATCCAAGGTCCCGAAAGGGGGTCGCTTGGCGTGAGCTCGGCAAGGAGGCCCGACCGAATTTCTGGTCCCCATAGCACCTTTCTTGCTAGCAAATTCTCCGAGTCTGGAACTCCTTCGGGGGCCCGTCTTGGAGAATCTGTTCCTTCTCGTCGTCTACTGACTTGACCATCGGAGCTTCCTCGCCGGGATCCCCGGCCAGGGTCTTCTGATCCTCTTTTGCAGGTCCGCTCCAGTTAGGAGGCTCCGGGAGCCAGGCGGTCCGGTAGGATCGACGGATCCGAGGCACGGGCACGGTGACGAGATCGGCAACAGATTGGCGTGCCAGGTAGGGGGGCAGGACAACAGCCCCTAGCGGGAGCCAGCTTTCTGCAGGTATCGCGCTCTCCCACAATGGTGGTCACTCGTGGGCGCGAGGCGTCCACCAGCCGTGCGGGGGAGGTTCCCTCCCCTCAATGGGCCCACAGCCCAGAGAGGGAGCTTCCAGCTCCCCCTCCTCTTCCACCACAGCCGACCTCAGCAGACGGGCCCCTCGCGGCCGTCATCCAACAGCTGCAGACCTTGACCTCGGCGGTCCGGCAGCTTCAAAATCAGCAGCAGTCCCTGGCCACGCAGCCGCAGCCAGGGACCCCCGCGGCCCGAGCCGCGGGACAACGTGGGAGCCTGCGCTCCATTCAGGGCAGGCCATCCCACCCGAGGGCAGTCTCCAACCCCCGTGGGAGCCACCAAGTTCCCACAAAAAGGAATTACTCCGGTTCGACGGATCACGAGAGTCGATCCTCGGTCGATGAAGCCGAAATGGCGCATCGCAGCAAGCGACGCCGAGGCCTAACTTCGCGCCGAGACCGATCGGCGCCCCCTTCACCAGCGGCCTCGGTGGAAGACTCCACTGACGAGGCCATCAGGCGACAGGCTGAGAGGCGCCTGGAGGAGCATGAGCACAAGTTAGCGGAGTTCGCCCGCCGATTTGCCGACCTGCAGAACTCATCGGCGGACCCGGCGGGCTACAACTCCCGTCCCCCCTTCTCTGAAGAAATCCAGGCGGTCCCAAGGCGGTTCCGCATGCCGCAGGTGGATCCCTACGATGGGACCACCGACCCTCTGGACCATCTGGAGAGCTACAAAGCTCTCATGAGGGTCCAGGGGGCCACCGATGCTCTTTTGTGCATTGCCTTCCAGGCCACTCTCCGGAAGGTCGCTCGAGTCTGGTTCACCCGCCTCGAGCCCGGATCCATTTGCTCCTTCCACCAGCTGGAAGGAAAGTTTGTGGCGCACTTTGATGCTTGTCGAAAGATACCAAGAGAGGTGGATAGCCTCTTCTCCATCCGCCAGCAGGACCAGGAGCTGCTCCGGGACTACATCACCCGGTTCAAGACCGCAGCCCTGGAAATCTATAGCCTGGACGAGCCCGTCGCCATGCTGGCTTTGAAGCGCGGGCTCAAGACGTCCCACCTGACCTACTCCCTGGACAAGAAGCCGCCCAGGACGTACTCCGAGCTCCTCCTCCGCGCCCATAAGTACATCCAGGCGGAAGAGGCCGACCGCACCCGCCGAGAGTTGGACGGGAAGACTTTGAAGAGGCCGCCCCCGAGAGATGCCCCGGGAGCTCGGAAGCCCGGGCCATCTGCCGACCCTCGCCCGAATCCAAGGCCGAGGGGTGAGACCACTCCGGAGCGGAGGTTCACCCCTCTCCTCGCACCTCGGACGAAGATCCTCATGGAAATCGAGGGCGAGCGCTACCTCCACCGACCTCCTCCTCAGAACCCGAGGGCTATCCGGGACAAATCGAAGTACTGCCAGTTCCACCGCGAGCACGGTCACGACACAGAGGAGTGTCGCAACCTGAAGCGGGAGATCGAGGAGCTGATCAGGAGGGGCTACCTCAGGAAATTCGTCAGGAACGAGGTCCCCCCAGAGGGGCAGCCGCTCGCGGCTTTACCGCCAGCCCCTGCAATCGACAACCGCCCGACGGAGAAGCCCGTGGGCATGATCTCACGCGAGGTCGGGCGAGCGGTGAAGAGAGCCCGGGAAGTCGGGAACCCGGAGAATGTAATCCCTCCCGAGGAGGGGAAAGATAATGAAAATGTAAACAACGATGCCGTGGTGGTCGAGATGACCATCGCAAAGCATCCTGTACATCAAATCATGGTGGATAGTGGAAGCTCGGCTGACGTACTTTTTTACGATGCCTTCTCTCGGATGAATTTGTCCCACGGTCAGCTGAGACCGGTACATACCCCCTGGTAGGTTTTACAGGGGATTCTGTGAGGGTCGAAGGGAAGATCACTCTCCCGGTCACCGCCGGATCCCCACCTCGGTAGACGACCGTCCTGATAACGTTCACCGTCGTCAGGCTCCCTTCGCCTTACAACGCCATTCTCGGGCATCCCGGGCTCAACCAACTGGATGCCATGATTTCCACGAAAAGGTTGTTGGTGCAGTTCCCCATGCCTTCCGGGCTCGGGGAGATGAAGGGGACGACCCAGCCGGTCCCATATTGCCTTCAAGCGGTCCCGGGCGCCCGGGGTGCGGGGCCCGCCCCCGATGTTGACGACCTCGACCTAAGAGAGAAGGAACCCAGGGGAGGGCCCGTGGAGCGCCTGTTGACTTATCCCCTCGGTTCGGACCCGCTGAAGACGGTGCAAGTCGGGGTCCAACTCCCTGAAGAAGAACGGACCCGCCTGCTGGAGTTCCTCCGCGCGAACGCAGACGTGTTCGCCTGGTCGGTGGCCGACATGCCGGGCATTCCGCTCGAGGTCATCACGCATAGGTTGAACGTGGACCCAAGCTGCTGCCCGGTCCGCCAGAAGAAGAGGAGCTTCGCCATGGAGAGACAGAAGGCCATCAATGAGGAGGTGGAGAAACTCCTCGCCGCTGGCTTTGTGCGGGAAGTCCAGTATCCCAGCTGGCTAGCAAACATGGTCATGGTAAGAAAGAGTAGTGATAAGTGGAGGATCTGCGTGGACTACACCGACCTCAACCGAGCTTGCCCAAAGGACAGCTTCCCTCTTCCAAAGATCGACCAGCTGGTCGACACCACCTCGGGACATCGCCTCCTGTCATTCATGGACGCCTTCTCTGGATACAACCAGATCCGAATGAGCCCGGAGGACGAAGAGCATACCGCCTTCATAACCGACTGCGGAACTTTTTGCTACAGAATGATGCCATTCGGCCTCAAGAATGCTGGAGCTACGTACCAGCATCTGGTCAACAGGATCTTCAAGGACCAGATCGGCCGCAACATGCAGGTGTACGTGGACGACATGCTGGTAATGAGCAAACCCGATTCGGACCATGTAGCTGACTTGGCGGAGACATTCGGCAACCTCCGACGTCATCAGATGAAGCTGAACCCGGCGAAGGGCGCCTTCGGCGCCTCCGCCGGAAAGTTCCTAGGGTTCATGGTGATCCAAAAAGGAATTGAAGCCAACCCGGAGAAGGTCCAGGCCATCCTGGACATGGAATAGCCCGCCTCCAAGAAGCAAGTGCAGCAGCTCACCGGCCGAGTTGCGGCCCTCAGCCTCTTTATCTCCAGGTCGGCAGATCGATGCCGTCCCTTTTTCAAGGTGCTGAGAAAGATGAACGATTTTGCTTGGACCGAGGAGTGCCAAGAGGCCTTTGAAGAGCTGAAGAAGACGCTCGCATCGCCACCGTTGCTGTCCAGGCCCGAGGAGGGGGAGGAACTCATCCTCTACTTGGCGGTCACCCCGGAAGCCGTCAGCTCGGTCCTGGTTCGGACCGATGGCCAAGGAGTCCAGCGGCCGGTATACTATACCAGCAAATTTCTCCACGACGCGGAGCTCAGGTATTCTCGGCACGAGAAACTCGTTTTCGTGCTAATAGTGTCTGCCCAGTGTCTCAGGCCCTATTTCCAAGCGCATCCCATCGCTGTCCTGACGGACCAACCGCTGAAAGCGGTGCTCAGCCGACCCGACACTTCGGGGCGATTGGCGAAGTGGGCACTGAAGCTCAGCGAGTTCAACATCACATACAGGCCAAGGTCGGCCATGAAGGCGCAGGTGCTGGCCGACTTCTTAGTCGAATGTGCAGGCTTGGGCAAGGAGCCCGAGGAAGGCCCCTCAGGCCAGCCGCTGGAGACGGGCCCCAATGAGCCCGGAGAGGACGCCTGGATCCTCCATGTGGATGGAGCCTCGAACTCCGGCAGGAGCGGAGCCGGACTCATCCTTGCCAACAGCGACGGGGTCGTCGCCGAATGCGCGCTCCGTTTCCAATTCGCCGCGACCAATAATCAGGCGGAGTACGAGGCACTTCTTGCCGGGCTGAGGGTCTCCCACGAGCTGGGCATGACCAACCTCAAAGCTTTCACTGATTCCCAGCTCGTGGCGGGACAGGTCTCCGGGGAGTATGCCGCGCATGACCCCCAAATGGCGAAATACTTGGAGCTCGTCAAGGCGGGCGTGTCCAGATTCCGGCACTTCAACATCTTCCACATCCCCCGCAGGGAGAACGCCCGTGCGGATACTCTCTCCCGGCTGGCGACCCTGCCGGACTCGATGCTGGGCCGCGCTCATATGGAGCGCCTTGAGATCCCAAGCCTCGAGACCCCGGTGGAGGTCCATCAGGTCAGCCATGAACCCAGCTGGATGGACAAGTATGCCGAATACATCACCAGCGGCACCCTGCTGGAGGACCGCGAGGCGGCTCGCCTTATCAGAAAGAAAGCTGTGCGGTTCGTCCTAATGGATGGGCAATTGTATCGAAGATCCTACTCCTACCCCCTCCTCAAGTGTGTAGGACCCGCGGAAGCCAAGCTCGTGCTCCAGGAGATTCACGAAGGCATCTACGGGAACCATGTGGGGGGCAGAGCATTGGCCTACAAGGCCCTCTGTCAGGGCTACTTCTGGGAGACGATAAAGGAAGACGCCGCTAACTTCGTGAAGAAGTGCGATCGGTGCCAGCGTCACGCCACGGTGCAACGGCAGCCCTCCAACCCAATCTCCCAGCTTTCAGCCCCCTGGCCATTCGCCCAGTGGGGGATGGACCTTCTGGGCCCGTTCCCGCCGGCGTCTGGACAGTGGAAGTTCTTGATAGTGGCCATCGACTACTTCATGAAATGGGTCGAGGCCGAACCCTTGGCGCGGATCACTGAAGCAAACGTCGCCAAGTTCTTTTGGAAATCGATCGTTTGCCGCTTCGACCTCCCCCACACCGTGGTTACTGACAACGGGTGCTAGTTCGACTGCCGGGAGTTCGAAGAGTTCTGCGGCGACCTCGGCATCAAGCATCACTTCACCTCGATGGTGCATCCCCAGACCAATGGAGAGGCCAAAGTCACAAACAGGACCATTTTGCAGGGTCTCCGCACGCGGCTGGATCAGGCCAAAGGCAGATGGGCCGAGGAGCTCCCCAGCATCCTCTAGGCATACCACACCACCCCGAGGACGGCTACCGATGAGACCCCGTTCAACCTCGTCTTCGGAGCCGAAGCGGTCATCCCGATCGAACTTAGCCTACCCATGCTGCGTGTGGAGCAATATGACGAGACAGAAAACCCTGCCAGGATGATGCTCAACCTTGACCTTCTTGAAGAGACGAGGGACAAGGCCCGAGTTCGGATGGCGGCGTATAGGCAGCGTGTGGCCAGGTATTACAACTCCCGAGTGCGGCCGAAGTTTTTTCGTCCCGGAGATCTGATCCTCCGGCGTGCTGAAGCTTCTCAGCCACGGGAATGCGGCAAGCTCTCACCCAACTGGGAGGGCCCGTACCGGGTAGCAGAAGCCCTCCCCCACGGCGCCTACTACCTGGAAGAATTGGGAGGTGCCAGGTTCCCCCGGACGTAGAACGCCTCGAACCTAAGAGTGTATTATCAATAATGTAAGGTTCCCCATTCCTGCAATAAAGTTTCCCTGCTTCAAACGCTCTCCTCTCACTTTGTAGGGAAACCGACGCATGGCCCTGAATTCGGCACGCCCGACCATGGCCGACAGCCGAAGGAAGCGGGAGATCCTGGGCTTCGACCTGGAAGGTGGGACGGAACCCAGTTCGCCCATGCAAGCCCGGAGAACAGCTCGGCAAGCCGTGCAAGGCTTAAGAAAGCCTGCGGCCCCGGGGTTCAGTCCAGAGATCCTGGGCTTCGGCCTGGAAGGTGGCGCCGAACCCAGTTCGCCCATGCAAGCCCGGAGAACAGCTCGGCAAGCCGCACAAGGCTTGAGAAAGCCTGCGGCCCCGGGGTTCAGTCCGGAGATCCTGGGCTTCGGCCTGGAAGGTGGTGCCGAACCCAGTTCGCCCACGCGAGCCCAGAGAACAGCTCGGCAAGCCGCGCAAGGCTTAAGAAAGCCTGCGGCCCCGGGGTTCAGTCCGGAGATCCTGGGCTTTGGCCTGGAAGGTAGCGCCGAACCCAGTTCGCCCATGCAAGCCCGGAGAACAGCTCGGCAAGCCGCGCAAGGCTTGAGAAAGCCTGCGGCCCCGGGGTTCAGTCCGGAGATCCTGGGCTTCAGCCTGGAAGGTGGCGCCGAACCCAGTTCGCCCACGCAAGCCCGGAGAACAGCTCGGCAAGCCGCGCAAGGCTTGAGAAAGCCTGCGGCCCCGGGGTTCAATCCGGAAAGCCCGGGCTTCGGCCTGGAAGGCGGGGCAGAAACCACTTCGCCCATGCAAGCATGAAGGCAATCCCAAGGCCGGACCCGCTCAAGGCCTACTCTGACGCCACGCGGTCCGGAATGTCCCAACCTTCGATCAGAGCGACGGACGGGACCAGGTCCACACTCGTTCCGGCACTCCACATCGACACCTCAAGAAAGAAAAAGAGGAGATGGGAGAGTGGGGAAGAAAGTGAACTCGAGACTTAGTCATATGATAATTTCATTAATCCAAGGAAAAATACAAAGCTGGGAATCCCGACATGCCGGGAGTCCCCAAAAGAAAGAAGAAATGCGACTACGACAACGGAGAAGGGCGAGAAGATGGTGGCTCAGTTTGGTGCGGGGTCGGAGCCCTCCGCCTGGGTCGCGCGCTCCGCATCCTCGCCTTCGGCGGCGGCCGGCTCAGGCGGCTGCTCCGAAGCCACGGCTTCGTCGGTCGCCGGGGTCGCAGGCGTGGCGTCGGCCGCACCGGGGGCTCTGCTCTCAGGTCCCTGCCTCCTACCTCCGAGCACCACCCCACTGAGGTCGAGCTCGGGGTAGAAGGCCCCTACCTTCTCCCGGCACATCCGAAACCCCTTCAGGAAGGAGTCCACGATGGCCTCCCGGACCTCCGACGTGTACTCGTCGGAAGCCCGGAACTTCGGGACGGCCTCCTGCACCTCCCGCTTCGTGGCCTCCAGGAGCCCGTTGACGTACGCACTCCGCTCCTTCGCCGCGTTCGCATCTCGCCTAGCCTCCTCCAGCTGGCGCTCCAGCCACTGGGAGTGGGCCTGAAGACGAGCCCTCTCAGCTGCGTCCTCCTCCGCGCGACGCTAGTGAGAGACTCTCTCCTCCGTCAGGGAAGACTCCAACTTTTTGTTCCGCCCCTTGGCGCGCGCCAGGTCAGTCTGGAGGGCCTGATTGCTTGCTCGCAGCTCGACCCCCTTTTCCATGAGGTCCTTGACGTCGGCCGCGAGCTTGCCGAGCTTCTTCTCCTTCTCGGCGTCCCTCTTCGCATTCCCTACGAGGAAGTTCCTCAGTAGGAGAACGTCATTCCCAATCTGCACAAGTGAAGCAACCGGGTTAGAAGAAAGACCACCCGAGGTCACAAAAGATGGAAGAAAATGAGTTCGGGCTTACCGTAAAGAGCTGCGGGAGGATCCAGAGCAAGGCGTCAGCATAGTCCCGGCCGCCCCGGGCTCGACGGTCCTGGGCTGTGGAGGCGTACTCCATCACCTTCTCCGTGAGTCCTTTGTCGCGGATGACTGAACACTGGTGGGTGATCACCGGTGGTGGAGCCGTCAGTTCGGCTCCAGCGGTGACTGTCCCTCCAGCAGGAGCCGCAGTCGATGGGCTGACGGAGGACACGGGCTGCGCCGTCGGAGCCGCAGCGACGATAGGGCCGGCGCTGGATGGAGCTGCGGGCGGTGGAGCCCCCTCGACGGTAGCACCACCGGGTCTGGCAGCCGAGGGATCAACGGCCCAGCCCCGAGGCAGCCTGGGCGGGGGAGCAGCGGCCGTTGGACTAGGTACAGTCGCCGGCGCCACCTCCTGGCTCGCCTCGATGCGAGCCCTCTTGGCCGCGGGCTCATCCACCTCGGGGACATCTCTCTGGGCCGCGCCCTCCAGGAGGCTCTCCAGTGAGAACTTCATGCCTGCAGTACAAAAGAGTAGAAGGTCAGCCAGCTCGGTTATAAAGGCAAAAGAATGCAAGAGTCAAGGGAGGACCGAATCTCACCCGACTCGCGGATGGGACTGATCCCGGCCTCAAAAAGATTCTGCTCCGAAAGCAGAACCTCGAGCGCCGGGACCACGTCGCTCAGCAGCAGGGAGTAGGCCTCCTTGTCCGCCGACTCGACCTGAGAGTTCCGATTCGGAGACCGGTCCGGTTCACTCCAGGCCCAGTCGACATCTTCGACCGAGGCAAAGAAAAACCGGCTCTTCCAGCCCTTGATAGAAGAAGGGAGGTCGAACCGGAGACACCTGGGCCGGGGCGAGATGTACCACCAGCCGTCGTCGGTGGAGTACCTCTTCAGGGTGAACATAGCCCTGAAGAGGGAGAAACGGGCAACGAACCCATGAAAATGACAAAAAACTATGAAAGAAAAGATGACCCGGATGGCATTAGGAGCCAACTGGGCCGGAACAAGACGGAAGTGGCTAAGGAAGGAGAGGAAGAACGGGTGCAGAGGGAATCGAAGACCCCTAAGGAAGAAGTCTTCATAGAAGGCTATGCGGCCGGGGCCACTCATGGTGACACGTTCCCCGGGCCGCGGAACGAATAGACGGATTGATCCCGGGATGCCGTAGGCCTCCCGGAGCAGAGAAAGATCGTCCTCGGTCATGGTGGAAGCATGACTGGAGGGACCGGCGGGAAGAAGAGGCGGAGCAGGAAGAGAAAGAAGAGGAAGGGCGGAAGCAATCGGAGGAGACCGGACCCCCCTGGGGATGCCGATGGTGACACCCCCAGGTTGCAGACGCCTGCGGATCTCCTCCGGGATCGTTTCCTCCTCTGAAGAGGAAGAAGATGGAGTCCTCGGTCGGGACGGACCGGCCTCGTCTGGATTAGAAGAAACATAGCGACGACGCACCATGACAAAGAAAGAAACAAAGATTCAGAGAAGAAGGAGAAGAGGGGAACTAGAAAGAAGGATGGAGGCACTCACCGAAAATACGCCAAGCGAGCGCGGGGCAATGGAAGTTAGTCTGCAGCAAACTGCCCACGAAGCAAGGGGAAAGGCCTCATTCTGGAAAGTCCCCTCCTTTTCAAACTCAGGCGACAGCAGCCGTACCCGTCATTCCGCCACGAGCCACTGGATGATCGCCGCGTGGACGCACGCCCGACACAGACGCCTCGTTAGCAGGGTAACGGCCTCTGCCTCGAAGCGACACATTTATTATGGGCAAGTGGGCGACGCGTGGCGGCTTCCTATAGGGCTTCGGGCGCATCGAGAAGCAGCGACGAGGATCATGGCAATTATGATGCAAGATCTTCGCCTCCCCACGTCATATCCGTATTTAATCCCGACGTTCCGTTCTATGACGCCCCAATGGAACGGCGGGCTGGGGGGCAACTGTTACGGCCGTAACAATGACGTGGCCGGGCTCAGATACCGTCAGATATGATCGAGCCACGTGGAGGTTTCTCCGGCCGAGTCAGCGCCACATTGCCGAGGTCGAGCTCGGCAAGGCTACTTCGCCAGACGACTTCCCAAGACGAAACCGCTCTCGCCGAAGTCGAGCTCGGTTCGGGGCTCCTCCTGCCACCTCGCCAGGCGTCTACCCAGGAGGGGCCCGCCTAGGCCGAGGTCGGCCGATCCTTCGCTCCTTCGCCAGGTGGCCCCCGGAGGCGGGTCCACCTCGGCCGAAGCCAGGCGACCTCCTGCCACCTCGCCAGGTGTCCACCTGGGAGGGGTCCACCTAGGCCGAGGTCGGCCGATCCTTCGCTCCTTCGCCAGGTGGCCCCCGGAGACGGGTCCACCTCGGCCGAAGCAAGGCGACCTCCTGCCACCTCGCCAGGTGTCCACCCAGGAGGGGTCCACCTAGGCCGAGGTCGGCCGATCCTTCGCTCCTTCGCTAGGTGACCCCCAGAGACGGGTCAACCTCGGCCGAAGCCAGGCGACCTCCTGCCACCTCACCAGGTGTCCACCCGGGAGGGGTCCACCTAGGCCGAGGTCGGCCGATCCTTCGCTCCTTCGCCAGGTGGCCCCCGAAGGCGGGTCCACCTCGGCCGAAGCCAGGCGACCTCCTGCCACCTCGCCAGGTGTCCACCCGGGAGGGGTCCACCTAGGTCGAGGTCGGTCGATCCATCGCTCCTTCGCCAGGTGGCCCCCGGAGACGGGTCCGCCTCGGCCGAAGCAAGGCGACCTCCTGCCACCTCGCCAGGTGTCCACCCAGGAGGGGTCCACCTAGGCCGAGGTCGGCCGATCCTTCGCTCCTTCGCCAGGTGGCCCCCGGAGGCGGGTCCACCTCGGCCGAAGCCAGGCGGCCTCCTGCCACCTCGCCAGGTGTCCACCTGAGAGGGGTCCACCTCGGCCGAGGTCAGGCCGCACGTACAGAGAAGATCCCAAAGAAAGAGGCGCAGGTTCCGAGGTCATCCCTCGAGCCGTGCGCATCATAGGCGGCGCCCCGTACGGATGGCGGCGACACGCGAAACACCATTTGCATCGGCCCGACAAGTCCAGCAGTCGAGAGGCGCGGTTCTGACAAAACAGGGCCCATAGACGGATGGCGCCTACACTCGGGAAGGAGAGCGCTCTCACTGGGCCCGAGGTCTGACCGGCCGCCTTACCGGCGCCACCCCCCTTCTGTCTTTGCCCTTTCCCGCTGGACCCGGCAGACGAGGTCGGAAAGTCGCCTAGCCCTCAACACCGAAAGGGGAAAGAGAAAAGGATGGGGAAGGGGAGCCTCCCAGGAGGAGAAGACAGGCGAACAGCGAGAGGAGATAAAAGGAAGGAAGCTGGGGATGACAAGGTAAGCTGATCGGGCTGGGGACAAGTAAGAAACAGTGGCCAAAAGCCTCGTTCCGAGAGTGAGATCCAAGGTCCCGAAAGGGGGTCGCTTGGCGTGAGCTCGGCAAGGAGGCCCGGCCGAATTTCTTGTCCCCATAGCACCTTTTTGCTAGCAAATTCTCCAAGTCTGGAACTCCTTCGGGGGCCCATCTTGGAGAATCTGTTCCTTCTCGTCGTCTACTGACTTGACCGTCGGAGCTCCCTCGCCGGGATCCCCGGCCAGGGTCTTCTGACCCTCTTTTGCAGGTCCGCTCCAGCCAGGAGGCTCCGGGAGCCAGGCGGTCCGGTAGGATCGACGGATCCGAGGCACGGGCACGGCGACGAGATCAGCAACAGGAGTAAACTCAATTTTTGTTTCTTTTGCTAATAAATTTATCAATGGATGAGCCACTTTGCTAAAATTGGATATAAACCTTCTATAAAATCTAGCATATTCTAAAAATGAATGAATTTCTTTGACAGACTTGGATGGTGGAAGACTTGTAATTAGGTCAACTTTGATCTTGTCAACTTCTATTCCCTTTTCTGAAACTATATGACCAAGAACTATACCTTCTCTAACCATGAATTGACATTTTTTTCAATTGAGAACTAAATGCTTCTCCTTACATCTTTCTATAACTAGTCTTAGAAGGTTTAAACATTCGAAGAAGGTAGGGCCAAAAATAGAAAAGTTATCTATGAAAATTTCTAAAAATCATTCAACCATGTCAGAAAAATACTGATCATACATCTCTGAAAGGTTATCGGTGCATTACATAACCCAAAGGGCATGCGCCTATAAGCAAAGGTTCCAAATGGGCAAGTGAATATGCTTTTTTCCTGGTCTGCATAGACTATGGGGATCTGATTATAGTCGAAGTATCCATCAAGAAAATAATAAAACTCCTATCCAGCTAATTTCTCTAATATCTGGTCAATAAACGATAAAGGAAAGTGATCTTTCCTTGTTACTGCATTCAATTTTTTATAGTCTACATAGACCCTCCATCCCGTTTGGGTCCTAATTGGGATAAGTTTATTTGCTTCATTCTGAACCACTGTTATCCTAGACTTTTGGGGTACCACTTATATAGGGCTTATCCATGAGCCATTAAAAATGGGATAAATAATTCCATTATCTAGTAACTTCCCTCTTTTTTGACTACATCCTTCATGGCTAGGTTTAATCTTCTTTAGGCACTCTAGTTGGTTTAGCCTCTTCCTCTAGGTGTATTTCATGTTGAACTATGAAAAGGCTTATTCTCTTAATGTCTGCCATGGTCTAACCTATTGCTTCTTGATTTTCTCTCAGAACAGTTAACAGCTCCTCCTCTTATTTAGGATTTAGGTCTAAGGCAATAATTACAAGCAAGGTTTCACTATACCTAAATACACATACTTAAGGTGCTTGGGGAGGGGTTTTAATTCTAATTTCGGTGCCTCCTATATTGATGGTTTGGTTGATAATTTAGCCATTTCCATGAGTGTTTTAATGGGAGGCTCCCATCTCTGGCTGTTCTTATTATCTATAAGTATTTTATCTATGTTCTCATATTCATGGGTTGGCCAGAAACTAGACTCAAGATTGACTTTCTCATCGCTGATGTCTATAGATTCATAAATTTTATCTTGGATTACATTTACATTAGCATGCTTAGTGGATTCTTGTTCCAAATTAAATATATTCAGCTCAATAGTCATGTTCTTAAAGAATAACTTCATAAGTTTATTTCGATAATTGATTTCAGCATTGGCAGTAGATAGAAATGGTCTTCCTAAAATAACTGAGATATGATCCTTAGGATTTGATACTGGTTCAGTCTCAAAAATGATGAAATCTATAAGAAAGATAAAATTGCCAACCTTAATTAGAACACCTCCACCATTTTTTTAAGGATCCTAATGGATTGGTCTGCTAATTATAATGTGATTCCTGTTGGCTGAATTTTTTCCAATCCCAATTGCTCATAAATTGAATAGGGCAAATATTTATACTAGCCTCTAAATTAAGTAAGGCCTTCTCAATGTGGATTTCTTCTATGATACATGAAATTGTTGGAGGCCTTGGATCCTTATATTTTATGGACATGTGACTTAACAAGTATGAGCTTATACTTGCTGCTAAGAAAGCTCTCTTTGATACATTGGTGGTCATTTTCTTGGTACAAAGGTCTTTTAAGAATTTGGTATAAGTCAGAACCTATTGTATCATGCCTAATAAAAGAATATTTACTTGAACTTGCTTAAAATATCTCTAACATTTTATCTAAATGTTCTGATTATTTATTAGACTTTAGTTGATTTGAAAAATGAGCTCTAGAAATTGTGGGCACCTAGTTTAGTGTACTATTAGTTTCAGAAGCTTGAGTTTGTAAGACAAGTTGTTCATTTAGTGACTCAATAAATGAGTCATCTATAGTGTCAAATATATCTACCTTATTATCCACTTGTTTTCCTAATCTTAAAGAGTGAAAAGCATTTACTTGATTAACTTGGTTTTCTTGGGGTGGTCGACCATTTTGGTTTCTTAGATTATGCTCAGGCTGGCTAGGTAGCCTACCTCATCTCTTTCATCGTTGCCCAGTTGGCTTACCCAAGAGGAGGGGTGAATTGGGTATAAATTTTTTTCACAAATATGTACTCTTTTGAAATCTTAGTGTGGTGAGTAAAGTGAGTTAGATGTTAAATACGGAAACAAGTAAATGAACATAATCAGAAGCAAGCACAAACACCATAAATTTTATAGTGGTTCGGAGCAACCCAGCTCCTACGTCCACTATCCAAGATATCACTTGAGATTTTTACTATATTCTTACAAGAATACAGTCAGTTTGTTTTGCATCGGACTCACAAACCAAAATCCAATCTTGGTTTTACATCGGGATCACCAAGAATCCAATACAACATTAGTTTTTCCCGGCTCACTAACAATCCAAACTTTATTTTAAAGGCTCACCAAAAATCTTAAACAATACCCAAGCTACAGCCCCCGCTGTACTTGGAATAATTCAAAATAAATTTACAAAAGAAGCAATATCAAAGATAAACCAAACTTTGTCGGATGGTTGCAGTTGAAGCTCTTCAAGAAGCCTTCTTGATTACTCCTTTAATGCTCTTTAAGACTTTCAAACTTCTTTAGTAAATGACTCAAGAAATTGATAGGAGTTTGATGAAGTCTTGAGCTTTAGCTTGAATGCTCCTTTGAATATTCAATGCTCTTATTAAAACTTGTACAAAACTTATTCAAATCCATCATTTATAGCTTCTCTAACTATTCGCAACTGAAAACAGCCGTTGGAGTGCCTTGGGAGTCGAAATATAGCCATTAGAGCACTTTTTGGATTCAAAAGATTAATTCTGGAACTAGTCGTTACACTTCAAAAATTGGGATTCGAGTTGGCTCGAATTCTCAGACATGCAGAAACTGAACTCTGGTCAAGTCGGCTCGCTTGACTAGTTTTCTCAGAACTGAAATTTACTCACTCTAGAAGAGTCGGCTCGGTTGATGGGGACATCAACAAGAAAGAAGTTTTTTGGATTAACTCACTATTATTTTGCAGTTAAAATAGACAAATCTAATAAAGGGTTTGAACCAATCTTCTCTTTCAGCAAATATTTGAGCCGATTCATGAGTCGACTCAACCTAAATTCAAGTAGGGTATGAGGCCACTTCTTGGCGCCATCCATTTGAAGCCCACTTCCCTCACTTGGATACCATCTACTTGAAACCTATTTCTCTCACTTGCATGCCATTTACTTGAAGCCCATTTTTCTCAATTGGTCGACACCACATCAAGCACCTTTTGGGGAGGAAGAAGGACAACATCAAGAATTTTATGGGAAGATTGAAGCCATGTTCTATTACCCTAATAACCCTCCAACTAACTTGCCATATAGGATGCCACATCACATGACATATAAGGCTCCACATCAGCAAATTAAGCCAAGTCATTGCCATATATCAATTGGTTGTAACCTTCTATCCATAAATTGTTATAAAAAACTAATTCTAGAAACTACCCAACTAGAGTTAGCTAGACCTAACCTCCACTCTCTCTCTCTCCTTGGCCGACCCATGTGGGTTATGAAGGGCTATAAATAGGGCCTAAGCCCCCCCATTGTATTCATTCTACTTTAGATTAAATGAAGAAAGCTATCTTTCTTGTTCTAGTTCCCCTATGTTCTTTTGTTTGGAGTGATAAGTTCTTGAGTTTGAGAGTTAGAAGATAGGTTTGAGAAGAAAGTGTGAGATTCTTAAATGAGTGTTTGAAAGGTAGAATATCCTTAAGTGTTTGAAAGGTGAAATGCTCCTTGCTTGATCCAAGATCCAAGCATCATTCCTTGAAGGCTCCAGCTTTTACTTCCTTGTTTTCCCTTTCTTCTTCTTCTTGTTTCAATTCCAATTTTAAGTTCTCCTTGCATGCCTAATCTTTGATTTGATGCAGGTTTTCTTTGATTTTCCAAGTCCAAGATGAAGGTCTCCAAGCCAAGAATCATGGCCAAGGTGAGTCCTAAAGGCAGGGAGTGCTAGTCTTATAGTTTAGACCTCAATCCTTGAATGATGAGAGCTCCTTCTTTCACCAAATAATTATCTATCATTGTTAGTAGGAAAGCTCTTTCTAAGCTTCATTAGATCTGATCATTTGAAGGTTAACTTGTCCTAGTAGTGATGGTTTCTTTGCCATGAAGATCCTAATCTCTATTTTGAACTAGATCTACATTTTGGGTATTGTAATTTAGATCAACTTATCTCCTTATGAAGATTCTTTTCTTGGATTGATTTAGACCATTTATTTGATAATTAATTGCTCAAGTTTGCTTGCTGGTTAGCTTGCTAAAACCCTTCATTCATCATTTCATTTTTGTCCATCATCAATTTTTTGGTATCAGAGCTTATGGTTTACTAGGTCAAGTATTTGATTGCTGAAATTTTTGTTCTAGTATTCACCCAAATATTTCATGAATTTTAGTAATTTTTTTACATTACAAAAAAATCCACAAAAATATTTTTCCAGTACCTTAGTGTATTAGGATTCTAAATATAAAATCCAAAAAAGTATTTTTCATTAATTTATGGATTTAAAAATATGAGTTCTTAGATCATTTCTGAAGTTTTATCCAAAATTCTATTTTTGCCTTCCATTTCATTTAATTTTCAAAAAAATACAAAAATATTTTTTCTAAATTTTTAATTTTTATATCTGAGGTTCAAACTTCTATTTTTATTATTTTCCACTAGAATTATGAATTTTAGAAGGATCTAGAGTTAGGAAGTCGAAATTTGAATTCAGGTTGTTAAGAGTTAGCTAAACTGCTGGAACCTTCTAGAATGTGCTTTCAAACTACCTTTTCAACCAAATTTGAGTTAATATGAAGTCAAAACTTTAAATTCCAAGAATTTTGATCTGAGAGTTAACCAAATCAATTTTATTTTGAATTCTTAGATTTTTTAAAAGATTAAATTTCAAATTTTTAATACTAACTAGTTGAAAGTTGTTCCCTGCTAAAATTTTCTTTTTACAAAATGAATTTCCTAACCAAATTCCAGGAATTAAATTTTAAAATTTAGAATCTGGGATCTTTACTGAGGAATCTAACAACTCAAATTTTAATTTTAATTTTTTTTTAAATTTTAAAATTTTAATTTTGAATTTTTTAAAACTAGTTGACTAGAAGTTGTTAGGGCTGAAACTATCTTGTAACAACTCTAACTTCTAGAATGAATTTTTAATCCTAATTTGAGATTTAAATTTTAAAATTTGATTTCTGAAATCTGGACTTCAAAATCTAAATTTCTCAATTTAATTTTTTGAATTTTAATTTTTTAAAAATTCGGGTTTGAATCACATGTTTGTGCTAATACTAGTTGTTATGTTAACTAGTTGGTGAATTATTTGTGCATCCATTCCTAAATCTATTTAAGGGCATTCAATCATAACATAAGGGAAGGAGGTTATTATCTTTTATTGGCCCAAAACAATCACCCACATTTGCATTGACCTAAACCATAATTGAAATCGAGTAGGAACCTAAAACTAGGGACACCCACGAGTCGGGTTCAAGTGCAAGGTAAGACAAAGTATTATTTGAGTTTGTACCTATTCCTTGAAATCGATGTCTAAGACAAGAGGTCAAATGGTAAACACCTTAAACGGACTTGCGGTTTTTAATTAAGACCTCGTGAAAGCGAGGGGAGCCTCCAGCAACCCCACCTCTTACCTGGCCAGTGGACAGGATAATTACATACTTAAGTAGTACCTAGTTAAGTCTTGTATTTTGAACTTTTAGGTCTAGGAGCCCTAGAAGTTAGGTTTGTACTGCTTGAAGCTCCATACCAATAGTCCCACACTCAGTCTGTTTTTACCCATGGATCTTAATCTTGAATTCTTTTTGAAATCCCTGACTAAAATGTTTGATTCCATAAATGGGCAATTAGGGCAAATGAGAAAGGAATTAGGTCAAGTGAAGGACCATGTTGGGACACTTGAAGAGATCCCAATAACCTCCACCGAACCTGAGTCACTTAAGTCAATTCCTCGAGGTCCAAGAGTCCATCATCATGAATTCATTACTGAATACAATTCAAGACGACTTCACCATGACTTCATAGAAGAAGCCCATAGGATCCATGCTGAGCCTGAATCACCTAGTCCACCTCCCCTTGGTCCAAGAGCCTAATATCATGATCTCACCCCTGAGTATAACCCTAGATATCCCTACCAAGACTTTGTAAATCAGGAGGAGAGAGTCTTTAGGAATAATCGATCCTATACACCCACTTTTGATGGAAACCCTGAGGTGTATGTCGATTGGAAAGAGAAAATGGATCAATACTTTGAATTTGATGAAATGTCGAAAGTAACAAAGTGTCAATTTGCCAAATCAAAGTTAATCCGACATGCTAAAGCATATTGGGGAGAAGTTGAGCAAAAAAGTTATTATAGTGGGGATAAAATAAGTACTTGGAGAGAAATGAAGAGTAAACTGAGGGAAAAGTACCTAGGTAAATATTATGAGCAAAAACTTTTAGACCAATGGTACAAATTGAGACAAGATGATACACCTATATTTGATTATATTGCTAAATTCAATAAGTATGAGGGAGATGAAGAAGAGACTAAACTCATAGAAAAATTAGAGAAAAAATCTCCTGAACCTATTGAAGAATTTAAGGATGAAATAGAATCAAAGTCTGTCCAAATGAAGGGCTAGAAAGAGAAAATCCTAAACCTGTTGAAGAACTTAAGGAAGAAGTTTATGAAGCTGGGTCTAACCTTATGGACGAATATGATAAAGAATAATTACTTGAAGATAAAATAATTACCCAGCCTAAAGAAATCAACAACGGGGATAATCAAAATAAGTCCAAGAACAAAGCCATGAAGAACAATTCGAGAAGATAATAGAGGACCCAGAATTAATCACTATTAAGGATTTACATATAGAGATTAATGAAGGATCACCTAATGGGGTATTGACCATCAGAGAAAATCTAAAACCAATTCCAAAGGATCAACCCTAAGAAATTGTAGAACCTGCAAAAGAATTTAACATGAGGATTAAAAGTGAAGAGATGGTAGGAATTGAAAGATGGAAGTGCAAGAGAAGGAAGATGGAAATTGTATTCCCTGATAATTGTCCTAAGCCTGATTCACCCTTCTTGAACATTCCCAATCCTAATCCACCCAGCTGGGACATCTACCATACCATTGATCAGGTCCCAATAATACTCAACTGTTACTTTTGGAAGACATTATGGTATTTATTGGGCATCAAATTAAGATTCGCTGCCACCTACCTAAAGTTATGTGCTAGAGTTTTCAAAGCCATTTAGGAGAATATTAGAAATTAGAAACTTTTGTTTCCTAGCTCAACAATAAAGTTTAGTTCATAGATAATAAAGTCTATTAGAGCTTGTTTTATTTTGGTATCATTTATGTTTTGTTATTTGATGTCATTTGACCTTCCCATATATAAGTGTCCATGACTGCGAGAGTCATATGCATAGCATGATTAGTAAGAAAATTTGAGCAATGAAATTAACAAGCATATGATCAACTCACATAAAAGAGCCAAAGAATTTCAGGAAGGAAACTATGCCATGGTAATGCCAAACCTGAATAATTATATTCCCGTGGTGTAGGTCATTTTCAAAATAGTAAGAAAAAATTTGGACCTAATATGTGCTAGATTGATCATCCGACTTTGGTATCAGTTCCACTTTTAATAATTTAAATCTAGAAGGATAAAGGAACCAACAATGATACCTAGTGAGCCTTTCGAGCCTGATTCTATCTTTGAGAGTGAGCTAGCCCATGAGTGTCCACCAGCCAAGTTACCAAAGTAGCAAGACATGATTGAGCGAATCTTAGACAATAAGACTGTCACTGCTTGAAATAGGGACTATCAACGCTACTTGGTTCATTGACAAGGATGCCCTGATTTTGAAGACTCATGGATTACTTGAGAAGACCTACAAAGAATCGACCAGACCTATTAGAGCATCACTAGAGTTAGATTGATTCTTACTCAATAGAATCGAGTTCTTTTCATCCCGAGAGAATTGATGGGGACATCAACAAGAAAGAAATTTTTTTGACTAACTCACTTTTGTTTTGCAGTTAAAATAGACAAATATAATAAAGAGTTTGAGCCCATCTTCTCTTTCAGCAAATACTTGAGCCGATTTATGAGTCAACTCAACCTAGATTCAAGCAGGGTATGAGGCCACTTCTTGGTGCCATCCATTTGAAGCCCACTTCCCTCACCTGGATGCCATCTACTTGAAGCCCATTTTCCTCAATTGGTCGACACCACATCAAGCACCTTTTGAGGAGGAGGAAGGACATTACATCAAGAATTTTATGGAAAGATTGAAGCCATGTTCTATTACCCCAACAACCCTCCAACTAACTTGTCATGTGGGATGCCACATCACATGACACATAGGGCTCCATATCAGCAAATTAAGCCAAGTCATTGCCACATGTCAATTGGTTGTAACCTTCTACCCATAAATTGTTATAAAAAACTAATTCTAGAAACTACCCAACTAGAGTTAGCTAGACCTAACCTCCACTCTCTCTCTCTCCTTGGCCGACCCATGTGGGTTATGAAGGGCTATAAATAGGGTCTAAGCTCCCCTATTGTATTCATTCTACTTTGGATTAAATGAAGAAAGCTATCTTTCTTGTTCTAGTTCCCCTATGTTCTCTTGTTTGGAATGATAAGTTCTTGAGTTTGAGAGTTAGAAGATAGGTTTGAGAAGAGAGTGTGAGGTTCTTAAATGAGTGTTCGAATGATAGAATATCTTTGAGTGTTTGAAAGGTGGAATGCTCCTTGCTTAATCCAAGATCCAAGTGTTGACTGAGGTCAGCTCATGCCTCGTAGAGGTCTGGGACCACGCAACGTGGCCGCCAGCTAGGTGGGTTGGGTCCAGCTCATGCCCCTTGGTTGGTGCTGAGTTGCTCATCTCCAGCGAGCCGACTCGAGGTTTAGTACTCTGGGTTGCTCTTGTGAGGCATCGACTCGAGTGCCCCGGGATTGCTGTGCTCCCGGTTTAAGAGAGATAAACCTGCCTCTTATAACAGGGACGTTCCTTTTGTAAGAATGGTTGGGCATCGATCTGACACCAAGCATCATTCTTTAAAGGCGCCAGCTTCTACTTCCTTATTTTCACTTTCTTCTTCTTCTTGTTTCAATTCCAATTTTGAGTTCTCCTTCCATGCCTAATCTCTAATTTGATGCAGGTTTTCTCAAATTTTCTAAGTTCAAGATGAAGGTCTCCAAGCCAAAAATCATGGCCAAGGTAAGTCCTAAAGGTAGGGAGTGCTAGTCTTATGGTTTAGATCTCAATCCTTGAGTGATGAGAGCTCCTTCTTCAACCAAATAATTAGCCATCATTGTTAGTAGGAAAATTCTTTCTAAGCTTCATTAGATATGATCATTTGAAGGTTAACTTGCCCTAGTAGTGATGGTTTCCTTGCCATGAAGATCTTAATCTCTATTTTGAACTAGATCTACATTTCGGGTAATGTAATTTAGATCAACTAGTCTTCTTATGAAGATTCTTTTCTTGGATTAATTTAGACCATTTATTTGATAATTAATTGCTCAAGTTTACTTGTTGGTTAGCTTGCTAAAACTCTCCATTCATCATTTCATTTTCGTCCCCCATCATCGGTTGCTCATCAAGTCGACTCGGTTGTCTAATTTTTGAAAACTATAATTTTGGTACTTTGAACAAGTCGGCTCTAATTTCATCAAGTCGGCTCGGTTGGCAGAGTATCATAAAAGCTTGTCCCATGCTTGAACAATGAGTCGGCTCTATTCTTTGAGTCGACTTGAGTGATCTTTGTCTAAAAGACTTCCAAACTTCTTCAATCAACTTCAAAAGGCTTCCAAAAACTTTCAAACTTGTTTAAACTTAATCTAAGAAATTTAAACTATAAAATTACATAGAATTAGTCCTTTTTCGTAATAATATACATTTAAATTTTCTTGGACTCTTCAATACATGATCATTTTCTATGAAAAACTTTATTCATTACAATGATTTCAGAATTGTAGGTAGAATGATTGTTCATTTGAAGCATCCTACAAAAACTTCTTAAACACTTGAAAGGAGTTAGTATCAAATACATGTTCTAATATTTTGTTATCATCAAAATCATTCCAAGGATCAACAATCTCTCCCTTTTTGATAATGACAAAATACTGGACATGGAAAAACTTTATAATTATGTATATATGAACACTTAGAAGTATCAAAGTGACTTGTATATAGTTTAAGTTAATGTATGTTAGTAAGTATCATCATGTATCAGGTATGTATTAAGAAAGTATCAAAATGTATCAGAGCCAATATTGATACATCCAATATTATCAAAAATGTATCAGAGCCAATATTTATCAAAATGTACTTTTGCTTTAGAATGTATCAGAGCTAATTAAGTATCAAAAAGTATCAGAGCTTATTTCCATTAAATCAGTATCAAAATGTATCAGAGCTAAGTTTCATTAGATTCCATGCAAAAATAACTTACTACTCTCATAAAATATTTTCCATGAAGTCGTATTTTCCATGCACATCATTATTACTACTCCCCCTTTTTGTCATCAACAAAAATATTATTCATGAAGTATCTATTTTTCCATATATAAACATGTTCTATGAAAATACCAATCAATGATTGTAAGAATATTAAGATGTTTTGAGATAATTTCACATTCTCTTTGTTTTCTTTGTGTTCTTGTTAACATTTCCTCGTTTTTAATGTTAATTGATTGATATCAATTGTTGAGTCCAAGGTTACATACATCACAAAAAGGTAAAATAGAATGAATAAGACATTGCACATTACTGAAAGCATATATGTCATTATTTCAAAAAGATATATTATAAATACATCCAAAAAGGTGTAGTTAAAACAAGATACATCAATAACAACCAGTATCATGGTTACTCTTCACTACTAGAACCTACATCTAAGGTTTCGGTAGCATAAGTTCTAGATCTCCTAATAGGTGGGGGAGGTCCTCTTGAAGTTCTAGTCCTAGATGCTGGTCCAGTCCTAGGTGAAGGAGGTGGCTGTCTAGCATGTGGTGGAGGCTGTCTAGGTATGGGTGAAGGCTGTGGAGGTACTGTCTGGAAGTAGAAGCTCTAGATCCAGAATGCATTAAGTGACCAGAAGTAGAACAGTCCTCAGTTCTGTCCCCATCCTGTGTATCTCCTGCTGAATATCATGCAATGCTACAGCCTGGTCTCTAGCAAAAAAATCTATTGCTCCTCAAAGTCTACCGAAGTCAGAACATTGCTATGTAAGATCTGTCCTGTAGTTATCCTGCATCCTCGACCCATCTCAACAGACTTCATCCTCAGTGTCGGCTCTCTCATCTCAGTGCGAAACTCTTCTAGGCCTCTCTCAAGTGTCTAGTGAAGATCGTCAAACATCGATCTGAATGTGTCAATCAGGATCTCAGTGAAATGAGTGAGCTGCTTAAGTGTAAAAGCAGTCTGAGTAGCAGTAGCTGAAGTTGAAGGTGCTGAAGGTGCAATAGATGGTCCTGGCGGAGTCCTCAGATTGCCAGGCTATCTATCCATCTCAGCCTGTCCCTCAGCCTCCTCATCTGCAGATTCATCATCACTATCACCAGACTCTGTGTCAACATCTCCATCTGACTCAGCCTCTCAGTAGTAGTAGTGGCAGCAGTACCAAGCTCAGCCTCCTCATCATCAGAAGAGTGATGCACTAACCTTGACCTGAAATATTCTTCACCCACTGACCTTCGATCTTGTGGTAACCCATATAGTGAAGAGACTTGTCAGTATATCTATCAGTATGTAGCAATGGTCTGGCATCCTCATTTGTAAGGTCCACTCCATAATCTCTGAAAATTAGTATAAATGCCATGCCATAAGGAAGGCACGCCTTAGCTTTTCTTGCAGCATCTCTCATCTGAGACAACATAATAAATGGAAGGTTGATCTGCTCCCCCTCAATAAGATAACTCATGAATACCATGTCTCTTTCACTTACCTAGTCAAAGCAACCGGTTCTGGGCAAGTAGATTCTGCTGTTGAAATTGTGAAGTAGCCTCATTTCTAAAAATAGTTGGTTGGCTTGCAAGTTCACAATCCCACTGACATTTTTCCTCTCTAACACTATTCTTAGGGCAGCCTGTTTATTCTTTAAAACTAGATGACATTTACCAACAGTGGGGAGATGAAGTACCCTGCTCAAAACTTCTTCAGCTATAGTGATATCTACCCCCTTAATAGAAGATGTTATTTGATTTACCCCCAAGGTTAGATTCTCAAAGAAGCTTCTTACTAGAGTAGGGTAAGTAGGTAGATCCAAGGAACTAAAGAACTCCCAACCCTGAAATGCGAGCCAATCCCCTATTCGGAAACTCTCTTCCTCAAGAAATTTGAAAATCACCTTTCTTACAGACGTTATGGGTCGATTTCCCATCTGAATAATCTATCTTTAAGGTGCTGGGGACTGATCTTGAGGTTCATTTTGAGCTTCACGAAGAGTCGGCTCCTCATGACGAGCCTTTGTTCTTCTTTCCACTGTGCTTGAGCTTGGAGTCTTCTACTTTCCACATTGACCGGATGCTTTCTTTGGAGCCATGGATTGAGGATCTAGTGGAGAGAGAGAGAAGGTGTGGTCCCAAGGGTTTGGAAGGGTATTTCTCTTGTTCGGCTAGGGTTCAATAGGAAAGAAATGTGCCCTAGTTTGGGACCTACGGGTTTTTTAAAAAACAATATCCCGACATCCGAGTCAGCTTGGCCAAAACCTTGTCTGCTCGAGTCGGCTCGAGCAAAGATCAAGCAAAATGGCCCAAAAGTTCAACAAAAAGGTTTCTAACCCTAGATATACACTAGACAAGATGGTTTTCTATCTTGGATTGGTGATAGATGTTTTCTAGATATTTTTTTTTAATTTTGAAGAAATTAGGTCAAGAATTCTAAAATAGGTCACACAGACCTAATTCTCCTCTAATCAATTGAAATCTATCCTCATTAAGTTGCTTAGTAAAGATGTCAACTAATTGATTTTCAATTGGAACAAATTCAAGTTCAGTATTACCATTTTGTACATGATCCCTGATGAAGTGATGTCTAATTTCTATATGTTTAGTTCTAGAATGCTGAATTGGATTCTTTGTCAGATTAATAGCACTTGTGTTATCACATTTGATAGGAATTTTAGTTTGAATAATACCATAGTCTTCTAGTTGTTGCTTAATCCAAAGCAGTTAAGCACAACAACTCCCTACAGCCATAAACTCTGCCTCAACAGCAGATAGTGCTATGGAGTTTTGCTTCTTACAGTGCCATGAGATTAAGTTCAACCTTAGAAATTGACAAGTATCACTAGTACTTTTGTTATCAATTTTACATCCACCATAATCAGCATCAGAAAAATCAATTAAATTCATTGAAGATTGTTTAGAATATCATAGACCTAAATTACTTATTCCTTTTAGATATCTTATGATTCTTTTAAGAGCAAGTATATATAATTCTTTTGGATTAGATGAAAATCTAGCATATATACAAACACTAAATAAGATATCAGGTCCACTAGTAGTTAAATACAATGATGATCCAATCATATCTTGATCAAACTTTTGATCAACGTTATTTCCATCTTCATCTTTGTCAAGTCTGCAGGTAGGGCTCATAGGTGTGCCAATTTCTTTGACTGACTCCATACCAAACTTCTTAATGATCTCCTTGATATACTTAGTTTGGTTGATAAATATTCCTTCCTTTGTTTGCTTAATTTGGAGTCCAAGAAAGTAGGTTAGTTCACCTATTAAGCTCATTTCAAATTCGCCCTGCATAAGCTTAGCAAATTCTTTATACAGATCTTCATTAGTTGCATCAAAAATTATATCATCTATATAAATTTGTATAACTAACATATCATTTTCTTTTCTTTTAATGAATAGAGTGGTATCTACATTGTCTCTAATAAAATTATTTTCAAGCAAGAACTTAGTTAATCTATCATACAATGCTCTAGGTGCTTATTTTAAACCATATAATGTTGATTAAGTTTGAAAACATGATTGAGAAAAGCATGGTTTTCAAATCCTGGTGGTTGTTCTACAAAAACTATTTCAGAAATAAAATCATTTAAAAATATGCTTTTTACATCTATTTAAAATAATTTGAAATCCATGTAGCAAGCAAATACAAGTAATAATCTAATAGCTTCCAATCTTGCTACAGGTGCATAGGTTTCATCAAAATCTATTCCTTCTTCCTGATTATATCCTTTGACAACTAAGCTAGCTTTATTTCTAATTACATTGCCTTTTTCATCTAATTTATTTCTATAAACCCATTTAGTGCCTATAACAGGATAATCAAAAGGTCTTATTACCAAGGTCCATACATTATTTCTTTCAAATTGATTAAGTTCTTTATGCATGGCCATCATTCAATTGGGGTCATTTTATACTTCTTCTATATAATTAGGCTCTACTTGTGAAACAAATACTAGGTAATCATGTGCATCTCTAAGTGATGACCTAGTCCTAACTCCTTGTAAGGGATCACCTATAATTAAATCTTTAGGATGTGATATTACAGACCTCCATTCTTTAGATAAATCAGCATGATCTTTGCTTACCATTTCATCTCCTTCTTCAGCTTGTTTGTCCTTTAGGCCTATGTCCTTCATAGTTTTGTCAATTATACCTGTATCATTATCAATACTCTTTTCTTTTCTAGAAGGTGAAGGGTTAGTTTTATCAAATATAACATGGATAGATTCTTCAATAGTTAATGTTCTTTTATTAAATACTCTATATACTTTGCTAGAAGTAGAATAACCAAGAAATATTGCTTCATCAGATTTAGCATCAAATTTTTCAAGGTTATCCTTTCCATTATTCAATACAAAGCATTTGCAACCAAAAATATGAAAATAATGAATACTAGGTTTTCTATCATTCCAAAGTCTATAGGAGGTTTTCTTTAAAATAGGTCTAATTAAAACATGATTCAAAATATAACATGCAATGTTCACGACTTCTGTCCAAAAGTACCTTGGAAGATTGCTTTCACACAACATGGTTCGGGCCATCTCTTCCAATATCCTATTTTTTCTCTCTATAATACCATTTTGTTATGGTGTTCTAGGAGTTGAGAAGTTATGATCAATTCCATACTTAGTGCAATACTCTTCAAAATATTGATTTTCAAATTTAGTACTGTGATCACTTCTAATTGAAATAACTTAATACAGGATGACTCTAGGACTGAGATGAATGTAGGAAATAACAGTAACTAATTTTTTTTGTAATTTTTTTAAGAATTAAATTGGTGGCTAGAGTCCCGAAAAACATAAAAGACTAGCAAGAAAACTAGTAATGAAAAGAACTAAAGTACCCCCATACGAACTCATGCAAAATAATAAAAGAAGGACCTTGAGGGTTGAGAAACCCCTTGTTAGGATAGCTTACCTTCAATGAAATTAAAAATCAGGAGAGGGATGGATTGTACTGAACAATGATTTGAAGATCTTGTCAAAGATGGGGTCACTCTGCACTCTGGATCATTACCTGGATGATAAGCCTGTTAAGTCAGCTTTCTTTAGTTGATCCAGGAGGCAAAGAGGGCCTCCTCGTTGGAGGTGAACACCACGGGGATCCTGCAGACGTCAGAGGTCAATCAGAAAGAAAACAAGGAGGCAAAACAAAATTAGGGTTTCGATGGAAGAAGAGAGTGGAGTTGCTGATGCTGGCAGCTTGAAGTTAAGGAAAGAAAGAGAGTAGCATGGGTGGCTAGGGTTTGCACACACACAAGTAACCACGGGTCTCACACCCACTTCAAAAGGAGGACACAAATTTTCACAAGAAAATTTAGCAGAGTTTATTTCATGAATAAGAGTTGATTACAAGAGGGGGAGGGGTGGGTATTTATAGTCTCACCCATGTCCTCTCCTTGTTTGGATTGGATTACAAAGTTTGATTAGGAAAAGAATTACAAAGTGACTTAGGACTAGGAGTACACAATTTAAATAGAATTAAAACTTGATTCCTAGTTGGATGTGGACTTCTCTCTCCTTCTTGGACTTGGTCAAAGGGCCCCTCATGGGCTAGGATTCCACCTTGAATTGGGCTTGGACTTTGGGTGCCTTCATGTGGACTTTTGGGCAACAAATGGG
Organism: Areca catechu; assembly: GCA_021397845.1. Lineage (NCBI taxonomy): Eukaryota > Viridiplantae > Streptophyta > Magnoliopsida > Arecales > Arecaceae > Areca > Areca catechu. The sequence continues at coordinate 188,636,318 of CM038051.1, forward strand.
ACATCTTCAAGTAGGCTTGGGCGGCCTCGAGATGGGCTTGGCCTATGGGCTAGGAAAACCCTGGGTGCCCACTTTAATTTGGACAGGGAAAGGCTTGGGGTGCCATCTTCTTCTGGGCTTCTGGGCTTGAGAGGGCTTCTGGGCTGGGGCTCCTGGAAGAAGGAATATTCCCGGGGTGCCAGGTATCTTCAAGTATGGAGGCTTCATGGGCTTCGACTCTGCTCTGACCTGGGAGGGCTGGTGAAGGCTTTGGTTGGTGATCCTCCTCTTGTTTAAGACTGGACTAACACAATGATGCAGAACAAAGAACAAAGAAGCGTATGCGGAAGTAAATTTAGGATTAATTATTTTTTTTTATTTTTTTATTTTTTTATATTTCAGAAATTGGCTTTGACTCAAAGTAAAGCTAAACTAAGTTGAAGGAAACTAGGTAAGGATTGAAAGCACAATTTAGAAGAAACTAAATTATCAGAGTAGTTCAGAAGTAACGGATCGCTGGGGGTTGAGAAACTCCCAGACCTAGGGTTTCGCTCTGAACTTTCAACATAACAGAAATAGAGAGGAGAGATGGTTTACTAACCAGACAGTGATCTTCTCAGGATTTTGGTGGAAGAACTCTCTCGAGCAGATTGTGGGATCCTCGGAGTCGGCTATCTTCGCAATGGATCCTCCAATACTGGTCTTGTGGTTTGGTCGGCTTCTCCTGGACTCAAGATCTGGGAAAGAAGAGGAACAAGTGATGGATTTCAGATACTCAAGAAAAGATTTACCAGGTTGAAGAACTTGAAAGCTGAAGTTGCTGAAATCAGGATTCTCCTGGAGGCCGATCTGACTTCCTCTTAGAACTGTTGTAGATCTGAAGTATCTGGACTGGAGCTGGATGCTGGTGGCTGGCCTGGACTTGGAGAGGGTGGCCGTGAGAAGTGGAATAGACTAGGGCTTGGTGGAAAGAGAAGGGTGATGGCGGCTAGGGTTTGGGAGTGGAGTGGCTAACCTAGGGTTTGGGTTTTGGAGATCTCACACCTCCTCAAGGTTCCAGGGGAACCCGGATTTACTCCCTCACGGAGCTCAATACCTGGATGCAAGTGCGGAAGAGAGAAAACACAAAGTTTGCTAAAAAATAATTGGCTTCATTCATCTGATTCCTTTAAACTTACAAGAGGGTTTAATTTATAGGCCATTACAAGAGAGTAGGGTTTTACATCTTTCCATGTGGGACTAAAGGAGGGGATCTTCAAATTAGGATATCAATCCCTACTCATATGGCCGGCCAATTAATTCCAAAGTTGATTTAAGCTTTAAAAGGAAAGTGGGTGGCGCCTCCTTGTCTTGACCTCCAAGAAAATATTTTTTTCCTTCTATGCTTGGCCTTATCTGGAAGTGTTTGGGCGCCTCTTAACCTTGCCCTCCAAGAGAAAATTTGTTGCCTTTTATATCTGGCTTTAGTTGGAATGATTAGGGCGCCTCCTAACCTTGCTTTTCAAGAGAAATCTCCTTCCTTCCATGGCTTAACCCTTTTTGGATACCTCCTTTTCTTTCTCCCCAAGTTATGGCTCCTTCTAACTTTGTTTTGAGTATTTCTGGCAGGTAATGGGCGCCTCCTTGAATTTCTCTCCAAGAGAATTTCTTCCCTTTCATAGTTTGGTTCTTTTGGGAAGTCTTGGGCCGTCCCCTTGATTTGTGGACCCCTGGTGGATTTCTCCTCAATTGGCGCATGAGAGAATGGAGCTGCTATCTGTGGTGTGGGGACCAAAGCCTGCTGGATGGAGATGTGGCGCCCCCTGGACTCAGGCGTATGGCTGGGAGTGTGGCTGGGAGTGTGGCACCCACTTGCTTGGCCTTGGGAGAAAATGTAACACCCCAGGTTGAAGCCCTAGTCCACTACTGAGTCAACATGACTCAACAAAATAAAAATGCAGGTAATACAGACTCAAGCTAAAATTGAGTTGATCAAGTCAACCCTTATTACAAGCCAAAAAATCCTAATTCTTCGGGCAAGGTTAATCAGAGATCCAGATGGAGCTCTAAAGTCTTCTTCTGAGTCTGGTGCCCGCACCAATTCTCCCAGGATGGGAGGAACTCGACCCTGTCGAGTATGGATCAAGTTGGCTCTGGTATCTCTCCAAAAGGTCTGGGTCCAATTCTTGTAATTCTTCTCGGGAGATCCAAGAGTCATCAGAATCTGGCCTTCCTTGCCAGCGGACCAGGTATCTTTGGTATCCTCGATTATGAGTAGAGATAACCTGATCATCCAGGATCTTTTCAATCTGCTCTTTCCTCACAGGCCAGTTTGTTGGTGGACACACAGGGTTGGGTTCACTCTCAAGAGCAGGATTAGGTTCAAAAGCCTCACTGGGAATCACAGCTGGCTCTCTATACTCTATTAGGTCTGTAATGTTGAAAGTGGAGCTAATGCCTAGTTCTGGAGGCAACTCGAGCACATAGGCATTGGATCCTACTCTCTTCACCACTCTAAATGGTCCAGCTCCTCTAGCATGTAACTTTCTAACGGTTCCAGGAGGAAACCGTTCAGGCCTTAACCTAATCATTACATAGTCTCCCTCAACAAAAGTTTTGACTCGCCTTTGAGAATCAGCCAACTTCTTATAAGTTTCATTACTTAAATTTATTTTGGCATGAATTTCTTTATGCAAGTCCTTTACATGCTATGCAAGTGCATCAAGAGACTTGTGTGTGTGGACTAATAGTGAAATCAGATCAAGTGGTGTGTGAGGCTTGTATCCATGAACAATTTCAAAGGGACTCTAGCCTATAGACCTATTGATCGAAACATTATATGCAAATTTAGCCCTGGGTAAATACAAATCCCAATTCCTGGTATTCTCACTCAATCAAAATCTGAGACAATGTCCTAAACTCGACTGACGATGCATTCCTAAAGAATGGACTTTATTCAAAGGAACCCTAGGTCTAAACCTAACAAACTACAGCTCTCTAGGTTTGACCTTGGGTCGGAGGATGGCATGCAGAGCATGAAAACTTATCATGGGTGCCTAGTAGGTGCCATAAGGTCTTCCAGAAGTAGGTGGCAAACCTAATAGATTCTGACACATGATTCACTCTAAAGACTTTGACAAAGTATACTTGGATGGTGTAAGAAGCATTGGAAGTCCTAGAGAAAGGGAGGAAATATGAGGTGGAGTCTCGAATTACCTGCTGGCTAAAGGTGGTGACCTGAAGGTTTGAATGGTGATCTATGAATGTCAACTGGTCATCCTTACGAAAGGAAAAGTTTGCTACTCCCAGGAATGGATCAAGAGATGGTTCGGGGAGTAGCCTAGGACATGTGATTGCAACAGTTAAGGTTTGTTCTCTAAGCAAATAATGATCCACTTTCTCAAGAAATGGATTAGAGAATGATTCATGGAAGGGCCTATGGATGATGACCTCAAGACTTGAAATTTGACCTATGGGTGAGGAAAGGTATACTCTATAGAAGGGTAGCTCAGTCATGCGAAGGAAGGGGTCTGGGACCATAAGGAAGACTTCTACAGGACTAGGTGAATCAATCCGCTCAAGAAAAGGATGTCCAACTGAGATTACGGGAGAGACCTTAGTGGCTGAGCATGGGACAAGGTCCAATTGTAAGAGGCTTGATTCAGTCATCCTAAGGAGAGGATCTACCATAGGGTGGGCAAACTTAAACAGTTCAGTGCAAAGATCTTCAATTGGTACTTGGGGAATGACTGTCATTAGAGGGTACGACCTAATAGCTCGGGCTAACACTATGAGTTCTTCCTGGGGGTATTTGACTAAAGGAACCTGGTTCTCACAAATCTCTTGAATTTCTGAACTAGGTCCTACCAGTTGGTTGCTTTCCAAGGTCTCCTCAGGTAAGGAACCAATAGTATCAATGTCACATTCTTCAAGTTCTTCCCCCTCATATTCATCAACTAGACTCAAGCCAGCATCATATACTTCCTCGATGCCATCTTCAATGGATTTCGGGTCAGTGGTAATCGGGTCAACTGATTCTAGGCTTGTCATACCTAACCGTTCTTCCTCATTGGTAGGCTTGGGTTCTCTCTCATTAATGTCATCCTTAGGATTCTTACCACTTAGCTGTGCACAAGCCAATCCTATGCATGGGCACTGACTAGATTTATGGCCTCTTTCTTCACAAAACAAACATTCTTGCGATATAGGAACCTGGGTCACACTGGGTTTCAAGCTAGTAGAGACCTTACTTGGGCATGGGTGTGGATCTAAATGGTTTGATCTAGAAGACTTGGGTTGTTGAGTGACTGGTCTAGAATATTGTAAGGACCTCTCATAGACACGATCCACACTATAGATATCATGGTTAGGCTTCCTAAGGTTATGCTCGGGATCACGGTATAAGATCCTCCTAGGCTCCTGGTATGGAAGAGGTTGGGGCCTATTAAATTTTGGATCAGAGATCCAATTTTGATGTCTACGTTTCTCAAGGACTTGGACTTGATCCCTAAGCTGGGTAAAATTCTCATGGACTTGTTCTTTACACTGGGTAACAGTAGCAGTCAAATCCTGGCTTAACTTGTTCATGCTCTCAGTAAGAGCTCTAACCATGGCCTCTAAATCAGGTTGGGTTTGACCAGGTTGGTAGGGCACTCCATTCCGGGTAGACATGATGCAAGCAAACACACAAAATGAGACTCAACTGAATGACTACGGGCTAACTAGACCTAGAGCCCAAACTAGATGCCCAATCAGAGTGGCAAGCTAGCCTGTAGTAACTCAGGACTCAGCCAGGCAGGTGTAAGGGGAGTGTTAGGTCCCTAATTGCCAATCCTAGACACCAATCAGTGATAGGCTAGGTAGGCGGACCAGCACACAAGCCCTTCGGGACGTAGTCCCTGAACCACCATTCTAGACACTGAGTACAAAGCACACACAGAGTAACTAGACAAACTGACTCAACACTAGCCTTGACCCGACTTGTTGATGTCCCTAGCCCACTAGGGCAAATTAGGTCTAATCAATTTTTAGATTAAAGGCTTAGGTTCGAATGAGTGGGTGGTGGTTTTGGGCTAAGGAGAGGTTATCAACTCCTCCCCTTATCTTAGATGCTCAAATGCCCTTAAGATGAATTAAGAGATGAACACTCAAAAATAATTGGATTGCAGAATACAAAAATAGAGTTGCAGTAATTTAATTCTCAGAAATCGCATGGAAATCAATAAATTATAGAAAAATTATGCAAATTAGTTTCAATTATACTGGTTTCATCAAAATAAAAATCACCAAATTTGAAGTTATCTGCAGTGAGAAATAATTCCTGCAATAGAGCAATTACGGGCTGAAAACAGAGCACTTCCCCGTTTACAATTCCTGCTACAAAGTTATAACCCAACGGATCCCCTACACGCCCTAGGAACACCCCGTGGAATGGGAAGAGGAGGTTTGCACCTCGCTTCATTCCTAGGACCGGACGTCCTGGGGAGTCTACTTCGAGCAGACAAAGTAAAAAGAGAGAGACTCAAACAAGCAATCAAACAGAAACCCTAGACAGGGCTCTGATACCAAAAATGATGCAGAACGGAAGCTCTGATATCAAAAATGATGCAGAACAAAGAACAAAGAAGCGTATGCGGAAGTAGATTTAGGATTAATTATTTTTTTTTAATTTTTTTATTTTTTTATATTTCAGAAATTGGCTTTGACTCAAAGTAAAGCTAAACTAAGTTGAAGGAAACTAGGTAAGGATTGAAAGCACAATTTAGAAGAAACTAAATTATCAGAGTAGTTCAGAAGTAACGGATCACTGGGGGTTGAGAAACTCCCAGACCTAGGGTTTCGCTCTGAACTTTCAACATAACAGAAATAGAGAGGAGAGATGGTTTACTAACCAGACAGTGATCTTCTCAGGATTTTGGTGGAAGAACTCTCTCAAGCAGATTGTGGGATCCTCGGAGTCGGCTATCTTCACAATGGATCCTCCAATACTGGTCTTGTGATTTGGTCGGCTTCTCCTGGACTCAAGATCTGGGAAAGAAGAGGAACAAGTGATGGATTTCAGATACTCAAGAAAAGATTTACCAGGTTGAAGAACTTGAAAGCTGAAGTTGCTGAAATCAGGATTCTCCTGGAGACCGATCTGACTTCCTCTTAGAACTGTTGTAGATCTGAAGTATCTGGACTGGAGCTGGATGCTGGTGGCCGGCCTGGACTTGGAGAGGGTGGCCGTGAGAAGTGGAATAGACTAGGGCTTGGTGGAAAGAGAAGGGTGATGGCGGCTAGGGTTTGGGAGTGGAGTGGCTAACCTAGGGTTTGGGTTTTGGAGATCTCACACCTCCTCAAGGTTCCAGGGGAACCCGGATTTACTCCCTCATGGAGATCAACACCTGGATGCAAGTGCGGAAGGGAGAAAACACAAAGTTTGCTCAAAAATAATTGGCTTCATTCATCTGATTCCTTTAAACTTACAAGAGGGTTTAATTTATAGGCCATTACAAGAGAGTAGGGTTTTACATCTTCCCATGTGGGACTAAAGGAGGGGATCTTCAAATTAGGATATCAATCCCTACTCATATGGCCAGCCAATTAATTCCAAAGTTGATTTAAGCTTCAAAGGAAAGTGGGTGGCGCCTCCTTGTCTTGACCTCCAAGAAAATATTTTTTTCCTTCTATGCTTGGCCTTATCTGGAAGTGTTTGGGCGCCTCTTAACCTTGCCCTCCAAGAGAAAATTTGTTGCCTTTTATATCTGGCTTTAGTTGGAATGATTAGGGCGCCTCCTAACCTTGCTTTTCAAGCGAAATCTCCTTCCTTCCATGGCTCAACCCTTTTTGGATACCTTCTTTTCTTTCTCTCCAAGTTATGGCTCCTTCTAACTTTGTTTTGAGTATTTCTGGCAGGTAATGGGCGCCTCCTTGAATTTCTCTCCAAGAGAATTTCTTCCCTTTCATAGTTTGGTTCTTTTGGGAAGTCTTGGGCCACCCCCTTGATTTGTGGACCCCTGGTGGATTTCTCCTCAATTGGCGCATGAGAGAATGGAGCTGCTATCTGTGGTGTGGGGACCAAAGCCTGCTGGATGGAGATGTGGCACCCCCTGGACTCAGGCGTATGGCTGGGAGTGTGGCTGGGAGTGTGGCGCCCACTTGCTTGGCCTTGGGAGAAAATGTAACACCCTAGGTTGAAGCCCTAGTCCACTACTGAGTCAACATGACTCAACAAAATAAAAATGCAGGTAATACAGACTCAAGCTAAAATTGAGTTGATCAAGTCAACCCTTATTACAAGCCAAAAAATCCTAATTCTTCGGGCAAGGTTAATCAGAGATCCAGATGGAGCTCTGAAGTCTTCTTCTGAGTCTGGTGCCCGCACCACACAAACTTGTAGGACTCAACTGGACTCATGAGGTTGAGACAGCTCAACTTATTATAGGACTCGATATGATACTTATTACAAAACTTGTCTCACTTAAAATAAGTGACACATTATTAAAGGACTCAATAAAATCCTAATCAGTAAACTAGATAGGGTCCAGTAATCTTTGTTGGATCTTGGTGCCTCCACCATAACTGAAAGATTTTTCTGATTTGAAACTTTCTTATGAAATTTTTGAAATACTTTGAAAGCTTTATCTTTATGTGCAATAAACAAAACCCATGTAAATCTTGAAAAATCATCTATTATCACAAGTCCATATTTCATACCTCTTAGGCTTATGGTCCTAGTTGGTCCATATTTAAAACTCCCCCTAGTTTGTTTACTAAATTGGAATGCATCACAAACATGTTCAAAATCAACTTTAAATTTAGATAAACCTCTAACTAGATCTTTGAAAATTAATTTAGCTAAAGTATACATGCTAGCATGACCTAATCTTCTATGCCACAGTAAGCTAGATTCTTTGGTTTTAACATTCATTGCCACTAGACTTGTACTACTTGACATGGCTAGATCATTTAAGTCTACCACATAAATATTTCCAAGTCTATAACCAATAAACTTAGTGCTAGAATCAAGTGAGCTAGTTACTATACACATTGAAGATTCAAAGACAACCTTGATACCTTTATTACATAATTGACTTATACTTAATAAATTATGCTTCAACTTGTCTACTAGAAATACATTTTTAATAAAAATAGAAAGGGTGATTCTGATCTTACCAATGCCAATAATCTTCTCCTTACCATTGTCACCAAAAGTGATCATTCCTCCATCATTCATTTCCAGGGTGATGAATTGTTCTTTGTCACCTGTCATATGTTTTGAACAACCGCTATCCAGATATCATCTTTTCTTTGAATTCTAGGCTGCAAGACATTCTTGCAAAACAATCAAACAATACTTTTAGGTATCTAAGCTTTCTTGGGTCCTTGAAGGTTAGTAGGAGTGGTTTCTTTAGGAACCCAAATCTTTTTCACTCTATTTTTATTTTTCTTTCTTAAATTACATTCAAAAGTTTTATGACCAATCCCATTGCAATTAAAGCAAACTATTTTTGATTTTTGATATGAAACAGGTATTGAAAATTTTAATGCATGAAACTTTGTAGCTGAAACTCTATTTGTATGCATTGAATTATAGCCAATTCCAGCTCTACTATTTGAATCTCTTTGATTTTTCAAAATCAACTCAAACTTATTTGAACTCAAAGTTAATATGTCAACTAAGGGCTTGAGTCGACTCATTTAATTTTGTAAACTTTTGTTCTTTTTAAGACATTCATTCTTTTCAGCTTGTAAAACATTGCATTTTTCAGAAATACAACTTAATTCTTTTTGTAAGATGTTGTTCTTTTCTGAAATCTCATTCTTTTCTTTCATCAAAGCATCATAATTATATTTTAGAGTTTTAATTTTTAAACTAGCCTTTTCGTATTCTGACAAAAGCTCATAAAAAGCAGTATTTAACTCTTCATATATAAATTCATCGTTATGTTCAGGAGATATTACCTCATCTTCGAGATTCATTAAATATATATTAGCTATTTTGGATGTCTCTTCCTCTTCATTTGATATGGATCCATCGCTGTCGCTCCACGTAGCAACCATCACTTTCTTCTTCTTCTTATATCCTTTCTTTAATATGGGATACTCTGAACGATAGTGCCATGGCTTCTTGCATTTGTAACATATCGGTTGTTGATCCTTGTCTCTTTCTTTGTCGTTCTCCTTTTCTTTGCTATGTTCCCTCTTTCTAAGATTTTTCTTTCAATACCTTGATATTTTCTTGCCCATAATTTTTTTGAATCTCCTCATGACTAGAGCAATATTGTCATCTTCAAGTTCTTCATCAGAGGAGAGGCTTTCTTCTTCTATCTCTTCTTCTTGCTTCTTTAATTCAGCTACAGCTTTGAAGGCTATTGATTTCTTCTTTTTGACATCATCCTCACTATGGTGTTGCATTGTAAGTTCATGTGTGATCAAGGAACCCAGAAGCTCATCCAATGGTAGTGTGTTCAGGTCCTTAGCTTCTTGAATCGCAGTGACCTTTGGATCCCATTTATCCGGTAATGATCTTAGAATTTTTTGCACAAGGTCTGCATTTGAGTATATCCTGCTAAGACTTTTTAGATCGTTAATAATATATGTAAATCTTGAAAACATAGCAGATATTGTTTTATTGGGCTCCATCTTAAATAATTCATAACTATGCATAAGAATATTGATTTTCGATGTCTTTACTTGAGAGGTTCCTTCATGGATAACTTCAAGTTTATCCCAAATTTTTTTTACAGAAATGCAAGTAAAAATCTGGTTAAACTCGTTAGCATTTAAAGCATAATACAAAAGATTCATTGCTTTGGTATTCAATTAACCCATCTTCATGTCATATTCATCCCATTTCTCTTCAGGTTTTGGGATGTCTATGCCATCAACCTTTTAGTGAGTGTGTGAGGTCCTTTTAAAATTACTTTCCACAGTTAAAAATCTATTACCTGAATATAAATCTTCATTCGTGATTTCCAGTATGTATAAATGGTGCTTGTAAAAGGTGGAGGTCTATTTGTAGATTAGCCTTTGGCCAAAGAGATACTCATAATATTTACCATAGATCTTTTCTTTAAGTAGTTGGGTTATAGAGACACTGCTCTGATACCAGTTGTTGCTCAGTTGGCTTACCCAAGAGGGGGTAAATTGGGTATAATTTTTTTTTACAAATATGTACTCTTTTGAAATCTTAGTGTGGTGAGTGAAGTGAGTTAGGTGTTAAATACGGAAGCAAGTAAATGAACACAATCAAAAGTAAGCACAAATACCATAAATTTTATAGTGATTCGGAGCAACCCAGCTCGTACATCCACTATCCAAGATATCACTTAGAGGTTTTACTATATTCTTATAAGAATATAGCAAGTTTATTTTGTACCAGGCTCACAAACCAAAACCCAATCTTGATTTTACATCGGGATCACCAAGAACCCAATACAACGTTAATTTTTTTGGGCTTACTAACAATCCAAACTTGGTTTTAAAGGCTCACCAAAAATCTTAAACAATACCCAAGCTACAGCCCCTGCTGTACTTGGAATAATTCAAAATAAAATTACAAATGAAGCAATACTAAAGACAAACCAAACTTTATCGGATGGTTACAGTTGAAGCTCTTTGAGAAGCCTTCTTGATTGCTCCTTTAATGCTCTTTAAGGCTTTCAAACTTCTTTAGTAAATGACTCAAGAAATTAATAGGTGTTTGGTGAAGTCTTGAGCTCTAGCTTGAATGCTCCTTTGAATATTCAATGCTCTCATTAAAACTTGTTCAAAACTTATTCAAATCCATCATTTACAGCTCCCCTAACTATTCCCGGCTGAAAATAGCCGTTGGAGTGCCTTGGGAGTCAAAATCTAGCCGTTATAGCACTTTTTGGATTCAAAAAATCAATTCTGGAACTAGCCGTTACACTTTAGAAACTGGGATTCAAGTCGGCATGGTTGGATCGAGTCAGCTCGGATTCTCAAACATACAAAAATTGAACTCTGGTCAAGTCGGCTCTTCTCAATCGAGTCGGCTCGCTTGACTAGTTTTCTCAGAACTGAAATTCACTCACTCTAGAAGAGTCAACTCAGTTGCTCATCGAGTTGGCTTGGTTGTCTGGTTTCTCAAAACTATAATTTTAGTACCCTGGACGAGTCGGCTCTAATTTTATCGAGTCAGCTCGGTTGGCAGAGTATCAGAAAAGCTTGTCCCATGCCAGAACAATGAGTCGGCTCTATTCTTTGAGTTAGCTCGAGTGATCTTTGTCTAAAAGTTCCAAACTTCTTCAATCAGCTTCAAAAGACTTCCAAAGACTTTTAAACTTCTTTTAAACTTAATCTAAGAAATTTAAACTAAAAATCACATAGAATTGGCCCTTTTTCATAATAATATACATTTAAATTTTCTTGGGCTCTTCAGTACATGATCATTTTCTATGAAAAACTTTATTCATTACAATGATTTCAAAATTGTGCGTAGAATGATTGTTCATTTGAAGCATCCTACAAAAACTTCTTAAACACTTGAAAAGAGTTAGTATCAAATACATGTTCCAATATTTTGTTATCATCAAAATCATTCTAGGGGTCAACATTCATTAATGGTAGATGCTAGCTGACCCACCTGTATTTCTACATGGGCTATGGCCTAGAAGTTTAAATTTAGGAGTTGACCTGTGATTTGCATAAAATTATTTAATATGGTGTTGGTGTCAGCATTGGATTTGGCTAGGACTTCTAGGCTTTTCTCTAAAGAACTAAGTTTCATATTATTGTTATTAAAGCCTAGTGTTGGTGGGTTATTCATCATAGGGTTAGGCCTTGGATTTTGATGATTGAAGCTAGGACCACCTATATTTGGGTTCTGTGACCATGAGAAATTTGGATGATTCTTCCATCCTAAGTTATATGTGGGTGCATAGGGATTATTCATTAGTATTTGGTATGTGGCATTCACTTGTGCACATCCATTCTCTATTGGGTTCATCAAGAAAGGACATTCCTTAAGGATATGGTATGGTGCATTGCACCTGTTTCACATTGGTGCAGACACCTAGTTCATACTAGCTAGTCTCTGAAGTTCTAAGGTCTCTAACCTACGTGTCAATATTACAATTTTGGCCTCTACAGTTAGGAAAGTCTGAATTTGGTATATTCCACCCCTCGAAGGTATGGATATTTCTAGTTTCCTAATTATTTTTTATTGTAAATTCTTTTCAGCTAGGTCTTCTAGAAATTACCGGGCTTCATTAGGTTCTTTATACATAAATTGATCCTGGCACAAGGATTCTAGCATGGTTCTTGAATTTGAATCTAGACCTTCATAAATTATTTGGCATAGCCTCAAGATTTCTATTCCATGATGTGGGCATTGGGTCAAGAGGTTCTTGAAGCGGTCGAAGTATTTCCAGAATGACTCACCAACTAGTTGATAGAATTGATTTATTTATTTCTAATTTTAGCTATCTTATGATGAGAAAAATATTTTTTTAGGAATACTTTTAGAAAGCCCTCCCAAGTTGTGACAGTTTGATTTTAAAGACTATAAAGTTACTTTTTGGCATTATCCTTAAGAGCAAATTATTGATCAGTCTCAGCTTGATTTTGTCTGATAATTATTGCAGCCTTGTGGATGCACAAACCTTTTCAAATTCTTTAATAAATATATATGCATCCTCTATTCCCATAAATTTTGGAAGCATATTAATGATTTGAAGTTTGATTTCAAAATTATTTGTAATGGATTGGGGCAACCTTATGCAAGAAGGTTGGACGAAACCGACTAGCAACCTTATGCAAGAAGGTTGGACGAAACCAATTATATAACATAAATCTTTCAGGATTTGGGATTGATTTGTTACATCCATTGTAGAAGTTGTAGGGTCTGAAACAGGAATTAAATCAGTTCTAACTAGTCGACCCGATATCCTTTTCCATACGGGAAATAAAGAATTTACTATTTTACTATGTCTTCTATTTTTTAAAAAATTATATATATATTATTTTTTAGAAATTTTTTTTAAAAAGTTCTAAATTAATTCAACATTTTCATACCCTAAGACAACCATGCAACATAACTTCTAATAATGTCAGGCTAACCTTATATCAGTGTGATCAAGATTGAGAAAAATTATCTAAAATGAGATTTTTTTTTTTTTTTATGAAACAAAGAAGAGAAGAAGGAAGAGTTCTAAAGATGAGAACCTAACAAAAAAATTTATTTTTTTATTTTTTTCAAATAAGTTTTGTACAAAATTAATTCTATCCTAAGGTTAGCCTAGAACTAGATAGCTCATAACTGTTCCAAGTCGACCTTCGAGCACTCCAAGTTTGAACCAATTCACCAAATTAGCTAGGTTAGTGTAAGATTAGAGAGGGTCCTCCCATTGCTTTCCTTAAATATCAATTAGATTGGCCAGGTCAGCGAACGAAATTAATTATAAAATCGCCTTTCTTCGGGACTAAGATCCCTGAACCACTTTCCTAGACACTAATTCAATGACCGAAACTAGCTTGGTACAAATCTTAGGTGTCCTTGTCCTGATGAGCTCGTGTGTCCTTAGGGTCAACATCTAATTAATTTTATTTACAAGCTTGGATTAATGCAAATAAAGAAGACTTATTTGTAGGCTAAGGAAGGGTATGAACTCCCCACCTTATCTTGTTTAGATTATACCCTTAAAGTAATTTAAAAATGCTTATGCACAACCAAAAAGAATAAATAAGTTTAAATTAAAAATTAATACTAAACTAAAATCACAATAATATGCTGAAATAAGAAGGAATAGTTTAAATTATGTACCTGGCTTTCAGCACTCACCAACCGAAAATAAAGAAGTTAGAAAGATCATATTAAGTTAAACTAAAAGCACGAAAAGCAAAAATTTGAAATATAATTTAAAACACGTCAATTTTCCAACAACAATGCCAAAAATTTGATGTATTTTAAATTTAAACCACAAGCACATGGTGTGTAGGGTATCACATATGGCGAGTATCGATCGATCCCATGAAAAATTGGATATTTGAACTATGTTTAAATCCTTGCTCAAGCAAACTTTAACAAAGATTGAGAGATATTGTTTCTTTACTTTCTACTTAAAATAAAAATTAATTAAATCATAGAAATAAATAATTTAAAGATCTAGGATTTTTGAATCTACTAGACCAATAAATTAGAGACCCTTTATATGATTTCTCTAATAATGTCCTTTCAACTTTTTTCTTTGTGTTAATCAAGTATAGATTATAAAAAGATTCTAATCCAACAATAATCCATCAATGTTTCTACGATGAAGAAGAGAAAAGAGTTTAAAAATATTGTAAGCCTTCTATCTGTTACCCTTCTTAAACCGAATCAAGTATGAACTATGAAGGGATTGAAATCCAACAATAATCTATCAAGTTTCTTGACAAGAAATTGAATGAAAAGACAGGTGCTAAAAAAAATTAAAAGTCCAAGAAATGATCCTAAAAAATGGCTTCTAATCATAGTCTAGCTTTGTCGCAACCCTAAGAGATTTGCTTAACCAAACATGATCTAAATTAATATTTTAAAATTATTTAAAAAATATAAAATAAATTTTATACTACTTGCTGGAATTTAAATTGCAGAATTTAAAGATGTGCAAAAATTAAACTAGCCTAATTGTAGAAATTAAACTGCAAGAATTTAAACTATCATAGTGCTGAAATTAAAAATTATAAGAAAATAATTGAAACAAGAAGAATAAAATTTTATTTTTAAAAAAATCTGATTACAAAAATATTTAACTCCTAAACCATTAACAGGACTTGGAGTTAAAAAAAATAAATTTTTTTTAGAACTTAACAAAGACTCTTTTTTTTCAGCTTACTTTCCTTCTCGTATATTGGAAGAATGAAAGAAAGTGGGAAGTGCATTTTTCACGGAGTATACGGGCCTTTTTATAAGCATCAGGAAAGAAAAATTGTTTATATTATTTCAATATATGACTAAAAAAATAAAAAATAATAAATTATGAATGAATCTAGCCATAATTCTCTTCCTTATAAATTGATGAATCTAATCGCAAATCTCGTTCAAATCCATTGACGAATCTTGTCTCAAATTTCTTTCAAGTTCATTGATAGACCATATGAAGGCTTCTTATGGACCAAGCTGCTAGTCCATGAACATGATAGACCGATAGCATGTGGGCTTTTTTAGACCACCTTTAAAATGGGTGTTAGGCTTCAATTGTTCACTGTTCAGACTCTAATTTATATCCTTTAGGCTAGTAGATCGGGATCTTTGTTATGGTGCACTTCTTCCTGTAAAATACAAGAAAAAGTATCAATTCTAAAGAATAAAAATAATTTGATCTATAAATTGATACTTTTTTGGCTAGATTTATATACTTATCAAATATAATCTTGTAAAGATTATAGAAAAATTTTCGAGTGAGTGAGCTTTGAAAGTAGATGTAGCCATGTAGGTACAAAGATTGGCATCAAACTACTATAAATGGTATAGATACATTCCATGCATCAATTCATATGTATTGGAGACCATATAACTTCAGATTTATTTTTATAAAATTATTGGAGCATGGTACATTCTTTGACTGATCTGGTATTTCATATACTTATCAAAAAGCTAAAAGTGTTGGTAACGGAATGGTATGTATCATATTTGACTAATCACGCCGGATTCATATTTTGGATACCTCATGTAGAGCTTTTTTTAATATATTTTTTTAATATTTTATTTTCAAATTTTCTTGGATATTTTTTCATATAATGTGAAAAAAAATAAATAAATAGTCAAAAAATATATATCAACAGTGTACTTCCTATACTGAGCCGGGTTTGTTCACCGACGTGCAATTTTAAATGGTCGATGTATGTTGCGGATCAGCCTAATCCAAAAAACTAATAATGGATGATTGAAGGGTGATTTACAATATTTCTGAAAGCAGAGATAAATGAACCTTCAGCTCCTCTGTTCTTTTAGATTTTCCTACCGATTAGTACAACAGAGATGGATCCGTACTGTACGTTGGTTATCCGTTTTGCCGTGTTCTGGGGTTCAGAGAGAGAGAGAGAGGCACCTGTGAGAATGCACGGTCTAAGATGGCATGCGAGGGTGTGTCATACCGTCGTATCAAGAACCGTAGAATATGCAAGAAATTCAAAATGCTGAGTTTTTTTATAAAACCGATGGATTTATATTGAACTAAATATAAATGAATTTTTATTTATCTTTCTTTCGTGTTAAAATGATTTGGATTTGTTATGATAATCCAGTTTTAATATAAAATAATTATCTTTATTTCTGGCCCATTAAACAGATAAGTACATCTAACGATGATATTTAACAAGAATCCATCTCAACGAAAATAATATATTATTTTTTTATTAATATATACCTTATTGTCTCGTTCAGTTTATGTGATCAGCCTAATCTGAAAAGACTATCTTATTATTTCATTCAGCTTATATCCTGATCCGAAAAGGCTACCTTATTGTCTCATTCAGTTTATAATTCGAAGAGGTTACCTTATTATCTCATTCAATTTATGTCATCAACCTGATCCGAAAATGCTACCTTATTGTCAGCTTATGTCATCATCCTGATCCGAAGAAACTACCTTATTATCTCATTCAGCTTATCTTATCAACCTAATATGGAGAGTCTGATCTGAAAAAGATACCTTATTATTTTGATCGGCACTATGTCTTTGGCATGGTCTGAAAAAGATTTTTTTTGGAGGTATTGTTCATCCTTTCAGCCCCCACGGTAAGTAATTCTTTATTTTCTAGTTCGCTTCGAAGGAGATAAATCCGAAGCAAATAGCTAACACCTCTTCGTACCATTCCAAAAAAGACAGTCCGAAGAGGTAGTTAGGCTTATTTCGGATCCCTCCTAAAGAGAGTGTATTTAAAACATGTGAACAACCTTTTAACCCGAAATAATTAAAGATTGTTCTGGTTGTTATAACTACCCACATAGTCGATAGCTCCGACTTAAGTAACCATGGTGTAACTAATTTCCGACCGCCACTACTCATTGTTATGGGGAAGTTATATTAACTAATTTCCATAACCGTAAGTAGTTGCACTCACACCTATAAATATCAGTAAGAGGGGACACTCGAGGTAAACTAATTCTAAGCAAGTTAGAGCCTGTCTGCAACTAGCTCTGTCAAAGCCACCCCACTATCTTCTCTCTTTCCATTCTTTTCCACTTCTTTCTCCTTTCAAGTTTTCCATTCTGTTGCCTAAATTCTGGCTAACTTTGGCATCGGAGTGTCCCTCACCAGAGAAATTCCGGTCAGGAGATTTATTTTGCAGGCATCCTTTGACGGTGAACCGGCAGGCAGATCGCTCCATCCGGTCAGCAGGGATTCAGCATCAACAGATTGGTACGCCAGGTAAAGAAAGAATTTCTCTGGTAAAGGAGAACTTTAGAAAAGGCAAGAATGGTGAAAGGAAAGATTCAAAATACTTCTATAGGAAGGGACCACCCTACCCCTCAGGCAAGCAATCCTCCGGCGAAAAATGATATGCCGCCTCCTATGATGATTGTGGGGCAACAACAATTCGAGGCCCTTTTAAGTCGAGTTGATGCCCTGACGGCTCTAGTTCAGACTCTTCAAGAAACTGCAGTTCAAAAGTAGTGCCCTCCAACCACCTCTCAACCTAGTCATCAAGCTAGGGGAAGGGAAGATCGACGTCGGGAACCCACACCAAGTTCTTCACAAATCCGGTGTTCTCGAGAGCATTACAGCTCCCAACTAAGCATGGAGGGTCATTATGGCAAGAAAAGAACTAGACGTTCCCTTTCTGTTTCTTCTGGGGATTCTACACCTGAAGGAGTCAGACAAAGAGAGATGAGCTTCGATTTTGAAGAAAAATTCAAATTATTGAAGCCATAGATAGTCAGGCTTACTGATCAAAGGAGAGGTGACGAAGTCTTGAGTTTCAATTCTCAACCTCCTTTCTCCAATCGAATCATGGTCGAAGTCATCCCTCGGCATTTTAAGATTCCACATTTGGAGGCTTATGACGAAACTTCTGATCCCCTTGATCATTTGGGAAGTTACAAGGCTCACATGATGGTACAAGGGGCATCTGATGCATTGTATTGCCTTGCTTTTCTTGCTACTTTAAGGAAAGCTGCTTAAACGTAGTATTCGAGCTTGTTGCCTGGCACAATCCATTCTTTTGCTGAGTTGGAGCAGCTGTTTATTTCATATTTCAGAACATGCAGAAAGATGCCGCACAACACAAGCAGTTTGTTCCTCCTTCAACAGAATGAAGGAGAAAGTCTGAAGGAATTTGTCATTCGATTCAATTCGACACTCTAGAGATACCATATCTCAATGAGTATGTTGCCATGTCAGCTTTAAAGAAATATCTTAGATCATCCAGGTTTACTTTCTTCCTGGATAAGAGATTCCCTACGAGTTATGCTGAACTACTAGCAAGAGCTCAGAAGTATGCTACTGCTGAAGAGCAAGCTGCGAGTCGTAAACTCATTGAAGGAAGGCACCCTTCCAAGAAAAAGACCGTCAAGGGGTCAAATATACCCACATCTTTCATTAATGCACCGGTTCCTAAATGCAGTCCCAAGTCTAAGCAATAGATCAACTGGTTCGACTCCTACACTTCCCTCAACCTCCCAAGAGACAAAATTCTGTTGGAAATAGAAAAAGAAAACTATTTGCAAAGGCCACGTCCGCTGAAGACTTTTGCTAAAGCAAGAAACAAAAACAAATACTGTCGATTCTATCAGGACCATGGCCACAATATGGAGGAAAGTTTCTAACTTCGAGATGCTATTGAAGACTTATTAAAAGAGGTTACCTGGGGAAGTATGTTAGCTGTTCTGAACCTCAAGTCGAAGCAACTTCTCTTCAAAGAGCTACTAATGAAGCCGAACTGCCTCACCAAAGGCCGACTGATGGGAGGGTTGGTATGCTTCATCGATCGATCGGCAAGAGGAATGAAGCTGAAGAAGATTACCCCAAGAGACTCTAAGGCAAAAATTTCATCAGCTTTTCAGATGAGGATCTCCAAGGAATTCAACTTCCATATGATGACCCTGCTGTAGTCTCAGCTGTAATTACAAAATATGATGTAAGGAGAATTCTGATAGATAATGGAAGTTCTGCCAATGTTTTGCTGTATGATGCATTTCTTAGAATGGGCTTATCTGGAAGTGAACTGCAAAGGTCTCCTATCTCTTTGACTGGGTTCAGAGGAAATCAAGTTGGGGTTGAAGGAGAAATAGCTTTGCCCGTAACTCTTGGTGCCGAACCATGCCAAAAAATGCTTCCCATTAACTTCATAGTAGTGCAAACACCATCAGCATATAATACAATTTTGGAATGTCCAGCCCTAAATAAATTCTGAGCCATAGTATCGACCTACCATCTCTTGGTACGATTTCCCACCAGGCATGGTATCGAAGAAGTGAGAGGAGATCAAAGGGTTGCTCGTCAATGCCTAATGATCCAGGATAAACAATCAGCTAATCTCTTAACACTTGATCAATTGGATCCAAGGGATAGAGCTGAAGACTATAAAGAACGAATAGAAAGGACCCTCTCTATGCCCTTGTCTGAAGATGACCCAACAAAGTTTGTACAAATTGGTAGTTTGCTAGATGAAGAGACAAAGCAAAGCTGATTAGTTTCCACCGAAGTAATGCTGATATTTTGCCTAGACAGCTTCGGATATGCCCGAAATTCCATCTGAAGTAATTACACATCAGCTGGAAGTTGCCTCAAACTACAAACCAGTTCAGCAGAAGAAGAGGAACTTTGCACCTGAAAGACAGAGGGTCATTGATGAAGAAGTCAATAAACTCTTTGAAGCTAAATTTATAAGGGAAGTACAATATCCAAATTGGTTGGCTAATATTGTGATGGTGAAGAAGTCTAATGGCAAGTAGGGGGTCTGTATTGATTATACAGATCTTAACAAGGCTTGTCCGAAAGGTAGTTTTCTTTTACCGAAAATAGATCAGTTAGTTGATGACATTATCGGTCATTAGTTGTTGAGCTTCATGGATGCTTTCTCAAGATATAACCAAATTAAAATGGATCCTGAAGACGAAGAGAAAACTGCTTTCATTACAGAGAAAGGGCTTTATTGTTATAAGGTGATGCCATTTGGATTAAAGAATGTTGGGACAACTTTTTAAAGATTCAACGTTTTAAAGATGGATCAACAAAGTGTTCAAGAATCAGATAGGGAGAAATATGGAAGTTTTTGTTGATGATATGATTGTAAAGAGTCTTCCTAGCTCCGACCACATTGAAGACTTGAGGGAGACCTTTGATGCCCTTAGACGTCATCAGATGAAGCTGAATCCAACTAAGTACACCTTTGGTGTAACTTCAGGAAAGTTCTTGGGATTCTTAGTTACCAAGCGAGGGATTGAGGTTAACCCAGAAAAGATTCAAGCCATTCAGGCCATGAGACATCCCTCTTGCAAGAAAGAAGTGCAGTGGCTGACATGAAGAATTGCTTCTTTGAGTCGATTTATTTTTCGATCAGGGGAAAGTTGTTTTCCTTTTTTCAAAGTTCTTTGTCAAACTCAAAGTTTCGAATGGTCAGAAGACTGCAGGATTTCTTTTGATAAGTTGAAGGAATATTTGGCAAACCCTCATTTACTTTTTAAATCTTATGAAGGGGAAACTCTTTATTTGTATCTTTCTGCCACAGACGAAGCGGTTAGTTCAGTACTTGTTCAAAAAGATGCCAACCACTCGTAGAAGCCGATCTACTACATAGGTAAAGTACTGCATGAGACGGAAATACAATATCCTGGAGTGCAAAAGCTCATTTTCTCCTTGATGGTTGCAGCGAAGCATTGCGACCCTATTTCCAAGCTCATACCATTATGGTTTTGTCGGAACAACCCCTCAAGGCCATTTTGTGCTGCCCTGACATTTCAGGAAAGATAGCTAAATGGGTTATTAAACTGGAAAAATTTAACATTGACTTCCAACCTAGTTCGGCAATTAAAGCACAAGTCTTGGCTGATTTTATAGCCGAATGCACTTGGGGATAAGAAAAAAATCAACCAAGGACTGAAGAAGAAGAAACCACTGAAGAGAATCCGAAGCACATATGGATGCTTCATGTGGATGGTGCTTCCAACGCCAATGGATGTAGAGCCGGTCTTATCTTGGCTAATCCAAATGGGCAAGTTATAGAGTATGCTCTTCGTTTTTCTTTCTAAGCTTCAAATAATCAGGCAGAATATGAAGCTCTTATTGCCGAACTCATAATTGCTCAGAAGCTAGAGATTAAAAGATTAAAGTCTTTTCAGATTCACAGATGGTGGTAAATCAAGTAAAAGCTGAATTTGAAGCTCGGAATCCCATCATGATTCAGTATCTTGAGAAGGTCAAAGTCTAATATCCTAGCTGGAATATTTTGAGATTGTTCATGTGCTCCGAACAGAAAATTCTCGAGCCGATGCTCTTTTATGACTTGCAACCACTGCTCCATACTCCCTCGGCCGTACATATATAGAATATCTTGAAGATCCCAGCATATCCGAATCTGTAGCAGAAGTATATTCAATTGAATGTGAACCTTCATGGATGGACCCCATTCTTAAATTTTTAAATGAAGGCACATTACCTGAAAACAAACTTGAAGCTAAACGGCTTCGTTGGATTGCTTCCCAGTATATGATCTTAGATGGGACTCTATATAAAAGATCTTTTACACAATCTTTGTTGAAGTATTTGGGACCCTCAGATGCTAATTATGCTCTCAGGAAAGTGCATGAAGGTATATATGGAGATCATCTGGGGAGCAGAACCTTAGCTTACAAAATAATTCAACAAGGTTATTATTGGCCGACCATTCAAAAGGATTCTACAGAATTTGTATGAAGATGTGATCAGTGTCAAAGATATTCTAATGTACAAAGATGGCCTGCAAGTCAATTGACCCCGTTGACAACTCATTAGCCTTTTGCTCAATGGGGAATGGATATTCTTGGTCCATTTCCTCCAGCTTCTGGACAACGAAAATTTTTTATAGTAGTAATTGACTACTTCACTAAGTGGGTTGAAGCTGAACCACTAACATAAATTACTGAGGCAAAGGTTGAAAATTTCGTAAGAAACTTTATTATTTTCCATTTTGGGATTCCTTATGCCATCATTACAGATAACGAAAGGCAATTTGACAACCCGAAGTTCAAAAGCTTCTGCGCATAATATCATATACTTCACAAGCTAACTTCCGTTGCTCATCCTCAATCTAATAGAGAAACTGAATGACCAATAGAACTATACTTCATGGTCTTAAAACCAGATTAAATGATGCAAAGAGACTATGGGCTGATGAGTTGAATTCAATTCTTTAGACGTACCGAACTACTCCCAGAGCAGCCACTGATGAATCTATATTTCACTTAGCTTATGGCACTAAGGCAGTCCTTCCTATAGAAGTTTCTTTACAATCTCTACGGATTGACCATTACAAAGAAACTGAAATCTCATAATGCCAAAGAGTTTATTTAGATTTATTACAAGGTACTCGGCTCCATGCTCAGCTGAAGATGGCCACATATCACCAAATGATTGCCAAGTATTACAACTCTCGCATGAAAGAACAAAATTTTCATCCTCAGGATTTGGTTTTGTGAAGATCTGAAGTATCCAAGCCAGCCGAACAAGAAAAACTTTCTCCTACATGGAAAGGCCCCTATCGGATCAAAGAAGTCATCCATCCTGGAACTTACCGGCTCGAAACCTTGGAAGGTACTATGTTGCCTCGCCCATGGAATGTAGAAAATCTTCGCAAATATTATCAATAAAAAATCCTATTCAAGCTTATATTAATCTATCAAGATAGACCTGATAAGCCTATCTTAATCTTTATTAAAAGGCATAAGGATGATCTACGTGATCTACCCTACGAAGTGCCGAGTGAGCTTGATCAGCCTATCTTAATCTTTATTAAAAGGCATAAGGATGATCTATGTGATCTACCCTACAAAGTACCGAGTAAGCTTGATCAGCCTATCTTAATCTTTATTAAAAGGCATAAGGATGATCTACGTGATCTACCCTATGAAGTGCCGAGTGGGCTTGATTAGCCTATCTTAATCTTTATTAAAAGGTATAAGGATGATCTATGTGATCTATCCAATGAAATGCCTTTCATTCTCTGTAAAAAACATAGATGACCCTGCGCAGTCTATTCTACAACAAATCCGATAAAGTACAAAGTAAATTCAGCAACATGCCGAAGTATATCCCCTCAGTATGTATGTTGTCATTTATCAGCAATGATCCTCTGGGAAAAAGAGAATGGTTATATATATATATATATCAAATTCTCTTATTTAGAATATTAATGGCATTATTCAAAATTTGAAGTCTTAGTATTATTTCAAGTCCGAAGACTTGTTATTATTTAAAATTTGAAGTCTTAGTATTATTTCAAGTTCGAAGACTTAGTATTATTTTGAGTCCGAAGATTCAGCATTATCTTCAAGTCCGAAAACTTGGTATTATTCAAAATTTGAAGTCTTGGTATTATTTCAAGTCCGAAGACTTTGTATCATTTTGAGTTTGAAGATTCAGCGTTATCTTCAAATTCGAAGATTCAGTATGATTCAAAGTTTGAAGCATTAGTATTATTTCAAGTCCAAAGACTTGATATTATTTTGAATTTGAAGTCTCAAAGCTATTTTCAAATCCGAAGACTTTATCCTTGGATGAATTTTTATTCAAAGATTTAAGGTGAAAGTTAATGCATTTACCAGAAAGAGTATTTGTTCATAAATTCTTTATGATCAAT
Organism: Areca catechu; assembly: GCA_021397845.1. NCBI lineage: Eukaryota > Viridiplantae > Streptophyta > Magnoliopsida > Arecales > Arecaceae > Areca > Areca catechu. The sequence continues at coordinate 188,660,045 of CM038051.1, forward strand.
AAGGTAATCATTCGACATTTTACCTCCGATGAGTTTATACTTGGTAAGTATTTCATTGAAGCATAATTCGTTAAAAGTTCTATTCATAAAAGGTAACACATGTACATTGCCTTTCAAAAAAAAAATAAAATAATATCCTATGGGTTGGCTTCAGCTTGAGTGAGGTCAATCAGGTCAGCAACCGTTGTTATTTCCTCTTCAGCTGCCTTTTTGGTTGCGACGTGTATCTCTTCAGAAGGACCTTTTGGTGATCCAGGCTCTTCTATTTCTTCAAGATTAAAAAGCTGAATACTAGAGATATCAAGATTTGGGTAAAGATTTTGCACTTCTATTACCCCGTCATTAAAACCCGCTCGATAGCTGAAGGTCCCAACTTTAGTTAGTTCTTCATCCAACGTTGAAGACTTCTTATAGTCCTCGATCGCCTTATTTACTTGATATTTCAAGCCTTTTATTTCTTTAGCCGATACTTCAGCTCTTCTGACCACTTCATCTACCCTTTTGACTGCTTAATCGGCCTTTTTGACCACCTCTTCAGTCTTCTGTTGAGCTTCTCTAGCTGAATGTTCCAAGGAACGAATCTTTTTTTTTTCTTCTTAAGCTTTTCTTCTTGTTCAGAATTCTTCGATTGAACCTTCTCTAGTTCGGCTTTCAAATTCTGAACTGTAGCATCGCTTTGGGCAAGCTTTTCTTCCATGGCCTGCTTCAGCTCTTCAGCCACTTATTTTTCGGCCTTGGCCATTTGGAGTTTTTCCTTCATACCCTTATGGTAGTCTCTGAATTCGATGATGCTTTCTTCCATAAGGGTGATGTCATGAACCAACTGCATTGATCATACGAAGTATAAAGTTAGCAAAATTGAATATTATATGAAAAGGAAGAAGAAAAGAAAATATTTTCACCTTCAGCAAGGATGAGAAAGCTGAATCAGATATATCCTCAATGCATCAGATTTTGCTGACTTCCTAATCCCGAGGAAGGAGAGTATGCTTTAGTATTTTCCTAGCCAATTCTGAGTGTACCAAACCCCGTCCATCGAAGAAAGTTGAAAAGTCTACATGATATTCTGGATCCATTGGAGCATTCCTCCCTGAATCCTCTTCGATTTGAAGAGCCTTTCCTTTTGCTTTTCTCTTGTCCTTCGGAGAAGCAAAGAGCGGCTCTCTAACAAACGGAGTTGGAACGGATCATTCCGGAGAAAATGACAGGGGTGACCTCCTTGCAGGAGGTGAACTCCTTGGAGGAGGTGAGTTCCTTGAAGGAGGTTCCATTGAGGGCACATCATCTTCGTCAGATGTAACCCTTGTCGGAGTTCTATTAGAAACCTCTTTAGCCCTAGCCTTCTTTCAGGCTTCGATTTCTTTTTGTTGAGTTGGCACTCGTCCTTTTCTGGATGCTTGACGAAGTCTTTCAAGATTAGGCTTCATCGGCTTAGCTGCAATCAAAGAAGAAGAATTCTCAGAACAATTATCAGAAGAACCTAATGAATTTTGGAAAAAGAGCTAAATCCGACCACTTCTATACTTAATGTTGGAAGCTCGCTGATATAAGCGAGGTGAAGGTTCTGTTCCCTCAATAGTTCCTTAGCCAGAGGAACTCCTGGACTTGATAAAATCTCGAAGTCCTTTTGATTGGCCTTTAAGACTTTCTTCACAGCATTTGCATCTAAACGTGGAGTCTTCCAGTCGATGTTAAAACCCCAAAAAGGATAATAGATAAAGAAGAAGCAAGGTTTCCACCCATGTATAGCACTGGGAGTTCCCTTAATCAGTCTATGGCTTGGACGAGGACTGATGACCTACCATCCTTCATCGTGAAAGTCTTTTTTCAGTACGAAGAAAGAGGTAAACAAGAAAGTTTTGGGCTCTACATTTCGGAGTTTGCAAAGGACCAGGAACCCACAAATATTTCTAAAGCTATTCGGAGTCAATTATGCTGGGACTACTTGGTAAAAATTAAAAATCTTCACAAAAAAGGATGGAGAGGAAATCTCAGCCCAGCTTTCAGGTGGTCTTCAAATATGGCAATTACCCCAGGAGGAGGATGAGTAATCCTCTCATCTGGACTAGGAACAAATGATTTAAAGGTCCTGGAAATATTATAACGGTTCATAAGACTCTCTACCCTAGTGAAAGACAAGGAACCAACAACAGTTCCTGGAGAAAGTTCGGAACCCTTTCTTTTGACGGGACCCCCACTCCCAGATGGTTCACCTCTTACGGGACCTTTACTAATGTTTGGACATTCTAACGATTCAGACATCATGAAAGGAAAAAGAAAAAAACCCCTACCTCTAGGTAAAAATAAGATAGCTTACTGAAGGATATTAATGGAGCAAGACCAGAGAAGGAAGAAGAAGGTTTCAGAGAATGCGGAAGTTCGTTCTGTGGAGACGCCCTCTTTTTTATGGACGGGATGATAGGGTTTTTTCCTTCTTTCTCTGAGAAAACAGATAGTCTTCTCAATCATGTAGCGTATCGGCGGTGTTGATTGTGGGTATAAATTACTAAGGGATGTCAATAAATGGGTTGTCAGTTACGATCCACGAGAGATGCAATCAACAGCTAGGATGAGTTTCCAGTATGATAACTGAGGCTCACAATGCCGCCAAGTATGCTTTCTTGATCAAATAAAAATCCCACAAAAGTTTCTTTAATGAAAAGATCGACTATATTTTTAAATATGTGCCATCTTTTTGAAGCATCAATGAGGGGTTGACACCTATCCTTGGCACGATCTCCAAACCATATATTGGTTATTATAAGCGTCAAAATCGGAGACCCGTCATCATTGGTTACTTTCTTTTCATTCATAAACAACAAACTCTAATTACTCCTATTTTTCGAAATAAAGTTATTTCAAATTGGGAGTGGAGGGCAGCTGTTGTGGTAATCCAATTTTAATATAAAATAATTGCCAATCTATTCGTTGGGTTGATTTTATTTCTGGCCCATTAAACAGATCGGTGCACCTGAAGATGATATTTAACAAGGACCACAATCCATCTCAACAAAAATAATTTATTATTATTTCATTAATATATACCATATTGTCTCATTCAGTTTATATCATCAGCCTAATCTGAAGAGGCTACCTTATTATCTCATTTAACTTATGTCATCAGCCTGATCCAAAGAGGCTACCTTATTATCTGATTCAGCTTATGTCATCAGCCTAATCCAAAAAGGCTACTTTATTATCTCATTCGGCTTATGTCATCAGCCTGATCCAAAGAGGCTACCTTATTATCTCATTCAGCTTATGTCATCAACCTAATCCGAAAAGACTACCTTATTATCTTATTCAGCTAATATCATCAGCCTAATCCGGAGAGTCTGATCCGAAGAAGATACCTTATTATTTCGATCGGCTCTATGTCTTTAGCATGGTCCGAAGAGGATATTTTTTTGGAGGTATTGTTCATCCCTTCAGCCCTCACAGTAAATAATTCTTTATTTTCTAGTTCGCTCGGAAGAAGATAAATCTGAAGCAAATAGCTAATACCTCTCGTACCATTCAAAAGAGACAGTCCGAAGAGGTAGTTATGCTCATTTCGGATCCCTCCTAAAGAGTGTATTTGAAACAAGCGAACAATCTTTTAACCCGAAACAGTTAGACTGTTCTGGTTGTTATAACCACCCACATGGTTGATAGCTCCGGCTTAAATAACCATGGTATAATTAATTTCCGACCGCCACTACTCACTGTTACGAGGAAGTTATATTAACTAATTCCCATAACCGTAAGTAGTTGTACTCATGTCTATAAATATCAGTAAGAGGGGACACTCGAGGTAAGCCAATTCCAGGCAAGTTAGAGCCGGTCTGCATCTATCAAAGCCACCCCACTATCTTCTCTCTTTCCATTCTTTTTCATTTCTTTCTTCTTTCAAGTTCTCCATTATATTACCTAAATTCCGGCTAACTTTGGCATCAGAGTGTCCCCCATCGAAAAAATTTCGGTCAGAGAATTTATTTTGTAAGCCTCCTTCAATGGTAAACTGATGGGTAGATTGTTCCATCCGGTCTGCAGGCGTCAACAGGATTCATCTTTAACAAAATTTGGATGGAGAAGCATGGTAACGAGTCATTATGGGCACATCATGTAGCTGTATCCGATGCTACCACGTAATCGATTTTAACTTTGAACTACCCGTGACTGCTATGAATATCTAGAATCATAACTTGGGAGCGAAGTACGGTTGACAACCATTTGGGGAACCATATTTTTCCTCAGTTTACGGTGAAAATGAGTGCGACATATCCCTACCATTTGGGGAACCATATTTTTCCCCAGTGAAAATGGGTGCGACATATTCCTTTCATTCATATTCTTCATGATCGAGATAAGTGGCAATCTAATTCATTTTTCTCTCTATAGTCATAGTGTCGTTAACTTGGATGCGGTTAGCTTACCAGATTCCAGTTCCATGACGTAGATTTCGCGGTCATTTCCTTCGCTTCACCTCAAGTAGTCCTGGGTAATAGAACGGTTCATTTTTTGTTTGCAATATGAACCATTAGATTGTAAAATAACTGCTATGAGATTTGTGTAGATAAATAAAATATAGAGTATTTTGAAATTTATGTGAAGCACGTGATCCAAACAGTTGATGTTGTAAAAGAAAATATTAATCATTCTTTCGAAGATGCAACCTGAAGGCATAGTCCTAATTAATGAATTGCCTTTACCTTGGCTTCTATGTATATATAAATCATGAGATCGATGGCATGATTAACATGGAGTTCTTGGATATGATCTAAAATCTCATCTGTTTGGCAGGGAGCCTTATCCAACCCCAAGAAGCCCAGCCCAAGAAGAAAAAAAAAAAGAAAAAAAAATTGGATCGACCAGATTGGGCCAGGCTCGGCACGACCCACGCGCATGGCCTAGGCGCGCACGGGTGGGCACGTGGAGCCTAGGCCCAGGCTCAGCGTGGGAGAGTGCGCAGGCGAGCAGGCGACTGCACGGACGTGCACGGGCAAGCGGACGCGTGCGCGGGCGCGCGATGCGCAGCCAAGGCGGGTGGGCATGGGCCTGGCCCAGGCGGCAGCGGTGGCTCCTTGGGCGTTTCCCACGCGTTCTCCACGTTTCCAGAGGCATTTTGCGCGGTGTTTGAGTGGTTTATGGGATTTCTTTCGATCCGGACCATCCGATGGCTCGATCGGACGGCTAAGATGGATCCGACCTTTTTTGGCTTGATCTGGCGCTGTTTTTGGCACGATTTGGGCTCTTGATCTTCGATCGGATGGCTGGAAATATTTCTAGGTGTTTTAGGTCTTCTACGTCGATCAGGAGTTGGGTTTTTCTCCTGTTTTCGGCCTCTTTATATGGAGGGACGCAGAGAGTCACCGTATCGTGAGAGAAAAGCCTGCAGAGACACAGAAGAATGCTACAAAGTCCTGAAGACCTTTTCCAAGAGAGAAAAAGGCAGAGAAAGAGAGAGAAATAGAGAAAACTAGGGAGGCAAGAGATCTTTCACCAAAAAAAATTATTTTCAGGTGAGAGATATTTTTTTTGGATAGTAATTTTTTGTTTTCTTCTTTTCTTCTCTTATTCGAGGGCTGGGATGAGCATCCCGTAAACTTCCTGTAAATCTTTTTATAGTGGAGATTTGTTCTTGTGCGGTCGTGGACGTAGGAGCAGGAGTCTCAGAACCACGTAATCCTTTGTGTTTGCTTGTGCTTGATTTATTTTGTCAGGTTTTCCTTTCTTTTCATGTGAATTTTATATTCCACTGCGATCTGTTCCGTAACAACTGGTATCAGAGCACTAGGTTTCAGTGGGAGCAATGGCAGGAGATGAAGGAAAAGTTAAGATTGACAGGTTTGATGGGAAGGACTTCGGCTTCTGGAAGATGCAGATAGAGGATTATTTGTATCAGAAGAAGCTTCACCAACCGTTGTTGGGTGTAAAACCTGTCGATGTGTGGCAAAATGACTAGGATTTGCTGGACCGCCAGGCTTTCGGAGTTATTCGACTAATGTTGGCTAAGAATGTTGTGTTCAATGTCCTGGAGGAGAAGACGACAGCAGGTTTGATGAAGGCTCTATGCGACATATATGAGAAGCCTTCGGCCTCCAATAAAGTTTATCTTATGCATCGTCTGTTTAATCTCAAGATGAGAGAAGGTCTGTCTATCACGGATCATATCAATGAGTTTAATTTAATTACCAATCAGTTAAGTTCTGTCGACATCAGTTTTGAGGATGAAGTACGTGCTTTGATCTTCTTATCATCTTTGCCCAAGAGATGGGGTGCAACTGTGATAGCTGTTAGCAATTCCTGCGGATCAAACAAGTTAAAATTTGAAAAGGTCTGGAACATGATTCTCAGTGAAGATAACAGGAGAAAAGAAGCCAATGAGAGCTCTGGATCTACCTTGACGACCCAAGAAGGCAGAGAGAGGACTGCAAGCGTAGCAACAACCGTAGGAGATCCAAATCCAAGCAGAGGAGCCAATCAAGACCTAGGGGTGATGGTTGTTGGCACTACGGTAAGAAGGGGCACATCAGAAAAAATTGCTGGGCAAGGAAGAACAAAGGACAGAAGGAAGAGTCAGTCAATACAGCGACCGAGAATACTGAAGATGCTTTGTTTCTCAGTGCGGACAATCCGATGGAGTCATGGATCCTAGACTCCAGTGCTCCATTTAACTCTACCTCACAGATGGAATGCATGAGAAATTATACAGCTGGTAATTTCGAAAAGGTTTATCTAGCAGATGATGAGCCTTTGGACATCATGGGGAGAGGTGATGTTCATATCAAGATGCCAAATTAGTCGGTATGGAAGCTGAAGAATGTCAGACATGTCCCTGGTTTAAAGAGAAACTTGATCTCAGTTGGGCAACTGGACTCAGAGGGTTATGTCATAACTTTTGTTGGCAGCTCCTGGAAGATCGTCAAGGGTGCTATGGTGATAGCACGTGGAAGCAAGTTGGGCACCCTCTATATGACTGGTAACATGAAAGACGCAATGGCTTGAAAGACGCAGTGGCTTTGGCACAGGCAAACTCGGAGTTGTAGCACTACCGTCTGGGTCATATGGGGTAAAAAGGAATGCAAGTATTACAGAAGAAGGGCAAGCTAGCTGGTCTGAAGACGACGGATGTTGGTTTATGCGAGCATTGTATTCTTAGAAAGTAGAAGAGAGTCAACTTCATCAAGACAGGCAGAGTACCAAGATCGAAAAAGCTGGAGCTAGTTCACACCGATGTGTGGGGTCCCTCTCTGGTGGCATCCCTTGGAGGCTTAAATTATTATGTGACATTTATCGATGATTCCACTAGAAAGGTATGGGTTTATTTTCTGCAGAATAAATCTAATATGTATGACACTTTCAGGAAGTGGAAAAACTTAGTGGAAAATGAGTCTTGACAAAAGATCAAGTGCCTAAGGTCAGATAATGAAGGCGAGTACAATAGTACTGAGTTCAAGAAATTCTGCGCATTTAATGGGATCAAGATGGAAAAGACTATCCCGAGTACGCCACAATAAAACGGGATAGCTGAGCGCATGAACCGTACCCTGAATGAGAGAGCGAGGAGCATGAAGCTCCATTCTAGATTGCCCAAAATATTTTGGGCTGAGGCAGTTAGCACTACTGCCTACCTGATTAATAGAGGTCCCTCCGTCCCTCTTGATTCTAAGATCCCTGAAGAAGAGTGGACAGGTAAATCAGCAAACTTATCTCACCCGAAGGTCTTCGGCTGTGTCTCCTATGTCCACGTCAATGCAGAGAAGAGAGACAAGCTAGATGCAAAGTCGAAGAAGTGCTTCTTCATTGGTTATGGCACTGATGATTTTGGTTATAAGCTCTGGAGCGAAGAGGACGAGAAAATCATCAGGAGCAAGGATGTGGTGTTCAATGAGAAAAACCTGTACAAGGATCAAGGTATTCCAGATAGAGCAGAAGAGGCAAACAAGGAGAAAGAGCAAATATAGTTGGAAGAGATCACTGAGGAGGACATTGCCGAGGGAGCAAGAGTTCCTGAGCCTGAGCCTGAGACACCTCAACTGAGAAGATCTGCAAGGACCCCGAAACCATGTGTAAGGTACTCACCCTCGTTACATTACCTGCTGTTGACAGATGGAGGGGAGTCAGAGTGCTTTGATGAGGCCATGGAGAGCAAAGATTCGGTCAAGTGGGAGCTAGCGATGAAGGATGAAATGCAATCCTTGATAAAGAACAAGATGTGGGAGCTCAGCACACTACCGAATGGAAAGAAAGCATTGCATAATAAATGGGTCTACAAGGTCAAAGAGGAACCCGATGGCAGTAAGAGGTATAAGGTGAGGCTAGTCATGAAAGGATTCCAATAGAAAGAGGGTATAGATTATACCGAGATTTTTTCTCCTGTTGTCAAGCTCTCTACCATTTGAGTTGTTCTGAGCATTGTAGCTGTGGAGGACCTACACCTAGAGCAACTGGATGTTACTACTGTCTTTCTACACGGTGAGATAGATGAAGATATTTACATGCAGCAGCCTGTTGGCTTCAAGGTCCCTGATAAAGAAGATCAAGTTTGCAAGCTGAGGAAAAGCTTGTATGGTTTAAAACAAGCCCCCAGATTTAGTACAAGAAGTTTGATGGATTCATGATCAACAATGGTTTTGCTAGATGCCAGGAGGATCATTGCTGTTATTTCAAAATATTCAAAGACAGTTTCATGATATTACTCTTATTTGTTGATGATATGTTAATTGCTGGGCCAGACATGCAAGAGATTGAAAGATGGAAGCGAGAGCTGTCTAGAGAATTTGCAATGAAGAACATGGGCGCAGCAAAGTAGATAATTGGGTTGAGGATCGAAAGAAACAGAGCGGCGGGCACACTGAAGTTGATTCAGAGTTGCTATATTGAAACGGTGTTGGACAGATTTAATATGTCATATGCAAAGCTGGTGAAGACACCTTTGGCCGCACATTTCAAGCTTTCGAAGGAACTGTCACCCAAGATTGATGATGAGCTGAAGACAATGGCCAGGGTTCCGTATGCTTCAGTTGTTGGCAGTTTGATGTACGCGATGGTTTGCACGAGACCGGATATTGCACATGCAGTGGAAGCTGTGAGCATGTACATGGCAAATCCAAGCAAGCAACACTGGGAAGCTGTCAAGTGGATCCTGCGATATCTTAAAGGTACCAAGGATGTCGGCCTATGCTACAGGAGGGGCAGTTTGACTTTACATGGATATGTGGATGCAGACCTGGGTGGCAATGCCGACACGAGGAGGAGCATGACTAGGTATGTGTATACCATTGACGGGACAGCGGTGAGCTGGATCTCACAACTACAAAAGATCGCGGCTCTTTCCACCATCGAGGCAAAGTATGTTGCAATCACTGAAGCTAGCAAGGAGATGATCTGGCTGCAAAATTTGCTAAAGGAGCTTGGTAGAGAGCAGAGCTGCAGTGTACTGTTCTATGACAGTCAAAGTGCTATTCATCTTGCGAAGAATCCGATGTTCCATGCGAGAACGAAGCATATACAACTAAAATATCATTTCATCAGGGTATTGCTTGAAGATAGATGTCTGTCACTAGAAAAAATTCATAGCTCAAAGAATTTAGCAGATATGCTAACAAAGGTGGTCACTGTAGAGAAATTGGGGCTGTGTATAGGCTCAATTGGCCTCCGGAGCTAGTTGATTGGAGGCGCCACACAAGATACTAACTTTTGTTTTGGAAGTTTATTTTGTTTTTCAGATAGATGCTGATATTGTGTCTAAGTCTCCAAGTGGGAGAGTTGTTAGGCATGGAGCCTTATCTAACACCCAGACCCGGCCTAAGAAGAAAAAAAAAGAAAAAAAAAATTGGATCAGCCAGATTGGGTCAGGCTCGGCCCGACCCACGCACATGGCCCAAGCGCGCGCAGGTGGGCGCGCGGAGCCTAGGCCCAAGCACGGCATGGGAGAGCGCGCGGGCGAGCAGGCGACCGCACGGATGCTCACGGGAGAGCAGACGCGCGCGTGGGCGCACGATGCGCGGCCCAGGTCCATGCAACTCGTGCGTGGGCACGCATGGGCCCGGCCCAAGCGGCAGCGGTGGCTCCTTGGGCATTTCCCACACGTTTCCCCGCATTTCCATAGGCGTTTCGCTTGGTGTTTGAGTGGTCCATGAGATTTCTTTCGATCTAGACCGTCCGATGGCTCGATCGGATGGCTGAGATGGATCCGACCTTTTTTGGCTTGATCTGGTGCTGTTTTTGGCACGATTTGGGCTCTTGATCTTCGATCGGATGGCTGGAAATATTTCTAGGTGTTTTAGGTCTTTTACAGCGATCAGGAGTTGGGTTTTTCTCCTGTTTTCAGCCTCTTTAAATGGAGGGACGCGGAGAGTCGCCGTATCGTGAGAGAGGAGCCTGTAGAGACACAGAAGAATGCTACAGAGCCCTGAAGATCTTTTCCAAGAGAGAAAAAGGCAGAGAAAGAGAGAAAACTGGGGAGGCAAGAGATCTTCCACCAAAAAAAATTATTTCCGGGTGAGAGATATTTTTTTGGATAGTAATTTTTTGTTTTCTTCTTTTCTTCTCTTGTTCGAGGGCTGGGGTGAGCATCCCATAAACTTCTTGTAAATCTTTTTATAGTGGAGATTTGTTCTTATGCGACCGTGGACATAGGAGTAGGAGTCTCCAAACCACGTAACCCTTTGTGTTTGCTTGTGCTTGATTTATTTTGCCAGGTTTTCCTTTCTTTTCCTGTGAATTTCATATTCCACTGCGATCTGTTTCGCAACATCATCATGCACGTGGAGCTTACACGGAGATCTCTATAGTTTCTGACAATCTATAAGGATTGTCTTATTAACTTTATGATATAAAATACTAATATATCTTGTTATTTTTATTATTTTAAAATTTTATTCACAAATTATATTTTATATAGAACTTGCTTGATTCATAGGATATTTTTTTCCTTTTTTTTATTGCCCTTTATATGCTTACATCCCACAATGGTTATTATAAATAGGTCCATTGATTGTTAAAGCATAACATTTATTTCAAAGAGTATCATTAGCTATGAAATCCTATGTAGCCCACTTTCTTTTTTTTTTTTGATAAGACGGTATATTCATTGCACAATACGGTAATGAATACAACCTAAAGAGTCGGCGAGTATAATATCCCTAAGCTGTACAGGGGCCGAACACCAGTCGGTCCACAGAACAAATCCTGTATGTTGAGCTACATGGGAGGCTACCCAGTCTGCAGCTGCGTTAGCCTTCCTATACATATGCCTAATGGTCAGAGACCGACAACCCTGCAGCATGAGTCTGATATCCCTGACAATGGGGTGAGCCTCTGGCATGGATGAAGAATGCGATATCCAAGAGACCACGGTGGCAGAATCACCCTCGATGATAAAGCGATCAAGCCGGAGAACCTGCCTGGCATACCTAATACCAGCCTATGCGGCATAAAGCTCCAGAGCCGGTACAGAGTAGTCCATAAGGGGGATACCCCCAGCTGCTAAGAACCCCAGATGAGAGTCCCTGATAACAAACCCCGCTCCACCCATCCTACGTCGCAGGCTCCCGTCAAAACTAACCGTGACAAATGGCGGAGGAGGGGGTTCCCAAGAAATAAAAACCCTCTGGGTCGCTCGATGAGCAGAAAGGGAACCCCAGGTCTCCGTAATCATCACAGTAGATTTATAATACTCCATAGCAGCAGTCCTAGCTCTCTCAACCAGCATCGTAGAGGACCTGACCGAAGCAAAGATCCGGTCATTTCTAGAAATCCAAATATGATAAACCAGATAAGCAATAAAAGATACCTAGATCGTCGGAGCCATCTGTAGGAAAACATAAAAGGCATCAGGCATGATGTTGGGTCGGGCTGTAGAATCAAGGATGCCTGCCAGAATCCAGATCCTCCTCGCGCAATCACAAAGGTAGATAGCATGTGTCTGTGACTCTGCCGGCATCCCACAAAAAGGACAATCCAGAGGGATGTGGATGCCCCTGGAGCTAAGGAACTCGCGGGTGGGGAGGCGATGCCAGGCGAGTTTCCAGATGAAGAGGGAGACCCTAGGATGAACAAGCAGAGCCCAAATCCAGCGATAGCTCCTAGGCAGAAACTGATCAGAGGAGGTCCGTGCTATGAGGTCAGAGACGGGCACTCGTGAAGACGTCGTATGTCTCCAAACTTTGATGTCAGGGCAGGAATGAAGAGGCATGGGGGTGGATAGGACACTGGAGTCGAGAATGTGGCCAAATATAGAGAGAACCACCTCCGTGTCCCAAGCGGCAATCCCCAGCTGGCGAAGATTAGCAATAGTCATAGAGGGCGACGTGAGAACAGAGATGAAAGTAGGCCACCGACTGAGAGGAATATCTGATATCCAGGGATCATGCATGAATATGATAGATCGGCCATCCCCCATAACCCAAGAGAGCTGGGGGATGACGATCAGAGCCCTAGCAAGCACCTCACGCCAAACAACTGATGACTTCCTATCCAGTCTAGGATTGTCACCGGGATCCATGGGAATATCACCATATTTGGCCCTCATGAGAGAGGACCGCATAGAATCCGGACATAAGAAGAATCTAGCCGCATGTCTAGTCAAGAACGCCTCTCTCCTTTCCAGGAGTGAAGGAATATCCAAGCCACCAGAGTGAGTAGGAGTGCAAACAATATCCCATATCATCAGATGAATCCTCCACCTTTCAGATGAAGAATCCCAAAGGAAAGACCTAATCATCTGCTCCACCTTGGTAATCACTCCCTTCGGGATAAAAGCATTGGAGAGCAAATAAACAGGGAGAGAGGCAAGGACAGATCAGATCAGGGTGAGCCTACTCATCGTCGAGAGGGATCTAGCCTACCATCCCCTAATCCTGTCAACCACCGAAGCTAGAAGAGTTGCACAATCTTGGTTAGATAGTCTGGCACCCGATATGGATATTCCCAAATACTGGAGAGGTCCCTGTCGCTCCCGAATACCCAGCATGTCATGATCCTGCACCGAAGATAGGAGCAATATTGGGGCCGAAGTAAATTCTAGATTTATGAAAATTAACCTTCTGGCCGGATGCATAACAGTAGTGCTCGACGACTCTTCTAAGTCCCTTAGCATTAGGCAGAGAGGCCCGACCAAGTAAAAGACAATCATCTGCAAAAAGGAGATGAGAAACCGGGGATGCTCTAGGCACTATAATATAAGGATGGATCTGAGAATCTCGCACCGCCGCTAAAAGAGATATGGATAGAAAGTCAGCACAAATGATAAATAAATAAGGGAACGGATGATAACCTTGTCGGAGGCCGTGGGATGATTGAAAGAATTCCGTAGGGGATCCATTAATCAAGATAGAGAAAGCCGGAGAAATAATGCAAGCCATAATTTTTGATATCCAGGACGGGTGAAAACCAAAGTCCTCCAGAGATTTACTAAGAAAGGTCCAATCAACACAGTCATAGGCCCTCTCCATATCAAGCTTGATAGCCATCTTGCTATGGCACTGAGAAGCCCGATGAAGATCATTCATAAATTCCTGGGCTATAAGGATATTATCAGTAATGTTGCGGCTCCTATGAAAGCTTCTTGCTCAGGGCTAATCAGCTTTGGGAGAATCAGTCTCATTCTATTTGCCAATAATTTAACACAAACTTTGTAAAGAGTATTGCAGAGACTGATAGGCCAAAAATGTGAAGGCAGAGATGGGTCCCGTCGCTTCGGTATGAGGGCAATATAGGTATGTTTCCAAGTGGGATGCATAGTAGCCGTATTAAAGAAGAGCTGAACAGCCGCAACCATGTCAGCCCTCAGAATCTCCCAAAAGGATCGAAATACGAAGGGTGGGAAACCATCCGGGCTGGGGGCTTTGTCCTCCGCCATGGACCATAGAGTGGATTTAACCTCGTCCTCAGTGACCTGATTTAGGAGATCATAATTCTGAAGAGCAGAAACAGAGATCTGAGGAGGATCAAAAGAAATAAAAGGATAAGTAGGATTAGGAACAGTCCACTTGACTACGAAATAGTAGAGGAATTGCCTCCGGATGTCAGCAACATTTTCGATCCAGCCCTCCTGGTCAGAATAAATAGCTCGAATAGTGTTGGTATGTCTCCTAATCACAATAGCATGATGAAAAAATCAGGTATTCCGGTTTCCTTCTCTCAGCCATCGAACCTTGGATTTTTGCCTCCAAAGGACTTCCTGATTCTGAAGAAGGGTATGATGAGTGGCAAGAGAATTTCGAAGGACATTTAGATCATCATCAGATAATTGGCCTTGGGTATCCTCCTTGATTTGCAAATCATGAATAGAGGCTTTGACGGTCTTGATCTGATTCATAAGATTACCAACCTCCACCCTATTCCACCAAAGGAGGCATCTCCTCATAAGCACCAATCTCCTTGAGATCCTGTAAGCCGCATCCCCCCAGACAGGCATACGCCAGACCTCCCTAGCTAACTCCTTAGCCTTTGGATAAGATAGCCAGAACTTCTCAAATCTGAAAGGTCGGGGTCTGCGAATAGGGGCAGTCATAGACAGGAGAATGGGAGCATGAATAGAAGCAATCCTGCTTAGATGGTGAACAATGTGATCCGGAAACAGTGAAAGCCAGGAGGGCGTAGCAAAGTATCTATCCAGCCTCTCCCAGACTCTCGCCTGGCCAGACTTATTGTCGCACCAAGTGTGGCGAGGACCCTGAAAGCCTAAATCAATCCTGCCATTCTCCTGGATAAAGTTGGAAAATTTCTTGGTACTAGTATCCGGGATAAAAGGTCTACCACCATGCTTATCTTCCTTCCTTTCAATAGTGTTGAAATCCCCAGCCACAACAATAGGGATCCCCTGATTAATTAACACAGAAGCTTCCTTCCAGAGCACTCTCCTTTCTCGGTAAGACGTACTTGCATATACGCCACAAAGAAGCCAGGAAGGGCGGTCAGGTTCAAACACAACAATGGCCGCAAGCTGAAAGATCCGTGGAAAACCTCTATCCTTGCAGCTGTAGAGTCCCAACTAACAATAATGCCCCTGGCCCGCCTATGAGAAGGTATAGAATAGAACCCCAAATCCCTAGGAAGGCGACGCCGGAGACCTTGAAGACTAGGACCAGCAATCCTAGTCTCAAGCAAAATACAAATATGAGGATGATGAACCTGCAAATATCTGTAGCCCACTTTCCAGTCATTATGTGATAGCTGGAAATTGGTACAACATACAGGAGATAGGTGAGAGTAATAGTCGGGCCTGTAAGATAGTTGGGGTTTTATTTTTTAAAAAAATTAATTTTTTATCTCTAAATTTTAGTTGTTTAAATAGTTCAAATCTTGTTACCCAAACGTAACAATCAAAGGTGAAGGAGAGTAGGGGAGGGGGAGGGGGGTGGGAGTTGGGGAGGGGAAGGTAAACTTGATTTCCAAAATCTTTTGTTAAATTTTAAAACTTTAATTAAATTTAGAAAACCTTTGCTGTATGTATATGATAACAAAATAATGCCAAGTAAAGAGCACAGTTAAAAGTGACTACAAGATAAATATAATGAAAATAAGGATGAAATGAAGGCAATCAACATACAAGCATAAATACAAGAATTTATAGTAGTTTGGTGCCAACCCTTGTACCTACATCTACTTTCCAAGTGCATCCATTTAAAGATTTTTCTATAATCATTACAATATTATAGCAAAATTATTTTTCAAAATCACAATCTCAAATCTAGCTAATTTTCACAAGTTTACCAACTAAACAATTTTCCAACTAAGTCCCCCTTGACTTAGTCCAATACAAAATTAGCCTTTCAATCCAAGTTTCTCCTTCCAAAAAACTTGTTATAAATAGTAAAATAGAAGAGATACACTACTAGAAAAGGGTGCTTTACCGAGGGATTTTATCGAGAAAAAAAATTTCTCGCAATTCTGAGGGATTTTCCGACCAAAAAAAAAATTAACTGTAAAATTTTTTGAGGGAAAAAATTCTCTCGCAAAATTCCTCGAAATTTTTTTTGTAAGGGATTTTTTGAGAGATTTATTCTTTATAAATGAGCTCTTAGTATAAATTTTTGAGAAAAAAAGTTTTCTCGGAAAATCCCTTGTAAATTATTTTTACGAGGGATTTTTCGAGGGATCTTTTCATCATAATTTGGTTCTTAGTAAAAAAATTTTCAATAAAAAAATTCCTTGCAAAATCCTTCGGAAATTATTTTTACGACGGATTTTCTATGGGATATTTTCATGATAATTCGGCTCTTAGTAAACAAATTTTCAAATAAAATAATCCCTTGCAAAATCTCTCAAAAAAATTTTTTTGTGAGGGATTTTTCGAGGGATCTTTTCATCATATTTTGGTTCTTAGTAAAAAAAATTTCAATAAAAAAATTCCTGAAAAAATCCCTCGAAAAATCTCTCGGAAATTATTCCTAGAGAAATCCCTCGAAAAATCCATCGAAAAATCCTTCAAAAATTTACCCTAGGAAAATCCCTCGGAAAGTTTCCCTCGAAAAATCTCTCAAAAATTTTCCCTCGGAAAATCCCTCAGAAAATCCTTCGAAAAATCCCTCGGAAATGTTCCCTCGGAAAATCCTCCGGTAATGTTCCCTTGAAAAATCTCCCGGTAATATTCCCTCGGAAAATCTCCTGGTAATATTCCCTCAGAAAATCTGACAGAAATTTCCAAGCAAAAAATTCCATCGAAAATTCCCTTGGAAAAATCCCTCGAAAAAATTTTTCGATGATGGTTTTTCCGGTGCAATTGCAATCACCAATGCTTCTTCTCACTTGACCATAGATGTTCAATATATTGTAATATTCAAAGATACCTAACATACTCTTTAACACACCATTTAATTCACTTTTGCGAGGGATTTTTCGAAAGATCTTTTCATCATAATTTGGTTCTTAGTAAAAAAGATTTTAATAAAAAAAATTCCTCGCAAAATCCCTCAGAAATTATTTTTCCAAGGAATTTTCTGAGGGATCTTTCATGATAATTTGGTTCTTAGTAAAAAAAAATTCAAATAAAATATTCTCTCGCAAAATCCCTTGGAAATTTTTTTTTTGAAGGATTTTCCAAGGGATCTTTTCATTATAATTTAGTTCTTAGTAAAAAAATTTTTAATAAAAAAATTTCTAAAAAAATCTCTCAGAAAATCTCTTGGAAATTATTCCTAGAGAAATCCCTTCGAAAAATCCCTCGAAAAATCCCTCGGAAATTTTCTCTCAGAAAATCCTTCGAAAAATCCCTCGAAGATGTTTCCTCAGAAAATCCCCGAAGATGTTCCCTCGGAAAATCTCCCGGTAATATTCCCTCGAAAAATCCCTCGGAGAATTTTCCTTGGAAAATCTGAAAGAAATTTCCAAGAAAAAAATTCCATCGAAAATTCTCTCGGAAAATAAATTCCTTCAAAAAAAATTTTCGAGGATGGTTTTTCCTATGCAATTACAATCACCAATGCTTTTTCTCACTTAACCATAGCTGTTCAATATATTGTAACATTCAAAGAGACCTAACATACTCTCTAACACACCATTCAATTCACTCTTGTTGATCAAACTATATGAATGTTCAGGAAACTCATGCTAATATTCATACGAAAAAGAAGAGTAATATTTGATATATCTCCCATCACTCTTTTTTGAAATGATCTGTTCGAAAGATTCAAGATAGGATAAAGCATTTGGATGTCCATCCGATCCTCCATAATATCTGAAGCTTCTGCAACCTTTCATTATGATGACTATTTGATATATCTTTCGAGAGGCTAATAATATCGTAAATTCCATCATCTTTTTTATTGTTGATCATACTAATGATTGAAACTGATATGACGGTGATGCCTATTTTCGAATATTACACGAGTTTGCCTTCCTGTTTATTTTAATGAACATAGAAAAACTAGAAAGAAAGGCCCAAGAAAAATATTAAAAAAATATTCAAAAAAAAAAAAAAATATTGTTCTAATATTTTTTATAAAATAATTTTATAATAATAGATAGCAAAATTGAACCTAGAACTTTTGAAAAGCCTACCTATATCATAACCATTAAGATCCAATTTTATTTTATTATATATATATATTAAAAAATATTTAACTAATGTAAAATCTTTCTTATAAATTAATAAAACCTAAAACTTCTTAAACTCCTATACCCACCGCCCATCTCTGTTTGACCGTCGGGCTTCCCTCTCGATCGGCCATTAGTATCCTCGACTCCCCTCCACTCAGCAAGGAGCGACGATCGCAAGCCCCCACTTGGCTACTCCACGATCAATCTTTCCTCTCCATGGTATGATCGACAGCCACAAGCTCTTGGCCTCCCGCCCGATTGTCTTGTAATTTTTTTAAATCATATAATTTGACTCGATACTTGTTTATGAAAATATTTCCAAATATCATATTACAATAAATTTTCAGGAAAAGAACGGTTGATTCTGATGATCTGCTTTACAAAATTCTGCTTTACAAAATTTTTGCTTGATAGTTGAATCTAAAATATATAAATTATTTACAGGGATGCAAAATTTATCAACAGAAAAATCACCTGGAATTAAATTTGGTTTATCAAAGTTGTGATATAAAAATATTGTGCAACTACAATACTTGGCTTGACCCAATCTTTTTTGAGATAGGACAGATTTTTTTGGATAGGATGAATATGAGTTTTGGATGAGCCGACCCATTGCCATCCCTAGCATAAATTTTTAATTAAAATACAGTGAATATTTCATACCACTCGTCTAATAATTTTAAAGTGAACATCAAAATTATCGAATAATTCCGGATTAATCTTGCATTCCCTTCCATCCCGATCGTTTATCAGCCCACCGCCCTTCCGCGTAGCCTCCCACGCGGCAAATAAAAAATGGAAATTAAAAAAATCTGCATGGAACCAAAAACTCTCCGGAGCCCGCTCTCCTCCCAAATCCAAGAAGAAATTTCCAAACCCTACCCGAAAAAAATCCCCCAATCCCTCTCTTGCGATCTCCCTCTCGTTCTCGCGCGGTGATTGTTTTTGACCTCCTCCACCCGGAGTTGTCCATGGCCGGCCGACAACCATCGCCGTTTTTTCCCCCACCGAAGGACTCCTCCGGTCGACCATTTAAGCCGAGCACAGCCGTGCCACGGCAACTTCCCCCAGTCGCCCATCTTCTCCGCTCCGAGTCGACGCCCCTCTGCCGCTGCCGGCCCTGCTGTCGCCTCGCCTCATCGACACCCCTCTGCTCCGCCCAGCCACCATTCATGGAGATCTCACTGTCTCCCTTCCATGAACAGGGGAGAGATGGGCGGCACGGGAGGCGGCGGACGGGGATGTCTCCGGTGAGATCCTCGCCGTCCACCTTTTCCATGGCAGAGCAGGGTTGGGCCTCTCCAATCGACGTTAGAACCTCGCCGTCCACCTGATCCTGGTAAGACTATAACGGTCCTTAATGAGTTTTCTCGGCTCATGGTTTTCGCCTCTCCTCCAATTTCTCCATCCATCCCTCTCAGTGGTTCCTTTCTTCCTTTCCTACCTTCGTTCTCGTCTCCTCACGCGCATATCATCTCTCTTTGTTTTTGCTCTATCTCAACCATCGGTTAATCAAGACAGCATACCATCTTTCTCACCATATATTCCATCTTTCTTCGAGGAGCATAACATGCACTCTCGTTGTTTGAAGAAATGACTAACTAACTCTACTTGTTGTTACTCTCTCGTATTCATTTACAAAATTTTAAACTTTAATGGTCGGTGACTATTGACATTGCGGATCCTTGCTCGTATCTTGATGCATTGATAATTTCCTGGAAGTTGGATATTTATTTCTTGTCATTAGTTAACCTTGATTCTTTTCTCTATCCTTGCAAGGCACTTGATTTGGAGCTGTAAAGCCAACTTGGGTAGAAATTAGGATTGCTCTGACTCTATGATTCCCTGGGTCACCAAAGTGAAGTGCTTAAAATTACTTGCTAGTAGCATAGGACAAAATCCTAATCATCGATGAAAAGGGAAACTCCATCTCTTTGACTCCCAGGAAGGTTTTGGAATCATCCATCTATTCCGACCAGCTAAAAATGGCAAACTGGTGGGCCAGAAGGCGCGGAGAGGCACAGACACGCTTGCCACTGCACATGAGCCATCCATCCAGCTCCATCTCATACTGGTATATTCCTCTTTCTCTCCCAAAATGTCTTGAGACTCGCTACCTCCTAGGTGGTCACATAGGCAACTGCCCATAACAATAGGATGACTTGCTAATCCCTTGGCTGTAAAATTGCTACCTCAGTCTTACTAAATTAGAGCAGTTGTGTCTTAATATTTTATTCTGTCACAATATTCTATATGCAATTTCTTGGACTGAATCTCATAATTTTCAGGTATTGTGATTTCAAGATTTATAACCTCAATGAACATACATTCTCTTTCGGATGCCGATATGCCAGGTTACTGACCTTTGCAAAATTTTCCTGGCTTTTTTTCCTTTCATGTTTTCCATTCTTTACATATATATGGTCTATACTTCATATATTGTTGTTTTCTGGTTAGACTCTGCAGACTCTTCCTACTGGTATTGCTTCCATAGCAGATAATGCTGCAAAGTGAGTGATTGTTTAACACTTCTTTTTGGGCCCTTAACTTTTAAATATTCTCATTGATTTTCTTAAAAAAATTAAATAATGTCTAGTGATTGAGATTTTCTGTCATTTTTTCCAGCTTTGCAAACAGGCTAACCCATATTAGGGAAAACCACAAATTCCAGAGAAATGGCAGAGAAGGTGACCAAGATGAAGATCCTGCAAATGGATTTGCTCACATTGTCACTGAAATCAAGGAAAAACATGGCCTAAAGTATGTCATCTTTGCAGTTTCCAGATGTGTCGCGATGCTTGTGGTTGTTTATGTTGCAAGCGGTCAAAATTTGTCATCCTTGTCTTTTCTTCTGCCAAACTAAACTCGGCACATTTTATAGCTGTCTATTCTTCTCTCAAACTGAACTCACCCTTTTTCTTACAGATATGTATATGTCTGGCATGCGATCACCGGGTACTGGGGTGGTGTAAAGCCAGGTGTTACTGGAATGGAACATTACGAGTCCAAGATGCAATACCCCATTACATCACCAGGGGTTCAGTCAAATGAACTTTGTGATTGTTTGAACAGCATAACAACCAATGGCCTTGGCTTCATGAACCCAGAGAAAGTGTACACTTTCTACAATGAACTCCACTCGTATCTTGCATCTGCTGGAATTGATGGGGTCGAAGTAGATGTGCAGAACATTCTGGAAACCCTTGGTGCAGGCCACGGTGGTAGAGTACAACTTGCCAGAAAGTACCACCAAGCTTTGGAGGCTTCAATTGCCAGGAACTTCTGGAACAATGGAATTATATCTTGCGTGAGCCACAATACTGACAACTTGTACAGGTATTAGATTTTCATCTCTCATCTCTTATTCTTCTTAAGGTTGAAAGGGCCAAGTATTTTGAAATTGGATCTAATGTATGAATTTTTTTCTGTCTGGGTATAGCTCAAAGGGGACTGCTGTTGTGAGGGCCTCTGATGATTTCTTTCCACGAGATCGAGCATCCCATACAATTCATATAGCATCTGTTGCATATAATACTGTTTTTCTTGGAGAATTTATGCAACCTGATTGGGATATGTTCCATGTAAGCAAAGCAAAACTCACTTTACTGCATGTTCTAATTTGCTATGCCATACATTGGTGCACCTGATAGTTGATTTGTGTTAATGTTCTCCACCCAGAGCCTCCACCCAATGGCTGAATATCATGGGGCAGCACGCGCAGTTGGTGGTTGTGGCATATATGTTAGGTAGCTCAAGTAGCTAATTGATTTTCATCTTTTGGAGAGGTACCAGGATAGTTCTCTCATGTAATTGAATTGTTTTAGATTTTGCTATCTAGAATCTAAATTGCTTCAATGCTTGCTGCAGGAGAGGTAACTTGCCTACTGAAGAATGCATCCATGCCTGTAACGTTGAAAGCGCATGAGTATGAAGTCTTCACGGTTGTTCCAGTCAAGGAATTATCCAATGGAGCCTCTTTTGCTCCCATTGGACTGATCAAGATGTTCAATTCTGGTGGAGCCATCAAGGAGCTAAGATACGAGTCTACGAAGCATGCAACAATAAAACCCAGAGTACACGGTTCTGGCATGTTTGGGGCCTACTCATCAATCAGGCCCAAGAGAATAACAGTTGATTCAGATGCAGTAGAGTTCACCTATGATGAGGGGTGTAGTTTGGTTACATTCATTTTGGGGTTTCCACAGCGAGAATTGTACCTGTGGAATGTAACTGTAGAGCTGTAAATGATTGGAGTCCATGATGTCAATCCACTGCAAGATAGCAATTTCACTGCCTTGTGAAAAACCATGTTGCAAGGGCGTTTGACTACCTTGCTAAACATTGTTGCAAGGTTTCATGGTATAGTTGAACAGAAGCTTTGTGAAATGTTAGACTTCATATATGCAGTGAAAGCTTTGCTGACTTTGCTTTTCCAAATTTCATTATACTTGTTAGTTCATCTTAATATTTTTCTTTGCGGAATAGTCAGAGCACTTTATTTACCATGTTATCAGTTCTAATGTATGTTGGTAGAAAATTTTCTTTATCTTGCATGGGATTAAGCTCGCTTAAGCTCAAATCATTCATCACCAGATTGTACTAGGTGCATATGTACAGATAGGAAAAATGATTGTTGTGCTAAATAATTACTATTGCATTTCATATAGGATTTTCATATGTAAAGATAGGATTTTCATTTGCTACTTGGTGTGGACCAGAAGAAGTCCATGCAAGGGATTAACTTCTTGTCATTTCTTCGGATGGGTAAAAGAAAGGCCTAGAAAAGGATGGGAACAAGATCTTGTAATAAAAATTATTTCTAGAAAAATCTCTCGAAAAATCTCTCAGAAATTATTTCTCGGAAAATTCCTCGAAAATTTTTTCTCGAAAAATCCCTTGGACATGTTTCCTCGGAAAATCTCTCGGAGATGTTCTCTCGAAAAATCCCTCAAAAATTATCCCTCGAAAAATTTCTCGAAAATTTTTTCTCGAAAAATCTCCCGGTAATATTTCCTCGAAAAATCCCTCGAAGAATTTTTCTCAAAAAATTTGTCGGAAATTTCCAAGAAAAAAATTCTATCATAAATTTCCTCGGAAAATAAATTCCCTCGGAAAAAATTTCCGAGGATGGTTTTTCCAACAACCATGTTTCCGTCGAAAATTCATCGGAAATATAAATTTCCGACATATTTTTTCTTTTTTCCTCGAAAAATATCATGAAAATGGCCCTATTTCTTGTAGTGATAATAATTTAAAACACAATAAATGATAAGCTCTTGAAAACTCTTGGAGGTAGTTAGAGTTGCAGCTCAAATGATAACTTCCTTCTTTAATGCTTGAGTATGTGTTTGAAAATAAACTTGGTAAAAAATTTTGTAGTAGGTTAGCTTAATCAATGCACTCAAATTCTTATCTTTCAATTAAGAAGGCCTTAAATGCACTCTTTGGATGCATTTCCTTCTCTTTATACCTTCTCTTTCTTTTTTTACCTTTTCTTTTCAAAGTTTTCTAAAATAATTTTTCCAAAAAGTTGATTTGCAAATCAATTCCCATGCTTAAATATGTTTAAGATTCGCTTGAAATCATAAAATGATTGTTCAATAGCTCAAACTAGCAATTTATAGCTATTAAAAAAAGTTTGAAAAACTAGCCTTTAAATTGTTAGACATCAATAAAGGTGGCTCATAAATTTCAGGGATCGACTTAATTTCTTCTAAAGTTAACTCGGCTAAAATTAGAGTCAACTCAAGTTTAAGGGTAGGCTCTTGAAACTTTGAAGTCAGCTCGACAGGAAGAATTCAAATTCCGCTGCTTTCTATCTTCTGAGATATTGGTAGAGCCAACTCGAGAAATAGTAGGATTGACTCAAACCTGGAGTAAACTAGTAAAAAACTAGAGTCGACTCAAGATGTAATAGAGTCGACATGTAATTACTTGGAGTCTATTCGAGTTCACCATGCTCTTCAACATATCTCTCTGTCTAGCATCCTGAGACAATAGTGAAGCCAGCTTTTGAAAGAGTGGAGTCGACTTGAATTATAGAGTCGGCTTGTGAAATACTAGAGTCAGCTTGAAAGATAACGGGATCGACACGTAAATATTTAGAGTCAACTCTAGATTTTTGAAACATTGTTTATGTCAGAACTAGTTCTTTGTATATCAAAATTGGATCTAAAGTAGCTTTACTTGATGAAAAGCATTTTCTAAGCTATACTTGCTTTCTCAACTGTGCAACCTATTAGTTTAAAAAATCTTCACCTAAAAAGACAATCTCATATATTCATCAATATCAAATATACATAAATATTTTAGCATCATCAAAATCAATTTTTAGGTCAATAAATCTCTTTTTTAATTTGACAACTCTTTCCAAAAAGTTATGACTCTTCGAAAGAAAGTGTTGGCTTCCAAAAAAAATATGATATTTCACAAACATTGTAGCTTCACAAAACCATAACATCTTCTCAGTCATCTGGATAGAGTCTATAAACAGGCTATAGATCCATCTATCTCGAGAGATCAAAATATTATTTGGTCTCTCTTCCTTTGCTTCTCCTAAGAGGCTTTTCTTATGCTTTGGGATTCTATTTTCCACTTTCTTATTGTTTTCTTTTATTTCTAAGCATTTGAAAGAATTATTTGGTGAAGTTTCCCGGTGATCATCCTTGTTAGAGGAGGATTGAAAAAAGCCAGATCTTTATACCTTGGGACCAAAATCATTGTGAATCTGAATGTAGGGGGCGAATCACGTTCTTAGAGCAATATTTTCAAATGCTTGAGTCTAGACAAGTTCTTTTCAATCTTCTATTTTTTAATAATTTATTTCTATTAGTATAATTTTAGATTCAATAATAGAAACTAAAGAGCTAAGAAAGAAATAATAAAATGAGAAAAAATGATCATAACATAAAACATTTATAAATAGAAATAAAATTCATATCATGGGAGAAGCAGATTAAACCTAAGCAAGATAATAGTGATAGTCTCGTAAATAAGTAGGAAGTCGATGAACTCTTTATAAATTGTGCAAAGGTAGTATAGTTGAATTTGATGGTAGAGATGTATTGGATTGAGAAGCAAATGTATCTAAAATATTAGGAACAGAATGTATTACTTGAATTATGCTAGATAGATAAGCAAGATTATAATCAGGAATAGATAAAGAAAGATCTATAATAGATTTGTCAATGGAAGTAGAATGAATCTTTAAAAAAATAGATTTTAAAAAAGTGACATCTCTACTAATATAAATTTTGTTGGAATGAAGGTAAAAGATTTTATAACTTTTTTAAACAAAAAGATATCCAAGAAACATACTGGGTGAGATGCAAGCATCAAATTTATATTGATTATTTAGATTATGCCCATAGCATAAACAACCAAAAATCTTTAAATTATGATAGAAAGAAATATTTTTAAATAATAATTTATGGGGACTTTTATTCATGAAGTACTTTAGCGAGTGTTTGATTAATAAGATAGCCAGTAATAGGGATGCAATCATCCCAAAATTTTAATGGTAAATTTGTTTTGAAACGAAGTGCATGAGAACATTTAGGAGATCTCAGTATTTTCACTCTACTACTCTATTCTATTGAGAAGTTGAAATACAACTGATGCGCCCATTCGGCCAGTCCCCGGTCGGACCGGCCCCCGACGTCCAGTCGGCTGGTCCCCGCGCGGAGTCCGACTCCCCGGTCGGCTTTTCCAAAGAGCCGACCCGGGGGCTTTGAGGGCTGATAGGCACCCCACCGCCCGTACGACGGCCCTTTTTATCATCACGATCGGCTCCTGGGGAGCCAGCTGACCCACTGTTGAAGAGATCGCCCGAGGTTTCCAGGAACCTTTCCTCTCCGACAGATCTGACATTCTGTTATAACAAACTCCAGCTCATGGCCACTACTCTGACACACCTGGCACGCCGCCACCCACGATCTCGTCGCCGCGCCTGTTCTCCTAGAGGTATATTCGGGTTTTTCCAGCCTGCTCCCCAACAGAATTTGGTAGCGCTCCGTGCCTATGAAAGGCGCCCGGGGGACCTCCGTGAAAGATAACGTTCTTCTTTCCCATTACATACTCTCCTTCCGTGCTTCTTCCCGTTCTGTTGCTCCAGCCCTCCTCTAATTTAAGCATCGGAGTGTCCCCTGCCGGAGCCCCTCCGGCACTCAGGAACTTTTTGCAGGTTGGCCGGTCGAGGAGCTCTCCAGCACGTCCACCGATCCCGGTCCAGGAGGAAACGGCAGCAACAACAACTATGTTGATGGATTATACCAAATGAGTTCCAAAAATTGATAATGTTATGATTAAAAAATTCAAGATCATTATCACTATGAATTTTACAAATAACAATAAAAATGTACTCATCCCAAAATTCTAATTATAAATTTACTTAGAAACGAAGTGTACAAGTAATATTTAGGTGATGTCGGTATTTTTATTCTACTACTCCACTCTATTAAGGAGTTGAAATACAACTATATTGATAGATCACACCAAGTGAGCCTGAAAAATTAATGACATCATGATTAAAAAATTCAAGACCTTTATCATTATGAATTTTACAAATAGTGGTGCTGATTTGTGTTTTGATTATTACAAAAAAAAGTAATATAGATAAAAGTCTTAGATTTATGTTGAATAAGATAAACCTAAATACTACGTAAAAAATCATCAATTGTTAAAAAATAACATGCACCATTTATTCATAGAGTTATAAGGTTCCCAAATATCCATATAAATTAATTCAAAATAAATGATAGAATAGAATTTTTTAAAAAATGGTAATTGATATTATTTAGCTAATGGGCACGTAATGCAAATACACTTGTTTGAAAAGAAAATACAAGAATTTAAAATAGCAAATTTTTAAAATAAACTAGAAGCTGGATTTCCTAAACTATATTGCTATTGATTGACTTTATTTTGATGGATAAATATAGGAGTAAAAAGGACCTTTAGACTAAGCTGAAGCAATAACGGCATGTCACTCTACAATGGTTTCAGAAAACTCCCTTTTTTAACAGACATCTGGATGTCCATTTTTCAAAACTTGTAACGGGAACAAAGAAAATGAAGAGCCCACTCTTCCGGCGAAGCTAGTTTTGTGGCCAGAAAGCACATTTGTTTGGTGACATGACAGTCACACGCACACAAAAATCCACAAGTACAAGATCTTTGTAAATCATGCCTAAAAGATGTGACCGTCAACTAAAAAATGGAACTGCTAAAATAGTAGCCTGATTGACAGAGACTTTACTTCATTATCAACCAATCATAGGTTTAAAGCATGACTCGATTAAATCTAAAAATTTTTTTAAACTCCACAATCATTGGATACTCATCTTTTCTTTATCAAAAAAATAAAAATCCTTATATCACATGTCCCTATCCCAATGATGACTCGATTAAATCTAAAAATTTTTCTGGACCCCATAATCGTTGGGTACTCATCTTTTCTTTATCAAAAAAATAAAAATCCTTGTATCACATATCCCTTTTCTTTATCAAACATTACCTGACATGATGGGACCTACGGGGTAGCTACACCATGATTTATCTCCCCATCCTTTTTTTTTATAAAAAAAAAAAAACTAGAAAATGAAAATCCTTGTATCACACACTATAAGCAAGCACACATTAAACCTATGTAGAGATATTCCATAAACACTTGGACAAACATATATACATAAACATGACAGCGAATCTCATAAATATTGAAGGCATCAAAAATAAACAGCTGTGGAAATCCAGTTGTGGAAATACTGCAATTCATCCAAGTCAAAAGCCACATTAGCATCACTTCCAAAGACAAAAATAGCATTATATACCAATTAAAACATTATACAAGTAAAAGTAATTTTGCATGGCATCTACCTCATGACCAATTACTCATAGGATTGCAGCATAGTCTGCATCTGTAGCGGTTTCAGGTGATGCCAAAACAAGTTTAGAGTTGAATATCTGCCCATTTAAACGTTAAATATCATCAGGAAAAAATGCTAGAAATTTGTGGTAGTAATTAAGCTGAAGAAATCCAGAAATGCTCACGTTCAGGCTCTTGTTTTCCATGGCCCCCCCTTCAAACAACAAAAAAACAGAGATGTTGTATATTTATGAAAAAAAAGAAAGTAGTACCCTTACACCCCCCTTCCCTTTCAAACTATGAAGGAAAAAGATGATAACAATGCTAAAATCAACTAGCCTGAAACAAAACAACATTTAACTTTATCATTTGTCTAAAATACAAAAGAGTTAATAGATGCTAAAAGGCCATATAGATATCCACTTGAAATGGGAAAACACATGCACACGGTTGGTATCTATTACCTGTACCTGTACCTAAATGGTAACCCATATACCCAGTGTCAGTATGGCACATCTCCTACATTTTTTTCTTGTTTTTCCTCTGTTTTCTCTATTATTCTCATGGAGTCCGAATCGAGTGGGGATGCTTGGATCGGCTGAACGGGGAATCCAGCGGCTTAACAAAGAATCTATGCAGATCTCTAGCTAAGGAGAGAGCAATCCAATCGGAGCCTCTTAAGAAAAAATCCAACTGGAACCTAAGGAACCCCTCTAATGTCCCTCAGGTGTTCTCCTTCACCACAGACCACTGAAAAAGAGAATAAAATGAGAATACCAAAAATCAAAAAAAATTGATCAATGTTTGAGGGAAAAGGTCTTACATTGTTAATCGATGAATTTTCCTATACTTTCTCCTGGTTTTTCCTCTATTTTCTCTATCATCAAGGAGTCCAAATTGAGTAGGGAGGCTTAGACCGACCGAACGGGGAAGCTAGTGGCCGAATAGAGAAGCTTAGATGATGGACGCAGGGATGATTAGACGATGAACCCGTGGGGGAGAGAAAAAGAATGGCTAGGATTTCAAAAGGTGGCAAGAGGAAGGATGATCGACCAAACAGAGAAGCTAGTGGCCAAATAGAGAGGAAGACGAAGGCTGGGGAAAGCTTAGACGATGGCCAGCTGGGGGGAGAGGATGAATGGCTAGGGTTTCAAGGGGGTCAAGAGGAAAAACAATCGGCTCAATAGAGAAGCTAACGGCTGAACAAAGAGGAAGACAAAAGCCGGAAAGAAGCTTAGACAATGACCGATGGAGGGCAGAGGATGAATAGCTAGGATTTCAAGGGAAAAGAAAATGAATGGCTAGGATTTCAAGGGGAGAGAAAGATCAGGAGAGGAAGATTGGCTATGGCTTAAAGAACTGTAGGATTTTATATATCCCAAATTATGTCTAATATATCGATAAAAAATCTAAAAAAAAAATTAAAAATAGTTTATATATTTTTAAAATTTAAAATATTATTTAAATATATTTTTATATTTTTTCTCAGAAAAGGTATGAAATTAATTTTTAGAATTCAAAATTGGAACAAATTTTTTTGATTGCAAAATTATTTAATATTTTGAATGTATATTTTCATGAAAAGGGCACAAAATTAATTTTCAAAATTCAAAATTGAAACTATTTTTTAGGTTGCAAAATTATTTAATATTTTATAAGCCAAAAATTCGATCGCTAATTTATTAGTACAATAAAAACTATTTTCTAAAAAAAAATTATGTTTGATTTCTTCGTTCAAAATATTAAAAAAATTGCAACTAAAAAATTAGTCATAAAAGAATTTAAAAATTATAAAATTAAATTAAAAACTTGCAACAATTTTACAATCAAAATGTTAGTCACTAATTTATCAACCAAATAAAAATTAATTTCTTAAAAAAATTATGATTGATTTGTCAGTTACAAATAAATAAAAAAATTACGCCCAAAAAATCAGTACAAAAAATTTTCAAAAAATAAAAAAAATTAATTTAAAAGCCAAAAAAGAAAAAAAATATTTAAGTGAGACTGATTTATCAATTAGAGATTTGGTTGCAAACTTATTTTTAAAAATTAAAATAAATTAAAATATTTTAATTGTTTAATATTAAATTTTTTTAATGTATCGATCACTAAATCGGTCACATAAATCAATCCCAAAATATTTTGCAACTGATTTTATAAATGATTAGTAATTAATCGCTATATTAATATTTCTTTAAAAATTGGTTGTAAATTAGGTTACAAATTTGACCAAAAAATTTTGATTGCAAAATCGATCGCTAAGACTATGTTTTCTTGTAGCGATGGCTTCCCGAAATGCACTCTGAGAAAGGCACTTGTTGTAAAGATGTGCAAGTTACCACTTCCTGCCAATCAAACTACTGCATCAACAATAATAAGTATTCGCCTACAAAGCCTTTTTTCAAGACCCTCCAAGTAATCTCTCCAATCCCTTTTTCAAAAGGAGAAAGAGGAGTTCCAAGAAGTTCCCTCTTTCATGCGCTGATTATTTCTCGAGCATTCTCACACTTCTTCTGCCCTTCATACCTCATAACCACTCTTCTTATCCTCACCTACAACTCGAGACCTCTCCTGTTTGCCTTCACAGGAGACTGACTTAGATATTGGAAGGTCCACCAATGGGGAATCCCCCACCTTCTCATATTCAGACTTTCTTGTTTTTGGTGCTTTTGTAGGACCATCAAGGAGGACCTATCACATGCCCTGCATATCTCCAGGCAACAAGGACTCCTTTGAGAGGTCCTATGACCACATCAAGATGCCAAGCTCCAACTCAAGGCACCCCTGAGCCATGTCCTCCTGTCGGCGATAATAGATTAGAGTTAGAGGAAGGGCCTATACCCATTAAAAAGGTCTTGAGTTTTCATCACTCAAGCTATGAAGGGCAAGAGGAAGGCCCTAAAGGGGCCATTTGCCATCCTATTAGAAGTCTCTATAGAGATGGTTGATCTTAGCCAGGTCCATCGAGAATTAGGTACCACAAGCATCAAATGCTCCTACCATCATCCTTGAATAGTTTTAGAAACTCTTATTACAGGTCAAGCATTGGCTACTATAGTACAAGGTCTGTGATAAGCCCCCTAGCAAGTGCCCTCAATACTAAGTAAACACTCGATCACGGCATGCCCAGATCTCTTCCACCCCTTTCGAGAAGTGCAAGATGGAGTAGTTAGCCTTGACTAGCCACTCCAACTGTTGCCCCTGGAGCTTCTTGCTTAGTTTACTAGATAGGGAAAAAGCTTCTCCCTGCCACTCCTCCAGGCCATCAAGTTTGAGAAAGGAGACTTGTCGCTATTAGACTCTCCAACAATATCACAAGCAAGGTGAGAGGAATGAACCTTGGCTTATTACCTCATTCTTATCATTTTCTTCTCCATGGGACTCTTTTGTTGGCCAGTCCCTAAGCCGTTGGTTGAAGGAGGGGTCCAAACCCCTAGGGTAGCTAGATTGAAAACTCCAAGATGCAGATCATCATCTTAAAGCCCTCTATCATCACCAGCTAGCTCCGGAGGGGTGAACCTTTGTTCACCACATGCCCACCTTTCTCGAGATAGATCATGAAGAAGCCAATCCCTCGTTGCTTCAAAGTGCCACCAGTGGAGACCTATGATACCACCATCTATCCTTACGAACATTTGGAGGGTTACAAGTCCCTCATGATGCTGCAAGAGACTTCAGACGCCCTGATGTGCAAGTCTTTTCTAATGAACCTTCGAGATGCTATTCGAGTTTGGTATATAAGACTTTCAATCGAGCCACATCCACTCCTTTCACGAGCTCTATCACCTTTTTGCTTTACAATTCTAAAGTAGCAGGAAGTCTAGGTGGGATACAAACACCCTTTTCTCCATCCAACAAGGGATGATAAATCTTATCAAAGCTACATGAGTCAGTTCAAGGTAGTCTTGTTGGAAGTCTACAACCTAAACTGATCGATAATGATATTGACCCTTAGAAAGGGGCTGAAAGCAAGACCTTTCTACTTCTTCCTTTTGAGGAAGTTCCCTTACAACCTCACTAAAATGCTCACCTGCATTGACAAGTACATCAACATGGAGGAGAGGATGGTGGAAAAGTGAAAGGAAAAAGGGGAGCAGAAGAGGGCTTACAGGGATAACCCCACTCCTTAGCTTAAGAAGTAGAAGAGTGGCGAGGGGTCATTCCATCGATCCTAGTCCCTGACACTGCCAAAAGAAGTTTATGCCTCTAAATGCCTCCTGGCAACAAGTCCTAATGGAGATTAAGGAACAAGATATTGTCCATTAGCTTGGCAAGATGAGCAAGCAGGCCCGGTGTGATCAAATGAAGTATTGTCACTTCTATCAAGACTACAGACATGATACTGAGGAGTATTTCTCTCTTGAAAAAAAAGATTGAGTTCTTTGTTCGATAAGGGTACCCGTGCACTTTCATCAACCATGCAAAGGATGCCGAACTACTAACTCATGAGCCCCTTCCCGCTCCAACACCACAGATCGACAATAGACCCTCTAGTGGTTCATAAATACCATCGCAGCAGGACTAGCAGTGGGGTGCGTGAGTTCATCTGCAAGGAAGGCTTATGCATGCACCGCCTAATTAGGGACCCCCCACCAAAAAGGCAAAGATCATAGATGTTATTTCCTTCTCCAATGCCAACTTCAAAGGCCTCAAGATAATGATGTTATAGTTGTTTCCATGACTATTGTTAATTTTGATATAAAAATTTTTTTGATAGATAATGGAAGCTTTGCAAGCATCTTTTTCTATGATGCCTTTTATAGGATGAATCTATTCAAAGATTGCCTCTAAAAGATCAGTTCTCCTTTGATTCGCTTTTTGGGAGATGTTATCATTGTTGAAGGTTGATACACTACCCATGGCTACAAGGCAAGCACTAAGGCAGGCAACTATCATGCTTGATTTTTAGTAATCAACATTACATCTGCCTACATTGTTATATTGGGAGGCTCGGCTTGGATACATTTCAAGCCATTGTCTTGACCTATCACCTACTGATGAGGTTTCCTATTTCTCAAGGGGTCAGGGATGGGTCATCCAATGCTAGAGGTGTGGAGGTAGGGTTAATCCTTGCTCGCCCCAACAATGTCATGGGAAAGCATGCTCTTTGCTTTAGCAACAAGATCTTAAAAAACAAAGTGGAGTATGAAGCTTTGCTAGTAGGTATGAGACTTACCAAGGAGCTCAGCATCCAGCATCTCTAAGTCTTCAATGACTCCCAACTAGTGGTAAGCCAGGTTCAAGGAGAGTATGGGGTAAAAGCCTCATCAATGGAAAGATATCTAAAAAAAGTATGAGAAATGGTCCCATCCTTCAATAGATTTGAAGTTTTGTAGATATCTAGAGTTAAAAACTCCTAGGTGGATCTGCTATTGAGCTGGCTGCCTAGGAATGCTCCGCTCTCCAAAAGCCAACCTTCATGGAAGCCCTTACTAGGCTGAGCATCGATGAGAATCCAGCTCTCGTGATGTAGTTATTAGATGTATATCCTAAAAGACAATCTAGCAAACACCTATTTTTTTTCTAGGATATAATTTTATATTTAATATTCTTAAATTAGATTATTTTTACCATACATATTATATATGTATCGATGTATCGTCCAAGAAATTAAAAGATAATAACACATGCTTTTTAGAGTTGAGAATTTGAGGCATGTATTATTATAAATTAATTTTTAAATTACTCCTAGTTATTAGATCATCATGGGGATGGTGATGATCTGGTTAAATTAGTATATGAATCTCTTTCCTTTCAAGTAGATAAGTCCAAAGTCTATAATGTGGTAATACTAGAACAAGAGTACAGGTGGTTGAAAGATAAGAGTACTGAGTATGACCAAAGAACAAGAAGTTGTTTAGATTTCTAATCACTTGTTAGTGACTTTCTTGATGCTATAATTGTGTGAGTAGTTCTTTGACCTATAGTACCTCAGCTGCTTATAGTAGAGTTGTTGTAACTTGATTGCATAATCACTTGGTTTTCTAGCCATTCAGATTCTTGCAATATATATTGGCTATAGTAGGTCCATTCTAGAAGTAGGGTACATACATAGATGTGATCTATCGATCTCGGTAGATGAGGGATAATCTTATGTAATTTGTGAGATCGAGTTTTAAAAATCCATGGCCATAGTAGTGTAAAGAATGAAAAGGGGTTTCATTAAGTTTCACATCATGAACTCGAGTCAAACAAATCTTACATATGACAAATGATGGGTTTTAACGAGTTTTCCATAATCTCTATTTTGTCGAAACTTTTGATAGAAGAATTGAACATGTGGTAACTATACCTAGGGATTCAATATATTCCATTCTATTATATTGCTACTATATATTACTGGGCATCACTAATAAATCGTGAGAACTCACTAAGATTATCTTGAGATTGATGAATCTTATTAAGCAGAGTTGAAATTATTTCAATCTATTGAAAGGGGCTTCAATGATACTATGATGGAGATCATGGTATATCTTACTATCAAACAAAATAGAACCTATGAGATTACACACAATAGAAATTTGACTTGATCAAATAGTTAGATCATATCCAATTATCAATATAATTGATAATTAGGATCAATTTATAAAAATTACAAATAAGAGGATCTACTAAAAGTTAGCATGGAGGACTTAATTGTAATAGTTGTAATTTAATTTTGGATTAGGATAGGACTTGGTTTAATTGTGTTTCCTTGTCCAAATTGGATTTGGAATTAATTCTTAGTTAAACTTGGCCTAATTTAAGTCTAATTGGTTTCTCCCAGTCCAAATTATATTTGGACTTGATTCCTAATTGAATTAGGATTGGATTTAACCAATTTGGATTCGAATTAGATTCAAATCATACTTGAATTGGACTCGATTAGGATGAGGATCCCAAAGTTCTAGTTTGACCAGGACTATCTCACATGACCCACTCCTAAAAGGATTTTGTGCCCCACCTTTTATCTCACTCCATATATTGCATGCAAATCTCTTTTTGCATGCATGAAATAAAAAGAGGAGAGAGAGGGTGCACTTCCCAAGGCTTGGATGCACACCCCTAGGATTCTCTTTCCTCCTCATGTGCATGGGAATTTGGGAAGGGAAGTCCAAGGGTTGGGAAGCCCACCTAGGTTCTCTTTTATCCATCAATCTCTCATCTAGTTTAAAGTATGAATTTGATTCAAACTTAAAAATTAAACCCGGGGGATAGAGTTCGCAATAGGCCCTAAGAAAGGATTTTGTGAATAGTTCATGCATGCATACAAGAAATCTGATTTCTCTCCAATGTCTCCCCTCTTTTATTCCTTTTTGATGCCATAGAGAGAGAGAGAGAGAGAGAGAGAGAGAGAGAGAGGGAGGAATAGTTCCTCTCTTCTCCTTCCTTCCTCCTCACGTGAACACCTTCATGCGATCTTCCCTCTTCCATCATAGTCTTCTTCCTTTATTCTTGAGAAGAGATAAAGATGAAGATAGATCTAGCCACTAAAGGAGTGAAGCCTACAAAGGAAATTAGTAGCCCGATGATTTTAGCATCTTCTAATCAAGATCGGCTTCATGTGGATACTTGCAGAGGTTGGATGCATGTGCAGCTCTTCAAGGAACCTCGAAGACATCTAGATCTTGAATCAAGGTAAAGGATTAAGCGAATCAGGTATGAGATTTGATCTCATGGTTCTCTTTATATTCAAATTTTTTGTATATCATGTCTCTCATATGAGCTAGATCTATTAAGTGTTTTACAGATAAGATATGATGTATGCTAGTTACATTAAAATTATTTTAATCTAATTTATTTCTGCTGCTTTCAAAATTTTAAAATCTACAAGCATGAAAACACTCTAAAACTAATAGTAAGTGAACCATGAACCATGTTGGGTGGATCCCTTATTCAAGTACCTGCAAGATATGCTTTTACCAAAGGACAAGGCTAAAGTTCAAAAAGTCAAAATCTTGTCATTGCGGTATATAATGCTCGAAGAAAAGCTATACATGTGATCCTTCTCCTTATCTCTCCTTCACTACCTCTGATCCTCTAAGACTGATTACACCCATTATAAGGTTCATGAAGGCATCTGCGGTAACCATCTAGGGGGTAGAACCTTAGCCTATAAGATCCTATGGTAAGGGTACTATTGGCTGAGTATCTATGAAGATGCAACAGAGTTCATGAGATGTTGCATTTGGTGCTAGTGACACACCACTGTCTACCTATGGCCTCTCTCACCCCTATCAGCTTTCCATGGCCATTCTTATAACGAGAAGTGAACATCCTTAGCCCACTTCTATTAGCCACAAGATAGAGAAATTTTTTTATTATAGCAATCAACTACTTCACTAAATAGGCCAAGGCAAAACCACTTGCCTAGATCACTAGGAAAAATGTGGCAACTTCATATGGAAGTCTATCATCTACCGATTTGGTTTGTCTAGTGTCTTCATCACTAACAATGGATGATAGTTTGATAATGCTTTCTATCAAGAGTTTTGCTGGAATCTTGACATTGGTCATCGCTTCACCTCAGTCGAACACCCCTAAACTAACAAGGATGCTGAGGTGACCCACCAAACCATTCTCAAGGCTTGAAGACTTAGCTGGACAAGGCCTAGGGACTCTGGGTCGATGAGCTACACAACATCCTTTGGGCCTATCATATCATGTATTAGCTCTCGATGAACGAGACACCTTTTTACCTCACCTACAGAATCAAAGCTGCATTCCCCTAGAGATAGGTTTTCCCTCATACTGAGCGGAGAACTTTGACATACAAAGGAACTCCAAAGGCTTGCGAACAAACTTAGACCTCCTGAGGGAAGCCAACGAGAAAACACAAATTTGGATGGCGATGTACTAACAGTGGGTCTCCAATTACTACAACTGCAAAGTGAAGGGAAAGTATTTTCAATACAAAGACCTAGTGTTAAGGAAGATAGAAGTTAGCCAACCAACGGAGCAAGAAAAACTTTTGCCAATTGGAAAGGTTCGTATTGTGTTACTAAGACTATGCACCCTGAAATCTATCGACTAGAATAGTTGGACAAGATGCTCTTGCCGTGTACCTAAAACTCCATTAACCTCCAACCTTACTATCAATAAAGTGTATCTCTCAAAAGCTTTGTAAAGCTGATTCTACAAATGAAGCATCTTTTTTATCCAAAGAAGGTGTCCTCAAGTAGCATAGAGTCGAGACAGCATAAAATCCTAACTGTGCTTAAACCACCTAGGTCAAACCATCATGCCTATTATAAAACCCTAGCTATGCTTGAATGCCCCAAGTTAGGCCAACATGCTTGTTATGAAACATTTGCTATGCTTGAACACCCAAGGCTAGACTACCGTGATTGTTATAAAATCCAGACTATGCTTCAACACCCCATATCAGTTGTCATGCCTATTATGAAATCCTGACTATGCTTAAATGCCCCATTTCAAGCTGATATGCTTGCTATCGAAATCTTGATGGGGCTCGAACATCCCAAAATGAACTACCATGCTCACAAAGCTACAATCCTTAGGTTGCATTTGGTGCATGTCCAAGCAATTTTGAAAGGTAATGTAGCTAGTAATGTGGATTGCCAGCAATGTTAATTACAAGTAATGTGAATTATTATATTTGGTACACGAAGGTAATGTTATATAATATAAAAATAGATTTTTTTAAATATTTTTAAATCAAAACTATATTTTATTTATAAAATATAGTTTTCTATATTTTATCCATTGATTAAAAATATATTTTTTAATATTTGATATTAAAAATATATTTTTTATATTTGATATTAAAAATATAAAAAAATATTTTAGATTTTAGATTTTTATGTAAAATAAAAATGTGTATATTAAATAGATGATATATTTAATATATTACTTAAATATATTAAATAATATATTAAATTTATATATTATTAAATATAATATAATATATTTTATATTTTATAATATAAAATATATTATATTATATATATATTAATGTAATATAATATAATATAAAAATATTATATTATAAATTATATAATAATATATTTATCATATTATATTTTAAAATATAATATATATTATATAATGTTATATATTATTACAAAATATTAAATATATTATATTATATTGTATGGAAAAGAAGAGGAAGAATGGGAGGGTAATTTAGTAATTTAGATTATCTGAAAGGTAGTGATCTGGATTACTATCCCTCTTAGAGGTAATCTAGATTGTCTTTTAGAAGGTAATCCAGATTATCAGATATATAGATTACCATCCAAAAAAATATACTAAATACAGTAATATGGTAGGTGCCATTAAATTACCGATAATCTAGATGAATTACCTGCTACCAAATGCAACCTTAGAGATGAACATCATTCCCTTGGGTGGAAGCAAGATTCTTGGATAACCACAAGCCAAGAATCTTGCTTCCACCCAAGGGAATGATGTTCATCTCTAAGGTTGCATTTAACAAGTAAAAGCATGAGGATAAATCAAGAAGAAAACATATTCTTTATTAATGATTCTCAAAGTACAAGATCATGGTATGCAGTCAAGGTTACACTCTACATAACACAAAAAAAAAGAGAGAAAAACCCTATATGTAAAGCAAGATTCTTGGATAACCACAAGCCAAGAATCTTGCTTCCACCCAAGGGAATGATGTTCATCTCTAAGGTTGCATTTAACAAGCAAGAGCATGAGGATAAATCAAGAAGAAAACATATTCTTTATTAATGATTCTCAAAGTACAAGATCATGGTATGCAGTCAATGTTACACTCTACATAACACAAAAAAAAGAGAGAAAAACCCTATATGTGACCCATCGACGACTTTGAAAGGAAGCACAAGCAAGCCCCATACCAAAAAAAATGGGGGATAGGATGCTCCTCTAGGGATTCTATTGCCAGCAAATCCAGTTATTACCCTAACCATTTTCCTAGGGGATCGGCTTCTTGAGCTCAACACCAAGAAGCCCCTTTGCATGATCGCCCATCCCAACTTGAGCCACCAACCTAAGCGGGTTAGCCAGGCATGCTGCTGCATCACCCATGGTGCTAGGAGTCTAACCCAAGTGACCTATAGCTACCCTCACTATAGTGATCGAGGGGCTTTTGCCTGATACCTTCCATTCCAAAGCCAGCATCCCTCAACACCCCCTCATCAGGATCCCATGGGATCACCATGAAGGAAGGGGAGAGCCCCTCCATCGAGCGATTGATTGCAGTCACCTTCTCGTGGCAAGAGAATAAAAATATGGGAATAGGAGTTTCTCCATCAACTTCCTCACAAGTTCTAAGCTTGGAATGGGAGACTTATCCATGGAAGCTCACCCTGTCCTCTATTTACAAGGATCCTGGGCAGAGCTCTGCCACCAACTAGGCTAGTACGAGCATGCCTTGTGTCACCACCTTATTGGCTACATAGCATTCCCTAAAGATGAAGCTATTGGGAATTGTATCCAATGCCAATTGTCTAACTTGTAGACCGTTGTATTTTCTAATTGTATATGAATTATTATAAATAAAAATTATTTTTGGTAGCTCATCACATTGAATCTTCCTGTAATGAACTCTTATATGATGGAGTCCTTAGAACTGCATCTTATACAATAAAGAGAGGATTCATCGTGTGGTTCTTAAATCTGTTCATGACCAAATAATATATTATCATAAGATGATAATGTATCGAGTATAGGTCATTGTATGCCATATAGGTTGGTTGTCCTCTTAACCAAGGACTGTGATGATATCAGTATGGCATGCAGTGAAGTATAGGATATTTTACTGAATGTGACTGACCTATAGAGTACTCTTCTGTCAAGTGTTGCTCGCGAAAGGATATGGATATAAATATCCCTTAGACCTGAGATCATCATGGTGACTTACAAGCAACTCACTATAGTTTGGTACCGGACTACTTGGATTCTAATCTAATGATGGAAGGTTTCTAGGTACAATCGAATACTTGTAAAATCGGTATATGAGTCAGATAGGATTGACCGCTCTAAATATTAGAATAAATTCTCACTACTATGTTTTAATTTAGCAAAATCTTGACCAGGATAATTTTTATGAGGAGTCACAGGACTTGTGATGTTGAGATACTTTATGGATGAACTATTTGAGGGTTGGCAATTAAACCCTGAAGTCATCCTAAGCATTGAGGGTCAACGAGATGAATTATATGGTAATCATATGTTAAAGGTTCCTGATTATTGCTCTACAACTTTTGAGCTATCCAAACATTGGTTGTCAATACTAAATGGTGACTTCGATTAGTATAGGAAGTGTTATTATGCTATCGACTTAGTGTTTGAACCTATGGGATCATATATAATAGGAGTTTTTATCTAATCTGATGGCTGACAATGATTGTGAATC
This sequence comes from Areca catechu, assembly GCA_021397845.1. Classification (NCBI taxonomy): domain Eukaryota; kingdom Viridiplantae; phylum Streptophyta; class Magnoliopsida; order Arecales; family Arecaceae; genus Areca; species Areca catechu. Next base: position 188,700,286 of record CM038051.1, read on the forward strand.
ATTTTAGAATTTAATTATCAATATGAATGATAATTAACCTTGAGTTAATACTTAGATGAGTCGACACTTCAATGTATCGACACTTGAGGTTTTCTAAGTGTCGACTCATCATTGTTGCAAAAGTTATGACAGGAATTTTCACTAAAAGTTGATGAATATTGAAGGATTAATCAATAATTGGATTCCTGGTTAACTTAATTTTATTGAACAATGAAATTTTGATCAACCCAAATATGATTTAGCTTGAACTCGTGTTGAGTCCAATTCGATTAGACCTAACTCATACACCCTAATCTATGTTTTGAATTTGAATTTTGAACTCAAATTTAAACAGGTTTCTATATTCAAATTTAAACTTGAGTTTTGAACTTGTGTTGAGTCCAATTGGATTAGACCTAACTCATACACCCTAGTCTATATTTTGAATTTGAATTTTAAATTCAAATTCAAATAGGTTTCTGGATTCAAATTTAAACTTGAATTTCAAACTTAAATTTGAATTTGAACTTGAATTTTGAATTCAAGTTCTTATCTTAACCTCCCTAACTTCTATCCCCTTATCGCTCCCTAATCTACTCTAACTCCTTAACTCCCTTTGGGTGCCTATTTAGAATGGATGGCTGGTGGGTGTGTTAGGGTGATCAGAAATTGATCTAAGTTAGAGAGAAGGTAAGGACTAGCTAAAGGTTTTCTACCTAAGAAAAAGCTAGAATGGGGAAGAGAGGAAAGGGTTTTGGGTGTGTGTTTCCTAGTATCTTTACTAGGATTTGAGAAGAGAGAAAGGAAAAGGGGTTTCCAATTCATCTTCTCCACCTCCTTTATTGTTCCACATGTTCTTCTTTGGCACCAGGAGTATCCCCGTATCCAGAAACAGGAAGGAAGATCAGCTGTTGAGGTTCCATTGGAACAATATTCTAAGGAGACTGGTCAGGATAGCATTCCTATGTAGATCATCTATAGAGGCCAGACATATTATGTGGCTAACAAGGTCTTCATACCTCCACCTTCCAGCAACAGTGAGCATCGTCTACTACTAAAAGGTAATGTATTATTGAACTCTTTGGGTGTAGATATAGTCTTCAGCATCAGGTTTGTTGCATAGATTCATCTATTCTCAAAAGATTTGTATGTCATTTTATATTTTAGCTTAGTTGTATATATATCTTTATCATATCATGATCCTATGTAGGCTATGTATTGATTTAATCATGTGCATGTTTAGATTAATTAGATTAATCTTGATTTGTGCTGCTTATTTATTTCAAAATATTTTGAAATGCATGCATAAAATAGCCTAGGTTTCCCAATAGTGATATCCGAGCACTAGATTTATATGGCATGATAATCATGTATATAAACTGAAATATTGAAATAATTTTTATATTTGCTTAGTACTTGGATTGGGTGGATTCACCAGGCTATCCGTCATAAGAGATAGATAGGGTTTAAAGGCCTTCACTTTCCATTCAATGGGATCTCTTATGGTATGTAGAGATGCTACTTGTATCATGACCCATGAAGAAGAACCATAAAAGGAGCTAAGATTAAAATAGTTTTAATATAGATTATCCAGATCTGAAGATCATGAAACATGTTTAGATAAGATCTAAAAGAAGTTTATGATATGTTATGTTAAATTGTTTTGCATAAACTTCAAATCTGGAAATGATATGTTTTCTATCAGCTTATAGGTTACGATACATAGCCTTGAAGTATCAACACTTAGACCCGGTGAGTTGACACTTGCTCCTGCAAGTGTCGACTCAAGACTATAGATTGAAAGAATGGTTCTCTGTCTTCTCTTGTGAATCAATGTGATAGGATCAAATGTCAACTCACTGTGACTCAACTCATAGAAGTGTCGACACTTGACCAGGGAGTGTTGACTCATAGTAGAGAATAGAAAATTCAAAATGTTGAATTTTGTTGTAAAAATCATTTTACAAATTAAGATTGAAATTTTTTCAATAGGAAGTTGATGAACTTAATTAGAAATTAAGTTTTAATGACTAGAAGATCTAGATTTAAGAATGAAAGATCTTAAATCATTTTTATAAGCCTTTGGGTTCATGGGTTAGCTCAAGTCAAGTTCATTAACTAGGTTAGACCTAGGATTAGAAGAATTAAGAGGAGAAAATAAAATCTAATCAAGTATTGAGTTAGGTCCTCTTCTCTCTTAGATCATTCATAATAATTATAGTTTGATTAAGTTCATACCTTTGATTGGACCTGATATGGCTCAATGGTTAGATCCGAGATTTTAGGCTAGTCTAATCGAATCTGGTAAACCAATTAGTGTCTAAGATAAGTTTAGCATTTTGATCATGGTTCTTGGGACTACCTCTTACCTAGCCAACTCGTTTGGTATCTAAGAAAAGAGGTTAATGACGGAATCCACCGATTGATCTCACTTACCTAGCTAATGTGGTCAATCAGGTTTACTACAAATCCTGCACCTGACGAGCCCACTCCTGATGCTCATGATACAATCAGAGACATTATCAAAGTGGCTCTTTGACCATAGCACTATACGATTCATAATGTTAGTGGCTATGAATTATGAGTTCAATTGCAAATTTGTGAAAGCCAGCTAGAAGAAATCCTTCAAAAGTTGATGGAATACTTTGGCACACTTGAAGATGTTGAGTGGCATGAGACTTTTTGTACTATTTTCAATCCTTGGATGTGTGAAGGGACGTCTATCACTAATCATGTGTTGTACATGATCGAGCAAATCGAGCACCTAGACAAACTTGCCTATCCCTTGCACGAGCAGCTTAGAAAAGATGCGATCTTGAGTTCCTTGCCTGCTTCCAACCTAGACTTTCTTGATCATTATAAATGATGAGGCTTGTAGTAAACTACCATGGTTTGCTAGGATTACTTCAAACCTATGAAAATCATCACCAATTCCACAGGGAGTCGATAAATCTAGTAGGAGGTTCTTCGATAAGGCATCATCCTTTTAAGAAAAAGAAGAAAAAAAAGAATAAAAATAAGAAGGAGCAGCATGCTGGGCATCACAACCCAGTCAAACCAAGAAGAATAAGGTCGATAAGAGTCAAGCAAAGTACTTCTATTGCAAGAAGTAGGGTCACTGAAAGAGAAATGTCCTTTTTATATTTCTTTCCTTGGCTCGAATAGGCCAAAGAAGAGAAGTGCAAGGGGTTGCTAGAAACGTATTTATATAATTATGCCTTGTAGTTTTTTTATCTATGATACTATTACTTGAGTATTAGATACTAGAAGTCCTATTCATATTTGCAATTCTTTGCAAGGACTTCAAGTTAGTAGGAGATTTGAGAATGGTAAGAGGTTCCTAACATAAGAGATGGAAGTTAAATTCCAGTCCTAGCTTTAGGAGTCATCAAACTAGTTTTCAATTTTGTAATGTCATTTTAAGTGAATATAACTATTATTCATCTTTTCTTTTAAATATCATTATGTAGGCCTTTTAGCCAATGATGATTATAAACTATTAATAAAGAATGATGTTTGCAAAATCATTATGAATGATCTTGTTTTGATGAATGGATAATTGCAAAATGGTATATATATACTGTCATGGTCTATTAGAGTAATGTACACTTCCAGCAAGTGCTCTAGGTTAGAGATGTCAGTGATACATATCTTTAGCACTATAGGCTAGGTTATATTAATAAGAACATGATAAATATGTTGATAAAAGAGGGCATTCTCGATGTTAGTGATTGTGAATCATTGCCAACTAGCGAGTCTTGTCTTCTTGGAAAGATGATCAAGTCACCTTTTACTAGAAAGGGTGAAAGAGATAGTGAAATTCTAAGTCTAGTACATACTAATGTATACAGATCTATGAACATCAGTGCTAGGGGTGGGGATAATTATTTCATTAAATTTATAGATATTCTTTCGAGGTATAATTATTTATTTCTCATGAGACATAAATTTGAGTTGTTTGAAATGTTCAAACAATATTGTAATGAGATAAAAAAATAAACTGAAAAGAATATTAAAACTCTTTGATCAGATCAAGGAAAAGAATACATTATCAGTGAATTTTTGACATACTTAGGAAAGAATGGGATTCTCTCTCAATGGATATCACCTAGAACACCCCAACTCAATGGAGTGTTTGAAAGGAGAAATCGAATCCTGTTGGACATGGTTCGATCCATGATGGACTTTGCTAGTTTGCCAATCTCTTTTTAGGGATATACTCTTGAGTCAACCTTTTATATTATTGATAAGGTGCCAAGCAGTCTATTAATAAAATGCCATATGAGATATGGACAGGACGTAAGCTGACATTCTCACACCTTCAGGTCTGGGACTGCCGGCTTATGTCAAATATTTGAAAATGAATAAGTTGGGACCTAGGTCTAATCAATGTCTATTTGTTGGATATCTCAAAGAAACCAAAGGGTATTACTTCTACCATGTTAAAGAATAAAAGGTGTTCGTTAGTCTTAGGGTTACCTTTTTAAAAAGGAGTTTTGAAGAAGGAACTAAAGCTACTAAAATTGAACTTAGTGAAATTCAATATGTAGATAAATTGATACATTTAAGCAAATTATAGAACCAGCTTTGATTAGATCAGACCCAGAGTCCATAGAGGAACCATTAAAGAGATCTGGTAGAGTACTGTGTTAACCAGATAGATACTATGGTTTCTTAATCCAGAATGGTGATCCTATTGAACTTGATAAGAATAACGATGATCCAATCAACTATATGGATGCCATGCGGAGGTTCGACTCTGATAAATGGCTTGGAGCCATAAAATTTGAAATGGAATCCATGGAGATCAACAGCGTATGGACACTTGTTGATCCACCTGAAGGGATAAAATTCATTGGATGTAAATGGATTTTCAAAAGGAAAAAGGGTGCAAATAGATAAGTAGAGGCCTATAAAACCTATGGTTGTCAAGGGATATCATCAACATTATGGTATTGACTATGATGAGATTTTGTCCTATAGCAATGCTCAAGTCCTTCAGATTATGCTTGCTTTGGCTGTACTTTGACTATAAAATTTGGCAAATGGATATTCAAATAGCTTTTCTAAAAGAGAGCTGATGAGGAGGTATATATAATGCAACCTAAAGGGTTCACATCCATAGATGGGTCAAAGGTATGCAAGTTTCAGAGATTCATTTATGGACTGAAGCAGGCATCTCAGAGTTGAAACATGCATTTTGATAAGACAATCAAAATATATGGTTTTGTTAAAAAAGAAGAGGAACCTTGCATTCATAAGTGGACTAATGGTTCTATGATAGTATTTCTTGTGTTATATGTGGATGGATTCTCTTAATCGGGAATGCATCCCTGCACTACAATGAATAAAAGTCTAGTTATCATTTCAGTTCTCTATAAAGGACTTGGATGAAGTTTCTTATATCCTAGGAATGAAGATCTATAAAGACAGATCTAAGAAGCTACTGGGATTGTCTCAGTCTATGTATATTGATATTATGCTGAAATGGTTCATAATAGAGAATTCCAAGAAAGGCTATCATCCGATAAGCCATGAAATTTCTCTCTAAAAAGGATTGTGCAATAACTCCTAAAAAGAGAGAGCATATGAATAGAATCCCTATGCCTTGGTAGTGGGGTCTATAATGTATGCCATGATATATACAAGACCAAACATGGCATACTCACAAGGGATAGTGAGTAGATACCAATCTGTGACACAAGTGTGAGCAAATACCAATCTGGCACAAGTGAGGCCCATTGGAAGGTAGTGAAAATTATCCTTAAGTTTTATGAAATACTAAAAATCAATGGCTCATTTATGGAGAACCTGACTTAAAACTTGTGGGGTATATTGACTCCAATTTTGAGTCAGATAGGGACGATGCAAGAGTGTCAGGTTTTGTCTTTAGCCTAAATAGTGGAGTGATTTGCTAGAAAAGTTTCAAGCAGCACACCATGGCAAACTCAATTTGCAAGGCAAAATATATTGCAGTATCAGATACGGCAAAGGAAGCTGTATAGTTACAGAAGCTCTTTAGCAAGCTTGGAGTAGCATCCTTCCTTGATAGTCCAGTTCCCTAATATTATGATGGCACTGGAGCCATTGCTCAAGCCAAAGAGTCAAAGTTCCATCAATGCACCAAGCATATTCTAATGCCGACCTATTTACTAAAGCTCTCAAAATCAAAGAGTTAGATATTCACAAATGGAAGATGGGTATTAGATACTATTCTGATTAGCTTTAGTCCAAATGGAAGTTATTGGAAATTGTATTCTAATGCTAATGTCTAACCTATAGATGATTGTATCTTGTAATTATATATGAATTATTATGAATAAAAATTATTTTTTGATAATTTATCATATTCCACTTTCTTGTAATGAGCTCTTGTATGATAGAGTCCTTAGAACTACATCTTATACGATAAAAAGAGGATTTATCATTGTGGTTCTTAAATCTATTCGTAATCAAATGATACATTGTTATAAGATGATAATGTATCAAGAATAGGTCGTTGTGTACCATATGGGTTGGTTGTCCTCTTAACCAAGAAGTATGGAGACACTGGTATGACATGCAGGTAAAGTGTAGAATATTTCACTGAATGTGACCCATCTACGGAGTACTTTTCTACCAAGTATTACTAGCGAAGGGATATGTAAGTGTCTCTTAGATCTAATATCATCATAGTGACTTGCAAGCAATTCATTATACTTTAGTGCCAGATTGCCTGTATTTCTAATCTAGTGATCAAAGTTTTCTAGGTGTAGTCAAGGACTTATAAAATCGGTATATAAGTCAAGATGGAATTGACCCCTCCAAATATTGGAGTGAATGTCTCATTATGTTTTAATTTTACAAAACCTTGGCCAGGATAGTTCTTATGAGGAGTTATAGGACTTGTGAGGTTTAGATACTCTATGAATGAACTGTTTAAGGGTTGCAATTAAATCCTAAAATCATCCTGAGCATTGAGGGTCAAAGGGATGAATTATATGGAAACTATATGCCAAAGATTTTTTATTATTGCTCTGTAACTTTTGACCTATCCGGATGTCAAGTGCCATTGCTAGATGGCAACTTTGATTAGTACAAGAACTGTTCCTATGCCACTGACTTAGTATTTAAACCTATGAGGTCATATACAATAGGAGTTTCTACCTGATTTGATGGTTGATCAATGATTGTGAATCATTTCATGGTTTAATTATCAATATGATTAATGGTTAACATTGAGTCGACACTTTAAGTTTTTCTAAGTGTCGACTCATCATTGTTACAAAAGTTGCAACAGGAATCTTTTACTAAAAGTTGATGAATTATTGGAGGATTAGTTGATAATTGGATTGCCAGTTAACTCAATTTGATTGAGTAATAAAATTTGGGTTAATCCAAATATGATTTGCTTGAACTCGTGCTAAGTCCAATTGGATTGGACCTAACCCATGCACCCTAGCCAATGTTTTGAATTTGGGTTTTGAATTTGAATTCGAACAGGTTTCTGGATTTAAATTCAAATTTGAATTTAAACTTAAATTTTGAATTCATGTTCTTACCTTAACCTCCCTACCTTCTCTCCCCTTATCTTTTCCTAATCTACTATAACTCCTTAACTCCCTTTGGGCACCTATTTAGAATGGGTGGCTGGTGGGTGTGTTAGGGTGATCAGAAATTGATCTAAGTTAGAGAGAAGGTAAAGACTAGCTAAAGGTTTTCTACCTAAGAAAAAGCTAGAATAGGAAAGAGAGGAAAGGGCTTTGGATGTGTGTTTCTTAGTATCTTTACTAGGATTTGGGAAGAGAGAAAGGGAAAGGGATTTTTGATTCATCTTCTCCACCTCCTCTATTCTCCATAGGTTCATCTTCGACACCAGGAGTATCTCGGTATCTAGAAATAGGAAGGAAGATCAGCTATTGAGGTTCCAGAGGAGCTAGTACTCCAACGGAATTGGTCAGAATAGTATTCTTGTGTAGATCATCTGTAGAGGCCAAACACACTCTATGGCTAACAGAGTCTTCATACCTTCACCTTCTAGCAGCAGTGAGCATCATCTGCCACTAAAAGGTAATGTGTTATTAAACTCTTTGACTATAGATATAATCTTCAGCATCAGGTTTGTTGCATAGATTCAATCTATGCTTAAAAGATTTGTATGTTATTTTATATTTTAGCTTAGTTTTATATACATCTTTATCATACAATGATCCTCTATAGGCTATTTATTGATTTAATCATATGTACGTTTAGATTAATTAGATTAATCTTTTGTTTCCACTGCTTATTTATTTCAAAATGTTTTGAAATATATGCATGAAATAATCTAGATTTTTCAACATAAGTATCTTGGATGCCCCATCCACCAACTCCCCACTTAGAAAATCATAGTATTTAAGACCGTGGGATTCTCAAGCATGAAGATATGCCTTGATTGACGAGCAGTCTATCTCCTAGATCTTCTAAAAGGCTCACACCTCGAGATCTTGGATCTCATGGGCAATACTCAAATGGCCATGGGACTCGATCCTCTGTGTGGCTAGGAGGGGGACAAATGGCCCTAGCATAGTAGACTCATGAATCAACACAAGGGCTGCCCTAAACTACTACACTATCTGCATCGTTGATAGCCTAAGGTATTGCCCATACATATTTGCATGCATGCACGCGTGCGCGCGCACATATATATATACACATGCACGCACACGTTTACATACATACATATATATAGAGAGAGAGCGCCAGGCTAGTCGACTAAATTTGGACTTAAATCTAGTCATATCAAAATTAGATAATAAATATCTTACATTGATGATCTCTAAACTGTTAGATATAATCTAGTACCTTAAAATTACTTGCGCACCAAAAATTATGTAATTTAAAGATTCTTAACCTCTGCATCAAATGATCAAAAAATATATCTAATTTAATTTTATTTAGACTATCTAATTTTCGACTACTTGATACATAGATTAGGGATCTCCAAATCATATAATTTTTAGTATGTTAGTCGTTTTGAAATAGTAGATCATATTGAATGGCTTAAATTATCGATATAGAATCGCTATTATAAAGTTTTGACTTGATTAAATTATAACATATATATATATATTATGGATATAGAATCGCTATATAGAGTTTTGACCTGATTAAATTATAGAGTTTTGACCTGATTATCGATATAGAATTGCTATTATGTATGTATGTATGTATATATGTATGTATATATGATATATGTATATATGTATGTATGTATATATGTATGTATGTATATATGTATGTATATATATATGTATGTATGTATATATGTATGTATGTATGTATGTATATATATATATATATATATATATATATATATATATATATATATATATATATATGATATATATATTTATGTATATGATATATATATTTATGTATGTATGCATGCATATATGTATATACAAACATAGGTACATGCATATGTACATATAAAATAATATAATAATAACATCCATCAACAACATATGAAGAAGTTATCCCATGGAAAGTTCTATGCATCATGCAATAGCGAAGCAGCTAATAATTGGATATATGAACAAATTTGTCAACTTATTTAGATGATTCTGACTCTTATCAACAAGGCAAAAATTTATATTGGTTCAGTAAGACTAAAATTTGGTTGCCAAATGCTTACACCAAATGGCAAATTTGTTTCTGTATACAAGTAGCTCTCCAGTATTTGTAGTAGGAATGAAAGTGGATCGAATAATATATTTAAATTTATTTTGTATCCGAATCCATCAAGATGTGGATAAAAATTTGGATATCAGACTAATATTCATATATATATCTATATCCTTCGAAAAAAAATAAATATAGATATGGATAAATAACTATTGAATACATATTCGAATATCCGATTCTATTTATAATCTTATTTATTTTATATAGTATTTATCAATTTTTTAAAAAATATATAATCATACTAACATACTATTAATTCGTTTTACAATTCATTTATTAATTTCATTGATTTTATGGTCCTAAAATTTAGATATCTCATTTGTATCTATATTTATAACTATATTTTTAATATCTATTTAAAATAAATATGAATATAAATTTTTATATCCTACTAATAACTGTATCCGCCCCTTTATTTGTCAAATAAGATAAAAATAGACATGGATGCCTATATATGATCTAGTTTCGGTCCTAATTTGTAGTAATACACACCGAGGCCTCTATCCTTCCCCTGGCCCTTAATGATTGCCGGGATACCTACCGATATACCAAGTCACACATGCAGTGGTCCGACAATAGATTAACATGAATGTTTCAAACAGCAGAACTGTTTAGATGTACAAAGATAATGTTATTGATATAAATCCATCTTATTATAAATTCTAGATTAAATTACAAAAATCTTCTTTAAATTTATGTTGATTACACTTACATCCAATAATTTGTAAAACTCATGGTAAATTAATAGCATTCATGCAACCGTTTATGTCATGTGAAAAATTGAAATTGTTGTTGGATGAAAAAAAAGATACATACATTTTCTTATATCTTTATGTCACTTAAGGGTGTTTTCATCATTTTTGAAATTTTTCTGTTTTTGATATTTGGATCTTATTTAAGGATAACAATTTAACTAATGTTCTATTAAATTATAAGTATAGATAAAAATAAATCTTAATTAATCATAGATTTTTCAAACTATTAAATATAAATATAATTTATCTCTAATCTTAAGAACATTTGTATAATTTACCGACAGCCTTCCCAAAATACCAATTGCCACCTTCCACGGCCAGCGTGAATATTGTCATTCATTAGGAGACCCATGCCTAGTTAGAACAGAATCTTGTCCAATTAACGGGAATCATAACCATTTAATTTTCCAACTACACCCCTTTGAACACAAACCCTGGCATGGGTATGGCCACTGAGACAACACTCAGGTCATACAAATCCAAGTTCTCTTTTCAGAAACCTGACCGTTATGTCTTTCAATTTTATGGAAGTCCGTTCAATCCCAAAACAAATTATTGTAGCTTTGGACTTAAATAAAAAATTTTACCTCTAACGGGTCATTTTGTTGAGTGCGTTCGCAATACGATGGAGCAGGGGAACGAACATTACCTTCAGTATGCCAGAGTCCTGATAATTTTTGAAATGACTGAACATCTTTTGCCAATATCGTTCTTGCCATCCAAGACAACACATCCAACCGTACCTTTCAAGATGAATCATCATACGAGGGGATTTGATATTTGGCAAACTTTTACAACACCTCATGGTACTCTCACAGCCCCTCCTGCTGACGGTTATCATCAAGGACAACCAACTAAACAAGAAGCCCACCATGTGAAGTGACGCATCTTAATGATCAATGCATGCTCGTTGGATTCAATCATCTCTTCTACGATCACGACAATGTTCCAATCTCACCTTAGTGCTTCACATTTTTTAAATGCGTTTGCCATACACGCTGACTTGACAGATACGCTAGGTATTTATTGACTCGAATCTACGATTTCAAATAGACCTCATAAACCAATATGCTCATCATATTATCCTCACGAAATTATACAGTTTGACCTACATCTAGAGTTTGGATACAAATATTCCACGGTGCATCATCAAAAAGACCCACCACCTATTACTCCATAAAAGTCGGGTCTTATGGTGCGCCACCATGATTAGCGTGAATACAGAACCACTTGACTGATTGTTCGAACAGAATGGCAGTAACCAATCAGAAAAAACAATTTGAAACAATACATGTTGCATCCATGATAAAATATAGTTGAATATCCAGAACTTGGGGGGGGGGGGGGGGGGGGGGGGGGGGAAATGTTAGGCAGTTACATTCATAAGATGGATAGAGGAAAAATGGAAAGACGAAAAACAAACCTTGCAAATGCCTAGTGCATGCGACAACCATGGGTCCAGGCTACACAAAAGCTAAGAGCAGCTCTCACCAACCAAAGCATGTATAAAAGAACTACCTCGTGCACGCTTCTCCTCTCTCTCAAAAGAACAGAGATAAAGGCTACCAGTAACAGAACCTGTACAACTTCTATTCCCAATACATTTGTCCGGAGTTCCAATAAAGAGCACCAAAATTAAGCTCCTCAGAAGAAGATAACTTCCAGACAACTCCCACAAAGTATTATAACAGAATACATATATGCAGGGACTACCATGTTCTCTGGGACAGCAAAAGTTGACATTACGACCCAATAATATAGGAGAGAAGCGATGACCATGAGCACTTTACCTGACTTCCACAAATGTTCCCACCCTCGTGTGCTTGTGTTCCACGAGACATCGGCACAAATGCGTGATACCTAGAAATGATGTAGAGATAAATCACATACAACATGCTGTTATTAAACTATATCTTTCCAGCTGCATCAGCCAGGAACTGATTCAGAGGTTACAGGACCGCTGCCACCTCCCTGGGCACTAAAACCAGTCAGTGGCATTGATCTCTGAGCAAAATCAAGCAGCATCTTGCGCTGGTGCTCATTTGTATGAGGAAGACTTGCACGCAGCAGCTCCACAGGCATCTCCCTGTTTATAGCTCTTGCTGCTTCATCCCCAATAATTGAAGTGTTCGGTGCCTGCATAAGCAACATTTGCATTATACTGTCATATTTACTCAGACAGTACTTAGTGAGAAGACCAAAAAAAGCATCAAACGATGCTTGCCAAAGAGCTCGGTTAGACATGCTGTAGTTGCTTGCAGCATGGGGGCCTGTCAAAAGTTCTGTTGCTCGGTCAAGAACAAATTTTATAATTATGGATGCTCCATCACCAGCTGAACTTCCAAGTGGGCGAAGTGGTGGCTGTTCAGATGAGCAAACCACAGCAGCAAGGCAAGCACTCAGTGCACTTAGCTCCATATTGCGTGCACATGAAGAAACGGTCTTGGCAAGATTCAATGTTGTCTCTGCAGAGCTAGAATCTGATGGCAAACCACCAAACAAAAACCGTAGGTGCCGGAAAATGGCCATGCAGACTATCCGAGCGAGTTCACTTCCAGGAATAAGAAGCTGAAGGTAGCGTGACAGGAGCTTCCGACCCTTCGGCAGAGATGCTAAGCGAAGGAACACAAGATCATCTTTGGGGACAAGCCCAACTGAATGACCACCTTTACCGGGGCCAAGTGGATCGACGAGTTGTAGAGATGCTGCAAGGCCTTCCAAGAGGACCTGTCGCCTCCGTCTCAGTTGGAAGCCACCCTCTGGTGGCTGGCTAAACTGTAACATCCGGTCCACATCATCTACATCAAGGAGGAGGGAAAGGCCATCTTCAATGGTGATTCTAGCTGCCAGCATTGGCTCTTGTTCAAGGGGCTTTACTGAAGATTTCTGTTCATGAATGCCATCACCTGAGGCTGAAGGTGGATCAACCTCAAGGAGAGGGCGAGGCCTACGAATGGAAGAAAATGGAACCCTACCAAGTGCATCAACCTGAAGAAATGCTTGTGGCTCATTAGCTCGTGCCCGAGAAGGCAGATCCCTAATAAATGTCGGGCAGAAATGATGCTTCAGCCTTGAACCAGCAGACTTTTTTGCAAGACAAGCTTGGTGGTAGTAATCATCTATATAAGGATCACTGCTGTGAGTTGCAGCATGCTGCATTCTCAAAATGCTCTCAATCTCTTCAGCTGACATGTACTTGGACCTAAACTGTGGCCACCCATTATCGCCCTTCTGGCTGCTGGTATCAGAAGATTGTTGAGAAAATCGCATGTTCTGTTTTCCCCTTTGTGATTGTTTAGATCTCTGATCTCTTGAGTCAGACATACTAACTGCATCAAGCTTATTCCTTATTTGTGGAGGAGGATGAGAGTTGAATAAGGGAGGCTGCAGGCGAGAAAACTGGGGCAGAGATGGCTGGACCTGATGCAGTCGCTGCTGTTGCTGCGAAAGTAGCTGTGAAGGCATTAAGCCATTTGGCTGCTGCAAATGTTGCTGTAGGAAGTTAGGCAGCAGATTTGGATGTTCACTTGCAAAAAGGCTAGCTTGATTCAACCAGTGATTCTGAGGCCGGCTATTGATTGAGAGGCCTGGAGAGGCAAACTGAGAAATGTTTCCACCATAGTGCAATCCATGAGATAATCCTGCCAATTGAAGCTGAGCACCAGAAAAGGGAGAGAGATTTGGAGTCATCTGAAGCCCAGCAGTTAGGGATGGAATGCTTGCATGACGTGTGAGGTTTGGTGAAATCTGAGATCGACCACCAGGAGGAGGGTAGGATGTGAAAGATGATTTAGGTGCAAGCATTGGTTCCCTGGAGTATTGTGGTTGTTGAGGATATGAAGATGTTCTGTACAGGGGTTTAGATTCCGAAAGCCGTGATGATGAAGGATGTGGTTGTGACCACCATCGTCTACCCTCCTGAAAGTTTTCAGCATCTAATATATTCTGATCAATCCAGTTTGAAAAATCTGCTTCCTGTGTCCAGTCTGCAGTTGAAGAACCTGAAGAAACAACATACAATATTCAGCAAGACAGCAGAACATAAAAAACAATTTATCTGAACAGATGCATCATCAACCAATAATTTTTCACAAACAAAAGCAAGGTTTGCAATCTCAGTACCAATAATTTGTTCTCACAGATCAATATCATTTTTTACCAAAACTCCTATCAGTAATTGGTATTTTATCTAATAATACTGAAAGAAATGCAAAGTATGTTCAGTTCTTCATGCTGATAGTCCAAAATGAGAACCATATGAAGTGACAAGTTTTCTGATAGCATAATGTAATTGAACAAAGGATTAGGCCGTACATGCAAAGGCTAACCCAGTGTAATAATTGAGCATATTTTAGAATTTTTTTCTTATGAGAGAGGGTGAGGGAGAGAATGGGATGGAAGGCCCACACAGTGTACTTATACAGGTCAAAATGCTCGGGGATGCACCTCCCAAGTTCCAAACCTAGGACCTCCAATTGCAGGAATGGTGTAACCAGAGGGTCATTTACCAGTTCATAATCACCATGCCATGTTAAAACTGACTTGTAACTGAAAACCTACAAGGATGAAGGGATCTAAACTTGACCCTGCCCCCGCGCAGCCCCCCCCCTTCTTGGAAAAAAAAAAAAATCAAAGAACTTGTGAACCATGCTTTCTAGAAACATAATTAGGAACAATAAGATTATTAAGTAAAATACATAGCTAGATTACTTAATGTTCGAGCTTGCAAAGCAGATATTTAAATAAAAGTTGAGAAGGCAATATTTGGTTTGTACTAAAAATTTTGGAATGCTAAATATAATAGCCCAAGAATTTATATAGTTACATGCGCAGACATTCCACCTCCCTAGACATCATTCTTCTTGCTCCTTCCTTTAGGTTCTAAACTTGTTTACAATCGGCTTCAAACCATTTAGACTTAGGTCCTATTTGGGACTATTGTTACAATTTTTGAAACTTTTGGAAGTAGAGTATTAACAAAAAGCTATTTGCGATTTGGTAACTCCATTTATAAAATACTTTGGAACTTTAATATATGTTTAGCAAAATAAAAAAAAGTACTTTTAATGTAACAAAATGATAATAAAAAACATTGCATAATATTATATAATATAGAATAATACAATATATTACTATATATTAAATTATTATTTATATATAATATTATTATCATATAATAATATAATATAATATAATTATAATCATAATGTAAGATATAATGTAATATAATATAATGGATAATAATTTAACCTAATAAAAGGTTATAATATAACAGATTATATTATATTATTAAAATTATAATATAATAATAAATATAATGGATTACAACCTAATCTAATAATGGATTATAATATAACAGATTATAATAATAGTATAATATAATAATATTATAATGTTATTAAATATTATTATATTACATTGTTTTTATAATATAATAATATTATAGTATATTATACTATACATTTATATTATATCAAAATATTAATTTATTATATTATATTTTTTTATAGTATAATGATATAATATGATATGATACAAAATATAATTATGAGAACTTATTGATGAGTATTTTCATCATCCAAAAATTTTATTTAAATTAAAACAACTTCCTGACCGGAAAGTATTTTTATGGAAAAGCTTCAAACCCAAGTAGACCTTTTTCAGCTTTCTAGCAAAACTAAAACAGTTTCCTGATTTTTTTACCAAACACCATATCATCCAAAAGTGCTTTTAGGGGGGCTAGAAAGTATTTTTTAGCACTCCAAAAACTTAGCCACACTTTCTAACACTCCAAAAAACTTTAGCCTAATAGGACTTTATTCCATCAATACTTCACTGGTCATTGACCTAACTCAACAACTTCTCTAACAGTTTTTTCATATAACATTCACATGTGAAACCCCATCCCCGCACCTCCCCCAGCCTTCCCACCTCCACCCCACTTTTCAAACTTCATTAACAAGGCTTCCACTAATGTAGCTTCTCATGGCAACACATCATTCACATTGCATCACGTGCCTTTACCATGTACTTCTAATGTTATAATAACACACTCTGACATCTTTATAATAGGTATTCTTAAAAAGATATAACAGACATGATATATCCTGGAAACACATAAAGTTCAATGAAACTTGCTGCACACACAAAATAATTTTTCGCCATGGAACCATAACGCATTCAAATTTATATTCTACAATTGAAAAGGTTCATCTCGATCGCACTATAAAAAAATTATGATGTTTTTGCACAAAAAAATCTCATACAACCTTTGTGATAAAGTTTCTCAAAAAATATGGTATCATAATCACCTAAAACAGGTTGAATGCATCACTGCAGTTACAGAAATTAGAAGGATAATAAAAATTCATTTAGAAATTATATATCAAGATGGTTTTAACCAATGTTTTAAAAACTGTGGGATGGAGGTGTCCCAGTATCTCCATGAAACAAAATGCCCTGTTATCCCATCCCATCCCGGCAACGGTCCCAATTATGCATCCTAGTAAATAACTTATATCTTCCCCTTCTTTCCTTTTTTTCCTTTTTTCCCTTTTTTTTCTTTTTCTTCTACCTTCCTTTCTTTTATCTCCATTTTCTTTCATTTTATTATCCATTCATTTCTTTCTTTTTTTTTTTTTTTCTTATTCTTTCTCTTTTATTTCTTCCTTCTTGCTTTTCTTTTCTTCTCCCTTCCTTCTTTCATTTTTTTCTTCTTCTTTTCTTTCATTCTTTTCCTTTATTTATCTTCATTTCTTTCTTTCCTCTTTTTTCTTCTCTCCCTACATGGATGAGTTTCAGAGTCTCAACCCTGTCCCGATCCTATTTTCTCATAGAAACGGGATGCAACGGCCTTCCCACCCCCTCCATCCTCCCAGAACAAAAACTCTTGGTTTTGGCAACATCCAACAAAAATAAAGAACAATGAAATTCCCATTAGGCCTAGCTACAGGCTTCGCAGACCAATTCTGCTGTTATAAATATTCTTAATTGAATCATAAAGAGTCTGCAACAAGATTACTCACTTTCTCTGGAAAAAGATCCTCTATCACCGATAACCCCAGCACTCCTTGGATCACTAATAGTTCTGTTCAACTGACAACAAGATGAAAAACCTCAGTATATAACACTTCACTAACAATCCAGTCATGATTAGAGTACATCAAACATAAAAGATAATAATGGTATCACACATGCAGTGGAATTGCTAAATGCAAACAGCAAGCTTATTGGCTTATACAACAGAAATTTAAAAAAAAGAATATTAAAACACTGTAGTTTTTCGGTGGTTCATAGACATGATATCGGAAATTCAACTGATTAGCATATGCACTAGTAAGTTTCTATAATTAAAGTATCTCAGTTGGTGACCTGACATTTCACAAATGTACGTGGAGTAACGAAGGTCACTATAGTCAAATAGGTGAAACGGTGAACCACATCTGACAGATGAATAATACAAAGCAAAACCACCTAGGAAGAATGCAGCTTCAGATACACTTCAAAATTGAATGTAAAAAACTGAGAACTTCCCCAAGTTTCAGAGAATACAGTTTTCAACATATAGTGATAACAACTAGAGAAAAGGATTGTAAACAAAATGTTGAATTCAAGAAAGTTTTCCAAGATTTGGATATATGAACAAGATAGGGCACAGAGTGTGCCAGTTTTTTTAAACCAGACAGCCTCATGGTGGAGAAGCATTGGGAATTTTCCAAAAAAATCTCGGTTGCCAATTGTGGTTATTCGGCATTTTCCCAACTGAATAATTCCTTAAAATAACTGATTGAAGCCCCATATTTGCAATAGAAAGCAAATAGTTCGGAGCTTCTGAACCTAGGAAGAATGACATTAAACCATGTCTGGAATCACTATCACCATCTGGGAGGAACTTTAACATCCAAATTGATCCCAAGTAGCATCAATTATTTCTTCCCTAGAAAGTTTTTTTCTGATGAGTTTGCAGTTGCATAAGTACCTAAGCAGTCCGCTATACTAAATACCAGCACTCATAAGTTATGCGTGTTCATTAAATTCCTAGAAATTAAAATTTAAATTAACACTGGAATAGCAAAACTCCTCAATGAAATGAATCATGATATGCACTCCTGAAGCTTACATGAATTGATGAAATGAGCCACTAACAGGGTATGCACGCCACATCATAGGAGTACAGTTGGTCAACAGTCAATTTCATCAAAAAAGAATCCCCATCATTGATCAATATTATCCTATAAAAGTATATTAAACACAATTTCATTGGACATTTAAATGAAATCACAACACCCATAAAGTGTGGACAAGAAATACCAAAGCAATATTGTTCTCAATATCTTGGACCTATTATGTAGAACAGAGGCATTATAAAAAATAGGGGGCAAAGGAAATATATGTGAACTTTCCTATAAAATGACAATAAGGCCCAAAATGTTATATAATTCAAAGTGATAGGTGATTAAATGGGTCCAAGCATGACAAAATGGGTCCAAGCAAAAAAGATTGACATTTCAGAAATGAGAATGTTGAAATGGATGTGGAGTACAACTAGGAAGCTCAAATGAAAAACAAGTAGATCAATGGAGGCATATAAATAGCTCCCATTAGTAAAAAGTGGTGGAGAACCAATTCAAATGGTATGGATATGCTTGGAAAAACATACAACAAAGAATTTAGAAGAGCATGCAATAACACCAGCAACTAGCTGTAATAGGAACAAACACCAAATCAGGATCTGAACAGCTGATATAAGATACTAGAAGACAAGGCCTGATGGCCATGGTAATGATAGCATGTCATTATTAGGCTAAAATAAAGAATATATTAATTAGATAATTCCAAATTTCAAATACTTTTTCAGTAGGATCATAATTGTGATTAAGTTGTCAAAAGTGATCAACTTATGTAGACAACTGCATCATGCCCAGGTGAGCAGTTAAATGGACATGCAGGTAAATCTTATTTAAAAGTTAAAACTATTAAAAACTCAAATATATAAATATAACAAGAAATTAAGGCTGCAATTGGAAGTTTGTTTATTCCAAAATCATCATTTTATCCTTTTCATTAGTTTGAAATTTTAAGATTTTAAAAATTGAGCATCTTCAGGTGTCTCTGGCTGTTAACAGAAGAATTACAAAAATTGAGAAAACTGAACATGACAAAGAAGCAAAAACCATGAATTTAAACCAGGGTTTTCAAAACCATCCCAAACCTGGCAGTTCAGGATATACCGAACCATACTGGCCAAAAACCGGTACGGTTCGATCTTGAAAAACGGTCCAAGGATGCCGAACAGTCCATAAGCACCAAACCTGACCGGTTTGGGATGGTCCGGTATAGTATGCACCAGTTCAGTCCGATTTGGACTCAGTTTGGCCCTGTTCGAGTCGGATAATGTAGTAATGGAGGAGAAAAAGTTTTTTTCTCACTTTCACTAGGTTTGTACATGTACCACCATACCAATCATTGACCGGTACGGGCTCTGGTACCAGTTCAACGATCCTTAATTTAAACAATTCTACTCAAAAATTTCGATTTCACAATAGTAGGTCCTTCCGAAGTTTTAGCACACAACCAAGCACCTTACATTGCAACATAATAATTAGTAAATTCAAAAAACAAGAAAAATCTAAAAAATGTAGAACTATCGTAATTTTGCAGTATATCCAACAACCCAAATTTGCATTAATATAAATTATACAAGAAATGTAGAAAATCTAAAAGAAACAATTAACATTCATTTGCAGGCCTATACTAGCATAACATGACCTGTTCTGTCATAAAATGACAAGTTCCCCCCACAAACAACACAACAATAATATCCAAGCTAATGGAGAATCACCTCTACCAAATGGCGAATAATCAACAAAAAGTTGGAGGAACAACTACTTAAGTCATTTCTAAGTTTTGATTATTTAACTAATAAAGGAACATACATGTTTCATAATATTTGAAGGAAAGCAATAATATATTATTCAACTCTATGATATGACCTATCTAGCAATAAGCCATGGACATGGACATAACTGTCCCTCACAATGCCTAACCTGCCCTACTTAACTATGTAAACTGGACCAGCTTGGGCCAACCATGCAAATGTTTTAGCCTGAGTGAGCCACTTCTCCTCAACATATTCACACATGATGAGAACCAGGAAAAATAACCTGAACCAATAGCAACATATTGCAAGGTAGAAATGTTGGTTGAATGCAGGCAAATATCAAAGAAAGGTTCACATTAAAGCCATATATTAATAAATATTAAAACAGTCAATCCTAAGCAAATGGCTAAGCAACAGGCCATTGGAAGGGCACATCTAGTTGCAGCCTGCTGCACTGAACCTTATTGTTGATCGCATTTCACAGTTGCTTGCAGGAGCACCCTATAAAAAAGTGACTAGAGAAACAGAAAATAAATTCTAAAGATGGACATATTTCAGTTCATGAATATATTCGAGATATATAACATGATGAGATATATGAAGAACTATAAGAGACTCTTATTACCAATTGAATGATAACACTGAAAACAGGAGATAAACCACATAAGCCCGCTTAAAACTTTCTGCGAGATGGTTGTTTTTTTTAAAAAAAATCAACATGCCAGAAAATAACAATGACAACCATAAGCATGCATGATGAAGAAAAATTCTTTGTAGAAAACCAGATTCGCACGGGAACCCCACAGTTGCAGGTAATCAAGCAGATATATAGAAAAAAAACCAACCTTTGCAAAAGTGCTTGTAAGATCATCTACATCAGATAGAGACCCCAAACCTTCAACCTGTAAATATAACAGAACAGTATGTATTTAGAATTCTGGCTCATCCCCTCACAGCATGCATATCTCGTACTAATACAGAGAAGCCAGTAAAAAACTGGCACTTAGAATATAATAAACACTTCAAACATGGTACAAGAAACTAAGGCGAAAATTGTGTACAGCAAATATATATATAAAGAACACGAACATTCAATGTTACTGATTCTAACAACTCACTATAAACAACTTCAAGGTTAGAGGATTTATTATGATGTTAGACTCAGAAAAGCGTGTGTAAATTTGTCACCTAGCATAAGGATGGTGAATTATAGAACAAATACAAGAAATTAATTAGTGAAAAATCACCCAAAAAACTAGTTGTCCCGTCCCTGAAAATATTAAAAGATGAACAGGTTGTATTAGGTCAAAATAAAAGCATGGAACTTCACATATAACTAAAACAACAAACTAAAACAACAACAAGAAAAAAAAAAAAAAACCATCAAAAGGCATTTGCTGCATTTGTAATTTTATGAGGGATGACAGTTTACTCCATGTGCTCTCCATCATCGAGAATACACATGGTAAAGTAATTTGCAAACATGAACTAATTCAACATCAAAATACTTGTGTATATCCTGTAAAATAAGCTAAATCACCTCTTCTCTATCTCCAAGAGAACTAAAATGGTATTCCTCATCATCGCAACCATTAAATCCAGCAGCACCATCATCATCATCTTCTAAACCCCCTAATTCAACTTCCTCCATGACCTCTTTACCAAAGAATGCATACTGTGAGGCATCAAAGCGAGCATTACCTGCAGAGAGGAAAAAGGTGAATTGACAAAATACATCTGAAAAATACAAAACCAAGTTACCATAAGCAAGCATATGAAAAGAAGCACACCCACACATCCAGATGGATAACTCCATCAGTCAATATGAAACTACAAATTACGCATAGAAAACATCAAATCTTTATATATCTTGAAATGCATACAAAGACACCCAAGCCCCATACTGATCAATGTCACATCATAATTCAAGGCTAAAGATGATTAGAAACAAGAAAACAAGACCATAATAATAACTTAAATTATCAAACTGTAGGAAACATAATATGAAACCAAAACCTAAAAACAAGTTTCACAAGGTACTCAAAGCAAAGTATTAATCCACATGGACAACGACCATAAAGAAACAAAGTGATGAAATCGAGAACAACAAATCAAGCTCGAGCTGTCAAAATGGACCCAGATGCCACTATGAGATAGTGACACAGTTAAAAGAACACTTGAAATTGTGTTGTCCCGGAACACAACACCACCAGTAAAAACAATGAATTGAAAAGAGTGGCCTCTGCACATGCTGTCCTAAAGATCAACAAAACATTTAAGTCGACCAAATAATATTTAATTCTATTAGACACAGGAAAGAAAAAACAAAAGGAAACACCAACAATTCTAGAGATGGAGCAATAATATCATAAATCTCGAATCACAGGAATAATCCGAATTCAAGTCATCCGACCCCTATAAGCCCCTAACACGAAATCCATCAAAACACACGCAACGAAAAGCAGTTTTCTCATCAAACACTGAATAAACACAAAAATTCATCGAATCACACCAAGATACCAGATCAAAAGATTAACACCGAGAAGAGAAACAATCAAAATTTCCATCAAGAAAACCAACGAGAAACGAATAACAAGCTCACCTGCGGCACCACCTCTGAGATTGTCATTAGGGTTAGGGCTTTCGAAAAACCCACCCTCCCATCGAGCCCCCTCATCTATCCCCTGCTACTAAAACCCTAACACTCGAAACCGTAAGCGAACGAATCCGAAAGACGATGAAGATCGAGAAAGAAATATACATATATCGGAGAAAACGCCCAACCCGATTCTAGGGTTAGCGTTTCCTCGCAAACGAGATCTGAAAGCAGAAGCCCGGGCGAGATCGAGAGCTCGCCTCCTCTCGCGGGCGTTCGCCTCTCGCGGGCGCTTCGCCCTATAAATTATTAAGACCCCAGAGAGAAAGATGAAAAGAAAGAAATAATCAAAAGATTGAGACGATATCGCGCACACAGACAGACGAAGATAGAGAGAGAGGGGAGGAGGGGGCTGGCTTCTTTATATTCTCTTTTTATGCCCCCTTTCCGTCCATCAGTGTGAAAGGGAGGAGTGTTTGATGGTTATATAATATATATATAGGTGTATTTTTTTTCTTTTTTTTTTTATTTTAAAAAATAGGGAAGAAAAATATTCGTTATAGTTGCCCTTACCGGTCCCCACGCTAGGACAAGATATTTATGATGGAAAGATATGGGCATGCGCATTCATCAACTGTGCTATCATTTTAGTGATTTGGAGTAAATTTTTTAAAAAATTTTAGATACATGGATAACTATTTTAGAAGATCCCTTCCATCAATCAGTATTAGAATGATTAGATGCGGAACTGTTAGTTGGGATGGGCGAATGGATTTGAGTTTTGGAAAGAATAGATAAGGCAAAGTGATAGATTTTTTTTTTTTTTTAGCAGGTAAAAAGATAGGTAGACTTATAACTATTATCAAAAATTTTTATTTTATAAAAAATATTTAATATCAGATATGATTTTTTTATAATTTTTATTATAAAATAAATATATCAATTGATGTCATGAGTATTAAATGGAATGAATAAGAAAAAATTTCTAAACTCCCATTTTTTTTTTTTCCAACTATCACATATTTCAAGATTTAATCCTGTATTTAATTGGTTCATCCATAAAATTATATCTCCAATCCAAGCCAACATGGAGTGAGAGCAAATCCAATTCAACTAGATTACTGTCGGAACTTTACTGATATCAATTTTACATGTATGCAAAGTAAAATAAAATTAGAAAAGATTCTAGGTAGTAGGTAGGGAATTGAATATTCTTTGTGAGAAAAGGAGATGAATGTTTTTTTTTTTTTGGTAAAACGAAAAAGGGGAAAGGAGTTAGATCCGGACGTGGCCATCCTATACGGTCTCCCAATCCCAGCCAAGAATATCGATACACGGTGCTAATTTTTGCACTATTACATAAGTGAGTACAATCACTACTACTGGCATCAGCCGAGTGAAGATTTATTATATTATCCCTAATTTTTTCACTACCACCAGAACAAGGACTCCAGTATATTTATTAATTTTTTTTTTTATATTTTATTTCTAGATTTTTTAGTCGAAAAATGTCCAAACCGAGAATTTGAATCCCTGCCTGTGCCACGCGCGAGTAGCAATGGAATGTTTTTTTTTACAAGACATAAAGATGGACTAAATCAAGTATAACTATTTTCAAAAATCTTTATCTTATAAAAAATATTTAATACGAGATATAAATTTTTATAATTTTTTATTATAAAATGGATACATCAATTACATACCATCAAAATACTAATCGGATCAAATAAAAAAAAAAATTCTAATGTCTCATTTATTTCAACTATCGCATATTTCAGGATTTAATCCTAAATTTTATCGAATCATCTATAAAATTATATTTCGAATTCATGTCAACATGGAGCGAGGGCAAATCCAATCCAACTGGTTACCATCGGAATTTTGCTAATGTCAATTTCAGGGACGTGCGGAGCGAGGTGAAACCAGAGAGGGGATCTGAGGGGGTAGCGGGCAGGGAATCGAATATTCCTTGTGAGCACTTGGGATCGGGATGGTATCTTTTTCACGAAAGAAGGATTTATCTCCTGCGCAAATCCAGCGTTGGATCCGACTTAAGCACTTGATGACAAAGAAATGTACGTAAATGATACATGATACACCACGCTGGATAAGGGAATTTCACGTGCTGTCCACGTGATTGGTTGCACTGGCATGGGATGGCAGTAAGGTAATTCTAAGTCACCATTGGATGTTATCACGCATTGAGCTTTAAAATGCAATTGCCTTTTGCCTTTTTTAAAAAAAAATGCAAAATGTTGAAATTTTGTAACCTACTAGTTCTTTTACTGGAAATCCATTGAATAGTTGTTACGCTATAATTAAAATACTTGCATGTCATTTAGATACCATTCATGTGACCTAGAATTCATGACAAGTCCCTGCTAAAACTAGAAATTTAAGTCTTTCTCTTGTTCAATGTAATAACTTGATAAATGTACCTTGGCAAGTAACTTTCTTCCCTATCATCTTTCTAAAAATTGCAAGTTCTTTCCTATAAACCGGAACATGCCATCATACAATGCCACAATTCTTTGTTACAAATAATAAGCAACATCAAGCATGTACACATGCATGCAATGTTTTGCTGTGGTACATGCATTGCTAAGATTAGATTGATGGAATCGTTTTTCCAACAATAGTCTACTCAAAAGTGGATGTACTAAATTGGTGGATGATGAATCAAAATAAGTCTAGCAAAAATGAAAATTTATTGTAGAAAAAATTTTGAATTAGTGATTGTAGACTGTTGCTGCAACTTCTCCCGAACCAGGCTCAGGTGGGCTTGGCTGGAGCGCTCTTCTCCCGGTTCTTGCAAAAAAATCTGTTGTAATAGAATTCTAGTACCAGTTGGAAGAGGCTTTTGGAGCCTTCAGATGAGGTCTAGTAGAAGGTGGGTCGGTCGACCTTCGATGAAATGGGTTGGTCGGACCTTTGCTACAGTGGGCCTTTCGGACCTCTGCCAAAGTGGGTTGGTTAGACCTTTGCTGAAGGTGGGTCGGACGGACCCTTGGTACAGCGGGTCGGACGGATCTCTACTACAGCGGGTCGTTCGGACCTTTGCCAGAGTGGGTCGGTCGGATCTCTGCTGAAGGTGAGTCGGACGGATCCTTGGTGGAGTGGGTCGGATAGACCTTTACTACAGTGGGTCGTTCGGACCTTTGCTGGAGTGGGTCGATCAGACCCTTGATCTGCTCTGGCCAAAGGTTGTCGCTTCGGTCCGGTTCAAGAAAAAGCCATTGGGTATAACAGTTGCCCCCTGCTCTTGGCCTTTGGGAGGACACGTGGCTTCGAAGGGCAAGCGCACTATCCTATGTAGAATGCGCTTGTCCTTGATATGACCACGAATTTGATTGGGTGTGTCACATCTGGTCAGTCCAAATCTCCCATGATCAATGTTTGGGACAGGTGTCGACCCCGTGTTGGGTGCGAGGGAGTTACAGTTAATGCAAAAGGGACATAATGATGAAGAGCCAGCCTGGCCCGCCCAGCCATTGGGCTCCGGAGACGAGCTGCACGACGTGGCAACATCTGAGCGGCCGGTGCCATGCCCGAGCGATCCTTCACCGTTGATTTGGCATCACACGGATCGCCGTCTATGCTCCCATCAATCTATCACCTCAATTCTCGCGGCATGGGGAGTCATACCGCCTGACAGAAGGGTCGCAATGCCCGAGGGACAGGGGGAGGCGCAATCTCTGAAGGAGCTATACAAAGGGGGAGGTGTCTCCTGGAAGGCCTATAAAAGGGAACAGGGGGCACCTGGAGGAACTTCCTGCTGCAACCATGCTCAACGAGAGAAAGAGAGCGCCTTCCCCTTCCATCATCTTCAATCTTATAGGAAACCAGTCCAGGTTAGTTCCTCCCTTCTTCTTCCATCCTCACATCAATGGCTCCGCTCATAGACATAGGGAACCAGGCCCGAGTGAGATCCGATCGGAAATGACCGGGAGAGAGTCAAAAATCTCAGGGTAAGGTATAACATACCTTTGACCCTGCACCTTACAGCCCGGACAGAGAGGGGAGAGTGAACAATCCATTGGGGTCGGGAAACCTTCCGATGTACGAAGACCACCTTAAGGTCGGCCTTAGGTTCCCATTGTGCGATTCTTATAGAGATCTTCAACTTTTATATGATGACCCCCGTGTAGCTGACCCCGAACAGCATTCGCGCGATCAGCTACTTCGTGGTACTGTGCCATAGAGTGAGACCGAACCCAAAATCTCCTCTTCGCCAACTTTTTCCTTTTGAAAAGGATTTTAGGAGCCAGGAGTGGTGGATGTTTAGTCCCCACCCTGGCCAAAGGATATTATGGGGCCTCCGTCGGCCATCCAAGGGTGGAAGGCTAGGTTCTTTTCGTAGATAGTCTCCAGCCTTGGAATTTTGAGCCGTGTGGAGGGAACCAAGGCCGAAGACCCACGAAGGAAGGGCAGATTGATGGCCAAACGGGCCAGCTTTAGTGTCATGGAAGGGGTCGGCCCTACCATGGTGTACGAGTGCTTCGAGAAAATGCCCTTCACCAGGCGGGGGTCAGCGGCCATATGCACTTAGGTAGGACAGGGGGCCGCCACCGTTGACCGACCTTTCTTCAAGCATTTATACTGTGGATTTTGCTACTTTCTTTCTCTTCATTTATCCTAATCTTGCCTTGTAACAAGAGAAAGGATGAAGGTGGACAGAGCCAGAGTGGTTCAACGGGCGGTGAGGAAGAGGGCCGCCCAGAATGCGGAGTCGACCGTAGAAAGGCTGAAGAAGATGCGGGCGAAGGAGCGGCGCGCACATGTTGTGACTGTAGACTTCGACGAGGATGACATCCCACTGTCGGAGCGACTGGCAGCAAAGGCATCGGGGTCCACTCGGCGGGCAGTCGGCCAATCGACCGGAGCTAGAAACCAAAGCCATAGGAGCTGACGCGTGACGCTCTAGCCCCACCACCCACCAAACTGGTGGATGCGGTTCTCCCTGTGGACAAGGAAAAGGGGGTGGCAAAGAAGAGGTAGACGAAGGGGTCTGCGAGAAAACACATCAGCACTGGCACGCCCTCCATGATGCAACGCAGGCACGGAGGCCTACTCAGGGAAGCGATGACAGACGCCGATGGGAGGAGTCGACCCACCAGAACTGAGCGATATGGTGAAGGATTCCTATCGTGACGTTATGAGGGTAAGACACCGATTCATGCCCTCATCCTTTCCTTTTCATCATCTTGCATATAACTAACTCAGCCTCTTATTTACAGCTCCTTCATGGGATTTCCTTAATGGACGACGGCCTAGGTCAGCTACTTTTTGTGACCAAAACCATGTCCAAAAAGTTCCAGGAGTCAGAGGTGGCCTGAGCGGTGATAGAGGCATCGCTAAAGGCCATGGAGGGAGGCTGTCGGCTGGCCTGGCTGAAGTCGAGTCATCGAAGGAGGAGGCAAGGGGCTTGCAGGCTTAGATAGCTGATCGGGAGGCTAGGCTGAAGAGGAAGAAGGAGAAGGTCAGCTCCCTCGTTCGTCGATGAGGGAAAGAGGAAGAGCGGTATGTCGAAGCCAACAAGAGGGCTCAAGCCGACCAGGTGGCGGCATCGAAGTGGGCGAGTCAGCTGAGCGAGGCCAAGGTGCTAGCGATGGAACGGGTTGTGGACACCGTAACAGAATACAAAGCTTCCGCAGACTTCACAGAGGAGGTGGAAGAGGCCGCGTCGGAATCTACATGAGTGGCTGCGATGATTGCCTAAAGAAGGTAGCCGAGATCTTCCCGAACTCGACCTATCTGGAGCCCAACTAAGTCGGCCGGCCGAGGGAGAGGAGCACCTGACCAATGGTGGGGTCGATGTGTAGATTCCTTCTGAAGCAGGCCCATCAAGGGTTTCGCCCGGACTTTAGATGCGGCGAAGGAAGCCGAAGCCGAAGCCTTTCCATCCAACTCCTCTCTGTACCCATCGAGCAAGGCTGACTGGCTGTAACAGCTGACTTTTTTGTATGAATTTTTATTTAAATAATAAAGCTTCTTCTTTCTTTGATATCTTCGATGTATGCTCATTTGATGTGAGTGGTCGGCTTCGTCGAAACCATCTTTTTCTTTTTATTTTGATACATTGTTGTGTGAATGTGGGATCGGTTGGATTAACCGAAATCTTTTTCTTTCAAAATGTTTCTAAGTGTTGGATAGTCGGCTCAATTGAGCACAAGCCTTCCAAAATAAACTTTGAACAGTTGCCCAGTTCGAACCCAATCTCATAAAAATTTTTCTAAGTGTTGTTCCATCAGCTTGATTTGAACATAAGTCCTCCGAAGTGGCTACTGAACAGGGGCTCAATTCGAATCCAATCCCTTAGAAATTTTCTTAAGTGTTGGTCAGTCAGCTCGCAAGGTCGAATCTTCCGAAGTAGCTGCTGAACGATGGCTCAATCTAAATCCAATCACTTAAAAATTTTTCTAAATTTGGTCCGTCGGCTTGCGAGGTCGGATCTTCCGAAGTAGCTGTTGAATGATGGCTCAGTTTGAACTCAATCACTTAAAAATTTTTCTAAGTGTTGGTCCATTAGCTCGCGAGGTCGGATCTTCTGAAGTAGCTGCTGAACGATGGCTCAGTCCGAACTCAATCACTTAGAAATTTTTCTGTGTTGGTCCGTCTCGACTTGGGCGGGTCGGATCTTCAAGAGGGCTGTTTTGAAGCCTCTGCCGACTGGAGTCGGACTTCGAAAGTGGGCTGCCATAGAGCCTCTGCCGATCGGAGTCGGACTTTTGGAAGTGGGCTGCCCTAGAGCATTTGCCGACCAGAGTCGGACTTCGGAAGTGGGCTTCCCTAGAGCCTCTGCCGAACGGAGTCAGACTTTCGAAAGTGGGTGCCCTAGAGCCTCTGCCGACTATAGTCGGACTTTCGGAAGTGGGCTACCCTTGAGCCTTTGCTGATCAGAGTCGGACTTTGGAATCGGGCTACCCTAGAGCCTCTACCGACCGGAGTCAGACTTTCGGAAGTGGGCTGCCCTAGAGCCTCTGCCGACTGGAGTCAGACTTTCGAAAGTGGGCTACCCTAGAGACCGCCTCTACCGACGAAGTCGGACTTTCGAAAGTGGTTTATAGAAGAATTGACATCCTTTATTGATAGTATTTGCGAAGGTTGTCTACATTCCATGGATGCGCCACTTGCCGTCCATTCAAATGCTCAAGTCGGTAAGTTCCAGCTCGAATTATTTCAACAACTCGATAAGGGCCTTCCCAATTGGGGAAGAGTTTTTCTTGCTCGATCGGTCTTGAAATTCTGTCCTCCACAAAACCAGATCTCGACCCGGAAGGTTCGATCTTGACTCGAGAGTTATAGTATCTGGCCATCTTTTGACAGTAAGTCACCATCTTCAAGCCCGCCTGGAGCCTGCCCTCCTTGCTCTGAAATGGTCGATTCGGCGAAATGATCAATTTGCAGGGATTGTAAGGAAATTCCATAAGGATGACTGCTTCACTTTCATAGGTCAGATTGAACAGAGTCTCCCCAGTCGCCGTTTGGGAAGTTGTCCGATAAGCCCAGAGCATTGAGTGAAGTTCTTCTATCCAAAATCCTTTGGCATCATTCAATCGGGTCTTCAGTCCATCAGGATCGTCCAATTGGTGATTTCGGCTTTTCCATTGGACTAAGGATGACCGACTGATGTTAAAAGATGGGAGATGTGATATTGTTGACAAAATCCCTAAAGTTGGGATTGTCGAACTGCCTTCCATTGTCGGTGATAATCATCTTCGGTATGCCAAACGGAAGATGATTTGCAGTTGCAAACAAAATTCTCCACTTTAGCTTCTGTAATCTGTGCTAGTGGTTCAACCTCCACCCACTTGGTGAAGTAATCAATCACCATAATCAAGAATTTTCGCTGGCCGGATGCTAGGGGGAACGGCCCTAGGATGTCCCTTCCCCACTATGCGAACAGTCAAGGTGCGGTGAGGGGGGTTAGACTGGGCCCCTTCTTTGAATGTTGGAGTATCTTTGGCACGTGTCACACCTTCTGACGAAGTCCAACACGTCCCTTGGATGGTCGGCTAGTAGTATCCCTGTCGGATGATCTTGAAAGCAAGGGACCTCCCTCCCAAGTGATCGTCACAGATGCCTTCGTGCACTTCTCTGAGTGTGTAGTCGGCGTCAGTCGGCCCCAAGCACTTCAGCAATGGATGTGAGAACGACCGCTTGTAAAGGGTGTCATCGAGGATGAATACTTTAAAGTTGTCCAACATATACGCTTAGCTTCGGTCACTCTTCTGGTGCAATACCTTTGATAAGGAATGCAACAATAGGATCCATCCAAGAGGCTGATTACTCCACTTAGTGAACTTCTGTCGGCTCTTCAACAATGCATGGGCATGCAGATATTCCACAAGTGTCGGTCGTAGGTGTTGTGGTAATGACCGTAGCCAACTGCGACAAAGAATCCGCACGAGAGTTTTGTAATTGAGGTATATGGAAAATTTCGAAAATTTAAGCCAAGACACGAGACTTTGTACCTTGCTCAAGTACTTAGCCAAGTCAGATCTCTCGCCTCAAATTTGCCCTTCACTTGGTTCACCACTAGCTGGGAGTCGGAGAAAACCCTGATCCAACTGATGCTTAGCTCATTGGCTATTCTTAGTCCCACAAGGAGGGCTTCATATTCTACTTGGTATTTGAAACCTGAAATGCAAAGTGTTGCCATCCTACCGCGGAGGCCTGTAGCTCGTGAGCTAGCACCGGTTTTTGGACTCTCTCACCTGAGATCTCCAATCTTCCGGTCCTACAAAAACAAAGTCAGAGATCTGGACCGAGGGTTCCGGGGGGGCACTCCAACGGTCAAGTTAGAGAGTGACAAGATGGAACAGATCCTCCAAGGCGAGTTCCCGAAGGACTCTCGTGCTTAGAGGAGATTAAAATGAAAGTAGTGTGAGGAAGAGAGGGGTTGAAGCTCGGCTTCCTGCTCTGAGTTCACCGAGCTTGCACCTGAGGACTTCTTGGAGGTCCTAGGATCGTTCTCTCGGTACTCTTCCTCCCTCTCACTTACCCTGTCTCGCTTTTACCGTTCCTTTATACACCGGATCTCCTTCAGCCCCATCCCCTCCAGGAGGCTCCGGAAGGTCTCTCGATTCTTTCCCCTTTCTCCTTCAGGGTTGGGAGTAAGTGGCCAGCACGCTTCGTCCGCCGTGTGTCACAAAAAGGGGGAAGACTGGCGAGACCTCGAGCCAAGCGCAGGAGCCCTCCTTTCGGGATGTTGATGGTGGGCTTCTAGTTGTTTAGGCCCCTGCCAGCAAGGATTTCATTCCTCGATACGGGACCCTATTTAACTGATGTAAACGAGGTTTCGCGTATCACTGCAGGACATACTAGCATCCTGTACGGGATGCGGTGCACGGGTTCTAGTGGTGACCTCGTGACCCGTGCCTCTGCCTCCCCGAGGCTTTGTAGAGTAGGGCTGACTTCGACCGAGGTGGACCCGTCAAGGGGCGCCACCTGGCGAAGGAGCAGGAGGTCCCAGCTCGACCTTGGCTGAGGTGGACCCATCTTGGGGTGCCACCTGGCGAGGGAGCGAGGGGCCACCAGCTTCGACCGAGGTGGACCCCTCTTGGGTGGACACTGGTGGAGTGGCAGAGAGAGGCTCGACTTCGATCGAGGTGGACCCATCTTGGGGTGCACCTAGCGAAGGAGCAGGAGCAGCTCGGCTCGACCTCGGCAGAGGTGGACCCATCTTGGGGTGCCACCTGGCGAGGGAGCGGAGGATGCCAGCTTCGACCGAGGTGGACCCGTCTTGGGGTGCCACCTGGCGAAGGAGCAGGAGTAGCTCGGCTCGACCTCGGTAGAGGTGGACCTGTCTTTGGGTGCCACCTGGCGAGGGAGTGGAGGATGCCAGCTTCGGCCGAGGTGGACCCCTCCTAGGTGGACACCTGGCAGAGTGGCAGAGAGAGGTTGACTTCGACCAGGTGGACCGTCTTGGGGTGCCCTGGCGAAGGAGCAGGAGCAACTCGGCTCGACCTCGATAGAGGTGGACCCATCTTGGGGTGCCACCTGGCGAGGGAGCGGAGGAGGATGCCAGGATCGGTCGAGGTGGACCCATCTTGGATGGACACCTAGCGGAGTGGCAGAGAGAGGCTCGACTTCGATCGAGGTGGGACCCGTCTTGGGGTGCCGCTTGGCGAAGGAGCAGGAGGGCCTAGCTCGATCTCGATTGATGTGGACCCATCTTGGGGGTGCCACTTGGCGAGGAAGCGGAGGATGACAACTTCGGCCGAGGTGGACCCCTCCTGGGGGACACTTGGCGGAGTGGCAGAGAGAGGCTGACTTCGACCAAGATGGACCCGTCTGGGGTGCCACCTGGACAAAGGAGCAGGAGCAGCTCGGCTCGACCTCGGTAGAGGTGGACCCGTCTTGGGATGCCACCTGGCGAGGGAGCGGAGGATGCCAGCTTCGGCCGAGGGGGACCCCTCCTGGGTAGATACTGGCGGGAGTGGCAGAGAGAGGCTCGACTTCGACTGAGGTGGACCATCTTGGGGGTGCCGCCTGGCGAAGGAGCAGGAGGGCTCGACTCGACTTCGATGAGGTGGACACGTCTTAGGGTGCCACTTGCGAGGGAGCGGAGGATGCCAGCTTCGACCGAGGTGGACCCTCCTGGGGGGCACCTGGCGGAGCAGGCAGAGAAAGGCTCGACTTCGGCCAAGGTGGACCCATCTTGGGGTGCCACCTGGCGAAGGAGCAGGAGCAGCTCGGCTTGACCTCGGTAGAGGTGGACCCATCTTGGGGTGCATCTAGCGAAAGAGCAAGAGCAGCTCGGCTCGACCTCGGCAGAGGTGGACCCATCTTCGGGTGCCACCTGGCGAGGGAGCGAAGGATGCCAGCTTCGGCTGAGTTGGACCCCTATGGGTGGACACCTGACGTGTGGCAGGCGAGAGAGGCTCGACTTCGACCGAGGTGGACCCGTCTTGGAGTGCCGCCTGGCGAAAGGAGCAGGAGCAGCTCGGCTGACCTCGATAGAGGTGGACCCGTTTGGGGTGCCACCTGATAATGGGAGAGGGAGGATGCCAGCTTCGGTCGAGGTGGACCCCTCCTGGGTGGACACCTGACGGAGTGGTAGAGAGAGGCTCGACTTCGACTGAGGTGGACCCGTCTTGGGGTGCCACCTGGCGAGGGAGCGAGAGGTCGCCAGCTTCGGCCGAGGTGGACCCCCAGCTTCGGCCGACACCTGGGAGGAGAGAGAGGCTCGACTTCGACTGAGGTGGACACCTGGCGGAGTCTTGGGGAGAGGCAGGCTCGACTTCGACTGAGTTGGACCCATCTTGGGGTGCTGCCTGGCAAAGGAGCAGGAGCAACTCGGCTAAGGAGCAGGAGCAACTCGGCTTGAACGAGAAATTTTGAAAAAAAAAGAATCCGCATGGCACTGACCATGTCCAGCTGGATCTGACACGCACTCCACGTCAGCGATGTAGCCATATCACGAAGTGTAAAGCATAATCCAAGCTCTGTCCGTCGAGGTTGGCTAGGATCAGGCCCGCTCCATAGCCTGCAAGGTTGGACGCCCCGTTTACATGGAGAGTCCAAGCAGGTTCTGCTTCTTCAATGGCATTGTCTTCAGGTGCATCGACAGCTTGTGAAGGTGTCTCCTATCTCTAAGTACATTCTACAATGAAGTCAGTGATTACCTGAGCCTTCATGGCCGACCGAGTTTGGAAAAAAATGTCAAGTTTGCCAAGCTTGACGGCCCATTTGGCAAGCTGACCGAATGTGTCTGGACTCCTGAGGATCCCCTTGAGAGGTTGGTCAGACAGGACGACAATCGAATGCGCCTGGAAGTAGGGTCACAGTCGCTTGGCAGCTATGACCAAAGAATAGACAAGCTTCTACATCTTGGGATATCTTGTCTCGATGTCGTGGAGAACCTTGCTGATATAATAGATAGATTTCTATTGATTGCCTTCTTCCATTCGAACGAGGACGGAGCATACCGTCTCGTCCGACGTCGATAAGTACAAGTATAAGGGCTCACCCTCCATCGGCTTAGCCAGCAATAAAGGGTTCTTCATATAGGTCTTCAATGCATCGAAGGTCGACCGACACTCGTTGGTCCAATGGAAGTGGTCCGACCACCGCAAGGTCTTGAAGAAAGGTAGAGATTTCTTAGCTGACCGGGAAATGAAGCGGCTGAGAAAGGCTATTCGGCCTGTAAGTTCTTGCACTTGCTTCTTGTTGGTCAGATGCCCCATGTCCATGACAGCTTTGATCTTGTAAGGGTTGACTTCAATTCCTCTTTGCATAACCAGGAAACCAAGAAACTTTCCGGAAGTCACCCCAAAGGTGCACTTGGCAAGATTCAGCTTCATCCGATGACGTCTCAATGCATCAAAGGATTCCTGCAAGTTTCTAATGTGGTCAGCTTTGCGAAGGCTTTTAACTATCATATCATCAACATACGCCTCCATATTCCTTCCAAGCTACCCTTCGAAGACCCGATTGATCAACCTTTGGGAAGTGGCATCGGCATTCTTCAGGCTGAAGGGCATCATTTTGTAGTAATATAGTCCTTTGTTGGTGACAAAGGCTATCTTTTCTTCATCCTCCGGATGCATCTTGATTTGGTTGTAGTCGGAGAAGGCATCCATGAAGCTCAACAACTAATGACGGTTGTGGCGTCCACCAGTTGGTCAATATTGGCAAAAGAAAGTTGTCCTTTGGATAAGCCTTGTTGAGGTAGTGTAGTCCATGTATATCCTCCATTTTCCATTAGCCTTCTTCACCATTACAACATTCGCCAGCCAATCGGGGTAGTGGGCCTCTCTGATGAAGCCAGCATCAGAGAGTTTCTTGACTTCCTCGTCAATTGCCCTCTGTCTTTCAAGAGTGAAGCTTCTCTTCTTCTGTCTGACAGGCCTGTAGGTCGGATCTACTTTAAGCTGGTGAGTTATAACTTCTAACGGAATGCCTGGCATGTCTGACGCTGACCAAGCAAAGATGTCGGCATTATTCCTTAGGAAGTCAATCAGTTCCAACTTGACCTCCTCACTAAGAGTGCTTCCAATTTGGAGGACCCTGGTGGGATCATCCTCCCGAAGGGGAACAAACAAAATTCTCTCAACTGGTTGGCCGCGACTGCCGGCTTCGGCCTGGGGTCAAGCTGATCCAGAGTGGAATGATCTTCTGACTACCTGTCTTGGATAGTTAAACATTGCCTAGCCATCCTGCGGTCTCCCTCATAACTCCGACCCCATTCCGAGTCGAAAATTTTGCCAGCAGGTGGTAGGTAGAGACTATGGCCCGGAACTTATTGAGGGCCGGTCGGCCCAAGATGACGTTGTATGCTGAGATCATACGTATGACCACAAAGTTAATAGGAAGAGTCTTTTGGAAAGGCTCCATTCTGATGGTCATGAGCAAAGTTATCTCCCTTCCACTCGATAGAGTTTTTCCCGAAGCCTGTCAGCGGTATAGGGCACTCTTGCAGCTTTGATCTGGATAGATTCATTCTGACAAAGGCATCATACAACAACACTTCCATGGAGCTTTCATTGTCAATAAGGATCCTCTTTACATCATAGTTGGCAATTACTGCCGACACGACTATAGGACCATTCCCAAAAATGTGGGATTCTAGGAGGTCCTCGTCAGAGAAGCTAATTACATTAGAACCCCTAGACCTCTTCACAATATCCTGGTTTTCTTCATATCTCCAGTCGGACCGATGGTGCAGCATGCCAACATTCCCGTCAGTCGGACGCTGGTTGGGGAGCTCTGTCTCCTCCGGGGGACTCTGGTAGTTGAAGCTTCGGCCCGACTCCTTTGAGGTCGGACATACTTGTGCAGGTATCCCCTTCTGATGAGGTCTTCAATTGCATCCTTCAACTGAAGGCATTCTTCAGTGTTGTGTCCGTGATCCCGATTGAACCGGCAGTATTTGTCTCTATTTCTGGATGTAGAGGGGCCCTTCATCAGACGAGGCCTTTGCAGGAAGGTCTCGTTCTCAATTTCTAAAAGGATCTTCTCCCTTGGAAGGGAGAGGGGCGCATAAGTTTCGAACCTCCTAGGAAAGTCCTTCAGCTTTGGGCTGCGATATCGAGCCCAGTTGTTGCCATCACTAGGAGGTCAAACTTCAAGAGCCTTGTCGCTCCGCTTCTTAGGAGCAAACCTCCCTTCAGCCTGGCATTGACTTGTCGCTTGTTCTTTTGCCAGGGCATACTTCTACTTACGGGCCAGCAGCTCGGAGTAGCTTGTCGAGAGTTTCTTGTCCAGGGAGAATGTGAGCTTGGATGAGCGCATCCCTCTCTTGAAGGCCGACATAGCTAGATCTTCATTCTGGTCCGGGATCTCCATGGCCGCTGAGTTGAAACGGGCCATGTAGTCTCGGAGGGTCTCTCCCTCTTTTGCAGTATAAGGAAGAGACAGTCGGCATTCCTCGGCGTTCGACTGTAAGTCCTAAAATGGAAGAGAAAGAGTTTTTTAAGCTGAGAGAATAAGTGGATCGTACTTGGCCGGATGATGGAGAACCATATCCGGGCTGCCTTCTTGAGGGCTGTAGGGAAGGCGATGCAGTGGAGGGCGTTGGAGGCGCCCTGTACCATCATGTGGGCTTTATAGGTGCTCAGATGATCCAGCAGATCGGTGGTACCATCGTAGGAGTCCATCTATGGGATCTTGAAATGGCGGGGAATAGGCTTCCCCATGATTTCGGCAGAAAAAGCTGGACGGGATCGTACACCTACCCCCCGTCGACTTTTTGCCGATCGACCAGCACAGCAATCTGCTCCTCCATGCATTGGAGTTTGCTGGTGTGTCCCTTGGGACCTCGCTGCAGTACTAGCCACTGTCGGGGACTGAGTCAGTAGAGGAGGGTGAGGCGAACCTCACTCTCTTCCCATCAACATGTGCCTTCTGGGATCTTCGGGGCTCGGGAACATTGTAGGATTGGGGCTGAGGGACTTCATGCCGTCGGCTTCCATCAACAGCAAGCTGGTGGTTGGTGCGAGACACTGCAGGTGGCCGTTGCTAGTTGATAACTGCATCTTGGAGGTTTTGAACCACGGCAGCGAGGATGTCAATGCAGTTCAGGAGGGTTTGGAGCTGCTGTTGTCCCAGAGTGATGGTGGGCTCAGCAATGTCATTCTCCCTGAGAAGTCCTTCCGATCTGGATGGAGAGTGACCTCTTCTGGTGGAGGTGTTCTGAGCTCTTCCCTTTGCTATTGTTCTTCCTGGTGGATGGATTCTTCCTTTTAGAGAAGGGAACATAGGAACGAAGGTTCAGACCTTCCTCTAGCACCGATCTGTTGCTGCAACTTCTCCCGGACCGGGCTCAGGTGGGCTTGGCTGGAGTGCTCTTCTCCCGGTTCCTGC
Source organism: Areca catechu (assembly GCA_021397845.1). Lineage (NCBI taxonomy): Eukaryota > Viridiplantae > Streptophyta > Magnoliopsida > Arecales > Arecaceae > Areca > Areca catechu. The sequence continues at coordinate 188,738,510 of CM038051.1, forward strand.
AAAAAGTCCCCAAGGACCGGTGGTGTTCTAGCGGGGGACACTCCGATACTTAAGTTAGCGGGAGCTTGAGGGCAACAGAATGGAGGAATCAACGAGATAGCTTATGGAGTAGGAAGAAAATACTTAGCTTGCATTCGTAGTCCCCCGTTACCTTATATAGGCATGGAATGCTGCCAAATTCTGTTAGGGGGTAGGTTGGGAATGTCCGATTTATCCCTAGAATCAGGAAAGTGGCCAGGTGGCACCAGAACATGGCCACGTCGTGAAATTTGTTGTAACAGAATTCTGGTACTAATTGGAAGATGCTTCTAGAGCCTTCAGATGAGGTCCTGTAGAAGGTGGGTCAGTCGGACCTTCGATGAAATGGGTCGGTCGAACCTCTGCTACAGCGGGTCGTTCGGACCTCTGCGGAAATGGGTCGGACGGACCCTTGGTGGAGTGGGTTGGATGGATCTCTACTACAGCGGGTCGTTCGGACCTCTGTCGGAGTGGATCGGTCAGACCTCTGTTGAAGGTGGGTCAGACGGACCCTTGGTGGAGTGGGTCGGACGGACCTCTACTACAGCAGATCGTTCGGACCTCTGCTGGAGTGGGTCGATCGGACCCTTGATCCGCTTCGACTGAAGGATTGTCGGCTCCGGTCCGATCAGAAAAAAGCCGATTAGGTATAACATAGACAATATACACAAAAAGATAGCTTTAAATATGGTCACCTTTCATGCTTTTTTTTTTTTTTTTACTTTTGGATATTGTACCAGGAAAATGGTCAAATTTAACCATACAACCGATCACTCGTTTAATTACTTGCTTTTTTACCAAGATTTTGTAATTGAGTAAATTATCAAAATATCTTAAAATTAGAAATAAATTATACTTACATTCAATAATTTAAAAAATCTATGCTTATCATCTCTGAGATTTATTTTTATCTAATGTTTTAATCTATAACTTAACAAAATGATAGTCATATCATTAACTTTAAATGCAATCCAAATGCCACTTCGGAAAAAAAAATTAAAAATAATCAAAATACCTTAAGTGACATAATAACCGTACTTATGTTAATTAGAATATAAGAAAATGTGTGTATTATCCTCCTCACTTTGGGGTAATTTCGTTTTTTATATCAGGTAAACAGTTTCATTAATACCACTAATTTAATTAGTTGTAGGTACCTCTTTTACAACTATTGAGATGTAAGTGTAATAAATATAAAACTTGAGAGATTATAATAAATTCTTTGTACTTTAATAAAAAGTTAGTTATGCCTTTTATCTTACCTGTTAAGATCAATTATCTAATATAATTGTTCAGTACTGTGAAATGCACATCATTAATTTGAGAGACTAAGGTTTGGATGGTCAAATTCTCAGGTAATAAAAAGACTACCATGCCTATATACACGTGTCAGGCTAAAAATAATCTACACATTGTATTGGTTCAACGACTGGCAATTCCAAAAAATCAAGTATCCAACAAATCAAGTATCCATCAAGTTCAATATTTAGAATCCGAATTCAGTCTCAAACTTCTTTCTTGCTTGTCTTATGTGCTCCTTACCTCTTCCCCATGCAATGCCTTCCACAAAATCAAAGCTTGTGATTGTCCTCTCACATCTTAGTTGTAATTTGCATAATATACTCACTTTTGCTCTGACTTATGATTTATTTGATCGGGGTATATCAGATTGTGGAGTATTCTAATGATTCTCGAGTATCATTTATGTGAGCAAATAATGACATGGAAAAATAAATTCAATATATTGGGTTGGTGAAAAAATCATTCTACAAAATCGAATTAATAAAAGATTATTATATTTGATCGAAGGTCATCTTATATATAAAAATATTGCCAAATTTTCAACAATGTCTTTCAATAGACAATTAAAAAAATAACATTTTTTCTTAGTCCTTTTTTACCATTTATGGCCCACTTACATAAATCTTATCAATATTAACTATTTCAAATATTGAAATATAATTATATGAGTTAATAAATATTTTAAATTAATTATACATATCAAAAAGTATATTATGTATTATAAATAAATTTTAGTATGATTTGGTTATAAATAAATATATTAATTATTATATTTATTGATAATTAATAAATAATTAATAATTATTTATTAAAAAATAATATTTATTAATAAATCTATTAATATATCAAATTTTTTGCATGTATATCCATCTAAATATTCAAATTTTGTTAATACCCTTTCAAAATTAGCATTCATATCTATATTCTTATTAAATACTTTTTTTACATTTATACCCTTATTTTTTTCTTATTTTTATATATTAAAAACATAACGGTTTAAAATTAAAATGACTAAAAATTATTTGGATAGACATGCAATATATATATAAACAGTAATTTGATAAGGATATTTATACACATTTGAATATTTATGAGGGCATAAATGTAAAAAAATCATAATCTAAGTTTTATGAATTTTTATGTGCATATCCTTCTAAACATTGAGATTTCCTTGAATATCCATTAAAATTATATGTGCATGTTTACCTCATAGAATTTTATTTTTGCATAAATACCTTCCACATAATGATACTCTAGCATTATTATTTTTAAATTAAAAATTAATAAAAATTATGAAATTTTATCTTTATCTTATAAATGGGTAATGGGTTAATTATCTTCTAAATACCTTCCAATATTATGCATAAATACCTTCCAATATTATGAGTCTTGTTGGAACCTACCCAACTCATTATCTTCTACTTAGCTCCTGAATTGTATATTATTCCTCTTACAATCATTGACATACCTAATTCTCCAAAAAAAATCTAATTCCTTAAAACAATTCTCTATAGCTACTTTCATTACCAATCCCCCTTCACTAAAGATCTCATGAATGTCCCTTCTACTATCAAACAACCTTTTAAGCCACTACCAACAATGCTGAGCACCTATCCTTGACTCCCTTCTCCACCATCGATATCCCTCGTCCCTTCACCGGCAATCTTCTTACCACTGGACTGGATCCTCTCATCGCCATATCTAAGGATGACCAGTTGGACTCTTCCTCTCTTTCCTCATTGAAAATCTTCTCGGTGCCAAACTCATACTCCTCTCATCACTACTCCCAAAGATGACTAACCGAACTCTCCCTCTCTTCCCTTCATTAGAAATCTGCTCAACACCAAACTCATACTCTTGCTCATCAGTATTGCCAAGGACAATCAACCAGACCCTCCTTCCATCAGACAATGCCAAGCACATTACTATAGTTTTGCATGCCCAGTCAAGCACTTCACTAGAGTTTTCCATGATGGGTACTTTGTCAGAGTTTTTCACATCAAATAGTTATCAGAGTTTCCCTCACCAAGTGTTTTGCCAAAACTTGCCTTGCTAGATCAAAGAAGACCAAGCGGGCCTCCTTCATTAGCCGCTCCATCCTTCTTAAGTCTTTAGCTTTATATTCCTTGGGTAGAGCAAAGATGACTAGGGTTGAAAGAGAGTAATAGAACAAGTAGGATATATATTATATATATTACAGTAGTTTTCCTATTCTTGAATGTTTGAAAGGTGTAAGAAACGTTAATGTCATCAATTTTTAAAGCCAAAAAGAGGTTATTGGAGGATCAATTAAGACTTGGTGGTGACATGTATAAAATTAGCTTCCTCTTTGAAAACTATGAAAAGTTTCATAGGAAAAAACTATGTTGATTGTTAATTTTTATTAATCTCCTTATTACTAGTAGCCTAGTTTTAGTTTATAATGGTTTTCATGGTTCCTTTTCTTATTCACTTCCTCTTTCTTTTTCCTTTGTCTAAGAAATTTTCTATACTTATTTATTGAATGAATGAAGTTCGAATAAGATGTCTCACCTTTACCTAAAAATAAATTATAATATAGTATTCTAATATATAGTATATTATATAATATCATTATCATTTTGTTATATATGTAATATGTTATTATATTATAGAGTAAGTGGGTCCAAATCTATCTAGATGAAATATATAAAAATTGAGTTTTTTACACATACACCCTTCTAAACTTTCAAATTTATATGAATATCCTTATAAAATATTTATTTATATTTATACCCTCATAATTTTTCTTTTTGCATAACTACCTATAAGGTATTTCAATCATTTTAATCTTAAACAATTAATTTTTTAACAAAATTAGATGACATGGAAACATATACAAAAAAAATAAAGGAAAAAAGGGTATCCATGCAAAACAAGTTTTTTACAAAGGTATGTATACAAATATTAATTTTAAAAAGGTATTCATATAAATTTGAATATTTAATAGTATAAACATGTAAAAAAATTAAATAAATATTATTAATCAATATATTAATATAATATAATTTAATTAATATTGATTATGTAATAGCATTAATATAATATAATATAATATAAATGGATACTTCCATCAAGTAATAATAATTTCATATTACCTCCACTTGGTAATCTAGCATGGAAAAACAAATACCACCTCTTTGGTAGTATTTGTTTTACCTTCTCCCTTAAAAAAATAGATATAAGATCCATCATTTATTTTACCATCTCTCTCATCCACTTGTTATACCGAATATAATAATCTCATGTGAGATTTATTTTTTCATACCAAATTAGCTCTAACCAAATAGGCTCTTGATTAAATGACAAATGATCTTAGTGGAAGTCAGGATGAAGGCAACAATGTAAGAGATAGAAGGGAGAAAAAAAGAAGATGGTAGATTTTTTTTTTTTTTTTAGCTATAACCTTATGTTTATCACTTGAACTTAGATTACACGGGCCATGTTAAAGGGCAGGATAGAGGATGGATTGGAGGAGACTACAACAAAAAGGAAGGCAAAAAAGGAAATAGCTAGTAAATAGCTGAAATCATTTTCAAAATGTCATTAAATAGTTGAAATCATTTCAAGTTTTCATTCTTTGCATTCAAATGATGCAAACATTGGGTAATAAAGGTTGGAACGGAAATGAGATTCATAAGCAATGAGAGGAGAACATGGAGAGACGAGGAGTTTGGGAGATGGAAAATACTATAGTAGACTAAAATCCCTAATTATTTTCCTTATGTTTTATGAATGGTTGCTTGTTCAATACTATTGCTTGCCAAGCCTATGACATTTAAATTTTTCCATTTATTTGGATATGTAGGTTTAGCATAATTCATCTAATAAAGAAGCTTTTTTCCATCTTTACTCCTCTTGAATTAAAGTTGTTTGAATAAAGATTTTGTAGAGGGCTATCCTTGTTATGCAGCTCTTGAATCAGTTTAAAAAAAAGAAAACAAAAAATTGTGACATCAATAAAAAATATTTTAAAAAATAAGTTATGAGTTAGCATTATAGTTGATTCCTCCCACCAAATCATCATTTCATAGTTTCAAAAATATTCTAAGAATATACCTACTGAATTGTTGGTCGTGCATCAATATATAATTGTAATATAATTAGGTTTTGCATACTCTATTATCAAAGTCATAAATAACTTACATTGAAGTTAAAATGTCATACCCCTAATCCAAGATCGTGAGCCAGGGATCACATCAACTGTTACATACTCATAGAGAACTCTTTCCATAAACATGCAAGACATATTATATCTCAATATCATAAAGCAAACAACAAAATAATCAATCAAAAAATTAAATTCAAAATTCCATAACTAAAATTCAATTTTAATATCCCAATAAAATTCAATAATATTTAAAATATTTTACATCAAAGTGTAATAAAATTTTCAATCTAAAATAAAGTTATTAAAGTTTTGCTTTTAATCACCCTCTTGTATATATTCCTGTATCATCTTAGCTTTCAAGATCTATAAAAATAGTAAAATATTAAAAATAAGCTAGATAGTCCAATAAACAATAAACACTTCAACTAGATTAAATTAGAAAATAAAATAAATAATATCTATAAATTCTAGGCATATAAAATTTATTAATTTGAAATCAATTTTTAATATGTAGCATTGTTAAAATATTATTCATGTCTAATTCAATCTTTTCCAAAATTCATGTTTTTTCACAAATCCAATTCCTTCAAAAATATTAGACTTATCCTATCAACTATATGAGCTATGACTATATTTTTTTTATGTAGTAGGGATATAATATCATATATTATCTTGTGGTATACTATATATCATCTTATAGCATAATTTTTTAAGATTGTAGCAAAATCCTTTAGAATAGCATATTTGCTTTATAGTATGCTGTATATCATCTTGCAGCAAATTTTTTTAAGATCATGTATATGCTTGTGATATGTTGTATCATCTTATAGCAAAGTCTTATGAGATTAGGTTCTGCTTATGATATGTTATATATCTTCTTATGACATGAACCATTTAGGACAACCAAATCAAATACCAATGTATTAGCTTCCATTGGAAGGATCCTTAATATAATCAGGTTGAGAGTTCAAGTCAATTTGAATTAAACTTCTTTTCACCAATCATATTTTATATTTTAATTTGATAAAAATATATATAATTATATGTAATTATATGGTATCAAAGTTGATTGAGCATAATTCATAATAAGATCAATACTTTCAAGCATATATCATCATAATGCTTCAAAATAAAATATATTCAATTTCAAAATATTATTCATCAAATTTATCCATCAATTTCATAAATTATTCAAAAATATTTTAATTTATCAATAAATATAAAAAATGTGAAGCATTATTTATCTTATTAATATTCTTACAACATCCAAATAATTTCAGAAAATTTATTTAAATTCAAATAAATAAATCTTATTACAAAATCCACTATTGGGCATCTTTATATCAAGACGATCACACTTCTGTACAGAATCAAGTCCACTAATTAGAAGGATATGAATAATTAAGAAATATAATATTTATGGATAGTGGCGTCTAATGGTCTAGGTCAGTTCGATCAAGATTAAGTTATCAAATAAGTGGTTCAATAGAGATCGAAGGTGATCAAATTAGTAGTGTTTGACAAGAACTAAAATGGAGTCGTTATACTATTTGGCAATCAGGGATCAATTCGATCAAATAACTTTATTCAATTAATATTACTTAAAATACAGAAATTCCATAAATAAATAAAAATAGATTATACAACCCTCAATAAAAAACTCAGTTGGTATAGATATGCTACCGAACCAACAAAATAGTTCAAAATCTATCAATCGGGTTAACTCAATTCAAAATGATAGGATTGAAAACCCTTCACCAAGTTCATAAATAGGATTGATCAGTCAACAATACTCGACATCCTCATTGGTCCGATCAAGGTGATTTAATTAAATCATGATTGAATTAGCATATAATGACTCAATAAAAATCAGAGATGATCAAAATATAATAGATCCACAAAGACCAAGTGGATATTAGTATATTATTTGGTGATCATAGATTAGGATCATTTCATCAAGGTCCATCAAAATCACTGAGAGAAATTTTTTTTACTGGATCTAACAATAAAGAGAAACAATATATAGAGAAAAAATTTAAAATAAATTATATTTATAGTCCCTAAACTATATCAGGCTTTTTTAAATTCTCCCTAAACTATAAAATTGTAAGTTTTAGTCCGTGATCTTTTGTTTTCTTCTTAATGTTGACTTTTGACAAGCTTTGACAAGTTTCTCTCACCAGCTTAATTGATTATTGTTGAACCAGGGCTTATGTAGCATTTTTCTTAAATATATAGCAATAGAAAGTTTACTTGGGAAGATATCCTATTTTTTGTCATCCTCCTCATGAAACCCTTCTTCCATTCGGTGAGATTGAAATCGTACCCCTCCCAAATCCTCTCGTTCATCTTCCCGCAACCCTATTTTTCAAATCTTCTTCCTTATTTTCCCTCTACGATAGACATCCCACTACTACATTCACCATGGATAGAAGCTCAAGTGCCGAATTGAGCTCCTCCAACCGTTCCAGGACTTTGAATAGTGAAGGAGGTAGGTTTTACCTTTGTAGGCAACGCGCTTAGCTAAGGACCTCATGGACAAGAAGAAATCCAGGTCGAAGGTTCTTTGGTTGCCTACGTTTTGGGATATGAGATCTCTTTGACCCTAACTCCAATTTTTTTACATCAATTTGATTTTAAAACAATTACCTTTGTATAATGGATGAGGTCTTGTTATGATTATTTCAATTGGTATGATGATGAGATCTGTCCCCATAGGAAGCTGGTGATTAATCGGTTCAAAAACAAAGTGGATGTGATGCAAGAGGAAGTCAAACACTTCCATAGCAAACAGAGGATGCATCGATTAATTATTTTGATATCTTGGTTGGTTGTTGGTATATTGCTTTTAAAGAATCAGTAGTAGTAGTCAAGTTTGGGAGATGCTGTCCTTTTGTAATGTATTTTGGTTGTTAGAACTTGTTAGTGATAGAGATTTATGGATGTAATTTGAGATTCTAACGCAAATAAATGAAATCCCTTTTGTGATGTTATTGTATCTGTTTTTTTTGTTTCTATGGTTGTTTAATGCGATGAATCCTGTAAATTTATGAATATGTATCTATGTAGAACAACAGTAAAATTAAGCTGATATGTTTATCAAATGGACTAAGACTTCTAGGATCAAATGAAAACACTTTGAATAGTATGAGTTCTACCAAATAAAATTGAAATGTTAATTTTATCTATATGGAATGTGCATAGAAACAGGGCCACATCTTAGAATGGCATATGCATAAATAAGGGCATAATATTCTTTTACTGAAATGAATCAAAGGAGAAAATGAAATATTGTAAAAGAGAATACAAAATCTTGAGGATCAAATGAAAAAATATTATATAGTTTAAACACTAAATGACACTATCTTATCTAGACTACAGACCATCCAATGCACTAACTAACACTATCTTACTTGTAGATCATCCAATATAATAACTAACACTATCTTATTTGTAGAGTATCTAAGGTGGCAGCAGTGGTCTGAAGGATGGATACATTGATATTGGTAGACTAAATTAAAAATATTTAAATAGTTCAAGGATTAACCGACATAGTATTATTTGTAGATCACCCAATGCATTGATAAAGTATTGCATTGACAAAGTAATATGTATTTGCATAGAATATGGATATTTAAAACTATCGAAAGATAATATTAAAATCCTATCCGCCATATGAGAGCATTTTGTATACAATACATTCATTGATGAACAAATATATACATTGATCTTGGTGGACCAAATAAAAATATATACATAGTTCAAAGACTAACTGACACAATTTAATCTGAGACTATCTAATGCATTGACAATAATAATTCATGGAATAAAGTAATCTATATGTACTCAAAATTAGATATTTAAAGCTGTCGACAAATAATATTCAAAAAACAAAACCTATCAACCACATGATAAACATTTGTATACAATATCATTTATTACTAAATAGCTATATTTGCATATCATTGGCTATAGATTAACATTTATTAGTTAATAACTTAAGACCTTACTTAAAAATAAATGAATTGCTATGGACCACCAATTACAATTTTCCAAAAAATGCAAAGTGGAAAAGTGCTAAAACCAATACTATATATATCCATCAATAGATCATATACCACTAATTGAAGTAGATCCAGACCTTCCCCTCACATCCCTTCCAACTAGAATTTATCTACCCCTCCCATCCCTAACTTCAGCCCTTCCAGCAGATAAGCCTCTTCTAATAGTAGAATATGCTATAATGAAAGATTTTGCTGGTGGATGAGAATTGATAAACTTATTTTTTATCAAAAATGTATTACTTAATACATACATGTATAAACACATAAATGTAACAGAAAAGCCAAACTTTCATCCCACTATAAGAACATTCAACCATGCATTGAGTTTTATTTCAATATGGTAAGGTAAACAAAGGTTTTGGTAATTGCATTTGACCACTATATCAGTCATCAAATATATCGAACTTGTTCCCTTAGTTCCACTCCTGGAGAAGGCATAATAGTTCCATTTTTATTTATATCTAATAATTCAACAACATGCTCACTTGGAAAAAGCTTAACTAATTTGACAGCAACAAAAAACTGCTAAACCTTTAATATAAGTCAGATCTATAATTTAGCATCTTCTCCTATATAATAAATGTATTTTACATCAGTTTTGAAGGGATCAGGAGGCTGAATAGAAGTTAAATGGAAGGACTACAATTAGGTAGGAGTACAAGTAGATTATGGTTATAACATACATAGAGATAAACTAACTTATATCTATAAATCTGAAAAAAGTCAACAAAAGTATAAATAAAAAGGTTTTTAAATTTATTCAAGTGCCTAAGAATCTAATTTCATGTAACATGACATGTTATTAGTAAATTTATAATTTATCGATGCAGATTATATGAAAGTGTTTTTCACTGAAAGTAATATGATCAAAGTTAATACAATAAGTAATAAAGTCAAATTTCAGTAATTAAAACAAGCCAAGAACCTGAGAACTAAATAAGGATTTAAAATTTTATAAATAAGCATAATTTATTGTTTCCTTATATTCTAACATATAAAATCCGTTCCAATTTAAGATTAAATCTATTCCATACAAAATATTATCACTTTGTCTCATCATTAACTGCATGTACCATTTAAAGTACCTTCCTATCTTTCCATAATTTAGATTGAAAACTATTACGATACTCCTATCACATGTTGAAACCTTATAGCCTTAGAATTCATATTTTAGGATCCATTTAGTCAAATTTGCCAATATTGGTCAGATTTGGCAAATAAATAATATTCTTAAAGTCAATTTTTTTGCTATAAAGTATGTGTTCTATCTCTAAATATCCTCCTACAAACTATAATTCATTATGATTATAAGTAATACTACATATGTAACTTTTCTTATTAATAATGTTTTTTCCTGGTCCAAATATAATAAATGGTCATAGCATCTTAGAATGGTGACAAATAATTTAAAGACAATAAGGCTATCCTAATATTCTACTTCATTGATTGATCACTTAACTCTCTTCCTATATATCATAGTATTTGGAGAAAACTAAAATAGAGAGTGAGAGAGCTAAAAATGATCATCATGGAAAACTCACCCAAGGTTATCCCATATAGACCAGTCAAGTGTACTACTGAACATAGGTACTCTCTTTCTTCTTCCGAAGACATGGGAATGAGGACATCGCTTAGTACAGATTCTGATGCACATCTTTGAGCAAATATTTATATTTTTTTATTTAGGTGTATGGAGATTGGGTATATTACTTCTATTTTATTATTCTTGTATCCAGCTCATGCATGAATCTCAGAGTATGAATACTGGATTAATTTGGAGTTTGTTTTAGATTAGATAAGTTGTTTTAGATTGATTTGAGTCTTAAAATTTTAGTTAATCTGATTAGAGAGTCTCAGAGTTTCGATCTCCAATTTGTGAAGGACTAAAGCCTACATAAAGAGCCCTATGTATTAGTTAAAGTATCAACAAGAATTGAATAAAAAAACTTTAGTTCCCGACTCCCTCTCTCCCCTTCTTCTCCTCTCTTCTTCTCCTTCTCCTTCTTTTCTCTTCTTCTCTCTTCCTATTTCCTGATTCCCTTCTTCCTTCCTCTTCTTTTCCTCTCCTCTTCTTCTTCATCCTCTCTTCTCTTTATCTATTTCTTCTACAGTCTTCCTCCCTCTCTTCCTTTTATTCTCTTTTCCCTGCCACTCAAAACTTCTTGAGGACCAACCCATCCAAGCACACCCAATGCCAGCAAACCTCTTCCAAACCCCTTAATTGGGCCACCCCACCATCGTCCTCACTAGTGGATGGAAATTCCATGCCACCCTCGACCTCCAACCATCGATACCATGCCACCATCAACAGTTGACCAAGTAGACCAATAATTACCTCACCTTCCGACCATCTTCAAGCCCTGGCTCCTAACTTCGCTCGAACTTCATCAATCATTGCCCATCTATTTTGCTTGTAACTAGGGCACCCAATCACCATTGACCTCCACCCACACCTCTGCCTATGGCAGTCCGGCCCCATCCATCGCCACCAATCATCAGAACCAAACCCCCTATCCCATGCCACCGCTTGTCGAACATGTCGCCTCTTCTTCGATGATGGCTCCTTCAAAATCGTTTGTGAAATCCCACCCAATCTTTCCTCCGAAGATTTGTTCCCCTTTTTGGCATGCTTATCAAAGCACTAAAACCCCCTTTGCACAATCATGAAAGTAGAGAGGGACACCGCGTGCCTTTCAAAACAAAGTCAGTTTAACTTGCTAACTTCAAGCTAAAGTTAGAAAAAGAAAGAAAGGCAAAGGAAAAAAAGAAGAAAAAAAGGGAAAAAAGAAAGAAAAGAAAAAAGTGAAAAAAATTGGTGTTTTAAAATCAACATTTTGCATGCTTTTCAGATCAATTCTAGAAGACTGCACCAACTATAATTTTGGATTTATTAGATCAGATCTAACCTTATTTTATTGTAAAAAAATTTTAACTACAGTTATTATCTTTTGGTAATCCAAGGCCAAGGACTTTACCGGGCTCGACATCCAGCCAGGATCGCAACTGACTTGGTCAATGTCTTTTCTTCCAATTTTGACCAAGTCTGTGAGCACCCTTTCTACTTAAAAATATTTAATTGATATTGATAATGAGCTTTATTCTTTAATTTTATTAGATTTATATATGAATTAGTTATGCTTAACCTAAACTTACAAGTAGTTTTCAATTACCCACGATCCAATTTTTAAGATATAGGGCTTTCATTATTGCTTGTAGTTATTTTAAAAAATTTGATTATAGCTTAATCCCTTCAATATTCATAAAAAAAATAGCTAATTTTGATCTATAGTTTTAGTTTACCGATAATTTAAAAAATATAATATAATATCTACATTAGTCCAATCTTTGTATTCTTAGATCAGCCCATCCTGCATCAAATTTTTAGTATTAGAGCACAGCATAGTCTAGGTTAGGTATATTTACATTGCATTTATATAAAAAATAAATGCATATCTCAACATTTTGCCTATCCTATGCACCTTTTAGTATTTTAGAAAGTTTCAGTCATAAAAAACTCTAAAAATTATAAAATTTACTTCATTAGAAAATAGACTTATAGCCGAATAATTCTATAGTTGTGGATTCCTGAAATTGCTTCAAAATTTGTGCTAGATTTGGAATTAAATTCTCAGTCTCTGTTCTAAAATTCTGTAACCTGAAATTTTGAGTAACCTCTGTTTAAACCTAATGTCCCATTTCTAGGAGAGTCAAGAAATTATAAAATTAGTGTTTCTAGAAACTAGACTCAAATTAGAGAATTTCTATGTATGAAAATTTGAGAAACTACTTTAAGATTCATGCGAGTTTGATTAGGAACTTATGATTGTGCGCATAGAAATCTGCAATCTATAGAACTTCACAATACTTATTCTTTTGATAATATCCATTGATAGGATTATCAAAAAATTATAAAATTTATAGATATGAAAACTAAACTCAAAAAGGAAGATACCGTATTGAAAATTTTAAAATTGACTCCTATATTGGTACCAGATTTTTGTGGAAAACTGGTACCACATTCTAAAAATTCAATATAGAGCTTGTTATGACCTTTGTTTAACCACTAAGTCAGGAGCAAAATATCACCATAAATCTTTAGAGTCAAGTAGCATGATGGATCCTAACCAAATAGTCACATCCTTTCAAGCTCTTACTAAAAAACTAATAATTTGACCGGCATTTATCAAGAATATAAATTAAGGATAGAAATTTGAAAAACAGAGCTAATAACAATCAGATTAGGCATATTCCTTTCAGACCTATGACACAGTCAATTAAGAAGGCTAATTTCAAAATACAATATTTTTTATACAAGGGACTAAACCATATTGCTTGTAAGTGCCCAACTATACGATTTATAGGAAAGCCTACAAATAAAGATCTTAAAATAACCCTGAAGAAGAAGTTATATAGTGATTCTGAATTAGCAAATATCTATGATAGCTATGATACAATTCAAATGACTACTATACTTGAGGAATAATTAAAAGATGAATGTGTATTGAACCAACCAAAGAAAATAAAGATGGGAATAACACTACTGTTCTTCATAGATAAGTACTCCATCCATCCTTCTTAAACATAGATGTTTATTAAACCATGTCTATCCTAAAGAATTCTATACTACAGTACACATCCTTAAGTTTTGGAGGCATTGTCTGCTTCCACGAGAAATTATCCTGTATTTGGATCACAAAACCATTATATTTTATAATTTATAGAAAAATTTAAGTCCAAACCTGAAAAGTAGATTGAGTTTCTTTAGGCCTACACCTTTATCATATGATACAAGGTAGATGTAGACACCGAAGCTGATGTATACGTCTTATTGGTAATAAGTTATGTGCTTTAACAAAGAAAAATATGATGAAATCCCAGACTTAAAAAAATAAAATAATAAAATAATAAAAATATTATCACCCATTACTCATGCATGTTAGGACATCTGAATCAGTTGAAGCATTTGCATAACATGTAAAAGATCTGCATAAAGAAATTATTAATAAAATGTCAGCATTTAAATCTATAAATAATTAGTTGATCACACAAATGAGCTTTTAATTTTGCGGTAGGGATTATGTTATGATATAGATTAGGCCAGAGCAATTTCCTTTTTGAATCGTTAAGAAACTACATACTGTGCTTTTAAGATTTTAAAGAAACTAGGATCAAATGCATATATTATGGATCTACCATCTGATTATGGCAATAGTACTACATTTAATGTATCATATCTAATAAAATATAAAAAATCAATATTTAATACCTAGTGATCCATTTGAGCCTAATTTCTTTGATGAGAGTGAACCTCTATTTGAGTATCCACAGCCAAGAGTTTTTCGATGACATGATTAGATTGAGAATATTTTGGATAAGTAGATTATTTCTACTAGGAGTCAGATATCAGAGATATATGGTGAGATGGCAAAGCCACCCTAAGTCTAAGGATACATGGTTTACCCGAGAAGAACTACAATGGATTGATCCTGACATTCTTGAATATTACTATAACAATATGAAGGCTGACTTGATGGAGTCGAGTTCTCTCCAGTTCAGCAAAATGATGAGGACATTATCCAGCATATATTCTGATGCACATCTTTATTATTCTTATATGAAGGACATCATCCAGCATACATTTATTTTTTATCTAGGTGTATGGAGATTGGATATATTATTTTTATTTTATTTTTCTTGTATCCAGCTCATGCACGAATCTCAAAGCATGAACTGAATTAGCCTAGAGTCTGTTTTAAATTAGGCTAGTTGTTTTAGATTGATTTGAGTCTTAGAATTTAGATTAATTTGGTTAGAGAGTCCTAGAGTTTCAATCACCAATTTGTAGAGGACTAAATCCTGTATAAAGAGTCCTATGTCTTAGTTAAAGCGTTGATAAGAATAGAATAAAGAAAACTTTGGTTCTAGACTCCCTCTTCTCCTTTCTTCTTCTCCTTCTCCTTCTTTCTCCTCTCCTCTCTTCCTCTTTCCCGATTCCCTTCTTCTCCCTTCCTCTTCTTCTTCTCTTCTCTTCTCTCCTTCTCTTTTTCTTCTACTCTCTTCCTCCCTCTCTTCCTCTTATTCTCTTTTCCCTGCCACTCAAACTTCCTAAGGACCAACCCATCCGAGTATACCCAATGCTAGCATGCCTCTTCCAAGCCCCTTAATTGGGCTACCCCACCACCATCCTCACTAACAGATGAAAATCCACGCCACCCTCGACCTCCAACCATTGATACCACGTTACCGTCAATAATCGACCAAGCCGCCGACCAATAATTACCTCACCTTTCAGCCATTTTCAAGCCCTAGCTCCCATCTCTACCCAACTCCATCGACCATCGCCCATCTTTTCCGCCTACACTAGGGCACCTAATCACCATCAGCCTCCATCCACACCTCCGCCCATGGCAGTCCAACCCCATCCACCACCACCAACCATTGAAACCAATCCCCTGCTCCTGTGCCACCACTTCTCAACCATGCTGTCCCTTCTCTGGCGATAGAAAAAAATAATAATAATAAAAAGAGAAAAGAAAAGAAAAATGGGAAAAAAATTAGGGTTTTAAAATTAACATTTCGCAAGCTTTTTAGAGTAATTTTAAAAAACTATATCAACTATAATTATAGATTTATTGGATCAGATCTAACCTTATTCTATTTTTTAAAAAAATGGACTATAATTATTGTCTTTTGGTATTCCAGGTCCAAAGATTTTACCAGACTCGTTATCTGGCCAAGATCGTAACCCGACTTGGTCAATGCCTTCTTTTCCATTTTGACCATGATCAAGTTTATGAGCATACTTTCCACTTAAAATATTTAATTGATATTGGTAATGAGCTTTATTCTTTAATTTTATTAGATTTATATATTAATTATTTGTGCTTAGCCTAAACTTATGGATAGTTTCTTAATTATCCATTGTTGCCGCTCCCGTCGTCGCGCCCGTGCTCCGGATCCGCCGATCCCTCCTGACCACCTGATGAAGGAGCCTCCCTGGCTGCGGCTAACCTGCAAAAAAGGGGTTAGAAGACCCTGGCGGGGATCCCGGCGAGGAAGCTCCGACGGTCAGTCAGTAGACGACGAGAAGGAACAGACTCTCCAGACGGACCCCCGAAAGGGTTCCAGACTTGGAGAGTTTACTGGTGAGAGAGACGCTCTGGGGACCAGAATCTCGGCCGGGCCTCCTGCCGAGCTCACGCCCAGTGATCCCCTCTCGGGATCTCTGGTTTTCACTCTCCCGAGCGAGGCATTTTGCCGCTGCTTCTCCTTTTCCCCAGGCTTGTTTGCTTACCTTGACGTCCCCAGATTCCTCCCTCTTTATCTCCTTTCGTCATGCGCTTGTCTTTCCTCCTGGGAGACTCCCCTCCCCCGTCCTCTTCTCTTTTCCCTTTTCGGTGAAGGGGGGCCAGGCGGCTTTCTGACCTTGTCCGCCGAGCCCAGTAGGGAAAGGCAAAGACATAAGAGAAAAGAGGGAGGGCGGCCTGGTAAGGCGGCCGGTCAGGCCTCGGGCCCAGCGAGAGCGCTCCCTTTCCCAAGCGTGGGCGCCATTTATCTATAGGGCCTGTTCTGTCAGAATCGTGCCCCTCGGCTGTGGGACTTGTCGGGCCGATGCAAGTGATGTTCCGCGTGCCGCCGCCCTCCGTACGGGCACCGTCTGGGGTTCGTACAGCCCGAGGGATGGCCTCGGGGCCCGCACTTCTTCTCTGAGACCTTCTCCGTACGGGCGGCCTGACCTCGGCCGAGGTGGACCCGTCTCCGGGGCCACCTGGCGAAGAGCGAAGGACAAGCCGACCTCGGCCTAGGTGGACCCCTCCTGGGTGACACCTGGCGAGGTGGCAGGAGGTCGCCTGGCCTCGGCCGAGGTGGACCCATCTCCGGGGGCCACCTGGCGAGAGCGAAGCAACCAGCCGACCTCGGCCTAGGTGGACCCCTCCTGGGTGGACACCTGGCGAGGTGGCAGGAGGTCGCCTGGCCTCGGCCAAGGTGGACCTGTCTCCGGGGGCCACCTGGCGAAGAGCGAAGAACCAGCCGACCTCGGCCTAGGTGGACCCCTCCTGGGTGGACACCTGGCGAGGTGGCAGGAGGTCGCCTGGCCTCGACCGAGGTGGCCCGTCTCCGGGAGGCCACCTGGCAAAGGGCGAAGGACCAGCCGACCTCGGCCTAGGTGGACCCCTCCTGGGTGGACACCTGGCGAGGTGGCAGGAGGTCGCCTGGCCTCGACCGAGATGGGCCCGTCTCCGGGAGGCCACCTGGCAAAGGGGCGAAGGACCAGCCGACCTCGGCCCAGGTGGACCCCTCCTGGGTGGACACCTGGCGAGGTGGCAGGAGGTCGCCTGGCCTCGGCCGAGGTGGGCCCGTCTCCGGGAGGCCACCTGGCAAAGGGGCGAAGGACCAACCGACCTCGGCCCAGGTGGACCCCTCCTGGGTGGATACCTGGCGAGGTGGCAGGAGGTCGCCTGGCCTCGGCCGAGGTGGGCCCATCTCCGGGAGGCCACCTGGCAAAGGGGCGAAGGACCAGCCGACCTTGGCCCAGGTGGACCCCTCATGGGGACACCTGGCGAGGTGGCAGGAGGTCGCCTGGCCATGGCCGAGGTGGGCCCGTCTCCGGGGGCCCCTGGCGAAGGGCGAAGGGTCGGCCGACCTCGGCCCGGGCGGACCCCTCCTGGGTGGACACCTGGCGAGGTGGCAGGAGGTCTCCTGGCTTTGGCCGACCTCACTTAGGCGGACCCCTCCGAACTTGGGCACCATCGAGGTGGTAGAGGAACTCCGATCTGAGCTCGACCTCGGCGAGGGCGGTTTGCCTTAGAAAATTGCCGGGCGCTGTAGTCTTACCGAACCTGGTCTTGAAGACGTGGCGCTGACTCGGCCGGAGAACCTCCACGTGGCTCGATCGCATTCGGCGGTATCTGAGCCTGGCCACGTCACTGTCACGGCTGTAACAGTTGCCCCCCAGCCCGCCGTTCCGTCGGGCGTCGTAGAACGGAACGTCGGGATTAAATGCGGACATGACGTGGGGAGGCGAAGATCTTGCATCATAATTGCCACGATCCTCGTCGCCGTGGCTTGACGCGGCTGAAAACCTATGGGGAGCCACCACGCGTCGCCCACTTGCCCGCAATAAATGCGTCGCTTCGAGGCAGAGGCCGTTGCTCTGCTAACGAGGCGTCGGTGTCGGGCGTGCGCCCACGTGGCGATCATCCAGTGGCCCGAGGCGGAATGACGGGTACGGTCGCCGTCCGCTGAGTTTGAAAGGGAGGGGACTTTCCAGAACGAGGCCTTTCCCCTCGCTTCGTGGGCGGTTTGCTGCAGCCTAACTCCTGTTGCCCTGCGCTCGTCTGGCGTATTTTCGGTGAGTGCCTTCATCTTCCCCGGCTCCCCTCCTTCTCTTCTTTTTCTTTTCTCTTTGATCTTCCGTCCTTCTCTTTCCATGGCGCGCCGTCGCCATGTCTCTTCCAACCCGGACGAGGCCGGTCCATCCCGGCCGAGGACTCCATCTTTCTCCTCCTCAGATGAGGAGACGATCCCGGAGGAGATCCGCCGGCGTCTGCAACCCGGGGGTGTCACCATTGGCATCCCCAGGGGGATCCGGCCTCCCCCGGTTGCTCCCGCCGTGCCTCTTTGTTCTCTTCCTGCTCCGCCTTCTCTTCTCGCTGGTCCCTCCGGTCATGCTTCCACATGACCGAAGGCGATCTTTCTCTGCTCGGGATGCTTACAGTATCCCGGGGTCCATTCGTCTGTCTGTTCCGCGGTCCGGGGAGCGCGTCACCATGAGTGGCCCCGGCCGCATAGCCTTCTACGAAGACTTCCTCCTTGGGGGTCTTCGGTTTCCTCTGCATCCTTTCTTCCTTTCTTTTCTCAGCCATTTCGGCTTGTCCCGGCCAGCTGGCTCCCAATGCCATCCGGGTCATCTTCTCTTTTATAGTTTTTTGTCACTTCCACGGGTTCGTTGCCCGTTTCTCCCTCTTCAGGGCCATGTTCACCCTGAAGAAGTGCTCCACCGATGACGGCTGGTGGTATATTTCGCCCCGGCCCAGGTGTCTCCGGTTCGACATCCCTTCCTCGGTCAAGGGCTGGAAGAGCCGGTTTTTCTTCGTCTCAGTCGAAGATGTCGACTGGGCCTGGAGTGAGCCGGACCGGTCTCCGAACCGGAACTCTCGGGTTGAGTCGGCGGACCAGGAGGCCTATTCCCAGCTCCTGAGCGACGTGGTCCCGGCACTCGACGTTCTACTTTCGGAGCAGAACCTTTTTGAGGCCGGGATCAGTCCCATCCGCGAGACGGGTGAGATTCGGCCCTACTTTGACTCCCCCTCCCTTTTTCTTCATGACCGAGCCGGCTGACCTTCTGTTCTTTTGTATTGCAGGAATGAAGTTTTCACTGGAGAGCCTTTTGGAGGGCGCAGCCCGGAGAGATGTCGTCGAGGTGGATGAGCCCGCGGCGAAGAGGGCTCGCACGAGGCGAGCCGGAGGTCATGACGGGGACCGTGCCCAGCCGATGGCCGCCGCTCCCCCGCCCAGGTTGCCTCAGGGCGGGGCCGCCGACGCCTCGGTTGCGCGACCTGGTGGCGCCGCCGCTGAGAGGGCTCCACCGCCTGCAGCTCCATCCAGCGCCGGTCCCGTCGCCCACCGCCTCGACCTCGCAGCCAGTGGTGGCCACCGCCGGCCCGTCGACCGCGGAATCAGCTGAGGGGGCGGCCGGTGCAGGAGCCGGCCTGACAGCCCGGCACCGGTGATCACCCACCGGGACTCGGTCATCCGTGACAAAGGGCTCGCGAAAAAGATCATGGAGTACGCCTCCACCGCCCGGGACCGCCGAGCCCGGGCGGCCGGGACTACGCAGATGCTTTGCTCGGGATTCTCCCGCAGTTCTTCACGGTAAGCCCGAGCTCCTTCCTTTCTGTTTCTTTCAAGATCTAACTTCTCTTCTCCTGACCTGGTTTTTTTCGTTGGTGCAGATCGGGAATGACGTTCTCCTACTGAGGAACTTCCTCGTAGGGAACGCGCAAAGGGACGCCGAGAAGGAGAAGAAGCTCGGCAAGCTCGCGGCCGATGTCAAGGACCTCATGGAGAAGGGGGTCAAGCTGCGACCCAGCAACCAAGCCCTCCAGTCTGACCTGGCGCGCTCTGAGGGGCGGAACAAGGAGCTGGAGGCTTCCTTGTCGGAGGAGAGGATCTCCTCCAGCGCCGCACGGAGGAGGACGCGGCGGAGAAGGCCCGCCTGCAGGCCCATTCCCAGTGGCTGGAGCGCCAACTGGAGGAGGCCCGGCGAGATGCGAGCGCGGCGAAGGACCGGAGTGCGTACATCAACGGACTCCTGGAGGCCGCGAAGCGGGAGGCGCAGGAGGCCGTCCCGAAATTCCGGGCTTCCGACGAGTACACGTCGGAGGTCCGTGAGGCCGCCGTGGACTCCTTCCTGAAGGGGTTCCGGATGTGCCGGGAGAAGGTGGGGCCTTCTTCCCCGAGCTCGATCTTAGCGGGGTGGTGATCGGAGGCAGGAGGCAAGGAGTCGAGAGCAGGGCCTCCGGTGCGGCCGACGCAACTCCTGCGGCGCCATCGACTAGCGAAGCTGTGGCTCCGGAGCAGCCCCAAGAGCCGGCCACCGCCGAGGTCGAGGATGCAGCGCCTGCGCCCCCGGCAGAGGGCTCCGACCCTGCACCACACTGAGCCCGGCGCCTTCTTACCTGCTTTCGTCTTCGTAGTCATGTTTTTTCTTTCTTCTTTGGGGACTCCCGGCTGTCGGAACTCCCAGCTTGTACTGGCCACTTGTATTAATGAAAGCTTTAGTTTGACAAAACCTCGAGTTCTCCTCTTTTTCCTTTTTTTTTTTTTTTGAGATGTTGGTATGGAATGCTGAAACGATCGCAGGCCCGGTCCTTCCATTGCTCAAATCGAAGGTTGGGGCCTCTCGGATCACGCGGCGACAGAGTAGGCCTTAAGCGGGCTTGTCTTTGGGGTCGCCTTCATACTTGCGCAGGCGACATGGTTTCTGCACCGCCTTCCAGGCCGAAGCCTAGGATCTCCGGACTGAGCTCGATGCCGCAGGCTTTCTCAAGCCTTGCGCGGCTTGCCGAGCTGTTCCCCGGGCTTGCATGGGCGAACTGGGTTCTGCGCCACCTTCCAGGCCGAAGCCCAGGATCTCCGGACTGAGCTCGATGCCGCAGGCTCTCTCAAGCCTTGTGCGGCTTGCCGAGCTGTTCTCGGGCTTGCGTGGGCGAACTGGGTTCTGCGCCACCTTCCAGGCCAAAGCCCAGGATCTCCGGACTGAGCTCGATGCCGCAGGCTCTCTCAAGCCTTGTACGGCTTGCCGAGCTATTCTCCGGGCTTGCGTGGGCGAACTGGGTTCTGCGCCACCTTCCAGGCCGAAGCCCAGGATCTCCGGACTGAGCTCGATGCCGCAGGCTCTCTCAAGCCTTGTGCGGCTTGCCGAGCTATTCTCCGGGCTTGCATGGGTGAACTGGGTTCTGCGCCGCCTTCCAGGCCGAAGCCCAGGATCTCCGGACTGAACCCGATGCCGTAGGCTTTCTTGTCGAAATGAGAAGGGAGTGTTTGAAGTGGGGGAACTTTATTACAGGAGCAGGGAACCTTACATTACTGATAGTACATCCTCAGGTTCGAGGCGTTCCACGTCCGGGGGAACCTGGCACCTCCCAATTCCTCCAAGTAGTATGCACCATGAGGGAGGGCCTCTGCCACCTGATATGGGCCTTCCCAGTTGGGTGAGAGCTTGCCGCATTCCCGTGGCTGGGAAGCTTCAGCGCGTCGGAGGACCAAGTCTCCGGACGGAAAACCTTCGACCGCACTCGGGAGTTGTAATACCTGGCCACGCGTTGCCTATACGCCGCCATTCGAATTCGGGCTTTGTCCCTCGTTTCCTCGAGAAGGTCAAGGTTGAGCATCATCCTGGCTAGGTTTTCTGTCTCGTCATATTGCTCCACACGCAGTGTGGGTAGGCTGAGCTCGATCGGGATGACTGCCTCGGCTCCGAAGACGAGGTTGAATGGGGTTTCGTCGATAGCCGTCCTCGGGGTGGTGTGGTATGCCCAGAGGATGCTGGGGAGCTCGTCAGCCCACCTGCCCTTGGCCTGGTCCAGCCGCGTGCGGAGGCCCTGAAGGATGGTCCTGTCTGTGACCTCGGCCTCCCCATTGGTCTAGGGGTGCGCCACCGAGATAAAGCGATGCTTGATGCCGAGGTCGCTGCAGAATTCTTCGAACTCCCGGCAGTCGAACTGGCGCCCGTTGTCAGTGACCACGGTGTGGGGAGGCCGAAGCGGCAGACGATGGACTTCCAAAAGAACTTGGCGACGTTTGCTTCGGTGATCCTCGCCAAGGTTCGGCCTCGACCCACTTCGTGAAGTAATCGATGGCCACTATCAAGAACTTTCGCTGTCCAGACGCCGGCGGGAATGGGCCCAGGAGGTCCATCCCCCACTGGGCGAACGGCAGGGGGCTGAGAGCTGGGAGATTGGGTTGGAGGGCTGCCGTTGCACCGTGGCGTGATGCTGGCACCGGTCGCATTTCTTCACGAAGTCGGCGGCGTCTTCCTTCATCGTCTCCCAGAAGTAGCCCTGATGGAGGGCCTTGTATGCCAATGCCCTGCCCCCCACGTGGTTCCCGCAGATGCCTTCGTGAATCTCCTGGAGCACAAGCTTGGCTTCCATGGGTCCTACGCACTTGAGGAGGGGGTAGGAGTAGGATCTTCGATACAACTGCCCGTCCATCAGGACGAACCGCACGGCCTTCTTCCTGATGAGGTGAGCCGCCTCGCGGTCCTCCGGCAGGGTGCCATTGGTGATGTATGCGGCGTACTTGTCTATCCAGCTGGGTTCATGGCTGACCTGATGGACCTCCACCGGCGCTTCGAGGCTTGGGAACTCCAGACGCTCCACATGAGCGTGTCCCAGCATCGAGTCTGGCAGGGTCGCCAGTCGAGAGAGAGCATCCGCGCGGGCATTCTCCCCGCGGGGAATATGGAAGATGTTGAAGCGCCGGAATCTGGATGCGCCCGCCTTGACGAGCTCCAAGTATCTCGCCATTTGGGGGTCGTGCATGACGTACTCCCCGGACACCTGTCCTGCCACGAGCTGGGAATCAGTGAAAGCCTTGAGGTTGGTTACGCCCAGCTCGCGGGAGACTCTCAGTCCGGCAAGAAGTGCTTCGTACTCCGCCTGGTTATTTGTCATGGGGAATTGGAAACGGAGTGCGCATTCGGCGACGACCCCGTTGCCGTTGGCAAGGATGAGCCCAGCCCCGCTCCCGCCGGAGTTTGAGGCTCCGTCTACATGGAGGATCCAGGCGTCCTCTCCGGGCTCGCCGGTGCCTATCTCCATCGACCGGCCTGAGGGGCCTTCCTCGGGCTCCTTGCCCAAGCCTGCACATCGACCAAGAAGTCGGCTAGCACCTGTGCCTTCATGGCTGACCTCGGCCTGTACGTAATGTCGAACTCGCTGAGTTTCAGTGCCCACTTTGCCAATCGTCCCGAGGTATCGGGTTGGCTGAGCACTGCTTTCAGCGGTTGATCCGTCAGGACAGCGATGGGGTGCGCTTGGAAGTAAGGCCTGAGACGCTGGGCAGATACTATTAGCGCAAAAACGAGTTTCTCGGGCCGAGAATACCTGAGCTCCGCGTTACGGAGAAGTTTGCTGGTATAGTACACCGGCCGCTGGCCCCCTGGCCGTCGGTTCGAACCAAGACTGAGCTGACGGCTTCCGGGGTAACCGCTAGGTAGAGGATAAGCACCTCTCCCTCCTCGGGCCTGGACAGCAACGGTGGCGATGCGAGGGTCTTCTTCAGCTCCTCGAAGGCCTGCTGGCATTCCTCGGTCCAAGCAAAGTCATTCATCTTCCTCAGTACCTTGAAGAAGGGACGGCAGCGGTCCGCCGACCTGGAGATAAAATGGCTGAGGGCCGCAACTCGGCCGGTTAGTTGCTGTACTTGCTTCTTGGAGGCGGGCTGCTCCATATCCAGGATGGCCTGGACCTTCTCCGGGTTGGCCTCGATCCTCTTTGGGTCACCATAAATCCTAGGAATTTCCCGGCGGAGACGCCAAAGGCGCACTTCGCCGGGTTCAGCTTCATCTGATGGCGTCGGAGGTTGCCGAACGTCTCCGCCAAGTCAGCCACGTGGTCCAACTCGGGTTTGCTCATTACCAGCATGTCGTCCACGTATACCTGCATGTTGTGGCCGATCTGGTCTTTGAAAATTCTATTGACCAGGCGCTGGTACGTTGCCCCCGCGTTCTTGAGGCCAAATGGCATCATCTTGTAGCAAAAAGTTCCGCGGTAAGTTATGAAGGCGGGTGTGCTCTTCGTCCTCCGGGCTCATTTGAATCTGGTTGTATCCGGAGAAGGCATCCATGAACGACAGGAGGCGATGCCCCGAGGTGGTGTCGACCAGCTGGTCGATCTTTGGAAGAGGGAAGCTGTCCTTTGGGCAAGCTCGGTTGAGGTCGGTGTAATCCACACAGATCCTCCACTTACCACTACTCTTTTACATGACCACGTTTGCCAGCCAACTGGGGTACTGGACCTCCCGCACAAAACCGGCGGCGAGGAGCTTCTCCACTTCCTCGTTGATCGCCTTCTGCCTTTCCATGGCGAAGCTTCTCTTCTTCTGGCGGACGGGCGGCAATTTGGGTCCATGTTTAGCCTGTGCACGATGACCTCGGGCGGGATGCCCGGCATGTCGGCTGCTGACCAAGTGAACACGTCAGCGTTGGCGCGGAGGAACCCCAGCAGGCGGGTTCGTTCTTCTTCAGGGAGCTGGGCCCCGACCTGCACCGTCTTCAGGGGATCCGAACCGAGGGGAAAAGTCAGCAGGCGCTCTACGGGCCCTCCCCTGGGTTCCTTCTCTCTCAGATCGAGGTCGTCGATATCATGGGCGAGCTCCGCGCCCCTGGTGCTCGGGACCGTCTGAAGGCAGAGCGGGACTGGCTGGGTCATCCCCTTCATCTCCCCGAGCCCGGAAGGCGTGGGGAACTGTACCAACAGCCTTCTCGTGGAGATGGTGGCGTCCAGTTGGTTGAGCCGGGATGCCCGAGAATGGCGTTGTAAGGCGAGGGGAGCCTGACGACGGTAAATGTTATTAGGACGGTCGCCTGCGGGGTGGGGATCCGGCGGTGACCGGGAGAGTGATCTCCCCCTCGACCCCCACGGAGTCCCCCGTAAAACCTACCAGGGGGGTGTGCACCGGTTCAGCTGATCGGGGGACAAGTTCATCCGAGAGAAAGCGTCGTAAAAAAGTACATCAGCCGAGCTTCCACTATCCACCATGATTCGATGTACAGGATGCTTCGCGATGGTCATCTCGACCACCACGGCATCGTTGCTTACATTATCATTAGCTTCCCCCCCTTTGGGGGGGGGATTACATTCTCCGGGTTCCCGACTTCCCGGGCTCTCTTCATCGCTCGACCAAACCCGCGCGAGATCATGCCCACGGGCTTCTCCGTTGGGCGGTTGTCGATCGCAAGGATGGGCGGTAAGGTCGCGAGCGGCTGCCCTTCAGAGGGGGCCTCGTTCTTGACGACTTCCTGAGGTAACCCCTCCTAATCAGCTCCTCGATCTCCCGCTTCAAGTGGCGACACTCCTCTGTGTCGTGCCCGTGCTCGTGGTGGAACTGGCAGTACTTCGATTTGTCCCGGACGGCTCTCGGGTTCTGAGGAGGAGGTCGGCGGAGGTAGCGCTCGCCCTCGATTTCCATGAGGATCTTCATTCGAGTGCGAGGAGAGGGGTGTACTCCGCTCGGGAGTGGCCTCGCCCTCGGCCTTGGATTCGGGCGAGGGTCGGCAGATGGCCTGGGCTTCCGAACTCCCGGGGTTTCTCTCGGGGGCGGCCTCTTCGGAGTCTTCCCGTCCAACTCTCGACAGTGCGGTCGGCCTCCTCCGCTCGGATGTACTTGTGGCGCGGAGGAGGAGCTCGGAGTACATCCTGGGCGACTTCTTGTCCAGGGAGTAGGTCAGGCGGGACGTCTTGAGCCCGGCGCTTTAAAGCAGCATGGCGACCGGGCTCGTCCAAGCTGTAGATCTCCAGAGCTGCGGTTTTGAACCGGGTGATGTAGTCCCGGAGCAGCTCCTGGTCCTGCTGGCGGATGGAGAAGAGGCTGTCCACCTCTCTCGGCACCTTTCGACAAGCGTCGAAGTGTGCCACGAACCTTTCTTCCAGCTGATGGAAGGAGCAAATGGATCCGGGCTCGAGGCGGGTGAACCAGACTCGAGACCTTCCGGAGGGTGGCCGGGAAGGCGATGCACAGGAGAGCGTCAGTGGCCCCCTGGACCCTCATGAGGGCTTTGTAGCTCTCCAGATGGTCCAGAGGGTCGGTGGTCCCGTCGTAGGGATCCACCTGCGGCATGCGGAACCATTTTGGGATTGGTTCCGCCTGGGTTTCTTCAGAGAAAGGAGGCGGAGTCGTAGCCCGCCGGGTCTGCCGACGAGTTCTGCAGGTCGGCAATTCTGGGCGAACTCCGCCAGCTTGCGCTCGTGCTCCTCCAGGCGCCTCTCGGCCTGGCGCCTGATGGCTTCATCGGTGGAGTCTTCCACCGATGCTGCTGGTGAGGGGGCGCCGATCGGTCTCGGCGCGAAGTCAGGCCTCGGCGTCGCTTGCTGCGATGCACCGTTTCGCCTTCGTCAGCCAGGGATCGACTCTCGCGATCCTCCGAACCGGAGTAGTTTCTTTTTGCGAGAGCTTGGTGGCTCCCCTGGGGGTTGGAGACGGCCCTCGGATGGGATGGCCTGCCCTGGATGGAGCGCAGGCTCCCACGCTCCCCGCGGCTCGGGCCGCGGGGGTCCCTGGCTGCGGCTGCGTGGCCAGGGACCGCTTCTGATGCTGAAGCTGCCAGACCGTCGAGGTCAAGGTCTGTAGCTGCTGGATGACAGCCGCAAGGGGTCCGTCCGTTGGGGTAGGCTGTGGTGGAAGAGGAGGGGGAGCTGGAAGCTCCCTCTCCGGGCTGCGGGCCCCTGGAGGGGAGTGAACCTCCCCCACGCGGCTGGTGGACGCCTCGCGGCCACGAGTGACCACCATTAGTCAGAGAGCGCGACACCTGCAGAAAGCTGGCCCCCGCTCGGGTTTGGTGTCCTGCCCCCCTTCCTGGTGCGCCAATCTGTTGCCGTGCTCCCTCGCGCGCCCGTGCTCCGGATCCCCGCGATCCCTCCTGACCGCCTGACAAAGGAGCCTCCCTGGCTGCGGCTAACCTGCAAAAAAGGGTTAGAAGACCCTGGCCAGGGGATCCCGGCGAGGGAGCTCCGACGGTCAAGTCAGTAGACGACGAGAAGGAACAGACTCTCCAGACGGACCCCCGAAAGGGTTCCAGACTTGGAGAGTTTACTGGTGAGAGAGACGCTCTGGGGACCAGAATCTTGGCCGGGCCCCTTGCCGAGCTCATGCCCAGTGATCCCCTCTCGGGATCTCTGTTTTTCACTCTCCCGAGCGAGCCTTTTGCCGCTGCTTCTCCTGTTGTCCCTAGGCTTGTTTGCTTCCTTGTCGTCCCCAGATTCTTCCCTCTTTATCTCCTTTCGTCGTGCGCGTTGTCTTTTCCTCCTGGGAGATTCCCCTCCCCCTCCTCTTCTCTTTTCCCTTTTCGGTGAAGGGGGGCCAGGCGGCTTTCCGACCTCGTCCGCCGAGCCCAGCAGGGAAAAGGCAAAGACAAAGAGAAAGAGGGAGGGCGGCGCTGGTAAGGCGGCCGGTCAGGCCTCGGGCCCAGCGAGAGCGCTCCCTTTCCCAAGCATGGGCGCCATCCATCTATAGGGCCTGTTCTGTCAGAATCGTGCCCCTCGACTGTGGGACTTGTCGGGCCGATGCAAGTGATGTTCCGCGAGGCCGCCGCCCTCCATACGGGGCACCGTCTAGGGTTCGTACGGCCCGAGGGATGGCCTTGGGGCCCGCGCTTCTTCCCTGAGACCTTCTCCGTACGGGCGGCCTGACCTCGGCCGAGGTGGACCCGTCTCCGGGGGCCACCTGGCGAAGAGCGAAGGACAAGCCGACCTCGGCCTAGGTGGACCCCTCATGGGTGGACACTGACGAAGGGGGTGCAGGAGGTCGCTGGCCTCGGCCGAGGTGGACCCATCTCCGGGGCCACCTGGTGAAGAGCGAGAGACCAGAACGACCTCGGACCTAGGTGGACCCCTCCTGGGTGGACACCTGGCGACGGTGGCAGGAGGTCGCCTGGCCTTGGCCGAGGTGGACCGTCTCCGGGGGCCACCTGGCGAAGAGCGAAGAACCAGCCGACCTCGGCCTAGGTGGACCTCCTGGTTGGGTGGACGACCTGGTGGTGGCAGGAGTGTCGCCTGGCCTCGGTCGAGGTGGGCCTGTCTCCGGGAGGCACTGGCAAAGGGGTGAAGGACCAGCCGGCCTAGGTAGGCCTAGGTAGACCCTCTTGGGGGACACCTGGCGAGGGTGGCAGGAGGTCGCCTGGCCTCGGCGAGGTGGCCCATCTCCGGGAGGCCACTTGGCAAAGGGGTGAAGGACCAGCCGACCTCGTCCCAAGTGGACCCCTCCTGGGTGGACACCTGAGACGAGGTGGCAGGAGGTCGCCTGGCCTCGACCGAGGTGGGGCCCGTCTCCGGGAGGCCACATGGCAAAGGGGCGAAGGACGAGACAGCGGACCTTGGCCCAGGGACAGACCCTCCTGGGTGGACACCTGGTCGAGGGTGGCAGGAGGTCGCCTGGCCTCGACGACCGGTGGGCCCGTCTCCGGGAGGCCACCTGGCAAAGGGGCGAAGGACCAGCCGACCTTGGCCCAGGTGGACCCCTCCTGGGTGGACACCTGGCGAGGTGGCAGGAGGTCGCCTGGCCATGGCCGAGGTGGGCCCGTCTCCGGGGGGCACCTGGCGAAGGGCGAAGGGTCGGCGACCGGCCGGGCGGACCCCTCCGGCCTGGGCGGACGACCCCTCTGGTGGACACCTGGCGAGGTGGCAGGAGGTCTCCTGGCTTTGGCCGACCTCACTTAGGCGGACCCCTCCGAACTTGGGTGCCATCGAGGTGGTAGAGGAACTCCGATCCGAGCTCGACCTCGACGAGGGCGGTTTGCCTTAGAAAATTGCCGGGCGCTGTAGTTTGCCGAACCTGGTCTTGAAGACGTGGCGCTGACTCGGGCGGAGAAAACTCCACGTGGCTCGATCGCATTCGGCGGTATCTGAGCCTGGCCACGTCACTGTCACGGCTGTAACATCCATGATCCTGTTTTTAAGATCCAGGACTTTCATTGTTGCTTGTAGTTATTTAAAAAAATTGATTATAGCTTAATCCCTTTAATATTCATAAAAAATAGCTAATTTTGATTTGCAATTTTTTTACTGATAATTAAAAATATAATATAATCTAATATAATATAATATCTATATTAGTCCCATCTTTGTATCTCTAGATTAGCCCGTCCCGCATCACATGAACATCAATATTTTAAACTAAAATAAATAACACCAAGGCTAAGAAACACTCAAACAATTATTTAAGTGAATCCCTTTCAATAAGGATGGGCAATTTCATTAAATTTACTAATTTAAGAGAGATTTTATAACTTGAAATAAGAAAATAAAATTTTCTAAACTTAATCTATACTTCATGTTTATAGATTTATATCATCCTCTATTGACTAAAATATGGATTTTACATAGCCAAGTAAAACATGCATTCTATAAACCCAAAATAATGAAGATACAAATCTTCATTTGTAAGAAAAGGCACCTACGTGATCTCTTAATAGAGAAAGAACACCAACTTCGGGCAAATGAAGAATGCCAGCAAGGTTTCCCATAATATGTAGATCAGCATTCAATTAGGTTGAATTAAAGGAAGTATCGACAATCTTCTTCAAAGAGGTGAACCAAATTATTTTCTGAGAAGAGTGATCTAGATGACAGAAGAGGGAAAATTAGGACATAGGCAGAAAAATTAGATTGGAGAAGGAAACGACAATGTCTCTTTGGAAGAAAATTGAACCACCACTAGATGCCTAATCATCATGTTTTTAAACTTTTTTTATTACCAAGTCAGTGCCAGTACCATCTATTCAAGTAAACCCAGCTCACAAGTATCGGTTATGCTAAATAAAACTTTTAGTGAGAGAAACTCATTGAAAATGGGATGAAGGATAAAATTAAATTGTTCAAAAATTTGGGGACTAAAAGTTATGATTTTGTAGTTTAAAAACCATTTTAAAAAACCTAATATAGTTTAGGGACTAAAACATAATTTATCCAAAAATTTAAAAAAAGGTGTAGAGAAGAAAAAAAGAAGAGAGAGAAAATTTCATTTTCTTTCATTTATTTTTCTTCTTTTCTTTTTCTTTTTTTATTCTTCTTCTTTCTTTTCTCTATGGTTTGGAGAAAAACAAGGGGACGTATCCCTCCCTTCTTAGAATAGAAAAGAGGAAGGAAAAAGGCTATGGATAGTGGCCATCGATCAGAGTACTGAAAGTTAGCCACGTGAGTAGTAGCTAATAGTGACAGAGGGCCGACGGTCAGGAAATCAAAAGAAGGAAAAGGAAAAAAAAAAAAAAAAAAAGCAAAACAAAGCTTTGCCCTTTAATCCATAAATTGCTTAATATTCAGTGATAGAGGCTTTGACTATTGCTGCCTTCGGTTGCAAGGGGACCAAATAGCTGCCTCAACAACATGCTCAGTGATGAGGATGGCCATAAGGAAAAAGTAAGATTAGGAAATTTAAAAAAAAAAAGAGAAAATCTGATCAATGAAATCTGGCAATATTCTGACCAATGAGTCAGGTCTTAAGACTAGGAAAGGAGTAGAAGAAAAACTAATTAAAGTATTAGGGATCTAATACCTGATTTAACGAGCAATGGTGGTTGATTCCGATGGGCATTATAAGGGTCATCCGAAAATAAGGGTGGAATAGAAGGAGAAAGATCACGAGAGAGAGAGAGAGAGGGATCTTAATGATAGATAATCTTGAAGGGAAGGGGTCTATTCTTATAGGGAAAAGCCTAAGGATCTCGCTTCAAATTCTTCTTCTTTTCCTTCTTCTCCTCCTCCTTCTTTGTCTTCTTCTCCTTCTTCTCCTTCTTCTTCTTTTCTTCTTCTTCTCCTCCTCCTTCTACTTCTTCTTCAAGAGAGAAAGAGAGAGGGATCTCAATGGTAGATAATCTTGGAGGGAAGGGGGTCAATTTTATAGGGAGAAGCCTAAGGATCTCGCTTCTTCTCCTTCTCCTTCTCCTTTTTCTTCTACTTCTGCTTTGTCTCCTTCTCCTTTCCTTCTTCTTTTCCTTCTTTCTCCTCTCCTTCTCCTTTCTTTCTCTTTCTTCTCCTTCTCTTTCTCCTCTCCTTCTCCTCTTCTCCTTTTCCTTCTACTCCTTCTTCTTCTTCTCCTTCTTCTTCTCCTTCTCCTTCCTCTCGTTCTTCTTCCCCTTTTTTCTTCTCCTTCTCCTTCTCCTTCTCATCCTTCTCCTTCTTCTTCGCTTCTTCTCCTCTCTCCTCTTCTTCTTCTACTTCTTCTCCTTCTCCTTCTTGTTCTCTCCTTCTGCTCCTTCTCCTCCTCCTTCTCTCCTCCTCCTCCTCCTCATCCTTCTCGTCCTTCTTCTTCTTCTTCTTCTTCTTCTTCTCCTCCTTCTTCTCCTTCTTCTTCAAGAGGAAAGAAGAGAGAGAGATGTCAATGGTAGATAACTGGAGGGGAGGGGTCTATTCTATAGGGAAAAGCCTAAGGATCTCGCTTCTTCTTCTCCTACTCTCCTCCTCTTCTTTCTCCTTCTTCTTTTCTCTTCTTCTCCTTCTTCTTCTACTTCTCATCTCTCTTTCTCTTCTTCTTCTATTTTCTCCTTCTCCTTCTCCTTCTCCTCTTCTTCTTCTTCTATTTCCTTCTTCTCCTACTTCTTCTTCAAGAGAAAGAGAGAGAGAGAGATGTCAATGGTAGATAATCTGGAGGGGAGGGGGGGGTCTATTTCTTATAGGGAAAAGCCTAAGGATCTCGCTTCTTTTCCTACTCTTCCTCCTCCTCCTTCTTCTCCTTCTCTTTTTTTCTCCTTCTTTCCTCCTTCTTCTACTCTCATTCCTTCTCCTTCTCCTTCTTCTCTACTTCTTCTCATCTCCTTCTCTTCTCCTTCTTCTTCTACTTTCTCCTCTCTTCTCCTTCTCCTTCTTCTCTTCTTCTACTTTTCCTTCTCTTCTACTTCTCCTCCTCCTCCTCCTCCTCCTGCTTCTTCTCCTTCTTCTTCTTCTTCTTGTTCTTCTCCTTCTTCTCTTCTCTCTTTCTTCTTCTTCTTGTTCTTCTCCTTCTCTTCTTCTCCTTCTCCTTCTCCTTTTCTTCTTATTCTTCTCCTTCTCTTCTTCTTCTTACTCTTCTCCTTCTCCTTCTTCTTCTTCTTCTCCTCTCCTTCTTCTCCTTCTCCTTCTCCTTCTTCTCCTCGTCCTCCTTCTCCTTCATCTTTTCTTGCTCCTTCTCCTCCTCCTTCTTCTCATCCTTCTCCTCCTTCTTCTCCTTCTCCTTCTTCTTTAAAAACATAATGGCAAGAAATTTATTTACATTTGTAATCTCCAATGTTCCATTCTTTTTTATAGAATTTGTACATAGCTGGAGTAAAATTTTCATGTTCATATAGGTGAAGTCAATTTGCTTCATCACACCTAGACCCTTAGCATCTTAGGCTCAGCCTTTACACAAACTTGATGCAGGTTTTTAGCCAAACAAGACTTCCACCTAAAGGTTGCAAGAGCTATGTTGGATTCTCTGGAGGATGCCCCTTTTTTTTAATGAAAAAACTAGGCTCTGGAATGAAGAGCCACTTCTCTCCAAAGGGAGTTACTATTATCTAGAGTTGTTAGGATGGAATAATTAATTAATTAAAAGTAAGGAATTCATAAAAAAATTGCTTTCACCAATAGATGAACACAATAGATCCTTGCATTTTATTACTCTGAAATTAGCATTACTACAATTTGGATGTAGAGAAATGAATAATCTTTTTCGCATGGAATTGCATAAGCTTGATGGTTTGTAGCATACTATATATGTACAGTAGTTCTATGATTAAAGTTCAACCCCCATCTCAGCTCATAAGTATATGAATTCAGACATGATTTCTATGACTAAAACTATAATACAATTTTTTTATTGGCTGCAAAATTATTAGAAAATAATTAGATCAATTACAGATCATACAAATCACTTACAAGCATAACTTTCTCCTAGATAAGAATAGTCATTACCTACCTTTGTTAATTATAAAAATAACAAACTATAGTTTTGTTTCATTTTGATTTTTTTTGCACATTCTAATGTGCATAGTATTTCTTTTCTTTATTTTTCAGTTATGCAAATGCTAATATCTTTTCTTCAAATATTTAAAAAGGACTATGTTGGAGTTATTTTTTAAAAAATTGCTAGTAATGATGAACCATTGGGACATGCAAGTGGTTACATATATTGCCATAGTCTAAAGGACTCCTAAGATGCATTTCTAAATTATTTTATAGGGTTAAGAGTTTCTTTATTTTTTTGAGGAAATCTAGGTTTAAGAGTTAAGACAAACTTATCTCACATTGGCTATTGAATTGTTTATTTAATTTTTTGCTAGGATATTTTTATTATTCTTAAAGCATCTGCCTTTTCTATATATCACTTTGATTATGAGTTAAATAGGAGATGATAACTATTCTTAGAAGTCTCAGAAGAAAATATTATTTAGCTACAAAAATACTTCATAAATGCAAATAAATTCTTGATTGTTATCTATCTTTTAAAAGCAAGGATGTCAATTGGATAAAAAGATTATAAAGATCTTATAGATTATACATTATTGGATCTGCCTGAGTTGTATACATGGCCAATTTATGAAATTACTAGTTGTTTCTTCTATTAACATCAACCCATTGAACAAAATAAACCATGAAGATTTAAAAGTATTAAAATTTTCCTCTCAAGTTACTCTAGAAGCTTTGTTTGCCTTAACCAATGCACTAAACATATGTATCTTTAGTAGAGCGGTGACCTTCAATATCAAAGTTAGGACCTTGAAATTTGAAAAGAAAAAAAGGTTTAGAAATACACTTTTTAAACTATAATTAATCTTAAATGTTCTAAGAGATATGTTTTTCACTTGATTAATGATTGAAACCTGATTTATGGCTTACTCTCCTCAAATTTCTTTGCTTAGACCAACTTCAGTCTCGCTTTCTCAAAAGCAATAATCATCCTCTGTAATTAATGGACAATGACATTGGTGATGAACTAGTAAACCTTGATCGATTATTATTGATCTTTCTCTTAAAACATGCACCTTTTCGTTAGCATTGTTATCCGAAGCTTTTGAAACATGATTGGTGATTCACTCTCTATAAAGTTCTCTGATTATAGGTAATGTCAGTCTTTCTTTTTCAAAAGAAATAGTCATCTTCTATACTCAATGGACAATGAAATTAGTGATGAAATAGTTAGACTTTGATCTGTTTCTATAAAGCATTCTCTCAAAACCAGCACCTTTTCTTTGACATTGTTATCCAAAGCTTAGCATTTTAAACAATCATCTGCTTAGCTACTTGAGATATAAATGATGCTTGACAGTTTGTTACTTTTAGATTATGCTAAAATCTATTCTCAATCATAAGTAAATATTTCAACAATGATGAGCTATCCATTGAAAATGCACTACCTTGTTGAAAGGTTCTACAGATCTACCATTTCTCAAAGCATCTCTTTAGTACAAAGACTCCATTTTATTTTTCTTTCTGGATAATAAATATTTGTCAAAACATGAAGTTGAATAAAACCAATATTTGAATTGAAGCAGACATATTGATACATGTTCTTTCCTTCTGAATTGGGCATTCATATCTGAAAGAAGCTGATAGTAAGATTTTTCAAAATTGATTGCTAGAGGTGTTGCAGAAATGCCTAGGATGAAGTAAATAGTTTTATGAATGAATGAATCGGTTCTAATTGGAA
Organism: Areca catechu; assembly: GCA_021397845.1. Taxonomy (NCBI): domain Eukaryota; kingdom Viridiplantae; phylum Streptophyta; class Magnoliopsida; order Arecales; family Arecaceae; genus Areca; species Areca catechu. The sequence continues at coordinate 188,773,907 of CM038051.1, forward strand.
AATAGAAAGATATGTGGAAGTTATAAAATCCTTGGGCATATGTGAGATACAAGGACTTGATTGGTAAAATAGTCTCCCCATCTATAAAAAAGGAACAAAAAACTCTATCATAGATACATGAAGAAAATATTTTGTTGTGAATAAACTTTCATCTTGGTTTTTAGGTGTTTTGATTCATGAAGCATCCTTATATGACTAGAGAGATCATAAGAACTCTGGCCCTTTTCTTTAAACTCTATATCTCATGCATCCAGATTGCATATGTTCATGTGTGGTTTATGATCATGGAAGGATAATGTAGCATTTATAACATACCTTATGAGGTCACACTTTCTTTTATTACACCATTTATTGTAAGAATTTTATTAAATTAAGGACTACCATTAATTATTATTTTATTTATTTTAGTTTATTAAAATAGACTGATTTTATGATCCGTGTTGATGGATGTGTGTTAGCCTAATATTGTGTGTGATCCTTATGTTTGGACTTTGAGCATCTTATATTAGTTGGTATGGTTAAGCTGACACATATCCATCTCAAATCATCAGTGGTCACTGGAATCTGCCATACTCTACTGATGAGCTCAGGGGTCACTAGAATAGGAACACCCCTGACCTCAGCAATCCATCTCAAACCATCAGTGGCCAAGGACCTGTACAACTCCCTGATGAGTTGGGGATAATATCTCTCAGTCACAGTGCAAAAAGGGACAAGTCTAGCTCCTCTAAGCATATCTCCAATGATAAAACTCTCTGAGTCCTAGAACTACACATCTACTCTCCTACCAGAGGCAATAACCTTCCCGGCCACTCGTGTTGCTCCTGGGGAAACTTGTGGAGACAAATCCTGTGGCTCCTGCTTGTGCGACCAATGGGATCCTGACGGGCTTTAGTCCTCTCTACTGGACTCACCCTGCTCATACCTCCTCTTGCAGTAAGCTAACTGCTTTCTTGGAGCCATTTCACATAGAAGCAACATAAAGTAGAGTAAAAAAAGAAGAAAGATTGAACTGGAAAAGGAAAGAGGGAAGGAAGGAAGTGTCGGCCAACAGTAGACCAAGAAGGGAAGAAAAAGACCAAAAGTGGACCAAAATAGAAAGGAACGGGCCAAGGATGGAGAAAACTGGTGGGAAGGAGGAAGAATCCAAGCACAAACTGGACCAAAGGTAGATCAAAAAGGGAAGAAAGGGTTCGAAGGAAAGAAAACCAAGAAAGAAACAAGGAAAAGTGGGGCCAAACCTTCAAAAAATCGAGAAGAATGATGAGAAAACGGACGGATTGAAGACAAAAAAGAGAGAAGGAAGAAGATTACCCGAAATTGGAGGGTTAGGGCTGGAAATCCACTATTCACGAAAGTTAGGAGGGTTTTAGGACCACAAGAAGCTAAGGAATGAAAAAAGAATGGGTCAAATAAGGTTTCGGGATGCCCTAAAAATCTCAGACCCGACGGTCGTGAGTCGACACTTCAAAACTTCAAGTATCGACCCTTCACGTGAGTAGACACTTGGGCAATATATAAGTGTCGACACCTGACCTCAGAAAATCAGAATAAAATCCAATAAATTCCAATAAAATTCAAGAAGAGTAAAGAGGTCATTCTAAGTGATATTTGAAAGGATTTGAATCATTTTTGGAGGATTTGATCAGGAATTTGAACAGTTTAGATAAAATGATCAATGATTTCTAACTCTCTTCTAATCATGCAAAGTCTATCTTCATTTAGAAATTTTATAAAAATATCAGCAAGTTGTCTATCTTTACATATGATCTCTTATGAAGTGATGTCTTATTTCAATATGTTTGCTTCTTGAATGTTGTACAGGATTTTTAGTTATATTAATTACACTAGTATTATCACATCTTATGTGTGTCTTAGTTAATTTGATGCCAAAATCCTCGAGTTGTTGTTTGATCAATAAGATTTGAGCATAACAGCTTCCAGCTGCTATATATTCGGCTTCCACCATAGACAGAGTAACTGAATTCTGTTTCTTGCTAAATCATGAAATCAAATTAACTCCAAGAAATTGACAGATTCCACTTGTAATTTTTCTATCAAGTTTACACCCAGCAAAATCAGCATCAAAATATGCGATCAATTCAATGGATGGAATCTCTAGAACCATAGACCAATGTCAATAGTGCCAGACATATATATAAGTATGCATTTAACAGCCAATAAATGAGACTTTTTAGGAGCAGACTGATATCTAGCATACATACATACACTAAATATTATATCTGGCATACTTGCAGTCAAATATAATAATGAACCAATAATACCTCTATATAATTTTTGATCTACGTTTTTACTTGATTCATCTTTACTTAATTTACAAGAAGAGCTTATATGTGTACCTAAAGCTTGGTAGTCTCCATTCCAAACTTCTTTAAGATTTTTTTGTATACTTAGCTTTATTGATGAAGATCCCTTCTTTTGTTTGCTTGATCCGGAGTCTCAGGAAGAAATTAAGATCTCCCATCATACTCATCTCGAACTCTCCCTGCATGAGCTTGGCAAACTCTTGGCAAAGAACCTCATTAGTAGCACCGAAAATGATATCATCAACATATATTTGTACTACTAAGAGATCATCATTCTTTTTTTTAAAAATAAAGTAGTGTCTACATTTTCTCTAAAAAAATCATTTTCAAGCAGAAATTTACTTAATCTGTCATACCAAGCTCTTGGAGCTTGTTTCAAATCATACAAAGCTTTATGAAGTTTAAAAACATGATCAGGGCATTCATGATTTTCAAGATCTTTTTTGTTCAACATAAACTTTTTCTTCAATAAATCCATTTAGAAAAGCACTTTTGACATCCATTTAAAATAGTTTGAAATCTATAAAACATGCAAATGCTAATAATAACCTAATTATCTCAAGTCTAGCAATAAGAGCAAAAGTTTCATCAAAATCAATCCCTTCCTCCTGATTGTAGCATTTGGCAATAACCTAGCTTTATTTTTTGTTACAATATCATTTTCATCAAGTTTATTTCTGAAAACCTATTTTATTCCTATTATTGAAATATTTGATGGTCTTTCAATTAAAGGCCAAACTTTTTCTTTTATATTTATTCAATTCATCTTGCATAGCATTTATTCAATTGTAATCATTTTCAGCTTCTTCAATTGATTTTGGCTCAATTTGAGAAACAAATGCTAAGTAATTACAAACATTTCTTATTAAGGAACGAATACTTACCCCTTTTCATGGATCACCAATAATAAGCTCTTTAGGGTATCCATGGGCATACCTCCATTCTTTAGGCAATGGCTTGCGTGTTGATGCACTAATTTCTTGTACTTGTTCTTTATTTCCTTGATCACCATCTTGTTCTTTGGAAGCTCCTTCATTGATTTCCATCTTTCTAAACTTTTGAATACCTGTTTCATCATCAAGAGTATCTTCTTTTCTAGAAGATTTTTCATTAGTTTCATCAAACACTATATGTATGGATTCTTTAACTAGAAGAGTTCTTCTATTGAAGACCATGTATGCCTTACTAGAAGTAGAGTTCTTCTATTGAAGACCATGTATGCCTTACTAGAAGTAGAGTATCCTAAAAAGATACCTTCATCTGACTTGGCATGAAATTTATTGAGATTGTCTTTACTATTTTAGAATAAAACAACGGCATCCAAAAATACGAAAATATTTAATAGTAGGTTTTCTATTTTTTCAAAGTTCATATAGTATTTTCTTCAAAATAGGTTGTATTAAAATATGATTTAAAATATAACATACAGTATTTATGGCTTCTGACTAAAAATATCTAGGTAAATCATTTTCACAAAGCATTGTGCGTGCCATTTCTTCAAGAGTCCTGTTTTTTCTTTCTACCATCCCATTTTGTTGAGGTGTCCTAGGTGCAGAGAAATTATGATCAATATCATTTTTATTACAGAATATTTCAAAATTATGATTTTCAAACTCAGTACCATGATCACTACGTAAAGAAATAATTGAAACACATTTTTCATTTGAAACATTTTTATGAAACTTGATAAATGCAGAAAAAGTTTTATCTTTATGTGCCAAAAACATAATCCATGTAAAACATGAATAATCATCTATAATCACTAAACCATACTTCTTACCTCCCAAACTAGTTATTCTAGTTGGTTCAAAGAGGTCCATATGAAGCAATTCTAAGGATCTAGTGGTAGATACTACTCCTTTAGATTTGAAAGAAGATTTTGTTTATTTTCCAAGTTAACATGCACTACAAATCTTATCTTTTTTAAAAGTGAGTTTTGGTAAATCTTTTACAAGATTCTTTTTATTCATTTTTAAAATCAAATGCATACTTGCATACCCTAACCTACGATGCCAAAGTCAACTAGTTTCATTTATCTTAGCTTTCATTATCACTAGGCATTGACCATTTTCCATGGTTAGATCATCAAGATCAACCATGTAAATGTTCCTATGCCTATGACCAATGAACTTGATGCCATTATCATCTAGACGGGATACCATGCACAAAGAACATTCAAAAACTACTTTAAATCTTTTATCACAAAATTGACTTATACTAAATAAATTGTACTTTAAACTATCAATAAACAAAACATTATTAATAAGTAGTAGGGGTGATATGGACTTTACCGATACCGATAATTTTGCCCTTTTCATTATCACCAACTATCACATTTCCACCATTCAAAGCTTCTAGAGGTGAGAATTGTCTCACATCCCCAGTCATGTGTCTTGACCAACCGCTGTCGAGATACCACATTCTCCTTTTATCCTTGGTTGCAAGACACACCTACAACATAAATCAAGTAGAAACTTTAGGTACCCAAGATCTTGGATCCTTTAGGGTTAGTTGAATTGGTTCCTTTTGGAACCAAAACTTTTCTAACAGCATTTAATTTTCTTTTGTTGCACACATAAGATTTGTGTCCTACTTTACCACATGCATAATAAGTAAAACTAAAGGAAGCAGATACAAAAAAATTTTTTAAAGTATTTTTGTTGCTTTTGCGATTTAAATCCTAACCCAGTTTGCTAAAAACTGCTCTTTGATTATTCAAAAGCATATTCAATTTTTCAGAACTGTATATAAACTTTTCAACAAAAGGCTTTACTTTTTCAAGTTCTTCTTTATATTTCTTATTTTCTAGTAAAAACACCTTATTTTGTTTTGCAAGTTTTTCATTTGTAGTAAAAATTTGTCCTTCTTCAAAGAGTCTTTTTCTTTTAAAAGATCTTTTTTTTTTTTCAAAACATTGATTTGCTCACTCAAGTTTTTATTTTCTTGAATCAAGTTTTCATTTTCTATCAAAAACTCGTTTGTTAATTTTGCAAGCTCTAGGTTTTGCTTTTTCAAATCTTTATTTTTCAATTTAAGTTTTTGATATTCCATAACAAGCTTTTCAAAAATATCATGTAATTCATCGAATATAAAGTCATTTTCATGTTCAAGGCTTACCTCTTCTTCATTGGCCATAAAACAAAGGTTGGCCACCTTTTGTTATTCTTCATCGGAGCTTGTGTCTTCACTTTCGCTCCACATTGCCATCATAGCCTTTTCTTAAATTTCTCTTTATCTTTCTTGAGAGTGGGGAAATCCAACTTGTAATGACTCGATTTCTTGCATTCGAAACATATTGGTTGCTTCCTTTCCTTTTCTTTTTCTTTCTCCTTACTATGATCTCCTTTTTGAGGCTTTTTCTTGTAAAAATCCTTTTCCATCCTCATAAATCTCTCGAACTTTCTTGTAATGAGGGATGTCTCATCTTCTTCATCCTCTTCATCAGATTCATCACTTGATTCTTCCTTGGTAGTGGACTTGAATGCAATGGCTTTCTTTTTCTTATCATTGTCCATAGTTTTCTACTTTAGGGATAGCTTATATGTCATCAATGAACCCAAAAGTTGCTCAAGTGGAAGTGTATTGACATCTTTGGCTTTTTCAATGACTGTGACCTTTGGATCCCAAGAAGCCGGAAGAGACCTGAGGATTTTGCTAACAAGTTCAGCATTAAAACTTTTCTCAAACTCCTTGTGCCATTAACAATATTAGTGAATCTAGTTTACATTTCACTAATAGTTTCAGTTGGTTCCATCCTAAACATCTCATAAGTATGAATGAGCATGTTTACTTTGATGGTTTTTACTTGATGTGTACCCTCATGATTAACTTCAAGTGTATCCCAAATCTCTTTAGCAAAAGTACAATTTGATATTCTATTGAATTCACTTGGGTCAAGTGCACAAAACAGTAAATTCGTGGCCTTTGCATTAAGCTCAGCTTGCTTAATGTCATTCTCATCTCAATCTTCTTTTAGCTTGGGAGTGGGAATGCCATTAATCAAGAGAGTGGGCTGATGAGAACCTTTAACTATTATTTTTCAAATATTATAATCAATAGCTTGAATGTATATGCACATGCGTGTCTTCCAATATATGTAGTTTGTGCCATTAAATAATGCGTGTCTTCCAATATATGTAGTTTGTGTCTTCCAAGAGCAACATCTTCAAGCATCAATTGAAGCTTTTACAACATGGAGATAAGCTCAACATCAATAATTAATGTACCTCAACGAAATATTTGCTTTGTAAGAAAGCTTTTTATTTTCATTCTTACATTATTGTATTTAGGTTGATGGTGAGCTTTGGAAAAACTATCAAGGTTGTTGGTGAGCCTATGTGATAAAAACCAACAAGGGTTTTGACTTGTGAGCCCGTGAAAACAAGTTGAGTTATTGGTTAGCCCAAAAACCAATCAAGGTTGTTGGTGAGCCTGTAAAATCAACTAGATTCTGATTAGCCTACAAAACTAAGAATTTTTGGTGAGCTCATGAAAACCAAAGGATTTTTGGTTAGCTCGTTGATGTGGCTGAATCGCTGACATGGAGTAGCTGTCATACGCCATGTCAGAGAAGATCGCCATGTCAGATACTCTATACAGACTCCTTCGCCGGGTTGAGCTCCCTCAGAACAACGGGACCACCCACCGAAGCCGAGCTCCACCCTCCGCCAAGTCAGGCCCACGAGCTTGGGATGCTTAGGCCGGAGCCAAGCGGCATCCTCCAGAGCAAACCCCTCGAGGTCAAGCGCCGTGGTACGGAGTCGAGCTTAGCACTCCTCTACCATGTGGAGCCTCCCTCGAGGTCGAGTCCTTTAGGATGGAGCCACGCTCTGCCCTTCTCCGTTAGGTCGTGCTCGCCCGAGGTCGAGCTCCCTTGGTCCAGAGTCGAGCTCAGCCCTCCTCTGTCAAGTGGAGCCGCCTTGAGGTCGAGCCCCTCGGAGTCGAGCCCCGTCCCTTCAGCTCGACCTCCAGCTCGGGCAAAGACACCAGCAAGCACATGGGCGGCACCGTCACCCCAGGAGGCCGACGAGCCACTCGAGGGTCACAAGAAGATACTCACCTGGCCACAATAATTGTCCGTAGCTACCACTTAAACCAGAAAGGGGAGGAGCCCTGTGATCGAGGCACCTCGCTCCTCACCAAACACCTAAACCACCCGAAAGAGGAGTCAACCAGGTGATTCGAATCCCAAAGGGTGACGGCCCCCGATCGAGGCACTGCCAAGTTTCTCGAAATGGAGTGATTGGAAGGAATGTCAAAGCGCATGGCAGGTTCTCCTATCATGAACCGAGAAAGGCATCCCATCCATGGCACGGGACACCACTGCACGCACCTGCTGATACAGGGGAGATCCCGAGGTAGGCGCCCAACAACCATCGGAGTTTAAAAGAATCATCAGCACCCCCGGTAGGAAGGTAATCACAATCACTATCTCACCATAAAACTCAAGAAAGTGATAGGGAGAGGGCCACACAGGGAATCCCTCTAGCTCGACCACCATTCTCCTGACACACTTGCATCCCATCCCCACACTTGGTCCAAAGTCGAGCCCCGTCCCTTCAGCTCGACGTCCAGCTCGGGCAAAGACACCAGCAAGCACGTGGGCGGGACCGTCACCCCAGGAGGCCGACGAGCCACCCGAGGGTTGCCAAGAAGATGCTCACCTGGCCACAATAACTGTCCATAGCTACCACTTAAACCAGAAAGGGGAGGAGCCCTGTGATCGAGTCACCACACTCCTCACCAAACACCTAAACCACCCAAAGAGGAGTCAACCAGGAGATTCGAATCCCGAAGGGCGACGGCCCCCGATCGAGGCATGCCAAGTTTCTCGGAATGGAGTGATTGGAAGGAATGTCAGAGCGCATGACAGGTTCTCCTATCATGAACCGAGAAAGGCATCCCGTCCATGGCACAGGACACCACTGCACGCACCTGCTGATACAGGGGAGATCCCGAGGTAGGCGCCCAACAACCACCAGAGTTTAAAAGAATCATCAGCACCCCCGGCAGAAGGTAATCACAATCACTATCTCACCACAAAACTCAAGAAAGTGATAGGGAGAGGGCCACACAGGGAATCCCTCTAGCTCGACCACCATTTTCCTGACACACTTGCATCCCATCCCCACACTGCTCACTCCTCCTAGCATGGAGTCCATCAAGAGGGGCTCCACCAAGAGGATCTGTTATCCTGAATCGTCACTGACTTGACCGTCGGAGTGCCCCTGCCGGAATCCCCGGTCCAGGTTACTAACCTTTGTTTTGCAGGTCCCAGGGAGCAGGACATCCCAGCAACGGAGAGAGCCCCCTTACAAGTAGCTCGAAGGAAGGATGGTGACGATGCGAGCAAGAGAGGTCTCCACCAATTGTGCGGGAGACTTCCCTTCTAGAGGAAACCCGCACAACCCAGAGGTGGAACCACCCGCTCTAGCTCAACCACCTCAGGTGAATCTTAGCTGGCTACACTCACCCAGCAGGTGTAGATCCTCGCCACGACAGTGCACCAGCTTCAGCACCAGCACCGATCTTTGGATACTCATCAGCAACCAGGACTCCCACGGCCACACCACAGCACCCCGCGATAGCCTGCATTCCTTCCAAGGAAGGCCTTCACAGCCACGAGCCATCACTGACAATAGGGGTAGCCACCAAACTCCTATGAAAAGACAACGAGCCGGGTCTGCCGATAGGGAGAGCCGCTTACCATACCTTGAGCGGGTATTGTCCAAACCCCGCCAAGGCAAAAAGAGCAAGACCCCCCGCCATGGGCGTCATGCACCCATGTTACCTTCTCCGTCTCCTTCGATGGAGGGGTCCACTGACGAAGCCATCAGGAGCACGACAGAGAAGCACCTGGAGGAGCATGACCGCAGGCTGGTAGAGTTATCCCGCCGGTTTGCCAATCTACCGGGCTCCACTAGCGAGCCAGCGAGCTAAACGCATGTCCCCCTTTCTCCCGAGAAGTCCAAGAAGAGCCAGTCCTAGATCGGTTCCACATGCCGTAGGTGGAGCCTTACGATGGGACCATCGACCCCCTAGACCACCTGAAAGCTACAGGGCCCTCATGAGGGTCCAGGGGGCCACCGATGCTCTCCTCTGTATCACCTTTTTTGCCACTCTCCAAAAGGCAGCCCGGGTGTGGTTCACCCGTCTGGAACCGGAGAGCATCAACTTCTTCATCCAGTTGGGACAGAAGTTCGTGGCCCACTTCGATGCCTATCGAAAGATGCCATGAGAGGCAGACAGCTTCTTCTCCATCAGGTAGCAGGATCGCGAGCCCCTGTGGGACTATATGGCCTGTTTCAAGGCTACCGCGTTAGAGATCTACAATCTTGAAGAGCCAGTTGCCATGTTGGCTCTGAAGCGAGGGCTCAAGACCTCCTGCCTGACCTACTCGCTAGATAAGAAGCCCCCAAGAGCTACTCCAGCTCCTTCTCTGAGCTCAGATGTATATCCATGTCGAGGAGGTAGATCGTACGAAGTGGGAGCTCGATAGGAAGTTGCTAAGAAACCAACCCCCATCGACTGCTGAGTGCCGTGACAAAATGAAGTATTGTCGCTTCCATCGTGACCACGCCATGACACCGAGGAATGCTGTAACCTCAAATGGAAGATCGAAGAACTCATCAGAAGGGGCTACCTCAAAAGGTTTGTGGGGGATAGAGCTCAAGCAGAACCTCAGGCGCTCGCCACTCTCCCGCCAGCTCCAGCAGTCGACAACACCCTGACCAAGAAGTCGATTGGGATGATATGCTGGGGAGCCAGCACGCATCTAAAAAAGCTAGGGGGCAGGGCATTCCGAAAATGTACTCCCTTTATGAGGGAGGGGGGAGACTGGGAAAAAAATGTAAATAATGATGCCATGGTCATCGAGATGACGATCGTGAAGCATCCTGTAAAATGCATCATGATTGATAGTGGAAGCTCCACGGATGTGCTATTCTATGATGCTTTCTCCAGGATGAATCTCTCTCCTGCTCAACTCAGGCCTGTGCACACTCTCCTTGTTAGTTTCACAGGTGATTCTGTAAGAATGGAGGGAGAAATCACTCTCCCAGTCACTGTCGGGACCATATCTTGGCTGTGCACCATCATGATGACTTTCACGGTTGTCAAGCTTCCTTCGGCCTATAACATGATTCAAGGCCGACCCGGGCTCAACCTGCTCGATGCTGTCGCCTCCACCAAGAGACTGCTTGTACAGTTCCCAACTCTTACGACGTCGGGGAGATGAGGGGAGCACCCCAGCCGGTGCAGCACTACTTCCAAACCCTCCTTGGGATGAAGGTCCCCGAGGACGATCCCAGGGTGGATGAACTCGACCAAAGGGCTCAAGACCCCAGGGGAGGCCCGGCCGAATGGCTACTCTCCTATCCACTCGGAGACGATTCTGCGAAGATGGTGCAAATCGGGGCCCAGCTGCAGGATGAAGAGAGGGTACACCTTTTGGAATTCCTACAATCGAATGTAGATGTGTTCACCTGGATGGCGGTGGACATGCCAGGTATTCCCCTTGACGTCATCACCCATAAGCTGAGCATTGACCCAAAGCACCGGCCAGTTCGACAAAAGAAGAGAAGCTTCTCCCCGGAGAGGCAGGCGGCCATCAATAAGGAAGTAGACAAGCTCCTCACCGCAGGTTTCGTTCGGGAGGTACAATATCTGAGCTGGCTGGTGAATGTGGTGATGGTAAAGAAGAGCAATGGCAAATGGAGGATCTGCGTAGATTACACCGACCTCAACAAGGCATGCCCGAATGTGGTGATGGCCAACTTCTCCTTCACCACTACCAACTCAATTTGAAAGGACTGGGCAATCCCCTTCTGTCGAGCTGCCTCGGCGTTGAAAGAAGTTAGCCTCTTCGTGGTGGCCGAGTTCCTCGGCCCTGCTCCTTGACCGGCCCCACTCCTGGTCGAGGCTTTCCTGGAGCTCCTTCTCGCATCCCTCAGCATTAGCGAGCTATTTCTCAAGGTCCTTGATCCTCAGGTCAAGCACCCCGTTGGCATCAGTCCTCTCCTTCAGGTCGGCTTTCAGAGACTCGACCTCCACTGCCCGCTGCTGATCGTTCTTCAGCCAGTTCCGGTAGCAGTCCCTGATCAAGAGGACCTTAGCACCAATCTGCACCACACAAGAGGTCAGCTACCAACAGAAAAGAAAGAAAGGGGGTGAAAAGGGTAGAGTCACTTACCAAGAAGAGCTGGGGGAAGATGCTGCTGATCGCATCCCCCAGTCACTGTCCAGCCATCTCCTGCTGGTCACATGATTGGATGGAAAAATCCATCATGCACTCCGCCAATGCCTGGTTTTGGAGCAAAGAGCTCTCCGGCCCTAGTTTGAAAGGGATCCAGCGGTGTTCCCTTTCCCTCCTGCTCGTCTCGGGAGCCGGATCACTTGCCCCTCCGGTGGAGGTGCCCTCCAGGGTAGGTTGGGAGCTCGACCTCCTCTCAAGCGGTGCCTCGATCACAAGTTTGGCTCCCCCTCGAACCTCCTCCTCCTTGACCGCAATGACAACAGGCCTCGAGGAATAGGGGGACACGGCGGCGGCGACAGCTGTGGCCTTGGCCCGGACTACCACCTTAGGTTCCGGGGCAAGAGCTGCTTCTTGTTGCCTTGACCACTCTAGCACCTTCCTGACTGCCCTCTGGCTTGGCCCCGGCACCGCGGACACTGTCCTCCCTACCTGTGCTGGAGCGGCCTCAGCCTCCCTCCTACTCGGATCTGCTGGTGCGGTAGGGGCAGCCGTTGACATGCCCTCGTCCCGAGCCCATTTCGGGGGAGGCTCTTCAACTAGTCTAGCTGGGGGCCTTTTCCTGGTGATTGCAAGCAGGTTGCTCTCCGAGAAAATCATGCCTGCATACAGATCACATAATGGTTGGAACTCAAAAAGACAAAGTGAAAGATATAGAGGAAAGGGAAGCTCAAGTCGAACTCACCCAACCCCTTCGTCGGGTCGACCCCAGCTTCAAAGAGGTTCTGCTCTGACAGTAGAATCTCAAGGGATGGAATCTGGACGGTGCGGAGCTGCTCGTAGTCATTCTAGTCAACCACATCAATAACAGAATTTGGTTAGGGGACTGATCTGGGTCGCTCCAGACCCAGTCAACCCCCTCAACCGTTACGAAGAAGAATTTGCTCTTCCATCCCTTGATGGAAGAGGGGAGCTCAAACCTAATGCCCTTCCGGCGAAGAAAACAAGGACCACCACCCATCCTCTGTGGGGTGGCGCTTCAGGGTGAAGAATGCCCTGAATAAGAAAAACCGGGCAACGAACCCGTGGAAGTGGCAGAGGACAATGAAGGAAAATATAGTCCTAATGGCTTTCAGTATGAGCTGAGCAGGAACCAGACGGTAGTTGCTCAACATAGATATGAAGAAATGATGAAAGGGGAAGCGGAGCCTTCCAGAAAAGGTCTCCTCATAAAAGGCTATTCGGCCCGGGCTACTGGAAGTAACCTGGTCCCCTGATCAGGGGATTAGAAGCCGGACAGAATACGGGATGCCATAGACATCCTGGATGGTCCCCAGTTCTTCAGCGGAGATCGTTGAAGTGACCCCACCAGGGACCTGTTGACCGGACAGACTCGGGGATGGGTTCAGATGGGGAAGGGGGACGAGAAGGATAGGAAGGACCAGGCCCAGGTTTCCTAATAGCTACAGGACCAGGAGGATGCCTCCTGCTGAGTTCGAAACGCGCCCCCTCCTCCTCCTCATCAAAGGAAGAAGATGGCGGTCTCGGCACGGAAGGACCGGCCTCAGCCTGATTAGTAGAAGGACGAAAGCCCGGATCGAAATGAGACATCTGTGGAGGTGGAGGAAGCAAGAAACTCAAGTGGAGGAAAGCCCTAAACGTGGAAGAAAAGCCCTACTCTGGTGGGGGAAAGAAGAGAAAGAAGACTAACCTGGTTCCTTAGAGGGTTTGAGGCAATCGGGAGAAGAAGCCTGGGTATGGTGGCGGGCACAGAATTCAAAAGAATAGATGTTTTGGGTAAAAACTTCTTTTCATTTCGAAGTGACCCGGTACACCCGTACCGTTACAGCCTCTCTGCCAATGGATTTACACCACGTGCTGGCCATCAGTCGAACGGGATGCCCTGCCACTCTAGATTCTATGCGGGCATTGACTACTCCTCGGACGTGGCCACGTGGCGCCTTCACAATGGCTTGGGGAACCGACTCGCAAAGCATCGGCGATCATGGCTATTATTGCACCGGATCTTCACCTTTCAATGTCAGCATGCAATTACTCCCTTCGACCTGAGCACGCGTACTAACGAGCCTCAGGAGCAGGGGGTAAATGATGTGGCTGAATCGCTGATATGGAGTAGCTGTCAAATGCTGCATCAGAGAAGATCGCCATGTCAGATACTCTACCCAGACTCCTTCGTCGAGTTGAGCTCTCTCAAAACAACGGGACCGCCCACCGAAGCCGAGCTACACCCTCCGCCAAGTCGGGCCCGAGCTTGGGATGCTTAGGTCGGAGCCGAGCGGCATCCTTTAGAGCAAACCCCTCGAGGTCGGACCCTGTGCTATGGAGTCGAGCTTAGCCCTCCTCTACCACGTGGAGCCCCCCCGAGGTCAAGTTCTCTGGGACAGAGTCACGCTCTGCCCTTCTCCGTCAGGTCGCTCTCACCCGAGGTCGAGCTCCCTTGGTCCGGAGTTGAGCTCAGCCCTCCTCCACCAAGTGGAGCCGCCTCAGGCCGAGCCCCTTGGAGTCGAGCCTCGCCCCTCCAGCTCGGCCTCCAGCTTGGGCGAAGACACCAGCAAGCGCGGGGGCAGCACCGTCACCCCAAGAGGCCGACGAGCTGCCCAAGGGTCGCAAGAAGATGCCCACCTGGCCGCAATAACTGTTCGCAGCTACCACTTAAATCAGAAAGGGGAGGAGCCCTATGATCGAGGCACCACTCTCCTCACCAACCACCTGAACCACCCGGAAGAGAATGTCAACCAGGAGATTCGAATCCCAGAGGGAGACGGCCCCCCGATCGAGGCACTGCCAAGTTTCCTGAAATGGAGTGACCGGAAAGAATGTCAGAGTGCATGGTAGGTTCTCCTATCATGAACTGGGAAAAGCATCCAGTCCACGGCATGGGACATCACTGCACGTGCCTGCTGACACGGGGGAGATCTCGAGGTAGGCGCCCAACAACCACCGGAGTTTAAAAGAATCATCGACACCCCTAGTAGGGAGGTAATCACAATCACTATCTTACCACAAAACTCAAGCAAGTGACAGGGAGAGGGCAATGCAGGGAATCCCTCTAGCTTGGCAACCATCCTCCCGACACACTTGCATCCCATCCCCACACTGCTCACTCCTCCTAGCATGGAGTCCATCAAGAGGGGCTTGACTAGGAGGATCTGTTTCCCTGGATCATCACTGACTTGACCGTCGAGTGCCCCTACCGGAATCCCCGGCCTGGATCACTAACCTCTATTTTGCAGGTCCCAGGGAGCAGGACGTCCCAGCAATGGAGAGAGCACACTCCGGCGCCATCAGCAGCTACGGGCCACGACGGTCTTGGCGGCAACACCCGTGAAAAATCAAGGAATTTTTGGTGAGCCCGTGAAAACCAAGAAATTTTTTGTTAGCCCTTGAAAACCAAGGGGTTTTGACTTGTGACCCAGAAAACAAATTGGCTGTAATCTTGGTGATTATAGTGAATTCCCAAGAAAAACCTGGAGAGTGGATGTAGGTGCCTTGGAGTGCACCGAACCACTATAAATCTTCATGTATTTGTGATTGCTTTTATTCTTGCATTTATTTTTTTATTTCCGCTACATATTATTATCTTGCTCACAAATACATGCTTTGAATTGACACATTATTTGAAGTATTGTGAAAAAGTTTTAAAGTCCAATTCATCCCCCTTCTTGGGCTACCTACCCTGGTCAACACTTTATAACTTGTTTTAATTCGGGATAACAAGTCAAACCAAGTTGATTTTGTCTCTTAGGCTCATCAACAACCTTTAACACTAGTTTCAATACCTTTGAAACTAGAACTAATAAATGAAATCAAGTGTACAGAATGTAAATACAAGAATTAGATCCTTAATGAGCAGAAATAAATATTGTTGAAGCTCTCTTGGTTGCTTGAGTTGACTTCTCCTTGGAATCTCTTGAATGCACACTTTTGGCTAAAGACTTGAATGCTCAAACTCTCAAAAATGGAAGTCATTTTCAAATGGAATCTCTTAAAAGCTCTTTTTGTCTTTTCAAATGATTAAAACTTGTCTTTTCTTGATTCTCTTTCTTTCTTGTTGACTTTAAGAGGTTTGGTAAGTATTAAATAGCTCAAATTCACTGAAAAGTTGTTGGAGACCGTTGGAGGGTTCAAACTAGCCATTTGGAAATAAATCTAAATTTTGAAAAACTAGCCGTTGCACCAAGTGTCGACACTTGAGTTCTTCATGAGTCGACACTTGGATCAGCTCAAGGCTAAATTTGAATTTCTTGCTTTGCTTCACTTCTAGTCTCAGACTATGAGTCGACACTTGGATTGTGAGTCGATACTTTAAGTCGATACTTACTTCAGAAAACACATGTTATGTTTATTTTGTTCTTAGGCGATGAGTCGATCTTTGAAGTGTCGACACCTGACTGTGAGTCGACACCTTGAGTCAACACTTGTCATACCAGTCTGAAATTTCTGCATGTCAGTCTTTTGAAGTGTCGACACTTGATCCATGAGTCGACACTTGCTCTGTGCCAAATCAAAATTCTGTGCCAAACTCTGAAATTTTCAATATCTCATCTAAAAATCCTTTAGATGCTTCCCATAAAGGCCAGAAAGAATGTTCCAAGGTTAGGAAATCACTCAAACATTGAAAAAATATCTTGCTTCGATATTAGTGAGCTTGATATACTTGAATGGAGAATTTTATATACATATGACATGAAATTCATCTTCAATTTGAAACAATAGTCCAAACACATACTCAATATTTTATTTTTCATCAAAATCAAGGAGCCAAAGCCAACATATAATTTATAAAAAAAATTAATTCAAGATGAATTGAACTCTCAGCTTGACCATGTAGAGGATCCTGTTAATAA
Organism: Areca catechu; assembly: GCA_021397845.1. Taxonomy (NCBI): domain Eukaryota; kingdom Viridiplantae; phylum Streptophyta; class Magnoliopsida; order Arecales; family Arecaceae; genus Areca; species Areca catechu. Next base: position 188,790,292 of record CM038051.1, read on the forward strand.
GAGCTAATACAGTAGCATATGAATTATCTTGAATGTTTATGCCACTATTAGATATGTGACAGATCGCCAGCAACCAGGGTTCCTAAGGACTTTGTTGCAATATAATATGCAACATGATATAAGATGATACTGCAGCACACTACAATATGACATGCAATATATGATCTTATTATAAAGATAATGTGGTTATAGCTCATGACTAATGAGATGAATTTGATATTTTCGAAAGAATTGAATTTGTGAAAGAAACTCGAATCATTGAAAAGAAATTAAATTCATGAATGAAATTTGATTTTGAAAATTGAATTTGGTAAAAATAATATTTTAATAATATTATATATTCAAAATTGATTTTGATTTGATGAATGCTATAGGGCTACTTTCTATTGATGATTATTTAATTTATTACCTAATTAATCTAGTTTAAGAATTTATTATTTATAAGATTGTCTAGCTTATTATACCATATTTACTATTTTTACAAATCTTGGAAACTAAGATGACATGGAAATATGAACGGGAGAGTGATTAGAAGCAAGACGTTGATATATTTATTTTAGATTGAAAATTGTATTGACTTGGTTATAAGATATTTGAATGTCACCAAATTTATTTAGATATTAAAGTTAGATTTTAGTTAATTGAATTTGGACTTAATTTATTGATTAATTATTTTCATTGTTGCTTTATGATAAAATGATAAGATGCCATGTATGCTTGTAGAGAGAGTTTTCTATGAGTATATGGTGGTTGCCATGATCTTTGGCTCACAATCTTGGATCTGGGACATGATAATCTTCGTATTCTTTTAATCATCCTGTAGTCATTCAAATACTCTTTCCTTTTTTTTAGATCATTGTAAAATTTCTTTTAAAATCCCTAAAGCCCTTTATCATGTGTCATAAATAAATGACTTCTTTAGTTGTGTCAGCTTTGTTGCAAGGAATCTAATGGTTAAAAGTGTCCTAGGAGTAAAAAAATTGAGCAACGAAGATAGTCAAGGCTACCTAATTTGATCTATTCTTGTGTGTGAATGGAAAGACAATAGTTTAGTCAGACATGTCACAACCTTTCCTCCCAACACAAGATATTCAAGAAGAAAATGAGAGCATGGGGGTTGTCAATGGTTTTCATAGAGTAAAATAAATTATTGAAAGAATACAAAATATGATAATATTTGGTCATTCATATGACAATCTAATTTATGAGTTACATTTTATAATTAACTTTGTAATTTTTTGAATTTGGAACTTTCTATTTGAAGGATACAACCCAATTTCCCTTATCTCAACTTGAAACCTGGATGAGAAAGTCCTAAGATCCAAAATCCTAAATGGTAAAAAAAATAAATCACAACAACAACAACAAATATTTGATATGTAGGTTGGTTGACTACTTTAACAACTTGATGTTATTCACAATTTCATTATCTTTAAATTCATTTTCTTACATCAACTATTAATGTTCTCTTTTGGCTAATTTGAATCAACTTGTTCTTTTCATTCGGTATAAATAGAGCTTTGTATATCTCAAACTATTATAATCAAGTTCTGTCTATATTTTTTCTTAATGTATAATCATGTAATTCTCACTTGCCATATATATATATATATATATATATATATACTTGTCTATCTGTAGTTCTTATCATGAATTTTAAGCTATTTGTGTCTAAATATAGTTGTACAATTTTTGATAAAAAAATTAATAAATGAATGTGTCAAACAAATGATATGTGACTATAAATTTATATAAATTAGGTACAATATATTTTTACTTGTTCAAACATTTTTTAGTATGACACTAGAAACTTCTTTTAAATCTAATTTGTTATGTTTATGCCTATGTCTAGAAAATGCAAAATGAATGTATTACACTTTACCACATCAACTATTGATCTATACCGGCACTAAAAGATATGCAAGTTTCTTAAACTATTTTTGATTGACATGGTGTACTTGTATGAATAGTTTATACAATATGTGATAGTTTATTACTTTATTCTAAATCAAAGAAATCCACAAACAAATTTATTTTTCAATTATGTGCACAGCTATAGGTGTGATCATGCAAACTATCATACGTGGGAATAATGACTAGGCTTTTATAAGACTTTATGATTGTAGTTTCTAGTATAATATTGTAGAAGTATTTAACTTTTCTACTTAGTTTCACTCCATTATCTCTTATGGAATCTTCTATGTCACATCTATGTTAAGCTTCACATTAATCCATTGTCTACTATATTAATCTAAAATTATTTGTATCACATATGTATGTGTATAACTTTTTTCGGTTTCATGCAAGTCCCTTGATTGCAGCATCTAGAGTTGCAAATTTTGGTTCATTTGCTGCAACTCAAATCAGTCAATGATATTTGGAGTCAACCTTATTACAAGAGCTTAATTTTGGTGTATCCCAAAACTTATTGGAAAAAAATTTCTTATATTAGTCTACTGACACGGGACACGGATGCGATGTAGTACTAAAGGTTGATTTAAATTTTATATTAATCGAGAGCAAATGTTCATTAACCTAACAGCCTATTAAACAATACGTTAAAAGAATCTATAGCAAGCAACTAAATACTGGATTACATCACCCGCATGCATACCTAACAAAATAATTAATTAGATGGATCACGGCGATTGAGAAACCACCCTAGATTAGGTTCCTACTTTCTAACATCAGATCTAGAGGAAGGGAAAGGGATTTTGAGTTACCGATATGCTTAGAAACCTTCTCTGATGAAGATCTGGATCACTACACTCTAGGGTTGAAGAATCGAACTCCAAACTGATTGCTCCTGGCATCGAATTCCGATCGAACTGATTCCAAAGCATGGACGCCGATCTTTAGAGTCGGATCTCAAGAGAATCTGCCAAAAAAACACCAAAAATAATAATTAAATTGGAAATCAAAAACTAGAAGGAAGGCTGGCACCAAGGTTGTTGGTCCTCCCGGGGATCTTCTTCTTTGGTTGGCTTCTAGGATCTCTTCAAAGCATTGGATGATATCCTTGAAGAGACATAGGAATCAGATCTGATGGAGGGATTGGATGGATAAACAAGGCATCACACCCCGATAGAACTTGGACGTTGCACCCAAGTGTTCTAGGCATCACACCTAGCACCTATCAGCCATCGCAGCTAGAAAGGAATTGGAAGAAGAACTTGGCAGAGTTTAATTTTATTTCATCAAATATTCATTAATTACAAGGGGAGGTGTAGGGGTATTTATAGAACCCTAACCAGAGAAGTGAGGGACTCAAATATAAGAGAATCATTACAACTCTAGACTTCAAGTTTACATTGCCTGGACTCTTGTTGGATGAAAAAAATGGACTCCTATCCATAGTTAGCTCCAAGATGAGACTTTGATGGAGGGTCATGATCGCTTCTGGGTTGGTCATGATGATTGGACTCCAGTGTCTTGATAATGTATTCTTCTAGAGTTGCCTGAACTCTTCAATCTAGATTGGAGAGAACTCTAGAGTCATGCTGAAATTCTAGAATCCTTGAAGCTTGAATAGTTAGCAGCTTATTTGAATGGAATGCTAGGAACCCTTGGACCTTCAACACTAGGTAAAAAAAAATTTCCAAACTCCTTTGAATGCTTGGCCGACTTCTCACTTTGGCATGAAATATTATGAGTAGAAGGGTGCCATCTAGGAGAAGTCCTTCACAATTACTCCTCTTAAAAATTTTGTGCGCCTTTCTTCATGGGCCGACCAAAAGAAATTGTCTCGATGAGTATAGCTTGTCCAAATTTAAGTGGTAGGCCATGTGTCATTGTCCCCCGATACGTGACAATAGTAGTCCTGAAATCATGCAAAGTTGACATGCAAAATAGGCTAGCATATGACAAGAGCTTGTGCTAGCACATGGGTCTTGATTTAAGTCACATGGGTATTATAATTGGTCTCCCCTGTAATACAAGACTCAACAACTAATTTTTACAGGACTTAATAAATAACTAAAGTCCTATTTGATCAATTGGAACCTAATTTGATCAAAAGGACAAGACATGTAAATACGTAGTTCAACTTGGTAAAAGGGGTTTAGCCTAAAAGGCTAAATAAATAGAACCCGAATTCCAGTTGGTAAAAGGGGCTAACCCTAACTAATCCAAAAAACAAAAATTAAAATAAATTATTTACATGGATAAAAGGGTTGGGTCTAGGATTTTATTCACAGGTGATCCACAAGAATGTGGGTTCAACCTGTCGATATTTTTGGATCCTGGTGTCCTCACCAATTCTCTCCAGGTGGGAGGAACTTGACTCCGTTGAGTAAGGGTTAGACTAGCTCAAGTACTTCTCTAGCAAGTCCGGGGTGATCTTTTGCATATACTCCCGAGTTATCCAAGTGTCATCAGACTCGGGATGTCCTTGCCAACGAACCAAGTATCGATGGTAGTCCTTATTCCGGTAACAATCATCTTGTCATCCAGAATTCGTTCAACCCTGTCTCTTCGATTTGTGGATTTGGCTATTGGGCACTCATGGATTGGTTCGCTCTTAAGAACAGGATCAGGCCCAAAAGTTTCATTAGATAGCAACATCAGCTCCCTATACTTTACAAGATCTGATATGTTGAAAGTTGGACTTATACCCAAATCTAAAGGTAAGTCTATCTTATAGGCATTAGGTCCAAACTTATCAATTATTTTATAAGGTCCCGCACTCCGGGCATGTAACTTTTGATAGTTCTAGATGGAAATCGTTCAGGCCTGAGCCTGATCATAACTTGGTCCCCTACTTTAAACTCTTTGAACCTTTTGCTTAAATTAGCCATTTGTGCATATGAATCATTGCTCTCTTTAATTTTCTTATTTATTTCTTGATGCAAGTTCTTTCTATGCTGTGCAAAAGACTCAGCTGACTCAGATATACATGCATGAATGGGTAAGGAAATCAGATTCAATGGCTTCCTAGGCTTGTATCCATGAACGATTTCAAATGGGCTCTTCCGTGTAGATCTGTTGACTGAGTTATTATAAGCAAACTCTGCTCTCGGTAACGATAGATCCCAATTAGCAGTATTTTCTTCCACTAGACTCCTCAACAGGTTTCCTAAACTCTGATTTACTACCTCAGTTTGGCCATCTATTTGGGGGTGGTAGGTAGTAGAATACTTCAATTTGGTTCCTAGCATATGCCATAAGGTTTTCCAAAAGTAGCTAGTAAACCTAACGTCTCGGTCTGACACAATGGTCTTAGGCAATCCATGTAACCTAACCACTTCGTTCAAGAATAATTTGGCCACTCTAGATGCATCATAAGTTTAGAAACATGGATGAAATGGGCCATCTTAGAAAACCTATCTACTACCACGAAGATAGAATCATGTTTCCTAGTAGTTTTAGATAATCCTAAGACAAAGTCTATACTCAAGTCTTGCCATGGGCAATCTGGGACGGGGAGTGGGGTATATAGTCCAGTGTTCTGTCTAGGTTGCTTAGCTACGGCACAAGTCCTATACTGGGCTACCACTTGGGCAACATTTTTCTTTAGACTTGGCCAATAAAACTGATCCTCTACAGCCAAGATAGTTTTATTACACCCAAAGTGTCCTGTTAAACCTCCTGCGTGTATCTCCCAAATAAAAAAGTCTCTAAGTGATGTCTTGGGAACACACAACCTATTTCCTTTGAACAAATAACCATCCCTTAAGATATGCTCACTAAATTCAGTGGATGGCCCTAGCTTCACTGATTCATAAATCTTCCCAAAATCCGGGCAAAATTCATAATCTTCCTTTAATCGTTCAAATCCGACTACTTCGGTACTCATACAATTCAGCAACATTGTTCTCCTTCTAAGTGCATCAGCTACCTTATTCTCACTTCCAGCATGGTGCTTTAGAACAAAAGTATAGGCTTGTATAAACTCGACCCACTTGCCATGTCTATGGTTTAACTTTTTTTGAGAATTTAGGAAGCGAAGTGCTTCGTGATCAGAGTAGAGAACAAATTCTTGTGGTAGCAAGTAATGCCTCCAATACCTAAGAGCTTGTACTACCGCATACAACTCTTTATCATATATGAAATATTTAACTTGGCATCACTCAGTTTCTCACTAAAATAGGCAATAGGATGATTTTCCTGACTTAATACCCCTCCTATTCCTACGCCTGATGCATCACAGGCGACCTCAAAGACTTTGGTGAAGTCGGGTAACCTTAAAATTGGTGCCTTAGTCATTCTATCTTTGATCTCTAGGAAGGCTTTATGGGCATCTCTAGTCCAATCGAATTCGCCCTTCCTAATACAGTTGGTGATCGGAGCAACAATCGTGCTAAACCCTTTGATAAAGCTCCTATAGAAGGTAGCTAACCCATGAAAACTTCGAACGTCATGAACATTCCTAGGTATAGGCCACTCAACTATAGATTTCACTTTCTCAGGGTCGGCTGTTACTCCTTCTGGTGTTACTACAAAACCTAAGAAGATGATTCTGGTTGACATGAAGCTACATTTCTTAAGGTTTGCAAACAAAGCTTCCTTCCTAAGGACCTGGCAAATCTAATGGAGGTGGTCTAAGTGATCTTCCCTAGTCTTACTGTATATGAGGATATCATCAAAATATACGACCATGAATTTTCAATAAATGATCATAACACCTGAGTCATAACCCTCATAAACGTACTTGGGGTGTTTGATAATCCAAAGGGCATCACCAACCACTCATATAGGCCATCTTTGGTCTTGAAAGCCGTTTTCCACTCATCCCCGATTCTAACTCTCACCTGATGGTAGCCACTTTTTAAATCAATTTTTGAAAAGATGGTCGATCCGGCCATCATGTCTAACATGTCATCAAGTCGGGGTATGGGAAACCAATACTTTATCGTAATCTTTTTAATAGCCCAGCTATCTATGCACATCCTCCAACTGCCATCTTTTTTAGGAGTCAAAAGTGCTAGGACAGCACAAGGACTCAAACTCTCCCTAATAAATCCCTTTTTCATAAGATCCTCTACTTGTCGTTGTAGCTCCTGATGTTCCGTAGGGTTCATCCTATAGTGTGGGAGGTTTGGCAATGTGGCTCCTGGTACTAAATCAATTGCATGTTGAATATCTCTTAATGGTGGCAATTGATCCGGTAAATCTTCAGGGTAGATATCTTTGAATTCCTCTAATAAATCTAGGATCTTCTTAGGGTATTCTAGTTTTGGTTGATCCTGAGCTTCCTTGGTAACTAAAATCCAAAATGGTGACCCTCTATCGATTTCTTGTTTCAACTCCTTTGCAGAGATCAAATTCAGATTAGACTCTTTTTCCTTTAAGTGACTTGACCCTCTCTTAACATTGTCCTTTGGTGGGGTCACATTAATCACTATCCTCTTTCCTAGATGGTGAAATGCACACGAGTTCGATCGTCCAAACAAGGTGGCATCGTGGTCATACAACCAAGGTCTTCCTAAAATGATGCTGCTAACCCCCATCGAAAGAACATCGAACCAGACTCTTTCTTAGTAGGATTGTACCTGAATTGTAACCTGGCATCGCAACCGGATGGAAATGTTGGTTGCATCGATCTAGGATACCTTATAGGGGGTCGGGTGTGGAACAGTTGGTAAGTCTAGGCTCTTAACGGCATTAGTAGAAATTGCATTGACACAACTCCCACTATCAATTATAACCTTACATACCTTATCCCCTATTTTAATAAAGGTCTGTAGGATGTTAGTCCTACGCCAATCCTCATTCCTCTTAGTTTGAGTCAGGATGCATCTAACCACTCCTAATCGGTTTGAATCTAAGATCTCTTCCTCCTCCTCATATTCCTCCACTAACTCAGCTTCAGCCTCATAAACCTCTTCCTCACAAGGGTCACTAATCTCAGGGTCCTCTACTTCAGGTTCCCCTATATGTAAGGCTCGTGATGGACATTGGGTAGCATAATGACCAGTCTGATTACACTTAAAGCATACTGAGGTTTGGTTTTGATCCTTCTGAACCATAGGTGCCTTACCCTTGTCATCTCTACGAATGGGTTGGGGATTGGGTCTAGGTCAATTTGCAGGGATTCAGTTCTAGTTTGGCCTATTTCCAGGGGCTTTAAATCTAGATAAATCTGATTGATAGGTAGGTTTCCTTGGAAATCTCTCAGCATCCCTAGCAACCTGATAGGCATGTTCTAAATCATTCACTTTCTTAGAATCAGTTCCCTCTTAATGTCCTCATTCAGGCCTGCTCTAAACCTAGACAAAGTAACTACTCAGACTCGGACACACCACACCGCATAACATACTCATCGAAAATGACTATGTATTCGGACACAGTTTGATTTCCTTGTGTCATCTTCTGCCACTGATCTAAAAGCCTTTGTTCATAGGACAATGGTAGGTATTTGGCCCTTAATTTGAGTTTCATGTCCTCCCATGTAGCTATATGTGGGTCTTTTCTCTATCGGCTTAACCTTTCCACATTATCCCAATACAATTGTGCTTGTCGGATCAACCTAAACTTAGCAAATTTGACCTTACGCTCTTTCGACATGGTGTACCATTCGAAGTATTGATCCATATCACTTTCCCAATCAGAGTACATCTTGGGATCTAAAGTACCATCGAATGTGGGGGCTTCTAGTCTGATACTCCTAAGGGCTCGTGCTTCCTGATCATCTATGTTATACTGCTGCCTCCTAGGAATAGGATAAGGTGTAACCTCTCTACGTTGGGCTCGATGCCTTGGAATTGGATCAGGTGTGGCCTCTCTACGTTGGGCTTGATGTCTGGGGATTGGATCATGTGTAAGCTCTGGAAGCTGGGGTCCTGAACCATACTGTGGGATAAATTTCAGTGGTGTAGGGTCAGGTTGAGACACATGGGATCCTTCTAATGAACCTATTCTTTCATTCATTTGGTCAAACCTCTGGTCGACTCTAGCACTAAACTGCCTCTGTTCAGCACTAAGTTGCCTCATTTGTTCAGTCAAAGATCTCATGAAAGTTTCCATCATGGGGTCCATGAATGTACTAGGTTGGTCCTAGGGGACCTGGTATGGGGTTCCTGACCTAGTAATCATGCAAGGACACAATGCACTCAAACAAACCTAATCGACTATGGATAGCTGACCTAGAGTCCAAACTAGATGCCTAATCAAGGTGGCAAGCTAATCTGTAGTAACTCAAGACTTGGCCAAGTAGGTGTAAGGGGAGTGTAGGTCCCTGATTGCCAATCCTAGACACCAATCAGAGATTGGCCAGGTAGACAGACCAGCTCACTTGCCCTTCGGGATGTAATCCTAAACCACCATTCTAGACACCAAGAAATGGGCACACACAGATTTAGTTGACACGATTGAATTGACACTAACTCGGACCCGACCAATTGGTGTCCCTAAGCTCACTAGAGCAATTAGGTTCTAATCAATTTTAATTAGGGCTTGGGCTCGAATGCAAAGTGGATGGTTTTGGGCTAGGGAAAGGTTATGAACTCCTCCCCCTATGTTATATTGTATGCCCTTAAAAATCAGTTAGAAAATGAATGCAACAAGCAACTAATAAAACTAAACCCTAATGATTTTTTTTTTTTTGGGACAGAACCTGTTCTCAGGTCGAAAACAGAGAACTACAGTTTTCACAGAAAACCATAAATTGTAAAAAAATTACTGAAAGTACTTTGAATTTCAAGGAAGCTAACAAAATAAATTTCATATTTTTTTTTGATTTTTATACGTGCAGAAATAATTAAAACAACAGAGTATATACTGGAAGGCCGAGATGCAGAATTTAACTAAATGCAAGATTAACCTAATCTAAACCTAGGGCTCTGATACCAAATTTGATGCAGGACACGGATGCGATGTAGTACTAAAGGTTGATTTAAATTTTATGTTAATTGAGAGCAAATGTTCATTAACCTAACAGCCTATTAAATAATACGTTAAAAGAATCTATAGCAAGCAACTAAATACTGGATTACATCACCCGTATGCATACTTAACAAAATAATTAACTAGATGGATCACGACGATTAAGAAACCATCCTAGATTAGGTTCCTACTATCTAACATCAGATCTAGAGGAAGGGAAAGGGATTTTGAGTTACCGATATGCTTAGAAACCTCCTCTGATGAAGATCTGGATCACTGCACTCTAGGGTTGAAGAATCGGACTCCAAACTGATCGCTCATGGCATTCGGATTCTGATCGAACTGATTCCAAAGCATGGACGCCGATCTTCAGAGTCGGATCTCAAGAGAATCTGCCAAAAAATTACCAAAAATAGCAATTAAACATTGAAAATTAAAAACTAGAAGGAAGGCTGGCACCAAGGTTGTTGGTCCTCTTGAGGATCTTCTTCTTTGGTTGGCTTCTAGGATCTCTTCAAAGCATTGGATGAAGGCCTTGAAGAGACTTAGGGATCATATTTGATGGAGGGATTGGATGGATAAACATGGCATCGCACCCCAGTAAAACTTGGACGTCGCACCCAAGTGTTCTAGGCGTCACACCTAGCACCTATCAGCCGTCGCAGCTAGAAAGGAATTGGAAGAAGAACTCGACAGAGTTTCATTTCATTTCATCAAATATTCATTAATTACAAGGGGAGGTGTAGGGGTATTTATAGAACCCTAACCAGAGAAGTGAGGAACTCAAATACAAGAGTTTCATTACAACTCTAGACTTCAAGTTTACATTGCCTGGACTCCTGCAGGATGAAAAAAAATGGACTCCTATCCATAGTTGGCGCCAAGATGAGACTTTGATGGAGGGTCATGATCGCTTCTGGGTTGGTCATGATGATTGGACTCCAGTGTCTTGATAATGTATTCTTCTAAAGCTGCCTGAACTCTTCAGTCTGGATTGGAGAGAACTCTAGAGTCCTGCTGAAATTCTAGAATCCTTGAAGCTTGAACAGTTAGCAGCTTATTTGAATGGAATGCTAGGAACCCTTGGACCTCCAACACTAAGTGAGAAAAAATTTCTAAACTCCTTTGAATGCTTGGCCGACTTCTCACTTTGGTGTGAAATATTATGAGTAGAAGGGCGCCATCTAGGAGAAGTCCTTTACAATTACTCCTCTTAAAAATTTTGTGCGCCTTTCTTCATGGGTGACCAAAAGAAATTGTCTTGATGAGTATAGCTTGTCCAAATTTAAGTGGTAGGCCATGTGTCATTGTCCCCCGATACGTGATAATAGTAGTCCTGAAATCATGCAAAGTTGACATGCAAAATAAGCTAGCATATGACAAGAGCTTGTGCTAGCACATGGATCTTGATTTGAGTCACATGGATATTATAATTGGTCTTCCTTGTAATACAAGACTCAACAACTAATTTTTACAAGACTCAATAAATAACTAAAATCCTATTCGATCAATTGGAACCCAATTTGATCAAAAGGGCAAGACATGTAAATACGTAGTTCAACTTGGTAAAAGGGGTTTACCCTAAAAGGCTAAGTAAATAAAACCCTAATTCCAGTTGGTAAAAGGGGCTAACCCTAACTAATCCAAAATAACAAAAATTAAAATAAATTATTTACATGGATAAAAGAGTTGGATCCAGGGTTTCATTCACAGGTGATCCACAAGGATGTGAGTTCAACCCGTCGATATTTTCGGGCCCTGGTGTCCTCACCATCTACCTTACTAAATACTTAAACAAAACTAAGATCCTTAAATTATCAAGAGGGATGAGGCTTAGCCTATAAAGGATCTTCTAATAGTAAAAATCTAATCTCTATGATAGAAAATTCCTTAAAAGTTATTCAATATGATAATAATAAGCTGATTGGTTGGTCAGGAAGTGCATATAGTTTATTTGATATAGAAATCATAAACTCTAACCCATTTTTTGGTGATTAATGCTTCTATGTAATGATTAGAAAAGTTTTATATGTGAATAAGATCCGAGAGGTATTCCTCGAAATATGACACTACACATATCTTTTAAGAACTTACCTATAGGAAAGTATCTGTACATGACTATGGGACAAGCAATCTCTAGAAACTCTCATGAAAAATTAAGAAATATGTACAGGGCTACTAACGCCCAAATTTATTATCGAGAATTATATACTGTGTGCATGGTAGCTGAAGTTTGAATCAAATGAACGTAATTTAAGATCTTATTTACTTCGATTCTTTGAGATGATGACTATTTATACTAAGTGAGATTAAGTCTTATAAGGATATTTTAATTATCCAATATATAGTACAAGTATCCAAGTATTTATATTTTATATTTTACTATTTTTTAAAAATTTAAATTTTGAGAAAGATTATTGAAAAATCTAAAATTTTTCTCAATAATTAATTTCTAATTTTTAATGATTTGATTGTTAGATTTTTAATTTTTGACCTTTGGACTTCTTATTACAGGTTTTAATAAATCAATAAAAATATAAATGGTCAGATTTGATGGTTATAAAAAGATCCTCTTAGATCCTTATTTAGTAAGCATTCAAAGCTATCTTAGCCTCCTTTCTTTTAGGCTTTTCTCCTTTGATCTTTTTCTATCCTTTTCCTATCACAAGGATTGATTTTCTTTTCATGTTATCTTCATGGGTGCTGAAAGAATTTCCATCAACCTCCATCATGATTATGCTTGCAAATGAAGGATCTCGATCATATCATGAGATGGTATTTCTAGCTAGATTTTCCTGCATGATAGATGGAAATATGTCTCAGGATAATGCCTCACAAGGTTCCAGATTTCATTTTTGTTTTGATAATTTTATGTAAGCTATTTATATTTTTCTATAATAAAATTCTTGTTAATTTTATTTAATCATATTCATAATTTTTTAAGCATTGTTCTAACATGTTCACGTCATGCATGCCACACCAAATTGATGCCAAGTGAAGTGCATGGAATCATAGTTGCATGGCTTTACTAGTATTTGAAACTTGAAAGGCCATATGTGAGGATATCCTCCAGCAAAGAAGGCTTTACTTTTGAACTTTCTAGTGCCAAGGTGTTTTTCTAGTTCTTGATTTATACCAAAAACTCTGTTCATGAGTTTGCTGTCCAGTGGATTATAAGGCTTTGCACTATGATCTAATCCCTATAATTCTCCAAATTTCCAAAATTTTAAGTCCAGATCCATATGCTCGAATCTTCCACAAGCTTTGTGCCTTCTCTCCTTTCTTCATGCAAATGATCACCATATAATGAGCAGCCATCTCCATTTAATTACTCGAAGCATTGTCCTTTGCGATTTAGTTGGCCCCCATGCTAAAGTTCCCTAACTAAATCCTTGCAGGTCTTCCACAAGCTAGAAGAGAAATCTTGTAGGTCTTCCCTAACTAAAAAGTCTTTGGCTTGATGGAACCCCCTATCTTCTCCCACGCCAACCTCCTGTGGACAAAGTAAGGCTTCTTTCATGAAAATATCCTTCTCAGACAACATATTGCATCTAGTCTCCTACTATTCCAATGCGTCCTCTTGTAGACTTCCAAATGTGAGAGTCCGAAAGCCTGTGAGGAGAACTATAAAGGGTCAACTTGTATTTCGCCACCTTTGTCGTTATTCATGGAAATTTCCTAAAGGGAGGTCGTTTTAGCTTGCCACGTCAGTAGTTGCCCTAATGGAAGGTGGTCACAATGCATGACACGTTAACCATGAAGCAGATTCAAGAGTGGTCCTCATGAATGATGACTATTCATCAACGTGTACATGATTCATAGGGATGGTTGGATCTATTCAGTGCACCAACTTTAACGGCACCTAGGTATGACTTTAAACATGTACCTAGCTTATGATCGATGTCGTCCATGTCCTCTCTGAAGAAGAGCACGGCCTTCTAAGCCCCCTCCTCTCCCTATCCTGCCATGCCCTATAATCATTGTTACCGTTTCCGCGCCGAGCAAACTAATCTGCTATGGTATTTACTTAGAGCTTGATGTTTGCCAATGACACAGTTTGTTAGTCCCAGAGTTTATCATCGAATTCCATTATTTCAAGGGTCGATAGAATTCCTTGAGTTTATTGTTAAAATGGCATATATATACTGTTGAACATGTTTAAGGACTCTTATCTCTATCAGCCATCAACTAAGATGCAACACATATATCTGTTCGTACCTAACATGTCTAATTAAAATCAAGATAATTAAAATGATTTGTCCTTAATCAACCATTACTAAGTTCCTGATTCAAAATTATTGATGCCTAATTAAGTCACCTTTACCCCTAATTTCTTGACCCTATCTGATACATGACTAATTAATAATTAAGGATTTAAGAATTCACCTTGGCTTAGGGATTAGAACATAAATCTCCTTGTTCAACATCCTCTTTTCTAGTTGATCGTTTATCTATGGCACCAAATCAAGATCCAGGATTTATAATAATTAGAACTATTTACAGGGTAAAATCAAGGACACAAAATAATTACTAGGTAACAGTGTTCCATAACCTATTGTTTTGATCTAAATAACCGATGGGATGGGCAAGACAGGTCAATAAATGAAGCTCAAGAATGCCCGATACCAACCAAGTAAAATTTAACATGTAGGATGGTCATAAAGGGGTTAGTCCTGAACCTTCTAGCGACACTACAAGAAAACTGTTTTAGCAATTAATTTTATAATTAATTTTTTTGATTATATTTATGATCGATTTTACAATTGATTTATTTTTTAAATAATTTAGCAACCGATTTAAATCGGTTACAAATTCAGTTACAAAATTTTCATTTTGCAACCGATTTTGTAACCGAAATCGAAATTAATTTAAAAATATTGTTTTAACATTTTTTAAAAATTTTACAACCGAATTTTTGGTTTCAAAATTATAAATAAATTAAAATAAATTTTAAATAAAATTTTGCAACCAAAAAATCGGTTGTAAAAAAAATGATAATTAAAAAAAAATTAAAGTTTTTTTAATTTTGCAACCGAATTTTTGTTTGCAAAATTTAATTTAAAATTAATTTTATTATTTTTGAATTTTGCAACCGAAAAACAGGTTGAAAAAAAATGATAATTATAAAATTTTTCTAAATTTTTTTAAAAAAATTTTGCAACCGATTTTTTGGTTGCAAAATTTAATTTAAAATTAATTTTAATATTTTTAATTTTGCAACTGAAAAATCAGTTGCAAAAAAATGATAATTATAAATTTTTTTAAAAAATTTGCAACCAATTTTTTGGTTGCAAAATTTAATTTAAAATTAATTTTAATATTATTGAGTTTTGCAATCGAAAAATCGGTTGCAAAAAAAATGATAATTATAAAAAATTTTAATTTTTTTTTAAATTTTTGCAATCGATTTTTTGGTTGCAAAAATTAAATTAAATTAAATTAAATATTTTTGAATTTTGCAACCGAAAAATCGGTTGCAAAAAAATGATTTTTAAATTTTTTTATGATGAATTAATGTGGGACGTAGGATACAGATCGAACGGATAATACTTGATTAAGGGTTTATTATAAAACCCTCCTCTCGTTCAGGTGCCATAGCTACCCTTGCCCCTTCTCCCTTCCAATCGTCCAGCCTCCTTCGAATCGGGTGCCATAGCTACCCTTCCCCTCCGGCGCTCCCCCTGATGGCCGACGCCTCTCCCCCGATGGCCGACGCCACTGAAAGGAAAAATGTAATGAGCATGCTTTCTATTTTAAAACTTTTTCAAAATAATATACAGCGGAAGCGTAATAAAGAAGATTAACATTTAATCTAAGCATGCTTTTAGAACTTTTCTATGCTACTTAGCCCAAGATCTTGCATGAATGAGTAATATAAATTATGAAATCATGAACTCATGCTATGAACATTTCAAAGCAACATATCTCTATATGTAAAACCATACCTCGTATGAAGTGGAGACGCTCTCCGCTGCGGAAGATCCAGGAGGAGGTAGAAGAACTCTGCTTAGCCGCACACGTGTCCGGCCTCTACAGGTGGTTCACACCGGGGCTTTTTCAAGATCCACTTCCACTCCAAGTGCTAGCTTGTTGTGGAACTATTTGATTGGGACTCCTTTTCTTCTTTCGATGCCGGACTCTCCAAATGAATGAAGAAACTCAAAAGATGTAGGATGAGATGTTGAAACCCTTCCTAAATACTCAATCCCTAGACCTAGATCACTAGGTACAAATATGCACACTCTTTTCCAAATTCCTCACACCCATACAAAACCTAGAACCTTTCTTAGTTTCTTCCCTTTCCCCCTTTTGATTTTTCTAGCATTTCTTTGATGAATTATCAGTTATTTCGTCCTCCTATTTCAGCCTATTATATAGGTGGAGAGGGAGAGGGAGAGTGGGGAGTTATGGGTGGTTATGGAGGGGTTATGGATGGTTATGGAAAGTTATGGTCATGGGAGGTTACATAACTCCCCAAAACTGAATTTAAACCTATTTAAATTTAGATTAATGTCTCAATTAATTTCAGTTCATAACTGAAATCAATTGGGTCAAGTGTGCATACATTAGGTTCAACCCAATTGGACCCAAACCGATTTTGAATCAATCCCATTTGATTCATTCCAGATTTTTATAGCTCAATCAAATTGGGCTATCAAGTAATCTCATTACTTAATTCACCTACATGCATCACCAACTTTTAGTGAAAAAATTTTATGTCATAACTTTTGTGACATCAAGTGTCTACACTTGCGAAATCAACAAGTGTCGACACCTACACAAGTGTCGACACTTTCAAGAATATCAAGTGTCGATACTAGGGTAAGGAAAAAATACTTTTCCTTTGTGAGTCCACAAACTATTCCCAATCGTTCTCCGATCACTAGATCAAGTAGAAACCCCTATGGTGTGTGACCCCATAGGTTTGAACACTAAGCGGGTAGCACTGAAACATTTTCAGTACCAGTCAAAGTCGCCATCTAGCAATGACACCCGACGTCCGGATAGGTCGAAGTTGCAGAGCAATAATCAAGAACCAGGAGATACGGAAACCTTGTAATTAATCCCTTTGACCTCAATGTTCAGGAAGACATAGGGTTAAACTGCCCAACCCATAAAGTCCATGAATAATGTGCCTCAACCTCACAAGTCCTGTAACACTTTACAGAGACTATCCTGGCCAAGGTTTTGCTAAATTGAAACACAGTAAGATATCTGCTCCAAACACTTTGGAGGGGTCAATCCCATCTTGATCCGACTACTGCTACACGAGTACTTAACTGCACCCAGAAACCTTCCATCCCTGGATTAGAAATTAGATATTCCAACACCAAAGTACAGTGAGTTTCTCGCAAGCTACCATGACGATCTCATGTCTGAGGGATAACTACGTCCATATCAAAAACTCTAGGCAGAAAAAGTACAGACGGGTCACGCTCGATGAAATGTCAAATACAATATCTGTATGCTATACCAGTGTCTCCACACTCCTTGGTTAAGAGAACAACCAACACTATGGCACACAACGACCTATACTTGATATACTATCGTCTTGAAATAAGTGTATCATTTGATCGCGAATAATTTCAGGACTATATGATATATCCTCTCTATATCACATACAAATAGTCTTAAGGACTTCATCACTCAAGAACTCATTACAGAAAGATGAAATAGTGATGAACTGCCAGAATAAACATTTTATTCAATAATATAATTTATATAATTATATCAAATGTACAACTATCTACAGTAGATAATTGGCTTTGGGACACATTTTCCAACAGCGACGCCTCCCCCTTGACGGCCAATGCCACCTCCGGCCTTCCCCTCGATGGCCGAGGCCTCCCCCCTAATGGCCAATGCCGCCTCCAGCCCTCCCCTCGACAACTGAGGCCTCCCCCTCGACGACCAACGCCGCCTCTGGCCCTCCTCCCGACGGGCGACGCCTCCCCCCGACAGCCAACGCCGCCTCCGCCCTCCTCTCAACGGGTGACGCCTCCCCCCCGACGGCCAACGTTGCCTTCGACCTTCCCCCCGACGGGCAAGGCCTCCCCCTGACGGCCAACGCCGTCTCCGGCCCTCCTCCCGACGGCCGAGGCCTCCCCCCTCGATGGCCAACACCGCCTCTGCCCTCCTCCCGACGGGCGACGCCTCCTCCCCGACGGCCAATGCCGCCTCTGGCCTTCCCCCTGATGACCAACGCCGCCTCTGGCCCTCCCCCCGAAGGCCGACGCCTCCCCCCGACAGCCAACACCGCCTCCAAGGTCCAAAATTTGCATTTATTAACCCTCAACCCAAGCCATCGTTGGTGTTGTCTCATTCGAGCCGGAGGGTTGTTCTGGTGATGGCGTTTCTACCTGACCATTCTTCTATATTTCTCCTTTTACTTTCAGTTCTTTTGGCTTGATCTTGGTTTTATTTTTGCTCTCCCTGTTCTTCTTCAGGTGATCTTGATTGAATATTTTGTATGTTTTGTAGCCTTTTTTGTAGCATTTTTTAAATGTTCTACTTCGGTTAGAGTTCTCCGAGTGCATGATTTTTTTTTTGGTTTTTCATTTTTGGATCTTTCTCCCATCAAGATTCGAACACTTACATTTCGGAGTAAACTATGTGAGTTTGTAATAGTTTTCTTGGTTGACAGATTTTATTTGACACACCTGGTTCTGGGTTGTTTCATTTTATCAAATTCTTAATGAATTTGTATGATGCTGATGATTAGCTTTGTTACATTCAGACTATGAGTTTAATTAAGTTAATAAATTTAAAAATCAATGCCTTAATAAAGTTACTACTTCTGGATTTACCATATCGGTTGAGATTTTGACATGTTGGCCCACCGAATTTTGACTGAGGTCTCAAAAAATCTCAGTTCCTTCCAAATTGCCAAAGTTCCATAGCAGCCGAGCTGAAAACTCAGTCATCTAAGTCTCGGCCATGCACTGCAATGACTTAGATTTATGTTTTTCAAAAACCTTGATATCATGAGAGTTTGCCAATAATGAAAGGCCTAATGAGAATAAAGGCTTCATGAAGCATTTAATCACTTACAAACTTCGCTGGAACTCACAGTACATAAATATTAGATCATGGATCTTCTCTACATACCATCTATACGCTGTCTTGCTCGGTCATCAGAATTTTGTGCAGGCAAGCTGTACTACAAACTAATACTTTTACTTTTAGTAATGCTTAGATACTCCTAAAACTTCCTTCAAAGATTAAAGATTCATCAATATGCCAATGACTTGAACAATATGATTAAACAAATTGACACAATTAATCATCAGCCCCAACAAGTTTTAATAGCTCAACACAAGAAAAGATTTTCATATATGCTTATTTTTTTATTAGTCAAAATTCTGGGTTGTCTATAGACTTGTTATTTTTAGTTTGATTTGGTGCATCTATTTTTATTTTTGAATTATGGATTACTCTTATTTTATTTTCCAGTTGGCAATTTAAATACTTGTTAACTTGAAAAGGTATATGCTGAATGGGTCATGGTGCATGTTTTGGTGCTAAGTTTTTGTTTGACTCAGGCTAGGTTGTTATTTAGGTAAATGAGCCTATGAGCCACAGGTGAAGATATCCAAAATTTATTTCCTATTGATCTGTCTCCTGAACTTTGAAGAATTCTTGCAATCGCACTTCAGAAATATCAGAACCAGTGGACGGAGGAAGCATCTAGAGACCAGGTATTCAAATCTTCTCTAAAAATCTGTACATGGTTTCCAGTATCTTTGTGTGATGCTTATTAGAAAATGCTTTCCAGTATCTTGTTTTCACCTAGGAGCTTAGTTTTTAAGGTTCATTTGTTCATGATCAGATTCGGTCTGATTAAAAACTTGCATGTGTTACACTTTACACTTTATATGTTAATGTCTTGGCCTTCATTTTCTGCTATCTCAAATCACTAGTTGTTAACAATTCTACAGTAATGTATGCATAATTATAGCATGTCTTTTTTCTCATGAATTGGTTAATCTGTATATCCATGGCATGTAGGATTTTTAGTGTTTGGATGCAATTCACTAGTCCTCTTATACTAGTGTATTTATTGCAACTTATTGTTCCACATTCAGATTTGCTTGTATTGTTTTTCGATAAAGATTTCATGATGATTTGATTATTTTCAACTTTTTGGTACTGTTGAACTAATTCTAATGTGGTTAATGATAGGTTTAACTCATGAAAGATAATCGTAGGGGACCTTAGAGGAACTTGCTTTCAAATAATACCAACTTCCATGGACAGTGTCTTATCTCTAGTTTTAGTGAACCCAATTACCTATGCTATATAAACATTCTACAACTGTATCATCATATTTTTGATGCAATCATCTCTTTTAACAATGCTTAGTCCAGGCTCATTTGATTTTTTACATTATAATTTATATCAATATTTACAAGAAAAGATAATTTTCTGTATCATCATATTTTGATATGGTAGAGAATATGGATATCTTTCAACTTCGTAGTTGGATGTATAATAGATTTTTACCGGGTCAAAAGGGATATACCGAAGAATTTTTAAAATGCATGAAAGATTTTGTACTCTTTGCATGTCACCAACCTAACTTTCAAAGTGAAGGAAAATTTAAATGCCCTTATTGCAAGTGCAAAAATCTAAGGTACTTAACTACCGATGAAGTGTAGCTTCATCTTTACAAAACAGGATTTGTACCTAATTACTGGTATTGGGCATCTCATGGAGAGAGTGATCCTCGTGTGGGTGGGGTATCTGATTTGCATGCAAATGATCCTACTTTTGCACTAATGGATAATGATCCATAGAACACATATCGACGCATGATATTCGATACATTTGGAATGGAGTACGTACCTAACCATTCATCTAATGAAGAGGAGACACTAAATTTGGATGATCAAAAATTCTATGACTTGTTGCATTCAGTCCAAAAACCATTATGACCGGGATGTACAAATCATTCTAAGTTATCAGTAGCTATATGGTTGCTTAGCATCAAATCTGAAGGTAATATTTCACAATAATTTTTTGATCAAATAGCGGGTCTTATGAAAGAGACACTTCCAGCCGATAATACCATACCTCAGGATTTTTATAGGACAAAAAAATTGGTATCCAAACTTGGGCTTACTACTAAGAAGATAGATTGTTGTATAATGGTTGCATGCTGTATTATGATGAACAATCTGAAGATAAGCAATACAAATTTTGCAGGGCTGGTAGATATAAATCTCGGTCTCATGCAAACAGTAAATATAAAAAGGTGCCGATGAAGAGAATGCATTATTTACCTCTAATTCCTAGATTAAAAAAATTGTATGCTTCAATTAGTTCTGCACCACATATGACATGGCATTATGAGAACAGGCGTGAGCCAGAGATATTGTGTCATCCATCAGATAGAGAAGTCTGGAAATATTTTGACTGACGCTATCCTGATTTTGCAGTTGAACCATTTAATGTCAGGCTAGGGCTATGTGCTAATGGTTTTACTCCTTACAGTCAGTCATCAGCCCCATATTCTTGCTGGCCAGTAATTGTTACTCCCTATAATCTGTCACCTGAATTGTGCATGACATTCCTTATATGCTCTTGACAATAATTATTCTGGGTCCACATAATCCAAAGAGCAGGATAAATATGTATCTACAGTCTTTGATAGATGAGTTGAGATATTTGTGGGAGGATGGTGTCCTAACATATGATATTGCAAGAAAGCAAAATCTTATGATGAGGACTGCATTGATGTGGACCATCAATGACTTTCCTGCATATGGAATGCTATCCGGATGGAGTATAGCTAGGATATTGGCGTGTCTATATTGTATGGACCGATCAAAGGCATTTACTTTGAAACATGGTTGAAAGAATTCTTATTTTGATTGCCATCGATAATTTCTGCCTATTGATCATATACTAAGAAGAAATAAGGATGCATTCTACAAAAACCGGATTGAAAAAGATCAACCTCCATGAAGGTTGACTGGAGAAGAAATATGGGAAGCTGTATCTTTCATTCCAAATGTAATCAAGCAGGGTTCATGCAGAGTTAAAGGATATGGGGTTACACATAATGGTTAAAACATAGCATATTTTGGAATTTATCATATTGAAAAACTAATTTGATCAAACACAATCTGGATGTGATGCACATTAAAAATAATATTTGATAATGTTTTAACACTGTAATGGATATCAAAGGCAAAACCAAAGACAACGTCAAAGCAGAAATGGACCTTGTGTGGAATAGATTGTGCGAGCACTGGCGCACCGCCCAATATCAGGAAAAGTCAAAAAAAGCAAAAGCAAATAAGGCTTCTGATGGTGATGGTTTGGTCCTTCACGTCATACCTGTGGCTCTATCACTACATCCCAGCATAGATACAATTTGGTAATCAATACCAACCGAAATCTTTAATATATTTATAATTCATATTAATAAAATATCTTGTTCTTCGAAATACATACTTTGAAGACTGGTACTGTGCCTTCTCCATCTGAGTTATTTATTCATACCATCAGAGAAAGGATAAGACTTGGGTTGACAGGAGATCAGAGCATATTTGCATAAGTTAAAATTTTAATTTATTTATACTTTTCTTATACTAACTGAATTAAATATTTCATTCTGAATTTAGATGTAACATGGAAGAGGCACAAACTCAAAGTAGTGCTGATTCTAGCCAGCAGCAAACTCCACTATCGGAATTGGATGTATGGATTCGTACTGTTGGTAGAAATAAGAAAGGAGGGGTGTATGGGCTAGGATTAGAGTCTACAGCATTGATAAAAATGTCAAAATTACAGGACAATCTTCATTCCTCGTACAATGGTTGAATAGTAAAGAATTCCAGGAGCAAGTACATAAACAGGTTGAAACCGAAGTCAATACTCGGGTACAACCTGCCGAGCAAGAAAGGGATGAATTATAGAGACGGGTTGAACACAATGAATGGATGTTGCAGGATATATTAGCCAACATAAATTTCAGCCTTCAACAACTCCTGCAACTCCTGCTTTTACTGGTAATCCTCTGCAAGGAACTGGAATGAATCCTTTTCAAATGTATCATGCACAAGGATCACAATGAGGCGAGGAGGATAACGATGAGGAGGATGAGGATGAGGAGGAATAGGAGCATTACCACATTATTCATATTACCTTGCAGCACCTATTACTCTTATTTTTTTGCTTTATATTATGAACTACACCTTTTCATATTTGATAGTTTTGTTATATTTTTGTTGTTTTATTATGCATTTTCATGGATTGCCCCCTCTTGTTATCTGCTGTTAGAGGCTGTGATGAGTTGCCTTGGTATCTTCATGATGTTTCAACTGCTGAAACTATATGCTGGATCGGATCATTTTGCTTGGATATAAATGGTGTTGTAAATTTGGATGGCTTGCTATTATTGCAAGCAACCATTTGCTACCTTAGACCCTTCTTAATGTATAAAAAGAGGTAATCCTGAGCTTCTGAATCTTATTGTTTGACAGTTTTGTTCTGTTTTTATTATTTTATTATGCATTTTCATGGATTGTCTCTTGTAGCCTGCGGTTAGAGGCTGTGATGAGTTGCCTTGGTATCTTCATGATGCTTGAAGTGCTGAAAGTGTATTCTGGATCGGACCATTTTGTATGGATCTAAATGATGTTGCAAATTTGGATGGCTTGCTATTATTGCAAGCAACTATTTGCTCTGCCTTAGACCCTTCTCAATGTATAAAAATAGGCAATCCTGAGCCTCTGAATGTTATTTTTTGACGGTTTTGTTTTCTTTTTGTTGTTTTATTGTACTTCTTGGTGGATTGCCTCCTCTTGTTATCTGTGGTTAGAGGCTGTGTGTGATGAGTTGCCTTGGTATCTTCGTGATGCTTCAAGTGCTGAAAGTGTATGCTGGATCGGACCATTTTGCATGGATCTAAATGGTGTTGCAAATTTGGATGGCTTGCTATTATTGCAAGCAACCATTTGCTATCTTAGACCCTTCTCAATGTATAAAAATAGGCAATCCTGAGCCTCTGAATATTATTGTTTGACGGTTTTGTTTTCTTTTTGTTGTTTTATTGTACTTCTTGGTGGATTGCCTCCTCTTGTTATCTGCGATTAGAGGTTGTGATGAGTTGCCTTGGTATCTTCATGATGCTTCAAGTGCTGAAAGTGTATGCTGGATCGGACCATTTTGCATGGATCTAAATGGTGTTGCAAATTTGGATGGCTTGCTATTATTGTAAGCAACCATTTACTGTCTTAGACCCTTCTCAATGTATAAAAATAGGCAATCCTGAGCCTCTGAATCTTCTTGTTTTTCATTATATCTAACGATTAATTACAGTGTTGAAGTTATTGCTTATAGTATTTTTTGTTGTTTTAGCTTCATTTGAACCCGGTATTCAATTTCACTTAAACCTATGTGTAAATATGGTAGTCTTGTACTTTCGAATGATATACGAGTTACAATATGTGGAAAAGAGAATTAGAGAAGAAGTTGTAAGTCTTGAATGAGAAGAAACACGGTGTTGTGCAAATGCGGAAGTATGTAACTTTATTTTCCAATATTTATCTTATTTCATGTACTTATAGCAGTGGTTTATAAAGAATTGCTTTTTCCATGTATATATTTATTCTCTGATCTCGTAGTTTTGACTATGACAATACCTTGTAAAGTATGATTACTGCTTTACCATAACACAACCAAAAACAACATAGGTTACTGGAACAAACATGTTCAATTTCTGGTTATATTTGGGAGGGGTATATGATATTTCAGGTGTCATTCATGTATTCTGATTCATGATAGTTGATTAGTGCACTGCTCAGCAGATTGCTTCCTCGAGAGTTTCAAAGTTTGGTGGGAGTCGGAATTCTCAATTGTTATGCGGTACGCGCCTCATTTTGAAATCCCACAATGATATTGTCTTTATATATCTTTGCATGACATTCCATCTCTTGTTGTCTCCCAGCATTAAATAATCATATATTTTGGAAGGAAATGTCAATAATTTTTTTTTGTATGTGCAATTTTTTTGTGTTGATGGTATTGTTGCTCATTTCATTGGAACTTATTAGGAAACTGGCTTAATACTCAGTTCTATGTATTGGTAATCATCAAACATTTTTAGCAAAGTACTACCATTTTATATGTGCAAAATTGGCTGCCTTATATAGCCTTTGAAAAATGGCTGCTTTATATGGCCTTTGCTTATCTCTTGTTCCTATTGGATGCTGGAAAATGGCTACTTTATATGGCCTTTGCTTATCTCTTGTTTCTATTGGATGCTTTATATGTTGGCATTGTGCCTAATGGATTCTTTATAAGCTCAGTTGTCTGTGGCAAATTTATAAAATTCAGGAAAAAAAAATCAGTTTTACATATTTTTTTAATTATTCAATTTAGCTAGTGATTTTGCAACCGATTTTAATTTTTTTATTTTTCTTTTTTTTAGCAATCGATTTTGCAACCGATTTTTTTCTTCAGATTTTATTTTTTTGCAATCAATTTTATAATCGATTTTATTTTTTTTTAAAGATTTCTATTTTTTTGCAACTGATTTTGCAACCGATTTTGATTTTTTTCAAAATTTTATTTTTTGCAACCGATTTTGCAACCAATTTTAATTTTTTTTCAGAAATTAATTTTTTTTTTGCAACCAATTTTTTAATTTTTTTTAGAAATTAATCTTTTGCAACCGATTTGCAACCGATTTTTAATTTTTTTAGAAATTAATTTTATTGCAATCGATTTTGCAACCGATTTTTTATTTTTTTCAGAAATTAATCTTTTTGCAACTAATTTTTTGAAATTATTTTTTTGCAACCAATTTGTAACCAATTTATTTTTTTGCAAAAATAATTTTTGCAACCGATTTTTTTATTTTTTTTAGAATTTCTTAAACTATTTAAAAATAATTTATTTACTGATTTTTTTATTTTAAAAAAAATAAAAATACATCAAAATTGGTTGCTAAATTTTGCAATAAAAAAAAATCGGTCATAAATTTTGCAACCTATATATTTGCAACCGACTAATTTTGGTTGCAAAATCGGTTGCAAATTAAATTTGCAACCAATTTTCAATTATTAGCAATCAAAAAATTGTTTGCTAAAACTGGGTTTTCTTGTAGAGTGAGTTCACCCCAGGGCTTAAGCATTAAATCCCCTAGATCCCTCTCTCATAAATTTTTTGATCCAACTAGAGAGAGAAAGGAAGAGTGAGAGAGGAAGAGAGAGAACAAAATGCACTCTCTCTCCTTCTTCAAAATAGAGGAGATCTCTTCTCTTTTTCTTTCCTTACAATTAACCAAGATCAAGGGCCGGTGACTAGGGGTAGTGGTAGTTGGATGATGCTCAACCACAGCATCACCAGCGATAGTGGCTGGCCGACAATTGGAGAAACTAGGAGGAAGAATAAGAAGAAAAGAAAAAGAAACAGGAAAAGGGTTCGAGGCTAGCCAACCCCGCAATGGTGGCCCTTAATGGTAGTAATCCTGGTAGCTTTAGCCCTTGATTGCTGAGCATGCTCAAGTTCGGTGAAGGAAGCTCGCTTAGTAGAAGAAGAAAGGGAAGGAAAGCAGGGAAGAGAATGTCTAACATAGGGTAGCCGGTTCTTCAGTCAAATCTAATGATCTCTAATAGAAATTTAGACAATCAAGCTATCAACAGTGACCAAGGAACTCAAACACTTACAAAGTACACCCATGGAAATTCACTGATATCTTATGAGTTTTTGTTGGTGATGGATTGGGATTTGTAGATGGAGGAGAAGGCCCTCTTATAGACCGATTAATCTAGTGGCCTCTAGGTGTAGGATTTGCACGGTGCTCCCAAGTCTTGAAGAGACTTGGGAGGTCATGGTAGGGATATTCGAGATAATCCCTGGGAGCTTGGAGGTGTGCCAAGCGGATTTCTGGAGGTGTTCTAGAGGTCTTGGAGATGTTCCAGGGAAGACACATAGGTTTGGAAGGCTTAGGTTTATAAGTTTCAATGGTCCCACGTCATGTTGGGTCAGGGTTTGACCCAGGATGAGAGAGCTTGTGAGACATGGGTGTACATGGGCTCGGATTAAAAATTTTCTCAATTAACTTGTTGGGGGGAGTTTTTGAGAGATTGTAACATAACCTAGTTGGGTTATAGGTTTAGGTCTAGAGTGTAGTCGGTTTTCTTTGATGTGAAAAGGGTTTGAGGCGAGGTAGTTAGTTGGTTAGTCAGTTAGGTGGTTGAGTCCTAACCGCTTGAGGTCTAACTAACTAAGGAGCATAACTATCTAGGGATCATAACCATCTTGAGCCTAATGTCCAGGCCCAAGAATTAGTTGGTTGGTTGTAACCAACTAGGAAGGCCAATCTCTTTGGAGTCCAAACCGTCCAAGACCAAGATAACCACCCATATGCTATAAAGAAGGGGGGGCAACATTTGAGGTCTAGGACCGAAAGTGAGAAATCAAGAGAGAGGGCACATGGAGGGGTTTCTTGTGTGTGGAGCCTCTTGGAACCGTGAGGGCTTGGGACAGTGAGATATTTTATGTGGCTTAGAGAAGGAAGCTGTGCATGAGGGAGTCCATAAGTTGGAGCTTCTTCTCGATTTGTAAGAGGCTGGTGTCATCTTGTATCTTGTAATAAGTTCTTCTCCAAGGATAATAATACAATCTCTTTTTTCTCCTAATCTCTCTTCTATATTTCTCCTACTTCTTGGTTTATAAGAAGGCTGTCATCATCACGTCAGGAACTCTCCCACGTTGCTTCTGCGGTATATACTTTGATCCCAGATTCCAACAAGTGGTATCAGAGCGGGTTCGAGCATGGGGAGAGGAGGTTCTACCTTAGAATCCCTTCGAGGTTTATCTAGAATTTTGAAGAAGGGTTCAGATCTAGGATTCCTCAAGATGTTGAGAGGAAGGATAAAATCTGGGCTGCTGTCTACACCCTCTTTATATCAGGTATCTTCTTTAAGGATTTTGTTAATCTTTTGTTGTTTGTGATTGTTTTGGAACATGAAAGGCAGCGGGGTGAAAATTGGTGTAGAGAAGTTTAATGGAAAAGGAAGATTCACCATATGAAAGGTTAGGGTGGAAGACTTGCTGGTTCAGATGGAATTAGATCTAGTTTTGGAAGATAGGCCAGGGGGTATGAATGACAAGGAGTGGATATCCTTGGAGAAAAGGCATGTGCCACAATTAGGGCTTGTCTGGTGGATGAAGTTTTGTATGGCATGTTAGAGGAGAAGACATCCAAGGGATTGTGATCAAGGTTGCACACCATGTATATGGAAAAGAATATGTGCAACAAGTTGGTACTGAATAAGCAACTGTACAGCCTTCGGATGCAAGAGGGTGAGGATGTTGTGGGACACATTCAGCGGTTTGACCAGATGAGCGTGGATTTGCTCAATATTTGGATAGATTTTGAAGAGGAAGATAAGATTCTGCTGCTTTTATGTTCACTACCCGGGAACTTCGATCCATTGGTGACTACATTGCTGTATGGAAGGAGATGCTAGTATATGAGGAGATCATATCAGTGCTAAGGTCCAATAAACAACGGAAATGGATGACGAAGAGGGAGGTCTTCCAAGAGGGCTTGGCTGTATCGGAGAGGCCAAGAAAATGGAAGAAAAAAGGTGAACAGGTGGGATGGGTATAGTCCAGAAAAGGTAGCATGGCGGGCAAGTGCTACAGGTGTGGTGTAACAGGGCATTTTAAGCGGAGTGTCCTCTTAGGAAGAAGTGCAAGGATGGAAAAAAGAAAAGTTCGAATTTCTTAGATTCAGTTGCTGGGTCACGGGAAGAGTCATATAAGCTCTTGGTTATTTCGTAGGAGCCTGCGGGGTGCAATGTATTTGAAACAATCTCGAAGGGGTTCGTGGTGAGCGAAGGGTCTGAGGAGGCAACATTTGGGTATGAGGTTCAACTGCAGGCTCAGCAGGGCAGCGTTGAGTTGCTGGTCTTAGGATTTCTTTCTATGGTATCAGGAGGACTTCAGTCTCAGGTAGAGCACAGGAAAGATGTGGCTTTACGGGTGGAGCAGGATTCGGCATGAGTTTAGAGCGGAAGGGTGCAGGAAAATTGGCAATATCCTAGCATGATCTCCAGTGGTGCACTTAGCCAGGTGGAGCAAAGTGTGCAGAGATTGGCATGGTTATGAGGAGTTGGTATCAAGTAGAGCTCTAGTTACAACGAGTACCGGTTCAGGTTCACTATGGTCTCTCCAGGGAAGTCCAATGAAAAGACTGATGCAGCTGCCAGGCAGAAGGAAAGCTATAATGGTGGTGCAAGGATACAAGCAAGGATTTTCAGCTATGAATGCGGTCATCCCAAAGGTCTCCAGGAGATCTCAACAGTTGAAGGGTGTTGGCAGAGGCAAGGAGATCCGTACAAGAGGCTGTTAGGACATGCAATTATAGAGGATTGTACAGGAGGATATACCATGTCTGCCAGGCTTGGGGCACCAAGGTGGAGATTGTAGGGTTTACATGGTGCTCCCAAGCCTTTGAAAGACTTGGAAGGCCTGGCAAGGATGTTCGAGGCAATCCCTGGGAGCTTGGAGGCGTGCCAAGCGGGTTTCTGGAGGTGTTCTAGGAAAGGCCACAGGTTTGGGAGGTTTAAATTTACAAGTTTCCAAAGGCTCCAGAGTCATGTTGGGTTAGGCTCCAGAGTCATGTTGGGTTAGGGGTTATCCAGGTTGAGAGAGCATGTGAGACATGAGTGTACATGGGCTTGGGTTTAAGAATTTTCTCAATTGACTTGTTGGGGAGAGTTTTTGATAGATTGTAACATAACCCAGTTGGATTATGGGATTTAGGTCTAGAGGTATAGACAATTCCCTTTAGTGTGAAAGGGATTTGAGGCTATGTAGTTAGTTAGTCGGTTACGTGGTTGAGTCCTAATCGCTGAGGTCTAACTAATTAGGGAGCCAACCAACTAAGAATCCTAACTACCTAGGGGTCCTAACGATCTTAAACATAATGTCTAAGTCCAAGAATTAGTTAGTGGTTGTAACTAACTAGGAAGGCCATCTCTTTTGGAGTCCAAATCGTCCAAGACCAAGAACGGTCCACATGCTAGAAGAAGGGGGGGCGATGTTTTGAGGTTTGGGACCGAAAGTGAGAAATCAAAGAGAGGGCGCATGGAGGGGTTTTCTTATGCATGGAGCCCCTTGGAACCGTAAGGGCGTGGGACCGTGAGGTATTTTCACGGGGCTTGGAGAAGGGAAGCAGTGCATGAGGGAGTCCGTAGATTGGAGCTTCTTCTCGATTTGTGAGAGGAGGCTGGTGTCATCTTGTGTCTTGTAACAAGTTCTTCTTCAAGGATAATAATACAATCTCTCTTTCTTCTAATCTCTTTTATATATCTTTTCTTACTTCTGGTTTATAAAGAAGGCTGCCATCATCACGTCAGGAACTCTCCCACGTTGCTTCCGCGTATATACTCTGATCTGGATTTTCCAATACCAGGAATCTATCTTCCAACGGAACTGACAAAAAGAAATGCACTCCCATCGAACGTCCTCTTCTTCATTTTCTTTTTTTTTTTGGCTTTGCTCTGAGATCATGTACAAGTTTGGCACGTATAATCTTTGACATATGTCAAAGTTGAACTTTCAGACTTTTGCATTTGTTTCCATAAGTTCCAAGAATTATGATTTATGAAGGAAACAACATAAAAATGTACATGAGAAAATTTAGTTTCTTAGGACCATATTTGATCCTTTCAGATACATTGTGCGTGCTAGATGCTAGAGTACTTGTTTTGTTTTTTTTAAAAAATATAAGTTAGTGACGATGAGACAGGAACATTTCAAAAACCTTTCATAACCACCGTGGTCTTCAAAATCTAAGACATGATATATAACATATATACTGACAGTTTACCTTATCCAAAAGCAAAAATCAAAATAAACTAGTACACGTACGGGAAATAGTTGATTGTAACAAGAAATTCTTGAGTTGTTCGATTAAATTAAGTTTCATTTATTATACTATTATTTGTCCCTGACAAGTTTTGTAAATGTTCATATAAAAGAATGCTTTACATATAATGTAAAAATCCGGAATCAACCATTACTTTCACCATATGTAACCATTAGACAGCATAACAACTTAACTATATCATCTTATACACATATCAAACATTATTTGAGCCCTTGAAAAATTTATAATGTTATAGAAGCCATTATTATAAGAATCCTATCTTCATTGCCTGCATGCATGGTCCAATGCCTTCGAAGATACGAGTCGATGAGTTTTTATTTTGGGAAAAATAAGTTATTGATCCGATCTAGAAATTGAAATTGATTCTAAAAAGAAGAAGTAAAGGGATTTTTTTTAAAAAAAAAAAATAGGCCATGATTGACCCTGTGGGAGAGGTAGGTGAGAATAAGACGTGACGTTTAGTTATATGAATCGTCAGATGGCACATCCGACGGAAACGACGTGGTTGCCTACGTTGTGGGGCCCTTTTGCCTGTCCCAACTCCGATCGCCATCACTGGAACGAACCATGGGTTGCTTCCCCCCTGCACCCTTCTTTGTTTTCTGCATTTAATTATCTTTTGTACAGTCGCTCTCCATGGCCTTGGACGTACAATTACTAAGTTATAGGTCAAATTTACATACAATTTTCATAACACATGTTTTATTGATCCATACTGATTGGTAGTTCTCTCTCTATCGCTATAAATACCATGTCTCTCCATTGTAGACACCTCCATGACCTCCTTATAGACCTCCATTTCTTCTTCTAATCCATATATATATATATATATATATATATCCTCCTCCTTCTTCGTGATCCACACCCATCTTGCCTTCCCACCACAAGCTTTTTTATCTCTCCCTCTCACCTCCAAAATTAAGCTCCCTCTCCCTCTCTCCTTCTCCTACTTCTTCTTCTTCTCTCCTCCTTCTCTTCTTCTACTACTACTGCTACTGCTACTACTACTACTTCTTCTTCTCTTCTTTCCACCAAAAGTTTCTTATATCTCACTTCCTCTCATCTCCAAAAAGCACCACCCCTCTCTCTCTTGTTGTTGTTGCTGTTGACCCACACCCATCTTCCTTTCCACCAAAGCTTTCTTTTATACACACCCTTCTTCTTCTTCTTCTTCTTGACCCACACCCATCTTCCCTTTCTACCAAAAGCTTTCGCTTCTACAAACCCTCCATCAATCAATCCCCATTCCGTCCCAAACACTCACCGATCCCGTTGCACCCACCACACCGTGCCGATCCTTCATTCCGTTTCACCCTAAAACTCTAACTTTAAACTACCCCCGGAAGTACTTAAAAATAAAAAACACTGCAAGGATGTCAGCCGCCATCTCCGCCACGAATTCCGACAGCTCGAGCAAATCCGGAGCCGGCGAAGGGCGGCCGAGCCGCTACGAGTCGCAGAAGCGGCGAGACTGGAACGCGTTCGGGCAGTACCTCAGGACCACCACGCCCGCCACTGGCACTCTCGCGGTGCAGCGGAGCGCACGTGCTGGAGTTCCTGCGCTACCTGGACCAGTTCGGCAAGACCAAGGTCCACATCGCCGGCTGCCCCTTCTTCGGCCACCCCTACCCCCCGGGCCCTTGCCCCTGCCCGCTCCGCCAGGCCTGGGGCAGCCTCGATGCTCTCGTCGGCCGCCTCCGCGCCGCCTTCGAGGAGAATGGCGGCCACCCGGAGGCCAACCCCTTCGGCGCTCGGGCAGTGAGGCTCTACCTCAGGGAAGTAAGAGACTCGCAGGCCAAGCCAGGGGGATCACTTACGAGAAGAAGAAGCGAAAGCGGCCGCCACAGGTGGTGGCAGCAACGGCGTCCGCAGCGAATACCATGGTGCATCCTGATCTGAATTCGATGAATCTCGGCAACACAGATTGCTCAATCTATACCAGTATGACCATGTGGTAGTGCATGGTGGTCAGGCCAGCGACGATGCTGCCATGGTGGTCGTGGATTCTCGCAGTGCTGCTTTCATGCCACTATCAGTGTTTAATTAGTATGAGTTGTAGCTCTTGTTATAGTATATATATATATTAGTGTGGTTTCTTGGTATTGTACAAGACGCTGAGAAGTAGGCTCTTATGCATGGGAGTGGTAGGATAATCTCTGGTTTAATTTACAGACACTGCTGTGGTTCTCTGGATGTTGTAATGTGTTTTAAAACTTATGCATATTTTTTGTTCTTCATGATGTTTTAATGTTTTTGGTTTCTATTTGGTGTTGTGGTTTTCTTTCATGTGCTTGTTTGATTTGATATTTTGTTTATGTTGAGGAATCAAAATAGAGTTGATGACAGATCACCAAGGCAGATGACTGTGGAAGATGCATGGTTCTTGATTGAAACTTGGTGGCTTAATTTGGACCCCCCCTTTTTTTTTTTTTTGGTTCCTGAATATGACAATGGAATATAAACTGCCGGCTGGTTGCTTTCTTATATGTTTTGATGCATCAAATCACATTTGTTCCTGATTTCATTGTTGTAGAAGTTGTGAAAGTTGGATGATCAGATAATTTTGAAATCATGCAACAGAATATATCAGTATGAAATATTTCTCTTCCTATTCTCAAAAAAAAAGAGGGTATTTTTCTTCGAAAGATTTTGATATTCTTATGCTGATCTTCAAGATCCTCTTATACTCCTTCCTAGAATTATGTAGGCAGCTTCATGATTGATAGGAGATAGAACTATCACCCTTTGCTATTCA
This sequence comes from Areca catechu, assembly GCA_021397845.1. Taxonomy (NCBI): domain Eukaryota; kingdom Viridiplantae; phylum Streptophyta; class Magnoliopsida; order Arecales; family Arecaceae; genus Areca; species Areca catechu. Next base: position 188,823,786 of record CM038051.1, read on the forward strand.
AGTACCCATGGTTAGGTAAGAGACCAGATTGTATTTCTAAAGTCCATTTGAAGTATTATCCACTGTGGTTTTGGATTTGCAGAGATTTTTCGAGAAGATCAGTAGTCCTAGAATTTTAAGATGAACGTAGCATCGATCGATGTTGCATGGTTCAAGCATGCAGTACTTATATATGGGATCATAAGCTCTCTTAATGATTCTATTTCTTCTCCTCCTTTCTTCTTCTTCTTCTTCCAGAATGGTAGAGGAATAAGATCCCACCTTATTTATTTTCCAAAAGGACATGTCACATTGCACTGATAAAAAGAATGCCATGCTTGCATGATTTCTATGGCCTTTGGCCTCCTTATTTGACTGCTAAATTATGTCATACAAATTCTCACAGAAGCAAGATTATTTGAGCTGAATTTTGATAAATCGCAGTCGACATGTCTGGCCACAAATAAATATTTTAGAGAGAGTAAATAATTAATTCCTATTACATGATAAGAAGAATTTTGCTCTAGTACTTTATTATTTTTCAGTGAAAAAAAAGTTGAAATCCATCGTCACCATTGTTGCTAGGGATATTAGAAGAAATTAATTAATGAGAGAGATGGATCACTTACGGCTTGAAAACCGATCGATATAGCAACTGATAAGTAAAATAATATCGTAATTTGAAATTAGATACCATGTCTATAATTTTTTTTTTTTTTTTTTTTAAAAAAAAACCTGCCTTTTGAAAGGATCCAACTTTAAATGCAGACCTATTACTCTTCCTAATTATTTCAAGCTATTCATTTTCCAAAAAAAAAAAGAAAAAAGGGAGAATATTTTGAATAATCTAACATAAAATTGTTGTGCAAGCAATTGCATATATATTAGGGTTATTAGGTGCAGGTGTTTACTAGAAAGTCAATATGGACCACCTAGCTGAATGGTGGTCCTGATTGAGAGACACCACCATCCAGACCACCAAGAATTTGGTGGAATTCAGATTTCCCATTAGATGCACTCCAATGTGAGGTACGTTCAAAACGCGTTATGGTGGACCTAGTCGGACTGTCACAGACCAGAAAGCATTAAAAGCCCCAGTTCTTTTGGTTGGAATATTATGGTTATCCTGTGGTTTGTAGTATTTGCTCCAAGGGCCGCGTGTATCCAAAAGATATATCAAGAACAACATACGCTGGTTTTTTGAAGTATAAACATCAATATATCAAGCTGAATATTAAAATTTTTTTACTATACTTTGTTGACTCTGATCTTGATTTTGATGATTGATAAAATTTAAGTATATACGAGTACTAATTATATTTTAAGTATATTTTTCAGATCTTAGTACTAAATCATGTTTGATGAAGAAATGCTTGTATTTAAGTTGAAAAGGTCCTTAAATTAATGGAAAATCAAATATATGGATTTTGGAATTAATATGGAAGAACTTGAAAAGGTTAAAGTTTCAATTTGAAGATGTTTCAGCAATGGCACAGGCAAGTGTCGATACCTGGAAATGAAGTGTCGACACCTGAAGATCAAGTGTCGATACTTGAAGAGTGAAGTGTCGACTCAAAGCCTGAGACAAACAGAAAACTTCAGAAAGCACTTTCAGTCAAGTGTCGATACCTGGAGCTAAAGTGTCGACACTTGGAAGTGAAGTGTCGACACCTGGAGAATGAAGTGTCGATACTTGAAACTGAAGTGTCGACACCTGGAGGAGAAGTGTCGACACTTGAACAGTAACGGCTAGTTTTCTGGGCTGCAGAACTTCTCCAACTTGCTTCCAAACGGTCATATTTTCCTCCCTAACGGCTATAAACGGTCATTTAAGTGTTGGGAGGCTATATAAATATCAAAAATCAAATGGGGAAGTAATCATTTGGTGAGTTTCTTGAATATTCTTAAAGGATTCAATAGTTGAGTGATTAAAAGTCTTCAAGCTTCCAAGTTTTAAAGAGAGCATTCAAAGTCTACATCTACAAGCATCAATCAAGGCTTCATCAACTTGAAGACAAGATCTTCATCAACAATCAAGGGCTTCAAAGAGATATTATTTTTATTTTAGAAGCTTTTATTGTATTTATTTATATTTGTTCTTACATTGTTTACTTAAGATTTTGGTGAATCTTGGAAAACCAAAGAGGTTTTTGGTAAGCCTTTGAAACCAAAGTGGTTGTTGGTGAGCCTTGAAACCAACTAGGATTTTACTTGTGAGCCCGAAGCTAAAATAAGTTGTTTAGGTTCTTGGTTATCCCATAAAACAATGATGGTTGTTGGTGAGCCTTGAAACCAACTAGGATTTGACTTGTGAGCCCGAAGCCAAAATAAGTTGTAAATGTTGTTGGTGAGCCTAAGTTATAAAACCAAACTTAGTGAATTCCGAAGGGGTTCTTGGAGAGTGGATGTAGGTAGATGTAGGTACTTGGTTGGCACCGAACCACTATAAATCTTTGTATTTGTATGATTGTTCACCTTGTGCTTTTATTTTCTTTATTTCCGCTGCATTTATTTGAAATACCCAAGCACTTGAATTGCATTAGCACATACTTACTTTAGTTCATAGATATTTGAAATAGTACAAAAGTTTTATAAAACCCAATTCACCTCCCCTCTTGGGTTGCCTACCTGAGCCTACATAATTAATGGAAGAGAAATTTATTGACCTATAATAAATATTGTCTACAATAATGTTAGAGATAAGGATGAAAGTGAACCGGTCCAAATCCATTTGTGTATCCAAATCCATTCGAATATGAATAGAAATTTGAAAATATTCATATATGCATCTATGTCCGAAAAATGTAAATTGGTATGAATATGTAATTATCCGATTCATATCTAAATATTCAATTTTATTTATAGTACTATTAAATTTATATAACTCGTTAATAATTAAGAAAATATATAGCCATAAAAATATGCTATTAATTCGATTTACCATCTACTTAGTAATATATCTTAATTCTATAATTATAAAATTTAATTATCTAATTAATTATATTTGTATTTATATATATACTTGCAATATCCAATTTGTATCAATTTTTATTTAAAATAAATATGAATATGAATTTTTGTATCCAACTGATATCTATATCTGTACTTGTATTCATAAAAAAAAATGAATATGGATATACTACTATCTGATCTGGTTTCAGCCATTGTTAAAGATGAACCTAAAAGGAATGTTTCACAACAAAGACCCATACAGCTTTAAATATTCCACAAAAGTATGATGGTTTTGTTATGCATGATTTTATCAACTTGAATAAAGGTCCTTCAACTTTGTTTACACATAACATATAAGTATGAGGTGATATTAATTTGGTGACCCAATGCGATCATTATGGTGATCTTAAATTATCATTTGATCCTCAATTATTTAAGATCTTGTATTTGATATGCTATGTTTCCTCATTAAAATTTAATCTATCTGTGAGTAATCTATTTGGTTTGCCATAGAAATTGAAAATCACTAAGCATATATGCCAAATCTATCTTTGATATATTTGATATATTTGCAACTACCAAACAAAAAATTTTATATAATCATTAGAAACATACATGAATACTATATTAGTCTAGGCAATTTGTATATAGAATTATTTGCCAGCTCAGTATAATTTTGATAGCAAATTATGAATACTATAAAAATATATTAGTGTTACATAGAATTAATATTTTATTGATACTTTACTTATTTTTATTTTTATATAGATATTTAGTTTGCTTAGGAAAAAAAGAAATAAATTAATATTGTTATAATATATTAAATATTTTATCTATAAGCATAGTATAATATATATTTTTATATCTAATTATTAAATATAATTGAATAGTAATATGATAAAATATGATTGATATTTGTTACAGCCGTGACAGTGACGTGGCCCGGCTCAGGTATCGCCGAATGCGAGCGAGCCACGTGTGAGTTTTCCTGCCAGAATCAGCGCCACGTCCTCAAGGCTGGGGTCGGCAAGACCGCACCGCCCGATACTGTCTGGAGCAAACAGCTCCCGCCGAGGTCGAGTTCGGCGCGAAGTTCCCCCACCGACTCATCTGCGCCCCGGGCTCAGAGGAGTCCGCCCCGGGTGAGGTCGGCCGAGGTCGGCTGACCCTCCGCCTTGCGCCAGGTGGCCACCCGGAGACGGGTCCACCTCGGCCGAAGCCAGGCGATCTTCTGCCCCCTTGCCAGGTGTCCACCCAGGAGGGGTCCACCTAGGCCGAGGTCGGCTGACCCCCGCCTTGCGCCAGGTGGCCACCCGGAGACGGGTCCCCTCGGCCGAAGCCAGGCGATCTTCTGCCACCTCGCCAGGTGTCCGCCCCGGAGGGGTCCACCTAAGCCGAGGTCGCCGACCTCTCGCCTCTCGCCAGTCTCCCCCGGAGCCACAGCCGAAGTCAGGGAACTCAGCCGAAGTCAGACCGCTCGTACGGAGAGGCCCCCGGGAAAGCGATGGGTCCCGAGGCCATCCCTCGGGCCGTACCGACCCCAGACGGCGTCCCGTACGGAGGGCGGCGGCACGCGGAACGTGACTTACACTGGCCCGACAGGTCCCGCAGTCGAGAGATCCGATCCTGACGGAACAGGCCCCGTAAACGGATGGCGCCCACGCTCGGGGAAAAGAGCACTCTCACGAAGCCCGAGGCCTGACGACTGGCCGCTCTGCCAGCGCCGCCCTCCCTCCTTTTCTCTTCTGTCCTTGCCTTCTCTCCTGCTGGGCCCGGCGGACGAGGTCGGAAAGCCGCCTGGCCTCCTTCACCAAAAAGGGAAAAGAAAGGAAGACAGGGGGAGGAGTTTTCGAGGAGGAAAGGACAGGCACACGACGGAGGGAAATAAAGAGGGAAGAATCCGGAGACTGCAAGGTAAGCCAACTAGCCTGGGGACAAGGAGGAAGCACCGGCACAAGGCCTCGCTCCGAGAAAGAAACCAGAGATCCCGAGAGGGGAATACTGGACGCGAGCTCGGCAGGCAGGCCCAGCCGAGATTCCGGTCCCCGGCGCTTTCCCTTCACTAGTTAACTCTCCAATCTGGGACCCTTTAGAGGGCCTGGGAGGGAGAGTCTGTTCCTCCTCGTCGTCTACTGACTTGACCGTCGGAGCCCCCTCGCCGGAATCCCCGGCCAGGGTCCTCTAACCCTTTTGTTGCAGGTTTCTCGCAGGAAGGGGGGGCTCCCTTGCCAGGCGGTCAGGGAGGATCGGCTGATCCTCGGCACGGGCGCGGCGACAAGGATGGCAACAGATTGGCGCGCCAGGTAGGGGGCAGGACACTAACCCCTAGAGGGAACTAGCTTTTTGCAGGTGTCACCCTCTCCAGCAATGGTGGTCACTCGTGGTCGCGAGGCGTCCACCAGCCGTGTGGGAGAAGCCCACTCCCCTCCGGGGGGCCACACCCCCGAACGGGAGCTTCCGGCCCCCCCTCCTCTTCTGCAGCAGCCTACCCGGCGGACGGATCCCTTGCGGCCATCGTCCAGCAGCTGCAGACCTTGACCTCAGCGGTCCGACAGCTTCAGCATCAGCAACGGTCCCTGGCCACTCAGCCGCAGCCAGGGACCCCCGCGGCCCGAGTCGCGGGACAGCACGGGAGCCTGCGCTCAATCCAGGGCAGGCCGTCCCATCCGCAAGCCATCTCCAACCCCCGAGGGAGCCGCCAAGCTCCCCCGAAGAGAAACTATTCCGGCTCGGAGGATCACGAGAGTCGATCCCCGGCCGATGGGGCCGAAACGGCGCATCGCAGCAAGCGACGCCGGGGCCAGACCTCGCGCCGAGACCGATCGGCGCCCCCCTCACCTGCGGTCTCGGTGGAAGACTCCACCGACGAAGCCATCAGGCGCCAGGCCGAGAGGCGCCTAGAAGAGCACGAGCGCAAGTTGGCGGAGTTCGCCCGACGGTTCGCCGACCTGCAGAACTCGTCAGCTGACCCGGCGGGCTACGACTCCCGCCCCCCTTTCTCCGAAGAAATCCAGGCGGAACCGATCCCGAAACGGTTCCGCATGCCGCAGGTGGACCCTTACGACGGGACCACCGACCCCCTGGACCATTTGGAGAGTTATAAAGCTCTCATGAGGGTCCAGGGCGCCACCGACGCCCTTCTGTGCATCGCCTTCCCTGCAACCCTTCGGAAGGCCGCTCGAGTCTGGTTCGCCCGTCTCGAGCCCGGATCCATTTGCTCCTTCCAGCAATTGGAAGGAAAGTTTGTGGCGCATTTCGACGCTTGTCGAAAGGTGCCAAGGGAGGTGGACAGTCTCTTCTCCATCCGCCAGCAGGACCAGGAGCTGCTCCGAGACTACATCGCCCGGTTTAAGACCGCAGCCCTGGAGATCTACAGCTTGGACGAGCCCGTCGCTATGCTGGCTTTAAAGCGCGGGCTCAAGACGTCCCGCCTGACCTATTCCCTGGACAAGAAGCCGCCCAGGACGTATTCCGAGCTCCTCCTCCGCGCCCACAAGTACATCCGGGCGGAGGAGGCTGACCGCACCCGTCGAGAGCTGGACGGGAAGATTCTGAAGAAGTCAACCCCGAAGGACGCCCCGGGAGCTTGGAGGCCCGGGCCATCAGCCGACCCTCGCCCGAACCCAAGGCCGAGGGCCGAGTCTGCCCCCGAGCGAAGGTACACCCCTCTCCTCGCACCTCGAGCCAAAATCCTCATGGAAATCGAGGGCGAGCGCTACCTCCGCCGACCTCCACCTCAGAACCCGAGGGCCGCCCGAGACAAATCAAAGTACTGCCAATTCCACCGCGAGCACGGGCATGACACGGAGGAGTGCCGCCATTTGAAGCGGGAGATCGAGGAGCTGATCGGGAGGGGATACCTCAGGAAGTTCGTCAAGAACGAGGCCCCCTCCGAGAAGCAGCCGCTCGCGCCCTACCACCTGTCCCTGCGATCGACAACCGGCCACAGAGAAGCCCGTGGGCATGATCTCGCGCGGTCCGGCGAGCAGAGAAGAGAGCCGGGAAGTCCCGGAGAATGTAATCCCTCCCAAGGAGGGGAGTCTAATGACAATGTAAACAATGATGCCGTGGTGGTCGAGATGACCATCGCAAGCATCCTGTACATCGAATCATGGTGGATAGTGGAAGCTCGGCCGACGTACTCTTTTACGATGCTTTCTCTCGGATGAATTTGTCTCCCGACCAGCTAAAGCCAGTGCACATCCCACTGGTAGGTTTTACAGGGGACTCCGTGGGGGTCGAAGGGGAAATCACTCTCCCAGTTACCGCCGGATCCCCACCTCGGCAGGCGACCATCATGGTAACTTTCACGGTCGTCAAGCTCCCTTCGCCTTACAACGCCATTCTTGGGCGTCCCGGGCTCAACCAACTAGACGCCACCATCTCCACAAGGAGACTGCTGGTGCAGTTCCCCACGCCTTTCGGGTTCGGGGAATGAAGGGGACGATTCAGCCAGTCCCGCTCTGCCTACAGACAATCCCAGGCACCAGGGGCGCAGAGCTCGCCCACGACGTCGAGGACCTCGACCTGAGGGAAAAAGAACCCAGGGGAGGGCCCGTAGAGCGCCTGCTCTCCTTTCCCCTTGGTTCGGACCCCCTGAAGACGGTGCAAGTCGGGGCCCAGCTCCCCGAAGAGGAGCGAACCCGCCTGCTGGAGTTCCTCCGTGCCAACGCCGATGTGTTCGCCCGGTCGGCGGCCGACATGCCGGGTATTCCGCCCGAGATTATCATGCACAGCCTGAACGTGGACCCAGGCAGCCGCCCGGTCCGCCAGAAGAAGAGAAGCTTTGCCATGGAGAGGCAGAAGGCGATCGACGAGGAGGTAGAAAAACTTCTCGCCGCCGGTTTCGTCCGAGAAGTCCAATACCCCAGCTGGTTAGCAAACGTGGTCATGGTAAAGAAGAGCAGCGGTAAGTGGAGGATCTGCGTGGACTACACCGACCTCAATCGAGCTTGCCCGAAGGATAGCTTCCCTCTGCCGAAGATCGACCAGCTGGTCGACACCACCTCGGGGCACCGTCTCCTGTCATTCATGGACGCTTTTTCCGGATACAACCAGATCCGGATGAATCCGGAGGACGAAGAGCGCACTGCCTTCATAACTGACCGCGGGACTTTCTGTTACAGGATGATGCCCTTCGGCCTCAAGAACGCGGGGCGACGTACCAACGTCTGGTCAATAAAGTCTTCAAAGACCAGATAGGCCGCAACATGCAGGTGTACGTGGACGACATGCTGGTAATGAGCAAACTTGACTCGGACCACGTAGCCGACCTGGCGGAGACGTTCGGCAACCTCCGGCGCCACCAGATGAAGCTGAATCCGGCGAAGTGCGCCTTCGGGGTCTCCGCCGGAAAGTTCCTAGGGTTCATGGTGACCCAGAGAGGAATCGAGGCCAACCCGGAGAAGGTCCAGGCCATCCTGGACATGGAGCAGCCAGCCTCCAAGAAACAAGTGCAGCAGCTGACCGGCCGGGTTGCGGCCCTTAGCCATTTTATTTCCAGGTCGGCGGACCGCTGCCGTCCCTTCTTCAAGGTGCTGAGGAAGATGAATGATTTCGCCTGGACCGAGGAATGCCAGCAGGCCTTCGAGGAGTTGAAGAAGACGCTCGCATCACCACCTCTGCTGTCCAGGCCCGAGGAAGGGGAGGAGCTTACCCTCTACTTGGCCGTTACCCCGGAGGCCGTCAGCTCTGTCCTGGTCCGAACCGACGACCACGGGATCCAGCGACCGTGTACTATACCAGCAAACTCCTCCGGGATGCGGAGCTCAGGTATTCCCGGCCCGAGAAACTCGTTTTTGCGCTAATAGTGTCTGCCCAGCGTCTCAGGCCCTATTTCCAAGCGCATCCCATCGCCGTCTTGACGGATCAACCGCTGAAAGCGGTGCTCAGCCGACCCGACACCTCGGGGCGATTGGCCAAATGGGCACTGAAACTCAGCGAGTTCGACATTACATACCGACCGAGGTCGGCAATGAAGGCACAGGTGCTGGCCGACTTCTTGGTCGAATGCGCAGGTTTGGGCAAGGAGCCCGAGGAGGACTCCTCGGCCCAGCCGATGGAGGTCGGCACCAACGAGCCCGGAGAGGACGCCTGGATCCTCCATGTAGACGGAGCCTCAAACTCCGGCGGGAGCGGAGCTGGGCTCATCCTTGCCAACGGCGACGGAGTCGTCGCCGAGTGCGCGCTCCGTTTCCAGTTCCCCGTGACAAATAACCAAGCAGAGTACGAGGCACTTCTCGCCGGACTGAGGGTATCCCGCGAGCTGGGCGTGACCAACCTCAGAGCTTTCACTGACTCCCAGCTCATGGCGGGGCAGGTGTCCGGGGAGTACGTCGCTCACGACCCCCAGATGGCAAGGTATTTGGAGCTCGTCAAGGCGGGCGCGTCCAAGTTCCGGCGCTTCAACATCTTCCATATCCCCCGCAGGGAGAACGCCCGCGCGGATGCCCTCTCTCGGCTGGCGACCCTGCCGGACACGATGCTGGGACGCGCTCATGTGGAGCGACTCGAAGTCCCAAGCCTCGAAGTACCGGCGGAGGTCCATCAGGTCAGCCAGGAGCCCGGCTGGATGGACAAGTACGCTGCGTACATCACCAGCGGCATTCTGCCGGAAGACCGAGACGCGGCTCGCCTCATCAGGAAGAAGGCCGTACGGTTTGTCCTGATGGACGGGCAGCTGTATCGAAGGTCCTACTCTTATCCCCTCCTCAAGTGCATTGGACCCACAGAAGCCCAGCTTGTGCTCCAGGAGATTCACGAAGGCATCTGTGGGAACCACGTGGGGGGCAGGGCATTGGCATACAAGGCCCTTCGTCAAGGCTACTTCTGGGAGACGATGAAGGAGGACGCCGCCGACTTCATGAAGAAGTGCGACCGGTGCCAGCGTCACGCCACGGTACAACGGCAACCCTCCAACCCGATCTCTCAGCTCTCAGCCCCCTGGCCGTTCGCCCAGTGGGGGATGGACCTCCTGGGCCCATTCCCGCCGGCATCCGGCCATCGGAAGTTCCTGATAGTGGCTATCGACTACTTCACAAAGTGGGTCGAAGCCGAACCCTTGGCAAGAATCACCGAAGAAACGTCGCCAAGTTCTTCTGGAAGTCCATCGTCTGCCGCTTCGGCCTCCCCCACACCGTGGTCACCGACAACGGACGCCAGTTCGACTGTCGAGAGTTCGAAGATTTCTGCAACGACCTCGGCATCAAGCATCGCTTCACTTCGGTGGCGCACCCCCAGACCAACGGGGAGGCTGAGATCACGAACATGACCATTCTTCAGGGCCTCCGCACGCGGCTGGACCAAGCCAAGGGCAGGTGGGCCGACGAGCTTCCCAGCGTTCTTTGGGCATACCACACCACCCCAAGGACGGCTACTGACGAAACCCCATTCAACCTCGTCTTCGGGGCCGAGGTAGTCATCCCGATCGAGCTCAGCATACCCACGCTGCGCGTGGAACAATACGACGAGACAGAAAACCCGGCCAGGATGATGCTCAACCTAGACCTCCTCGAAGAAACAAGGGACAAGGCCCGAATTTGAATGGCGGCATACCGGCAACGTGTAGCCAGATATTATAACTCCCGAGTACGACCGAAGGTTTTTCGTCCCGGGGACTTGGTCCTCCGGCGTGCAGAAGCCTCCCAGCCACGAGAGTGCGGCAAGCTTTCACCCAACTGGGAAGGCCCTTATCGGGTAGCAGAAGCCCTCCCTCACGGAGCATGTTACTTGGAAGAATTGGGAGGTGCCAGGTTCCCCCGGACATGGAACCCCTCGAACCTGAGAATGTACTACCAGTAATGTAAGGCTCCCAGTTTCTCTAACAAAGCTTCTTCACTTCAAACATTCTTCTCTAACTTGAACAAGAAGGCCTGCGGCATCGAGCTCAGTCCGGAAGATCCTGGGCTTCGGCCTGGAAGGTGGCGTCGAACCCAGTTCATCCACGCAAGCCCGGAGCACAGCTCAGCAAGCCGCGCAAGGTTTGAGAAAGCCTGCGGCATCGAGCTCAGCCGGAAGATCCTGGGCTTCGGCCTGGAAGGTGGCGTCGAACCCAGTTCGCCCATGCAAGCCCGGAGCACAGCTCAGTAAGCCGCGCAAGGTTTGAGAAAGCCTGCGGCATCGAGCTCAGTCCGGAAGATCCTGGGCTTCGGCCTGGAAGGTGGCATCGAACCCAGTTCGCCCACGCAAGCCCGGAGCACAGCTCAGCAGGCCGCGCAAGGTTTGAGAAAGCCTGCGGCATCGAGCTCAGTCCAGAAGATCCTGGGCTTCGGCCTGGAAGGTGGCGTCGAACCCAGTTCGCCCACGCAAGCCCGGAGCACAGCTCAGCAAGCCGCGCAAGGTTTGAGAAAGCCTGCGGCATCGAGCTCAGTCCGGAAGATCCTGGGCTTCGGCCTGGAAGGTGGCGCCAATCCGCTTCGCCCGTGCAAGCCCGGAGCTTAGCTCAGTGAGCCGCGCAAGGTTTGAGAAAGCCTGCGGCGTCGAGCTCAGTCCGGAAGATCCCGAGTTTCGGCCCGGAAGATGGAGCAGGAACTGTGTTGTCCGCGCAGGCACGGAGGCAGCCCAAAGTCGGACCTGCTCAAGATTCTTACCTTGCCGCGACACGGCTCTGCGAACCCCGTCCTTCGGTTTAGTGTGGAAGGACCAGGCCCGCAGTTGCCTCAGGTATCCCAGACCGACATCTCAGGAACAAACAAAGAAGAAGAAAAAGAAGAACCAAGATGATAGACAAGTTGTTGTAGAAAGTAAGTCTTCATTAAAACAGGTACTCAGTACAAACTGGGAGCCCCGACAGGCCGGGACTCCCCAAAAAGAAGGACAAAGAAAGCAAAAGTACAAGGTGACGGTCACTGGAGCGCAGGATCGGCGCCGTCCGCCGGAGGTGCGGGCGCCACCTCTTCAACCTCCACGACAACCGGCTCCTGGGGCTGTGTCTGGGCCGCGGCGTCATCGGCGGGGGTGCTGCAGGTGTCGCCTGAGATGCCGCCTGGGTCGTGCCGGAGACCCTGCCCTCGCTCCCCGGCTTCCTGCCGCCGCGACGACCCCACTCAGGTCCAGCTGGGGGAAGAAGGCCCCCACCTTTTCCCGGCACATCCGGAACCCCTTCAGGAAGGAGTCCACGGCGGCCTCCCGGACTTCCGACGTGAACTCGTCGGAGGCCCGGAACTTGGGGACAGCCTCCAGCGCTTCTCGCTTCGCCGCCTCCAGGAGCCCGTTGATGTAAGAGCTCCGGTCCTTCGCCACGGCCGCCTCTCGCCGGGCCTCGTCCAGCTGACGCTCCAAGAACAGAGAGTGGGCCTGCAGGCGGGCCTTCTCCGCCGCGTCCCCCTCAGTACGGCGCTGGTTGGAGGCCCGCTCCTCCGCCAAGGAGGCCTCCAGCTCTTTGTTCCGCTCCTCGGAATGCGCCAGGTCGGACTGAAGGGCCTGCTTCTCAGCTCGCAGCTCGGTCCCCTTGTCCATCAAGTCCTTCACGTCGGCCGCGAGCTTTCCAAGCTTCTGCTCCCGATCGGAGTCCCGCTTGGCGTTCCCTACGAGGTAGTTCCTCAGTAGGAGGACGTCGTTCCCGATCTGCAAGGGCAAAAATAACACATGTCAGTACCGAGGCAGAAGGCCTCGGATTGGAAGAGAAAAGAAGAGTCAAAGTTCAGACTTACCGCGAAGAGTTGGGGCAGGATGCCGAGCAGCGCATCCGCATAATCTCGGCCGCCCCGAGCTCGGCGGTCCCGGGCGGTGGAAGCGTACTCCATCACCCTCTCCGCCAGTCCTCGGTCGAGGATGACCGAGTCCCGGTGCGAGATCACCGGCGCTGGGCCCTTCGGGCCGATCCCCGTGACAGCTGCCCCCTCTGCTGGAGCTGCGGCCGACGGACCGGCGGTCGCCACTGGCGGTGCCGTTGGGCTGCTGACAGGAATGGGCCCGGCGGTGGGCAGAGCGGCGGGCGCCGGAGCTCTCTCGGCAGCGCCGCCAGGCCGTGGGGCCGAGATGCCAGGGGCGCCGCCCTGAGGAGGTCTGGGCGGAGAAACAGCAGCAGCTAGGCCGGGCACGGTCGCCGCTGCGACCTCTTGGCTCGTCTCTGTGCGAGCCCTCTTCGCCACGGGCTCGTCCACGTCGACGACCTCCCTCTGGGCCTCCCTCCAGAAGGTTCTCCAAGGAAAACTTCATCCCTGCAAAGTGAAGAAATCAAAGGTTAGACGGTTCAATCTTAAAAGAGAGGGGGGGGCAGAAGTTAATGCGGGGCCAAATCTCACCGGTCTCCCGGATGGGACTGATGCCGGCTTCAAAAAGATTCTGCTCAGAGAGCAGAACCTCGAGCGCCGGGACCACGTCACTCAGGAGCTGGGTGTAAGACTCCTGGTCCGCAGGCTCGACTCGGGAATTCCGGTTCGGCGACCGGTCCGGTTCGCTCCAGGCCCAGTCGACGTCGTTGACCGAGGCAAAGAAAAACCAGGCTCTTCCATCCCTTGACCGAAGAAGGGAGGTCGAACCGGAGACACCTAGGCCGGGGCGAAATGTACCACCAGCCATCATCGGTGGAGCACTTCTTCAGGGTGAACAGGGCCCTGAAGAGAGAAAAACGAGCAACAAACCCGTGGAAATGGCAGAAGACGATGAAAGAGAAGATGACCCGGATGGCGTTAGGAGCCAGCTGGGCCGGGACGAGCCGAAAATGGCTGAGGAAGGAAAGGAAGAAAGGATGCAGAGGAAAACGAAGACCCCCGAGGAGGAAATCTTCGTAGAAGGCAATGCGGCCGGGGCCACTCATGGTGACACGCTCCCCGGACCGCGGAGCAAACAGACGGACAGATCCCGGGATGCCATAGGCATCCCGGAGCAGAGAAAGATCACCTTCGGTCATGGTAGAGGCATGACCGGAGGGACCGGCGGGAGGAAGTGGCGGAGCCGGAAGAGAAGCCAAGGCGGGGAGTGAACGGAGGGGCACGGCAGGCGCAACCGGAGGGGACCGGACCCCCTAGGGATGCCAATAGTGATACCCCCGGGTTGCAAGCGCCGGCGGGCCTCCTCCAGAATTACCTCCTCATCCGAGGAGGAAGAAGATGGAGTCCTCGGCCGGGATGGACCGGCCTCGTCCGGGTTAGAAGAAACATGGCGACGGCGCGCCATGGAGAAGGAAAGGAGAAGGGGGCTGAATAAGAAACGAGAGAGAAGGAGAAGAAGACACTTACCCAAAAATGCACAGACGGGCGCGAGCAGCAGAAGTTGTTAGCCTGCAGCGAACCGCCCACGAAGCAACGGAAAAGGCCTCGTTCTGGAAAGTCCCCTCCCTTTCAAACTCAGCCGACAGCAGCCATACCCATCTTTCCGCCTCAGGCCACTGGATGGTCGCCATGTGGGCACACGCCCGACACCGACGCCTCGTTAGCAGAGTAACGGCCTCTGCCCCGAAGCGACGCATTGATTGCGGGCAAGTAGACGACGCGTGGCGACTCCCCATAGGTCTTCAGCCACATCGAGCCACGACGAATGGAGATCGTGCCAATTATGATGCAAGATCTTCGCCTCTCCACGTCATGTCAGCAATTAATCCCGACGTTCCGTTCTACGATGCCCCGACGGAACGGCGGGCTGGGGGGCAACTGTTACAGCCGTGACAGTGATGTGGCCCGGCTCAGGTATCGCCGAATGCGAGCGAGCCACGTGTGAGTTTTCCTGCCAGAATCAGTGCCACGTCCTCAAGGCTGGGGTCGGCAAGACCGCACCGCCCGATACTGTCTGGAGCAAACAGCTCCCGCCGAGGTCGAGTTCGGCGCGAAGTTCCCCCACCGACTCATCTGCGCCCGGGCTCAGAGGAGACCGCCCCGGGTGAGGTCGGCCGAGGTCGGCTGACCCTCCGCCTTGCGCCAGGTGGCCACCCGGAGACGGGTCCACCTCGACCGAAGCCAGGCGATCTTCTGCCACCTTGCCAGGTGTCCACCCAGGAGGGGTCCACCTAGGCCGAGGTCGGCTGACCCCCCGCCTTGCACCAGGTGGCCACCCGGAAACGGGTCCACCTCGGTCGAAGCTAGGCGATCTTCTGCCACCTCGCCAGGTGTCCGCCCCGGAGGGGTCCACCTAAGCCGAGGTCGGCCGACCTCTCGCCTCTCGCTAGTCGGCCCCCGGAGACAGGTCCAACTCAGCCGAAGTCAGACCGCTCGTACGGAGAGGCCCCCGGGGAAAGCGATGGGTCCCGAGGCCATCCCTCGGGCCGTACCGACCCCAGACGGCGTCCCGTACGGAGGGCGGCGGCACGCGGAACGTGACTTACACTGGCCCGACAGGTCCCGCAGTCGAGAGATCCGATCCTGACGGAACAGGCCCCGTAAACGGATGGCGCCCACGCACGGGGAAAAGAGCACTCTCACGAAGCCCGAGGCCTGACGACTGGCCGCTCTGCCAGCGCCGCCCTCCCTCCTTTTCTCTTCTGTCCTTGCCTTCTCCTTGCTGGGCCCGGCGGACGAGGTCGGAAAGCCGCCTGGCCTCCTTCACCAAAAAGGGAAAAGAAAGGAAGACAGGGGGGAGGAGTTTTCGAGGAGGAAAAGGACAGGCACACGACAGAGGGAAATAAAGAGGGAAGAATCCGGAGATTGCAAGGTAAGCCAACTAGCCTGGGGACAAGGAGGAAGCACCGGCACAAGGCCTCGCTCCGAGAAAGAAACCAGAGATCCCGAGAGGGGAATACTGGACGCGAGCTCGGCAGGCAGGCCCAGCCGAGATTCCGGTCCCCGGCGCTTTCCCTTCACTAGTTAACTCTCCAAATCTGGGACCCTTTAAAGGGCCTGGGAGGGAGAGTCTGTTCCTCCTCGTCGTCTACTGACTTGACCGTCGGAGCCCCCTCGCCGGAATCCCCGGCCAGGGTCCTCTAACCCTTTTATTGCAGGTTTCTTGCAGGAAGGGGGGGCTCCCTTGCCAGGCGGTCAGGGAGGATCGGCTGATCCTCGGCACGGGCGCGGCGACAAGGACGGCAACAATATTATATTATATTATAGCATATATCATGAATACTATATATAATATAATATAATATATATTTTTATAGTAGTAACCAACCCATTCAGTCCTGGCACAATGGTGGGACCACTTGAAGAAATTAGTCCCTGTGGAGGTCAGGTCGGCAGCTCGACCTGTCACTTCAGCCAGGTCAGGTCGGCAGCTCGGCTAGCCCACTTCAACCAGGCTGGCACCTCGACTAGGTCGGTAGCTCGGCAGCCTTGCTTGGAGCCATGCCAGGCGTGAAGGGCAACCCATTCTGGCCCATAAAGCTCTCCAGATCAGTCCGGCTCTGCCCCGCACGGTCCAAGCGCCACTAGAAAGTAACCGCGCACCAGCCCAGCCTTCGCATGGCTTCATCCTGCGGGCACTCGCAGGCACGTCCCAAGCACCCTCCCCGTGCCTCGGTCCGCGTGCAAGAGGGGCGTGAGCCCGTGCCAGCCCGGCTCTGCACCGCCCTCGGTCCGCATGCAAGGGGGGCGTGAGCCCGCACCAGCCCGGCTTTGCACCGCCCAGGCTCCGGCTTCGGCCCTGCATCGACCGAGCGCTGCACGGCGCCTCCATGCCCGGTGCGGAGGCCGTCCCAGCGCCTCCGAGCCCGGCACCTCCGGGTTCTGCTTCTTCGACTCCGCGTGACCCGGTTGCCCGCGCGTCTCCCCCGGCTCCGCCTGAGCTCCGGCGCCTCTGAGCTTGGCACTGCGGTGCGTGCTCCCAGCTCGTCATGCCCCCCTCTGACTCTGTTCGCACCCCGGTATCACCGAGCTCGGCGCAAGTCCCCCCGGTGCCTCTGTGTCTGGTGCAGCGCCATGGCATCCCCGAGCTCGATACAGGTCCCCACGGTGCCTCCGAGCCTGGCGCAGCACCCCGGCATCCTCGAGCTCGGCACTCCGGCGCCCCAGTACCCGACGTGGCGCGGTCACAGCATCTTTGAGCCTGGCGCTTCCAAGTCTGGCGTCTCCATCTCTGCTCGATGCGGGGGCAGCAAGGCCCCGCCCGCATGGCTCCGCCCTACACGTCCGTGTGGCACGCCCACCTCGGTCCGGCGGCTGGGGAGCTCCACTATCCGGCTCTGGCTCCAGTACACTCGCACCGGCCCGCTTGCTAGGGAGCAAAGCGCCCCTGCTGGCCAGCACGTCCCTGCGCCCAGCACCTCGGCAGTGGCTGGGAGCCACGCACGGGTCCGCACCGTGCGCCACGTGGAGCCTCCGTAGGCTCTGCCTCGACCAGCATGCATGAGAGGCCCCCATGGGCCTTCTCTCGGTCAGCGTGCCTGACCGGCATCCTGGAGCAGCGTTCCAGTCAGCTCGAAATTTTGGCATCTCAGCCCAGCTTGGTCATCGGGTACACCATGCAGTTCGGTCTCATTCATGTGGGCCCGGTGCATTTCCCGAGGGGCCTATCCACATGGCCCTGGCACTCTTTCCAAGGATCCCCCTCCACGTGGATCCTATGGCACGCAGCCTGACACGCCGTCTGCAAGGAAGGTTTGCATTTAAGTTTCCTAAGCTATTGTTTACGCTAACTAGTGAATGGTGCCATGCCTAAAGTACTGTACCCCTGCACCAACTTCCTGAATCACCCGGAAGAAGAAGGTTCGCCGACCCATCATGGCCTCACAGGCTATCCCAATGTGACAAGTCTACATCAAGACCAGCACACCTCCCCAGGAGCCATTCGTCTATACAAAAACTGGCATAGAGGTAAGGGGAGGTAAGTAAGAAACAGCACACTCTCTTCATTATCACCCTCTGGCAGCAGAGAGTCCCCCAAGCTCTCCACCTCAGAGGTCTCTTATTTTCTTCGATCGTACCACTGACTTGATCGTCGGAGTGCCTCTGCCGAAATCCCTGACGTAGGTCTTCCCTGTTTTACAGGTCTGTCCGATAGAGGAACGATACAGTGAAGATTTCTTCCACGGAGAGGCCCACAGGAAGACCATAACACAGTATCATGCCCCTTCAGCCCTACAACTACGAATATGTTCCCCTTGATCGTCTCCATTCGACGAGCCCGGTGACGCTGGCAGGGAGTCCACTCACCCGGGCCACGTAAGAAGCTACAGGCCAGGCGATCTAGGCGGCAACAGTTTGGCGCACCAGGAAGGGGTGCAGATCCACGCTCCTCAACAAGGTGGGATGACGGTTTCCACCTTTATCTTTAGTCCTCGGGGGGTAGACCGGGGGCATGGGGATGGGGGCACGAGAACTTCTTCCTCTCTCTCGAGGCCCCAAGGAGCGGCCTCGATCAAAAAACCTTCAGATGTGAAGGTGCGTCGCCACCCTTGATGGGGCAACAGGTAGCAAGCCAAGGATGGAGCCACCTTCCAGCGGTGCCACCATCCAGGAGCCCCACTAAAAAAAAAAAAGAAGAAAAGGGAGAGGGAAAAGAAAAGAGAGAAGAAGGGAAAAAGAAGAGAGGGGGGAAGGGTCTGGCCATCGTGAAGAAGAAAGAAACCCATGCAACGGAGTTTGCTCCCATGCAACAGAGCTTACTCCCTCAGCAACATGGAGCCTCTTCCTCTCCCATGCAACATGCAACGGAGTTTGCTCCCATGCAACGGAGCTTACTCCCTCATGCAACGTGGAGCCTCTTCCTCTCCCGTGCAACATGCAATGGGAGTCTCCTCTCCTCCCGTGCAACATGCGATGGAGCTTACCCCCTCATGCTACAGGAGTCCCATTTTCTCCCACGCAGTAGGGTCTCGTCTCCTCCATGCAACGAGGCCTTCTCCTTCCACGCGTTGGAGTTATTTCCCTCATGCAATAGAGGTCTCACTTCCTCCCAGGTAGTGGAGGTCCAACTTTCCATGCAACAGGGGCCTTATGATCCCATGCAACGAAACTCCCTCCCATGCAACGGGACTTGCACCCATGCAGCGGGACTTGCTCCCATCCAACGAAGCTTCTCCCCAAGCCACAAAGCTCCCTATGCAACGGAGCCTTGCTCCCTCATGCAATCGAGTTTTATTCTTACGTGCAAAGGAGCTCGCTCTCTCCCAAGATGGCGGTCGGCAAACCTAATTCCGGCATGCACAAGGAAGAAATATATCTTTGTTTATTCATATAACTGGAGTTCAACAGGTAACTCCTTCTCCGCTATCTTTATAAAATAAAAAACTGTGTTTCGGTTTTACAAGAAAAGCTCCCGCAAGCTTAGAATGCCTAGGTCGGAGCCCTGTCCTCCTCCCCTAGGGTGAGCCCCTCGAAGGCTAGAGCCACCTGAACGGGAGTCGGGCCGTCGATGCCCTCCACCAGGCTGAGCCTCTTCAAGGACGAGCCCCCTGGACCGGAGTCAGGCCCTCATGGAGATGAAGCCCGGATTCCATGTCCCTCCGGCACCAAAGACCGGACCATGTTCCGGCACCGGCGAGCCTAGCTCCCAAGCATCAAAGCCCGGGAAAACGTCTTCCGGCATCAGGTCTCAGAGCCCAGTGCCAAGACCCCAGTCTTCGAGCCTAGCTCCAAGACACCAGGGACTGAAGCTCAGGCTTCCGGCATCAACGTCCCCAAGCCCAGCTCCAAGACGCCAACTCAAGACCGGAGCTCAAATCTCTAGCCAAAAGAACTTCGAGCCAAGCAGCTCTCTATCTCAAACATCTCCGAGCCCAGCTCCGAGATGCCATGAGATCATGGGGCCACGTAGCTCCCATCAACGCCTCGAGCCTAGCTCCAAGGTGCCAAAGACCTGAGCCAAGATCTTAGACAACCCCTGGGCCCGAGCCGAGCTCCACGTCCAGGAAGGCCTCGAGCCTAGCTCCAAGGCAATCAAGATCGGTAACCCCCTTCTCTGATTTCCCCACTCGAAAAGAAGACGAGAGGGGAAGGAAAGAAAAAGAACAAAGGGGGGAGCCGGCAGCCCCCTTCTTTGACCTCCCTACTCGAAAAGAAGATGAGAGGGGAAGGAAAGAAAGAGAACAAAATGGGGGCACAACCAGCACCCTCTTCTCTGATCTCCACACTCGAAAAGAAGACGAGAGGGGAAGGAAAGAAAGAGAGAACAAGAAGAAAATACAGTATCATCAAAGCTACCACTTCTCAAGCCCAAGACCGGAGCTCAGATCTCCAGCCAAGGGACCTGCGAACCACATATCTCTCAGTCCACAATACCTTCGAGCACAGCAGCTCTCAAGTGTCATAACTCAATCCCAAGCAAGATTAAGCCCTTCTCTCTGATCTCCCCAATCATATGCAAAAAAAAAAAAGAGAGAGAGAAAGAAAAGAAGAAGAAAGGGAAAGAAAAGAAAAGAAAAAGGGAGGGGAAGGAAAGAAAGAGAACGAGACGAAAGCACGGCAGCAAAACTATCACTTCTCAGTCGAAAATGTCCCCGAGCCCAGCTCCAGGATGCTAACCCAAGACCGGTGCTCAGATCTCCGGCCAAGGTGCCTATAGGTGCCACGTCAAAGGAGGCCTCCGCATAGGACGCCAAGCCAACTCTCCAAACCGGATCGCCCTGCCGAGCTGAGCTGAACTCCCTCGGGACAATGAGCCGAGCTCCATCCTCCGTCAAGTCGGACCGCAAGCTCGGGATACCTAGGCCGAAGCCACATCCTGCCCTCCAGAGCGAGACCCTCGGAGGTTAGTGCCCTGTGGTCGAGGTCGAGCTTAGCGCTCCCCGCCAATATGGAGCCTCTCCGAGCGCGCGCCCTCTGGACCGGGTCCGCCATCTACCCTCCATAGCAAGACCCTCGGAGGTTAGTGCCCTGTGGCCGAGGTCAAGCTTAGCACTCACCCGCAAATGTGGAGCCTCTCCGAGCGCGCGCCCTCTGGATCGGGTCCGCCTTCTGCCCTCTAGAGCGAGACCCTCGGAGGCTAGTGCCCTGTGGCCGAGGTCGAGCTCAGCGCTCACCCGCCAATGTGGAGCCTCTCCGAGCGCGCGCCCTCTGGACCGGGCCCACACTTTGCCTCCATCCACCAAGATGAAGTTTTCGAGGCTCTGTATTCAAGCCAGAAGTCAGTCAAGCTTCTTCATAAAACAAAGTTGAGGCCAAACTCCCTAATGAAGCTGAGCTTCTCACCAAAGTCAAGCCCTTTGATGAGACCAAGCTCCCTTCTAAGATCACACTCCTGTTGGAGATGAGAAAGACTAACCCCCACTATGGCTAGGGAAGGCAACACGATCCCCAAAAGGAGGAAGCTGTGAAGGCCCAGTCACTTCACGCACACCATGCAAGACTATGGGGTGGGGTTTTTGTCCGCCACTCCATGCAAACGTAACGAAAAGGGTGATCCTGTCCCTCCACACAATCCACTGGGATGCACAATGCCAACCATCGTGGAAGCTTGCGGTGGCTGCAACTCCACCAGCTGGAGTAGGAGATATCCTAGCATGACGAACCAGCAGCACTACCATCCCATGAAGGAGGAACACGTCCGCCCGACTCCAAGTCTGGTGAACTCAGATGAAGCCGAGCTGAAATCAAGCTCCTCAACTCGGTCGAGCTGGAGTCAAGCTCCTCACTGAGCTCCACATCTACCGCATGACTCTCAGTTCAGCTCTTGCCTTACTCACAGTCCGGAGATGTCCACGGAGACTCCAAGAAGTCCCACCATCTACCGAGAAAACTCATAGTTTGGCATTTGCTGCACTTAAAGTCCGGAGATGTTCATGGAAAGCTCTGGAGCTCCAGTCGTTTACGGCTAGCCTCCTAACATGGCAAACCAGTGGCTCTGCCATCTCAAGAAAGAGGTAAGGATCCCTCCTTAATAATGAAAGCTCCTTTCTGGTGCAACTCTGTCCTTCACCAACACAGGAACTCATCCGTCCGACTCCAAGTCCGGTGAAGTTAAGGGCTGAGGTCAAGCTCTTCAGTTCAACCGAGCTGAACCTAAATAAAGCCGAGCTGAAGTCAAGCTCTTCGGTTCAGCCGAGCTGAACCCAAATGAAACCGAGCTGAAGTCAGGCCCTTTAGTTCAGTCGAGCTGAAGTCATGCCCCTTGGTCTAGCTAAGCTAAGGCCAGGCTCTCCACTGAGCCTTGCACCTATCATCCGGAGGTGTCCATGGGTGGCTTTAGGGGTCCAAACATCTGCGGCTCGCCTCCCAGCATGCCAAACAAGTGGCTTTGCCTCCTTATGAAGGATGTAAGGATCTCTCCCCAATAATTAAAGTTACCCTTTGGTACAACTTTGCTCTTCATCACTACAGGAGCTCATCTGCCCAACTCCGAGTTTGGTAAAGAAAGACCGGACGCCCCGGTACCTAAAGACCGGACGCCCCGGTACCTAAAGATCGGACACCCCGGCACCTAAAAACCGGATGCACCGGCATCTAAAGCCCGAAGTCATCGGCACCTAAAGACCGGACGCCCCGGCACCTAAAGACCGGACGCCCCGGCATCTAAAGCTCGAAGTCACCAGCACCTAAAGATCGGACACCCCGGCACCTAAAGACCGGACACCCCGTACCTAAAGATCGGACACCCCGGCATCTAAAACCTCGGCACTCCAAAACCAAAGATACTGGCACCTTAAAATGGGAAATGCTGAAAGTCCCATGCCAAAAGCCTCATCAAAAGCTTTAAAGAATGCTCTGAGCCCAACCATGTGCCCGGTCATACATGTATGCACCCAAGTTATGCGCCTCACCAATTTCTTCATCCGTGGCAATGCCTTCTACCCGGTCAAAGAGGAGTCCTACTGAAGTGATAGCACCATCATGATGCAATTAACCTTCAGTCAAGGTACTTATGGGCAAGTGAATTTCAAAAAACATCACTTTCTATTTCTGTTCTGCAGGTATGCTACGACATACAGCTGAATGGGTAAAAAACTACTTCCTTCGTCCAAAATGAGGAGAAGTAACACCTTGGACTCAGGGAGTGGGGGTATCTGATACAATAGTAACCAACCCATTCAGCCCTGGCACAACGGTGGGACCACTTGAAGAAATTAGTCCCTGTGGAGGTCAGGTCAGCAGCTCGGCACATCACTTTAGCCAGGTCAGGTTGGCAGCTCGGCTAGCCCGCTTCAACTAGGTTGGCACCTCGACCAGGCATGAAGGGCAACCCATTCTGGCCCACAAAGCTCTCCAGATAAGTCCAGCTTTGCTCCGCACGGTCCAAGCGCCACCGGGAAGCAGCCGCGCTCCAGCCCAGCCTTCGCATGGCTTCATCCTGCGGGCACCCTAGGCACATCCCAGGCACCCTCCCCGTGCCTCAGTCCGCGCGCAAGGGGGGCATGAGCCCGTGCCAGCCCGGCTCTCACCGCTCTCGGTCCGCGTGCAAGGGGGCGTGAGCCCATGCCAGCCCGGCTCTGCATCGCCCCAAGCTCCGGCTCTAGCCTTGCACCACCCGAGCGCTGCTCGGCGCCTCCGTGCCTGGTGCGGAGGCGGTCCAAGCGCCTCCTAGTCCGATGCGGCCCATGCCTGGCATCCCCGAGCCCAGCACCTCCGGGTTCTGCTTCTTCAGCTCCGCATGACCCGGTTGCCCGCGCGTCTACCCCGGCTCCGCCTGAGCTGAGGCACCTCCGAGCTCGGCATCGCGGCACGTGCTTCCAGCTCGTCGTGCCCCCCTCTGGCTCCGTCCATGCCCCGGCATCCCCGAGCTTGGCACAAGTCCCCCCGGCGCCTCCGTGTCAGGCGCAGCTCCTCGGCGTCCCCGGCGCAGCACCCCGGCATCCCCGAGCTCGATGCAGGTTCCCCCGGCACCTCCGAGCCTGGCGCAGCGCCCCGGTGTCCCCGAGCTCGGCACTCCGGTGCCCCCGTGCCCGGTGTGGCACGGTCACAGTGTCTCCGAGCCCCGCACTTCCGAGTCCAGCATCTCTATCTCTGCTCGATGTGGGGGTGGCAAGGCCTCGCTCGCATGGCTCTACCCTGCACGTCCGCGTGGCGTGCCCGCCTCGGTTCAGCGGCTGGGGAGCTCCACTGTCCGGCTCCGGCTCCAATACACCCACACCGGCCTGCTTACTGGGGAGCAATGCGCCCCCGCTGGCCAGCACGTCCCTGCACGGCCCAGCACCTCAGCAGTGGCTGGGAGCCACGCGTGGGTCCGCACCGTGCACCACGTGGAGCCTCCACAGGCTCCGCCTCAACCAGTGTGCATGAGAGGCCCCGACGGGCCTTCTCTCGGTCCGCGTGCCTACCCGGTAGCTTGGAGTAGCATTCCAGTCGGCTCGGTATTTCGACATCTCAGCCCGGCTCGGTCATCGGGTACACTGCGCAGTTCGGTCTCATTCATGTGGATCCGGCGCATTTCCCGAGGGGCCCATCCACATGGCCCGGTGCTCTTTCCAAGGATCCCCCTCCACATGGATCCTATGGCACGCCGCCTGACATGCCATCTGCAAGGAAGGTTTGCATTTAAGTTTTCTAAGCTACTGTTTACGCTAACTAGTGAATGGTGCCATGCCCAAGGTACTGTACCCCTGCACCAATTTCCTGAACCACCCAGAAGAAGAAGGTTCACCGACCCATCATGGCCTCACAGGCTATCCTAGCATGACAAGTCTACATCAAGACCAGCACGCCTCCCTAGGAGCCATTCGTCTACACAAAAATCGACATAAAGGTAAGGGGAGGTAAGTAAGAAATAATACACTCTCTTCATTATCAGACTCTGACAGCAGAGAGTCCCTCAAGCTCTCCGCCTCAGAGGTCTCTTATTTCTTTCGATTGTCCCACTGACTTGATCGTCGAAGTGCCTCTGCCGGAATCCCCGGTGTAGGTCTTCCCTGTTTTGCAGGTCTGCCCGATAGAGGAACAATACGGTGAAGATTTCTTCCACCAGAGAGGCCCACAGGAAGACCATGACATAGTATCATGCCCCTTCATCCCTACAACTACGAATATGTTCCCCTTGATCGTCTCCATCCGACGAGCCCGGTGACGCTGGCAGGGAGTCCACTTACCCGGGCCACGTAAGAAGCTACAGGCCAGGCGATCTAGGCGGCAATATATATATATAATATTGATATAATATATTAATGGTATATCGCTATACCTTTTTTTTTGCTAGACTAATTAGTTGTATTTTTATCCCTAAATTTTAGCCTAAGATCATTGCTCTAGGTGACCTTGGAAATCCATCCTCAAGGACATGTTTCAAATCACTAGGTTGGATGGTAATTTTAGAAGTGATGGTGATTTGGTATTGCTATCATATAGGGTCATTAGGGTGCAATCAAAGATCTTGTCACCTCCACCTTTATCACTCTTGATCCTGAGATCATCACCCCATATGAAGTGCACCCTAAATTTAGACCTAAATCTAGTATGAAAAGTACTGATTTTAGCATACAAATACAACCACTTGGCAATAACATTAATTTGGATTAAAAAAATGATGATAACAAAAAATTGACAAATAAATTAATTGATTCGCTTAGAAATTTAATTTTATTTTTGTTAGAAAAATGTGAAGTATTTAATGGTATATATGTACAAACCTGTAGAGCTAGGATGTTAGCAATGTATTATTTATAATGCCAGCAATGCTTAGGTTTGTGAATGGAAACTTTAGCATAGTCTCCTGGTATAGTTTGTCCATGTGAAATAATTTTACCTGTATAAGTATGGCCATCATAAGTAATGAAAGGGATGCTTGAGCATAATGAAATAAGTATGGTGGATTAATTATATTTAAAGTATAAATCAAACACCTTTTTATTAATAATGCTTGAGCATAATGAAATAAGTATGGTGGATTAATTATATTTAAAGTATAAATCAAACACCTTTTTATTAATATATAAATTCTACATTCAAGAAAATTAGATCAATTTATAAACAGTTCTTTCTTGGAGGGAGGTGCTTTTCCCAGTGTGAACCACTTTATTGAAGTGATGGGTGACTAGGTTGATCAAGTTCAAATCATTATTGTGCATGTGTTTGACTAAAGTAGCTATCCCATGTTTTTTTTGGTTTTTTTTTCTAGGGACTAGTATTTTCTTTTATGCTCAGATAGAACTAAA
Source organism: Areca catechu (assembly GCA_021397845.1). Taxonomy (NCBI): domain Eukaryota; kingdom Viridiplantae; phylum Streptophyta; class Magnoliopsida; order Arecales; family Arecaceae; genus Areca; species Areca catechu. Next base: position 188,849,602 of record CM038051.1, read on the forward strand.
AAAGAAATTAGTATACGTGAGGCTAGAAGATAGCAATTCATATCTTGTCATTTCCAAGTGGTTAAAATACTTCATCATCTTTTCTTTAGATATATTTGATTGCAGGGAGTTGGACTCCGAGTTGGACTCTAGAATAATAAAAATAAGTGGCTCTTATTCCAACTATTTAATTGAAGGTGTTTAATTTTTTTCAATTTAGTAATTATAAGAAAAAATAAAAAATATTCAAATCCTTCAAATTTAATCCTTACTCTTCTATAATTTTTAAATTCTATTATAATTTTTAATTTGATTTCAACAGTGAATCAAGTATATCAGAGGATATGACCATTCTGATCCATTTTGAACTAAATTTTAATTTCAATTTTGGTCATGTATCAAATGAATCTTAAATTCCATCCATAACGTAATATACATGTATGTAAAAGAATTTGCAACAAAATCAAGATTTTATGATACCTGAACTAACTTAGAATTTTTTTTAAAATAATATAAAAAAAATTTAATTACAAAAATAGGTAATCCGTAAAATATTTATGGATCTAGGTGGCACGTGGCAAAAACTGCGGAGAAAAAAAAAAAAAGACACGTGGCATTTTGGAGGCCAGCGTGGCCGAATTCGTCTTTGGAAAAGACGAATTCTAAAGTGAATTCGTCTTTTCCAAAGACGAATTCATTTCAGCCCAAAAAATTCCTTCTGAATTCGGCTTTTGAAAAGACGAATTCAAATTCATCTTTTCAAAAGCCGAATTCAAGCCCAGTAACAGGCCCCTGCGTTGACACGTGTCGATCGGGAGGTCTTACCGGTCGACACGTGGCGTTCGGGTTCGGGATTTGGAAAGACGAATCTGAATTCGTCTTTCCAAATGACGAATTCGTCTGAGAATTCGTCGTTTGAAAAGATAAACTCAGGCAGAACATATTTACCCCATGTTTTTTTTTTTTTCCGCTGTTCTTCTTCTTTCGTTAGTTTTTTTTTTTTCTTTCCGGTGGTCCCTCACCTCTCCGGTCCGGTTCCAAGTTTTTTTTTATCTTCGCGTGGGGTCCTTACGTTGAAGATCACTCTTGCTCGTCCATTCCGGTAAGTTTTTTTTTTTTTTTTATATTTATTTTTTAGTATTTAAATTTTATTTTGATTAATATTTTTTTTTGTATAGATCTGATTATTGGCTTTTCGTTGGATGATCTAGATCTTGTTCTTCCATATTTCATTATCCGGATTCAAGGTAATTTTTTTATAAATTTATAAATATTTGATTGTTTAAATTAAAATTTGTATATATTAATTTAAATTTGAATTAAATTTCTTATTACATATTTGAGTAATTAAATGTTATGTTTTGAATTTTTATGATAAATTTATTTTGGCTTTATTATTTAATAATTTATATTATTATTTTTATATTAAAAATGAATATTAAAAAATTGATTTTACGGCTTTATTATTTATTTTTGAGGGATGATTAGAATAAATAATTTATACAAAATTTTTAGTAAATATTAAGATGTATATATAAAAATTTTAAGATATTTAAAATTTATTAAATAATAAGAAGTTTTGATTATATATTTTTTGTTTAATATTTATTATTTCATGAATTAAAAAAATGATATATATTTATAATGATTAATTAAATAATATGTAGTTCCAATTATTAAAATTTAAAAATTTAGTATTATATTTCAATAATTAATTAATGGTTTAATTAATGTAAAAAAATAATGATATACTAAAAAATTTTTATTAAAAAAATATTATAAATATGAATTTATTTATGTTAGTAAATGGATTAATCATTAAGATTATTTTATCGTTAATTATATATATCTTGTAAATAATTATTTAGTAATACTTAGTTATGAATAAAATTTGAAGTTTATGTATTTGTAGTTTTTTTTTATTATATAAATGTGTAGCATGAATTTTATAGCATGTATTGTGTACATATTGATATCAGTGATGTAATTATGATGTAATTGTAATTGTATCTAAATGATTAATTAAATAAAAAAGTATATATTATAAATTAATGTATTGATATTATATTTATAATATCGTTATTCAATTATTAAGATTTTAATATTTAGTATTATGATATAATTATAATTGTATTGATAATAGTTAATTAAATAAAAAAGTATATATTATAAATAAATGTATTGATATTATATTTATAATATCATTATTTTAATTATTAAATGTGCCGAATGAATTTAGGTTAAGCATTTGATTTTCTATATATATTTTATAAAATTTGCATTTCATTGAACCGTAGACCCGTCATTGCTTGATATGCGTATTCTGTAGTATCCATACATGTTTTTATACTTGTACAGATCTGAGAATTATGCATGTTGATCAATTGATTGTCCAATTTGGGTAGTTTGGGAATTGCAAATAATTTTACAGGTCAATTTATAGTAATCAAACGATGTGCAATGAAGGCCGAATGAAATTTCGATCATCATTTTCCTTTTGTTCTTCGCATACATAAATCTTTGTACGTGGAGAACTAAGAGGAAATGCTGCCGAAATTTTATTTGGTCTTCATTGCATACCGTTTGATTACTATAAGTTGACCCGTAAAATTAATGCAATTCCTGAATGGGATAGGACCTTTACCTAGTAGTGATGATAGGATGCATTCATCGTGATAGTAAAATAATTATATTTTGAATTTTATGGTCATATTAATTATGTAATTTAATTAGTTTGTTAATGATATCAATATATGAGAAAGTTATTTCTAAATATATTTTGTTAATTAAACATGTAGATATAATGGAAGAAAGAATCACAGCATTATGTTATATGGGTGGTTCTATGATTAATGAATCAAATGGAATTGAGTACAATCAGGGACCCAAAAAGGCAATTAGAATCAGTTCTGATATGACATTTCAAGAGTTGGAGAACAAAATATGTAGAGTTCTCCGTATTGATAGAACTGGAAAAAAAGTTTTGATTATCTATAGATATCCACAAGTTGTCCAGCCGACATTTATAAAGTACGAACCTGTTCCATTAACCGATGATGAAGACATGGAGATGATGTTTTCAACTATCGGTTCACATTCATGTATATCGGGTGCAGAGTTATATATAGATATCCAAACCATTGAAGCTCCTGAACCTGATTGCGAACAGGATGATTACGAAGAAGCTGTTCGAAATATAGCAACAACTCGTGTAACTGAACAGGTTCTATCATATAGTACTCCGAATATTGCAGATAATGAAGTAGAAAATATTGGCTCAGTTTTTACTGTAGATCTGTTACGTACGGTAGACAGTACTGTACTGGAAAGTAATATTAGAGAAGCATCAATATATATAGCTGCTGATGACAGGGTGCATGTCGATAATCAACTTTTTAGTGAGAATGATGATGAAAGTGAACATGACTTGGCTGACAAAGGTGACGAGGCCGGTACTTCACATCTAGTACGAAGTCCGGATGATACTACTTGTTACAGCCGTGACAGTGACGTGGCCAGGCTCAGGTATCGCCGAATGAGAGCAAGCCACGTGTAAGTTTCCCCGCCGGAGTCAGCGCCACGTCCACAAAGCTAGGATCGGCATACCGCACCACCCGAAGACTATCTGAAGCAAACCGCCCTCGCCGAGGTCGAGCTCGGCCCGGAGTTCCTCTACCACCTCATTGGCGCCCGGGCCCGGAGGGGTCCGCCCGAGTGAGGTCGGTCGAGGTCGGGCGGCCCCCTGCCGCCTCGCCAGGTGTCCACCCAGGAGGGGTCCACCGAAGCCGAGGTCGGCTGGACCTTCGCCTTTCGCCAGGTGGCCACCCGAGACGGGCCCACCTCGGCCGAAGCCATGCGACCTCCTGCCACCTCGCTAGGTGTCCACCCAGGAGGGGTCCACCTGAACCGAGGTCGGCAGATCTTTCGCCCTGCACCAGGTGGCCACCCGGAGACGGGCCCACCTCGGCCGAAGCCGGGCGACCTCCTGCCACCTCGCCAGGTGTCCACCCAGAAGGGGTCCACCTAAGTCGAGGTCAGCTGATCCTTCGCCCTTCGCCAGGTGGCTACCCGGAGACGGGTCCACCTCGACCGAAGCCAGGCGACCTCCTGCCACCTCTCCAGGTGTCCACCCAGGAGGGGTCCACCTATGCCGAGGTCGGCAGATCCTTCGCCCCTCGCCAGTTGGCCCCCGGAGACGGGTCCAACTCAGCCGAGGTCAGACCGCTCGTACGGAGAGGCCCCCGGGGAAGGAGACAGGTCCCGAGGCCATCCCTCGGGCCGTACCGACCCCAGACGGTGTCCCGTACGGAGGGCGGCGGCACGCGGAACGTCACTTGCATCGGCCCGACAGGTCCCGCAGCCGAGAGACCCGATCCTGATGGAACAGGCCCCATAAACGGATGGCACCCACGCTCGGGGAAGAGAGCGTTCTCACGGAGCCCGAGGCCTGACGACCAGCCGCTCTGCCAGCGCCGCCCTCCCTCTTTTTCTCTTCTGTCTTTGCCTTTTCCCTGCTGGGCCCGGCGGACGAGGTCGGAAAGCCGCCTGGCACCCTTCACCAAAAAGGGAAAAGAGAAGAGGACGGGGGAGGAGGGTTCCCGAGGCAGAAAAAGACAAACGCGCGACGGAAGGGGATAAAGAAGGAAGAATCTGGGAACGACAAGGTAAGCAAAACTAGCCTGGGGACAAGGAGGAAGCACGGGCACAAGGCCTTGCACCGAGAGAAAAACCAGAGATCCCGAGAGGGGAACACTGGGCGTGAGTTTGACAAGCAGGCCCAGCCGAGATTCCGGTCCCCAGAGCATTTCCTTCACCAATTAACTCTCTAAATCTGGGACCCTTTCGAGGGCCCGGGTGGGAGAGTCTGTTCCTTCTCGTCATCTACTGACTTGACCGTCGGAGCCCCCTCGCCGGGATCCCCGGCCAGGGTCTTCTAACCCCTTTGTTGCAGGTTCTCCGCAGGAAAGGAGGCTCCCTCGCCAGGCGGTCAGGAAGGATCGGCTGATCCGTGGCACGGGCGCGGCGACGAGAGCGGCAACAGATTGGCGCGCCAGGAAGGGGCGAAGGACACTAACCCCTAGTGGGAACCAGCTTTCTGCAGGTGTCACGCTCTCCAGCAATGGTGGTCACTCGTGGTCGCGAGGCGTCCACCAGCCGTGTGGGAGAAGCCCACTCCCCTCCATGGGGCCACACCCCCGAACAGGAGCTTCCGGCTCCCCTCCTCTTCCACAGCAGCCTGCCCGCGCGGACGGATCCCTTGCGGCCATCGTCCAGCAGCTGCAGACCTTGACCTCAGCGGTCCGACAGCTTCAGCATCAGCAACGGTCCCTAGCCACTCAGCCGCAGCCAGGGACCCCCGCGGCCCGAGCCGCGGGGCAGCGTGGGAGCCTGCGCTCAATCCAGGGCAGGCCATCCCACCCGAGGGCCATCTCCAACCCCCGGGGGAGCCACCAAGCTCCTGCAAAGAGAAACTATTCCGGTTCGGAGGATCACGAGAGTCGATCCCCGGCCGATGGGGCCGAAACGGTGCATCGCAGCAAGCGACGCCGGGGCCAGACCTCACGCCGAGACCGATCGGCGCCCCCCTTCACCTGCAGTCTCGGTGGAAGACTCCACCGACGAAGCCGTCAGGCGCCAGGCCGAGAGGCGCCTAGAAGAGCACGAGCGCAAGTTGGCAGAGTTTGCCCGACGGTTCGCCGACCTGCAGAACTCGTCAGCTGACCCGGCGGGCTACGACTCCCGCCCTCCTTTCTCTGAAGAAATCCAGGCGGAACCGATCCCGAAACGGTTCCGCATGCCGCAGGTGGACCCCTACGACGGGACCACCGACCCCCTGGACCATTTGGAGAGCTATAAAGCTCTCATGAGGGTCCAGGGCGCCACCGACGCCCTCCTGTGCATCGCCTTCCCGGCAACCCTTCGGAAGGCCGCTTGAGTCTGGTTCACCCGCCTCGAGCCTGGATCCATCTGCTCCTTCCATCAGTTGGAAGGAAAGTTCGTGGCGCACTTCGACGCTTGTCGAAAGGTGCCTAGAGAGGTGGACAGCCTCTTTTCCATCCGCCAGCAGGACCAGGAGCTGCTCCGGGACTACATCACCCGGTTCAAGACCGCAGCCCTGGAAATCTACAGCTTGGACGAGCCCGTCGCCATGCTGGCCTTGAAGCGCGGACTCAAGACGTCCCGCCTCACCTATTCCCTGGACAAGAAGCCGCCCAGGACGTATTCCGAGCTCCTCCTCCGCGTCCACAAGTACATCTGAGCGGAGGAGGCCGACCGCACCCGTCGAGAGCTGGACGGGAAGACTCCAAAGAAGCCGCTCCCGAGGGACACCCCGGGAGCTCGGAGGCCCGGGCCATCTGCCGACCTCCGCCCAAATCCAAAGCCGAGGGGCGAAGCCACTCCCGAGCGGAGGTACACCCCTCTCCTCGCACCTCGAACGAAGATCCTCATGGAAATCGAGGGTGAGCGCTACCTCCGCCGACCTCCACCTCAGAACCCGAGAGCCGCCCGAGACAAATCAAAGTACTGCCAGTTCCACCGCGAGCACGGACATGACACGGAGGAGTGTCGCCATCTGAAGCGGGAGATTGAGGAACTGATCGGGAGGGGTTACCTCAGGAAGTTCATCAAGAACGAGGTCCCCTTTGAAGGGCAGCCACTCGCGGCCTTACCGCCTGTCCCCGCGATCGACAACCGCCCAACGGAGAAGCCCGTGGGCATGATCTCACGCGGGTCCGGCCGAGCAGAGAAGAGAGCCCGGGAAGTCCCGGAGAATGTAATCCCTCCCAAAGGGAGGGAAATTAATGACAATGTAAACAATGATGCCGTGGTGGTCGAGATGATCATCGCGAAGCATCCTGTACATCGAATCATGGTGGATAGTGGAAGCTCGGCCGACGTACCTTTTTACGATGCTTTCTCTCGGATGAACTTGTCTCCCGACCAGCTGAAACCAGTGCACATCCCACTGGTAGGTTTTACAGGGGACTCCGTGGGGGTCGAAGGAGAGATCACTCTCCCGGTCACCGCCGGATCCCCGCCTCGGCAGGCGACCGTCATGATAACATTCACTGTCGTCAAGCTCCCTTCGCCTTACAACGCCATTCTCGGGCGTCCCGGGCTCAACCAACTGGACGCCACCATCTCCACGAGGAGGCTGCTGGTGCAGTTCCCCACGCCTTCCGGGCTCGGGGAAATGAAGGGGACGATCCAGCCGGTCCCGCTCTGCCTCCAGACAGTCCCAGGCACCAGGAGCGCAGAGCTCGCCCACGATATCGAGGATCTCGACCTGAGAGAGAAGGAACCCAGGGGAGGGCCCGTAGAGCGCCTGCTAACTTTTCCCCTCGGTTCGGACCCCCTGAAGACAGTGCAAGTCGGGGCCCAGCTCCCCGAGGAAGAGCGAACCCGCCTGCTGGAGTTCCTCCGTGCCAACGCTGACGTGTTCGCCTGGTCGGCGGCCGACATGCCGGGCATCCCGCCCGAGATCATCATGCACAGCCTGAACGTGGACCCAGGTTGCCGCCCGGTCCGCCAGAAGAAGAGAAGCTTCGCCATGGAGAGACAGAAGGCGATCAACGAGGAGGTAGAAAAGCTCCTCGCCGCCGGTTTTGTCCGAGAAGTCCAATACCCCAGCTGGTTAGCAAACGTGGTCATGGTAAAGAAGAGTAGTGGTAAGTGGAGGATCTGTGTGGACTACACCGACCTCAATCGAGCTTGCCCGAAGGACAGCTTCCCTCTACCGAAGATCGACCAGCTGGTCGACACCACCTCGGGGCATCGCCTCCTGTCATTCACGGACGCCTTCTCCGGATATAACCAGATCCGGATGAACCCGGAGGACGAAGAGCACACCGCCTTCATTACTGACCGCGGGACTTTCTGTTACAGGATGATACCCTTCGGCCTCAAGAACGCGGGGGCGACGTATCAACGTCTGGTCAGTAAAATCTTCAAAGACCAGATAGGCCGCAACATGCAAGTGTACGTAGACGACATGCTGGTAATGAGCAAACTTGATTCGGACCACGTGGCTGACTTGACGGAGACGTTCGGCAACCTCCGGCGCCATCAGATGAAGCTGAACCCGGCGAAGTGCGCCTTCGGCGTCTCCGCCGGGAAGTTCCTAGGGTTTATGGTGACCCAAAGAGGAATCGAGGCCAACCCGGAGAAGGTCCAGGCCATCCTGGACATGGAGCAGCCAGCCTCCAAGAAGCAAGTGCAGCAACTGACCGGCCGGGTTACGGCCCTTAGCCGTTTTATTTCCAGGTCAGCGGACCGTTGCCGTCCCTTCTTCAAGGTGCTGAGGAAGATGAATGGCTTTGCTTGGACCGAGGAGTGCCAGCAGGCCTTCGAGGAGCTGAAGAAGACGCTCGCATCGCCACCTTTACTGTCCAGACCCGAGGAGGGGGAGGAGCTTACCCTCTACTTGGCGGTTACCCGGAGGCCGTCAGCTCTGTCTTGGTCCGAACTGACGACCAGGGGCTCCAGCGGCCGGTGTACTATACCAGCAAACTTCTCCGGGACGCGGAGCTCAGGTATTCCCGGCCCGAGAAACTCGTTTTTGCGCTAATAGTGTCTGCCCAGCGTCTCAGGCCCTATTTCCAAGCGCATCCCATCGCCGTCTTGACGGATCAACCGCTGAAAGCGGTGCTCAGCCGACCCGATACCTCGGGACGATTGGCCAAGTGGGCACTGAAACTCAGCGAGTTCGACATTACATACCGACCGAAGTCGGCCATGAAGGCGCAGGTGCTGGCCGATTTCTTGGTCGAGTGCGCAGGCTTGGGCAAGGAGCCCGAGAAGGGCCCCCCGGCCCGGCCGATGGAGGTCGGCACCGACGAGCCCGGAGAGGACGCCTGGATCCTCCATGTAGACGGAGCCTCAAACTCCGGCGGAAGCGGAGCTGGGCTCATCCTTGCCAACGGCGACGGGGTCGTCGCTGAGTGCGCACTCCGTTTCCAATTCCCCGCGACAAATAACCAGGCGGAGTACGAGGCGCTTCTCGCCGGACTGAGGGTCTCCCACGAGCTGGGCGTGACCAACCTCAGAGCTTTCACTGACTCCCAGCTCGTGGCGGGGCAGGTGTCCGGGGAGTACGTCGCACACGACCCCCAGATGGCGAAGTATTTGGAGCTCGTCAAAGCGGGCGCGTCCAAGTTCCGGCGCTTCAACATCTTCCATATCCCCCGCGGGGAGAACGCCCGCGCGGATGCCCTCTCCCGGTTGGCGACCCTGCCGGACGCGATGCTGGGACGCGCTCATATGGAGCGCCTTGAGGTCCCAAGCCTCGAAGCACCGGTGGAGGTCCATCAGGTCAGCCAGGAGCCCAGCTGGATGGACAAGTACGCTGCGTACATCGTCAGCGGCACCCTGCCGGAGGACCGACAGGCGGCTCGCCTCATCAGGAAAAAAGCCGTGCGATTTGTCCTGATGGACGGGCAATTGTATCGAAGATCCTACTCCTACCCCTTCCTCAAGTGCGTAGGATCCGCAGAAGCCAAGCTTGTGCTCCAGGAGATTCACGAGGGCATCTGCAGGAACCACGTGGGGGGCAGGGCATTGGCGTACAAGGCCCTCCGTCAGGGCTACTTCTGGGAGACAATGAAGGAAGACGCCGCCGACTTCGTGAAGAAGTGCGACCGGTGCCAGCGTCACGCCACGGTGCAGCGGCAACCCTCCAACCCGATCTCTCAGCTCTCAGCCCCCTGGCCGTTCGCCCAGTGGGGGATGGACCTCTTAGGCCCATTCCCGCCGGCGTCCGGCCAGCGGAAGTTTTTGATAGTGGCTATCGACTACTTCACAAAGTGGGTCGAGGCCGAGCCCTTGGCAAGAATCACCGAAGCAAACGTCGCCAAGTTCTTCTGGAAGTCCATCGTCTGCCGCTTCGGCCTCCCCACACCGTGGTCACCGACAACGGACGCCAGTTCGACTGTCGGGAGTTCGAAGATTTCTGCAGCGACCTCGGCATCAAGCATCGCTTCACCTCGGTGGCGCACCCTCAGAACAACGGGGAAGCCGAAGTCACGAACAGGACCATTCTTCAGGGCCTCCGCACGCGGCTGGACCAAGCCAAGGGCAGGTGGGTCGACGAGCTTCCCAGCGTCCTTTGGGCATACCACACCACCCCAAGGACGGCTACCGACGAAACTCCATTCAACCTCGTCTTCGGAGCCGAGGCGGTCATCCCGATCGAGCTCAGCCTACCCACGCTGCGCGTGGAGCAATACGACGAGACAGAAAACCCGACCAGGATGATGCTCAACCTAGACCTTCTCGAGGAGACGAGGGACAAGGCCCGGATCGAATGGCGGCATACCGGCAACGAGTAGCCAGATATTACAACTCCCGAGTGCGGCCGAAGGTTTTTCGTCCCGGGGACCTGGTCCTCCGACGCGCAGAAGCCTCCCAGCCACGGGAATGCGGCAAGCTTTCACCCAACTGGGAAGGCCCATATCGGGTAGCAGAAGCCCTCCCTCATGGGGCATATTACTTGGAAGAATTGGGAGGTGCCAGGTTCCCCCGGACATGGAACTCCTCGAACCTGAGAATGTACTACCAGTGATGTAAGGCTCCCAGTTTCTGTAACAAAGCTCCCCCACTTCAAACACTCCCCTCTAACTTCAACAAGAAGGCCTGCGGCATCGAGCTCAGTCCGGAAGATCCTGGGCCTCGGCCTGGAAGGTGGTGCCGAACCCAGTTCGCCCATGCAAGCCCGGAGCACAGTCCAGCAGGCCGCGCAAGGCTTGAGAAAGCCTGCGGCATCGAGCTCAGTCCGGAAGATCCTGGGCCTCGGCCTGGAAGGTGGCGCCGAACCCAGTTCGCCCACGCAAGCCCGGAGCACAGCTCAGCAGGCCACGCAAGGCTTGAGAAAGCCTGCGGCATCGAGCTCAGTCCGGAAGATCCTGGGCCTCGGCCTGGAAGGTGGCGCCGAACCCAGTTCGCCCACGCAAGCCCGGAGCACAGCTCAGCAAGCCGCGCAAGGCTTAAGAAGGCCTGCGGCATCGAGCTCAGTCCGGAAGATCCTGGGCCTCGGCCTGGAAGGTGGCGCCGAACCCAGTTCGCCCATGCAAGCCCGGAGCACAGCTCAGCAGGCCATGCAAGGCTTGAGAAAGCCTGCGGCATCGAGCTCAGTCCGGAAGATCCTGGGCCTCGGCCTGGAAGGTGGCGCCGAACCCAGTTCGCCCACGCAAGCCCGGAGCACAGCTCAGCAGGCCGCGCAAGGCTTGAGAAAGCCTGCGGCATCGAGCTCAGTCCGGAAGATCCTGGGCCTCGGCCTGGAAGGTGGCGCCGAACCCAGTTCGCCCACGCAAGCCCGGAGCACAGCTCAGCAAGCCGCGCAAGGCTTGAGAAAGCCTGCGGCACCGAGCTCAGTCCGGAAGATCCTGGGCCTCGGCCTGGAAGGTGGCGCCGAACCCAGTTCGCCCACGCAAGCCCGGAGCACAGCTCAGCAAGCCGCGCAAGGCTTGAGAAAGCCTGCGGCATCGAGCCCAGTCCGGAAGATCCTGGGCCTCGGCCCGGAAGGTGGCACCGTTCCCAGTTCACCCGCGCAAGCCCGGAGTACAGCTCAGCAAGCCGCGCAAGGCTTGAGAAAGCCTGCGGCATCGAGCCCAGTCCGGAAGATCCTGGGCCTCGGCCCGGAAGGTGGCACCGTTCCCAGTTCACCCGCGCAAGCCCGGAGTACAGCTCAGCGAGCCGCGCGAGGTTTGAGAAAGCCTGTGGTACCAAGCTTAGTCTGGAGATCCCGGGTTTCGGCCTGGAAGACGGTGCGGAAACCGTGTTGTTCGCCCAGGCATGAAGGCAACCCAAAATCGGACCTGCTTAAGGTTTGCCTTGCTGCAACGTGACTCAACGGGCCCCATCCTTCGATTTGAGCAATGGAAGGATCGGGCCTGCAATTACTTCAGGTGTTCCAGACCGACATCTCAGAAAGAAAAGAAGAGAAAGGTGAGACGAAGCAACAACCAAGGTTTCGATAAAGATTAGATCTTCATTGATATAAGTGGTCGCTACAAGCTGGGAGCCCCGACAGGCCGGGACTCCCCAAAAAACAAAACTACAGGGATAAAGCAAAAAGACAGTGCCGGGTCACTGGGGTGCGGGTTCGGAGCCATCTGCCGGAGGCGCGGGCGCTGCTTCTTCTTCAACTTCTACAGTGGCCGGCTCCTGTGGCTGTTCCGGGGCCGCGGCATCGCTGGTCGACGGCGCCGCAGGTGTCGCTTTGGCCGCGCCGGGAGCCCTGCTCTCGCCCCCTGGCTTCCTGCCGCCGACGACGACCCCGCTCAGGTCCAGCTGGGGGAAGAAGGCCCCCACCTTCTCCCGGCACATCCGGAACCCCTTCAGGAAGGAGTCCAAGGTGGCCTCCCGGACCTCCGACGTGAACTCGTCGGAGGCCCGGAACTTGGGGACGGCCTCTTGCGCTTCTCGCTTGGCCGCCTCCAGGAGCCCGTTGACGTAGGCGCTCCGGTCCTTCGCCGCGGCCACCTCTCGCCGGGCCTCCTCCAGCTGGCGCTCCAGCCATTGGGAGTGGGCCTGCAGGTGGGCCTTCTCCGCCGCCTCCTCCTCGGTTCGGCGCTGGTTGGAGGTCCGCTCCTCCGACAAGGAGGCCTCCAACTCCTTGTTCCGCTCCTCGGAACGCGTCAGGTCGGACTGGAGGGCTTGCTTCTCGGCTCGCAGCTCGGCCCCCTTCTCCATCAGATCCTTCACGTCGGCCGCGATCTTGCCGAGCTTCAGCTCCCGATCGGAGTCCCTCTTGGCGTTCCCTACAAGGTAATTCCTCAGTAAGAGGACGTCGTTCCCGATCTGCAGTGGCAAAAACGACGCACGTCAGAGCAGAGGCAGAAAGCCTCGAGGTTGAAACAAGGAAGAAGAGGAAGCTCGCACTTACCGTGAAAAGCTGAGGAAGGATGCCGAGCAGAGCGTCCGCATAGTCTCGGCCGCCCCGAGCTCGGCGGTCCCGGGCGGTGGAGGCGTACTCCATCATCTTCTCCGCCAGTCCCCTGTCGAGGATGACCGAGTCCCGGTGGGAGATCACCGGTGCCGGACCCTTCGGGCCGGCCCCTGCGGCAGCTGCCCCCTCAGCCGGAGCCGCAACCGACGGGCCGGCGGTCGCCACAGACGGCGCTGTCGGGCTGGCGGCGATGACAGGCCCGGAGACAGGCGGAGCGGCGGGCACTGGAGCTCTCCCTGCGGCGCCGCCAGGTCGCGTGGCCGAAGTACCAGGAACCCCGCCCTGAGGTGGCCTGGGCGGGGAAATGGCAGCAGCTGGGTCGGGCACGGTCGCCGCCACGACCTCCCGGCTCGTCTCTGTACGAGCCCTCTTCGCTGCGGGCTCATCCACCTCCTCGACGTCCCGCTGGGCCGCCCCCTCCAGGAGGTTCTCCAAAGAAAACTTCATCCCTGCAAAATGAAAAAGACAGAAGGTCAGACAGCTCGATCTTAAAGAAAGAGGGGAAGGCAGAAATCAATGCGGGGCCAAATCTCACCAGTCTCACGGATGGGACTGATGCCGGCCTCAAAAAGATTCTGCTCAGAGAGCAGAACGTCGAGCGCCGGGACCTCGTCACTCAGGAGCTAGGTGTAGGACTCCTGGTCCGCAGACTCCACTCGGGAATTCCGGTTCGGCGACCGGTCCGGTTCGCTCCAGGCCCAATCGACGTCGTCGACCGAGGCGAAGAAAAACCGGCTCTTCCATCCCTTGACCGAGGAAGGGAGGTCGAACCGGAGACACCTAGGCCGGGGCGAGATGTACCACCAGCCGTCATCGGTGGAGCACTTCTTCAGGGTGAACAGGGCCCTGAAGAGAGAAAAACGGGCAACGAACCCGTGAAAGTGGCAGAAGACAATAAAGGAGAAGATGACCCGGATGGCATTAGGAGCCAGCTGGGCCGGGACGAGCCGGAAGTGGCTGAGGAAGGAAAGAAAGAAAGGGTGCAGAGGAAAACGAAGACCCCCGAGGAGGAAGTCTTCGTAGAAAGCAATGCGGCCGGGGCCACTCATGGTGACGCGCTCCCCAGACCGCGGAGCAAAGAGACGGATAGACCCCGGGATGCCATAGGCATCCTGGAGCAGAGAAAGGTCGCCTTCGGTCATGGTAGAAGCATGACCGGAGGGACCGGCGGGAAGAGATGGCGGAGCAGGAAGAGAAGGCAAGGCAGGAAGGGAACGGAGGGGCACGACAGGTGCAACCGGAGGGGGCCGGATCCCCCTGGGGATGCCGATGGTGATCCCCCCGGGTTGCAAACGCCGGCGGACCTCCTCCGGAATCACCTCCTCACCTGAGGAGGAAGAAGAAGATGGAGTCCTCGGCCGGGATGGACCGGCCTCGTCCGGGTTGGAAGAGACATGGCGACGGCGCGCCATGGAAAAGAAAAGAACAGAAAGATCGGAAAAGAAGTGAGAAAGAAGGAGGAGGGCTAGAGAAGGAGAAGAAGGCACTCACCGAAAATGCACAGACGAGCGCGAGCATCAAAAGTTGTTAGCCTGCAGCAAACCGCCCACGAAGCAAGGGAAAAGGCCTCGTTCTGGAAAGTCCCCTCCCTTTCAAACTCAGCCGACAGCAGCCGTACCCATCATTCCGCCTCCGACCACTGGATGGTTGCCACGTGGGCGCACGCCCGACACCGACGCCTCGTTAGCAGAGTAACGGCCTCTGCCCCGAAGCGACACATTGATTACGGGCAAGTGGACGACGCGTGGCGGCTCCCCATAGGTCTTCAGCCGCATCGAGCCACGACGAGCGAGGATCGTGGCAATTATGATGCAAGATCTTCGCCTCCCCACGTCATGTCCGCATTTAATCCCGACGTTCCGTTCTACGGTGCCCCGACGGAACGGCAGGCTGGGAGGCAACTGTTACAGCCGTGACAGTGACGTGGCCAGGCTCAGGTATCGCCGAATGAGAGCAAGCCACGTGTAAGTTTCCCCGCCGGAGTCAGCGCCACGTCCACAAAGCTAGGATCGGCATACCGCACCACCCGACGACTGTTTGAAGCAAACCGCCCTCGCCGAGGTCGAGCTCGGCCCGGAGTTCCTCTACCACCTCATTGGCGCCCGGGCCCGGAGGGGTCCGCCCGAGTGAGGTCGGCCGAGGTCGGGCGGCCCCCTGCCGCCTCGCCAGGTGTCCACCCAGGAGGGGTCCACCGAAGCCGAGGTCGGCTGGACCTTCGCCTTTCGCCAGGTGGCCACCCGGAGACGGGCCCACCTCGGCCGAAGCCAGGCGACCTCCTGCCACCTCGCTAGGTGTCCACCCGGAGGGGTCCACCTGAACCGAGGTCGGCAGATCTTTCGCCCTGCACCAGGTGGCCACCCGGAGACGGGCCCACCTCGGCCGAAGCCGGGCGACCTCCTGCCACCTCGCCAGGTGTCCACCCAGAAGGGGTCCACCTAAGCCGAGGTCAGCTGATCCTTAGCCCTTCGCCAGGTGGCTACCCGGAGACGGGTCCACCTCGACCAAAGCCAGGCGACCTCCTGCCACCTCTCCAGGTGTCCACCCAGGAGGGGTCCACCTAAGCCGAGGTCGGCAGATCCTTCGCCCCTCGCCAGTTGGCCCCCGGAGATGGGTCCAACTCAGCCGAGGTCAGACCGCTCGTACGGAGAGGCCCCCGGGAAAGGAGACAGGTCCCGAGGCCATCCCTCGGGCCGTACCGACCCCAGACGGCGTCCCGTACGGAGGGCGACGGCACGCGGAATGTCACTTGCATCGACCCGACAGGTCCCGCAGCCGAGAGACCCGATCCTGACGGAACAGGGCCCATAAACGGATGGCGCCCACGCTTGGGGAAGAGAGCGTTCTCATGGAGCCCGAGGCCTGACGACCAGCCGCTCTGCCAGCGCCGCCCTCCCTCTTTTTCTCTTCTGTCTTTGCCTTTTCCCTGCTGGGCCCGGCGGACGAGGTCGGAAAGCCGCCTGGCACCCTTCACCAAAAAGGGAAAGAGAAGAGGACGGGGGAGGAGGGTTCCCGAGGCAGAAAAAGACAAACGCGCGACGGAAGGGGATAAAGAAGGAAGAATCTGGGGACGACAAGGTAAGTAAAACTAGCCTGGGGACAAGGAGGAAGCACGGGCACAAGGCCTTGCACCGAGAGAAAAACCAGAGATCCCGAGAGGGGAACACTGGGCGTGAGTTCGACAAGCAGGCCCAGCCGAGATTCCGGTCCCCAGAGCATTTCCTTCACCAATTAACTCTCTAAATCTGGGACCCTTTCGAGGGCCCGGGTGGGAGAGTCTGTTCCTTCTCGTCGTCTACTGACTTGACCGTCGGAGCCCCCTCGCCGGGATCCCCGGCCAGGGTCTTCTAACCCCTTTGTTGCAGGTTCTCCGCAGGAAGGGAGGCTCCCTCGCCAGGCGGTCAGGAAGGATCGACTGATCCGTGGCACGGGCGCGGCGACGAGAGCGGCAACACTACTGTTCCAAATTATTCTACATTTGAAGCTCCATCTAGAACATTTACCCAGATTGATTGGAATGCTGCAAATATGTCAATGTATTATTCAATGCAGGAACAACATGTTATATGGCAAAGGAATGAAGAGTTACGTAAATGACTCCGCTTTATAGATAAGGCAGAATTGCAGACTGCAGTAAAACATTATTTTGTTGAAAGACATCATGAATTCAAAGTTATTGAATCAAATCCAAATCTATGGCATGTCAAATGTAAGAGCAAAGATTCTGGTTGTCAGTGGATGCTGAGAGGTATTAAACGGCATAATTTTTTTGAGATCTCACGATATACCGGTCCTGATACATGCCTATCTGCAATGATGTCTCAAGATCATTCTGGTTTGGACTCCACTTTAATTGCTAATGAAATTCGGGACCTGGTTAAAGAAATTCCTACCATTGCTATTGCTGGACTTGGTGTAGTCATAAAGAACAAATACAACTATACACCAAGTTATAGAAAATTATGGGATGCCAAACAGAAGGCGATAGCGATGCTGTTTGGAGATTGGGATATGTCATATCAATTGCTTCCAAAATGGTTGCATGCTGTACAAACATTTAATCCGGGTACCTGGGTTAAATTTATCAGCACTCCAACTGGTATACCAAATTGTGCCCAGTTTGATCGTGTATTTTGGGCCTTTGCACCCTCGATTGAAGGGTTTAAGCACTGTCGTCCGGTCATAAGTATCGATGCTACTTTCATGTATGGAAAGTATAAGGAGAAATTGTTGATTGCAACTGCTATTGATGGAAATAATCAGATCTTTCCACTTGCATTTAGTATTGTTGATGAAGAGTCAGCGGACACCTGAGGTTGGTTTTTAACTTGTATCAGAAATTTTGTTACAACACGTCAGGAAATTTGTCTAATTTCTGATCGACATGCTGGTATACTTGCTGCAGTACAGAATGAGTATCTGGGTTGGCAGCCACCGCATGCTTATCATGTATATTGCCTGCGTCACGTGGCAAGTAACTTCAATTCAAGATTCCGTGATCCCAAACTAAGAGATGTGGTGAAAAGAGCTGGAATGCAAACGCAGCCTAGAAAGTTTCATAAATACATGAGAAATATTGAGAAATTTAACTCAGAAACTGTTCAGTGGTTGAATGAAATTCCTTTAGCAAAATGGACACGTTCACATGATGACGGACGACGGTATGGGATGATGACAACTAATATATCCGAGTGTTTCAATGGAGTTCCGAAAAATGCTCGATTTCTTTCCATAACAGCATTGGTACAGTTGACTTTCTTTCGGCTTGTATCATATTTTGAAGGCCGACGTGTCCAAGTAATAGAGGCAATGGACAGAAATGAAAGGTTTACTCCTTTTGTTATGGGACATGTCATCTCCAACCAAGCCAAAGCGACATCGCATACTATTACCCGATTTGATAGAGCAACTGGCTTGTTCCAAGTCCAAATTGCTAGACGTGGGCCGAACATGAACAAGGGTGATAATACACAGGTATTTACAATCTTTATGTATCATTGAAAATATGTTATTACGTTGTGTATATGTCGAATTATGATTTTTGATGCTGTAGGTTGTTCATCTTTCCCAGCAGACATGTACATGTTAGAAGTGGCAATGTTTTTATTTACCTTGTTCTCACATCATGGCTGCTTGTGCACATATAGCCATTGATTTTAAAATATACATTGATCGGTACTATACATTACACGATTATCATCGAACTTATATGCCACAATTTCAACCAATTCCTCATGAAGAATATTGGCCCCAGCAAAATGAACACGGTATCATTATACCAGACGTAAATAGGCTGCGACAGAAAGGTAGGCCACGATCCACGAGGATCAAAAATGATATGGATATAAGAGAAGCCGGCAACAGACGCAAGTGTACAATCTGTAAAGAAGAAGGGCATGATAGGCGGTCATGTCCAAGGCTTCTACAAGCAGATTAGTTAAATTATATCAGTCATATTTTACAGATGTTTTAATATATAGATTGTAATGTATCAGGTTAATCTTGTCATTACTTTGTATTTTATTTGATGGATTGTAATATATGGATATGTTTTATTGTCTGATGTTTATAGCTTGTATATGGATTGATGTCCTTACTATGCATTAAATGGGCTTTGTGATTGATTTTCTTTGAGTTATCGCAGTTATGGATCCTGGTCCTTCTAATAGTAGTGTACTATACGGTCAGCCTTCACATAGATCATCTTTGGTCTGGGAGGGACAGGATGTTGTTTTGCACTGTCGACGTCGAGAGATGGTTATGCGCAGATCGATACCGCTCGATCGTCGTATTTTGCCATTGCTAATGCAGTCCGGATTCTATGGTCTAGCATGTGTTGGATTTATTAGATTGGACTGGCATTTGATCACTGCTCTCATCGAGCGGTGGCGTCCAGAGACGCATACTTTTTATTTTCCGCATGGAGAGGCGACCATCACCCTACAGGATGTTACTGTTCAGCTAGGTTTGCCAGTAGATGGTCTACCAGTGATGGGTAGTACACGGGTAGACTGAAGGCAGCTTTGTCTTGAGTTATTAGGGGTCGTCCCACCGGATGATAGATTGCATGGATCACGACTGAGCTTGGTCTGGCTTACCGAGTTTCCAGGATTTAGCATTCGATGCATTTCAGTGCTAGCTCGAGCCAGGATAAATCAACAACATGCATATTAACAACATGCATTATTATTTCTACCTTTATTAGCGGATTTCGAGACGGCCGGACAGTGTTGGGGTAGCGCTGGACGCTTGGTTGTATAGAGAGATGTGCAGGGCGAGCCACAGAGATGCTACTGATATTGCTGGTCCGCTGTTACTACTACAGTTATGGGCATGGGATAGAGTTCCGATTATTGCATCCCACAGATTACTTCGACAGGCTCCAGATCCGATGACCGATTTTGATGATGATAGAGCCGGTTTACCACAGGGACCATTAGGGATGAGGTGAGTTTAGAATTTACATAATATTTTTATGCCATGTATGATATATATTATTTTAATTAATTAATTTAATTAATTTATTTTGTAGATGGAGAGATCTTTTTTCTGTCACACAGGTACCTATGCATGTGGTCTCTTCGTATCGTTATTTACTTGATCGACTGCGACCCGATGAAGTAATAAATATTGAATTTTTGATAATGATTGTCTTGTTTTATTTGTTCTTGTTTAATAAATTATACTTTAAATTATTTATAAACAGGTCATATGGCAGCCATATACTGCCGCAATGATTGCACAGTTACCAGACTACTGTCTACAGGATCAGGAGATCTGGTGTAGTAGAGTGCCACTAGTATGTTTTTATATAGTAGAGTGGCATTTACCCGATAGAGTGATGCGCCAGTTCGGGATGCGACAGGTCGTGCCAGATCAATTTGATACGTTGTCTGCACTACATCGTATTGATATGAGAGGACGATCTGATCAGGATTGGTCCACCGTTCATCGGGATTATATACAGTTATGGATGAGTCGTCATGACCATATTATACATGGCGATCCATTCGATGGTACCATGGATTATCACGATCCTTATATGCAGTGGTATCGTAGGATCACTCATCGATTCATCAGTCGCAATGGTGCAGTATATGATTACATGGTAAGTAATTTAAATTTTATTATTTAAATTATAATATATGTTTAAATTTTGTCAAACTAATTAATTTTTTATTTACAGGGTAGTAGTTTTGCGACGATACTTGAGCGTGCGACCTCCCCGGATATACAGGATATATGTCACTCTGCCCTCCATACTCTTGGCGAGCATGCACGGATTCCACTCCATGAGTTTTATCAGGAGGGAGACAGGGAGGACGAGACTCCTTCGCCTTATTATCCATTTGCATCTTCATCCGGAGCACCTCCGCCAGCTCATCACAGACGAGGTACGAGACGAGATAGCATTGTTCCACATCCGATGCACGAGTTCACATCTACTCAGGATGTGGCATCACATTTTGATTATACTACTGCACCGGATTTCATGGGTTGGCAGCATGATTATTCCGGACATGGAGCATCGTCGTCACATCATATATCTGCATAGCAGGCATCACATGATGTAGAGCATGCTGCATATCAGGCATCACACGATATAGAGCATGAGACAGAGCAGCATCAGCCACTTCCGATCCGTCGTCGTATACAGCCTGCACGCACTAGGAGACGGCCACCATGTGGGACCGAATAGTTATTTATTTTAGAATTTATTGTAATTCATGTTTTCTTGTTAATTTATATAAGAATTATTTATATAAGTGTTTATTTACATATGTGTTTATATGTGCTCTGGCCTAAAATAGACAAGCATTATTTATTTGTGTTGCCGATCTCGCCGCCGCGCCTGTGGCTTCAGAGCCGCTGATTTAATTAGACTGTCTCGTCCTGAGGTCTCCTGGCTCCCAGTATTGCAAGACAAGGTCAGAGGCTCTGGCCGGGGGTCCCGGCGAGGGAGCTCCGACGGTCAAGTTAGAGAACGGCGAGAGTGACCGTCTCAGGGGGCCACCTGGCGAAGGAGCAAGGGGCCGCCGGCTTTGGCCGAGGTGGGCCCTCCTGGGCGGACACCTGGCGGAGCGGCAGAGAGGTGCTCGACTTCGGCCGAGGTGGACCCCTCCTGGGTGGACACCTGGCGAAGGAGCGAGAGGGCCCGGCTCGACCTCGGCCGAGGTGGGGCCGGCTCAGGGCGCCACCTGGCGAGGGAGCAAGGGGCCGCCGGCTTCGGCCGAGGTGGGCCCCTCTTGGACGGAACCTGGCGGAGCGACAGAGGGGCGCTCGACTTCGGCCGAGGTGGACCCGTCTCCGGGCCCCACCTGCCGAAGGAGCGAGAGGGTCCTGACCGACCTCGACTTCGACCGAGGTCCATAAAATATTTAATATAATTTGTTAAATAATATATTTAAAATATTTTAATTTAATAATAATAAATTTTCTTTTTTTCAGTAAAATCGTGGAAGGATCCAACCCTCGGTCCTGTCACCATCCCGATTGCCAGTCCGGCTACCACTAGGATCCGATCATCGATTCACCTACAGGTCCTGCTACCAGTGACCATCGGTCCATCTATCGATCAGACCATCGAGCCACATATCGATCCTGTAATTTTTTTATTAATTTTTTATTTTTATAATAAAATTTTG
Source organism: Areca catechu (assembly GCA_021397845.1). Taxonomy (NCBI): domain Eukaryota; kingdom Viridiplantae; phylum Streptophyta; class Magnoliopsida; order Arecales; family Arecaceae; genus Areca; species Areca catechu. The sequence continues at coordinate 188,871,169 of CM038051.1, forward strand.
ATACATTTATGTATTATATAAATTTCATGGGTTAATTTTTTTTAAAGTTTTTTTTAAAAAATTTCATTTTAATAAAAAAATTTTTAATATAAAATCAATATTTTTAAAACACAAAATTCATGGAATTTTTTTTTTTTTACCTGATCTACCATGAATTCGCCTTTCGTAAAGACGAATTCAGTTAAATTGAATCCGTCTATTGAAAAGACGAATTCAACTTAACTGGATTCGTCTTAACGAAAGACGAATTCAATTGAATTGAATTCGTCTTTTCAATAGACGAATTCATTCACGTCACCACAGACACCTAAATCGATAAATAACTTTTGCATAACCTATTTTTATATTTTTTTTTTAAAAAAAATATTATTTTAAAAAAAAACTCAACTAACTTATAGCTTGCTATTATCAGATAAATTAACAGGTGGTTGGCTACGGCTACCGTCATCATTTCGCAACTGATTCGAATAGTACCTGTTGCAAAATTAGCCGAGGCAAAAGCACCATCAATGCTTACGGATGCCATTGCATTATTTCATTTTTTTAAATAAATTATTCTTTTTTAAAAAAAATTATCGATCATGACAGGCCGTGTCCTTGCCAATACATCTGATTTGACGTCGATGTGATCGTCATGACAGACCGCACACGTGTACGGTAGATCATCCGTCGGCTCCGCAAAGGCGAACGGAAATTTTCCAGGTTGAACGAGGCCCTTCTTTTTTTGACCAGTTCCACCAAATAAACTTCGCCTTCGCCACCGTGGGAGCCGAGGAAGACGGACAGTTGGCATGCAACGCACGGAAGCCGTCGAAGTCGGTGCGGAGGTCGGCGCCGCGTTTCCAAATGCGGTGGGTGCTGATGAGGGGCAACGCTGGAGCGGATGCCGACTTCTCGTATGAACGCTTTCACCCTTTTTTTTCTTATACTCATTTTTGATTAAAAAAATATAAAATTTTAGCTCCATGAAATGAATATTTTTTAACAGGATAAAAATCTAGGAGATAATTACGCTGGATTTATTTTCCCTATCACTTTTTTTTCTTCATTAAAAAAATAAGGCAACCACCTTAACCAGCGAACAGATAAATGGCCTGCGAATTAGCTTAATTTTGTTGCTGCCTTTGTAGAAAAATATTTCTAAATCTCTAAAATCAATAGAATCATGTAAATGTAAATAGATCTGAAAAATATATATCTGTATCCGCTATGAATCCCAAATTTCAAACCTGGAAGTGATGCTCACATGAACATCGAAAACAAAGTCATTCTCTCCGGTCTTCTTCAGGAAGACGGCTCTCGATAGAGAAAATCACCAAATCATCAATCACTGAATACATGATATATATAAATAAAGGAAGCGGAGAGGAGACCTAGCCAATAAAATGAAAATGCCCTAACTGACCCTCCCATCATGAATCAAGTCGGGTTAAGGTCTATACTGTACCGTCTCAACCATACCAAATCACATGAGGTGCTCCTAGCCCAATCAATGATCACATAATAATGGCTCAACCTACATCTATCAACATGGACCATAAAATCAATCCGAATTTTAATAAAAAAAAATACCAATTAATGTTAGTCCAAATCAAAAAAATTCTTATAGCCCTTCCTCATCTTACCATCTTGGATCGTTGATCCTGCAGGTTTTCAGAAGAAAATGTGCGGTTGGAGAGGGTGAAAAGCTATGGGAGGAGGAGGTTGGGATAGGAGATTCATGGATCTTCTAGGCGATGGGTGGAACTCGTTTTACTCAAACTTACATGTCACCGAATTCTACCGCCATATTTCGCCACCGGACATTCTAGCCTAAATCTTATTAAATTTCTATTTTTAAAGATAAGATTGATAAATAACAAATCCTGGATGAAATGTGGAATTTGATGATCGGTTGGTATAAATATTAAAATTTTAGAAAAAAAATTTATGGCAATACTTCTTCAACGTTTTTACAATTTATGTCTGTTGCCGATCTCACCGTCGCGCCTGTAGCTTCAGAGCTGGTGATTTGATCATACCGTCTCGCCTCGAGGTTCTGGGCTCCCACTATCTACCATAATGCAATGTCCAGGATGCTTCGCGATGGTCATCTCGACCACCACAGCATCATTATTTATATTTTTGTTTACATTCCCCTTCCCAAAGGGGGAGACATTCTCCGGGTCCCCCACCTCCCGGGTTCTCTTTGCCGCCCGCCCGATTCCACAAGAGATCATGCCCACTGGCTTCTCCGTCGGACGATTATCGATCGTAGGGACCGGGGGGAGGGCTGCGAGCGGCTGTCCCTCCGCCGGAGCTTCGTTCCTCATGAACTTCCTGAGGTAGCCTCTTTTAATCAGCTCCTCGATTTCTCGCTTCAGATTGCGACACTCCTCCGTGTCATGTCCGTGCTCGCGGTGGAACTGGCAGTACTTCGACTTGTCGCGGGTGCTCCTTGGGTTCTGAGGGGGAGGTCGGTGGAGGTAGTGCTCGCCCTTAATTTCCATGAGGATCTTCATTTTGGGAGCAAGGAGAGGGGTGAAACTTCACTCCGGGGCGGCCCCGCCCTTCGGCTTCGGATTCAGACGGGGGTCAGCAGGTGGCCCGGGCCTTCGGGTCCCGGGAACATCTCTCGGGGCCAGCTTCTTCAAGGTCCTCCGTCCAGTTCCCGCCGGGTGCGATCGGCCTCCTCCGCTCGGATGTACTTGTAGACACGGAGGAGGAGCTCAGAATACGTCATGGGGGGTTTCTTGTCTAGGGAATAAGTCAGGCGGGACGTCTTGAGCCCGCGCTTTAATGTCAGCATGGCAACGGGCTCGTCCAGGCTGTAGATTTCCAGGGCAGCGGTCTTGAAGCGGGTAACATAGTCCCGAAGCAGCTCCTGGTCCTGCTGGCGGATGGAGAAGAGGCTGTCCACCTCTCTCGGCACCTTCCGACAAGCGTCGAAGTGCGCCACGAACTTTCCTTCCAATTGATGGAAGGAGCAAATAGATCCCGGCTCAAGGCGGGTGAACCAGACTCGAGCAGCCTTCCGGAGGGTAGCGGGGAAGGCAATGCATAAAAGAGCATCCGTGGCCCCCTCGACCCTCATGAGAGCCTTGTAGCTCTCCAGATGGTCCAAAGGGTCGGTGGTCCCGTCGTAGGGATCGACCTGCAGCATGCGGAACCGACTCGGAATCGGCTCCTCTTGGATTTCTCAGGAGAAGGATGGCCGGGAGTCGTACCCCGTCAGGTCCACCGAGGAGTTCTGTAGGTCGGCAAATCGATAGGTGAACTCTGCCAGTTTGCGCTCGTGCTCTTCCAGGCGCCTCTCGGCCTGGCGTCTGATGGCCTGGTCAGTGGAATCTTCCACCGAGGCCACTGGTGAAGGGGGCGCCGATCGGTCTCGGCGGGGGGCTTTGCCTCGACGTCGCCCACTGCGGCATGCCGTCTCGGCGCCATCGGCCGGGGATTGACTCTCGTGATCCGCCGAACCGGAGTAATTTCTCTTCGTGGGGGTCTGGTGGCTCCCGCGGGGGTTGGAGGCTGCCCGCGGTTGGGATGGCCTGCCGTGGATGGAGCGCAAGCTTCCGCGCGGCCCTGCGGCCCGAGCCACGGGGGTCCCTGGCTGGGGCTGCATGGCCAAGGAGCGCTGCTGGTGTTGTAGCTGCCGAACTGTGTAGTCAGGGTTTGCAGCTGTTGGATGATAACTGCAAACGGTCCGTCCACCGAGGTCAGCTACGGTGGAAGAGGAGGTGGAGCAGGAAGCTCCCTCTCCGGGCTGCGTGGCCCCTGAGGGGAGGGGACCTCCCCTACTCGGCTAGTGGATGCTTCGCGCCCACGTGTGACCACCATGGCCGGAGCGCACTTCGTCCCATAAAGAACTAGCTCGCACTGGGGGTGTTGTCTTGCCCCCCTTCCTGGCGTGCCAATCTGTTGCCAATCTCGCCGCCACGCCTGTAGCTTCAAAGCTAGTGATTTGATCAAACCGTCTCGCCTCGAGGTCTCCGGGCTCCCGATCCTGCAAGACAAGGTCAAAAATCCTGGCTGGGGATCCTGGCAAGGGGGCTCCGACGGTCAAGTTAGAAAATGGCGAGATGGAACAGAATCTCCAAGGTGGGCCCCTGAAGGAGTCTCAGGCTTAGAGATTATCTTCGCAAAGAAGGTCTCAGGAAGAGTAGGAATTGGGCAAGGTTCCTTCACCGAGCTTGCGCCAAGGGACCCCTCTCGGGATCTTGGATCCTGCTCTTGGTGCCTTTCCTTTTTCCAGCCTTTTTTTTCCCTTACCTGGTCGTCCGCTCTTCCCATCCTTTATCCCATCGCGCTGCCTCCAGCTTCCCGCCCTTGGGAGGCTCCCTCTTTGCTTTCACCTCCTTCTCTCCCTCTCTTTCCCCTTTCTCCTTTGGGTCCAAGAACCCGGTGGCCTCCTTGTCTTGCTTGCCGAGCCTAGCGAGGAAAGGGTAGAGGGAGGACACCGGCCAGATCCTAGGGCCGAGTGCAAGCACTCTCCTTCCCAGGCACCGACAACACTCGTTACTGCGTCCTGTCTTGCCAGGACTTCGCCTCTCGGCTGCGGAACCTGTCGGGCCGATGTAAACGAGGTTTCGCGCATTGCTGCTGATCGTACTGGCGCTCCTCTCGAGGTACGACGCGCGCTGCTCGAGGGGTGGTCTCGGAACTCATGCTCCTGCTTCTCGGCGACCTCACCATGCTGGGTAGCCGACCTCAGCCAAGGTGGGCCCCTCCTGGGCGGACAATTGGCGGAGCGGCAGAGGAGCGCTCGACTTCGGCCTAGGTGGACCCGTGTCCGGGTGCCACCTGGCGAAGGAGCAAGAGGGCCCGGCTCGACCTCGGCCGAGGTGGAACCATCTCAGGACGCCACTCGGCGAGGGGGCAAGGGGCCACCGGCTTCGATCGAGGTGGACCCCTCCTGGGCGGACACCTGGCGGAGCGGCAGAGGGGCGCTCGACTTCGGCCGAGGTGGACCCCTCCTGGGTGGACACCTGCCGAAGGAGCAAGAGGGCCCGGCTCGACCTCGACCGAGATGGAACCGTCTAAGGGCACCACTTGGCGATGGGGCAAGGGGCCGCCGGCTTCGACCAAGGTGGACCCCTCCTAGGCGGACACCTGGCGGAGCGGCAGAGGGGTGCTCGACTTCGGTCGAGGTGGACCCCTCCTGGGCGGACACCTGGCGAAGGAGCAAGAGGGCCCGGCTTGACCTCGACCAAGGTGGAACCGTCTCAGGGCGCCACTCGGCGAGGGGGCAAGGGGCCGCCGGCTTCGGCTGAGGTGGACCCCTCCTGGGCGGACACCTGGCGGAGTGGCAGAAGGGCGCTCGACCTCCTGGGCAGACACCTGGCGAAGGAGCAAGAGGGCTCGGCTCGACCTCGGCCGAGGTGGACCCCTCCTGGGCGGACACTTGGCGAAGGAGCAAGAGGGCCCGGCTCGACCTCGGTCGAGGTGGAACCGTCTCAGGGTGCCACTCGGCGAGGGGGCAAGGGGCCGCCGGCTTCGGTCGAGGTAGACCCCTCCTGGGCGGACACTTGGCGGAGCAGCAGAGGGGCGCTCGACTTCGACCGAGGTGGACCCCTCCTGGGCGGACACCTGGCGAAGGAGCAAGAGGGCCTGGCTCGACCTCGGCCGAGGTGGAACTGTCTCAGGGTGCCACTCGGCGAGGGGGCAAGGGGCCGCCGGCTTCAGCCGAGGTGGACCCCTCCCGGGCGGACACCTGGCGAAGGAGCAAGAGGGCCCAGCCCGACTTCGACTTCGGCCGAGTGGAGCCACATCTGACCTTGCTGGACAGCTCCTGTTCTGTCGAAAAAACCCACGTGGTTCAGATCACGCCCGGCGGAATCTGAGACACGCCACGTCATCGTAACGGCTGTAACAATGCCTATTTCTAGTTTTTCCAATAAAGCTCTGAAACTTAAGATTGCTTGCATTAATGTATCTCAGTTGTCCATCTGATCTGTAAATAAGTGATTGTTAGGTCACATAATTTTAGACACTTAGTTCATAAATTAGAAGAGGAGTTAATTTTTCTAGCATAAAGGGAGGATATCACGTGGCCGTCACGTGACTCCTCTTGGTTTATTTTTCTTTTCTTCTACTGTTTGTGTTTCACCCAGCCTAGTGTGGTGAAGATAGAGAGGAAGGAGAGAGTAGAGGGAGCGAGGAATCTAACACTGATGAATCTTAAGCAGCAAATATAATGAAGGCATGGAACATAATGAAGCGAGGAAGAAGAGGAACACATGATTTCCAATAGACCAGCAAGGGTTGCAATCATGCAGGGAAAGCTTTGAAACTGCCAAACAAGTCATAAAAGAGTTGTATAAGGTTCTGTGCTCATTCTAATTTTGGAAGTTCAAGGGATTATACTATTGAATTCAAATGGTTATGTCTAACGGTTCAATTACTACCATTAAAACATTTAATGAATACATGGAAGAAAACCATTAATTTTGGAGGAATGGGAACTTTAAACAATGTTATGCTTGTAAGATTCCAAATGAGCAAAATAATGTTGTTGCCGCCTGATTGCCGTGACCTGTAGCTGAAGATGACCTCGGACACCGCCTTCGTTACTTGGGAACCTGCTCGTGCACCCAGACCTGCAAAACAGAGGAGACTCGGGTCGGAGATCCTGGTAGAGGCACTCCAATGCTCAAGTTAGTGGTGATCCAGGAGAACAGATCCTCCCGGTCGAGCCCCGTGGGTGGACTCCACTCTAGGAGGAGATTATGTGTTTAAGTGAACGGGTTGAGAGTAGAGCGAAGGTGATAACGACGGAGCAGCGCCTGGGCTAGATGGCTGTGTCCATCAAGACCCTTCCGGTGAGCCTCCGGTAGCCTAGAGCACTTGGTTCCTCGATCGCTCTATCGTGTGCCGCCCCCTTTGCTCGTTTGCATGTCACTTACCTCCAGTTGGGAACCTTGGAGAACTCTTTTAAGCTAGCATCTCTCTCTGCCACCTACCTCGGGATCCTCCCCCCTTTGTAGGCATTGGAAGGTCAACGTCCGGCAGCGTTCCGTGTCGTGCATGAAGTGCCTTTCTCCATTCATGACAGGAAACTACGCCGTGCACTCTGGTCCTCCCTTTGGTCGCTCCACTTGGAGAAACCTGGTAGAGCCTCAATCGGGGGGCAACCGTCCCCTGGATTTGAATCTCTTGGGATGGTTTCCTCTTTTGGATGGTATAGGCGGTCGATTGGGAGTGCGGCACCTTGATCGGGGGACCCCTTCCTTTTTGATGTAAGTGGTAGCATGAGCAATTATTGTGGCCCAGCGGATGCCCCTCCATGGTCCTTAGGCGGCTCACCACCGCTCAAGGAAGGCGGCGATGTCCTCCAGCTGCTAGTCCTTTCATCCGAAGTGGGATCAATTTAAGGAGGAGGAGCTCGACTTCGACCGGGGTGGACTCGACCTCGAGGGAGCCACCTGGCGAAGGAGTCCGAAGAAGGCAGGAGCTCGACTTCGGCTAGGGCATCTCAACCTCAAGGAAGCCACCTGGTGAAGGAGTCCGAAGAGGGCAGGAGCTTGACTTCGGCGAGGGCGTCTCGACCTCGACGGAGCCTCCTGGCGAAGGAGTCTGAAGAGGCCAGGAGATCGACTTCAGCCAGGGCATCTCGACCTCGAGGGAGCCACCTGGTAAAGGAGTTTGAAGAGGGCAGGAGCTCGACTTCGACCAGGGTGTCTCGACCTTGAGGGAGCCACCTGACAAAGGAGTCCGAAGAGGGCAGGAGCTCAACTTCGACCAGGGCATCTCGACCTCGAGGGAGCCACCGACAAAGGAGTCCAAAGGGGGCAGGAGCTCGACTTCGGTCAGGGCGTCTCGATCTTGAGGGAGCTACCTGGTGAAGGAGTCCGAAGGACGTCCGACATGGTAGCTTCATCCATCATGGCGTCTGACTGGGTCTGACATGGACTCCACGTCAACGATCCTGCCACATCATTTGTCCCCCACTTCGAAGTCTGTTGGCATGCGGCACTCGGGGCGAAAAGAGTAAATGCGGAGCTGACATGGAAAGGCAGAAATCGAGCACCATTATTGCCATGATTGCCGGCGCATCGCGGAACGGACCCCCAAGCCAATGCGGGGGTGACACATTGACATGTCCAAGGAGGCCTTATGGCTAACGCAAAACTCGAAATGATTTTGGATGAATCGAAGCATCGCCCTCCATCGATTGCTGACACATGGCACAAATCCGATGGTGGTGGCTCAAGGAGGGTACGGTTGCTGTCTGGTCATTTCGAAAAGAATGGCAGTTCTCTAAAAACACCTTCTCTTTCAAACTCCTCATGCCCGCCAGTGAACAAGAGCCTTCCCTCTTCCCCCGACCATCCTTTTCTTCCAAGGCTAGCTAGGTTCATCTTCTTCAGTCTTCTTTTTCTTCGGTTGGGTAGAGTTCATCTTCAGGATCAGGATCTTCCCGGACTTCATCCATTTCCTTCTTCTCCCTTCTCTATTTTTCCTCCTTCAATCTTCTTCCTTGGGATGGCTCGTTCGAGTTATAGCCATCGTCCCTCGAGTAATCTTGATGAGGAGGGGCCTTCTCGACTGAGGACTCCTTCCTCCGATGAGAAGGAAGAACTCCACTTCGAGATCCACAGAAGGCCTCATCCCAGTGGGATCGTTATAGGGGAGCCTATGGCTTGCCCTCCTCCTCCTCCTGAAGCCTTTTCTGAGCCTTCTCGGTCGATTAGTTCCGGTGGTATTGCTTCGGCGATAACCGGCGAGGAGCTCTCGATCATCCGGGAAGCCTTTGGCATCCCGGACTCCATCCGGCTCTCGATTCCATGACCGGGGGAGCGGGTCACCTCCAGTGATCTAAGTCGGATCGCCCTTTACAAGAAAACCCTTACAGGGGGTCTTCGATTCCTGCTTCATCCCTTCTTCCTCTCCATGCTGAGCCATTATCATCTAGTTCCAGCTCAGCTAGTTCCAAATGCAGTCAGGATAATTTTATGTTTCATCATCCTCTGCCACTTCTACGGGATCGTAGCTCGCTTCTCTTTGTTAGGATTTTCTTTACCCTGAAGTGCCACTCGATCGAGGAAGGGTGGTGGTTTATTTCTCCCCGCCCGAAGGGCATCAGGTTTGATCTCCCCTTTTCCATCAAAGGGTAGAAGAGTAGATATTTTTTCACCTCCATTGAAGGGGTTGACTAGGTCTGGAGTGATCTAGACCGGATCCCAAACCGGAATGCCAAGGTCGAAGCGGCTGATCAAAAAATCTACGACCAGCTCGTTGCCGACCAAATCCCCTCCCTCGAGGTTTTGCTATCAGAGCAGTACCTATTCGAAGCCGAGGCTAGCCCAATCTGGGAGTTGGGTGAGTTCGATGCGAGCTCTTCTTATTTTTTATGCTTGTCCATTCAAGCTCGGGCTAACCCCATTCTCCTTTGTGCAGGCATGAAGTACTCCATGGATGAACTCCTCGCACTCTCCTAGAAAAGGGGTGCACCGGCGGGAGCCAGGGAGTCTCCATCGAAGAGGCCACGAATGGAGGCTAGCGCAAGGGCCACACCTGCTGCACCCTCCGAGCCGAGTAGGAGAATGGCCAAACCGTTTCTCGAATTGCCAAGGCAGCAGGACTTGCCTCCGGTTTGAGAGCCTGACATGGTCGTTCGGGCCATGTCCGCTCCGCCACTATGATGCCCCCACCTCCTGAAGTTGTCGAGGTGGACGCGAAAGAAGAGGAGGAGAGGAGGGAGCTACCGTCAGTGGCACCGTTCGGCATGGCGGTGAGCCCCCACAAAGACTCGGAAACATCCTCGGCCACCCTGAGGGCACCACCACGACTGTGAAGAAGAAGAAGAAGAAGAAGGGTGGCTCCTGCAAGTTGCCCTTCAAGATGACATCGGACTCCTCGATGGTCCAGGATCGAGCACTTGCCAAGTGCATGATGGACTTTGCTGTCCAACCGTGCGATCGATGGAAAAAGGGGGGAAGGCTCCTAGTCGACGCCATCCTCGTCACCTTCCCATAATTCTTCTCGGTAGGTATCCCTACCCTTTTCTCTTTCTTTCCCCTTTCTTCTGTTTTTTTTGTATGGCTGATGCCTTCTTTGGTGTAGTTTGGGGCAGACCTCTTGCTCATCTGAGACTATTGCAAGAACTGGGCTAAGAGGGATAGGTAGAAGGCATAACAGATCGACTTGCAGGCGGTCGAGATCAAGTTGAAGACGGACGTGCCATAGGAGGCCAGACAGAAGAATAAGGAGCTGAGGGCCAAGGCGGCGGGCACCGAGAGGCAGCTCAAGGGCCTGGAGGAGTCCTTGGCCTGGGAGAGGGATCGGATTAAATGCCGGTCTGAGGAGCTCAAGGCCAAGGAGGCCAGAGAGGAGGAGCTCAAGGCCGAAGTGGCCCGGGAAAGGGAACATGCTCAAACTCTCTGAGCCCAGCTGGAGGCGGCACGGGAGCGGGCCGCTGCCACCAAGGAGATGGCTGCTGGGGCAGTGGTATTAATGGAGGTCACAAAAAAAGAGGTCGCCGAGGCAATGCCGAAGTACAGGGCCTCGACAAAACTCGATGCGGAGTTCCATGAACTAGCCACATACTCGTTCTCCAAGGGATACAAGTTCTGCCAGTCCAGGGTGGCGGAGCTCATCCCGGACATGAACTTGGATGGGCTGGCCTTCCCGGCCGCTTTGTGTGGTGGCCCAATTACGACCGTGGCTGAACCGGAGGAACCCGTGGTTGCCATCACATACCCCCACCACCGGAGGTCCTAGATGTAGCCCAACCGCCGGAGGTCCTAGAAGATGTCACCCGACCTCAACACCGTCCCAGGAAGGAGCTAGCAGATTAGTATAGGAGTCTCCCCTCCTTTTGTACTTTTCTTTCTTTGCTTCTTTCTGGGCCGCTCGGCCTATCGGGGCCCGGAGACAATGTAAAATAAGAAAATTCTTAAAGAAGTTTTCTTCTATCTTGTTTTACTTGTGCTCTTTCGCATTTTTAATGTTCCGTCAACTTTCCTTCCCTCTCTTTTTTTCTCGACTGCCGACATATATGCTTTTGCTGGGGCATCGTGCCTTCAGGCTCTAAGTACTTGGGCTCTTTCCTGCTAAGCTCTGGGTACACAGGGTAGTTAGGAAGGAAGTCCTTGACTCGTTGAGTTGTCCCCACCACATGGGTAACGTGGTGGTAGGGCTTCATGCGTTTCCTTGGAAGGGGTCTGGGCGACCTCAGGTGAAACCATCTCCAAGCACCCGGGGTGCGATCGAGCCAGGATTCTGTACTCGATGGGCCCGCCAGGTGTCTTCGAGGCATGGGGCCAAGGTGTGGGGCTTCTAGAGTTTCTCGGCTCAGAGTACGAGACTTCAGAAGTTTCCCGGCTTGAGGTGCTGGGCTTCAGGGGTTTTCGGGCTTAAGGTGCCAGGCTTCATGAGTTTCCGGGCTTAAGGTGCTAGGTTTTAGGAGTTTCCAGGCTTAAGGTGCCGGGCTTTAGGCGTTTTCGAGCTTTGCTTGCCAGACCTAGGGTCGAGCAGTGACGTTCCTGCAAGGTAAAAGAGATTTGCATAAAAGAGAAACTTTATTATTAATGAAGGGAAGCCTTACATCACTGATAGTACATTCTCAGATTGTTGGCATTCCAAGTCCACGGGAATCTGGCACCGTCCAGCCTCGCTAGGTAGTAGGCTCCATAGGGAAGAACCTCGACCACCTTATAGGGGCCTTTCCAGTTCGACGAGAGCTTGCCGCACTCTTAGGGCTGGGAGGCTTCAGCTCGGTGCAACACCAGGTTGCCTGGGTGGAAGGTCTTTGGCTTTACCTGCTCATCGTAGTACCGAGCTACCCGCTACCGGTAGGCCGCCATCCAGAGTCGAGCCCTGTCTCTTGTTTCCTCGAGGAGGTCTAAGTTGAGTAAAAGGTGGGCCAGGTTTTCAGCTTCATCATATTGTTCCACCAATAGCATGGGCACACCAAGTTCGATCGGGACGGCTTCAGCATCGAAGACGAGGTTGAAGGGCGTCTCATCGGTGGTTGTTCTAGGTGTTGTGTGGTAGGCCCAAAGGATGCTGGGAAGCTCTTCTGCCCACCTACCCTTGGCCCGGTCCAACCTGGTTCAAAGTCCTTGGAGGATAGTCCGGTTGGTCACCTCAGCTTCTCCATTGGTTTAGGGGTGAGCTACAGAGGTGAAGCGATGATGAACACCAAGATCGGCGCAGAATTCCTCAAACTCTCGGTTGTCGAACTGTCGTCCGTTGTCAGTGATGATGCTGTTGGAAAGTCCAAAATGGTAAATGATCGACCTCCAGAAGAACTGGTGGACCTTGGCTTCGGTGATCCATGCTAGTGGCTCTGCCTCCATCCATTTGGTGAAGTAGTCAATAGCCACTATTAGAAACTTGTGTTGTCCGGACGCAGGAGGAAATGGACCAAGGATGTCCATCCCCCATCGGACGAACGGCCAGGGTGTGGAGAGTTGGGAGAGTGGCACTGCCGGTTGACACTGTATGTAGGCATGGCGCTGGCAGCGATCGCACTTTCTCATGAAATCGGCAACGTCCTTCCTCATGGTTTCCTAGTAGTACCCCTGATGAAAGGCCTTGTATGCTAACATCCTCCCTCTAACATGATTCCCGTAGAGGCCTTCGTGTATCTCTTGGAGCACAAAGGCTGCCTCTGTGGGTCTCAGGCACTTCAAGAGCAGATAAGAGTAGGATCTGCGGTAGAGCTGCCCATCCATCATGATGAAGCGCGCAGCCTTCTTCTTGATGAGACTAGCTTCCATACAATCTCCTGGCAGGACACCATTGATGATGTACCTGATGTACCAGTCCATCTAGCTTGGTTCCAGGATGATTTGCTTGACTTCCTCGGGAGCCCCATAGCTTGGATTTTTCAGGTACTCAACGTGGGCGCGCCCTAGTGATGAGCCCGGCAAGGTCACGAGCGTTGATAGGGCATCGACGCGAGTGTTCTCTCCACGAGAGATGTGGGAGATGCTGAAGCACCGAAAGCCTGTCATGCTCGAGCGGACCCACTCAAGGTACTTCATCATCTGGGAATCTCGGGCCTCATATTCTCCCAAGACATGCTCGGTCACTAGCTGAGAGTCGGTGAAGACCTTCAGGTTGGGTACACCTAGCTCGCGGGAGACTCTAAGCCCACAAGGAGTACCTCGTATTCTACCTGGTTGTTGGTCACCACGAACTGGAAGCGAAGTGCACACTCGGCTATAACCCCATCATCGTTAGCGAGGATGAGGCTTGCTCCGCTCTCGCTTGTGTTGGATGCGCAGTACACGTGGAAGACCTAAACCTCCTCCTTGGCCTTGGGCTCCATCTGACACTCCGAGGTGGTCTCCGCCTACTCCTCAGCCAGTCCCGCGCACTCAACCAGGAAGTTGGCCAACACCTGGGCCTTCTGAGATGGTCTTGGCCGGTATGCGATATCGAACTCACTGAGCTTCAACGCCCACTTAGCCAAGCATCCGGATGTGTCAGGGCGACTAAGTACGACCCTCAGTGGTTGGTCCATTAAGACCATGATCAGATGCACTTGGAAGTACGGCCTGAGGTGTTGGGCAAGCATTTAAGAGCGAAAATCAGTTTTTCTAAGCAGGTGTACCTGATCTCCACATCTTGGAGGATTTTGCTAGTATAGTACACCGGTTTCTGGGCTCCGTCCTCATCTGTGTAGATGAAAACCAAGCTGACGGCCCTCAGGGTGACTGCCAGATACAGCAAGAGTTCCTTCCCATCCTCCAGCCTAGAGAGTAGCAGTAGTGACGTCAAGAACTTCTTCAGCTCTTCAAAAGATTTTTTGCACTCTTCGATCCAAGCAAAGTCATGCACCTTGCATAGCACCTTGAAGAAAGATAAGCAGCAGTCAGTCACCTCGAGATGAACCAGCTCAAGGTGGCAATTCGGCCCGTTAGGCACTAGACATGCTTTTTTGAGGTGGGGTGTTCCATGTCGACAATTGCCTGGACCTTCTCAAGGTTTGCTTCGATTTCCCTCTGGATGATCTGAAGCCAAGGAACTTTCCTACTGCCATGCTGAAAGTGCACTTCATCAGATTCAGCTTCATCTGGTGCAAGTGAAGGTTGTGGAAGGTCTCCACCAGGTCGGCGACGTGGTCTGACTTCGGCTTGCTCATAACAAGCATGTCGTCCACATACACTTGCATGTTTTGGCTGATCTGGCTTTTGAAGACCCGATTGACCAGCTACTGGTACATGGCACCAGTGTTTTTTAGGCCGAATGGCATCATCCGATAGAAGTACGTCCCTTGATCATTGATGAAGGCAGTGTGCTCCTCATCCTTCGGATGCATCCAGATCTGATTGTACCCGAAGAATGCATCCCTAAAGGAAAGCAAACGATGTCCCGAGGTGGCGTCTACTAGTTGGTCAATCTTCGGTAAAGAGAAGCTATCCTTTGGATAGGCTCGGTTGAGGTCAGTGTAGTCCACACAAATCCTCCACTTTCCGTTGTTCTTCTTAACCATGACCACATTTGCCAGCCAACTGGGGTATTGTACTTTATGAACAAAACCGGCTGCGAGGAGCTTATCCACCTCCTTATTGATTGCCCGCTGCCTCTCTAAGGTGAAGCTCCTCTTCTTCTACCGAATAGGATGATACTTTGGGTCAATGCTCAACTTATGGGTGATAATGTCAAGGAGAATCCCGGGCATATCTGTCGCCATCCTGGTGAACACATCTGCATTTGCTTGAAGAAAATCTAACAAGTGGGCCTGCTCCTCCTCTTACAGCTGGGACCTAATTTGCACTGTCTTTGCCAGGTCGGTTTCGAGTGGATACGATAACAAGCATTCGATCGGATCACCTCTGGGGTCCTGTACCCTTTGGTCGAGGTCGTCAGTGCTAGGGTCTTCCTCAGAGCTTTCGACCCCGGGAGAGGCTTGAAGACAGTGTTGGATCAATTGAGACACTCCCCTCATTTCCCCTACATCATAAGGAGTGGAAAATTGCATCAATAGTCGCTTGGTGGAAATGACTGCATCGAGCAAATTGAGCCCGGGTGGCCAAGGATCTCGTTGTAGGTCGAAGGAAGCCTGACAATCGTGAAAGTCATCATGATAGTGCTCTGCCGAGGTGGTGTCCCGGCAGTGACGGGGAGAGTGATTTTCTCTTCAACTCCCATGGAATCCCAGCAAAACCGACAAGGGGAGTGTGCACAGGTCTCAGTTAAGCAGAGGACAGATTCATCCAGGAGAAAGCATCATAAAAAAGGATATCAGTCAAACTTTCACTATCAACCATAATCCATTTTACAAGATGCTTGGCAATCATCATTTTGACGACCATGGCATCGTTGTTTATATTTTAATTTCAAGATTCCCTTTCTCTCATAAAGGGAAGTACATTTTTCAAACTCTCTCCTTCCCGGGTCATCTTGGAAGCATGCTCGATTGCCCAACATATCATCCCCACAGACTTCTCGGTGGGCTGACTATCGACTGTAGGGATAGGAGGAAGAGCAGCGAGCACTTGAGGTTCCGCAGGGATCTTGCCCCCCATAAACTTTTCGAGGTAGCCCCTTCTTATCAAATCTTTAATTTTTCTCTTGAGGTGGCGGCACTCTTCGGTGTCGTAGCCATGGTCGTGGTGGAATTGGCAGTACTTTATCTTGTCACGACCGTTAGACACCCTCAATCTCCATGAGGATCTTCATCCTCAGGGCTAGGAGAGGTGTGTATCTTTATTCTGGGATGAGGTTGCTCTTCGTCTTCGACCCCTGGCGAAAGTTTGAGGCGGCCGGTCCAGGCTTCCACTCCCCGGACGTCCGGACGTCTCCCCAAGAGGTTGCTTCTTTAGCGGCTTCCCGTCTAGCTCCCATCTCATTCTGTCCGCCTCCTCGACATAGATGTACTTGTGAACACAGAGGAGGAGTTCGAAGTACATCTTTGGTGGCTTCTTGTCCAGTGAGTAGGTCAGGCGAGAAGTCATGAGCCCCCTCTTCAGTGCCAGCATGGCAATTGGCTTATCCAAATTATAGATCTCCAGTGTAGTAACCTTGAAGCGGGACATGTAGTCCACCTCTCGTGGCACCTTCCGACAAGCATCAAAGTGGACCATGAACTTCCTCTCCAGCTGAGCAAATGAGCTGATGCTTTCAGACTCGAGGTGGGTAAACCAAACTCGAGCCGCCTTTTGGAGAGTGTCTAGAAAGGTGACACAGAGGAGGGCTCGGTCACCCCCTGGACTATCATGAGGGCCTTGTAGCTCTCAAGGTGGTCCAGAGGGTTGGTGGTCCTGTCGTAGGGATCCACCTATGGCATGCGGAATCGACTTAGAATCGATTCCTCTTGGATCTCTTGGGAGAAAGGGGGATGAGCATCGTAGCCCTCAGGCTCACGGGGGGAGCCTTGCAAATTTGCAAACTGGCGGGATAGCTTCGCCAGCTTGCGCTCCTGTTCCTCCAAGCGCTTTTCAGCCATGCACCTGATGGCCTCATCGGTGGAGCCCTCCACTGAGGCCGACAGTGGAGGCGAATGTAACGGCTGAGGAGGGTCACGACGGGGGACCCTGCTTCTACAACCTCGGTGGTGTTTAACAGTAGCCTGCTCGAGTGTTGGAGACCAGCTCTCCTAGTCGATTGACCCAGTCCACTATCTCTTCACTGGGATCCGGTGACTTCCCGGGGGTCTATCGTGGCTCGCGATAGCAAAGGCCTTTCTTGGAAGGACCGCAGGCTATCACCGGGTGCGATGGGTTGGGCCGCAGGAGTCCCTGGCTATTGGTGGGTGGCCAGGGATCGATACTGATGCTGCAACTATCGCATCACTGTAGTCAGAAGCTACACCTATTAGGCTAGTGCGGCCATTTGGGCATCCACCGGAGGTGGCTGTGACGGAGCAGGGGCCTCCCTCTCTGGACTATGCGGGCCTCCATGGAAAAGGGGATCTCCCGCATAGTTATTGGAGACCTCCCGCGTGCGCGTCATCGCCATGTTCTGGGTGGAGTTGCTCGTAAGGGGATTGGCTTGGATCAAAGCATGTCCTGCCCTCCCCTACCTAGCATGCCAATCTGTTATCGCCTGATCGCCATGGCCTGTAGCTAGAGATGACCTCGAACATCGCCCTCATCACTCGGGAACCTGCTCGTGCACCCGGACCTGTAAAATAGAGGAGACCTGGGCCAGGGATCCCGGTGGGGGCACTCCAATGCTCAAGTTAGTGGCAATCCAGGAGAACAGATTCTCCCGGTCGAGCCCCGTGGCTAGACTCCACTCTAGGAGGAGGAGATTATGTGCTTAAAGAGTGTGAACAGGTTGAGAGTAGAACGGGGGTGATAGCGACGGAGGAGCGCCTAGGCTGGATGGCTATGTCCATCAAGACCCTTCCGGTGAGCCTCCGGTAGCCTAGAGCACTTGGCTCCTTAATCGCTCTATCGTGTGCCGTGCCCTTTTCCCATTTGCATGTTACTTACCTCCTGATGGGAACCTTGGAGAACTCTTTTAAGCCAGGATCTTCCCTTGCCGGCTACTTCGAGATCCTCTTCCCTTTGCAGGTGCTGGAAGGTCAACATCCGGCAGTGCTCTGTGCCATGCACGAAGTGCCTTTCCTATTCATGATAAGAAACTACTTTGTGCACTCTGGTCCTCCCTCTGGTCGCTCCACTTGGAAAAACCTGGTAGAGCCTCGATCGGGGGGCAGTTGCCCCCTAAATTTGAATCTTCCAGGATGGTTTTCTCTTTCGGATGGTACAGACGGTCAGTCGGGAGCGCGGTGCCTTGATTAGGGGACCCCTTCCTTTTTGGTGTAAGTGGTAGTAGGAGCAATTATTGTGGCCCGATGGGCGCCCCTCCATGGTCCTTGGGTGGCTCACCACCACTCAAGGAAGGCGGCGACGTCCTCTAGCTGCTGGTCCCTTCATCGAGTGGGGTCAGTTTAGGGAGGAGGAGCTTGACTTCGACCGGGGTGGACTCGACCTTGAGGGAGCCACCTGGCAAAGGAGTCCGAAGAGGGCAGGAGCTCGACTTTGGCCAAAGTGTCTCGACCTCGAGGGAGCCACCTGGCGAAGGAGTCCGAAAAGGGCAGGAGCTCGACTTCGGCCAGGACGTCTCGACCTCGAGGGAGCCACTTGGTGAAGGAGTCTGAAGAGGGCAGGAACTCGACTTCGGCCAGGGCATCTCGATATCAAGGGAGCCACCTGGCGAAGGAGTTCGAAAAGGGCAGGAGCTCGACTTCGGCCAGGGCATCTTGACCTCGAAGGAGCCACCTGGTGAAGGAGTTCGAAGGATGTCCAACGTGGCAGCTTCATCCATCGTGGCATCTGACTGGGTCTGACATGGGCTCCACGTCAGCAATCCCGCCACATCAAATGTTACTGTTAATTATTGGTTGCTCCAAATAATAGCAATTTGGGATTCTTTTTTGCAAAAGGAACTTTTCTATTTTTATCTACTTTTCTCCCAATAGAGTTTAGGAATGGATGAACACCTTTTTCAATTGGAATTTCTTCTTCGAGAAATTTAGCATGAAGCATGAGGCGATCAAGTTTGAATGGCTCAATTGGTACTTTGATTTTAAAAAGATTATGATGTTTTCTCTTAGAGAGAATAATAGAGGACCCTTAGTTCATCTCCTTTTTTTTTCGATCGGCTTGATTTTTGCTCCATCCATCAAAGGCTTTCATTATTTTTGACATGTTGATGACCTCTAGTGCCACAATTGCTCTTTTTTTGGCTTGGTTCATGCTCTATGCTATGTTCTTCTCTTTATCTTGAGTTTACATGGGGCACCTTTGTTCATCATCAAAAAATTACTTGTTTCTTGATGTATGTTGAAGTCGAGAAGGATATTGATCCATCTCTTAGGTATATATTTTCTTGATCTATCATCGAGACCGAGAAAGGTTGGCCTGTTCAGTATTTTGTTGCTTCATGTTTGGTATTTTATTGCCTCATGATTTATTCGAGACCCTTTCTCTGGATATTTTGTATAGCCTTTTGTATTAAATTCAGGATAGTTTATATATTGGATTATTCCTCGCGATGGATGTAGGTATATTAGCTGAATCATATAAATTTTTTGTTTTCTTTGTGCTTGCTTATTTATGCCTGTGATGTATTTAGTGAAATACTTAAATGAGATGAAATTCTAATTTAAAAGCCTAAAGCAATCCAATCCGAAGCGTGCAAGCCCAATAATTGATATCAAAGCATTTGAATGGCTAGTGACAGGTATCAAGATTTTTCAATGCCTAATGATTCATTGTCTATTGCTCATTCTACTACTACAAGGCATGAAGTGGCTATATTTGATGGCACATGGGATTTCTCACTATGAAAGGTAAGGATGAATTACTTGTTGGTCAAAAAAGGTATAGCAAAAGTCCTGAAGGGTATAGATACAATCCCAAGAGATAATGAGGCCGCCAAAAAGAGATCAATGAGAGAACATTAGGAACTCCATTTTCAGACTTGAGTGATAAAGTTCTACACAATGTTGTGGACCTTGATATAGCTAAAGGTATATCAAAAAAAATTGGACAGTTTGTATATAGCAAAGTTTCTTACCAATAGTTAAGAAAAAAGTTACACACATTTTATGTGATGAAAGGGACTTCACTCAAAGATCACTTAGATAAATACAACAAGCTCCTGCTTGATTTAGCAAATATTGGTATTGATGTTGATAAGGAAGATAAGACTTTGATCTTGATCTACTCTTTGCCTATGTTTTTCGAGCATATTACTACTATAATGCTCTATGAAAGAGAAAATAATAAGTCTTGAAGAGATAGAAGTCACTTTATTATCTAATAAACTTAGTTGAAAATATAGCTACAACATCAAGCTCAGACTTGAACTCAAGGATTTATAGTTAGAGACAAAGATGAATAAAAGAAAGATGAACAAGATAAAAGCAAATCCAAAACAATATCAAAGTCTAAGCCTAAAAGACTAGATATTTATCACTATTACAAGAAGCCAAGCCACTAAAAATCAAAGTATAGATTTTTATAGACTAAGAAAGAGAATAAATAAAAAGATAAAGGAACAGTCTCAGATTTGGTATAAGTTGCAGTTATATCAGGAGGTCACAGCAATATAATAGATGATGCATTATTTACATATGCTTGCAGTATTAGTGTCAATCAAGTTGATACCTAGATCATAGACTCTAGAGTATCTTTTCATATGATATCCCATAAGGAATGGTTCTCTTCTTTTAGACTATTTGAGGGGGCACCATTCTTCTTGAGAATGATGGTATCTACAAAGTGGAAGGAGTTGGTACAGTTCAGATCAAATCTAACATAAATACTATGATGACTTTAGACGATATCAGATATATTTCTCGATTGAAAAGGAATCTTTTCTCAGTGCATGCCTTTGATAGTGCAAATTTCGAAGGTAGATGGGATAGAGGATCAATAACTATCCATAAAGAAGCATTAACTTTATTGAAAGGCAAACTGAGTAGCATCCTTTAATATCTGGATGGCAGTATATTGGTTAGACATGCTTCAGTAGTATAGTCTTCTATTGAGCGGTTGACACAGTTTTGGTGCCAGAAATTGAATCACATATCAAATAAACATTTACAAGAGCTGAGTAGATGTGGTCTACTCAGTGATGAAAAGGTTAGTGTATTTAGATTTTATGAGCACTAATAATTTGGAAACAATATAAAGTCAGCTTCCTTACAAGTGTACATAGGATAATTAGTATATTGGATTATGTTCATTTTGATCTATGAGGACGTATCCCAATTATATTCAAGAATAGATATAGGTACTAACCTTTATTGATGACTACTCCTGAAAAGTCTGGACATATACTATCAGGAATAAGAGTGATGTATTTGACATATTTAAAAAGTGGAAGGCTATAATCGAGAGATAAACTAAGAGAAAGGTGAAAACCTTTCGGACTAAAATGGATTAAAATTTGCTCTACAAAGTTTGATGACTTTTATAAGTCAGAGGGCATTATCAGATACAAAACATAGTGGATAGACCTCAGTATAATAGTATGGTAGGATGCATAAATCGTACACTATTGGAGAGAGTTAGATCTATGCTATCCAGTTCTGGATTAAGTAGAGATTTTTGGATAGAGGCTACATACACAGTCTGCTATATTATAAACCCATCTCCAGCATCAGCATTAAGCATGAAAATTCCAAAATAGATGTAGATAGGATGACTTGCAAGCTATTTGGTACTTAGAGTTTTTGAGTATCCAGCCTATGCACATATCAGAAATGGAAAGCTAGATTCCAGGACTAAGAAATGTATATTTCTTGGATATGTATATGGGATGAATGGGTACAGATTATGGTGCACAGAGCCTGGATCTCAAGAATTTTTAATCAGTTGGAATGTGACATTTCATGAGACAGCCACTCCTTTATGGTAGCTACTGCCTAGTTCTCAAAGAGATCATGTTCATGTTTTGTAAGATATTATTGTTGTGAATATTGATCAGACTATTAGATCACTATAGCAATAGCCAAATAGAGATACTCATATTCAGAATAAATAGTAATAGTAGATAGATACAGAAATACAGACTTAGGAGGAGGTTACCATGCACGGTCAAGATTAGATTGATAGTATTACCACTCATAAGTCTATGCACCAGATTATTATATCTCAAAGGTATGATTTTGAGAATTCTACTTGCACTAAGTTAGTTTATTATGCTTTGAGTATTGCAATTCCATTGGTGATGAGCCGACTATATATCAGGGGGCTATTGGTAGTTCATAGGCTGAATAATGGATCATGCTATAGTTAAAGAATTATAGTTTTTAGAAAAGAATCAGACTTAGAAATTAATCAAATTACCAAATGATAATAACGTAATTAGCTATAAATGAATCTTTAAGAAAAAGAAAAGCCAGTCCTCAGGATTTTAGATACAAGACCAGATTAGGGGCTAAGGACTATAGTCAATGAAAGAGTAATTGATTGCAAGGAGATATTTTCTCCTATAGTCAAACACTCTTCATCCATGTATTGCTTTAGTTGCTTCTCAAGATTTGAAGTTAGAATAGCTAGATGTTAAGACAGCTTTTCTACATGGTGACTTGGAGGAGTAGATTTATATGCAATAGCACCATCTGGTTTTGAGGTTCAGATAAAGAAGATAATGTATGTTTGCTTAATCAATCATTATATGATCTCAAGCATTGACTTTATTGAGAGGCAAACTTAATATCACCCTTTACTAGCTGGATCATAGATTTTGGAGTATCTTTTTATATGATACCCCATAAGAAATAATTCTCTTCTTTTAGACCATTTAAGGGTGGCACCATTTTTCTTGGGGTTGATGGCATCTACAAAGTGGAAGGTATTGATATAGTTCAAATCAAATCTAATACGAATATTGTAGTGACTTTAGATGATATTATATATGTTTCTCGATTAAAAAAACCTTCTCTTAATGCATGCCTTTGACGTGCAGGTTTCGAAAGTAGATAGAATAGAAGATCAATAACTATTAGTAATGGAGTGTTAACTTTATTAAAAAATAAACTGAATGGCACCCTTTACTATCGTGATGGCAGTATAGTAGTTGAACAAAGTTTAATGATACTGTCTTTTATTGAGTAATTGACACAATTATGGCACTTGAGATTGGATCACATATCAAATAATGGTTTACAGGAGCTGAGCAGATATGGTTTGATAAGTGGTCAGAAGGTTGATGTACTTGAATTCTATGAGCACTGTGTAACACAAAGTCAACTTCTCTATAGGCTGCACGAAATAATTGGTATATTGGATTATATTCATTCTGACCTATGGGGACCTATCCTAATTACATCCAAGGATAGACCCAAGTACTTACTTTTATTGATGACTGTTCTCGAAAAGTCTAAATATGCACTATTAGGAGTAAGAGTAATATGTTTGATACATTCAAGAAATGAAACCTATGATTGAAGGTAGATTGAGAGAAAAGTAAAAACCTTTCGAACTAACAATAGATTAGAATTTTGCTCTACAAAATTTGATAACATTTGCAAGTTGAGGACATTGTGAAATACCAAACTACAATGGATACACCTCAGTAGAAGGGTATGGTGGAATGTATGAACCACACACTATATTCGAGAGAATCGGATCTATACTATTCAATTCTAAATTGAGTAGAGATTTTTGGATAGAGGTTGCACACACAACCTGCTATATTATAAATTGATCTCCAGCATCAACATTGAGTATGAAAACTCTAGAAGAGATTTGGATAGGAAGATTTACAGATTATTCAGTACTTAGAATTTTTGGATGTCCAGCCTATGCACATATCAGAGATGCAAAGTTAGATCCCAACGCTAAGAAGTATGTACTTCTTGGATATACATATGAGATGAAGGGCTATAGATTATGGTGCATAGAGCCTGGATCTCAAGAATTTATAGTTAGTACGGATGTGATGTTTCATGAAATAGCCACTTCATGATAGCTACAGCCTAGTTCTTCTCAAAAAGATAAGGTTCAGGATCAGTAGGAAGGACTATTATAGATATTGATTACATTATTAGATCATAGTAGCAGTGCCAAATAAAGATACTCATATTTAGAATGAGCAGCAATAATAGACAAATATAGAAATAAAAACTCAAGAAGAGATTACCATGCAAGGTTAGGATCGGACTAATAGTATTGTCACTTGTAGATCCAGGCACCATATTAGAGTACCTCAAAGGTATGATTTTAAGGATTATATTTGTGCCAAGTTAGTTTATTATGCTCTGAGTATTGCAGACATCATTGGTGATAAGCTGACCATATATCAGGAGGCTATTGATAGTTCATAGGCTGAGTAATGGACCATGGCTATGGTTCAAGAGCTACAATCTTTAAAAAAGAATCAAACTTGAAAATTAGTCAAATTACTAGAGGGCAAAAAAGTAATTGATTCTAAATAGATCTTCAAGAAAAAGGAAGGAGCCAGTCCACAAGATTTTAGATACAACCAGGTTGGTGGCTATGGACTACAGTCAATAAGAGAGTATTGACTACAAAGAGATATTTTATCCTGTAGTCAAATATATTTCTATCAAATATTGCTTGCTTTAGTTGCTTCTCAGATTTTAGAGTTAGAACAACTAGATATCAAGATAGCTTTTCTACATGGTAACTTGGAGGAGCAGATTTATATACAACAGCCACCTAGTTTTAATATTCCAGATAAAAAAGATCATGTATGTTTTTTCAAGAGATCATTGTATAATCTTAAATAGTCTCCAAGATTGTGGTATCGTAAATTTGACAGGTTTATGGTCGACCAGGGATTCAATAAATTTTGATATAACAGTTATGTGTATCATCAGTGGCTTACAGATAGGTTCTTTTATTACTTATTGTTATATATGGATGATATGATAATTATAACGAGAGATATGTCAGTCATCCAGAGCTGAAAGCTAAGCTCAATCCTACATTTAAGATAAAAGATCTTTGACTGACAAAGAATAAACTTGGATGGTGATCATTTTAACATGCAGTCAAGTAAACTTTTTTTATTAAGCATGATTATATTAAAAAAGTCTGGATCCATTCGCTACTCCCTTTGTCATTTATTTCAAATTATCTACCAAGTTTTGTTCTTAAATTGAGGATGATGAGAGATATATGTCGAGTACCATATGCAAGTGCAATAGGCATCATCATGTACGTGATGGTATGTACTCAGCCTGATATTTTACAGGCACTAAGTATGGTGAGCAGATACATAAATAAACCTAGGAAGGCTCACTAGTCAGCTATGCAATAGATACTTTGATATTTGAAAGGTACTTCTAATTTGATATAGTATTCTCCAGATAAAATAGTTGCAATGTTACTGGATTTTATGATTCTGATTATGTTAGTGACTTGGATAGGAGAAGCTTATTGACTAGATATATATTTTACTTTTAGATTATGCATCAGTTAGAAGGCTACTTTATAGTTTATAGTTACTTCGTCTACTATAGAAGTAAAGTATTTGGCATTAACAAAGACAGCAAAAGAAGCTATGTCGTTAAGAAGGTTGGTACAGGATTTGAATATCAAGAAAGACTATTTGGAGATTCATTATAATAGTCAAAGTATTTTATATCTTACTAGAGATCAGATGTATCACAAAAGCACTAAGCATGTGGATGCCATATATCACTTCATCAGAGATTTGGTAGAAAATGATGATATACAGCTTCAAAAAATTTACATTGCTTACAATCTGGCAAATATGCTCACTAAACCAATTCCAGTAATTAAGTTCGGGACTTTCCAAAATTTAATTGGTATGAGCATATGGTGATGCCCTTTGGAGCTTGTGGTGAGGAGGAGGTATATGATTTATCAAAAAGAGAAGAATTTTTAATTATTGGCTGCTTCAAATAATAGCCATTTAGGGGATTTTCTATAAAAGGAACCTTTTCTATTTCTACTAGCTTCTTTTCTGATAGAGTTTGGGGATGGATGAGCACCTTTTCCAATTGGGATTTCTTCTCCATGAGATCTGGCATGAGGCATGAGGTGATCAAGTTTGAATGGCTCGATTGGTACTTTGATTTAAAAAAGGTTTTGATGTTTTCTCTTGGAGAGAATAATAGAGAACCCTTGATTCATCTCCCTTTGTCCCGATCGGCTTGATTTGTGCCCGATCGACTTGATTTGTACTCCGATCATCGAAGGATTTTATTATTTTTACATGCCGGTGACCCCCAGCGCCATAGTTGCTTTGTTTTTGGCTTGGTTTGTGCTTTGTGCTATGTTTTTCTCTTTGTCTTGAGTTTATACGGGTTACCTCAGTTCATCACTAGAAAGGTAATTGTTTCTTGATCTATTGTCAAGGCCGAGAAGGGTATTGGTCCATCTCTCAGGTATTCTCTTCTCTTGATCTATCTATAAGGCTAAGAAAGGTTGGTCCATTTGGTATTTTGTTACCTACTATTTTGTATTTTGTTGCCTTCTTGTGACTTATTTGGACCCTTTCTTTGGGTATTTTGTGTAGCCTTTTGTATCCAATTTGAGATGGTTTATATAATTGATTACTCCTTCTTCCCATGGATATAGTGAAGGTGAAAAGCACCTCACCTAGCATACAATATACAAGAAAACAGGGTAGAAAGATATGCATTTTAAAATATTTTTAAAGCATGCACAGCGGAAGGCTCGGTAGATAGATCTAAACGATCTATCGATCTGCCCGCAAAAGGATCTAGCATGCATATAACATCAAAGCAAGAGAAATAGCAAATATAAAAGTACCATACCTTTATACCAAGAGAGAAGCAATGGAAGTGCTGTAAGAAGGACGAGGGTGCTCGAGCCACACACGTGTCTAGCCTCTACAGGATATCCACACCTGGGCTCGATTCTGATCAACTCCCTTGAAGAGCTAGCTCTTCGGGATCCTTGGCCAATCTTCTTCTTCCAGGAAGACTAGGAGGAGAGCAAGAACCCTTTCCAAAATCTCTCTTTCCAAGACCTAGCTTGACTGCTAGGTTGCTCACACCCAATCCCTAGAACTCTGACAACCCTTCTCTATCTTCTCTCTAGTAGTGTTGTAACTTGTAACCCTTGCAGCCTATACAATGACCCTCATTTATAGGTGCAGCCAAGAGAAGGAGAAAGAGGAAGGAGGAGAGATGAGGGGAGAGAATGGGGGAGAGGATCAAGGCCATATCAAATGGGTCCAACCCATTAAGGTAAGTATGACTTTCATACCATATAACCTTGGAGCCAAAACTGGTTTGAATTCAAAATTCAAACCATGTCAAAACTTGTCCAAATTCCTTCCACGAAATCCTTCCAGAATTCTGTTCATCATAAGTAGTGTTGACTCACGAAAATTGCCCAAGTGTGGACACTTCACCAAGTGTCGACACCTGCAAAATTCCAAGGTCGACATTTGGAACCTGGTCAATCAAATCGACCTTCGGCAACGTCAAACGATTCTTAATCATCAATTAGCCAAAAGATCAGATAGAAATCCTCTATGGTGTGTGACCCCATAGGTTTGAACACTAAGTCGGTAGCACTGGAACATTTCCAATACCAGTCAAAGTCCTCATCTAGCAATGATACCCGACGTCCGGATAGGTCGAAGATGCAAAGCACCTCACAAGAACCTCTGACATATGGTTGCCGAATAATTCATCTCTTTGACCTCATAATGCTTAGGATGACCTAGGGTTAGACTGACAACCCTAATTTGGTTTATCCAGATCATGTCTCAACCTCACAAGTTCGTGACTCCTTACAAAAATACCCTGGCCAAGGTTTTGCTGAATTGAGACATGGTGAGTCATTCACTCCAAACTATTTGGAGAGGTCAATTCTATCTTGATCCACCACCGCTCTTCAAGTACTTGACTATACCCAGAAACCTTCCATCACTGGATTAGAAATCCAGGTAGTCCGGCACCAAAGTATAGTGAGTTGCTCGCAAGCTGCCATGGTGATCTCAGGTCTGAGAGACAAATATACCCATATCCCTTTGATGCGGAACTAATATGCATGCAATTTTTTTTATATGTTTTATGTGTGGGGTTGGGTGATTAATTCCCGAATTTCAGATTAAAATAAGTTATAGGGAATTTTATATGAATTTTAGAAGATCAGCATGCAGATTAGGACCTAGAAAAGTAGAAAAGAAGGATCGCCGGGGCTGAGAAGCCTCGGTTAGGGCAAGTTCTCCTACAATAAAACTACTGGAGGTAGAGGGGTGTACCTGACAACGTCTGTGAAGATCGCAGCAAAAGGGTCTCTCGTTCCTCGACGGATGCGGCCTGGAAAATCGAGCCAAAGACCCGCGGATACCCGGCTTTCTGCTCGGTGATCCGATTGAGGCTTGGCTGGAGTCGTTGGATTCGTAGGAACTCGGGGACCTGCAAACGACCTGTCAGGGGTTAGAAAACTCACAAAGGAACAAGAAAACAAAGAAAAAAACAGCAAGGGAAGGCTTCTTTTGGAGTGGGCGTCCAGGGATCTGAGATGCTTGTTGGTAGCAGGAAGATGATTGCAGCACTGGGAAGAAGAACTCTCGCAAACCCCTTTATGCACACAGCAGGGTATCACACAACTCAATAGAAGAACTCAAGGTTTTCATTCATCAAAAATTCCCTCATACAAGAGGCTAGGGTCCCTTAAATAGACCCTTAACCTTGGGCTCCAAGTAAGGGTACATAAGTCTTTACATAAGAATCCTTTTCCCTCTCAAACCCTAGCTAGAAAATAAGGAAATATTAGGTAGAAAAATCCCTAAAATTTTTCTTGACTTGGTCAAGACTCCAAGGACGCCTAGGGGGGCGTGTTGGGCTTCTAGGAGCAGCAAAAGGCCGGCCCAAAGGGGCCCGGGTGCATGGGTTTGGGCCTCTGGAAGCTGGGGTGGCCTGGTAGCCAGGTAGCAGGAATATTCCCTGGTATCTTGCTTCTTAGGGGCTTGGGCTTGGCACCTGGGCTTGATTTCATTGGGCTAGGATGCAGATGGACCTCTGGAATCATGGATGCCCTTATTTATGAATATACTTTGGCATCTGGAAGGGAATCTGGGCATCTGGAGGGCATCTGCAAGGAATCAGGGTTTCTGATTTTTCTCCTGGGGTCTTCAAATCTTCAAGCTGGGTTGGACTTGGGCTAAACTTCCATGTCTTCAATCTGGCTGGACTTGGTCTTCACTTGTATAATATAGTCTTGAGTCTTCAGTATGCTTGGACAGGACTCAAAAAAATAAAATTAGCTCAACATGAGCTAACTAGCATTAGACTGAACTAGCTCAACATGAGCTGACTAGTACAGAAGTGAAATAACAACTATAAATACTCAAATAACAACTAAAATGGATTCAGATGAGCTAAGCCCTTATTACAGATGGACTCATAAATTATTGATCAATTACAGAGGGTTGAGAAGCCTCTGCCTTATTCTGGTGCCTTTGGTGTCCGCACCAATTCTCCCGGGGTGGGAGGAACTCGACCCTGTCGAGTGAAGATCAGACTGGCTCACATATCTCTCGAGAAGGTCTGGGTTGAGGCATTGCAAGTCCTCTCGAGAAATCTACGAATCGTCCGACTCTGGCTGGCCTTGCCATCGGATCAGGAAGCATTGATAGTCACGGCCCCGGGTCGTGATGGCTTGATCGTCCAGGATACGCTCGATCCGTTCTCCTCTCTCAGGCCAATTTGTTAGTGGACACTCTGGGTTAGGGTCACTCACAATGAAAAGGAATAGGTCCAAAGGCCTTACTAGGTATCGCTGCCGGTTCCCTATACTCAACCAGGTCTGTAATATTGAAGGTAGAACTAATGCCCAAATCCGAAGGCAAGTCTAACACCTAGGCATTTGATCCAATCCTTCTCTATCACTTTAAAAGGTCCGGCTCTGCGAGCATGAAGCTTCTTTTAGGCCTAAGCCTAACCAAGATAGAATCCACTACATCAAATTCTTTGACCCTTCTTCGGGAATTAGCCAGTTGTTTTAAGATTAGTGCGGGTGGTGAACATGCTAGGCACATGCAGACAAATGATGCAAAGGACTCATACTGACACCTAACAGACTCGACTATGCATTCCTATCGAAGGAAACCTAATAGATTATAGGTTCTCTAGGTTTGATCCTAGCTTGACATGCACATGAAAATTTACAGTGAACTCCTAGCAAATTCCAAAGAGTATGCCAGAAGTAAGATGCAAACCTAACATGCATGATGAATGCATGCAGTATGCTAATCTCAGCTAAATGCAATCTAATGATCCTAGAAATGCTGGAGGTGTCAGGAAAGGGCAGAAAATAGGAAGTGGGTTCAGAATTAGTTTGGTAAGGTAAGAAAAAGGTTCATGGTTAGTTGGATAAAATAGGATAAAAGACGGGGTGTCAGGAACTAATCCTATACTAATGAGGTTAACCTTATGAGGTTGAGCTATATCTACAGGATTTGCATAATGGAAGGATGGGTCACTAATTTCGGGGAAGAGGTCCTTAATGGGAACTATAGGAGGGGACTCATCTTGAAGGTATTGATTCAAAGAGATCAGGTCCTTAATAAATTCTTCTGGTTCTTGTATTTTTGGACTAGACTCTATAATTTGGCTCTCCTCTATGGTTTCCTCAGGTAAGGCTCTAGCAGCAGTACCTAGGTTCTCTTCCTCTATTTGTTCTTCCATTATAGCTTTAGGTTGGATGTGGTCAAGGTCAACTAGCTCTGGGTTGGAATCTACCTGAGTATCTACTGGGTCAGCTAATTCTAGGTCTACTAAAGGTGTCTCCTCTTCTCCCTCATACTCATCCACTAGGCTCACATCAGCTTCATACACTTCCACGTTAATGTAAGCCTTGCGAATCTCAGGAATGGTTGGAGAAGGTCGGCTAGCAGGAAATTGGTTAGGTTCTGGTCTCTGATTATGGGTACCACTCCTAGTAGGTTCAGGTTGTATAAGAGGTAGTGGCTCACTATTGGGTTCATATTTAGGGATACTCATCCTATAGGGTTCAAGTTGACTAGGGGAAGCATGACTAGTACTAGGCTGATACTTAGGGGTTATGGGTTCTCTAAGCTCATAGGACAAGGGTGCAGATCTATGGGTCATGGGATTATAGGATCTGGGGTCATAGGATTTTGGGTCAGCTCTATGATCAGGTTCTAAGGTTGGATCAAGGTATGGGGTCCTCCTAAGGTTGGGCTCTCTATATGGGTCAGGATATTGGGTCCTCCTAGGATTGGACTCCCTATATGGGTCAGAATACTGGGTTCTCCTAGGGTTGGACTCCCTATATGGGTCAGAATATTGGGTTCTCCTAGGGTTTGACTCCCTATATGGGTCAGAATATTGGGTGTTGGGTCTACTAGGCTCATAGGGTATGGGTGTATAGGATCTATGATCATGGGATCTAGAGTCATAGGATCTAGGTTCATAGGTTATGGATTCATAAGTTCTAGGTTCATAGGATTTAGAGTCATAAGATCTATAGGTTGTGGGTATACTAGGCTTATAGGGAGAGGGTAAATAGGATCTATCTTCTTGGTCTATAAAATCCTGATTGGGTCTTCTAGGACTAACCTTAGGGATTGGGTCAGGATGATGGGCTCTCCTAGGTTCAGCCTCAAGGTATGGATCAGGGTTTGGGGTCCTCCTAGGTTGAGGATTGTAGTACGGGTCAGGATAAGGGGCTCTCCTAGGTTCGACCTCATGGTATAGATCAGGGTTTGGGGTCCTCCTAGGTTGAGGGGAGTCAGGATCTGGCTCAGACTGTGACCCATGGGTTTTTCTTGGGGTCCCTACCCGGACTTTTAACTGATCAAACCTATTGGCACGATAGTCAATTCTATCATTGGTTTGAATACGAGACTGAGTTAACTGGGTCATCTGGATAGTTATCTGGGCAATTTGATCAGCTAGGGCTTTTATTTGGGCTTGTAAATTTTCCATGGGTTCAGACATTTATGAAGGAGGTGGGTGATATGAAACTCCTGATCTAGTGCTCATGCAAGACTCGATCAGACCGACTATAGCTGACTAAACCTAAAGTCCAAACTAGATGCTCAATCAGGGTGGCAAACTAGCCTATAGTAACCCTGTACTCAGCCAGGCAGGTGTAAGGGGAGTGTTAGGTCCCTGATTGCCAATCCTAGACACCAATCAGAGATTGGCCAGGTAGGCGGACCAGCACACAAGCCCTTCGGGATTGAATCCCTAAATCCACCGTTCTAGACACTAAGCACAAGGCACACACAGGTTAACTTGACACAGTGATCTAACACTAGCCCGGACCCGACCAGTTGGTGTCCCTAGCCCACTAGGGCAAATTAAGTCTAATTAATTTTAGGTTAAGGCTTGGGACTGAATGCAAGGGATGTGGTTTTGGGCTAAGGAGAGGTGATCAAATCCTCCCCCCATCTGATATAGCAAGAGTGCCCTTAAAAGTAAATTATGCAATGATGGCAGGCAGATGAGGATGCAAATTAGGGTTTAGATATTTATTTTTTTTTTTGGTATTTTTGGAAAATATGTATATATATATATATATATTTTGGTATTTTTTTAAATAGAAGAAAACTTGCAAATCATGACCTAATATACTGAAATATACTAAAATTAAGAAATATGCAAAAACTCCTAAACAAAACCCTAAAACTTCCAAACATGTCTTGCTAAAAAAAACAGAGCCAAAAATTTGCAGGCCCTATTTCGGCTTTCAGAAAATTCACAGGCCATAATAAAATCTGAAAAAAGTTTTAACATTACTGTGAATTATGATAAATCCAGGAAAATAAATTTCAGAATTTTTGGAGTTTTTAACAGGGAGAAATAATTAAAATAACAGAGTATATACGGACTGAAAAATTACAGAAAACAAGCCCTAATCTAAGCTCTGATACCAAATGATGCGGAACTAATATGCATGCAATTTTTTTTATATGTTTTATGTGTGGGGTTGGGTGATTAATTCCCGAATTTCAGATTAAAATAAGTTATAGGGAATTTTATATGAATTTTAGAAGATCAGCATGCAGATTAGGACCTAGAAAAGTAGAAAAGAAGGATCGCCGGGACTGAGAAGCCTCGGTTAGGGCAAGTTCTCCTACAATAAAACTACTGGAGGTAGAGGGGTGTACCTGACAACGTCTGTGAAGATCGCAGCAAAAGGGTCTCTCGTTCCTCGACGGATGCGGCCTGGAAAATCGAGCCAAAGACCCGCGGATACCCGGCTTTCTGCTCGGTGATCCGATTGAGGCTTGGCTGGAGTCGTTGGATTCGTAGGAACTCGAGGACCTGCAAACGACCTGTCAGGGGTTAGAAAACTCACAAAGGAACAAGAAAACAAAGGAAAAAATAGCAAGGGAAGGCTTCTTTTGGAGTGGGCGTCCAGGGATCTGAGATGCTTGTTGGTAGCAGGAAGATGATTGCAGCACTGGGAAGAAGAACTCTCGCAAACCCCTTTATGCACACAGCAGGGTATCACACAACTCAATAGAAGAACTCAAGGTTTTCATTCATCAAAAATTCCCTCATACAAGAGGCTAGGGTCCCTTAAATAGACCCTTAACCTTGGGCTCCAAGTAAGGGTACATAAGTCTTTACATAAGAATCCTTTTCCCTCTCAAACCCTAGCTAGAAAATAAGGAAATATTAGGTAGAAAAATCCCTAAAATTTTTCTTGACTTGGTCAAGACTCCAAGGACGCCTAGGGGGGCGTGTTGGGCTTCTAGGAGCAGCAAAAGGCCGGCCCAAAGGGACCCGGGTGCATGGGTTTGGGCCTCTGGAAGCTGGGGTGGCCTGGTAGCCAGGTAGCAGGAATATTCCCTGGTATCTTGCTTCTTAGGGGCTTGGGCTTGGCACCTGGGCTTGATTTCATTGGGCTAGGATGCAGATGGACCTCTGGAATCATGGATTCCCTTATTTATGAATATACTTTGGCATCTGGAAGGGAATCTGGGCATCTGGAGGGCATCTGCAAGGAATCAGGGTTTCTGATTTTTCTCCTGGGGTCTTCAAATCTTCAAGCTGGGTTGGACTTGGGCTAAACTTCCATGTCTTCAATCTGGCTGGACTTGGTCTTCACTTGTATAATATAGTCTTGAGTCTTCAGTATGCTTGGACAGGACTCAAAAAAATAAAATTAGCTCAACATGAGCTAACTAGCATTGGACTGAACTAGCTCAACATGAGCTGACTAGTACAGAAGTGAAATAACAACTATAAATACTCAAATAACAACTAAAATGGATTCAGATGAGCTAAGCCCTTATTACAGATGGACTCATAAATTATTGATCAATTACAGAGGGTTGAGAAGCCTCTGCCTTATTCTGGTGCCTTTGGTGTCCGCACCACCCTTCGTGAGCAACTCTTTGGCAGAAAGGAGCTCCGCAGATGGTCATATTTAATGAAATGTCACACATTTCACTTGTATGTCATACTAGTGTCTCCACACTCCTTGATTAAGAGGACAACCAACAAATGTGACATACAACAACCTACACTTGATACATCGTCGTCCTATAACAATGTATCATTTGGTTGTGAACCAGTTTAAGAACTACTTGATATATCCTCTCTATATCAAACAATATAGTTCTAAGGACTCCATCATACAAGAGTTCATTTGAGGAAAATGTAAATATAATGAACAGCCAAAAATAACTTTTATTTATTAAGAATTCATATACAAAATACAAGATAGCACAACCATCTACAGCCTAGGCGATTGGCTTTGGGACACAATTCCCAGAAACTCCTTGATATGGCTGTTACGCTGACATGGTGTGTCACAGGTTCCGCCGGGCGTGGTCCGAACCACGTGGATTTTTTCGGCGGAACGGGATCAGCGAGCGAGGTCGGATGCGGGTCGACCTCGGTCGAAGTCGAAGCACTCCTCTGCCGCTCCGCTAAGTGTCCATCCAGGAGGGGTCCACCTCGGCTGAAGCCGGCAGCCCCCTTTGCTCCCTCGCCAGGTGGCGCCCGGAGATGGTTCCACCTCGGCCGAGGTCGAGCCAGGCCTTCCTGCTCCTTCATCGGATGGCACCCGAATACGGGTCCACCTCGGCCGAAGTCGAGCGCTCCTCCGCGCTCCGCCAGGTGTCCGCCCAAGAGGGGTCCACCTATGCCGAAGCCAACGGCCCCCTTTGCTCCCTTGCCAAGTGGCGCCCGGAAACGGTTCCATCTCGGCCGAGGTCGAGCCGGGCCTTCCTGCTCCTTCGCCAGATGGCACTCGGATACGGGTCCACCTCGGTCGAAGTCTACCGCTCCTCTGCCGCTCTGCCAGGTGTCCGCCAAGGAGGGGTCCACCTCAACCGAAGCCGGCAGCCCCCTTTGCTCCCTCGCCAGGTGGTGCCCGGAGACGGTTCCATCTCGGCCGAGGTCGAGCCGGGCCTTCCTGCTCCTTTGCCAGATGGCACCCGGATATGGGTCCACCTCGGCCGAAGTCGAGCGCTCCTCCGTCGCTTCGCCAGGTGTCCGCCCAGGAGAGGTCCACCTCGGTCAAAGCCGGCAGCCCCTTTTCTCCCTCGCCAGGTGAAGCCCGGAGACGGTTCCACCTCAGCCGAGGTCGAGCCGGGCCTTCCTGCTCCTTCGCCAGATGGCACCCGGATACGAGTCCACCTCGGCCGAAGTTGAGCGCTCCTCCGCCACTCCGCCAGGTGTCCGCCCAGGAGGGGTCCACCTCGACTGAAGCCGGTGGCCCCTTTGCTCCCTCACCAAGTGGCGCCCGGAGACGGTTCCACCTCGACCGAGGTCGTGCCGGCCTTCCTGCTCCTTTGCAAGATGGCACCTGGATATGGGTCCACCTTGACCGAAGTCGAGCGCTCCCCTGCCACTCCGCCAGGTGTCCGCCCAGGAGGGGTCCACCTCGGCCGAAGCCGGCGGCCCTTTGCTCCCTCGCCAGGTGGCGCCCGGAGATGGTTCCACCTCGGCCGAGGTTGAGCCGGGCCTTCCTGCTCCTTCGCTAGATGGCACCCGGATACGGGTCCACCTCGGTCGAAGTCGAGCGCTCCTCCGCCACTCCGCCAGGTGTCCGCCCAGGAGGGGTCCACCTCGACCGAAGCCGACGGCCCCTTGCTCCCTCGCCAGGTGGCGCCCGGAGATGGTTCCACCTCGGCCGAGGTCGAGCTGGGCCTTCCTGCTCCTTCGCCATATGGCACCTGGATACTGGTCCACCTCGGCCGAAGTCGAGCGCTCCCCTGCCACTCCGCCAGGTGTCCACCCAGGAGGGGTCCGCCTCGGCCGAAGCCGACGGCCCCTTTGCTCCCTCGCCAGGTGGCGCCCGAAGATGGTTCCACCTCGGCCGAGGTCGAGCCGGCCTTCCTACTCCTTCGCCAGATGGCACCCGGACACGGGTCCACCTCAGCCGAAGTCGAGCACTTCCCTGCCGCTCCGCCAGGTGTTCGCCCAGGAGGGGTCCACCTCGGCTGAAGCCGGCGGCCCCTTGCTCCCTCGCCAGGTGGCGCCCGGAGACGGTTACACCTCGACTGAGGTCGAGCCGGGCCTTCCTGCTCCTTCGCCAGATGGCACCCGGATACGGGTCCACCTCGACCGAAGTCGAGCGCTCCTCTACTGCTCCGCCAGGTGTCCACCCAGGAGGGGTCCACCTCGACCGAAGCTGGCCCTGCATAGAGAGGCCTCCGAGAAGCAGGGGCACGAGTTTCGAAACCACCACTCGGGCAGCGCATGCCGTGCCTCGTGAGGAGCGCCGGTACGGTCGGCGATGATGCGCGAAACCTCGTTTACATCGGCACGGCGGGTTCCGCAACCAAGAAGTGGAGTCCTGGCGGACAGGAGCCAGCAACGAACGTCGTCAATGCCTGGGAAGGAGAGCGCCTGCGCTTGGCTCAAGGCCTGGCCGGTGTCCTCTCTCTCCCCTTTTCTCGCTGGGCTCAGCAAGCAAGACAAGGAGACCACCGGGTTCCTGGACCCGAAGGGGAAAGGGAAAAAAGAGGGAGAGAGGAAAAGGTGAAAGCGGAGAGGAAGCCTCCTGGGGGTGGGAGGCCGGAGGCAATGTGATGGGATAAAAGGATGGGAAGAGCGGATAACCAGGTAAGGGGAAAACAGGCTGGGAAAAGGAAAGGCACCAAGAGTAGGATCCAGGGACCCGAGAGGGGAGTCCCTCGACGTAAGCTCGGTGAAGGAGCTCGGCCCAATTTCCACTCTTCCAAAGACCTCTTTTGTTAAGATCTTCTCTAAGTCTGGGACTCCTTCGGGGACCCACCTTAGGGATTCTGTTCCATCTTGCTGTTTTCTAACTTGACCGTCGGAGCTCCCTCACCGGGACCCCCGACCAGGGTTTCTGACCTTGTTTTGCAGGATCGGAAGCTCGGAGACCTCGAAGTGAGACTATCCGAGTCCGGTACCAGCTCTGAATCTACAAGCTGTGGCGGCGAGATCGGCAACACTCCTACTTGGACTAAAGCCAATCGATACAGAATCTCATTCCCATTTTTGTTTACAACAGTCGAACTCTTGAACTCCGATGGCTTTAGTGAAGGGGTCAGCCAGGTTCTCCTTTCCATCAATCTTCTGAAGGTCAATGTCGTCTCGTTCCACGATCTCTCGTACAAGGTGATAGTGCCACAGAATATGCTTTGTATGGTTATGAGACTTTGACTCTTTGGCTTGAGCAATGGCTCCAGTGTTGTCACAGTACACCAGAACATGACCATCAAGAGAAGGTGCCACTCCTAGCTCGCCAAGGAACTTCTGCAACCACACAGCTTCCTTCGCTGCATCTGATGCTACAATGTACTCTGCTTCACATACTACATCCGCCACAGTAGGCTACTTGGAACTTTTCTAGCAGACAGCTCCTCCGTTTAGGGTAAAGACAAAATGTGACACACTCTTGCTATCATCTTTATCTGACTAGAAACTGGAGTCAGTATATCCCACAAGTTTCAAGTCAGATTCTCCATAAATGAGCCATTGGTCCTTAGTATTTTGTAAATACTTAAGGATGGTTTTTACAACTTTCCAATGAGCTAGTATCTGCTCACTACACCTAGTGAGTATGCTACGTCTGGTCTAGAACTGTCATGGTATACATGATAGAACCCACTGCCGAAGCATATGGGATTCTACTCATGCGCTCTCTCTCCTCAAGAGTTGTCGCACAATTCCTTTTAGAGAGATCAATTCCAATGCTTATCGGAGATAGCCCTTCTTGGAGTTTTCCATGCTGAACCATTTCAGCACGGTGTCGATGTACGTAGACTGGGACAGTCCCAGAAGCCTCTTAGATCTATCTCTATAGATCTTCATACCTAGTATGTAAAAGGCTTCATCCAAGTCATTCATAGAGAACTGAGATGATAACCAGACCTTTATTCCTTGTAGTGCTGCGATGTCATTCCCAATTAAGAGAATGTCATCCACATACAGTACAAGGAATACAATCATAAAACCATTAGCCCATTTGTAAATGCAAGGCTCTTCTCAGTTCCTAACGAAGCCATACGACTTGATACACTTATCAAATCGCATGTTCCAACTCCTTAATGCTTGCTTCAATCGATAGATGGACTTTTGAAGCATGCACACCTTTGACTCGTCTATGGATGTGAACTCTTCAGGTTGTATCATATACACCTCCTCTTCCAGGTCACCATTTAAGAAAGCCATTCGGATATCCATTTGGCAGATTTCATAGTCAAAGTGTGCTGCTAAAGCAAGTATAATTCGAATGGATTTGAGCATTGCCACAGGAGAGAACGTCTCATCATAGTCAATACCATAACGTTGACGATACCCTTTAGCAACCAAATGGGCTTTGTAGGTCTCCACCTGCCCGTCTGCACCCCTTTTCCTTTTGAAAATTCATTTGCATCCAATGTGTTTTATCCCTTCAAGTGCATCAACCAATGTCCATACAATGTTGATCTCCATGGACTCCATTTCGGATTTCATGGCTCCAAGCCATTTCTCAGAGTCGGACCTCTGCAACGCATCTATATAGGTGATCGATACTCATTATTCTTATCGAGTTCAATGGGATCACCATCCCGGACCAAGAAACTGTAGTATCTGTCCGGTTGACACGGTACTCTACCGGATCTCCTTAATACTTCCTGAGTGGGCTCAGGGTGTGACTAATCACAGTCGATTCTATGTTGTCTCTTAAAAGTGTCAGTTCTTCTACTTGTTGAACTTCACTAAGTTCAATTTAGCGGCTACAGTCCCTTCACCAAGGAACTCCTTTTCCAAAAATATAGCCCTAAGACTGACGAACAACTTTTGTTCCTTAGCTAAGTAGAAGTAATATCCCTTAGACTCTTTTGGATACCCAACAAATAGACACCGGTCAGACCTAGGTCCAAGTTTGTCTGTTTTCAAACATTTTACATAAGCCGGGCACCCCTAGGCCCGAAGGTGTGAAAGTGTCAGCTTACGTCCAGTCCACATTTCATATGGTGTCTTACTAACGGACTTACTTGGAGCCCTATTCAGAAGGTAACAGGCTGATTCTAGAGCATATCCCTAAAAGGATATCTATAGAGAAGCAAAGCCCATCATGGACTGAACCATGTCTAACAGGATTCGATTCCTCCTTTCAGACACTCCATTTAATTGAGGTGACCTTGGAGGTGTCCACTGAGAGAGAATCCCATTCTCCTCAAGATATGTCAGAAACTCGTCGGAAAGGTATTCACCACCTCGATCGGATCGAAGGGTTTTGATACACTTTTTGGTTTGTTTTTCTACTTCATTATGATATCGTTTGAACATTTCAAATGATTCAGATTTATGTCTCATCAAGAAGATATAACCGTACCTCGAAAGGTCGTCTGTAAATGTAATGAAATAAACGTACCCATCCCTGGCACTAACATTCATGGGTCCACATACATCAGTATGTACCAGACTCAGAATTTCTTTAGCTCGTTCACCTTTACCAGTAAAAGGTGACTTAGTCATTTTTCTAAGAAGACAGGACTCATAGGTTGGAAGTGAACTATCTTCACTAAAATCGAGGAGAACCTCGATTTTCATCCTATTTATTCTGTTCCTGTTAATATAACCTAGCCTACAATGCCATAGGTATGCTTCGCTGACTTATCTATCCTAGGATGTTTGCTAGACATGTACATAACATTAACAAGTCACGATAGTACATAAATGCCATCACGCATTTGTCCATTCAAAAGTACATAACCATTCCAAATTATTTTGTAAATATCATTCTTTATTGATAGTTTGTAACCATACACGGTCAACTGGCCTACAAAAATGACATTCAAAACAAAAGAAGGACAAAAATGATACTCGTTAAAAATGATAGTACAGGACTCGAAAACAAGTTTAAGGACTCCCAATGCCAGAACTGGAACTCGGCTTCCATTTTCCACGTTCAAGAACCTCTTGCCATCCTCGAATCTTCTACTAACTTGAAGTCCTTGCAAAGAATTGCAAATATAAATTGGACTTCTTGTATCCAATACCCAGTTAGTAGTATTGCAAACAGAGAAACTACAAGAAGTTATTATATAAATACCTTGTCCAGGACCATCCTGCAGCTTCTCTTCTTGGACCTATTCAGGTCAAGGAACGCAATGTAAAGAAGACAGTTCCTCTTCCAATGACCCCGCTTCTTACAGAAGAAGCACTCCGCCTAACTTTGATCAGCCTTCACTTTCTTGGCCTGACTGGGCCCAGAAGCACTAAGCACATCTTTTCCTTTATTATTTTCTTCTTTCCTTTCTTAAAGGGACGATGCCCTCCAAAAGAACCTCCCACTAGATTCACCAAGCCTTTATTCAATTGGTGGTCTTTCTCATAAGTGTGCAACAATCCCAACATACCAAGGTAGTTGACTGCAGGCTTATTCATTCTGTAATGATTGAGAAAGTCTAGATAGAAGGAGGGGAGAGAATTCAAAATCGCATCTTTTCCAAGCTGTTCATGCAAGGGACATCCAAGCTTGCCCAGGCACTCAATCATCTCGATCATGTACAATACATGATTAGTGACCGAGGCCCCATCATGCATCCGTGCATTGTAGATGGCACAGGAGACCCTGTACCTCTCAACGTCGTCTGGTGTCCCGAAAGACTCCTTCAACATTTGAAGGATTTCTTTTGGCTGGGCTTCCTCGAATTTGTGACTGAACTCGTCATTCATCATCGCTAATATAATGCATCGAACAGTGGTCCTGTCAGAGAGCCATTTCTGATAAGTGTCTCTGACCGAACCCCGATCATTGGCAACAGGAATCTCAAGTGCTGGATCCGATATCACATACAGGATCCGTTCATGCTCCAGGACAATCCTGAGCCTTCAATATCAGCTATCGAAGTTGGGTCCATTGAGCTTCTTGTTGTCGAGAAGAGACCGGAGTGACATGTTGGAAGACATCTGAAAGTAAAACCAAAACTAATTAGTATATATGAATTATTAACCTAAAGACATGGACTTTAGTCTAAAGGTCCCTCCCACTATTTTGCACAGATTGGTAGCCTCTACCTCCAATCTGAGGAATTACTTAAATTCCTTAGTGGGTACTAGAGTTCAATAGACAACACATGAGCCCGACTTTGGCTGGCCCACCCATGCATGTCTAAAGGTAAGTTCTTCAACCGATTACTTCTCTAAATAACCTCTAGTAATTGGGTTTTGCCCCAAGAAGCACTTAAATCGGCCTTTGGGCCTCCTATTGAAGGTCCTGGTTAGGTCCAACCATTAACATGACAAAACACAATGCTTCTAACTAACGAATAGTCAAGCCCGACTTTGGCCGGCTCACCTGACCACTGTTAAGAGAGTTACACTAAGCCATCATATTAGGAACAACAATTCCAAGAGCCCGATGAACACCCGATCTTTGGATTTGTCGATGAACACCGAACTATTGGATACATTACTATCCCACTTTATGAGAGGCTAGGACTTGGTTATCTCCATAACTTTATCCTTTTAAGGACCTAATAATTTTGAGGGTTTTTAAATAATGTGACAGACGAAGAGATGAGAAGACATGGACCAACCTCCGACTGACCACATCAGTAATCTAAGAGGATTACACATAACTAATAATCCATGGGCACCTAAAGTTAGTCAAGACTGATTAACCTTGGGTGACAAGGGCTAATACATAACTAATGATCTATGGGCACCTAAAATTAGTCAAGACTGATTAATCTTGGGTAACAAGGGCTAACACGAGTCAATGAGCTATCTAATCAATCCTGATTGACCATATTGGCTAGGTAAGTGAGATCATGGGTCGGGTTCCGCCTTAACCGTCTTGCCTTAGATACCAACAGAGTTGGCCAAGTAAGAGGTAGCCCCAAAGAACCATGATCACAATGCCAAACTTACCTCGACACCAATCGATTCATCACACTTGATTAGACTAGCCTAAAGACTCCGGCTTTTCACTGAGCCACAAATTATATCCATTTAGATTATGGACTAATCAATCTAACTATCAGATAGATCTAGAGAAGAAATCCTAACTCAACATTTGATTAGATTAGTTCTCTAATTAGTCCAATGCATCTAAACTTAGGTCTAACCTAATTAAAGACCTAATAGAAGCTAACCCATGATCCTTAAGGCTTATTGAAATGACTTAAAATCTTTTGAATCATATTCCTAGAGTTCTTAGTCATTCTTAATTCTTAATTAAGTTCAACAGTCTCAAATAAATTAAAATAATTTTAATTTATCATGTAAAATAATTTTACAACAAATCAAAATTTGAATTCACCGTATTTCAGAATTTTCATCCCAAGTGTCGACACTTCAAGAACAAGAATCGACTCAAGGCTTGAGATAGGAAAAAGAAAATAGAATGATCTATTTTCTAGACATGCTAATGTGTCGACACTTCGAAGGTCAAGTGTTGACACTTCAGGGTCAAGTATCGACACTTCAAGGGCAAGTGTTGACACTTCAGGGTCAAGTGTCGACACTTCATAGGCAAGTGTTGACACTTCAACCTGTCTTAGAAGAAAAATAAAAATCATATCTCAGAAAATCTTTTCATGAGTCGACACTTCAAAGGCCAAGTGTCGACTCACAACCTGAGACAATGAAAAACAGTAATTTCAAATCCAAAGTTTCATAAAACTTTCAATCAAAATAGATCAAAACAATCATTTTAGATCTTATCTAAAGTTATTTTATGATCATGTCATTAGATTAAAACAATTTTAACCTACAATTATCTTTCTTCTTATTGTCCTTTTTAAGAGTCAATCACAGCGGCACCCCTACATGCCATAGAAGACCCCATTGAATGGAAAGAGAGGATCTTGCAGCCCTACTTCTCTCCTATGACCGGACGGCCATGGTGAAGCCTCAATCCAAGTACTTAAGAAAGAAAGGGGATGTTATTAGCATGCTAGCATCATTATACTACAAAAAGGAACCTGGCTCTAATACCATTGAAGGTGAAAAGTACCTACACCTAGCATATAATATACAAAAAAATAGGGCAGAAAGATATGCATTTTAAAATATTTTTAAAGCATGCATAGCGGAAGGCTCGGTAGATAGATATAAACGATCTATCGATCTGCCCACAAAAGGATCTAGCATAATGAACTAGCATGCATGTAACATCAAAGCAAGAGAAACAACAAATATAAAAGTACCTACCTTTATACAAGAGAGAAGCAGTGGAAGTGATGTAAGAAGGAGGAGGGTGCTCGAGCCACACCGTGTCTGGCCTCTACAGGATATCCATACTTGAGCTTGACTCTGATCAACTTCCTCGGAGTGCAAGCTCTTCGGGATCCTTGGCCGATCTTCATCTTCCAGGAAGACTAGGAGGAGAGCGGGAACCCCTTCCCAAAACTCTCTTTCCAAGACCTAGCTTGACTGCTAGGATGCTCACACCCAATTCCTAGAACTCTCATAACCCTTCTCTATCTTCTCTCTAATAGTGTTGTAACTTGTAATCCTTGTAGCCTATATAATGACCCTCATTTATAGGTGTAGCCAAGAGAAGGAGAAAGAGGAAGGAGGAGAGATGAGGGGAGAGAATGGGGGAGAGGATCAAGGCCATACCAAATGGGTCCAACCCATTAAGGTAAGTATGACTTTCATATCATATAACCTTGGAGCCAAAATTAGTTTGAATTCGAAATTCAAACCATGTCAAAACTTGTCCAAAATCCTCTCATGAAATCCTTCCAGAATTTTGTTCGTCACAGGAAGTGTCAACTCACAAAAATTGCCAAGTGTCGATACTTCACCAAGTGTCGACACCTGTAAAATTTCAAGTGTCGACACTTGGAACCTGGTCAATCAAATTGACCTCTGGCGATGTCAAATGATTCTCAATCGTCGATTAGACAAAAGATCAGATAGAAATCCTCTATGATGTGTGACCCCATAGGTTCGAACACTAAGCCATTAGCATTGGAATATTTTCAATACCAGTCAAAGTCCTCATCTAGCAATGATACCCGACATCCAGATAGGTCGAAGATGCAGAGCACCTCACA
The DNA here is from genome assembly GCA_021397845.1 of Areca catechu. Lineage (NCBI taxonomy): Eukaryota > Viridiplantae > Streptophyta > Magnoliopsida > Arecales > Arecaceae > Areca > Areca catechu. Next base: position 188,914,999 of record CM038051.1, read on the forward strand.
AGAACCTCTGGCATATGGTTGCCACATAATTCATTCCTTTGACCTCACAATGCTTAGGATGACCTAGGGTTAGACTGCCAACCCTAATTTGGTTTATCCAAATTATGTCTCAACCTCACAAGTTCTGTGACTCCTCACAAGAACTACCCTAGTCAAGGTTTTGCTGAATTGAGACATAATGAGTCATTCACTCTAAACTATTTGGAGAGGTCAATTCCATCTTGATCCACCAGCGCTCTTCAAGTACTTGACTATACCCATAAACCTTCCATCACTGGATTAGAAATACAGGTAGTCCGGTACCAAAGTATAGTGAGTTGCTTGCAAGCTACCATGGTGACCTCAGGTCTGAGGGACACATATATCCATATTCCTTCGCGAGCAACCCTTTGGTAGAAGGGAGCTCCGCAGATAGTCACGTTCAGTGAAACATCACACATTTCACTTGCATGTCACACTAGTGTTTCCACACTCCTTGGTTAAGAGGATAAACAACATATGTGATATACAACAACCTACACTTGATAAATCGTCGTCTTATAATAATGTATCATTTGGTTATGAACCAGTTTAAGAACTACTTGATATATCCTCTCTATATCAAACAATGTAGTTCTAAGGACTCTATCATACAAGAATTAATTTCTGAAAAATATAAATATAATGAATAGCCAAAAATAACTTTTATTTATTAAAGAATTCATATACAAAATATAAGATAGTACAACCGTCTATAGCCTAGATGATTGGCTTTGGGATATAATTCCCAATATATAGGCATATTTACCAAACCATGTAAATTTCTGATCTTTTTTGTGCATATTTATTTATGCCTTTTGATGTATTTAGTGAAATGCTTGAATGAGATAAAATTCTAATTTAAAAAATCTAAAGCGATCTAATCCAGTGCACACAAACCCAATAGTTACATATCACAACTATCTCAACAATTTCAATTGGGATCTTAGATGCAATGTCCAACAATCCAAATTCTTAAAAGCACTTTCGGCAAAAGGCAAGAAGATCTAAGATTGACTCTTCGCGGCATTTAGCCTTGCTCTATATTTTAGTTTCTCATTGTTAAATAAAACTTGATGTAAATCCAAATTTGGGGGAGTTACCTTGGAAAATCCTTAAAAAATAAAATTATTAGGATCCATAGACTTGAATACATATTTTCCAATTCTAAAGACTCTTTAGGTCGTATGGACAATCATGATGGAAAGCACACAAAGAAATCCTACATTCAAGTACTTTGATTCAAGAATAGGATGAAAGAGAGTGCTCTTTTAGTGTCTCTCTTTTTTTTTGAAAAATTTCAGATGTTTTCTCTCTTTCGAAGTCTTTTTGATGTGTATTCTTTTTGAAAGGAGAATTCTAACAATATGATGAAGAGTGAAGGAGAAACTACATGGTAGTTTCTTCTCTCCTCTAACTAGTTCTTCTGACATTTGAATTCTTAGATAATCTTGGTCGGGCTAGCTTATCATATATAGTTTAATTAGATCCAAACTCCAACATCTCTCGCTCACACATGATGGATTTAATAAAATCCAAAAATATCTGTACAAGAACAACTCTCAATTTTCGTTCAAATTCAATATCATTCATACTCAACAAATGAATCATGTCACCCATGAGCACACCTACATCTGGGAGCTCAATGCTATGTACCTATCTATGGCTATGACCCAAAAGAAAATTATTGTTAGAATAATTGTGCTCGCTATGTCCCAAACACATTTTGTTACATTAGTTAAAGTATATCCAATTCCTCTAAGATTATGCTTGACTTTCTTTTCCTCATCATGTATCCAAAATCATGTTTAAGCTATATCAAGGTAATGATTAATCGATTGATAAATACATATCGTAGATATAATTAATAATGGTCTTCCTTTTGCACTTATGCATCTTAGTTTCAAATCAACCACCTTCCTAGACATATTCCATAAGGCTAAATTATTTCATGACTATTGGAAATATGCTAAAGTAGTGAACATTATAGTCTACCACTTTTAAAACATAATTGAAAGTCACATAAGGCACTAGTTATGGTTATTTTTGAATAGTATGCCTCAAAAAGGAACTTACACAATGAAAATACAAGAAATATTATTTAATCACTGACTTTCCTTATGAGTCAAACTATAATATGAGTTATACTATGGTGGTTTCTCTGAAAGAGCATACATCTATCTGCTAATCATTACCACCTATAGATCTTGATCTAGTTACAGCTTCATATTGCATATTCACATGCAACTAGTTCGAGTTCTTTATTAGCTTATTATTAACAACACTTAATGAAGTACTCATATTCAATTTTGCCCTGACTAATATAATTGTGGGACTAGCATGTTTTGTTCATGAATTACGTATACATATGTTAAATGTGGATCTCATCTTGACTCAAGCAAAGGCAACACATGACCTGAGAGTTAATTTTGCTTATTTTAGCTTTCTCTCTCAATGTCAAACAAGTACATTGGTAACATTGCATTCACAATGTTCGATATCATAATGTCTTATCTCAACTAGCTCTCCTAGTGCCTGAGGTGATCGATTGCTTGTGCAAAAAAGCCAACCTAAGCCTAGTAACATAGTTTTACTATATATGCATATGTGCTAGTTTTATAAAAAATTTGTCCCATTCAATTATAAAATATAATATAATATAGAGCAAATGTCAATTCATTAATAACAAAATGTTATACATTAAAGTCATAGTTATCTATAATAATATATTTTTCCACTAAACTTTATGCAATTTTAGATATTCAATATAAGATAAGAATACATCATTAGAAATAAATTTAGTAAAATGATCCATAATAATCATATACATGCATGGAAATATATTTTAGGATCACTTCCTTTTCTACTTCTGTCTCTAGCAATATTATTTTTAGTATTAATATGCTTCATCCTGCTATGATACTTAGGATCCTTCGCATATACAATAGTTGCTTGGCTATCACAGATGAACTATTATAGATTTACAGCACTAGCTACATTACTTAGACTTTATAAAAATTTTCTAAGCCAAATTGTACCCTACACTATGACTGAATAAGCAATAAACTTAGCCTCCATCATAGACAAGGCTGTACATATTTGTTTCTTGCTATTATAAGAGATAACTCTATTATTAAGCAAGAACCACATCCTAAAGTTGATTTGCACTCATCCAGATTTCTTGCTTAATTAGCATCAAAATAATCACTCAAGCCTAAATTATTTTCCTGATAAAATAATTTAAGTATCTTTAAGATATCCCATGATCCTTTTAACCGCCTTTGAATGCAACTTTTCGAGATTAGCTTGATAACAGCTCACCAATCGATGGCATAGCAAATATTAGGCTATGTACACATCATAGCATATAGCAAATATTCAATAGCATTGGAGTAAGGGAATTGGCCATTTCTTTTTTCTCTTCTGGAGTCTTAAAATATATTTTAAGATTTAGGCCTTCATCTCTTACAATGGGATTATCTATGGAGTTATAGTCTTGCATATTAAATCACTCTAAAATCTTTTTAATATGAGGTTCTTGCATCTTTCTTGAATGATCCTATAGATTTTAACACTAAGCACATAAGTTGCCTTCCCTATGTCATTCATTTCAAAATTTGAAAATAGTTATTCTTTTATGATAATAACAAACTTCCTATTATTTCTGGCTAATAAAATATTATTCACATATAATGATATAATCATAAATTTATCTTCAAAATGTTTGATATATATATAATAATCTTCCTTGATCATCATAAACTCATAACAAGTTATAGCTCCTAGCTTTTTATAACAAAACTTACAAGTTGCTCCATGTGGATTTTCTCATCCAGTTTTTTTTTGAAAAATGTTGTCTTAACATCCATCTAATATAATTCCAAATTTAGTTGTGCAACGATGGAAAGCATAAGGTGAATGGAAATAAATCTAACTACTGAAGAAAAGATTTCTTTATAGTCTATACCCTTTGTTGGGGAATCCCAAAGAGTGCAAAATATGAATCCCCATCCAAGAATGCAATGCTGACAATGAAGTCGATACCACAGGAGAAAAAATAAAGAGAAAAAAAAATTAACATGGATCAGCTTAAGGTCTATCTTTATAGGACATGCAACTTCACTATAAGAAAATCTACAAAATACAAGAGAAAATAATATACTCTCAACTCTCATACATCAATCTCTAAACAACAAACACAAATCTCTCACAAAGGCTCTCAAAACCCTCAAGGAAATACTCCAGCGATCACCACAAAAAATCTTTGATCGTTTGCCCTTTTAAAGGCCACAAAAATGCATTTTTTCTCGTGTATCCCCCGTGCATAGCTTGCATACGTTGCGCATGGACATGCATCAACCCCTCGCGAGCCCCCTCGCATATGCCACATGAATGCACACTAGCCATGCATGTTCACACGTGGACCGCAAGATCGCGCTTGTGCACCATGCATCTTCTATGAGCCATGTGCATGCTTGTAGACCGAATCAAGGTGCCAACCAACAAATCTCCATCTCAACTCGATATTTGGCCTCTATATATTTTGAGAGTTTGTGAATGATCTCCCCTCTTATGTTCTGGGATAAATGCCTAGTTGCTCATGGATGGCCAAATATGCGAGTCAAGCCAATGAGATCAAGCAACTAGGCATTTATCCCAAGGCATAGGAGCAAGATCATTCACAAGCTCTCAAAATCATGTGAAGGCTAAATATCAAGTCAAGCTGAAGATTTGTTGGCTAGCACTCAATTTGGCCCACAGGCATGCGTGCGACCCATAGAAGATGCATGGTCCATGCATTGTGTACAAGCACGACCGTGCAGTCCACTTGCAAACATGTGTGGCTAGTGCACATTTGCGCAGCCTACGTGCAGCATACACAGGAGGGGCTTAAGAGGGGTTGACATGCAGTCCATGCATATCATACACGGGCTATACGCCGGTGATATGTAGAAAAAATATATATTTAGGGCCTTTAAAAGGGCAGACGGTCAAAGAATTTTCTTAGCGGTGGCTGGAGTATCTCCTTGAGGGTTTTGAGAGCTTTTGTGAAAGATTTGTGCTTCTTATTGAGAGATTGATATATAAAAGTTGAGCGTATGTTATTTGCTCTTGTATTTTGTGGATCTCTCATAATAAAGTTGCATGCCCTTGTGGAGGAAGGCCCCGAACTGATCCACGTTAATTTTTTTTTCCTTTTTTATCTCTTCATCCTTTCTCTTATGGTATCAACATCATCATCGACGTTGCATTCTTAGATGGAGATTTGTATTTTGCACTCATATAGATTCCCCAACACCCTTTTGTTTAGTATAACATTTTGCCATTAGGCGAACCTTATGTTTTTCAATAGATACATCTACCTTCTTGAGAACCTATTTATTCATAATTGCCTTACTATTCAATAGAAGATCAACCAAGTTCCAAACATGATTTGCTTTCATAGACTTTATTTCTTCTTTCGTTACTTTCTTCCACTCTTCTTTTGTAGGGCATGAGAAAGTCTCTCTAGCTATTTTAGGGAATATCAAAATGATGACCATAGATACTTTTATGAGCACTTTTATGTAACATAATTCTTGTTGAATTAGTCCACTAGATAATGCGCTGCTCTCACCTGGTTCGCGAGTTGAGGCAATTCCTCGTTTGCCTCAACTTGTTGTATAGGTGCACAACTAATATCAAGATCTCCTATCTTGAAAAATCGGAAATCCTTATCTTTCTTGCCCTCACTATGAAAGTCACTTTTTAAGAACATGATATCTTATGATTCAATTTTGATCCAATTTCTACCAATCAGTTCAATAATAAATATATATCCTTTGGCGTGCGGGGTCAAAACTCAGTGCACTGATGCACATGCTCGCATGATATTAGCATGCTGATGCACATCCTAAAAACAAACCTTTTTTTAAAGTAACATGATGTGAGAAAAAGTGGTCAACACACCAGTGCAAAAAATAAAATCATGGTCAAATAGTTAGTAGAAGCACCATGTGGGAAAAAGGCTGTGCTCGCGATGCGCTATCATGTGAATGCACGTGATCTTCTTCTTCCTTAGAATAAGATTTCACTTGGAATTTGTGAAGAGAAAGACTTCCAATATGGAACCCCAAAAAAAAGGCATATAATATACCATTGGAAAGCTTATTTTGAGAGGTTTCTAATGGTACCAATATTCAAATAAAATAATGATAATGTGAGAAGATATGTTTAATCAAAATTTTGATCTTTTAATTTATAAATCATTATATCTTACATTGTAAAAGGTGTTAGTCCATGATGATTTCTAGATTAAAAGAACACATATAGAAGAGCATACTTCTACAAAATCTTGGCCAGCATAAGGTATAGAAAAAGTGCTATTAAGTAGGTTTTAAGAAGCCTAGGATTGCAAAATAAGATAAAAACAATATGGCATTCAACCATGAGACTTCTATAATAGACTATAATTCAAACATAGAACATGAATTTAACCTTTAAGGCTTTGATAACAATGTCAAATAAAATTTGATGTAAATTTGGATTTTGGGAAGTTACTTTAGAAATCTGCAAAAATTGAAACTATTATGATCCGTAGGGTTGAATCATGTATTTTCCAATTTTGAGAGACTCTTCCGATCGTATATGCAATCATAATGGAAAGTATACAAAGAAATCCACCGGTGCCTTGATGCATGAACAAGATGATGAGAGAGTATTTTCTAGTATCTCTCTTCGGTCTCTTTTAAGAAATTTTGGATGTTTTTCTCTATTAAAATCTTTTTGACATGTATCCTTTTTGAAAGGAGAGTTTTGACCGTATGAGGGAGGAAGAAAGAGAAACTAGCTGTAGTTTTTTCTCTATTCTAATTAATTTCTCTAATATTTGAATTGCCCATCATGGGCGGCCCAACCAAATCCAAAACACAACACTCACGAACTATACTTATCTTCTTGAAGGCACAATGGAGGCTTCTTTAAAGCAATTTTACTTCTCTAAGATCCTTAAAAACTTGAAACCAGAATAATGATAGATTCAACCTCTTATTAATGCGGGACAACCTGATCTAGGAATGCAAAGATGGGACTAATGTAGATATTATAATTATTATTATTTTTTCATTATCAGTAAACTAAAATTATAAGTCAAAATTAGTTAATTATTTTTTTTAATATGGAAAGGATTGAGCTATAATCAGATTCTTTTTTTCAAATAACTACAAGCAACATTGGAAGCTCTAGATCTTAAAAAAATAAGATCGTGGATAATTGAGAAACTACCTGTAAGTTTAGGCTAAGCACAAATAATTAATATAAAAATCTAATAAAATTAAAGAATAAAGTTCACTACCAATATCAGTTAAATATTTTTAAGTGGAAATGATGCTCACAAACTTGATCATGGTCAAAATTGGAAGAGGAGGCACCGATCAAGTTGGGTTGCAATCCTGGCTGGATGGCAAGTCCGATAAAGTTCTTGGACCTGGAATGCTAAAAAATAATGATTACAGTCAGAATTTTTTTAAAAAATAGAACAAGGTTAGTTCCGATCCAATAAATCCAAAATTATAGTTGGTACGGTTTTTTTGGAATTGCTTTGAAAAGCATGCAGACTCTTCGATCGTGCATGCGCTTCCATGTCATGTGATCAGGATGATCAGGAACCAATGATGTTGAAACCTGAAATGTTGATTTAAAAATCCATTTTTTTCACTTTTTTCTTTTCTTTTCTTTTTTTTTTTTTTTTTTTCCTTTTGGCTTGAAGTTGGTTAAGAATGCAGGCTTTGCACTCATGTCATGCCAAGGCTCCCTTGGGTGCCTTCATGAGAATGCCAAACAAGGGACCGGATTCAGAGGAAGATTCGATGGGGTTTTCGCCAGCTATCTCGAAGGAGTCAACGTTAGAGTGGGGCGGTATGCATGGTCGACGGCACGGAAAGATGGCCCATCGAAGAAGTGGCATGGCAGGAGGATGGGACTGGTTTCGACTAAGGAAAGTGGATTTGATGGTGGGCTCTTGATCTTCTTCTCAGTATAGAGGTTAGAGGAGACTGTGGACTCGATTGCTCGTTGGTAGTGGCGGGGGAGGAGACGGAGTCGGCGGTGGCATGGTCAAAAAGAGGAGCAGTTTTCTAGTGGTGATTGGATGGCTGTGGTTGTTGGTGGACGAGTGGGCAACGGTCAAGAGTGTTCGGGGATTGATTTTCAGACTAGTGGAAGGAAGAAGAAGATTAGGGGGAAGAGGAGAGAGAGAAGAAAGAGGAGAGAAAGAAAAAGAGGAAGAGAGGAAGAAAATAGGGGAAGAAGAAGAGAGGGAAGAAGAAATCCCAGGGAGAGGAATTCGCTGGGGAAGAGAAAGGAAGAGAGAGGAAGGGGAAGGAAGTAGAAAAAGAGGAAGAAGAAGAAGATTAGGGGAAGAAGAGAGAGAAGGGGACGAGGAGATAAAGAAGAAGAAGAAGAAGAAGAAGAAGGAAAGAAGAGGAAAGAAGGGAGTCGGGAGTTAATGAAAATTTTATTCAATTCTTGTCCATCTTCTAATAATACAAAGGACTCTTTATATAGGCATTAGTCCTCTACAAATTGGAGACTGAAACTCTAGGACTCTCCAACAGATTGAAGACTTGATTAAATAAAATTTTAAAACTCAAATCAATCTGAAATAATTAACCTAATCTACAACAGACTCCAGACTAATCCAATGTCATGCTCTGAGATCCATGCATGAGCTGGATACAAGAATAATAAAAAAAAAAATATGCCCAATCCCTATACACCCACATAAAATAAAAAAAATAAATGTCTACTCAAGGATGTGCATCAGGATTTGTGCTGGGCGATGTCCTCATCATTCTCCTGGACTGGAGAGAACTCGACTCCGTCGAGTCAAGTTCCATATTACTCTGATAATACTCAAGAATATCAAGATCAATCCGTTGCAATTCTTCTCGGATAATCCATGTGTCCTCAAACTCATGGTGGCCTTGCCATCTCACTAGACATCTCTGATATCCATGACTCCTAGTAGAAATGACCTGCTCATTCAGAATCTTCTCAATCTGATCATGTCTTCGAGAAACTCTTAGGTGTGGACACTCGGGTGGGGATTCCCTCTCATCAAAAGAACTAGCTTAAAAGGATAACTGGGTATTGATATTGATTCTTTATATTTTATTAGATCTGATATATTAAAGATAGTGCTAATGCCATAATCAGATGGTAGATCTATAATATATGCATTTGATCTCAATTCTTTAAGATCTTAAAAGGGCCTTGATGGGGAACACAGGACATGTAATTGATCATCATAAAGAAGGAAGCAATTTTAGATTAATATGAGTATGATATCAGATTTTATGATGCTTATATTCCCGAAAGCGAGTTAAGGAACATGCAAGTTAACCTATGATGATCAAAGCTACAATTCTCACAAAGTTTAACCTTCAAAGAAGATAAAGAAAACAGGATCACTAGGATTAAGAAATCCTAACTAGAACATGCTCGATCTATCCTTCAACAAAATAGATTTAAGGGAAGGGAAGGGTTTGGAATACCTGGCAACATTATCCTTTTTCTTGAAAATAGCGGGATTACACAATCTCTCGAAGGATGCACCTGGATGAAGAAGCTAGGTTTTCCTGAACTCCTGCTTCAGACTAGTGGTTCAGTTATCAAAGACAACATCCTCTGCAGGGAGTAGTACCTGAGGGATCCTGCAATACCAAGGAAAAGTGATCCTTCAATTAGGAAAAGCAAAGATGTGTAGCAAAGGACACGAGAAGATGGGAGAGAAGATGGAGAAGGCTTGAAGATGAAGCCATGGCTTGATGGGGATCCTAAAGGGCTTAGGGATGCTTGGACTCCTGGCTGGAAGGAAGAAGCCTGTGTTGCCTTGGACTGGAGGAGAACTTGGTGGCCTAGGGTTTGGTGGAGGGATGGTTGGCAACCTAGGGTTGGGATGGAAGGAAGAGGGCGACTAAGGTTTTGGATGGAAGGATGGGGCGGCCTAGGGTTTTGATGGTGGCGGCCTGGTGAGGATAAAGATGCTTGGGGGTTGGGGAGGGGCGACTAGGACTAGGGTTTGAAGATAGAAGATAGTAGTTGATTGGTTTGGGCCTCTCACCCTCTCCCTTATGAAGTGTCAATGCTCACAAGCACGGAAATGAAAGAAGCAAACTCAAGTTTCTCATTCATTTAATTCATCATTAATTCTTTTATAAGAGGGAGGAGGGGTATTTATAGATCACCCAGTCCTTTTCCTGTCAAAGTTGGAGTACAAAGTTTGAGTGGGATTAGGAGGCTTGATTCCTTGTTGGATTGGGAGGCTTGACTCCTTGTTGAACTTGGAGGCTTGACTCCTTGTTGGACTGGGAGGCTTGACTTCCTTGTGGGCCTGGGATGCCAACTCTTGGAAAGCTTGGGTGGCAACTCCTTGTGGGCTTGGGCGCCAATTCCAGGTGAGCTTGGGGCGGCAACTCCAGGTGGGCTTAGGCGCCAATTTCAGGTGGGCTTGGGGTGCATGAATTCTTCATTCCTTGCTTCAGTGGGGTCTAGTGACTCTCCTGATCTAGTGACTCTCCTGGTTTAGTGACTCTCCTTTTGGACTTGATTTGAATGAAAGAATTCAAACTTACATAACTCAAATGAACAAATGTACTCAAACTTACAGGACTCAAATGAACAAGTGTACTCAATTGACTCACTTTATTACAGGACTCAATTTTTATTACAGGACTCAAGTGACTCTGGACTCAACTGAAAAAGTGATAGACTTCCCAACACATTAATCAAAGATCCAAATGGAGCCCTGCAATCTTTGTCTGATCCTAGTGCCCTCACCAGGCCTACTCCTCGACATGTAGTTTCTTAACGGTTCCAGAAGGAAATCGCTCTGGCCTAATCCGTATCATAACATAATCCTCTACTGCAAAATCATAAGCTCGTCTATATGAATCAGCTAACTATTTATGGATCTGATTGCTGACATTAATTTTATTAATAATTTCTTTATACATATCTCTTGCATGATGTATAAATGCTTTGCCTGATTCAGATATCCTAACATGCATGGATAATAGGTATATAATATTATTTTTTTATTTTTTTATTATTTTTTTAAGTTTGTGCATTCACCATATTTTTTTTCTTTGTCAAAGTCCATAACTTATTGCTGATAAGAGATTCACATCAATTTCGGTATCTACATCTATTTCGTACCATATGACAAAAATGTAGGCCTGATTGAACTAAATTCACTTTCTAGGTTTTAGACTTAATTTGTTTTTGTAAATTATAAAACCTGAAGGTCTCGTGATCTGAGTATAGGATAAATTCTCGTAGAAGCAGATAATGTCTCCAAAACTTAAGAACGTGTATTACAGCATAGAATTCTTTAGGATAGACAAGATTCAATAAACATCTATGCTTAAGAAGGATAGATGGAGCACTTATTTAGGCCATTTTATAAGAACTTGAGTGGTCTACAGGTACTAAATCTTGATGTGAAATATTATTAGGAGAGGTATCATCAATGCAGCTACTACTATTAATGTTTTCTGTGCATATGTTTTAATCTTAACTATTAAAGGTATGAAGAGCAGCAGTATTGTTCCCATCTTTAATTTTTTTAAGTTGGTTTAATATGCATTCAACTTCTAATTATTCATCAAGTGTAGTAGTAATTTAGATTGTATCATAGCTATCATAGATGTTCGCTAATTCAGGATCCACTTTATAAACATCTACTTCAGGTTTATTTTTAAGATCTTCATTTGTAGGCTTTCTTATAAATAGTATGGTTGGGCACTTACTGGTAGTATGGTTTAGTCCCTTACATAAAAAAAATATTGAATTTTGAAATCAGCCTTCTTAATTAATTGTGCCATAGGTCTAAAATTAATCTGGTCATTATTAGCCCAATTTTGTTCTAGTTTTTTTATTCTTAATCCATGCTTTTGAAAAAGGTCAGTCAGATTATCAACTTTTTCAGTAAGGGCTTGAAGGGATGCAATTATTTGGTTAGGATCCATCTTACTATCTGGCTTTGAGGATTCAGGTTGGTATTTTGTTCCTGACCTGATGGTCATACATGCATCACCATCAAGTTCTCTATTGAATTTTCGGAATGCGGTAATCAATGTTTTCATTAAAATCTAGTACCAATCTAGGAACCAATTTTAAAATTTTCAGAAATAGGTTTCTTCCTTTTTTAGTCTAGTTTTCAGATCTACAAATTTTATAATTTTTTTAATAATCCTATCAATAGGAATTGTCAAAAGAACATGTATTTTGTAGTTCTACAGATTATAAATTTCTGCATGTACAATCAGAAGTTTTCGATCAAACTGGCATGAATCCTAAAGTAGTTTCTTAAATTTTTATACGTAGAATTTTTTTAATTTGAGTCTAGTTTCTAGAGACACTAATTTTATAATTTTTTGACTCTCCTAGAAATGAGACTTTACTTTTAAATAAAAGTTGCTCAAAATTCTAGGTTACAGAATTTCAGAATAGAGGGTAAGAATTTAATTTAAAATCTGGTATAGATTTTAAAGTAGTTTTAGGAATCTGCAATCATAGAATCGTTCGGCTGCGAGTCTATTTTCTAAAAAAGTAAATTTTAAATTTTTTTAATTTTTTTATGAAGAGGAATTTCTAAAATATTAAAGGATGCACAGGGTATGATATTTTTTTTCAAAAAAATATAAATATATCTAACCTAAACTAAGCTATGCTTTGATACCAAAAACTTAATGCAGGATAGCTTGATCTAGGGATGCAAAGATGGGACTAATGTAGATATTATATATATATATATATATATATATATATATATTAATTATCAGCAAACTAAAATAATAAGTCAAAATTAGCTAATTATTTTTTTTGAATAAGGAAGGGATTAAGCTATAATCGAATTCTTTTTTTTCAAATAACTACAAGCAATGTTGGAAGCCTTAGATCTTAAAAAAATATGATCATAGATAATGGAGAAACTACTCGTAAGTTTAGGCTAAGTACAAATAATTAATATATAAATCTAGTAAAATTAAAGAATAAAGCTCACTACCAATATCAATTAAATATTTTTAACTGAAAAGGGTGTTTACAAACTTGATCGTGGTCAAAACTAGAAGAGGAAGTGCTGACCAAGTCGAGTTACGATGCTGGCTGAATGGTGAGTTCGATAAAGTTCTTGAACCTGAAATACCAAAAGATAATGATTGTAATCAGAATTTTTTTAAAAAATATAATAAGGTTAGATCTGATCCAATAAATCTAAAATTATAGTTGGTGCAGTCTTTTGGAATTGCTCTAAAAAGCATGTAGACTCTTCGATCATGCATGCACTTCTATGTCGTGTATAGGGCTAGAAGTAGGCTCAGGCCAGTTCGATAGGCTTCGGGCTGGCCTAACATCAAGCCAGGTTTCGAGCTAGGTCCGAAGCAAATCAAGCCGGGCTTGGGCCATATAATAAAGTTCATTAAATTTTCAGGTCGGGCTTGGGCTTCTCTTTGGCCTGACTCGAAGCTGGCCCAAAAAGACCCGGCCCAAACCAAGCCTGAAAAAAGGCCCGGCCCGACCTAAATTAGCCAGCTTGTTAAGTTTTATAAACCCATTTTTCCTTTTCTTTGGTCTTAGAACCTCTTCATTCATTTCTTCCTTTCTCATGGTATATAGATTTAGTCATTCCAGCAACGAGACTTATACATAGGACCTAGCAAAAGCTGAAAATATAGTCATCCAATCGAGCATTAATTCAGGCCGACCCGAATCAAAGATAGTTCGAGCTAGCCCAATTAAAGCTGGTTCGGGCCAGCCCAATCGAGCTCGGGTTCAGCTTGGGCCAGATTTTTTTAAAATAAAACAGGCCTAAGCCCGACCCAAAGTCCAAAATTTTTTTCAGTCTAGGCTCGGGTAGGGGTATGGCCCAGCTCGGCCCACTTCCAGCCCTAGTCATGTGATCAGGATGCTCGGGAACCCAATGGTATTGAAGCCTAAAATGTTGATTTAAAAATCCATTTTTTTCCACCTTTCTTTTCTTTTCTTTTTTTCCTTTTGGCTTGAAGTCAGCTAAGAACGCAGGCTTCGCATTCACGTTCGTGCCAAAGCTCCCTTAGGTGCTTTCACGAGTGTGCCAAACAGAGGACCGACTTTGGAGGAATATTTGGCGAGGTTTTTGCCAGCAATCTCAAAGGAGTCAACGTTGGAGTAAGGCAGCACGGTCGACAGTCGATAGTATGGAAAGATGGCCCATCGGAGGGGTGGCACACAGAAAGATGGGACTAGTTTTGGCTAAGAAAAGTGGATTTGAATGGCGGGTTCTCAATCTTCCTCTCAATTGAGAGGTTAGAGGAGATCATGGACTTAATTGTTCATTGATTGTGGTGGGGGAGGAGGCGGAGTCAGCGACGGCGTGTTTGAAAAGGGGAGTGGTTTTCCGGTAGTGATTGGATGACCGTGGTTGTAGGCAGACGAGTGGGCGACGGTCAAGAGGTTTGAGAGCTTGATTCTCATACCAGTTGAAGGAAGAAGAAGATTAGGAGGAAGACGAGAGAGAGAGAGAGAAAAGAGATGAGAAAGAAGAAGAAGAAGAAGAAGAGGAAGAGAGGAAGAAAAATAAGGGAAGAAGAAGAGAGAGGAAGAAGAAACCCAGAGAGAGGAATTTGCTGGGGAAGAGAGAGGAAGAGAGTGGAAGGGGAAGGAAGAAGAAAAAGAGGAGGAAGAAGAAGAAGATTAGCGGAAGAAGAAAGAGAAAGGGATGAGGAGATAAAAGAAGAAGGAGGAGAAGAGGGAAGAAGAAGAGGAAAGAAGGGAGTTGAGAGATTAATGAAAATTTTATTCAATTCTTATCTATCTTCAAATAATATAAAGGACTCTTTATATAGGCATTAGTCCTCCACAAATTGGAGATCAAAACTCTAGGACTCTTCAATAGATTGGAGACCAGATAAAATAAAATTCTAAGACTCAAATCAATTTGAAATAATTAATCTAATCTAGAATAAACTCCAAACTAATCCAGTATTCATGCTCTGAGATCATGCATAAGCTGGATACAAGAATAATAAAAATAAAAATAATAAGCCTAATCCCGATACATCCAGATAAAATAAAAAAATATATAAATTCTATTTAAGGATTTGCATCAGGATCTGTGCTGGGTGATATCCTCATCACTCATGCTTTAAGCATGATTCAAGTTCTTTATGTATCCAAGCTAAGACTTCTATATAGTCTACGGTAGGATTGCAATTAAGCTAAGATAAGCCGAAAGTCGAGCCAAGTAGTTAGAAGCTTAAGTTCAATTTAGTATAACATACTCATACTCAAAACTCGACTCAAGATCGATCAAATCTTAATAACCAAACTCGAACTCAACTTGGTAAAAAAAGCAACACCCGATATCGGCCCAACTTGATTCAAATATCATTATAGCCATATTCAAGCTTCAATTTAAGCCTTGATTATAAATCAAAATATATTTAAAATAAAATATAACAAAATATCAAATTTTAAAATATTAATTAATAATATATATTATAAATATAATATAATATTATCATATATATATATATATATCAATTAAGCTTGCATGCTTTTAAATGGAGTATTTTTCTATTTAAGATCAATTAAAAAATATTCTAATTATTTAAGTTCAATAATAATCAAGTCGAGCTAAGCACAAACTTAAATTGATCTTGAGCAACTTAAGAGCTACTTTGGTCGAATTTAAATTAAGCTTGACCAGCTTAAGAGCTACTTTGGTTATTTGCACCCCTAGTTTATAATTTAAAGCGAGGGAGATCCGCTATCCCGCGAACATTTATGAGAGTTCTCTACAAAGGATATGGAGAACAAATTATTACATCTTAGAATTCATGAAGAAAGAAGATGAGAATAATTAAATTAAATTAAAAGGAAGCGAAAGAGATAGCAAATGTTTGTATGAAAAAAAAGGAGAATGAAAGGGCTTAGAAAGCTTGCATCTTGAAACCATGATTGAGGATTCACTACAGTGAGACAGGACTTTAGCGATACTTTTTTTGGCCTTTACTGATGCTTTTAAGCGTCACCAAGAGACCTCCCGACGCTTTTCAAAGCGTCACCAAAGCGTCGCCTATGCAAGCGTGGGGACGCCACCTGTCGACGCTTTTTAAAAGCGTCGACATTTTCGATGCTTTAAAGCGTCGCTAGAGTTAAGTCTATCGACGCTTTAAAGCGTCGCTAGGTACAAACCTAGCGATGCTTTAAAGCGTCACTAGACTTAACTCTAACGACGCTTTAAAGCGTCGCCAGGTCCAAACCTAGCGATACTTTAAAGCGTCACTAGACTTAAAGCTGGCGACGCTTTAAAGCATCGACAGAATTATTTTTTTTAAAAAAAAATAAAATAGATAGCTATACCTATATATATACAACACAACTTGTATACATCATCAAAATGAAATTCTTCAAACCTGTATCACATCCAACATACACAAACAAATAAAAACATTCAAACCTGTATCACATCCAACATACACAAACAAATAAAAACATTCAAACCTGTACCACATCCAACATACACAAACAAATAAAAACATTCAAACCTATATCACATCCAACATACACAAACAAATAAAAATATTCAAACTTGTATCACATCCAACACACAGAAACACAAACACAAACCAATAATAAAGATTTATATATATATATATATGTGCCAATCCAAGTTCAAATAAACAAAAAGACATACAAAAATAATAAAAAAAATAACTAGCATCACTGATCCACGGAGGCTGGTCATCGTCAGGTCTGCGACTCGCAGATGCACCAGGAACCTACAAGATATATATCAGGAATTATGATACATACATTATATATATTATAAATTAGATACATACAAAATTAATAAATAATTACTTATCTGAGATGACATGAACATATGCAGCACAGATGTAACATGCTCTAGCTGAGACCTAATGGTCTGCATCTCTACTCTGTCTGCATCACGTATCTGTCGGAGCTCTGCTATCTCCTCCTGGAGCTGACAACATGTAACTAATCATGAGTCTCTCTAGTATCCCGAGTATATCTACTCATCTCAAATAACTGAGTAGGGATAACTCCAATCCCATAACCCCTCACTCGTCCAGGATGCTCTGGTCCCATCAACTCCGAGAATACCTCGGCCTCGATGCAACTGCTCTGAGTAGATGATGAACCATCGCCAGCACGCTTGGAGATCATAGAGATAGCCCTATTCTATATTTTATAAAAAAATACATATATCACTACTTAATAAAAATAAAAATATAAATCATAATATAATATAAATAAAAATATATACATATATATCTTTGGACTCCTTCCGAACAAAACTGCCATCCTGGTGAATGTGAGTCATCCGATAAAACTCCACCTCACAATGCTCCATCCCCTGCTGATCAGCCTATATAAAGAATAAATATTACAAAAATATCCAAAATAACATATCTTATACCCCGTACCATGATACATGGCACATGCATGATACATGATGTTAAAACTATAAGTATACTAAAAGTATTATAGGATGAGAAACATACAAACTCATGCCTGAGCCATGCATAACTCTTGGACCTCGCTGTGTGAGGAACAGTCTGAGATGCTCATGCAGCTCTACCAATAGCAGAATATGTCTACAAAATAAAATTAAAACTATGTTATATATTGTATAAATATAATTATGATGAGTAAAAATTAATAAATTTTGAAGTGTTTGATGATGCTACACAACCTGTGCCCTTTCAGAGAACCAATAGTGCACCAGCTCCCTCAACTGATGAGGGTGAACATCAGGAGGACAGGTAGCTGCAACCTGCTCCTCTGTCCTACCCTCTCGCATATAGTCTCCCTTCAACTTCATCCTATATTCTTTCCACTTGCGATTAAGAGACTTAAGCACAAAATCAGAAGTATCTAGAGGGAGAACGAACTTGCTCTATAATTTAAATAAATAATTAAATATGTATTAAATGAAATAAATAATTCAACTGTTAAAAATCTAAGATATAAAATAATATATCAATTTTTTTACCTGTACAATTTGAAGCATCTCTACTTTATAAGCAAGAAGCATGTCATTCCACTTCGAATAATTCAGGGGACATAGCTGACCCGGCGTGCTACTATCCCGAGAAAGCTAGTCAACAAGCTAGCAGCTTTCTTAATAGGTTGCCCTAGCTTGTTGCACTCTATCACTATCCTTTCGCCCTCAGGTAACTGCCACACATCACGGACTAGTGTGGGTCCTCGTCTATGCCTGAGTCTCCCGGATCCATCTACAAAAAAAAATACAGAACATTGTATATCAAAACTATTGCATATGCATGAATTGAAATGAGATAGAATTATTAAATTACATACCCTGTAATCGTATGTCATCGACGATAGGTTCATCATCAGGATGATCTATAAGAGGATCATGATGTGTGGACTCGGAGGGAATGGTGTCATCCTGAGGTGTAGAGGTAGTAGCATCAGCCTGATGTGCAGAAATAGAGGGACTGGCATCAGACTGATATGAAACTGATCGACTGCCCTCGAGCTGCTATGCTGAAGAAGTACCGTCTCGGTCTGGGAAAACTGAAACTGTACATCTGCTAATCGCTTCCTTCGAGGCATGGTGTACCTAACCTGCATTATTTAAAAATAAGTCAGTCAACATTATAATCAAATTATAACGGAAATGAATTGCAATTTAAAAGATAACATAATCATCAATGAAAAAATATAAACCATCTTATAAACTACTTATCATAATCAACCAGTTGTACCTTCCTCGAAATCCAACCTAACCAAAATGGTTGTATCATTTATATGATCATCCGGCACAATATTATAAGGCACACACTGAGTGTAAGTATCATCATTATCTTCTTCTACCCTTTTTTTCATGTCATACAAGTCTCTTGGTTTTGTCTTAATAACAGTAGCCCATTCTTTATCTTTCGAGTCTTGTATATAAAAAACTTGTCGAGCTTGAGATGAAAAGATAAATGGATCATCCTTCAATAACACATCCATATGTATCAATCTTGAAAAATTGACAAGTATGAATCCGTTTGAGTCCTTTTTCAAACCTCTCGGTGTATTTATATCCACCCAATTGCATCGAAATAATACAACTTTAAAATTTCCATAATAATCCAACTCCAAAATATCTTTAAGTATACCATAATAAGATTTTTCATCTGCTTCTACCATAATACCACTATTCTGAGTTTTTCTAAGTTTCTCGCGCTCCTTAGTATGAAATTTAAAGCCATTTAAAATAAAACCATTATATTTGTTCACAATATAATTTGGACCTCTGGCAAGTTCTATTAGTTCTGCTGAACTATTTTTCTCCATCAGTACCGTTACCTATAAAATATAATATCAATTATCGATCACTTATTCGATGTTAAATGTATATAAAATTATTACACGACTTATATATACTAACCTGATTGGCAAGCCATTTAGGGAATAACTCAACCAACCATCTTTGTTCAATCCTTGGATTAGGATGAGTGGAATGATTGGCTTGTCTTTGTACAGCTAAAAATTCACTACATGACAATCAAATATAAGTTTGACAATAACATGTCTAATATTTAGTATTATCCATGTGTAGATAGACTAACCTGCGATAATCAGATTTTTGTCACTATGTAGCAATACATAACGGTGTACTGGTGACAAGGATTTATGGTCAAGAACAATACTTTCAGCTTTTCTATAAATCTTTCGGATGATGCAAATTTGTATTGATCTGTATTCTCCATAGTATCACCATGACGTTGAGGTCGATTGAATACAATCTCTACACCTTCGAGATATCTTGAACAAAATGTTAAACACTCTTCAGCAATATATCCCTCTGCTATTGAGCCCTGAGGATGGGCTTTGTTTCATACATAATCCTTCAAATATACAAGATACCTTCAAAAAGTATGATATTTATTAATATTAATATCACATTAAATAATGAAAAGATATATAAATTATAAAATTTAAGTTTTACAGCATTACCTCTCGATAGGGTACATCCATCTGTACTGTATCGGTCCACCAAGTTTAGCTTCCGAAGCTAGGTGAATAGTAGATGAACCATAATCGTAAAAAATCTAGAAGGAAAAATCTTTTCCATCTGACATAATGTAAGTACGACTTGAGACTGCCACTGATCAAGCTCCTGAGGATCAAGAACCTTAGAACATAATGCCTTGAAGAATGATGATAACTGAAAAACAACCATAATAACTTGTTTTGGCATTGATGACCTTAAAGCCAATGAAAGAATATCTTGCATTAATATATGTCCATCATGACTTTTAATATTTGAAATTTTGCACTCTTTCAGATTCATACATCATGAAATATTTGAGGTATATCCATCAGGAACTTTGATATTCTTTAAAACTGTCAAGAAGAGATCTTTTTCTCGACTAGACATTGTATAACATGCATGAAGGATATAAGTTCTATCATTTGCAAGCACTTGTGGATGAAGTTCATGTCGGATGCCCATTTCTTTTAAATCAAGACGCACCTTCATGTTATCTTTAGTCTTTCCATTAAGATTTAATATTGTTCCAATCAAATTATCACAAGCATTCTTTTCTATATGCATAACATCAAGATTATGCCGAGTATATTATGCTCCCAATAAGGTAAGTCAAAGAATATGCTTCTTTTCTTTCATAATTGTTTAGTATGCTGATTGGAGATGCTGTGATTATATCATCATCATTTTCAACTTCAAAGAAATTATCCGGATCCTCAAATACTGTCGTATCTAAGGCACAAGTATTGACTTCCTCCGATACTTCTTCTTGTACCGAAGTCTCAACATCATCTCTTCCTCGCTTTTTAGATGACTTTGTCATCTTGCCATAACTGTGTCTGATACCAAGCATTTGTCTATGAATATCAGAACCAGAAGGTAGAATTGGAGCAGATCCCAACTCTATAGTACCATCAAATAAATCCTTCTGAAATCGAAATGGATGATTTGCCTCCAACCATCGACGATGTCCCATATAACAGAACTTTTCTCCATGTTTTAATCAAATTGAATGGGTTGATTCACCACAAGGACATGCAACTTGTCCCTTAGTGCTCCAGCCAGATAAATTAGCATATGCAGGAAAATCGTTAACAGTCCATAATAGAGCTACCAGCAGATTGAATGTTTGGCCATTCGAAGCATCAATTGCACTGATACCCTTCCACAGTTGTTTCAATTCATCTATTAAAGGTTGTAAGAAAATATCAATATCATTGCTTGGACCCTTATCACCTGGAATGACCATTGATAAAATAAGTGAAGACTGTTTCATGCATATCCATGGTGAAAAATTATAAGGAATCAATACAACTGGCCAGGTGCTATAGATAGAACTTAAGGTCTGAAATGGATTGAACCCATCACTGGCTAAACCCAGCCTGATATTACGAACAACAGATGCAAAATCAGGATATCTGTCATCAAATACTTTCCATGCTAAACTATCCGCTGGGTGTCTCAGCATTCTATATTTTGTACGGCTTTCATCGTGCCATCTCATTGATGAAGCTGTCTTTGATGATGCATAGATCCTTTTCAATCTAGGTACAAGAGAAAAATAGCGTAATACCTTCGCCGGTTTTTGTTTAATTTGTATTGCATCCAATTCATCTAATCCATCACTCTCATTTTCTTTTTGCTTCGTCCATCGTGAACATCTATACACATGGCACGACTCTTGATCGGCATGTTCTTCCCGATATAATATACAATCATTTGGACAGCTATGAATCTTTTCGTATCCAAGATCCAATTCCTTTACTAGTTTTTTGGCTTCATAACAAGATGTTGGTAAACACCTTCAGGAAATGCATCTTTTAACAACTTGAGCAGCATAGTAAAACTCTTGTCAGACCATCCATTCAAGTATTTTATATGAAACAAATGCACAAGAAAAGAAATTTTTGAAAAGTTCTTGCAATCGGCATATAATTCTTGATCTGCATCTCTTATCAGCTTCTGATAACGATCTGTTCCAACATTAGTTGGGAGTATCGGCTCTCCATCGTATATAGATTCAATAAATATAGGATCCTCAGGTAACCCAGCTGCTACTTATCCTCCACTGTAATCTCCAGGATGTTGAGCACCATATTCAAAAGCATCTCTGAGCAAACCCTGATATCATCATCTCTTGCAGGATTTTTCTGTTGGTTACTGGATCCAAAATCAAGTATATATTCTATATTAGAGGTTTGGTTACATGTAGATTGTAACCTTGACTCTTCATGAAAAAATCACTCAGTATAACCTCTTAAAAAACCATTCCATACCAAATGTTCTTCAACAATATTTGGATATAGAGAACTGAAATTTACACATTTTTGGCATGGACATAAAATCTTATCATTGATACTACTTCTCTCCATACCAAATTTAATGAAATTCTATACTCCATCCAGATATTCTTTGCTATTCCTCGATTTAGTTATCCAACTCTTATCCATTGTAAGATAAAACTAACTGAAATAAACAAATATTTATAAGAACAAAATAAATTTA
This sequence comes from Areca catechu, assembly GCA_021397845.1. Lineage (NCBI taxonomy): Eukaryota > Viridiplantae > Streptophyta > Magnoliopsida > Arecales > Arecaceae > Areca > Areca catechu. The sequence continues at coordinate 188,937,578 of CM038051.1, forward strand.
AAATAAGTTTATTCAATAAATCAATTACGGTATTATTAAATGCACCCTATCACCAACTAATAGGTAAAGAGGTCCTATCCCATTCAAGAATTGCATTAATTATATAGGTCATTTACAGTAACCAAAGGATATGCAATAGAAGTTTCAGAAAAATCTCGGCAGCATTTTTCCTTAGTTCTCCTTATACAAATAAATATGTATGAGGAGAACTAAAAAGAAATGCTATTCGAAATATATCTGAAACTCTATCCATACCATTTGATTACTGTAAACACCTATAAAATTATTTGCAATTCTCAAACTGTCCAAACTAGACATTCAATTGACCACTGTACATATTTCTCCCATCCGTACAAAAATTAAATAATTGTACGGATCCTGTAGAATATGTACTTTAATCAATTGATGGGTCTATGTTTCAATGCAATGCAAGTTTTTAAAAAAATATCTAAAAAATCATAATTGATCATAACAAAGCTACAGATGATATTGAAATCAAAGATTTGCAATAATGAAACTAACCTTAAAGCATAACATGTTCAGTAAGATGCAGGTATATACTAAGAAATTTATAAATAAATAGAAATAATCTATTAAGGAAAAGAATAATAAATAATAAAAAATAAGGAGGAGGCTCAGTTATATACTATTTAATCTGCAACTAAATCAAAACGACTACAATCGGTTGCCTACAAAAGAAGGCCATCCAAGATTGTTGCCATTAGAAACAGTTGAATCAGCCAAACATACATCGCATAATCATCATAGCCTCCATATACAAACCTTAAACCAATTTAGTGATTTATTACAGAGTTTCTTTAATCTCCAAGCAGTCAAGCACCTGATAAGAAAAGATAACAAAACAGGTAAAGCATATTTTTCTTAGTGGTGTGCAATTACCAAGTTATTTAAGCTTGAACCCTGGCTCCTGTACTTGGACTAGTATAATATATGACTTTAGAAGAATCAAGACGACTTTTTGAAAACCATAAACTCAAACCTAATGTGAGAACAGAATAACATAGTGAAGTACAAAACCTGTGAGGTGCTACTTTGTTCGCATGAAATATATTTGGGCTATGCATGGATGGGGATAACCTTACATACTATCTAACAAACTAATACATGAAGCACGTACTATTTTCGTGCATGTACATACAGTTTTCAGTTTGGCAAAATATATGGCCAACTTAAATGTACTAAAGATATGGATATTCTAGCTACTTGGCCCATTCCTATCTCAACAAAAATGAGATTAAATCTATAACTACATTCTATTAGGTCACCATCCCTATTAGACCGGACATCAAATTGGTTCTCAGACTTTAGATAGATCATAATATTAGTTCAATGACCCTAAAATAACCTGATACCTCCAAGCCCGGTAATATCTTGACCTAATTCCCAACTAAAACAATGATGGAGGGAAGCTTGATAATAGTCCTTGTACCCTAAGGAGCTACAAGAAAGCCTGCAAGCATACTGCATGAATCAATTATTGAATCCCTACAATTATTGTTCATAAGTCAGCCAACAAGAATATGCATGCATTTGATTTTAAAAAAAAAACTATGCCACAAGAAAGCAAGGAATTTAATAACATATAAATTTTGAATAAATTATCTAAAAACTAAAGATGCTGATCATTTCCTAGCAATTAAAGGAGCATAAGGAATTATAATATACAATAGTGTAGATGGACAAAGAAAAAAGATAAAAGAATATATTTACCGGCAAACCTAGGCAATACTGGTTAAATGATTTTTGTTGAGAGCGGTTTGATACAGGCCTTGTATGTCTGAGGAAAGGATGAATCCAAGGACATACGGCTGTCTGTTGCGCATTCGGCTCGGATATGGGGTCAGGGTGTGACACGGCTGCAAATTACGTTGCTTAGGATAATGTAATTCTTTATTTGAAGCTAATTATCCTTCTTCAAATAAGTGCTGATCTTATGTGTAACTATTTTATAGTTATCGGCAATTAGAACAGAACTCAAATGCATGCTGTGACACGAACATTCAGGCTATTCGATGGGCTAATCGCACCTGCATCATTGGAGTTAAATTATTTTTCAAGTACTTCTTGGTCGATTATAGCTACTATGTTGTGACACGAACATTCAGGCTATTCCTTCACAATCCGTTCAAAGGACGGGTTGTTTGCACGAACAAAATTTCAATTTTGGCACTTTGAGGAAGACCATCAGCACTCTTGGAGGAAGACGATTCTTAACCCTCAACATGGCAGAAAGATTATCCCTTCCAACCATGGGAACCAATTAAGGTACCGGAGTAGAGCCTCTTTTCGATGCCAACATAAGTTAATATAATTGTTAAATGGTGTTGCTACTGAAATAATCAAATGGCATCTTAAAAGGCCTTGTATGAGTTTTTTTACATGAGGCTAATCTATCGTACTTAACCTAATGTGTATTTGTATGGTTATTATAATTATTTAGTTTTTAAGTATATAAATGCTCTAATAGTTGAGCAATGGTTCAGCTGACGACCTAATGACTCAAATCCTTAGCTGGGTGAATATTTGATCCAGGTCTAACAAAACTGTTATAAAATATTTATCTAGGAAATGGCTGTCAAGGAATCCCAAACCTAGATCAATGTTGCACCCATATTGTGAACCACTTCTTTCCACCCCACTCAGCATGTAGTGTCCCTTCTATCTATTGCAACACATACCAAGGCATTATAATGTCATTATCAATGTGATACTTCATACTTCGGAGCATCCAGATGCTAACCTTCCACGTTACATGTAACCATGATTGATGACATATTATATATTAAACATTAAAGGTTTCATTTAGGCCTTCATGCCTTCGACACAAAAAGAAAAGGAAAACCATAGATGCCTATACTTAACTCAAGATTATCATAAAAAACACTATAAAAGTTGGACTGCTTCATACATCAAGCACCAAATCAATTGCTAAAAAAAAAAAATCAAATATTAAATTAACCGCTTGGTGTTCTTCACACTCCACTTTACCATGCTTGACTATCTTCAGTTACATTTCTACCATCTATCAATCAAACCAATCATCCAAGTAATTCTTACTCAAAGAAATGCCAACGTTATACTTTTCACACTACAACAAATTCGCAAGATATCCATAGGTATATTTGTTAGAACTACTTTAAACAGGACAATCATGTAACTACATATATACCCTACTTGAATATACCCTAAAATGGCAACAAAAAAAAAAATTAACCCAAGGAAATTAAAAAAATACTTATAGATAACCGGACGAGTGAAGCTGGGTGGGTTTAGGTGCAATGCGACGGAGACAAAGGCACCGGAGATCGAGCTTCGGCGGCGAGGGACCGAAAGTAACCGCCGGAGATGAAGGAGCAGGGAGAGGGAGGAGGAAGAAAGACGGGATTCGGCGGCGGCGGTTGAGGCGAATGAAAACTAGGGCTCGGGTGGGGGGGAGAAAATGAAAACCTGCCAACGCTTTTTCCGGCGATGCTTCTAAGCGTCGGAAGATGTCGATGCTTTTAGAAAGCGTCGGCGAGTTTGCAGGCGGTGATGCTTATAAGCGTCGTTAAATTCTTGAACTCCGACGATGTTTATAAGCGTCGGAAGATGCCAACGCTTTCAAAAAGCTTCGGCGGGTATGCGGGAGCTTCCAATGCTTTTCAAAAGCGTCGGGATAAAATCGTTGGGGATTTAGGGTTCCGTTGTAGTGATTGAAAGTTTGAAGTTTAGTTTCTTTGTCATAGGACTAGGGGAGGAAGAGGATGCTCATGGCAAATAAGAGAGAATGAGATCTCCAAAACCCCAAAGTTCTCAAATGGGTTCTGTTCAGAGGCTCATCAAGGTCAAAGGGGGCAATAGGGGTGGCAAGAGGTCAGGGAGGAGGGGGTGCAACCAATGGTTGTGGTTGCCACTCGTGACGGAGGAGAAGGCCAAAAAGGTGAGAAGAAGGGAGAGAGGCATGCCCCCTCGAAGAGGGAGAGGGTTGGGGAGTGAGAGAGATAGACTACATGCATGGACTACAGCTCCCTCTCTGTCCCTCTGCAGTGTGGCCTCCTTTGTGCCTTCATGGTGTGGCTTCCTTTGTGTGCTACATGGATGTGATGTGCACACCAGGATGAGTGTAAGATCATGTATAGGCTCGCACTGCATGGGCAACCATCTTGCCATCACTAAGAAGGCTCCAAGAATCAGTAGAAACAATGCATCATGATTGTACGACGCAACATCCAAGTAATTTGATTGTCATATATCCGTTGCTTCTCCATCATTTGATATAGCAAAAAGAAAAGATTAGCATGATTTAGAATGATTCACTATAGAAAGATGAGATATAAATGATAATTTTTTTATAATGCCGAGACGAAGCATTGGGAGGTGCCAACAAATATTTTGAAGCATCGTGAATAAAATGTTAGGTGACATTTTTTAAAAAAATCAGATGATGTTTTAAAGCATCATTGTACTTTTCTAAATCTTTTAGATTTTTTTTTAAATAAAAAAAATAAAAAAAAAATAAAGTCCTACAACATTTTAAAGTAGCAATACATTCTTTTTCAATTTTCCAAATACCTTCTCTCTCCGTTCCTAAATTTCAGGATAATCTTCTCTCCCCATCTTTAATTTTTTTTTTTTTTTTTTTCGTTTTTCTTTCCCTCTCATTCCCCATTTTCTTTCTTTCTACGACTCGAGGTTTTAAGTTTTTTGCCCAAGCACGGACGGCCAAAGTGAAATCGAGTCCAGAGATAAATTAACAAGGTATATATTATTTATGTGGCAATGATGATAGGCAGCCTATTGATTGAGCATTGCTTGGAAGCAGGAGTGGAAATGTGATATTTGTTGTTTTCCTCTTATTACCGTGGTGCTCAAGTGAGATTACATTCACTGTCCTGAGCCATTTTTCTAAAATATATGTTGCTACTATTTTACATTTTGACAGATGTTTTTCTACTTTTTCTAACATAGCTTCTTCATGTTGTGTGATGAGGTATGTTTATATGCATGATTTGGTGCCGTTTTATGTTGGATATGGCGATGATGATGGGCTGCCTGTTGATTGAGCATTGCTGGGAGGCAGGAGTGGAACTTCATATTGGTTGTTTTTCTCTTGTAGCCGTGATGCACAAGTGCCATTCATGCCATGTGTGCCATCCGTGCCATGTGTGCCATCCGTGCCATCCGTGCCCAGGTTTAGTATTTCACATACCTGACATCAGCTATTTCATTTATTTTGTAAGTATTGAAACTGTTTATATTTTGTTACAGGTGATACAGTGCTTAGAAATGGTCAGGAGAGGCGATACCAGATGAACATAGTCATACGACTTACTGTGGATTGTTAGGGACTGAACTGCAACATCCTAATCATGAATTTGTTTAAGTGATTACTATGTATTTTTTTGATTTATAACTGATGGCTGTATCAGTTCCGGTCATGTATTCGCTGGGCATGTATGTAACAATCATGTTCTTGTAAGTAGAACTCATTTTGTATCCATTCCTTATGATGATGCTACATAATATTATGATATGCACTGTTCCTGAGATATTGCAGAGTTTTTTCATGTGTCATAATAATTTTTGCTTGTGTTGTAAAATATATTTCATTTACAGGGATCCATGTACGGCTTTTGTGTAGGGAAAGTTTTTGCAAATTTTTTTTTTTAATAACCAATTATTAGTCTCGTATATGACTGTAACGTACTAGGGTTCGCCGGATATTTTTCAGGCGGGATCGAAGCAGGGCAGGATTTCTGGTCCGGTCTAAGTACATAGGGTTGGTCTACAGGGTACAACTATTTCAGGCCTATATTGGATCACTGCGAATCCCTGGTATCAATGTACCTTTTCGAATCTGATAGGTGTACCCGATATATAATATCGTTCTGTGATCCCGGTATCGTGCGACATCTCCAGACACAAGCATCGCTAAATAGATTAATTACTTTTATTTAAATAGTTTTAGTATGGGTTTTCACGTATAATCAAAAATTTAAAATATTTTGATTACAGTTTAATGGCTCTTATTATTATATTATGTATTGTATCTTAAATTTTCAATATTAATTTAATACATTGAAATAATATTATATTTTGTATGACTTAATTTTAATACATCATTATCATAACTGTATTAACATTAATTTAATTAAACTTATTATTTAAGTATATTATGATAGTATGTTATTTATTTTATAATTTCTTATTTATATCTTAATAATTTATTATTACGATTAATAAATCATTTTTTTATTAACATATAATTATTATTTCATTTATTATTCGTTGTTTTTAATACTTGTGGGAACTCAGGTTCATTTGTAATATGATTTAAATAGATTTATTAGTATTTTTCATGGATATAAAAAATAATTCAAATAGGATATTGAATGGTTACTGGATCATAATAATAAATGCAAGTCCGACCTTGCGGCGGACGGAGCTCGACTTCGACAGGCGGTCCCATTGTACTGGGGGAGCTCAGCCTGACGAAGGAGTCCAAGCAGGAAAATTGACGCGGTGTCTGACACGGCGGCTTTCTTTGACATGGCACATGTCAGCTGCCATGGAAAATTTAATATTAATAAATTTATTTTTATTAATAAAATATATATAATAAATTAATAAATTATTTGGTATAACATGTTTTAATACATCATATTAATAAATTATTATTAATATAATAATATATTTACTTAAATATAAAATTAAAAATGATTTTATAACTCATTTTATTTATATATAACTAGGGGCATTTTGGGAATTTCAGAAAATTCCTTCTCTATTCTTGGTGGAATACAGACTTATTCTCATCTCATCCAAACACCATTTAGAATAACACCGCATTAATTGTACTGGAATATTCTGAAATACCAGATTTTCATCCAAACAGAAATTGAGAATAACAACAAGAATAAACTATTCTTGGAGAATACCTATTCCTATTCTCTCTATTCCTATTCCCCAACCAATCATGCCCTTAAGGCCCTGTTTGGTTGCGGAATACAATGGAGAATAAGGGGAATAAGCCTCTTATTCTCCCAAACGGCTTCGAAATCGAGGGAGAATAAGAGCTATTCCTTATTCTGGTCAAACCTGGAAATTCCAGAATTCGTATTCCACCTTTTCCGTGGAATAGGGTAATTCCTGTTTTCGGATTCCAGGGGTAATTTGATTTTTTATATAAATTTATTTTTAATTTAATATTTACATCAGAATTTAAATTTAATATTAATAAATTTATTTTTAATTTAATATTTACATAAACTATACTAATAAATTATTTGGTATAACATCTTTTTAATATATCATATTATAAATTATTATTAATATAATAATATATTTATTTAAATATAAAATTAAAAAGAATTTTATAACTTATTTTATATTAATATTTGAGTAGGGGTATTTTTGGGATTTCAAAAATTCCTTCCCTATTCTTGGTGGAATACCGGTTTATTCCCGTCTCATCCAAACATCATTTAGAATAACACTGTATTAATTGCACTAAAATAAGATGGAATACCAGATTTTCATCCAAACACAAATCGAAATAACAACAAGAATAATCTGAAGAATACCGATCCCTATTCTAAAAATCCTTATTCCGTTACCAAACACTACCTAAAGGTTTTTAGCCGCGCTACCGTGGGACGTCGAAGCTTCGTCGTTCTCCTCCTCGTCGCGCCAATATACTCGCCTTTGGTCCCTCCCAACTACCCTCTCCAGAAAATCTTTATCTTGGTATGGTGTCTCTGTTCGTCTCTCGTCACCAGAGATGGGGGGGAATGAGAAGGCGAGGCGATACTAGAAATCGACGATGGAAATGGAGAACGGGCGAGAAGAACGCTAAGCTTCGGCAACAATTACAAAATCCTTAATTGCCAGCCAACGGTATATTTTAAATCCCGGCCTTTTTCCAATCATCTTCTTGGAAAGAAGCGTGACGTTGATGAAAAATTTTACGCGGCTGCAAACGCTGCTGTTGAGCTATCATTCTCGACGTCGGCGGCGATGGCATCATGATGGCCGGGGTCGAGGCCATCGGGGACGCCGTGGAGAACATCGGTGTCGGCAGGGAGGCCAGAACGGTGCAGGAGGACGAGGGCGTCGGGATCGTAGGAGAAGGACCAGCCGGTGGGAGCGGCGGGATCGAGCTAGGGTCGCGCAGAGGGGGAGGTGGTGCGGAACAATGATCCGGCGCTCGGGCGGTGACGATGGCGAGGCCGGCGGGGAGTCGGCGGAGCTGGCGGTGGAGAGATTGCATGGTCCGCCATGACATGGGGAGGCGAGGGCGCCAAGATTGGCGCCGGATTTATCGCCCTCATCGACATTCCATCCAGGACTATCGTCGCCTCGTCGGCAACCCGACCGGACTCGAGAAATCTATATTTATTTTAAACAATAAATTTACTGGATTTTAATGCATTGGTGGGAGGGGTTTTCTTAATACCGATACTTTAAAGAAAAAATATTTAAAATAATTTATCCCTGCTCTTATTATATATGGACGTTTTGTAAAGTACCAGCCTCCATGCACCGTAATATACTCTAATTTATGCAAGTAATTTAACTGTCTCAAATACTTGGCCTATGGAGTTCAGATACAGGTGACTACTATTCGAAGTCAGCAATAATAACTTTCCGAGAGAGAAACATAAAGTAACGCTCAAAATGAGAAATTAATTATAACTTCATATGTTTGATGGGTCAAGTGGGGGTACATATAATAATTTATTTTCTATTTACATATATGGGTGGTGACCATTAATTCCATGGTTGAGCTAAGTAAATGTATTAGACCATATAAATAGTATTAGAGGTTTGAAGGGAAAATCCAAAATTCCTTCCAAGCAATTCCTTTAGTCCCACATGGGTAAAGGAGAACATTCCAAAGACACTTAAATATGATCCCTCTTCCATTTGGCCTTGTACCGTCTTGGGCCACTCACACGCGCGCGCGCAGCCTGGTCTGGCCCGGTTTGCACGCGCGGTCCGGTTCGCACGCGCGGCGAGGTGTGCTTTTTTTTTTTTTGCACGATTCTCTTTTATTTTTTCCGTTCCCGTTTTTCTTTCCGTTCGAACTGCATCGCGTCGCGTCTTCTCCAAACGTCGCGACTTCTGAACAGCGGTCTTCTCCGAGCGTCGCGTCCTCCGCTGTACCGTGTCGCGTCTTCACCGAGCGGTGTCTCTTCCTCACGGCGTTTCTCCATCTATAAAAGGATGGAGTCAGATCACAGATAAGTATCTTGACCGGACTCTCTCTTCCTCTCAATTTTTTTTTTCCGATCTAGAACTCTCTTGCGTTCTAGGTTTTCCTGTTTCCAATTTTTAATCTGGTTTCACTGCTGGGTGAAGCCGTTGTCAGTCCCTTCACAGTCGTGCCTGCAGGAGGGATACCCGGTTGTATCTTGGGACAGAGTTCTCGGATTGAATCCTGCATGAGGGCCGAGAATCGTCTTAGGACAGTGCCTCTGCACACCTCCGGTCAGAAATCCTAAAACTCAATTTTGTGATTCATAGTATATATTTATATTATTGTTTTACATATGACAGATTATATTATTGTTCTAAGAATTCCTAAATCATAATTTTATGATTCATTGTATTACTGTTCTACATAGCACTGTTTAGTGTTTTAGGATAATACAGATAGATTTATATTTATTATTTCTAGTTTTATTTTACAGAACTCTATTTCTAACAATCTAAGGCGATTCTTGATGAAATAAAATAGAAACAAAAAATATATATATATTGTTTAATTAAATACATATGTTCTGATATTGATTATTAAAATTCTAAAACGAATTTTTATTATTGTGCAGCTCTAGTTCTTAAATCACCTTGGTATGGGTTCTGTGGATTCTTCTAGCCTTAAACTTGATAGATTTGATGGAAAGGGTTTTCTTAGATGGCAAGAACAAATGGAGGCCTGGTTAATTTCATTAGGTCTAATTCTGCCCTAGGTAAAATCCTTTCATTTGAAACCAATTTCCAAGGTTCTGATGCAACTTCTAAGTCTCCTGAAGAAGTAGATTATCACTGTAGGTTTAGAATATTGAGTTGTCTTTCAGATAACCTGTATGCAACCTATAGGAAATGTCAAACTTCTAAAGAACTCTGGTGTGCTTTAAAAGATACCTATATCAGAGATCATGAGGGGGCTATGAGATTTACCGTTTCTGACTTTCATAACTTTAGAATGGTAGATAACCAACCAATCAATGACCAGATCCATCATTTCCAAAATCTTGTTCAAGAAATTCTTAGAGGAGGGTCTATCCTTGATGAAACTTATCAAGTTTCAAGTTTAATAGATAAACTTCCTCCATCGTGGAATCAATTTACCAAAAATCTTAAAAGGACTCAAACCTCCCTGACCTTTAGGTCTCTTCTTCAATCCATCAGGATCGAAAATCAATATAGACTTAGAGAGATTCAAGAAAATCAACTCAAGGCCAAAGTCAATCTTACCGAAGGTCAAAATCAAAATACTAAAGGCCAGAATTCTAGAGATTACAATTCTAATTATAAACCTAAGGAGAAAAATTTTAAAGGAAAAGGAAAACATTTCCATCAAAACAATATCCATAGGCAGAATAACATAAAATCCAAGGATCAAGGTGATGGAAGATTCTGCTTTGTCTGTGGAAGGGACAATCATATTGCTCCTCAATGTTTCTACCAGAAGAAGCAAAAGGTTATCCATAAGAAGAAGAATGATACTAAGAACCAGAATCAATTCAAATCTCAGGTCAATATGATTGAAGGAGAATCATCTTCTTTTAGGTCAGTCTCCTTCACCCCTTCAATAAATCTAACCTATTTTGATTACGAATGGTGGTTAGATACTGGTGCTAATATCCATGTTTGCACTGATAAAATTTGGTTTTCATCCTATCAGGGATCAAGTGAAAGAAGTGTAACAATGGATGATGGAACAGCTGTTCAAGTACTAGGATCAGGTCACATCAATCTAAAATTTACCTCAGAAAATCTTTGATTCTTCGTGATGTACAGCATGTTCCAGCAATTAGAAGAAACCTAATTAGTGGTTCTTTGCTTGTCCAGACAAGACTTAAAGTTGTATTAGAATCAAATAAAGTTGTAATCTCCAGAGGAGATATGTTTATTGGCAAGGGCTTTGTATCTGAAGGATTATTCAAATTAAGTGTAATAGCACCTGTTAATATCAATAAAATCTCTGGTTCTTCTTCTAAATCTACTGTGTTAAGTTTTGAAGCTTGTGAAATTTGGCATGGCAGATTGGGTCATGTCAATCGTCGATCAATCAAGAAAATGTCTGATCTTCTATTAATTCCTAAATTAAATATAGATCATAAATCAAATGTGAAATCTGTGTACAATCAAAACAACCTAGAAAACCATTCAAGCCAATAGAATTTAGATATTCCCAAATCTTAGAACTAATACATAGTGATGTTTGTGATTCTAATAGAGCTCTAACACGTAGAGGTAGTCGTTATTTTGTCACTTTCATAGATGACTTTTCTAAGTACTGTTACACTTATCTTCTAAAAACTAAGGATGAAGTTCTTAATAAATTTAAAATTTATAAAGCAGAAGCTGAGAATCAGTTAGAAAAAAGGATTAAAATTCTTAGATCAGATCAAGGAGGCGAGTACACTTCAAATGAAATAAACCTTTTCTGTGAAGAAAATGAAATAATTCATGAAGTCACTGCTCCCTATTCACCTCAATCTAATGGTGTAGCAGAAAGAAAGAACCGAACATTACTAGATATGATAAATGCAATGATCATTAGTTCAGGTATTCCAGAAAATTTATGGGGAGAAGCTCTTCTCTCTGCTAATTACATCCTCAATAGAATACCTGCGAAAGATAAAGATAAATCCCTTATGAATTTGGAAGGGTCACAAACCTAGACTTAGTTACTTTAGAGTTTGGGGTTGCTTAGCTAAAGTTAGTATTCCTGAATCCAAAAGATTAAAAATAGGTCCTAAGACCGTAGATGCCATATTTATTAGTTATTCGTTGGATAGTAATACCTATAGATTCCTTGTTATTAACTCAGACATATCTTCAATATCAAATAATATAATAATTGAATCCAGAGATGCAACTTTCTTTGAAAATATTTTTTTTATGAAAATAGAGTGTCTTATCCAACGAATAATATTCCATCTTTTGCATCCTCAGTTGCAGATTTAACTCATGAACCTGAATATGAACCTGAACCTAGACGGAGTAAAAGAATTAGAACAGAAAAGAATTTTGGTGAAGGTTTTTTCACATATTTAATTGAAGATACTCCTTCTACTTATTTAGAAGCATTGTCTTCTCCTGATGCACCTTTTTGGAAAGAGGCAATCAATAGTGAGTTTGAATCTATTATCGAAAATAATACGTGGATTCTTACTAATTTACCACCTGGAAACAAACCTTTAGGATGTAAATGGATTTTCAAGAAGAAAATGAGAACTGATGGAACAATAGAAAAATATAAAGCTAGACTTGTTGTTCAGGGGTTTGGTCAAAAGGGTGGTATAGATTTCTTTGACACATATTCTTCTGTTGCTCATATCTCCACTATTAGAGTCATTCTAGCATTAGCTTCCATCTATAAACTTATGTTCATCAAATGGATGTTAAGACTGCATTTTTGCATAGTGATCTAGATGAAGAGATCTACATGCATCAACCTGAAGGATTTTCTGTGCCAGGACAAGAAAATAAAGTCTGCAGGCTTGTAAAATCTCTTATGGATTGAAGCAAGCACCTAAGCAATGGCATGAAAAATTTGACCAAGTGATCTTATCCTACGGATTTCATATTAATGAATCCGATAATTGTCTTTATCAAAAACAAGTTAATGATCAATTCATCTTTCTATGTCTCTATGTTGATGACATTTTAATTCTTGCACCAGATTTGAATCTGGTTAATGATATCAAGAATTTTCTGTCTCATCATTTCAATATGAAAGATTTAGGTAATGCTGACTTAATCCTTGGAATGAAAATCATTCGAACTGTCGAATCGATTAGTTTATCTCAATCTCATTATACTAACAAACTTATAGACAAATTTGGATATTCTAATTATTCAACTATTTCTACACCTTTTGATCCATCTACTCATCTTACAAAGAACACTGAATACCTATAAATCAAGAAAAATATGCACAAATTATTGGATCTCTAATGTATTTATCCAACCGGACTAGGCCTGATATTGCTTTCACTATTTCTAGACTTAGTAGATATACATCTAACCCTAGTTCAATTCATTGGAATGCATTAGAAAGAGTGTTCAGATACCTTAAAGGTACTACTGACTATTCTCTATGCTTTACAGGTTATCCAAATATTCTTGAAGGTTATTGTGATGCAAATTGGATTTCTGACACCTTAGATATCAAATCTACATCTGGCTATGTTTTTCTGTTAGGAGGTAGTGCCATATCGTGGCAATCAACTAAACAAACTATTTTAGCTAGGAGCACCATGGAAGCCGAGCTTATTGCTCTTGACTCTGCCTGTACTGAAGCAGAATGGTTAAAAGAGCTTCTTACTGAGATCTCTATATCTTCTCCTATACCTCCAATTTCAATACATTGTGACTCTAGAGCTGCTATAGAATTTTGCAAAAAGAAGTTAATAAATACTAAAGTAAGCAGACACATCAAATTAAGACAAAAGTCTGTTAAAGAAAAGCAAAACTTCAAATTGTTTCCATAAGTCATGTAGCTACAGATAATAACCTTGCTGACTGTCTTACAAAAGGCTTAAATAGGACTAAGGTCCTGATGTCATCGAGGGGGATGGGGCTTAGCCAATAAAGGATCTTCCAACAGTGGGAACCCAACCTCTGTGATAGGAGATCCCTTGAAGGAGGTTCAATGTGGTAAAAACAAACTGATTGGTTGATCAGGGAGCACATGTAGTTTATTTAGCAGGAGTCTCTGACTCTAGCCCATCCCTATGATGATTAGTGCTCCTATGTAGTGTTTAGGAAGAGTTATCTCTGAATAAGTCCCGAGAGGTATTCCTCGAGATGTGACACTACACACATCCTTGGAGGGACTCACCTATGTGAGAATATCCGTATACGGCCGTGGCTAGAGACATAGGCAATCTCTAGAAATTCTCATGAAACAAATCAAGATGCTTGCACACGGCCATTAATGTGCAAACCCGCGACATGAGCTTCTATACTGTGAGTATTATAGTAAAAATTTGATCTAACGGAACGTAGTTCAAGACCTGGTTCACTCCGCTCCCTTCAAATCAATACTATCAATGCTAAGTGAAGTGAACTTTAAAGGCACTTCATCAATTACACAGTATATGTACCCAACAGTAAATATTTTTCTATTATGTTCTACTTGATTATTTATAATAAGTGAATTTTGAGTTTTGAGGGGGATTGTTAGAGGTTTGGAGAGAAAACCCAAAATTCCCTCCAAGCCATTCCTTTAGTCCCACATGGGAAAAGGAGAACATCACAAAGACACTTAAATATGATCCCTCTTCCATTTGGCCTTGTACCATCTTGGGCCACTCACACGCGCGCGCGCGGCCCGGCCCGGTTCGCACGCATGGTCCGGTCCGGTTCGCACGCACGGCGTGGTGTGCTTTTTTTTTTTTTTGCCCAATTCTCTTTTATTTTTTCCGTTCCCGTTTTTCTTTCCGTTTGGACTGCATCGCGTCGCGTCTTCTCCAAACGTCGCGACTTCTGAACAGCGGTCTTCTCCGAGCGTCGCGTCCTCCGCTGTACCGCGTCGCGTCTTCACCGAGCGGTGTCTCTTCCTCACGGCGTTTCTCCATCTATAAAAGGATGGAGTCAGATCACAGATAAGTATCTTCACCGGACTCTCTCTTCCTCTCAATTTTTTTTTTCCGATCTAGAACTCTCTTGCGTTCTAGGTTTTCCTGTTTCCAATTTTTAATCTGGTTTCACTGCTGGGCGAAGCCGTTGTCAGTCCTTTCACAGTCGTGCCTGCAGGAGGGATACCCGGTTGTATCTTGGGGCAAAGTTCTCGGATTGAATCCTGCACGAGGGCCGAGAATCGCCTTAGGACAGTGCCTCTGCACGCCTCCGGTCAGAAATCCTAAAGTCAATTTTATGATTCATAGTATATATTTATATTATTATTTTACATATGACAGATTATATTACTGTTCTAAGAATTCCTAAATCATAATTTTATGATTCATTGTATTACTGTTCTACATAGCACTGTTTAGTGTTTTAGGATAATACAGATAGATTTATATTTATTGTTTCTAGTTTTATTTCACAGTACTCTATTTCTAACAAATAGTTGTTCGAATAGGAAAACAGGAAAATAAGTTTTATTTTACAAAACAAAAAATGATGAATTTGATTGATTAAATCCCAATTAACATCAAAAGGTCAAATAATTCTACTTGTCTTTTGAATTATCTTAATATGATCCTCCCTTTCTATCACTTCAAAATTACCTTCTAAGTCCTTACTTTTTTTTTAAACCAAATATTCTACTTTATAATCTCTAATTTTTGGTTGCTCCATATATATATATATATATATATGAAGCAACATGGAGCAAAATGTTTAATTAATGATGAAATATTAGCGGTCCCTGTTGAGGAATAATATATTGGATTGCATCTAGATTGGTTGCAACATATAGTGTAATAATCGATGTCCTTATTCAAAAAATTAATTAAAAAATATTATTTAAGTTCTTTGATCTTGTATGGTTCATGCATAAACAAGGCAGGATCTAATATACCTAATATATAGGCTGGTGGCCAATTCAAAATGCCTTATCCTACAATACCCTCTAATTAATCCATGTAGATCTTGGAACTAGTATATTGTTATACCATTCGTAACAAAAAAAAATCCATTCAAAAAGGCTCCTAGGAAAGCATTATTTGGATTTTTAGTCGCATCTAAGATCTAATTAATGCATAATCAATATAAAATTAAATATATACCTGCGTAGGTTGTTCATATAGTTTGCATAAGATAAGATACAGGAATTTTCATGTGGGTCCTCTTGTAGAATTGTTTTTTCATTTATAGGGATGTACTTGAGTTAGAGCTGGATTATAGTTGGACTACCAGCAGATAATATCTAGAAATAAGAGCCAATAAGTGTTGTACGGATAGTTTCTTTTCTTTTGCCTCCTTGCCTTGTGTGGTGCCTGCAATATGAAATAACTTTATAATACTAATATAGCTACAGAATACCAGGAAAAGTGGTTAAACTTGTTGTTTATGCACTATCAGCAGTTCCAACCAAGCTAACTCTTGAACCAGGAAGTTTCTTTAATACTCTACGAAGCTAACTGTTATGTCACTTCTAGGTAAGATGACAGAATTGTGCAAAACTCCCCTGGATATTAAAGAGGATACATGCAACTGTTGATGTATGGTTAGACATAAGATACATTATTTGTATGCGTTGGTAACAATTAGTATATATATATACTAATTGTTACCAACGCATACAAATAATGTATCTTATGTCTAACCATACATCAACAGTTGCATGTATCTTTTATATATATATATATATATATATATGTTGGGATAAATCAAATCGATCAACTCATTAAAAGTCAGATCAGGTCCAAAGAATAAAGAAAAGGCCAAAACAGGCCCAGAAACTGAAGAAACAATAAGTGGCTGATCTTTTCGCAAAGGCCGACCGTAACATGAAGAGCCGATTAGCGTACAGAAGCCGACCGATACATTAATGGCGACCGTCATGTAAATGCTAATTAGCATATAAAGGTCGATCAACTCACGGAGCTGACCAACATAGAAGTACCGACCAGCATATAAATGCCAATCAACACATAAAGGCCGACCATCACACAATGACCGATCCAACATGAGAAGGATGAAGATGACAAGAAATGAAATAGCTATCCTACCCGAATAACCAATCACCGTTATTACAAGCACGAGTTAGTTCCTAACGGAACTAACCGTCTAAGGCCCATCCAACTGAATTCAGTTAAGACCCAAGCCTATAAATACCGATAAATGAGGGGCCTTTGGAGGTAAGTAGAATCAACTAGCTGAAATACTATCTCAATTTTTAGCCATCTTCCTTGAGATTTCTATCTGTTTTATCCGAATCCTTGCTGACTTAAGCATCGGAGTGTCCCACACCGGATCCCTCCAGTAAGTGGGTCTATTTTGCAGGTTCTCGAGGAGTCTAGTGGAGCAAGCCAAGAGAGTGCATCAAAGTCATGCTTGTTCGGCCATAACAATATTCATAACATATGTTGTTTTTTTTATAAGTGCTAGTCTTTTTGACTGAAATAGGAGGAAGTAAGATGCTACCACTAGTCAAATATCATTGAATATATAAAGAGGATGTGTGCCAGATTTGAAAAATGTTAATGATTTACATGCACGAAAAAAAATATTAAAGGATAGAGAATATTAAAAATTTCTAGTGACCATCAAAAGTCTTGCTTGTTCTTAGGGATGGCAATGGGCCAGGTTCAGGCCGAGTTTCTAACATCCAAATCCAAATCCTAATATCTAATAAACTATCCAAATCTAGTCCAAATACTATCGGGACTGGATTTTTTTACTCAAACCTATCTCAATTGGATATTGAATAATTCAGATTTACCCGACCCAAACCCAATTGAATCATATTAAATATTTTTCTTATTTTTGTCAACTCTAAAACCATCTACCATTCCATAAATCATACATAACTTAAATAAATAAAATTTAACTACATTTTTAGTTCAACAATACTTAATTCTATATTCAATCAAAATAAAATTTAAATTATCTTGGACAAATAAAATTCAAACAATGCTTAGTTCAATACCTCTGAAGTAAATAAAGACATAAACATAATTTAAAAGTATATCTAATTTTAAGTTCTAAGTTTCAAAATGATTTAAAGAACAATTCTTGATTAATTCTTAGTAGCAACATTATTCTTCACACGATCCACCTACAAAAATTACTTATTGTTAGTAACAATTGATTGTAATGATCATGAAAAATATAATATATATATATTATTAATTCTATATATTAAAATATTAAAATAGTTCAGGCTGGGTTCGGGTCGGGTGCATATATATCCAGTCCTGATCCAAATCCAAAGTTAAGCATTCGGGTTTTATCCAAATCCAATCAAAGTATTGACTGCTCGACCTAATCAGATCGAGCTAGGTTGGGTATCATGGATTTGGATTTTGTTGCCACTCTAGTTGCTATAGAGAAAAACATATGCAAACTTATGTGAAAAATCACGGATGGGTAAGCTCTTTTAATCGAAAAAATATTTGAATTCCTTTCGTACCAAATGTGCTAATAAAGTGCCATTTGTAATTGATCCGAAACCTTCCTAAGATTAGAACGAATGCGCTTCCAACTCCAAGTAAACTAAAGAGCTTGAACATTTGATGCTTAATCATTAATGTCGAGACAACATTTTAATGTTTGCCAAATTCTAATGGAGAAGGAATATTTTAGAAATTGATGATTCATAAATTCCGCCCTTGCTCCACAAAGAGGACAACTATCATTTGACTATCCAATATTTCACAGCGGGAAGTTCTTTAGTATACAATTTGTTTCTCAAAGCAAGCCACATAAACACCTTGATCTTTAGTGGCACAGCCTCTTTCCAAATATCCTTATAAAAAGGTTAGAAAATGTTGAGAAAACATCTCAATTTAGCCCATAAGAAATCCAAGAAAAAACTAGGCCCGATCCAGATCCACGTGTGCATATGTGTGCGCACAGGCATGCAGCCCAAGGGCATGCATGGACACGCACCCAGCGACTGCTATCCACACGTAATCCATGGCATAGGCACAGTCTACAAAGGGGTTGTCACGGTCCACGAGGGCAAGGCTAGTCTTTATTGCAATCTATGCAAGTTTTTTAGATGATCGAATAATGGCACACACTTCCAAGTGAGATTAGATAGTTGAAGATGAGTCCAACTTTGATTTGGCTTGATCCAGCATGATTTTGATATGTTCCATGCCGATCGAGCTGCTAGAAGGTATTTTGTGGTCAAACAGGAGTTGGAAAAAAAATAATCCTTTTCTCATACAATTTGAATCACCAGACTCATATTGAAGTTCTCTTCGATGGTAAGATGTCCCAAAGAATAAAATAGGGGATAGATGGGCCTAGATCAAAGCGTGAGAATTCAAAGGACTTCTAGAGGGTGTGGTAATGCAAAGAAAGTCTGTAAAGGTTAAAGGGTCTCCTTGAAAGTTGAGAGTTTTATGAAAAATTTGAGATTTCTTATTTAAAAAAATTGCATGGAACTGAGAGTACGAATTCTTATATTATAAATAATTATATTTTTTATAGTGAAATCTTGTATGCGCTATTGAATGTGTCTTCTATTTTATTTTTTCTTCTTCCTTCTCTTATGACATCAACAATGACATCGTGATATTGAGAATGGAGATTCATATTCCGTATGAAAAAAATTTCAACAAGTGGTATCAATGTAGGTGATACTACAACAACTAATATTAGAGTTCCAAATTATTCGAGTTGATCGAGATTAAAGAAGATGGCAAGCATAATCAAAGTCGACATCAATTTGATAAGAAGAATAATTTCTTCCTCTGGCAAGCAAGAGTGAAAGACGTGCTCATCTTGCAGAGATTGATCAACATTTTTATATATGAGGAGAGGCTGGCCACCAAGGAGGATAGACTTGGAAGCGGCTCCAAATGCAAGTGGTATGATCTGCTTGTACCTGATGCATGATGTGGTGATCTATGTATTGAGCAAGACTTTCCTAATGGTGCTATGGATGAAGCTCGAAGTATTATACATAGCAAAGTCCCTCACCAGTATACTCTTTCTTTGGAAGTAGTTTGACCAACTATGAATGATACAAAGCGTGCAGGAGCATCTGAGCAATTTCAAGAAGATTATCACTGATCTTCTCAATATATGTGAGAAGGTTGAAGAAAAGATCATGACGTTGATTTTGTTATATATCATCACTTCTACACTCCTTTGAGTCATTCGTAATTACTTTTCTAATGGAGAAGAGTACCATCAAGATGGAGAAGGTCAACTTAGCTTCTTTAGAATAAGATTTTCTTAGATGGAAGAATCAAGCTTCGAGTTTAAGCAAAAACTCAATATTAGCAGTCTTTAAAGGAGCTAGTAGTAAAGGACATAGTGACAGAGGATCGCATGGTGAGCGGTCTAAGTCCAAGTCAAGAGATGTGAGTAAGATCAAGTATTACTGGTATAACGAGTTAGGGCATCACATCAGAGATTACCCGTAACTCAAAAATCTAATGAAGGCTACTATGGCGATAGCCGATATAGCATCAGTAATGAATATAGTGATGCACTCATGGTATCCGATAAAATATCTCCTTCTTTCTAGTAGTAGATTTTAGATTCTGCATATTCTTATCATGTGTTACAGAAATGAGCTATTTGATTCTCTAAAGAATAGAGAGGGTGTTGTCTATTTATCAGATGGACCAAGCTATGCAATCAAAGATGAAGGGATAGCCAGCTTAAAGCTTTATGATAAAACATCGAGAAAACTCAAGATCGGATACATATGCAGCTTCACCAAGAATTTAATCTCACTAAGTAAACATGATTCAAATGACTATACATAAAGAGCTGGTGATGAAATCCTGAAGGTTATCCATGACGATAGGATTATCTTACAGGGAAAGAAGTGTTTAGAACATTACCTCTTAATAGAAAGTCCAGTACAAGGTGGAGTCTCTAATAAAGATAGGAGCTCAGTGCAAGGTGAAGCTCCAAAAGTAGATAGATTAGACATGAGATGAGAGACTCAGGACGATGACAAGAGATGTCGCACAATGAAGCTCCTATTCCCGTAAAAAGCTTTCTCAAGTAGGTCTCAAGTCAAGATGAACACAGCACACGATGAAAATAGGGTCAAGCAGCCTAGCTCGACTTCCATATTTGTCCATCTATGCATAGCAGGCATTTGTCTCAGGACATGAGAGCGAGATCCTTTAAGAGTTTTCAAAGTTAGATGGAGGCTGGACGTCAAGTCAAAGTGAAGATTATTGAAAAAAATATCCCAATTCAGCCTGGAAGAAGTCCAAGACCAAGCCCACAATAAAACCTGGCCTGACCTAAACCGATGTGCGGGGCTTGTGCACACGACGCATGCAACTTAGAGCACACACGTGCCCAGCGACCCCAGTTCATGTGCGATTCATGGCACAGGCATGGTCCATAAAGGGGGTGTTACAGTTCACAGGGACAAAGCTGGTCTTTATCACGATCTACATGCTTTTGTACATGATTGGACAATGGCGCACACTCCCGAGCGATATTAGATGGCTGAGGATGAGTCTGACTTCAATTTGGCTTGATCCAACATGATTTATGGTACGTTTGATACCAATCGGGTGATCAGGAGGTGTTCTAGGATGAAATAGGAGTTGAAAAAGAATTTGAGTCATTTTTTAATGTGGCTTAAATCACTAGACTCTCAATCTATTTGACAGGGAGACATCCCAGAGACTATAAAGGGGGGTTGATGGGCTAGGACAAAAGCATGAGTATCTAGAGGGCTTCCAATGGATATAGCAACAGAGAAAGCCTGTAGAGGTTAGAAGGTCTTTTTGAAAGTTGAAAATCTTGTGAGAGATTTGGAACTTCTTGTTAAGAAAAAATATATAGAATTGAGTACGAGTTCTTATCTTATAAATAATTATTTTTCTAATAGTAAAGTCTTGCATGCCTTATTGATTGTGTCTTCTATTTTATTTTTTCCTTCTTCCTTCTCTTGCGATATCAATAACGACATCGTGATATTGGAAACGGGGATCCATATTTCATATAAGAGATTTTCCAATAAGCGGTATCAGTATAGGTTGTACTATGATATAAAACTCTGTCATTATCTAGAAATCTAAAATAAGAGGAAATAACAAATACTTTATCCTTCGATAACTTCCAAACTGGCACATGTGCAATTCTAAAGTCTCATTGATGATAGAAGCTCAAATAGAGACACCATCTACCCAGATTGACGAAGAAAGAGTGGGCCAAATACAATGATCTTCCACTTAAGAGACCTCCAATTCCACTGTAAGGCAATAGCCATATTTGCTTTAATCACTGCACGATAAAGCTCCTCAAAGAACAAAACAATAGGATTGAGCCATTCCGAGAGTCCTCCAAAAATTTTATATTCTTTCCATTTCCAAGTTTGAAGTATGTGCAATTCTAGGATGCATCAGGGTTAGGTTAGTGCAAATATCTTTTGAAATGGGTGAAACCTTAGCAATGATTTTCCTTACTCTCAAACCAAGCCTTCTCCTTGAATAGTAGGTGTTTTTTATTAGGGTTTCCGAGGTACATCCGGTTCATTCATTAATTTCCACGCCTACTCGGCCAAAAAAGAGTTCTTATTACTTGGAATCTTAATGCTCAAAACTCCCTCTTTCGTATCCCTATACACTGAGTTCCAATAAACAAAGCAGTGAAAGCCATACACTCACATTTTCCCTGCACAAGAATACCCACCTCAATTGGCCGATCCTTTTAGCAACCCATTTTTGCAAAATGGATGCTAGTCTATAATAGGTTGATAAAGAAGTGAGGATGGCGTTGTAATTCAGCCTTCTATAGATAGCTTCGATAGATAGCTTCTTTGATAAAAGTCTTGATTGCATGAGCTTGTTCTTGGTCTACATACATCAGGGATGAATACGTATCAAATATATTTATCTAGATCGATTTTTATATCCAAATCTATTCGTATATAAATAAAAATTTGAGCATCCAATTAATACCAGTATCCATATACATATCCGTTAAAGAAAAAGGATATAAATATGAATAGGCAATTACTTGATCCATATTTAAATATCTGATTTTATTTATAATTCTAATTAATTTTATATAATATATATCTACTTTTAATAATAAATGACCATATAAATATATTTTTGACTTGATTTATCGTCTACTTATTTTCTTTGATTCTGTAATCATAAAATTTCATTTACTCCTGGTACAAACTATAAGCTCTTACACAGATTTAACTCTTGAGGAATTATATCATAAAACTAAACCATAAAGGCCAAGGATAAAAGATATAAAAGGTGTACTGGCATGGTAATTAAAAAGTCTGGGCCCAATTCAGGGACCTTGTTTGAATTACACCACAAATATGACAGCTTCGTTCTTGAAAAATCATTGAATGCATATAGGCAAAGGTTTTGGCCTAAATTGGAGTACTTGCAATATATCAATCTTTCTATGGCATAATTGCAGTAATATTGCTTCTCCTCACATCTGTTCAAAGACTTACAATCAATCAAATATACTACAAGAACCATGGATCAACAAAGTCTACCAAAAATAATAAAGCCACTACTCTGTCACATCAGAACTCCAAATCAACATTAAGGTTGGTACTCTATAAACATCATCACACAAGAACACTTCATTAAAGTAGAAAACTGAAGAGCCATTGTAACACTTAACCCTAAGCAGCTGATAACATTCCCCTGGAATCATGGTGATATCCTCCAATATTTATTTGGAGGATATCACCAAAATTCTAATAAGATTGTATATGACATAATGAACAACAATTTCCATACCATACAAAATGAATTGAATTTGACAACTTAATATTTTGACATGAAATGATGGAATGATAATAAGATGATAAAATAATTGTGGGAAATAAAGAGAGGGGAACATGGAGAACTATCACCTTGTTACATAATTGTATATTAGCAAAGGGTGGCCCATCCAAAAAAAAAAAAAGGGATAAACAAGTTGATTTAATGTTAACCATTAAACTTGCAAACAAATAACCATTGAATTCTGGCCTTCAACTAATACCAAATATCATTTTTTGGCTCAAATCTTGTTCCTGAGCTCTACTAGTTAATTTGACCCAAAAGATACCTAAACTGGGCCTTGAAACAAATTTTAGTCTCAAATCCGATGTTATTGGCAGAATCATGATCGCTAGCAATTCCAATCAATATTCATTGGAATAAAACCGCAAGAAGCTCATGGATTGATTTGAATCATTCATATAGGGTAGGCTAGGCAAAAATTCTTTAGCGTAGAATGCAGTAAATCAGGTTATATTTTGGGTTGCCATCCTTGCAAACCCAAATATCCCCATTGCTCAGGACAAAGAAATGGATCAATCAATACATTAGGCTCTTTATCATCAGGATTAACTAAGAATTTAAGTTAAAAATAGACAAATGAAATTTATTGCTAGAATTAATGCACTTTTTTATTTAATTGACTTGAAATATTTTAGTCAAATTATATAAAGAAGATCAAAAAGAACTCGATCTACTATTTACTCTAGAGTTACAATAGATATAGATGTAGATATAGATTATTCTTTTTTAATTTCTAATTTTATTTTTTAATCAATTTTCTTAGGGCTTTCAGTAGATTTGAAATATTTGTTGCTATGATTTTAGCTCGAGGTGTCCCGTTGCAAGGTCAATACCCATCTCTACGAGCATATAGAGAGTCTTTGTATGCCACCTAGTAGAAAATATATATATATTACATGATTTAATTGGGTCATGTAAACCTTGCTTTTTAATATGCATTTAATGAGTGCTGCTTTATTTTTTATTAAAAATTTTGAATGATAGAAACATCTTTTTTAAAAAATTATGATACCCGTGACTTGCATTTTAATATCCTGTGACTTGAGTTATAATATTCATGTATCTGAGAAATATTTTTATTATTAAAAAGTTTAAAAATTTTCAATGATGAAAATATTCTTAATCCTATGATATGACATGTCATAATCCTGTTCATAATGGGGTGTCATAAGGGAATGACATTTTCGACATTCAAATTGTATTTAATATCTATAATTTACTTTTTTATTAAAATTTTGATTGATAAAAATGTCTTTTCCTTATGACATCTCTTTGTGAATATGATATCATAACCCTGCTAATAGGATATCATAAGGCAGAGGGTATTTTCATCATTAAAAATTTTAAAACTTTTAATAATAAAGTATCCCTTGGTCTTATGATATAAGGGTATCATAATTCAAGCACGGTATGTCATAATCCTAGCCAACTGATATCATAATTATTTTTATAAGGAAGGGATATTTTTATCATTTAAATTTTTAATAAAAAGATAAAGCTGTATGTATTAAATATGCATTCAAAAATGGAACTTACGTATCTCTTATGTGGCCTAATTATACTTGACAGGGTGTTTTTCTACATTGCCCTCAATGAAAAAGAATTACTTGAAGCATATAATTGGACCCTTTCTAATTAAGTGGCAGCAGTTCAACCAAGGTCCACTTCCAACCATTTGTGAGTTTTAATTTGTGTCACCCCTATCAAAAATCATAATTTAATGGTATATAACAAAGAATATCTATCTCTAAGGGTTCATTTAATTGAGATATGTCAGATTACTCATAATTTGATGATCTTGAGAAATTATTTATTTAGAAAAATAATTGTAAAAAAATAAATTTTATCATGTTTGTTTGATGGAAAGATTATTCAAAAACTGATAATGGCAGAAAATTACTATGTTTGGTTAGAAGTAACCTTATATAGTAATATTATCAAATTTTAATAATATTTTTAAATAAATAATTTAAAAAATAACAATTTTTTTCTTGATTCATTTATTGGATATTTATGCCCACTCACATAAATACCATTAATGGCTATTTTAAATATTAACATATATTTACATAAGTCAATAAATATGTTTAAGTTAATTATATATATTAAAAATATATTTCTTATTTTTAAAAAAGTTAGTATGTTTTGGTGAATAAATAAATATATTAATTGTTAATAAATCCTATGTTAGATCTATTGATAAGTAATAAGTTTTTATTAATTATTTATTTAATAGTTAATATTTATTAATAAATCAAATATATTAATATTTATAGATATTATTAATCAATATATTATTATATTTATAATATATTGATATGATTAATATTAATCATATAATATAATTTTTATAATATTAATGTAATATAAGTGAGGCATTTTCATCAAGAAATGTCATTTTTATATTATCTCCACTAATGAATATCATCCTTCTAGTGGTATTTATAAATATACATAGGATCCATCATTTATTTTATATTTTTTATTTTAATTTTTGTACTAAATATAATAATTTGATATAAAATTTATTTTTTATATTAAATTATCTCCAACTAAATGGGTCCTAAATACAATCATCACATTGAAATATGAGAAAGTCTTTATATACCATCTTGGTGGAGAAAAAATATACTGCGCAATTTGATTGGATCACTTAATTCCTGCATTTCAATACATATTTAATCCTAAAATTTTATCTTTTCTTAAAAAATCTTGAATGACAAAAATGCCTCTCCCTTATGAAAAAATTATGATATCTATTAGCTTGGATTATGATATTCAGTGACCGACTTATGATATCCCCATGTCACAAGATATCAAAGGATCGAGAAATATCTTTGTCAATGAAAAAGTTTAAAAAATTTTTATAACAAAAATATCCTTTGCCTTATGATATTATGTGATAGGGTTATGATACCCTGCTCACAAAGGGTGTCATACAAGAATGATATTTTCATCATTCAAACATGCATTTAATACTATAGTTTACTTTTTATTGAAGATTTTGAATGATAAAAATGTCCTTCCTTTATGATACTTGATATGGCAAGACCGCTGACGTGGAGTCCTCCTCGAACCCATCTAACAGTCATGCTGGTAGGGATCGCCATGCCAGTCCCGCTCCATCCCTCGAGCCCTTCTGCCGAGGTGACTCCCTCAAGGTCGAGTCCCCAATCGAAGATAAGTTCCCGCTACACTTTTTGAGCCTCGAGCCCTTCTGCCGGGATGACTCCCTCAAGGTCAAGTCTCCGGTTGAAGTCGAGCTCCCACTCCCGCTCCACGAGCCTCGAGCCCTTCTACTAGGGTGACTCCCTCAAAGTCGAGTCCCTGACACCGAAGTCGAGCTCCCGCTTCGCTCCTTGAGCCTTGAGCCCTTTTGCCGAGGTGACTCCCTCAGGATCGAGTCCCTAGCCGAAGTGGAGCTCCCGCTTCACTCCTCGAGCCTTGAGCCCTTTCACTAGCATGGCTCCCTCAGGGTCGAATCCCCAGTCGAAGTCGAGCTCTCGCTTCGCTCCTCGAGCCTAAAGCCCTTCTGCCAGGGTGACTCCTTAAGGATCGAGTCCCCAATCGAAGTCAAGCTCCCGCTTTGCTCCTTGAGTCTCGAGCCCTACTGCCGAGGTGACTCCCTCAGGTCGAGTCCCCGACCGAAGTGGAGCTCCTGCTTCTCTCCTCGTGCCTTGAGCCCTTCCTCCATGGTGACTCCTTCAGGTCGAGTCCCTGGCCAAAGTCGAGCTCCCTCGAGCCACGCACCCTTCGGCTTAGAAGGGGCACCCGGCTCGAGGTTGACCCATGGTCAAGGTCGACCATGAAGCTGGTACACCAGTGATAGAGACATTGAGCAGATCCCAGCCAGTCCAGATCTCGGTGCCAGCCTAGCACGATCCTAAAGACATCAGTCATGGATCTTGAAGATTTCAATCAACACGAATCTTGATATATTTTATGGGTGTACGAGGGATTTGGGATATCTCTGAATCGGATATCAGTTTTTATTTCTGTTTAGAGTCATCGGAATCCCTTAGTAGTTCCGATTCTTTTGAGTCTTTTTAGGATTTATGTTTATCTTTATCGGTTGTTTCTTGCTTTATTTAAGATGTTGTCATCGAATAAAAAGATAGCGAAGAATTTATTGAAAAAAAATCAAGGTGTGTCCCGACTCCTCCCCTTCTCCGTCTCTTCCGGTTCTTCCTCTCTCTCCTCTCCCTCTCCTCTATGTTTTCCCTCCTGGCTACTTCTTCTCCTTTCCCAAGCTATAGCCTGTCAAGCTCCTCTGTGACTCTTACCATCTTCGTCACCCACCGACACCATCGTTCCTCTATTTTCCGTCCACCATCGCCGGCGAACAAAGTCGACATCCGTCGCTGACCAAGTGTTGACGCCCCTTCTTCCGCCGGATCTATTGCTGCCAAGTCCATGCTGGCCCCTCCAACAGCTACCGTCAAGCACCGAAAACAAGCCATCGCAAGTGTCCGACAGATCGAGTGAACCACCCCGTCGATCGAAAATCTCCCTCTGGCCTAGTGCCCTCGTCCATCTCCTCCACTCCCCGTCTCCTCCCGTGCAAGCCATCACTGCAGCCGAAGCCCCTCCCATGAAGCCTCCCACCGGAACTCCTCCGCTCCACCGTCGCTAGCCGCTGTCCACTCCGACAAGACCACCGCCGTCTACCGGACTCCTTTAGACGATTTCCTCCAAAGCTCGCCGATGAATTCCAGTTGAAATCCCTCCGCAAGCCCTCCGGCCTCCTTTTTTTTGGTGTTGATCCGCTGAGAAGGAACGGCTCAGCACGAACATGAAAGTAATTCACGTCCCTACTACCGACTTCTGAACTGCACAGATCTTAGAGCAGTTCCAAGATCTGTGAAGCACGATTTCCAAAGCCGAACAGATCCCAAAGCCTCACGGATATCATAGAATTAAGTTTATTGGGATTAAATTGATTTATTTATTCTGATTTGGGATTGATTCATCACTTATTTTTGATCCAGGTCTGACGGTTTCAAATCTATCTCGCTCGCGAACCACTGGTCTGTATTTTGACTACTTCTAGACGATCTCACTCTTCCAGAATTCATGATATTCCGTGTTTCGGGTGAGACCACTTTCATAACTTGATCTAATCAATTGATGGATTATCTTTTATTTAATTAGATCTAATTTTATTGAAATTGGACAGCCATAACCTAGTGGTCGTTTCCTAACGATCAACGATCCAATATCTTGAATATTTTGACTGTGTATGCCGATCGGGTCAATTCCTAGTTTGGATCTTGATATGACTAGGATTATTTCTTAGTTTAAATTCTTAATTGCATTGATTATCTGCTGGTCTTTATCTTTCATTACTTAATTAATTGTTTCACCGATCTCATTAAGGTTCTCAGGTCTAGGATTTATTGGTCCATCCCACACCAATTTGGTATCAAAGCACCAGGTTAGGTTAGGATCAATTTCAATTTTTTTTAACTTATTTGCAAAAAAAAAAAATCTTGTGCATGACAACTAGGTTAGGGATCAGGTATCAATCAGGACCTTCTTTCTTAGATAACAAAATGAATCCCAGTTTAGAAACTGCCCTTCAGGGAATCATTGGTAAACTTGAAGCAATTGATAGCAAGTTAGGATCTTTAGATGCAAGGGTAGGAGCCCTTCAGGAGGAACAACTAGTGAACACAAATCACCCTATTAGAAACTTTTCATCAAGAGTTACAGATCCTAGAGACCCTAGAGACCGAAATGACTACCTGGGTTATGATGGTGGTCGTACTCGTATCCTTCGACCTGACCCTAGGGATCGACATGATTATCCAAGTTTTGATGTAGGTAGTCATCAAACACTTAGACCTTATCGCAACCCAATTGATCAAGATGAACGAATCATGAGGAATGTTAAGGTTGATGCCTCGAGTTTCATAGGTCGCCTGGACCCAAAGAATGCATTGACTGGGAAGCTGAAATGGATCATTATTTCACTTGGTATGATATGTCTGAGGATAGGAAAGTTATGTTTACCCAAATGAGGTTGTTGGGTCAAGCCAAATTATATTGGCACGATGTCCAGAGATTAGCCACTCATAGGAGACAGGACCCCATTGGAACATGGGATGAGATGAAGGATAAGCTTCACGAGAAGTATCTTCTTTCATCTTATCAACAGCGACTCCTGGACCAATGACAAAGGTTGACCCAGGGAACCGGATCTGTAAATGATTACATTGATAAATTTGATAAATATCTTATGCGATGTAATGTGAATGAAGACCCGTCTGTCACTTTACCCCGGTTTAGAGCAGGTCTGAGAGTGGATATTCAAAAAGAACTGTTTTTGAGAGAGGTTTATAGCCTAGAGCAAGCATATCAATTAGCCCAGGACTATAAAAGTGGTGCGGGCACCAGACTCAGAAGAAGACTTCAGGGCTCCATCTAGATCTCTGATTGACCTTGCCCGAAGAATTAGGGTTTTCTGGTTTTGTAATAAGGGTTGACTTGGTCAACTCAATTTTAGTCTTGAGTCTGTATTTCCCTGCAATTTAAATTTTGTTGAGTCATGTTGACTCAGTACAAGTCCTAGTAGTGGTCTAGGTCTTCTCCAGGTTGGTGCCACTTTTTTTTCAGTCAAGTCAAGGTCCAGGGTGCCACATTTTTTCTCCTAGGCCCAAGCAAGTGGGCGCCACACTCCCAGCCACACGCCAGAGTCCAGGAGGCGCCACATCTCCATCCAGTGTCTTTGGTCCCTACACCACAAGAAGTAAGTTCCTTTTTTTTCTTGCACCACTTGGGAGAGAAATCCATCAAGATACCTCAATCTAAGGAGGAGCCAATTTCTTTCCAGATAAACCCAAGCCAGGATGGCAAGAATTTTTCTTGAAGAGAGGATCAAGGAGGTGCCCCACAATGTTCCATAAAAAATCCAAGTTATAAAAGGGAAGAGAGCATGTCTTGGGAAGGAATTCAAGAAGGTTCCCAAAAGTTTCCAAAAGTGCCAAAGCCATGAAAGGAAGAAGCCTAAACTTGTGGAGCAAGACTAGGAGGTGTCCAAATGAGCCAAACCATGAAGGAAAAATCCTTGATTCATGGAGAGATACTAGGAGACACCCCCATAACCTGCCATTTGGAGCTGATTTTCAAGTTTTCTTGGAGTTTTTGGGCTGCCCACTCATGGAAGGAGTCTTGGGAAGAGAATTTGATGCATAAAGTGTGGGGTAGTCCTATTAGTCCCACATGGAAAATGTATAAAATTTTATTTCTTTGTTATGTCTATATATTCAACTCTATGTAACTCTTGAATTTAATGATGAATGAAATCAATTTCTGTGTAAGCAACTTTATGTTTCTCTCTTCCGCACTTGTATTTAGGTGTTGAGCTCCGTGAGGGAGTAAATCCGGGTTCCCTAGGAACCTTGAGGAGGTGTGAGATCTCCAACCCCAAAACCCTAGGTAGCCACTTCAATTCCAAACCCTAGCCGCCATCATCTTCTTCATTCCACCAATCATCCAAACCCTAATCTACCTCATCATCTCCGGCCCCTCTCTTCCAAGTAGAGGCCGACCACCAGCATCCAGTTCCAGATAGGCTACTTCGAATACAGAGCAAATCCCAGAGGAAGTCAGATCAGCATCCAGGAGAATCAGGATTTCAACAACATCAATTTTCAAGTTCTTCTTATCTGGTAAATCCTTTCTTTGAGTATCTGGTTCCTTAACTTGTTCTTCTTCTTTCCCAGATCCTGAGTTCAGGAGAAGCCAACTCTGCCAAAGGACCAGTATTGGAGGATCCATTGCGAAGATATCCAATCCGAGGATTCAACAATCTGCTCGAGAGAGTCCTTCCACCAAACTCTGTGAAGATCACTGCCTGGTACATAACCCTTCCCTTCTCTTTAGTTCTGTCCTGTTGAAAGTTCAGAGCGAAACCCTAGGTCTGGGAGTTTCTCAACCCCCGGCGATCCTTTACTTCTGAACTACTCTGATAATCTAGTTTCTTTGAATTATGCTTTCAATTATTATATAGTTTCTTTCAATTTAGTTTAACTTTCCTTTGAGTCAAAGCCGACTTCTGAAAATATATAAAAAAAAAAATTAGTCTTAATTTACTTCTGCATCGCATCATCTCTTTCGTTTTGCATCAAAAAGATTTCAAAGGATGTCTACCACACGTAGACCTGAACCTTCAAGACCAGAAATTTTAGGTCCAAAGCCTAGCATGAATCAAGCCCCAACTGGTCCATAACCTAACATGAGTCAGACCCCTGGTAGTCGACCCCCATCTACAACCCCACCAATTAAGAGAGATGAAAAAGGAAAAGGGATTATAGGAGAGTCTTCTCGAGGAAGTTCTCTAAGATCCACTGCTTCAGGTGTAACGGAATAGGTTATGTGGCTAGTCAATGCCCATCTAAAACATTGTTTATAGGGAAACTTGAAGAACATGAAAATCTAGGTCATGTCCTTGAAGAGGAAGTCTACACTACTGATCCAGGATTAGCTGATGCCTACGAAGAATATGACCATGAGGCTAGAGCTGAAGAATGATTAGGAGTGAATTTGATTAATATAAGTAATCAAATGAATAAAGGACTAGCAGATTCTCACCAGCAAGTTAAGGATTTTGCTAAATAGTTTCCATCAGCAGACCCATTCAAAATTTTAAAGAAAATTTGACTGAATACATATGTTATTGATCTACCATTTGATTATGGGAATTGTCCTACTTTCAATATTTTGGATCTAATTAAATATGAAGAACTAGCATTGACACCTAGTGATCCATTTGAGCATGCACCTTCCTTTGAGAGTGACCCTCTTCTTGAGAACCCACTAGCCCAAATGAGAGGAAAGCACGATGTGATCGAATGTATTCTGGATGAGAAGATCAAGTCTTTGAGGAGTCAAAACTGTTACCACTACCTGGTTCACTAGTGAGGCAGGCTGAAGTCAGAGGATTCCTAGATTACTGAAGAGGAGCTACAAAATATTGATCCAAATCTATTTCAGTACCTTCAGCCTGACTCGACGGAGTCGAGATCTCTCCATCCCAAGGAAAATGATGGGGACATTGAGCATATCCTAGCAAGTCCAGATCCCAGCCAGTCCAGATCTCGATGCCAGCCCAGCACAAATCCTAAAGACATCAGTCATGGATCTTGAAGATTTCGGTTAACACAAATCTTGATGTATTTTATGGGTGTACGAGGAATTTGGGATATCTCTGAATCAGAGATCAGTTTTTATTTATGTTTAGAGTCATCGAAATCCCTTAGTAGTTCCGATTATTTTGAGTCTATTTAGGATTTGTGTTTATCTTTATCGGTTGTTTCTTGCTTTATTTAAGATGTTTTGTCATCGAATAAAAAGATAGCGAAGAATTTATTGAAAAAAATGTTAGGATGTCCCGACTCCTCCCTTCTCTGTCTCTTCTCGGTTCTTCCTCTCTCTCCTCTCCCTCTCCTCTGTGTTTTCCTTCCCGGCTACTTCTCCTTTCCCAAGCTACAGCCCGTTAAGCTCCTCTGTGACTCTCACCATCTTCGTCACCCATCGGCACCGCCGCTCCTCTATTTTCTGTCCACCATCGCCGGCGAACAAAGTCGACATCCACCGTCGACCAAGCGTCAACGCCCCTTCATCCACCGGATCTGTTGCTGCCAAGTCCCTGCCGGCCCCTTCAACGGCCACCGTAAAGCGTCGAAAACAAGCCATCGCAAGCATCCGACAGATCGAGCGAACCACCCTACCAACCAAAAATCTCCCTCCGCCCAGCACCCTCATCCATCTCCTCCGCTCCCCATCTCCACCCGTGAAAGCCGTTGCTACAGCCGAAGCCCCTCCCGTGAAGCCTCCCTCCAGAACTCCTCTGCTCCACCGTCGCTAGCCACCATCCACTCCAGTGAGACCACCACCATCTACCGGACTCCTCTGGATGATTTCCTCCAAAGCTCGTCGACGAATTCCAGCCGGAATCCCTCCTCAAGCCCTCCGGCCTACTTTTTTTTGGTGCTGATCCGCTGAGAAGGAACGGCTCAGCACGAATGTGAAAGCAATTCATGTCCCTATTGCCAACTTCTAAACTGCATAGATCTCAGAGCAGTTCTAAGATCTATGAAGCACGGTTTCTAGAGCTGCACAAATCTCAAAGCTTCACAGATATCATAGCATTAAGTTTATTGGGATTAAATTGATTTATTTATTTTGATTTGGGATTGATTCATCACTTATTTTTGATCCAGGTCTGACGACTGCAGATCTATCTCGCTTGCGAACCACTAGTCTGGAATTTGACTACTTCTAGACGATCTCACTCTTCCAGAATTCGTGATATTCTATGTTTCGGGTGAGACCACTTTGATAACTTGATCTAATCAATTGATGGATTATCTTTTATTTTATTAGATCTAATTTCATTGAAATTAGACAGTCCTAACCTAGTGGCCATTTCCTAATGATCAACAGTCCAATATCTCGAATATTTTCACCGTGCATGCCGATCGGGTCAATTCCTAGTTTGGATCTTGATTTGACTAGGATTATTTCTTAGTTTAAATTCTTAATTGCATTGATTATCTGCTGGTCTTTATCTTTAATTACTTCATTAATTGTTTCACTAATCTCATTAAGGTCCTTAGGTCTAGGATTTATTGGTCCGTCCCGCACCAGGCGGGTAGTGGCACACCAGCTGAAGCCTACGAAGGGAGAGTTGAAAGAAACAAGTGCAGGAGGTTTGACATGAACCTACACTAGGAATGCAAACAGGGCACGGGAGCACATGGAATTTTAAAACATTTTTAAAAAATCCGTGCAGCGGAAAATTGCTCCGCCCAGAAACTAATCTAATAAAACCACTTGGTTCAATTCAATTGAACCGGTCCAAACCCAATAAAATTGGTTCAATTGGTTCACAACCAATTGTAGACCAAAACGAACTCCGAATCAGTTCAAAACTGATTCAGTAAAATCCTGGCGTAGTGCTGGTCAACCTGGAACAATTTCTGGTTGACATAGACAAGGGCAAGACGGGGAAAAGAGTGCTAAAAATACTGTGACCATAAAATCGAGACGATTCCAATCGTAATCGGTAGCCGGATCAGAGAGTTATCCTCTGTGGCGTGTGACCTCATAGGTTCGAACCTAAACGGTAGCATTAGAACAATTCTAGTACCAGCACAGGAAACTATCTAGCAATGGGTCCCAGCGTCCGGATAGGTCGAAGATGCGGGAGCAAACTATCGAACCTCTGGCATATGGTTACCGTATAATTCATCCCTTTGACCTCTAATGCTCAGGACGACTGAGATTGGGCTGCCAACCCAGACTAAGTCAGTCGACTACGTGTCTCAACCTCGCAAGCCCAGTGACTCTTCACTAGGACTACCCCGGCCGAGGATTTGCTAAATTGAGATACTGCGAGACATTCAATCCAAACTGTTTGGACAGGTCAATTCCATCTTGGTCCATCACTGCTCCATAAGTACTTGCCTGTACCCAGAAACCTTCCGTCACCGGATTAAAAATCCGGGTAGTCCGGCACCAAAGCACAGGGAGTTGCTTGCAAGCTACTGTGATGACCTCAGGTCAGAGGGACACATATATCCATATCCAATCGTGAGTTTTCCTTTGGCAGAAAGGGGCTGCACGGAGTCACGTTCGATGAGATATCATATATCCCACTTGCAGATCACATCAGTGTCACCACACTCATTTGGTCAAGAGGACAACAAAACGATGTGAACTGCAACAACCTATTCTTGATATATTGCCGTCCAGTATAATATATCCTTTGGTTGTGAACAGGGTTTAAGGACCACTCAATACATCCTCTCTGTATCAAAGTCAGTGTAGTCCTAAGGACTTCATCATATGAAAAGAGTTCATTTCAGGAAAATTTAATATGTGATGAGCTGCCAAAAATATAATATTTTATTAATTCATAAAATGAGTACAATACTAAGCACAACCGCCTACAACCCAGGCGATTGGCTTTGGGACACAATTCCCAACAACTCCCACTTGTACTAAAGCCAATCAGAAGAGTATCTAATACACATTTTCCATTTACAATAGTCGAACTCTTTTATTCCGAGGGCTTTAGTGAAGGGGTCGGCCAGATTTTCTTTTCCATCGATCTTCAGAAGATTGATGTCGCCTCGTTCCACGATCTCTCGTATGAGGTGGTAGCGCCGTAGAATGTGCTTGGTGCGGTGATGAGCTTTAGGCTCCTTAGCTTGAGCAATGGCTCCAGTGCTGTCACAGTGCACCGGAACAGGACCATATAGGGAAGGTGCCACCCCTAGCTCTCCAAGGAACTTCCGCAACCACACAGCTTTCTTTGCTGCATCTGATGCTGTAATGTATTCTGCTTCGCATACCGAGTCTGCAACAGTTGCCTGCTTGGAACTTTTCCAATAGATCGCTCCTCCATTCAAGGTAAATACAAACCCTGACACACTCTTGCTATCATCTCTATCTAATTGGAAACTGGAGTCAGAGTACCCCACAAGTTTCAAGTCAGGTTCTCCATAAATCAGCCATTGATCTTTAGTATTTCTCAAATACTTAAGGATGGACTTGACCACCTTCCAATGCGCCTCACCTGGGTCAAACTGGTATCTACTCACTACTCCTAGTGAGTATGCAACGTCTAGTCTAATACAAGTCATAGCATACATGATAGAGCCTGCTGTAGAAGCATAAGGTACTCTACTCATGCGCTCTCTTTCCTCAGGAGTTGTCGCATAATCCTTCATGGAAAGAGTAATTCCAGAACCTATCGGGAGATAGCCTTTCTTGAAATTTTTCATGCTGAACCGTTTCAGCACCGTGTCAATGTACATAGACTGGGACAGTCCCAAAAGCTTCTTAGATCTATCTCTATGGATTTTCATACCTAGTATGTAAGATGCTTCACCAAAATCCTTCATGGAGAACTGAGATGATAACCAGACCTTTATTCCTTGTAATGCTGCGACATCATTCTCGATTAAGAGAATGTCGTCAACATACAGTACTAGGAATACAATCACAGAACCATTAACCCATTTATAGATGCACGGTTCTTCTCTGTTCCTAACGAAGCCATATGATTTGATACACCTATCAAATTGTAAGTTCCAACTTCGAGACACTTGCTTGAGTCCATAAATAGACCTCTGCAACTTGCATACTTTTGATTCATCTGTGGATGTGAACCCTTCAGGCTGTATCATATACACCTCCTCTTCCAGCTCCCCATTTAGGAAAGCGGTTCGGACATCCATTTGCCAGATCTCGTAATCAAAATATGCTGCCAAAGCAAGCATGATCCGAATGGACTTGAGCATTGCCACAGGGGAGAAAGTCTCGTCATAATCGATACCATATCGCTGACGATATCCCTTGGCAACCAGACGGGCTTTATAGGTCTCTACCTTCCCATCTGCTCCCCTTTTCCTCTTGAAGATCCATTTACACCCGATGGGTTTTATTCCTTCAGGCGGATCAATCAATGTCCAAACATTGTTGATTTCCATAGACTCCATTTCGGATCGCATGGCTCCAAGCCATGCCTCAGAGTCAGATCTCTGAAGTGCATCCATATAGGTGATCGGATCCTCATTGTTCTCATCGAGCTCAATGGGATCGCCATCCCGGACCAAGAAACCGTAGTATCTGTCCGACTGACGCGGTATTCTACCGGATCTCCTAATGGGTTCTGGGTGTGATTCAATCACAGCCGGTTCTACGATGTCCTTAGGGTGTGTAGGTTCTTCTATTGAATGAATTTTATCAAGTTCAATCTTAGAAGCTATAGTTCCTTCTCTAAGGAACTCCTTTTCCAAAAAGATGGCTCTAAGAGCAACGAACACCTTTTGTTCATTCTCCAAGTAGAAAAAATACCCTTTGGTTTCTTTAGGATAACCAATGAATAAGCACCGATCAGACCTAGGATCAAGTTTGTCTAAGTCTAAATGCTTTACGTAAGCCGGACAACCCCAGACCTGAAGGTTTGAGATTGAGGGTTTACGTCCATTCCACATCTCATACGGAGTGGAGACAACAGACTTACTTGGAACATTATTTAATAAGTAACAGGCTGTTTGAAGTGTATATCCCCAAAAGGATAGCGGCAGAGTTGCAAAGCCCATCATGGATCGAACCATGTCCAACAAGGTTCGATTCCTCCTTTCAGACACACCATTCAACTGTGGTGTTCCTGGAGGAGTCCATTGAGAGAGAATTCCATTCTCCTCAAGATATGTCAAAAATTCATCAGATAAGTATTCACCACCTCGATCAGATAGAAGGGTTTTAATACTTTTTTCAGTTTGCTTTTCTATTTCATTACGGTATCGTTTGAACATTTCAAACGACTCAGACTTATGTCTCATTAAAAAGACATAACCGAATCTTGAAAAGTCGTCTGTAAAAGTAATGAAATATTTGTATCCTCCTCTGGCACTAACTGTCATCGGTCCATATACATCAGTATGTATTAGACTTAGAAGTTCTGTAGCTCGTTCACCTTTTCCAGTAAAAGGTGACTTGGTCATTTTACCAACTAAACAGGATTCACAAGTGGGCAGTGATTCAGAATCACTGACCTCGAGGAGTCCATCTCCTCGCATCTTGTTTATCCTGTTTTGGTTAATATAACCTAGCCTACAGTGCCAAAGATACAAATCGTTGACATTATCTAATCTTGGGTGTTTGCTAGAAGTGTACATTACACTAACAGGCCTTGATAGTACATATATGCCATTATTTAATCTAGCTTTCATTATCACAGAGTTATTTAAAATAACATTGCAAAAATCTCCCTTTATTGATAGTTCAAAACCACAATTGGCCAAAAGGCCTACAGAGATTATGCTCATAATGAAACTAGGACAATAGTGACAGTCGACTAGTTCGACAGTACAAGACTCAAAGACTAGACGCAGGACTCCGACCGCCAGTACTGGAATAATCCCCGATGCTCAGAAACTGTTCTCCATCTTCAAATCTTCTGCTAACTTGAAGTCACTGTAATGAATTACAAACGTGAATTGGACTACCAGTATCCAATACCCAGTTAGCAGTATCAATAATTGAGTAATTGCAAGGTTTTATCATATAAATACCTTGTTCAGCAGACTTCTGCTTCCTCGGCCTGTTTGGATCAAGGGATGCAATATAAAGAGGACAGTTCCTCTTCCAGTGTCCCTTCTTCTTGCAGTAGAATGACTCTGCAGAAGACTGATCAGCCTTATACTTCCTGGTCTGACTAGGGCCAGGAGCATTCTGCACCTTCTTTCCCTTTTTATTTATTTTCTTCTTCCCTTTCTTAAAGGGATGACGACCTCTACTTCCTCCCACTAAATTCACCACCCCCTTATTCAGTTGGTGGTCTTTCTCGAAAGTCTGCAGCAACCCCAAAAGACCATGGTAGTTGACTACAGGCTTGTTCATTCTATAATGATCAAGAAAGTCAAGATAGGAGGAGGGAAGAGAATTCAGGATCGCATCCTTGCTGAGCTGCTCGTGCAAGGGGCATCCGAGTTTGCCCAACTTTTCAATCAACTCGATCATGTACAATACATGATCAGTGATTGAACCACCATTCGGCATCTTGGAGTTGTAGATGGCACAAGACACTTTGTATCGTTCTACATCATCCGGGATGCCGAAGGATTCCTCGAACTTTTGAAGAATTTCATCAGGTTGGGCATTCTCAAATTTGCGACTAAACTCGTCGTTCATCGCTGCTAACATAATGCAACGGACAGTAGTCTGATCAGAGACCCACTTCAGATAAGCATCTCTGACCGCACTCCGTGCATTCGCGGGAGGGATTTCAGGTACCGGATCCGTTATCATATAAAGGATTCGTTCATGCTCCAGAACGATTCTCAACCTTCGATACCAACTATCGAAGTTGTGACCCTTTAACTTCTCGTTATCGAGAAGTGACCGGAGCGATAAATTGGAAGACATCTGAAAAGAAAATAAGACCAAATTAGTGTATGAATTAATAATTTAACCAAAAGACTTGGACTTTAGTCTAAAGGTTTCTCCCACTAATCTTTTAGATTGGTAGCCTCTAACTCCAATCCGTGAAAACACTTTTTCAAGTGGGTACTGAAATCCAATAGGCCTCGCATGAGCCCGACTTTGGCCGGCTCACCCATACGAGCCTAAAGGTAGGTTCGTAAACCAATTGCTTCCCTAAACAATTTTCAGTATTTCATTTTGCCCCAGAGAACACCCCAATCGGCCTTGGGGCCTCCTATTGCGGGTCTCTGGTTAGGTCCAACCATTAAAATGACAAATCCAATGCTTCCAGCTAACTAAAGACCAAGCCCGACTATGGCCGGCCCACCTGGTCCCGTTAAGGAGGTTGCACTGAATCATCATCGATCAGATAGAAATTTCAGTCACCGGATGTACACCCGTTCTATGGAACTGCCGATGCACACAAAGCTAGTGGACACATTTATATCCAACTTAATGGGAGGCTAAGACACTATCAACTCCTTGACTTAGTCTTTTTAAGGACCTAATAATTTTAGAGGATTTTTTTTTATAGTTGTGACAGAAGAAAAAGATAAGGACGTGGATCATCCTCCCACTGAAACAATCAGATTCCAGGAGGGTTGAAATAAATCAACAAATGATCCATGGGCACCTATAGATCAGTCAGACCGATCAACCTGGGTGACATGGGTTAACTCGAGTCATTGAGCTTTTCCAATCAGTTCTGGTCGACTCGACTAGCCAGGTAGGTGAGATCATGGGTGAGTATCCGCCATTAACCATCTTTCCTAGACACCAACCAAGTTGGCTAGGAAAGAGGTAGCCTCATACAACCATGATCACACTGCCAAACCTACCTCGACACCAGTCGGTTTACCAGACTCGATCAGACTAGCCTAAAGACTCGGGCGTCCACTGAGCCACTAATTGGATCCATTTTAGATGAACGATCAACTAATCTAACTATTAGATAGTTCTAAAGAAGGGCCTTAAACAATTTTGTTTAATCTTCTTGTAATCCGGTTCAACTAAACTTAGGTCTAACCCAGTTATGGACCCAACTAGTCAACTAACCCAATTAACCCAAAATGGCTTATGCAAATTTTGATTGATTTCATAAACCTAAAAAAAAAAAAATTAATAAGCCAAACACTTAATTAAAACAATTTTTAATTAAGTCTCTATGTAAAACATATTTTTACATAACAAATCATGCATCAAAATATTTTACAAATATTTTATAAACATGCCTAAAACATGTATCACCAAATTAAAATAATTTTTAAATTTTAATATTCTTTAAGGATCCTTCTGAAGAGGCTAACACAAACGATCCACATCGTGTCAAAGACACACGGTCATGGTGAAAGTCTCAACTAGGTTCCAAAAGAAAACATGATACATTTTTAAGATTAAACAATTTTTAATCTATAAACATGCATACTAGATTAGATTACAAATGTAACCTGCTCTGATACCAATGAGAGGAAACAAAGCAGGTGATTTGACATGAACCTACACTAGGCATGCAAACAGGCATGGGAGCACAGGGATTTTAAAATATTTTTAAAAAATCCGTGCAGCGAAAATTGCTCCGCCTAGAAACTAATCTAATAAAACCACTTGGTTCAATTCAATTGAACCGGTCCAAATCCAATAAAATTGGTTCAATTGGTTCACAACCAATTAGAGACGAAACGAACTCCGAATCAGTTCAAAACTGATTCAGTAAAATCCTGGCGCAGTGCTGGTCAACCTGGAATAATTTTCGGTTGACATAGACAAGGGCAAGACGGGGAAAAGAGTGCTTAAAAATACTGTGACCATAAAACCGAGACGATTCCCAATCGTAATCGGTAGCCGGATCAGAGAGTTATCCTCTGTGGCGTGTGACCTCATAGGTTCGAACCTAAATGGTAGCATTAGAACAATTATAGTACTCGCACAGGAAACCATCTAGCAATGGGTCCCGGCATCCAGATAGGTCGAAGATGTGGGAGCAAACTATCGAACCTCTGGCATATGGTTACCGTATAATTCATCCCTTTGACCTCTAATGCTTAGGACGACTGAGATTGGGCTGCCAACCCAGACTAAGTCAGTCGACTATGTGTCTCAACCTCGCAAGCCCAGTGACTCTTCACTAGGACTACCCCGGCCGAGGATTTGCTAAATTGAGATACTGCGAGACATTCAATCCAAACTGTTTGGACAGGTCAATTCCATCTTGGTCCATCACTGCTCCACAAGTACTTGCCTGTACCAGAAACCTTCCATCACCGGATTAAAAATCCGGGTAGTCCGGCACCAAAGCATAGGGAGTTGCTTGCAAGCTACCGTGATGACCTCAGGTCAGAGGGACACATATACCCATATCCAATCGTGAGTTTTCCTTTGGCAGAAAGGGGCTGCACGGAGTCACGTTCAATGAGATATCATATATCTTACTTGCATATCACATCAGTGTCACCACACTCATTTGGTCAAGAGGACAACCAAACGATGTTAACTACAACAACCTATTCTTGATATATTGCTGTCCAGTACAATATATCCTTTGGTTGTGAACAGGGTTTAAGGACCACTCGATACATCCTCTCTGTATCGAAGTCAGTGTAGTCCTAAGGACTTCATCACATGAAAGAGTTCATTGCAGGGAAATTTAATATGTGATGAGCTGCCAAAAATATAATATTTTATTAATTCATAAAATGAGTACAATACTAAGCACAACCGCCTACAACCCAGGCGATTGGCTTTGGGACACAATTCCTAACAAGAGTGCATCGACCTACGGGGAACTGTCTCGCTAGAGCACCAGGGTCCCTTCATGCCATCGTTTACACTAGTTAGGGAAGGATGTGCTACTCGAGGCACCGCACCCCTCCACCGACCGTTTGCCCCACCTTGAAGAAAAAGGTTACACCAGAGGGCTCGAGTCCAAGAGAGAGGGCCTTCGAAGTAGGTAAGCAAGAATAGGTAGAGGAAGGGGTAGCAAGAAAGAGCTCACTGAGGCTACTAGAGAACTCGTCGAAAGAGTTCCAACGGATACAGCCGCCATCGCTCAAGCTCTCTTCCTCCACCAAAACTCTAACTTTGTTCTTTTCTTTCAAAACCTCTAAGGGTGGAGATCAACCTGGGATCCACCTCGGAGGATCTGTTCCACTAGATCGTCCTACTGAATTGATCGTCGAGTGCCCTCACCGGGATCCCTAGCCCGGATTTCCTTTTTTTACGGGACCGGGCACACATGTCAGACACCAGGCGAAGAAGGTACAACCCGATGCCGCGTAGGAGTTGCGACCACGATGATCCAGGCAGCAATAATATCCATTTGTGAATATGGTATCATAACCCTGTTCACATATGTCATAAAATCGAGAGTATTTTCGTCATCGAAAAATTTTTAAATTTTTTTCAATAATAAAAATATCCTCAATCTTGTGACATTTTCTGAACATGGCTATAAAACTCTGTTCACAAACGGATATTATAAAGGAATGATATTTTCATCATTCAAGCATGCATTTAATGCATGTAGTTTACTTTTTTATAAAAAATTGAATGCCAAAAATGTCTATTCTTTATGACATCCATTTATAAATATGATATCATAACCCTTCTCATAGAATATTATAAAGTTGATGATATTTTCGTTATTAAAAATTTTTAAATCTTTTTCAATGATAAAAGTATTTCTCGGTCTTATAATATACTGTGAACATGAAGATGTCATAAACTGGCCACTGGATGTCATAACTTAAGATAACGGGTATTATAATTTTTTTCAAAAGAAAGTGCATTTTTATAATTCAAGATTTTTAATGAAAATGTAAAATTATAGATGATGTGGTGAGACCGCTGACATGAGTAGCTGACAGATGCCACATTAAAGGAGACCACCATGACGGATGCCAAGGCAACACCCCAGCCCGAACCACTTTGCCGAGCTGAGCTGAGCTAAGCCCCTTCAAGGCGACGGGCTAAGCTCCGTCCTCCACCAGGTCGCGCCCGCAAGCTCGGGATGCCTAGGCCGGAGCCGTCCACCGCCCTCCAGAGCGAGACCCTTGGAGGCTAGTGCCCTACGGTCGAGGTCGAGCTCACCACTCACCCATCCGATGTGGAGCCTCTCCGAGCGCGTGCCCTTTGGACGGGTCCGTCCTCCGCCCTCTAGAGCGAGACCCTCGGAGGCTAGTGTCCTGTGGTCGAGGTCAAGCTCAGCGCTCACCCGCCGATGTGGAGCCTCTCCGAGTGCGTGCCCTATGGACCGGATCCGTCCTCCGCCCTCCAAAGCGAGACCCTCGGAGGTTAGTGCCCCGCGGTCGAGGTCGAGCTCAGCACTCACCCGCCAATGTGGAGCCTCTCCGAGCACGCGCCCTCTGGACCAGGTCTATCCTTCGCCCTCCATAGCGAGACCCTTGAAGGCTAGTGCCCTGCAGTCGAGGTCGAGCGCAGCGCTCACCCGCCGATGTGGAGCCTCTCCGAGCGCGTGCCCTCTGGACAAGGCCTGCGCTCTCCCCTCCTCCACTAAGGTGACCATATGAGCTCGGAGCGCCCAGACCAGAGCAAGCCCTGCCATCCCAGGACACCGATGAGCCGCCCGAGGGCTACGGAGCGGTG
Organism: Areca catechu; assembly: GCA_021397845.1. Classification (NCBI taxonomy): domain Eukaryota; kingdom Viridiplantae; phylum Streptophyta; class Magnoliopsida; order Arecales; family Arecaceae; genus Areca; species Areca catechu. The sequence goes on from CM038051.1 coordinate 188,981,845, forward strand.
CCTCCCATGCTGCCATGACTATCTGCCCGACCATACTTCTAGAAAAATGGGCCAGCCAGAAAGCACGAACCCCTAGGGCGGCGACCCCCAGATCGAGGCTCTGGCAAGCTTCCCGAAACAGAGCAACAGGAGAGGATATCAGAACGAATGGAAGCTTCCCCTATCACCTGTCAAGAAAGGCATCTCGTCTACGGCACGGAATCCTGCCGCACGCGCCTGCCAACCCAGCGAGGATCCCGAGGCAAGCCCCAAATAATCAATTTTCAACTACAAAGAACAGTCGACACCCCCAAAAGGGGGCGAGGTAACAACAATAATCCACCACCAACACAAGTGCAAGCTTGACCAAGAGGGCGAAGCACCATCACCAACACCACAGCTGAAGGAAAACGAGAAAAAAAGGAGAAACAGAGGAACAAGGAACCCCTCAGTCCTTGCTATCACTCTCCCCCTGCAATGTTTTCACCTTTGCACACATTTTCCACTCCTCCTAATGCGGAGTCCATCAAGAGGGACCCGACCAGGAGGATCTGTTCCCCTGGATCATCACTGACTTGATCGTCGAAGTGCCCCCACTGGAAACCCCGGCCCGGGTCACTAATCCCTATTTCGCAGGTCCAGGAGTAGAGGATCGACAGGCAACGAAGGGAGCGCACTCCGGCACTGGTCGCAGCTACGGGCCACGACGGTCTTGGCGGCAACAGATTAGTGCACCAGGAAGGGGGGACAAACCCTCCATCTCTTCACAGACAAGCCAAGCGGGAGGATGGTGACGACAAGGACAAGGGAAGCTTCCACCAGTCATGTGAGGGACTCCCCCTCTCGAGGGAACCCGCACCGCCAAGAAGCGGAGCCACCCGCTCCGATCCAGCGACCTCCACTAGAAGCCTAGCTGACTGCAATTGCCCAGCAGATGCAAGTCCTTGCCACGGTAGTGCGCCAGCTTTAACACCAGCACCGGTCCGTGGCTACCCACCAGCTGCCAGGGACTCCGGCGATCCATGCCGCAGCCCCTCGCGATAGCCTGCGCTCCTTCCAAGGAAGGCCATCGCAGCCACGGGCCACCACTGACAACCGGGGCAGCCACCAAGCTTCGGTGAAAAGACAACGAGCCAGCTCTGCCGACAGAGAGAGCCGCACACCAAACCTCGGGCGGAAGGTGCCCAGACCCCACCGAGGCAAGAAAAGCAAGACCCTCCATCACGGGTGCTATGCATCCATGTCACCTTCTCTGTCTCCTTCGACAGAGGGGTCCACTGATAAAGCCGTCAGGCGCGCGGCAGAAAGGCGCCTGGAGGAACATGAATGCAAGCTGGCAGATTTTGCCCACCGGTTTGCCAGCATGCAGGGCTCCACTAGTGAGCCAGCGAGCTACGACGGTCGTCCCTCATTCTTCCAAGAAATCAAAATGGAGCCGATCCCGCACCGATTCTGGATGCCGCAGGTGGTTCCTTACGATGGGACCACCAACTCCCTGGACCACCTGGAAAGCTACTGGACCCTCATGAGGGTCCAGGGGGGCACCGATGCTCTTCTCTGCATCGCTTTTCCTACTACTCTCCGGAAGGCAGCCCGGGTGTGGTTCACCCGTTTGGAGCCAGAGAGCATCAGCTTCTTCGCCCAGATAGGGTAGAAGTTCGTGGCCCACTTCGAAGCTTGCAGGAAGTTACCACGAGAGACAGACAGCCTCTTCTCCATTCGACAGCAGGACCGCGAGCCCCTGCGGGACTACGTGGCTTGCTTCAAGGCTGCCGTGTTGGAGATATACAATCTTGAAGAGCCAGTCGCCATGCTGGCATTGAAGCGAGGGCTCAGGACCTCCTGCCTGACCTACTCGCTGGACAAGAAGCCCCCCAAGATCTACTCCGAGCTCCTTCTCCGGGCCCAAAAGTACATCTGCGCCGAGGAGGTGGACCGTACGAGGTGGGAGCTCGATGGAGGACCCTTGAAGAAGTCGGCCCCTGCTGAAGTATCTGGGACCTAGAAGCCAGCACCCCAGGCTCCGAGCCCCCGGAGGGACCGGCCAAGGCTGAGAGGGACCCCTGTCCCTGAGGAGAGCTACACCCGTCTCCTCGCCTCGAGGACAAAAATACTTATGGAGATTGAGGGCGAGGACTACCTGAGGTGCCCACCTCGTTGAGGACCACCACCGGCCGTGACAAGATGAAGTACTGCCACTTCCATCGCGACCATGGCCACGACATCGAGAAATGCCGTAACCTCAGGTGGGAGATTGAGGAACTCATCAAGAGAGGCTACCTCAAGAGGTTCATAGGGGGCAGACCTCAAGTGGAGTTCCAGGCGCTCGTCGCTCTCGCGCTAGCTCCGGCCATCGACAACCATCCCACTGAGAAGCCAGTGGGTATGATCTCCTGGGGAACGGGGCACATCCAAAAGGGCCCGGGGGCAGGGGAATCTGAGAATGTACTCCCCTTTATAAGAGAAGGGGAAGATGGGGAAAAAAATATAAATAATGATACCATGGTCGTCGAAATGACGATCGCAAAACACCCTGTAAAGCGCATCATGGTTGATAGTGGAAGCTCCATAGACGTACTTTTTTATGATGCCTTCTCCAGAATGAATCTCTCCCCCGATTAGCTTAGGCTCGTGCACACACCCCTTGTTGGTTTCACGGGCGATTCTGTGAGAGTAGAAGGAGAAATCACTTTCCCGGTCACTGCCGGAACCCCACCTCGACATAGCACTGTCATGATGACCTTTACGGTTGTAAGGCTTCCTTCTGCCTACAACGTGATATTGGGTCGACCTGGGTTCAATCTACTCGGTGCCGTTGTCTCCACCAAGAGGCTGCTTATACGGTTCCCAACTTCCTACGATGTCGGGGAGATGAGAGGAATGTCCCAGCCAGTGCAGCATTGTTTCCAAACTCTCCCTGGGGCCAAGGTCCCTCAAGATGACCCCAGCACGGACGACCTCGACCAAAGGGCCCAAGACCCCATAGGAGGCCTGGTCAAGCGTCTACTTTCTTATCCACTTGGAGACGACCCCACAAAGATGGTGCAAATCGGAGCCCAGCTACCCGAGGAGGAGAGGGCTTAACTGCTGAGATTCCTGTGGACGAATGCGGATGTGTTCGCCTGGACGGCAGCAGACATGCCAAGTATCCCCCCAGACATCATTACTCAAAATTGAGTGTCGACCCAAAGCACAAGCCAGTTCGGTAGAAGAAGAGAAGTTTTGCCCCGGAGAGACAGGCAGCCATCAAAGAAGAAGTTGACAAATTCCTGGTCGCTGGTTTCGTTCGAGAGATCCAATACCCGAGATGGCTGGTGAATGTAGTGATGGTCAAGAAGAATAATGACAAATGAAGGATCTATGTAGACTACACCGACCTCAATAAAGCTTGCCCGAAGGACAGCTTCTCTCTCCCAAAGATCGACCAGCTGGCGGATGCCACATCGGGCCACCGGTTGCTCTCCTTCATGGATGCATTTTTCGGGTACAATCAAATCCGCAAGCATCCAGAAGACGAGGAGCACACTGCCTTCGTCACCGACCAAGGGACATAATGTTACAGAATGATGCCTTTTGGTCTGAAGAACGCAGGGGCTACCTATCAGCGCCTGGTCAGCAAGGTCTTCAAGGACCAGATTGGCCGCAACATGCAAGCGTATGTGGATGACATGCTCGTCATGAGCAGGCCAGGCTCGAGCCATGTAGCTGACCTCATCGAGTCCTTCCACTACCTATGGCAGCATCAGATGAAGCTGAACCCGACGAAGTGCGCCTTCGGGGTGGCGGCAGGAAAATTTCTCGGCTTCATGGTCACCCAAAGGGGCATCGAAGCAAACCCAGAGAAGGTGCAGGCCATCATCAACATGGAACATCCGACCTCCAAGAAGCAGGTCCAGCACCTGACGGACGTGTTGCCACCCTCAGTAGATTCATCTCGAGGTCGGCTAACCGTTGCCTGCCATTTTTCAAGGCGCTGCGCAAGATGCACGACTTCACCTGGACCGAGGAGTGCAGGACAGCCTTCGAGGAGCTGAATCTCGAGGTCGGCTAACCGTTGCCTGCCATTTTTCGAGGCGCTGCGCAAGATGCACGACTTCACCTAGACCAAGGAGTGCAAGATAGCCTTCGAGGAGCTGAAGAACTTCCTCGCCTCTCCTCCGCTGCTCTCCAAGCCGGAGGAGGGAGAGGAGCTCTTGCTATACCTGGCGGTGACACCGAGAGCTGTCAGCTCAGTTCTCGTCCGCACAGACGAGGACAAATCCCAGAAGCTGGTGTACTACATCAGCAAAATTCTCCACGACACGAAGATCAGGTATACTCACTCCGAAAAACTCATTTTTGCACTAATAATGTCTGCTAAGTGCCTCAGGCTCTATTTCCAAGCACACCCAATAGTGGTCATGATGGACCAGCCGCCAAGGACTATCCTCACCCGATCCGAGATATCCGGGAGGTTGGCTAAGTGGTCCTTGTTGCTCAGCAAATTCGACATAGCATACCGATCGAGGTCATTACAAAAGGCCCAGGTCCTGGCCGACTTCGTGGTCTAGTGCACCGGGTTTGTCGAGGAGCCAGAGCAGACAGTAACGGAGCCCGGGCCAGGAGAAGAGCCCTGGATCCTCCACGTATATGGAGCATCCAATTTCGGCGAGAGTGGAGCAGGCCTCATCCTGACTAATTATGATAGGGTTGTGGGGAATGCGCCCTCCGCTTCAAGTTCGTCGCAACCAATAACCAGGCGGAGTACGAGGCACTCCTCGCGGGCCTAAGAGTCTCTTGTGAGCTGGGTGTGTCGGACTTGAAAGTCTTCACAGACTCCCAATTGCTCGCTGGACAAGTTTCCGAAGAATATGAAGCAAGGGATGCCTAGATGATGAAGTATCTAGAGCAAGTCCGTGCAAGCACGGCAGGCCTCCGATGCTTCAGCATCTTCCACATCCCTCGAGGGGAGAATGCATGCGCAGATGCGCTGTCCAGGCTCGTGACTCTGTCGGACTCATCACTGGGGCGCGCCTACATCGAGCACCTTGAAAGTCCCAGCTACGAGAACCCAACAGAGGTACATCAAGTCACCCCCGAGCTGAGCTGGATGGATAAGTATGTCCGGTACATCACTGACGGCACCCTCCCAGAAGATCGTGCAGAAGCCGCCTTCATCAGGAAGAAAGCCTCCCGCTTCGCCTTGATGCCAACTCTACCGCCGTCTTACTCTTACCCACTCCTGAGATGCCTCAGGCTCGCCGAGGTGACTTTCGTGCTCCAAGAGATACATGAAGGCCTTTGCGGGAACCACGTGGGAGGGAGGACAGTGGCTTACAAAGCTCTCCGCCAGGGGTACTTTTGGGAGACCATGAGGAAGGACGCCGTCGACTTCGTTAAAAGGTGCGACAAATGCCAACGCCATGCCAACATACCGCGTCAGCCGACGGCGCCGATCTCCCAGCTCTCGGCCCCTTGGCCCTTTGCCCAGTAGGGAATGGACATCTTGGGACCGTTTCCCCCAGCATCAGGGTAGCGAAAGTTCCTGCTAGTGGCGATCGACTATTTCACCAAGTGGGTCGAGGCAGAGCCGCTAGCTCGGATCGCGGAAGCCAATGTCCGCCAGTTCTTCTGGAAGTCAATTATCTGCAGCTTCAGGCTCCCCTGTTGCATCATAACCGACAATGGGCGACAGTTCGACAACCGCGAGTTTGAAGGATTCTGCGCAGCACATGGCATCCAACACTGGTTCACCTTGGTGGCTCACCCCCAAACGAACGGGGAAGCCGAGGTGACAACCGGACCATCCTTCAAGGACTCCGGACCAGGCTGGACCAAGCTAAAGGCATGTGGGTAGAAGAACTCCCGAGCATCCTGTGGGCCTATCACACAACACCCAGGACGGCGACCAATGAAACGCCCTTCAGCCTCGTCTTCGATGCCGAAGCGATCATCCCAGTCGAGCTCGGCGTGCCCACATTGCGGGTGCAGCAGTACGATGAAGCGCGGAATTCGACGCATCTCCTACTCAACCTAGACCTTCTTGAAGAGGCGAGGGACAAAGCATGCCTGCGGATGGCGGCCTACCAGCAAAGAGTGGCCCGATACTATAACGCCCGCATCCGGACAAAAGCTTTCAAGCTTGGAGACCTGGTGCTATGGCGGGCGGAGGCGTCTCAGCCTAGGGAGTGCGGCAAACTCTCCCCGAACTGGGAAGGCCCCTACAAACTGGCTGAAGCCCTCTCACAAGGGGCCTACTACCTCGAAGACCTTAGCGGCATCAGGTTTCCCAAAACATGGAATGCCTGCAACTTGCGAAGATACTATCAATAATGTAAGGTTTCCCAGCAATGATAATAATAACGGTTTTTTCCTTACACAAGTGTCTATCAGTCTTGCAGGAGAATTCCGTCCACGTCTCTGAGCCTAGCTCCAGGACACTAATCCAAGACTGGAGCCCAGACCTCCGGCCAAGGAATCATGGAGCCACGCCGCTCTCAATCAACGACGTCCCCGAGCCCAGCTCCAGGATGCTGATCCGAGATCGGGGCTTAGATCTCCGGCCAAGAGAACCTCGAGCCAAGCCGCTCTCCATCTCAAACGTCTCCGAACCCAGCTCCGAGATGCCAAGAGATCATGGAGCCACGCCGCTCACAACCATCCCCGAGCCCAGCTCCAGGACGTCAGCTCAAGACCGGAGCTCAGATCTCCGGCCAAGAGAACCTCGAGCCAAGCCGCTCTCCATCTCAAACGTCTCCGAGCCCAGCTCCGAGATGCCAAGAGATCATGGAGCTACACCGCTCCCGACCATCCACGTCCCCGAGCCTAGCTCCAGGACGTCAGCTCAAGACCGGAGCTCAGATCTCCGGCCAAGAGAACCTTGAGCCAAGCCGCTATCCATCTCAAACGTCTCTGAGCCCAGCTCGAAGATGCCAAGAGATCATGGGGCCACGTAGCTCCCATCAACACCTCGAGCCTAGCTCCAAGGTGCCAAAGACCTGAGCCAAGATCTCAGGAAACCCCTGGGCCCGAGCCTAGCTCCAAGTCCAGGAAGGTCTCGAGCTTAGCTCCAAGGCAACCAAGACCGGTAACCCCCTTCTCTGATCTCCCCACTCGAAAAGAAGACGAGAGGAGAAGGAAAGAAAGAGAACAAAGGGGGAAGCCCGGCAATCCCCTTTCTCTGATCTCCCCACTCGAAAAGAAGACGAGAGGGGAAGGAAAGAAAGAGAACAAGATGGGGGCACAACCAGCATCCTCTTCTATGATCTCCCCCTCTAAAAAAAAAAAAGAAGAAAGAAAAGAGAAAAAGAGAGAAAAAAGGGAGGGGGAGGAAAGAAAGAGAGAACAAGAGGGAAATATAGCATCGAAGCTACCACTTTCCACACTCAAGACCGAAGCTCAGATCTCCGGCCAAGAGAACTTCGAGCCACGTAGCTCTCAGTCACCAACATCCCCGAGCCCAGCTCCAGGATGCCCACTCAAGATCGGAGCTCAGATCTCCGACCAAGAGAACTTCGAGCCACGCAGCTCTCAGTCACTAACATCCCTGAGCCCAGCTCCAGGATGCCCACTCAAGATCGGAGCTTAGATCTTCGGCCAAGAGACCTCTGAGCCACGTGGCTCTTAGTCAACAACACCTTCGAGCCCAGCAGCTATCAAGTGTCATAACTTGGCCCCAAGCAAGGTGAGGCACCCTCTCTGATCTCCCCGTACATCAAAAGAAAGAGAAGGAGGGGAGTGAAGGAGAGGAAGAACCAGGCAAGAAAAGTGGCTGCGAGAAAGTTTGCACTTTATTGATCAAGTATCAATTACAAACATCCTGCGGGCCCCCGACATGCCGGGTGGCCCTGCCAAGTACAGAAAAAGAACAAGGCATAAAAGAAAGCAAGAAATGACTACTTGCTAGCTGGATCGCCGAGCTGGGAGTCTCCATCAGCAGGGGCTTCAGGTCGCACGGCTTCGGGCTTAGGTGGCACGGCCTCCTCGATGCCCGCCTCTTGGTCTGAAGTGCCGGGATAGTCAAGGTGGCTGTGGCCCTCGGTCGAGACGAACTCCTCGACCAGGCGGCGCAGGTATATGAAGCCTTTGAAGAAGGAGTCCGTCGCTGTCTATTGGATCTCGGTGAGGAACTCCTCCGAGGCCCTGTACCTTTCCACTGCCTCCCCAGCTTCCTTCTTCGCTGCGACCACCTCGTGCCTGGCATCCACAACCGACCTGGTGGCCTCCTCGGCTGCCCTCTGGGCCGTGGCAGACTTCTCCTCCTCCATCGCCAGCCGGGCCTGAAGGGACTAGGCGATCCCCTTTTGTTGGGTCGCCTCGGCGTCAGACACGCCCAACCACCACTCAGCATCAGCAAGGTCCTCGAACTTCTTCCTCAACTGCCCCAACTCATGGTCTAGGCTCTCCTGGAGCTCCTTTGCTCATCCCTTAGAGTCGGCGAGCTGCCTCTCGAGGTCCTTGACCCGTCGGTCAAGCACCCCCTCGGAGTCGGCCTTCTCTTTCAAGTCAGCCTTCAACGACGTGATCTCGGTCGCCTGTTGCTGCTCAGCTCGCTCCCAGTTTCACAGCAACTCCTAATGAAAAGGACCTTGACATCCATCTGCATCACAAGGGAAGTCAAAAAAAAAAAGGGGAAAGAGAAAGAGGATGGGGTTGCTTGCCATGTAGAGATGGGGGAAGATGCTATCAATCACGGCCCCAACCGGCAGCCCATCCATCTCCTCCCGGTAGTATGACTGGATGGAGAAGTCCATCATGCGGTAAGACAGGGCATGGTTGTCGGCTAAGGAGATTTTTGGTCCCAGCTTGAATGGAAGGCGGCGCCTTGCCTCGTCTCTCCTGCTCTCCCGGGGAGCAGGTGCGCCCGTCCCTCCGGCAGTGGGACCCTCAGGAACCAGTCGAGGATCCGGCACCATCGCGGTCGAAGCCCCCGTCGCAGGAGGAGCCCCAACCCAAGTCCCTCCTTCTTCGGCCCCAGTCACCTTCGGGCCCGGAGGGCAGGGCAGCGCGATGGCAGCAATAGTGTCAACCCGGACGGTCGCCTCAGGCTCCAAAATAGGGACTCCAGCCTGCGGCCCCATCCGTCCTTCGGCCTCCCTCCTCGGAGCGATCGGCACCACAGGGGCAGACGCCGGCGCGCCCTCAATCCGGGCCCGCCTCAGAGAAGGCTCAGCAGCCGTCCCGGCGGGCGGCCTCTTCTTGGAGATCGGCAACGGCTCGCCCTCCGAAAGGGTCAACCCTACACACAGGAGCCAAGGAGGACAACCTAAGATGAAGAAAAGAGAAAATGTAGACAAAGAAAGAGCTGAACTCACCTGGCCCCGCCAATGAGTCAACCCTGGCATGGAGAAGGTTCTGCTCCGACAGCAGGACCTCCAGAGAGGGGATCTGAGCGGTGCGAAGCTGATCGTAATCGTCCTGATCAACTGCATCGACTGCGGAGATCCGGTTGGGGGACCGGTCCAGCTCGCTCAAGGCCCAGTCAACCCCTTCAACGTCTGCAAAGAAAAATTTGATCTTCCATCCCTTGATGGAAGAGGGGAGCTCGAATTTGATGCCCTTTGGGCGAGAAGACAGAGACCACCACCCATCCTCGATCAGGTGGCGTTTCAGGGTGAAGAATGCCCTGAATAAGGAAAACCGGGCAACGAACCCATGGACATGGCAGAGTATAATAAAGGAGAAGATCACCATGATGGCATTCGGCACCAACTGGGCAGGGACCAGGCGATAGTAATTCAGGATAGATAAGAAGAAGGGATGAAAGGGAAATCGGAGACCCCCGGAGAAGGTCCCCTCGTAGAAGGCGAGATGCCCCGGACCACTGGAAGTGACCCGCTCTCTGGGGCAGGGGATCATGAGTCGGACAGAAGCCGGGATGCCATAGGCATCCCGGATGGCCCCCAGCTCCACGACGAAAATCGTAGAAATGACCCCGCCCGGACCTGTTGACCGGATAGACTCAGGAGCTGATTCGAGTAGCAGGGGATGACAAGTAGGACTAGAAAGAACAACCTCCGGCTCCCTAACGGATACGGGGGGGGCAGGAAGGGCTGGTCTCCTTCTAACCCTAAACTGTGCCCCCTCCGACTCCTCGTCGGAGGAGGAGAGCACTACCCTTTGGGAGAAAGATTCAGGACGAGATATGCTAGACTAAGAAGGAAGGAGCCTACCCCAAAAGGAAAGAAAGGAGGAGAACAAAGCTGGTATGGACCCCTAAAGAAAAGAAGAACGAATGCAGATCATGGAGAAGGAAGGGTCTGGACATTGCAACAAGCACGAAAGATTTGAAAGAGAAGAAACTTTGAGTAAGAAATTTTTTTCTTTTTAGTTCGAAAGGATCCATCAAATCCACACTATTGCGACCCCCTCACCAACGGATCTGCGCCACGTGCTGCCCACCAGTGAAAAAGGAGTCCCGATCGCTCGGAATTCTGCGTCAGCATTAACTACTCCTCATGATGCAGAACGAAAAGAGATGATGCGATGCGGAAGTAAATTAAAATTAATGTATTTATTTATTTATTTATTTTATATATATTTTCAGAAGTCGGCTTTGACTCAAAGGAAAGTTAAACTAAATTGAAATAAACTATATAATAATTGAAAGCACAATTCAAAAAAACTAGATTATCAGAGTAGTTCAGAAGTAAAGGATCGCTGGGGGTTGAGAAACTCCCAGACCTAGGGTTTCGCTCTGAACTTTTAACAGGACAGAAATAAAGAGAAGGGAAGCGTTATGTACCAGGCAGTGATCTTCACAGAGTTTGGTGGAAGGACTCTCTCGAGCAGATTGTTGGATCCTCGGATTCGGATATCTTCGCAATGGATCCTCCAATACTAGCCCTTTGGCAGAGTTGGCTTCTCCTGAACTCAGGATCTGGGAAAGAAGAAGAACAAGTTAAGGAACCAGATACTCAAAGAAAGGATTTACCAGATAAGAAGGACTTTAAAACAATTGATGTTGCTGAAATCCTGATTCTCCTGGATGCTGATCTGACTTCCTCTGGGATTTGCTCTGTATTCGAAGTAGCCGATCTGGACCTGGATGTTGGTGGTCGGCCTCTACTTGGAAGGGAGGGGCCGTGAGATGATGAGGTAGATTAGGGTTTGGATGATTGGTGGAATGAAGAAGATGATGGGCGGCTAGGGTTTGGAATTGAAGTGGCTAACCTAGGGTTTTGGTAGGATTTTGGGGTTGGAGATCTCACACCTCCTCAAGGTTCCTAGGGAACCCGGATTTACTCCCTCACGGAGCTCAACACCTGAACACAAGTGCGGAAGAGAGAAACACAAAGTTGCTCACAAAGAAATTGATTTCATTCATCATTATTATTCAAGAGTTACATAGAGTTGAATATATAGACATAACAAAGAAATAAAATTTCATACATTTCCCATGTGGGACTAAACTCCCTATCCTATACTTTTGGTAGGAAATATTCTCCCTCTTGGCCAACCAAAGAGTCCTACAAGGAGTGGGCGGCCCTAAAAGTCATGAAAATCTTCTCAAAAGGTAGAAAGATGGCGCCTCCTAAGTCTTCTCCTTGAATTTAGGGTTCTTCCTTCAATGGTTCAACTCTTTTGGACACCTCCTTTTCTTTCTCCCCAAGTCATGGCTCTTCCCAACTTTGCTTTGGTCTTTTTAGGCATGGATTGGGTGCCCCCCTTGAAGTGCTCCCCAAGAAATGCCTCTTTCTTTCTTTAGCTTGGCCTTTTAAGGTATATATGGGGCGCCTCCTTGATTTTGGCTTCAAGAAAAATTCTTGCCCCCTTGGGTGTGGGGACCAAGACACTGGGATGTAGATGTGGTGCCTCCTGGACTCTGGCGTGTGGCTGGGAGTGTGGCTCCCACTTGCTTGGGCCTTGACTTGGCTGGAAAAAAATTGGCACCAACCTGGAGAAGACCTAGACCACTACTAGGACTTGTACTGAGTCAACATGACAACAAAATTTAAATTGCATGGAAATACATACTTAAGATTAAAATTGAGTTGACCAAGTCAATCCTTATTACAAAACTAGAAAACCCTAATTCTTCGGGCAAGGTCAGTCAGAGATCCAGATGGAACCCTGAAGTTTCTTCTGATTCTGGTGCCCGCACCAATTCTCCCGGGGTGGGAGGAACTCGACCATGTCAAGTATGGATCAAGCTGGCTCTGGTATCTCTCCAAGAGGTCTGGGTCCAATTCTTGTAATTCTTCTCGGGAGATCCAAGAGTCATCAGAATCTGGCCTTCCTTGCCAGCGGACCAGGTATCTTTGGTATCCTCGATTACGAGTAGAAATAACCTGATCATCCAGGATCTTTTCAATATGCTCTTTCCTCATAGGCCAGTTTGTTGGTGGACACACAGGGTCCGGGTCACTCTCAATAACAGGATTAGGTTCAAAAGGCTCATTGGGAATCACAGCTGGCTTCCTGTACTCTACTAGGTCTGTAATGTTGAAAGTGGAGCTAATGCTTAGCTCTAGAGGCAACTCAAGCACATAGGCATTGGGTCCCACTCTCTTCATCACTCTAAATGGTCCAGCTCCTCTAGCATGTAGCTTTCTAACGGTTCCAGGAGAAAACCGCTCAGGCCTTAACCTAATCATTACATAGTCTTCCTCAACAAAAGTTTTGACTCGCCTTTGAGAATCAGCCAACTTCTTATAAGTTTCATTACTTAAAGTTATTTTGGCATGAATTTCTTTATGCAAGTTCTTTACATGTTGTGCAAAGTCTTCAGCAGATTCGGAGACTCGTGTGTGGACTGGCAAAGGAACTAGGTCAAGTGGTGTGTGAGGCTTGTACCCATGAACAATCTCAAAAGGGCTTTTACCTATATACCTATTGACCGAGTCAATATATGCAAATTCAGCCCTGGGTAAATACAAATCCAAATTCCTAGTATTCTCACTCAACCAAAATCTGAGTCAATGTCCTAAACTCGACTGACGACGCATTCCTAAAGAATAGACTTTATTCAAAGGAACCCTAGGTCTAAACCTAACAAACTAAGGCTCTCTAGGTTTGACATTAGGTCGGAGGATGGCATGTAGAGCATGAAAACTTATCATGGGTGCCTAGTAGGTGCCATAAGGTCTTCCAGAAGTAGGTGACAAACCTGATAGGTTCTAAGGAGTCTTGCAACCTAGAAATCTCAGTAAAGTGTAATCCCATAGCTCTAGAAACATGAGAAGATTCAGGGAAGGGTAGGAAATAAGAATCAGAGTTTTGAGGTGGCTTATAGGAAACAAGAAACATACCTTGGTTATTCAAGATGACCTTAAAATGAGGACATTGTTCTATAGGTGCACTCATCCAAACCTCATGATTTGCTCTAGGAGGGTCTACAAGTGCAAGTTCTAGGGTAGGCTGGGTGCTCCTAGAAGGTGGAAGGTTATCAAGAAGGTCTTTGGAATGTTTATCTAGAAAGTCTTCTAAGCTACTGTCTTTTTCTTGTTCTTGGACCTTCTCAATGCGCAATTCTTGTGAACCCCTTCCTTCTTCACACTTCTCTACCAGATTTGACTCAGGGGTGTCTTCTTTGGATTCCTCAATGAGTTCAGGGGTATTCTCACTTAAACTCTCATTAGGTGCAATTTTCTCTTCCTGAACTTCCTCAAAAGGGTCTTCTCTTAGGGTTAGCTCCTGAATTCTTTGAGTGGTAGGGGTCCCCTCAATAACCCCATCAGGTAGGAGTTGGTTAATTGAATTATCGGGAGAGATATCCTCAAATTCTTCTTCTTCATATTCATCTATCAAACTTATGTCAGGCTCATATATTTCTTCCTCAATCTCACTGAAAGGTTCTAATCTATTCTCCTTTGACTCCTCTTTAAGTACGACTCTGGTCGGGTCAACTAATTTTGGGATGGCCATGCCTAACTCCTTCTCAGTGTTATCCTTCTGGTCAAGAGGTGACACAAGTGGGAATTGACAAACAAAAGTCTGGTTTACTACGGATGTCGGATCAATCAGAACTTGACTCAAGTTGGTAGAGGTTGGCTTTAAGTCCAAAGTACTTGATTGGTTATATCTTAAAGACCACTCATAGTCTTGGGCTTCTTGGTAGGCTCGGTCTAACTTATTGGTCTTTTCAAGGCATAGCTTCCTATAAATGTCTGGTGTAACCCAACCCTAAACCTCGATGTGATCTGAGCTTCGGTCTCAATGGTATTGCATTTCATGTCATACCACTGGAAGTCCTCGATATATTTAGACACATGCCTATTACCTTGTCGCAATTGGTACCATTGGTCTAAAAGTCTTTTCTCATAGGATCTACCTAGGTACCTATCTCTCAACTTACTTCTCATATCTCTCCAAGTATATATTTCCTCTTTTCTTTGATAACACTCACGCTCAATAGCATACCAATGCGACCTAGCATGTTTGGTGAACTTGGTTTTGGCCAACCTAACTTGTCCTAATTCCGATATGTTAGTGCACTCAAAATACCGATCCATTTGTTCTTCCCACTTAATATATGTCTCTTGTCTTCCATCAAAAGTGGGTGCATAAGGTTCGGTGTTCCTAACAGATCCCTTTTCTGAGTCAACCAAGTATGGATATAGGCTCATAGGGTTATGCTCGGGATCACGGTATAAGATCCTCCTAGGCTCCTGGCATGGGTGAGGTTGGGGCCTATTAAATTTTGGATCAGGGGTCCAATTTTGATGTCTACGTTTCTCAAGTCCCTGGGCTCGGTCTCTAAACTGGGCAAAACCCTCATTCATATCCTGACTCAATTTGGTCATACTTTCGGTAAGAGTTCTAATCATGGCCTCTAAATCAGGTTGGGTTTGACCAGGTTGGTAGGGTACTCCGTTCCGGGTGGACATGATGATGCAAGCAAGCACACCAAATGAGACTCGACTGAAATGACTATGGGCTAACTAGACCTAGAGCCCAAACTAGATGCCCAATCAGAGTGGCAAGCTAGCCTGTAGTAACTCAGGACTCAGCCAGGCAGGTGTAAGGAAAGTGTTAGGTCCCTAACTGCCAATCCTAGACACCAATCAGTGATTGGCTAGGTAGACGGACCAGCACACAAGCCCTTTGGGATAGAATCCCTGAACCACCGTTCTAGACACTGAGTACAAAGTAAACACAGAGTAACTAGACAAACTGACTCAACACTAGCCTAGACCCGACTTGTTGGTGTCCCTAGCCCACTAGGGCAAATTAAGTCTAATAAATTTTAAAATTAGGCTTAGGATCGAATGAATGGGTGGTGGTTTTGGGCTAAGGAGAGGTTATCAACTCCTCCCCTTATCTTAGATGCTCAATTGCCCTTAAGATGAATTAGGAGATGATCACTCAAAAAAAAATTGAATTGCAGAAACACAAAAACAGAATTGCTATAATTTAACTCTCAGAAATTTCATAGAAACTAATAAATTACAGTAAAATTAGATAAAATATTTTCAATTATACTGGTTCCAGAAAAATAAAAATCATATAATTTAGAGTTACCTGCAATGAGAAACAATTCTTTCAATAGGGCAGTTACAGACTGAAACTAGAATGCTTCCCCCGTTTATAATTCCTGCTATGAAGTTGTAACCCAGCGGATCCCCTACACGCCCTAGGAACACCCCGTGGAATGGAAAGAGGAGGGTTGCACCTCGCTTCGTTCCTAGGACCAGACGTCCTGGGGAATCTACTTCGAGCAGACAAAGTAAAAAAGAGAGACACTCAAAACATGCAAGCAAGTCAGAAACCCTAGACAGGGCTCTGAAACCAAGATGATGCAGAACGAAAAGAGATGATGCGATGCGGAAGTAAATTAAAATTAATGTATTTATTTATTTTTATTTTATATATATTTTTTCAGAAGTCGGCTTTGACTCAAAGGAAAGTTAAACTAAATTGAAAGAAACTATATAATAATTGAAAACACAATTCAAAGAAACTAGATTATCAGAGTAGTTCAGAAGTAAAGGATCGCTGGGGGTTGAGAAACTCCCAGACCTAGGGTTTCGCTCTGAACTTTCAACAGGACAGAAATAAAGAGAAGGGAAGCGTTATGTACCAAGCAGTGATCTTCACAGAGTTTGGTGGAAGGACTCTCTCGAGCAGATTGTTGGATCCTCGGATTCGGATATCTTCGCAATGGATCCTCTAATACTGGCCCTTTGGCAGAGTTGGCTTCTCCTGAACTCAGGATCTGGGAAAGAAGAAGAACAAGTTAAGGAACCAGATACTCAAAGAAAGGATTTACCAGATAAGAAGGACTTTAAAACAATTGATGTTGCTGAAATCCTGATTCTCCTGGATGCTGATCTGACTTCCTCTGGGATTTGCTCTGTATTCGAAGTAGCCGATATGGACCTGGATGTTGGTGGTCGGCCTCTACTTGGAAGGGAGGGGCTGTGAGATGATGAGGTAGATTAGGGTTTGGATGATTGGTGGAATGAAGAAGATGATGGGCGGCTAGGGTTTGGAATTGAAGTGGCTAACCTAGGATTTTGGTAGGATTTTGGGGTTGGAGATCTCACACCTCCTCAAGGTTCCTAGGGAACCCGGATTTACTCCCTCACGGAGCTCAACACCTGAACACAAGTGCGGAAGAGAGAAACACAAAGTTGCTCACAAAGAAATTGATTTCATTCATCATTATTATTCAAGAGTTACATAGAGTTGAATATATAGACATAACAAAGAAATAAAATTTCATACATTTTCCATGTGGGACTAAACTCCCTATCCTATACTTTTGGTAGGAAATATTCTCCCTCTTGGCCAACCAAAGAGTCCTACAAGGAGTGGGTGGCCCTAAAAGTCATGAAAATCTTCTCAAAAGGTAGAAAGATGGCGCCTCCTAAGTCTTCTCCTTGAATTTAGGGTTCTTCCTTCAATGGTTCAACTCTTTTGGACACCTCATTTTCTTTCTCCCCAAGTCATGGCTCTTCCCAACTTTGCTTTGGTCTTTTTAGGCATGGATTGGGCACCCCCCTTGAAGTGCTCCCCAAGAAATGCCTCT
Source organism: Areca catechu (assembly GCA_021397845.1). Classification (NCBI taxonomy): domain Eukaryota; kingdom Viridiplantae; phylum Streptophyta; class Magnoliopsida; order Arecales; family Arecaceae; genus Areca; species Areca catechu. The sequence continues at coordinate 188,998,775 of CM038051.1, forward strand.
TTCTTTCTTTAGCTTGGCCTTTTAAGGTATATATGGGGCGCCTCCTTGATTTTGGCTTCAAGAAAAATTCTTGCTCCCTTGGGTGTGGGGACCAAGACACTGGGATGCAGATGTGGTGCCTCCTGGACTCTGGTGTGTGGCTGGGAGTGTGGCTCCCACTTGCTTGGGCCTTGACTTGGCTGGAAAAAAATTGGCACCAACCTGGAGAAGACCTAGACCACTACTAGGACTTGTACTGAGTCAACATGACTCAACAAAATTTAAATTGCATGGAAATACATACTTAAGATTAAAATTGAGTTGACCAAGTCAATCCTTATTATAAAACTAGAAAACCCTAATTCTTCGAGCAAGGTCAGTCAGAGATCCAGATGGAACCCTGAAGTCTTCTTCTGATTCTGGTGCCCGCACCACCTCAGACATGGCCACGTGGCACCCCCGCACTGGCCGGCAGGGCCATCCCTCGAAGTGCCGGCGACCGCGACTATCATTGCACCAGATTTTTTCCTTTCCATGTCAGCACCACAGTTACTCCCTTCGCCCCGAGCACCGTGCACTAACGAGCCTCGGGAGTGGGGGGCAAATGATGTGGCGAGACTGCTAACGTGGGTAGCTGACATGCGCCATATTAAAGTAGACCGCCACGATGGACGTCAAGGAAACACCCCAACCCAAACCACTTTGTCGAGCTGAGCTGAGCTGAGCCCCTTCAAGGCGACAGGCCGAGCTCCGTCCTCCACCAGGTCGCGCCCGCAAGCTCGGGATGCCTAGGCCGAAGCCATCCACCGCCCTCCAAAGCGAGACCCTCGGAGGCTAGTGCCCTGCGGTCGAGGTCGAGCTCAGTGCTCACCCGCCGATGTGGAGCCTCTCCGAGCGCGCGCCCTCTGGATCGGGTCCGTCCTCCACCCTCCAGAGCGAGACCCTCGGAGGCTAGTGCCCTGCGGTAGAGGTCGAGCTCAGTGCTCACCCACCGATGTGGAGCCTCTCTGAGCGCGCGCCCTCTGGACCGGGTCCGTCCTCCGCCCTCCAGAGTGAGACCCTCGGAGGCTAGTGCCCTGCGGTCGAGGTCGAGCTCAGCGCTCATCCGTCGATGTGGAGCCTCTCCGAGCGTGCGCCCTCTGGACCGGGTCCATCCTCCGCCCTCCAGAGCGAGACGCTCGGAGGCTAGTGCCCTGCAGTCGAGGTCGAGCTCAGTGCTCACCCGTCGATGTGGAGCCTCTCCGAGCATGCGCCCTCTGGACCGGGTCCGTCCTCCGCCCTCTAGAGCGAGACTCTCGGAGGTTAGTGCCTCACGGTCGAGGTCGAGCTCAGAGCTCACCCACCGATGTGGAGCCTCTTCGAGCGTGCACCCTCTGGACCGGGTCTATCCTCCGCCCTCCAGAGTAAGACCCTCGGAGGCTAGTGCCCTGCAGTCGAGGTCGAGCTCAGCGCTCACCCACCGATGTGGAGCCTCTCCGAGCACGCGCCCTCTGGATCGGGCCTGTGCTCTCCCCTCCTTCACCAAGGTGACCACACGAGCTCGGAGTGCCCAGACTGGAGCAAGCCCTGCCATCCCAGGACACCGGCGAGCCGCCCGAGGACTACAGAGCGATGCCTTCCATGCCACCATGACTACCTACCCGACCGTACTTCCAAGGGGATGGGCCAGCCAGAAAGCACGAACCCCTAAGATGGCGAACCCCGGATCGAGGCTCTGGAAAGCTTCCCGGAACGGAGCGCAGGAGAGGATGTCAGAACGAATGGAAGCTTCCCCTATCACCTGTCAAGAAAGGCATCTCGTCTACGGCACGGAATCCTGTTGCACGCGCCTGCCAACCCAGCGAGGATCTCGAGGCAAGCCCCAAACGACCAATTTTCATCTACAAAGAATAGTCGACACCCCCAAAAGGGGGAGAGGTAACAACAACAATCCACCACCAACACAAGCGCAAGCTCGACCAAGAGGGCGAAGTGCCATCACCAACACCACAGCTAAAGGAAAATGAGGAAAACAAGGAAAAGCGAAGGAACAGGAAACCCCTTTGTCCTTGCTATCACTCTCCCCCTGCAACGTTTTCACCTTCGCACACATTTTCCACTCCTCCTAGTGCGAAGTCCATCAAGAGGGGCCCGACCAGGAGGATCTGTTCTCCTGGATCGTCACTGACTTGATCGTCGGAGTGCCCCCACCGAAAACCCCGGCCTGGGTCACTAATCCCTGTTTCGCAGGTCCAGGAGAAGAAGACTGACAGGCAGCTAAGGAAGCGCACTCCGACACCGGTAGCAACTACGGGCCACGACGGTCTTTGCGGCAACAACAGGTATTAAATGCTTGTTAAAAAATATGACTTACATGGCGCTTACATGGCCAAATGATATTTGATGGTGTATTTTTTGTGCATCTGCGGTAGTAAATAAAGAATTGCTCTTGAAATATATAACATCAACGACAAAAAGCCTCATTCATGCCTTTGCATACAATAGGCCCACCAAAATACAGCCCAATGAAAACATTAGCCCCAATCATCGTTGCTCAGACTATGCAAACTATCATAACAAAGTGTCCTCGATACATCAAGACCTCTGCTTCCTGGCATTCAGATTCAGGGGCACTGGTCCATTTTTCAGTAGCAATTCATCTACGAGAACCTGTCTTTCATGTGCTTCCACTACGGTCAGATAGGCCACATGGTCGAAGCCTGCCAGTTTTTGGCTGAAGCTCTGCAGGAAAAAATGGCATCCTCTAGTCTATCTCTAGAGAATTTTGTTAATGAAGCAGGGGGGAAGGTGGCAAAAATCAGGCTCCGAAGGTTGTACAGGAAGAGATGCCAATGGGAGGGGGTCGCCTTAGGTTTGGTCCGTGGATCACCACCTCGCGGATTCGTCAACCTCATCCGGTGGACGCCCCTGTCAGTGGGAGTCGGGAGCCAGACAAAGGTAAGGGCCATGTTTCCCTCTCAAGCCCTTCCTCTTCATCCCCACCTCGGTCGTCTCCGGCTCCTTGCTCTTCTCCCCCCAATTCACCACCGAATTTGGAAGGTTGGTAGAAGCCAACGAAGGTTGCTCGGCGCTGCTCTCCAGATGCTGGTTCTTCAGTACAGTCAGGGAGTAGCAGTGAATTCCAGGGGATGCAGAGCATCTTCGGCCCGCTCACTAATTGCATGGAGCTTGTCCCAGTTGACTTGGGTCATAAAGATCTACCGATGATTGACTATGGATCAGTTTCTCTAAAGCGCTCTCGAAGTCCTCTAAAGGCCTCATCTCCTCCATCTCTCCAATCGACTCCAGCCTCGGTTGATCAGGTTAGTCTTCCTAATCCTTGTATGTTAAAGGACAAGGTGGGGATTGGTGCTGAGGTTAGGCAGTTAGCTCTGGTTTCTAAAGCCTCTCCTATAGCTGGGTCTTCGTCTGTGTCATCTAGAGTAGGGGACTTGAAGAGGGAGCCCAGGAGGGTTGGAGGGAAGTCTGGGGGAGGGCGGACGGCTTCAGGTTCTCCTGGAGGCCGTGGGGAAATGAAGGGGAGGGCTTGGGTTCGGGTCTCTGGGGAGGGGGGGAGTTCTGGTCTTTCTGGGGTTCCTGGGGAGGAGGGGGTCTCCTCCACGGTTAAGATTGCTAGGGCTATGGGAGAGGGTTCTGGGTCGGTGGTTGAGTTTGGTGATGTTAAGGCTGCTATGCTTCCTAAGGTGTCTTCTAAAGTTTCTGGGGCCTTAGGGGTGGCTAAGGATGCTGTGGTCTCTAGGGTGTCCTCTGGAGTTTCTGGTAATGCCATCACTGGGGTGGTTTCTGGAGTATCCACTAGAGCTTCTGGGGCCTTAGGGGTGACTGGGGGGATTCTTAAGGGGAAGAAGCAAGCTGTGCCAGTCGAGTGCTCTAAACTAGCTGGTAGAACTACTGCTCCTGAGAAGGGGGTTACTGAGTATTATGGTTATGCTGTTGCTGTGGAGTTAGAGGGTGTTGGGGGCGCTAGGCCAGTGGTTCTGTTGGACCATGAGGGCATCTGTACCAAGCTCAAAGAGGCACTGGAGGCAGTGGGGGGATCTTTTGTGGGCCCGGGTATGGGGGTTGACTCGGCGGGGCAGGAGGTCAGGGGTCTTCTAAAACTAGATCTGTAAATTCCAAGTATGTAGGGTCAGGACATCTGGCGGGTCTGAAGCCAGGTTCTCCTTAATCTTGTTTTCCTTTAAGGAAAGTTTTTGTATGGAATATAAGGGGACGAAAAAACCCTCCTTTTTATCTACATATGGCAGGTTTCTTCAGTTACATCACCCTCATATTTGTATTTCATTGGAGACGAGACTTTCTGGGTCCAGTATGGAATGTGTTCGACACAGAATTCCACGTGAATGGGGCTTTTACTCTGTTGATTCCCAAGGCCTAGTCGGGGAATCATTATGACTTGGGATAGGGGAGCGGCCAACATTAACATTTTCCATCGCTCCCCTCAGTTGGTGGCTATTGTCGTGTCCGAACCGAACTGCCCTACATAGCTCTTATATGGCATCTATGCCAGTACTTTGTACAGGGGGCATAGGGTAGTCTGGGAGGAGGCCTCGGCTCTGATTGATCAGGATGTGCCCACTATTGTTGCTGGTGATTTCAATGTGGTGGACCGGGATGAGGATAAGTGGGGAGGTAGACCTTTCGCCGAGGATGTTGCTACCAGGAAATTTTCTCAGTTTATTCATCATAATGGTTTGATTGATATGGGCTTTGTCGGTCCGTGCCACACTTGGTGTAACAATCATTCAAGTCCTGCCAGAGTTTGGGAGCGACTTGACTGATTTTACGCTACCCCCTCCTGGCTGTCTCGATTTCCAGTGCATTCCGTTCATCATCTAAACCATATTGCCTCGGACCACTATCCTATTCTTTTATCAGTTGATCAAGCCATTCACAGATCCACACCATTCAGATTTGAGAAATTCTGGCTCTCTTATCCGTAATCCAGGAACATGGTCAGGGAGGTGTGGAGGATCCCAGTTTGCGGAGATGCTTTCTATCAGATTTCTCGGAGGATGGAGCTACTCAGGAGGCGTCTCCTCAGGTGGAATAAGATGGAGGTGGGCAATGTGATGACTAAAATCAAGGCCGTCGAGAGTTCTATTAATGCCCTGCAGGACAAGGAGGATAGGTTAGGGTATTTATCACAGGATGACCTGGACGCTCTTCGGTCCCACCTTTCTATGCATCATGCCCTGCTTCAGAATCAGGAGGTCTTCTGGCGTCAGAAGTCCAGAGTGCGGTGGCTGAAGGAAGGTGATAGAAACACTCGCTTCTTTCATCAAGCCACCATTATTTGCAGGCACAAAAATAGAATCAAAGCCCTTTACTCGACAGATGGTGCTTGGATTGAAGATGAAGATTCTATTAGAAGGGAGATTATGTCATACTTTTCTTCTAGGTGGATGGCCCCTAGCCGTTCCACCTACTCCTTTTCTTCTTACCCTTCTTTGCTTTCGGATTCAGATTTCCAAAACTCTGTGCTCCTGGCTCAGGTGATTGAGGAGGAGGTTAAATCTACCCTTTGGTCTCTCGGGGAGGACAAAGCCCTTGGTATGGATGGGTTTCCCCTGTTTTTCTTTTGATCTCACTGGGCGACTCTCCATGTAGATATTATTGTAACTATTCAATTATTTTTTGCCTTGGGGAGGTTGCCTAATTCCTGGAAGTAAACTTATGTTACTCTTATTCCGAAATGATCTGATGCTTTTAAGCCCGCTCATTACCGGCCTATTAACCTGTGCAACACTCTTTACAAGATCTGTGCTAAATTATTGGCCAACAGAATGAAGAATATTCTTCCTTATTTGATCTGCCGAGAACAGGGGGCTTTTGTTACTGGTCGGAGTATTTTTTGATAATGTTCTTCTTGCCCATAAATTTATGTATGATCTTCGGTGTGCTCCTCCTCGACGCAGTCTGATGGCTATCAAAATTGATATGGAAAGGACTTATGACTCGTCAATTGGGACTTTCTGTGTTCTGCTATGGTGGATTTCGGCTTTCACCACTCATGGATTTCTTTGATTATGTTGTGCATCAGCAGGCCTTCCTTTTCTATTCTAATCAACGGCTCTCCCACAGAATTCTTTTCCTCGACTATGGATCTCTGTTAAGGTTGTCCCCTCTCTCCATACCTATTTATTATTTGTGCTGACTTCCTGTCGAGAGTGTTGCGAGTAGCTGTTCGGGATTCAGTGATTCAATCATACCATCCCATCTCAACTGCTCCTCCGGTCTCGCATCTTTTATTTGTAGATGACTGTTTGCTCCTAGGGCACGCCTCAGTCATCTGTGCTCAGGGTTTTCGGAGAGTGATGGAAGACTACTGCTTGGCTTCAGGGCAGAGGGTCAATCTTCAAAAGTCTGGCATCTATTTTAGTCCTAGAACTCCTACCAGACTGCACCGTAGGATCAGGGATATTCTTGGTGTTACGGAGCGAGATGGTTTGCTTTCTTATTTGGGTATCCCCATCTCAGGAGCCAGGTTGAGCTGTTCGGAGTGTGCCCCCTTGGTGTCTGCTGTGAGGGACAGAATTGATGGTTGGCAGGGCAGATCCCACTCTTCGATGGGATGGATTACCCTCATTCGATCGGTTCTCACTTCTCTTCCGATTTATCTTCTGTCTAATTCAATTATTCCCAAGACTATCATCCTCAAGTTGGAGCAGATGGTCCAAGCTTTTCTTTGGGGTTCTTCCACTACCCAGCGGAGGGTCCATTTAATCAGATGGGGGATTCTATGTCAGCCAATTTAGCATGGGGGCTTAGAGATTCACTCTCTTGTTTCCAGGCGAGAGGCTTTCTTGGCTAAGCATGTTGCCAGATATTTTCTGTCACCTGATAGTATATGGTCCACCTTCATGAGAGCCAAGTATGCTGATACTTCTATTGATTCTGATAGCCTTTATGTTCCTCCCAGGTATTGCTCTCCCATTTGGAAAGAAATGGTTGCCAGGGTGTCGATCATTTTGCCTCATTTATCCTGGGTTATTGGTGATGGCTGTTCAATCAGATTCATGCATGACCCCTGGATTTCGGATACTCCCTTGATAAGGTGGCCGACCTTCATCTCTGTGCTTACGTCGGGGACGATGTCTATCTCTGATCTATTGCTCCCTGGGCAGTCCCAATGGGATCGGGATGCTGTTATCTCCATTTTTGGAAATATCCTCGGTCGCCGGGTATTATCTATCATCCTTCCGCTCTTTTCTTGCCTAGATACCAGAGTATGGTGACATTCTACTTCATCTTGGGTGTTGATGCCATCCCCGATGTCTATCTTTGCTCCACAACCTCTGATGCCTCGAGATTTTGGCTGGATATGGTCTTTGCCTGTTCATCCTCGGGTTTCCCTCTTTCTTTGGAAACTCGCATGGCATCGTCTTCCTACTCGGGATTTGCTGTCATCCAGAGGGCTTTCTTTACCTTCTTCTTGCCCACTCTGTAGGGAGGAGCATGAGACTCAGGCACACGCCCTGTTTCAGTGCAGCAGGGTCAGGGTTGTGTCGCGAGTTGCTGGATTTCAGGACATGTTTACTCAGACTGATGAAGCGGATGACTCCTTTATGTCCTTTCTGAGCTCGTGCACTATTGACTCCTCAGCGACTCTACTAGCTTATTTAGCCTATCATATCTGGCTCTCACGTAATCATTTAGTCTTCAATTCTGGCAGATTGTCTTCCAAGATGATTGTCGAGAGAGCTCGGATCAGTGCTGGGGAGTACCGAAACTCGTCTGTGAGATCTTCAGAGATTTGAGGTTCCTCTTCTGCTCGTCGAGCGTCCCCCCTTATTCATCTGCTGGGAACCCCCTTCTCCACTCTTCGTCACAGTTAGCTTTGACAGGAGTCTCTGGTGTCGGTAGGGAGGTGTGGCATTTGTTATCTGCGACTCTTGCCTCGATTTTCTGATGCTGGTGGCTTCCCTATCTAGGATTCCACCATTCTAGGAATGGAGTTATATGCGGCCTGGACAGGGATCCGATATGCCCGTCTGTTCTCCATCTGAACCGCTTGATCATTGAGGGCGACTCAGCGACTGTGGTATCCTGGATTAGACAGACACTGAGAGCGTCTGCGACTCACCCGATTATTCGGGATATTGGGCTCCTTTAGCAATATTGTGTCTATGTTGAGGTGTGTCACATTTTCAGGGAAGCTAATTCAGCATCGGGATATTGGGCTCCTCTAGCAATATTGTGTCTATGTTGAGGTGTGTCACATTTTCAGGAAAGCTAATTAAGCTACCGACTGGATGGCTTCCTTTGTGGCATACCATATTGGTTCTGTTGTTTGATCTGATTGACTCTTTGCTCTTGTATAATTTAAAAATATTTTATTTTTTGATTATCTAGATTGTATTCATTTTTGTTGTTCGTAATGAATATATTTTTTTATTAAAAAAGAAAGAAAGAAAGAAAGAAGAAGTGTCCTCGCATTTGCACCACTTACTGGCTATAACCTTTATCAGCCTCCGTTATTTTATTCATTCAACTACTTTATAATTATTTTTTATAAACTTAATTAATACAAAGTAAAAGCAGGGACGGGTCCAAGACTCGTCATACGATCAAAATGATCTGATGCAGGGCAGAACTTTGGATCTGGATCAGGGCACGTTTGCATTTCATAGAACCGTATTCTACACGACTCTTAACGCAATCCAAGGGTCTACGCTTTATCGTACCATCAACCTAATCCATTCATATGAAGCCACATTTTATCTTGTTATTAATGGGTTTATGTTAAAAAACTGGGCGTGTCATCTTGCCAAGTGGACGATAATTGGCCGTCCGATTGGTAGGCACGTGCAGGGATGGGGCTGAAAGGTTTTTTCCTCTCGCCTGAAAACGCGTCGGCACCACCAGGACTGCCGGCTTTACCGGCCTGCCGGCGCGTCGTGCCCCCATGAGTACCGACTCCCGCCGACACTGCAACACGACGCCACGTGTTCGCCGGCACCGAGATACCCAGCTCCTCTGCGCCGTCGTCTCCCCCTAAAACCTCTCCGAGAAGTCTCGATCACGGTTTTTTTCTGAACCGATAAGGGCAAGATTGACATTTCAGGCCCAATCAACCATCGAACCCTTGCATAGCGGTAAGAAGCCGGCTTTGCTAGCCAGTCCGGGGAACATCTTGGTGAAACGTAGTAGCGTTGCCTTCCATTATCGCCTAGCGGGAACTCTTTCTAACGGCCACCCTGCCGTGACCCGCTCTCTCGCCACCACGGTTTAAATGACAACAAATTTACCAAACTGCCCTTCCATTGCTTATCATTTTGGACTCCTACACTCCCTGTGTTCATCCTCGACTCCTGTACTCGAAATTACAAGCAAAAGATCTCGTAGGCCATCACCCGGGCTCCGGAATACCTGGAGTGATATTATTTATGCTCGGATGACTCTATAGATTGATCATGTCATTATGGAGAATGATTCTGTTATTGTCGGTTTGGATTCAGAAGATCAAAAAGTTCAAGTCGATGCATCCTCTTTTTCGTGATATCGAATTTTTCTTTCAAAAATGTACTTTTATTATTAGACATGTATATCGGGAAGCTAACTCGATGGCTGACTGAGTTGTCTCTTACGTCGTCTATCACTTGGATTCTATTTTATGGACCGACCTGGAGCATATCCCAAAATCATTTTGTGATATTGTATTTTTCAATTTTTTTGATTATATTCATGTTAGGTTCTTAATCTAAATACAATGGTTTACCAAAAAAAAATCTTATAGTTCCAAAAATTTTGCCAAGACCACCCACCAGGCATGGCGCGTCGCACTTTGGATCAACTAAATTTGAAGAGGTTATTGTTAGAACCATTCTACCAAAATATACTTCCCATCATTCAATAAAAAATTAATATATTATTAAAAAATAAATATAATTTCATTTAAACCCACACTCTATTAATAGTAGCAAATCTTTATCAATCGAGCTACCATCTTAACGGTGGGCTTCCAGCATTTTACAAGTATAATTAGTGGATCCATCTTCAATTTTTTTTTTTTTTTTTTGAGTTAGCTGCTGCTTAGATTCAATCCGTCTTCGTCTATTGCAAACTTAAAAGTTAAAGGTATGCTAGTAATTTCACGTAAATAAACATAATTAAATATATATATATTGGTAAAAATTAAGGGAAAGAGTTAAATTCGTGGCGTGGTCATTTTCAAATGGTCCCCCAATTCTAATCAGAAAATGTTCAATACACGGTGCATATTAATTTTCTATAGCCGTTTCTTATCCGAAGATGTGTACATCAACTTGATTATCACTGACGTCAGTCGAGCGAATGAGATTTATTATATATATTCTTAATTTTTTTCACTATCATCAATCTATAAAAATTTTAAAATTATTTTATTAATTTTTTTATTTTATTTTTTAATTTTAAATTAAAATATATTCAAAATAAAATTCGAACCCCTGTCAAGGCGGCGAGGAAAGTTTTACAATTAGCTGTGACACGCGCCAGGCAACTGTACTCATTCTTTTGATGGGTGTCCTATTTCGAAAGGTTGTTTTTTTTGCCTGGTGTCCTATTTCGAAAGGTTGCACTTTTGCCTGCCATAAAAAAATTGGAAAGCGAAAATAAGTTGGGATGCGGATTATTATAATTTGGATTATCTCTTCTCGATCGCGTTTTAGGAGAAAGGTTTGAGGATGGCAGTTGTCATTGCGGAGAGTCGAAGCTACGCTACGCTCGAGCCACCTGGGCGATAGAGGTTTTTGGAAAAAACAAAAGCAAAGAAAGAATTCCTAAGTTTCGACGATTTCGCGATCGAGGTACGGTTAATCTCTGTTGTTCTGCTGTTTCGTACGATCCGTATTGGTGTTTTCGTGGCCGAATTTGTTTCATGATAGTGGTAAATCTGCTTGGTCATAGTCTTTTTTTTGGGGGCTATCTTCTGGGTTTCTAGATGGGTTTAGGAAGAGGGGAATCTGCGACAGTTGCGATTTTTTATGTCTTGTGTTCAAGATTTAGCTGTTACTTGATGGGAGTGTTCTTTTGTGGTAATTCTGTTGCCATATCGCAAAAAACGTGCCGCTTGTTGGGAAATTTAGTGTGAAACATAGGGTTTAGATTTTGATCTTGCTTAGAAATGCGATTTCTTGAGTTGATCTCGGTTTCTAGAAGTAGGTCGTGTTCAAGTGTTTGCTTTTTGTGCATTGAAGAAGCTTAAAGTGTTTACTGTTTACCCTGATTTGAACGCAGTTTACTGGTTCTCAGCTGTATAGGTCAGTCTTTTGATCGCAAACAAGAACTTCTGGTTTTGGTGACGATGACGTTGTGATTGAGATGGATTCTGCGAGAAGCTGGTTCCAAAGATTCCAACCTAGGGATAAGTCGAAGTTCGGACCGACCAAGAAGAAGGATATGGACAGTGGAAAAGATTTGCAGAAGCCTCCAGTTGATGATGCGCCTTCAAGCGCTACAAAACAAAGGGTTGCAGCTGCGAAGCAGTACATTGAGAACCATTACAAGACGCAGATGAAGTCCTTGCAAGATCGTAAAGAGAGGTGAATTTTTCACTTTGCTTCTTCTTTCTTTCCCTTTTCTTTCTACGTTTCCTTCATGGTGTATAGTCTGGTACTGAGGGATATTGAATTACATGTTTTTTCAAAAACCGAATAACCTTGAGAGGAGTCTGATTTACTTGAAATTACTGATTATTCAATTTTGCATTGTGATATTCTTTTGCCTATTTAATTGATCCCTATGATAATCATACTGTTCTCTTTCTGCGCTTGGCCCTATGAGTTCCTTTGATGCAGGCTGGCCATATTGTTGCAGTGTGGGTGACATTCCAATGTCCTTTTCTCTACTGAGTATTAGAGTGTCTTTGGATGTAGCGCAACTCAACTCAATTCAACCAAGCCTTAATCCCAGACTAGTTGTGGGTTGGTTATAAGAGTCCTTTTCCTCGATTCTACCTGTGTATAATGCTATGTCTATAGCCCCTCTTTAGCCTGGATGAAGGAAGAGGGTTGCAAGAGGCTGATGATTGGCATAAAACTCTACTTGCATTCTATTAACATAAAATGTGGTACTACAATATAGTATATTTTATAAATTTCATCTTGTTTTTTTGAATAAAATATAAATGGTTCTATAACACAAGTTGTTTTGTTGTGAATTGAAATTTCATGAAAGCATTATTCATGAAATCGGATATTATGTCTTTCCACTTTATACCTTTGCTTACCTTATAAAATAATCTCGGTTTTAAAAGTTCAAGGAAAAAATCTATGAAAATGACAAAATCATGTTTTTGAATTTAACAACTTTCAAACACTGCCCAACAAAATTCGCTATATCGGTACCGGGGCTCAGACTATGGTTCGGTATCCCCGTGTCGTTCCGTATTGGACTTGAACTGACACAGCAGATAAGGTTGATGGAGATCAGGAAAGAGGAAAAGAGAGGGAGAGGGAGAGGGAGAGAGGGCCTCTAGAGGTTGTTGCACCGTTTTTGTTGCTACTGGAAAGCTAGAGAAGGGGCTTTGCCCTCCTTCTCGTCGAAATAGGGGCTTTGGCCCTTCTTTCATTTTTGTATTTTGCTCTTATTAGGTGAAGTTGGCAACACCATTGCTAACTTCATTATTATTATTTTGTAGTTTCCAATAAGCTTTTATCGAGTGAAGTCAATAATGCCCCTCCTCCAGCATTCATCAGCGTTGACAATGGCGCAACTGCCTCGATCGTTCTTCGATGGGCTTTGATAGCCTTCTTTCCCTCCCCCCTCTCTTTTCATTTCTTTCCTTCTCCCTCACTCCCTGTTTGTTAGTTTCTTGTTTCGATTGTTGAAACTATCTTGATCTGCTGATGACATAGCTCGGTATGCCCTAAACTGGACGGTTCCTGATGATTCTGCAATCCTTGCTGCCCAAGGTATTTTGAATCTTTCATGTGTTTGACTACTTTTTGCATTAAAGGTAGATTTGGTCTTCTAATGGAAGTTTTAGTCTTGTGTTTTGCTTATTATTGTTGTTGTAATTTATTTTGTGTAGTGTGAGAGGATTCTTAGTACAATATTTGAGAAAAATGTCAAATCTGTGAGATGACAACAACATTCTTTTGAAATCGAAAAGCCTTCAAACAATACATTATATCCTCTATACTTAGAATGCTGTTTATGTCTCCCTGAAATTGGAGGGTAAGTTTCCACTATGGAACTCCCTGACATAAAGGTGGACTATGAGATTTGGATGCGGGTTTTGCCACATGCCACTTAACACATGATGGTACTATCCTATCTCAACAGTCTACCATGTATGGCAGGCAGGCCTAAAGTGAATTTTATTTCCACCTTGTAGGCAACCTAAACCATGTTTTTATATATAAATGCTTCTTTTAGCTGTGTTTTGCTTTTATGGTAGTTTTGGCCATCTTGTGGAAGCTTCAACTAGAGATTTACTTATTATTGTTGCTATTTATTTTGATTTGCGAGTGAGGATTTTTAGTATAACTATAAGTGAATAGAAGTTGACTAAACTATTTATTGTTGTTAGTTATTTTTGTGAATATTAAAGACATGCATCGATGGAATATGCCACACAAGCAACTTTCTGACTTTTCCGTGCATCTCTAAATTAATCTGGGAATATGGGCTCTTTCATTTAGACCTTTCTATTGAAGGCCTAAGATGCCTTAGTTTAACTTTGCTTTTCAATGTGGTGAACCTAGACGCTGGGTTTTGGAGAGGAAGCTTGCTGATGCTGATGTTTCTGAAGAGGAGCAGAACAATCTCCTCAAGTATTTAGAGAAGAAGGAAACTGAGTACATGCGTCTTCAAAGGCACAAGATGGGGGTGGATGATTTTGAACTGCTGACCATTATTGGGAGGGGCGCATTTGGAGAGGTTGCCATCGCACTTCCTGCTATCGTGGTTACTTCCCTTCATATTACTGCTTGAATATAAGCATATCATTTTTGATGTGATGCAATAATTTACTGTCTTATAACAATGTATTCTAGAAAAGACCTTTTAATTTAAAATGATAGCATATGAATCAGTTCTCTGATTGTCTGAATTAAAACTGCTTGTTGATCTTGACAAATCAGAATTGATTGTATTTGTACCGGTATGTTCCTCCTATCTGCCAAATCTCTCTCTCCCCCTCCTGTTTTGGGTAAGTGTTGTCTCTGTTGTTCATAGTAAGATCACTTACCTGGCATCAATTTGAGATTCTATGGCAGATCCAGCTTCACTTTTTAATGTAACTACCTTGTACTAGATGTTACAATAATTCTGTTCAAATTGCTATTCTTTTTCATTTGTTTTTTATGTATGGTATTTTGTTAGAAGCATCAACTTTGTAGATTCTTGTTGCTGTTAATCTCATAGAGTGGCCATGCATGCCTATATTGACATGGCAACTATACCCCTCCACCAACACAATTACTCTACTTGTATCTCTTTATTTACTTACTGCTCATCTGTTCTGATGTTTACATCTTTCTTGATGTAACAGAATTAGATTGTGAATATCCTCTTATTTTGGTCCAGTATAGAAATTTTCTTGGTCAGTTATGATGTACTAGCATGAAGCACGTGCATTTGCACATCAGATATGAGATGGGTGATTTCAAAATTGGATCCATGGGGTTTCAGGAGTCTAATGGATGGATTCAATGGGAGAGTATAAATGCTCAGCAGAAAAGTGGAGTGGCTCCATGAGAAACCAGACATGCACATATTTTAAAAAGTAGAGTCGAAGGTTCTGGATGGAGTCCAACTCTTGGCGTTGGCATTTTCATTGTAGAGAAGAGAGAATCCAGCATGGGCAATACAGAGCAGCACGTTGTTATTCAATTGAAAAAGGACTCAGAATGGAAGCTGAGTTATGCAAAGGGATTTTTTATTTTTCTTGAAGAGGCGGTGGAGGGGAAGCTACAATTTTTTTTTCCCATTCCTTATTGGGTGAGAGGTGCTCTTGTGATTTGGAATGGAGAGTACCTTATTTTGATGATAGATATATGCTACAATATGAATTTTTGTATGGATGGTTTGATAGAAGATTTTTTTTTTAAGTTGGTAAATTTACTCTTGTTGAGTAGTCGCCCCTTATGTTTCTTTTAGTGGAGAAAAGACAATCCAAAAGAGTGTTTGTATGCTGCAAAAGAGGGAGTGTTTATAGGAATGGAAACTTGGATAAAAGTGAAAAATTCCTTTAAAAAATGGAGGGGAAGAGAAAAAAATCCATGGGATGAAGCATGACTTTCCATCTAAGGAAACAATTTCATGTTTTTCAAAAGGTGGTGTGCCGGGACCATTTTTTTTTTTTTTTTGGAAACATGGAAGCCTTTGTGGCCTCCATTTGATTTGCGCATGGTTGTTCGTACCACCAACATGAGAGGTTTATGCTTAGACTTTGGTCTCTTCTGGCAAGCCTCAAAGCCTTTCCTAGATACTGGTTTCGTATGCCCAAAATCAACACTTGGGTTTGTCTTCGTCTAAAGATGATCTAACCTTTGCCTGCTTATAGAAATAGCTTTGTGTGTTAAATTTGATTCATCATATTAATACAAGTAGAGACCTATGATCCTATTATTTTATTACATAAAATTTAACATAACAGTGCACTTTTAAAATGTGATGTGCAAGGCCACATGTGCAGCTGCACATGTGCATTTAGTCATCTGACTAACTGCATACCCCATATACAGCTAATGTATGTGGATAGGCTGCATATGGATTGAAAAGGCGGTTTCCTTAGCATTATGCAGACACTTAACATTTGGTTTAACCAGTGTTCTAAATACCGTCCTGAATCGTCCAGTTCGGGGCGTACCATACTGTACTGGCCCCATATGGGTTGAAAAGACGGTTTCCTCAGCATTATGCGGACACTTAACATTTGGTTTAACCAGTGTTCTCAGTACCGTTCCAAACTGCCTGGTTCGGGGCATACCATACCGTACCGGCTAAAAGTCGGTACGGTTCACAATAAAAAACGGTCCGGAGTGCCAAACCATTCAAAAAAGTAAAAAATTCTATACCGGACCAGTACGATATGGTACGCTACCATATTGGTGCATACCATCCAGTTCAGCTTGGTTTGGGCCCAGTTCGGATCCGGTTCAAGTTAAATAATGTAGCCATAGAAAAGAGAATTTTTTATAATTTTATGGGTCAAGTATGGGGCTCGGTATGGTACGGTATCAAAGAGAGATAATTTTTTTATAATTTTATGGGCCCAGTACAGGGCTCGGTATGGTACGGTACCATACCATACCGTATCGTACCGGTTGACCGGCTTGGTACCGATTCGGTATTTCTTAGATTTAACATTATGTAGCTGTATATGCAATTTACTCATCATTGTGCAGCTACATACATGGCCTTTTAGTTTTGTATAACCACATTTGTGGCCACTCTTATGCAAACCCATGCAATTATAGTAGCTTCATAAGCTAATGGTTGGGCTGGCTGTCGGTTTCAAGCACACCATATACGTGTATATTAATAATGTCAATGCTTTTATTATTTCGTACTATTAATTAGAACGAACCATTAAGTAATAGCACTAATTGCTAGATGTTATTGTTGTTAATATTGCTATTATTTATAACATATATGGCTATTGTTATTGTTCAGCACTAGTTGTTAGATGTTATTGTTATTAATTTTTCTATTATTTATAAAAATATTTCTATTATTATTGTATATAATATACCTTATTTATTTAAAATATTAAAAAACTAACCATATAGGTACTTGCATTCAAATGCCTGCATCAGGCATATGCGCTATGTGGTCCCTGGATGTGTGCATATCGCAGTTCCTTTGCAAACATTGGGAAGTGATTTATTTAAATAACTCTATTGGGTGGCACATAGTTTACAGGGAGATAACCTATTAACGTAATTTCTATTTATTACAATCTTCCATAGATATGAACAACAATTCTTCCTTGCTATCAATTTATAATTTATGGGCCTTTTCTTGACTTGTGCCAGTTATTTTGCCCTTTTGGTTTCTAATGTTGTACAATTTTAAACAGCCCGTTTGGTTAGCAAATTGAAAGATTAATGGACATAGATTATACATTAGGGTTTTGAGTTTGTCTATTTTTTTATGATTCAGAAAAATTAGAGATTGCTAAGTGAAGTTTCTTCCCCTCCATAAGTAACTCTTTTTTTTTTCCCCAAAACTATTGACCTGATTCAGATTCTTAGTAGGTTTCGGTGCAATCACGCAGGTGAGACTTTGCAGAGAGAAGACCACAGGCAGTGTTTATGCAATGAAAAAGCTTAAAAAATCTGAAATGCTTCGGAGGGGCCAGGTATAATTAACAGGTCAACCTTTCCTTTTTTGTCAATTGCCTTGATAATCTGCTGACCTCCCTGTGTGTATCTTAAGGTGGAGCATGTGAAAGCTGAAAGAAATCTTCTTGCAGAGGTTGACAGTGCTTACATTGTCAAGCTCTATTGCTCCTTTCAAGATGAAGAGTTTTTGTATCTTATCATGGAGTATCTTCCTGGTGGAGACATGATGACTTTACTTATGCGTAAGGTCACACTGACAGAAGATGAGGCCAGTTTTTATGTTGCAGAGACAGTTTTGGCAATTGAGTCTATTCACAAACACAACTACATTCACAGGTATTCTTTTAGCAATTCTGTATCATTTGTTGTGCAACCTTTTCAGAGTTGTAAATGTAGAAAATTACTGTCTATGTTTACAGGGATATAAAGCCAGACAATTTATTGTTAGACATAAATGGGCATATGAAGCTTTCAGATTTTGGGTTGTGCAAACCTCTTGATAGCAGTAGTTTTCCAAATCTGAATGAGCCTGACCATGCAATGGGGAGAAATATCAAGCCTCCATTAGAGAGTAATAAGCAGCTGAGCACCTCCCCTGCACCTAGGCGTACACAGCAGGAACAGTTATTGCATTGGCAGAAAAATAGACGATTGTTGGTATGTCCTTTGTTAAATTACTTCATGCATAGCTGTTTTACATGTAGATCGTAATGGTTTATTTGTGCTTGAAATATGTCAAATACTAAAATTTGGATATATTTCATGATTTTCGTTAGGGCATTTTGCATATGTACTCCTGCAAATATGGCTTACTGCATATTATCCATTTCTGTGAGTAGTGCAAAAAAATGTTACAAAGGAAAGGTTATGCGAAAGTACTTTTAAAGGAGTCTGTGATAAGCATAGCCAAGAAAGCCTAACCCTATCTATTGTTGGATTGTTTCAGTAAATACTCTTCTGATGATTCACCAAAAAAAATACTCCTGATGACACTAGTTATAAGTTAACAAGCACAAACTTAAGGCCCACTTCACTCTTACATCAAGTTGATAAGCATTCTAGTAAGAGAACCATAAGTGTACTTTCTTGTGCTCAAAAGATGTTCTTTGTCCAATTATATGTTCAAACATTGCATTAAAGTTAAAACCTAGTGTATAAGTTCTTCTACTAGCTGACATGTTCCTCAGTTTCTCATCTAGATATTATAGTAGATAGGGTTATCATTTGTACGTGTACATGTTTGGATGGGATAAACTGACAAGTGATAACCCCTTTTTTATGTTTATGGTGGCACGTATGTTCATTCTATTTCTTTGTCAACTGCAGGTGGGTATTAGCTGCAGTTCTAACATTTATTAGCTTGTTGTTTTGTGATTACAGGCTTATTCAACTGTTGGTACCCCTGATTATATTGCTCCAGAAGTTTTATTGAAAAAGGGATATGGAATGGAGTGTGACTGGTCAGTTTTTCTATTTTGTTATATTCTTGAACTTTCTACCAGTTTCCTGATAATGCGTATATCTATTAGGTGGTCACTTGGAGCAATTATGTTTGAGATGCTTGTGGGTTACCCACCATTCTATTCTGAAAATCCAATGTCAACCTGCAAAAAGGTATGCAAGTCTAGTAATTGCTTTAATGCTTTTCTTGATTATATGATTAGTTTGGAAACTTACTTTTGTTTGAATTCATTATTTTTTAAGGTGGAACTCTTATCATAGTGTATTTTCATGAGGGAGACCACTGTTGATTATTGTTCTAGTACTTCCTGACCATGACATCAATTCTCCATTAGCTTCCCAATCTCAAAATAGATAATCCACAAAATTTCTTTCAGAGCACTTCCAAATTTTGATGATACAAACTTGGGATCATGGATCTTTTTTAAAATTAGACTCTCATGTCCATATAGACATGACCTCCCATCAGTTCTTATGATGATTCCCTTGTTTGAC
The DNA here is from genome assembly GCA_021397845.1 of Areca catechu. Lineage (NCBI taxonomy): Eukaryota > Viridiplantae > Streptophyta > Magnoliopsida > Arecales > Arecaceae > Areca > Areca catechu. The sequence continues at coordinate 189,017,986 of CM038051.1, forward strand.
TTGATAATGGAACTGGGACCATCATCGACATATTTAACTTGCTCCATACTCCCTTATTCACCTGTTAAAAGTGTCTATTGTTAACCTTAGAACTACCTTAAATCACTAATAAAATCTGGGCCTGCATATTGGTTCTTAGTATAGCAATTCAATTTCGTATTTTACTCCTATGTCTGTCAATTTACTGACAAAGATATCCACCCTCGTAGGTAAAAGGCTTACATATTTAAAGTGTCTTCCGTTCATGTTCTTTTACCACACATTCGAAAACCATCTACAACCCCCTCTTGTTTTATAGACACCATACTGTAATCACTATGATTTGAGCTGATTTTTCACCTTTACTCATACCCCAATTTTGTACCCATATTCTTTTATTGAAGTTTTAAACTTAATTCTAAGAGTAAAAAAGATCTCCATAACACCGTCCCCTTTCATGCTACAATGGCACGGCAGCTTCCCTTAGCTTGGATGACAATTGCATTCGCCAACCTTAGCACCTAATCCACAAACATACCATTCATTTGTTTCCATCACATTTTGCTCAACCTAGTTTAATTAACTCTTACCACTAGGTCTCGATCTTCTAAGCTAAAACAAACTAATCGTAGCCATTATTTAAAAGACTTTAATCAGCAGGTTGGTGGGTTTGTGGCTGCATAGCACCTAGGTGCTAGGTAAGTACCCAGATTTCAAGGTGCTTTGAAAGTAATGAACTATAAGAACAAATAAATATAGGGGAGAAACCTGAAAAATTATAATACAACAAATGAAACATACCATGTCAAATAAGATGTAGCAAGTCAATGACAATTGTTAACTTGGAAATGTCCAATAATAACTTTTAAATAAATATCAGCGTTTTCCCTCAAAAATGATGCAGAATGTTAATCTTGTTGGCTCCTAGGCAGGCTGCCAAGGCTATCTTTTAAAACAGTGATCAATTTATCTTTATCAAAAACTAAAAATGCCAAAAAATCCACTGTTGTTATAAGACTCCAATGTTAACACAGATATTCCTACATTCTCCTCTGATATTCTAGAAATAACCTCATCCTCGTCTTCCTACTTTCTCATGTATGAGAAACTCATAGGAGAGAAGATATTCCTACTTTATTTAGCTTAGCAATTCTTCAGTATCTAGTCTTTCCATCCACCCGAACTCCAGAGAAGATATTTTAAAAAGAAATGTGTGCAAACAATCCAATAATAGTAAAATCCATGACAAGCTAACGATAACTCTATATATCTATGAAAAATATGAAAAAATAGGAGAGATTCCTTTACCCTAGCGATCCTTCCTAAGGTAGAAGAGTGCTTCCAGAGTCTCAACTTAGTGTAAATAATTTCTCTAATCCCCATGAGATAGAAGAGGAAATCTATTTCTTCAAAGGAGTTTACCAATTGAAAAGCCATTTCTTATTTCCGTCAGATATAAGAAAAATACCTGTCATTTTCCAGAATTCATACTTTTGGGGTTTTCAGGAAAATCCTGCAGGATCTAGCTGGATAGAGAGAGAGAGAGAGAGAGAGAGAGAGAGAGAGAGAGAGAGAGAGAGAGTCCTGCAGGGATCAGGTCCCATGCCCCCGCACTCTCCATGTCCAACTCCCTCCATCCTCCTCCCCCTTCCTCAAAAAATAGAAAGAAAAAATATCTGCACTCTCTTCCCGGCCTTCCCACCAGATTTTTCCAAAGAGGCTTTTAATAGATATTTCAGGAAATACAACATGATATTCACTTTGAGCTTTATCTATCTCCTGTAAGTTTGTTTACTTAAATTTTTGATTTAACAGATGGTGCATTGTCAGTTTGCTTGTTCATATATTTGCATTATTTCATATTTAGTTCTGATTTTCACCTTTTTTGCTTCTGCAAGAATGCGTAATATAGTGGCACTTAATGATGCTGAGCATCTCTTTGCCAAGAGGATCCCTTTTAGAAGCTTATCTCTTTTGTTCTCATGGTTACATGAGTCAATCCTTCCTATGAGATACCGGCATTGTCATGCGGTGTATATCATGGCTCTACTTTGCTTCAGTGGTTAACTGGAAATGATACCCAAGGAAAAATGAAATCCCTCCTATGGTGAATATTCTGGAAATCACTGATTTTCTTGTGCATTTCATTTTCTAACTCTCAAATCAATACTTTTAGTTGAAAAAAGAGTCCTAAAATTTAACATAATCTAGATTGGTAATACTTTTAAAAAGCTTAGAAAAGCAATATCAAATTAATGTAAGGAATTCACCAGTGATGGAATTTTGTTGATACAGAGGATATTAAGCATGAACACAATGCTCACAGCAGCATGCATGCTCTGTGCATAAGAATGCTTTAGTCAGTTTGGTGGTGGAGAATTTATATGACCAATGATAATTGTACAGAAAATTAGAAATCGTTTGTTCTGAAATCTGTAGCAATTGATTTAGACTTTATGCAGGGTCCTCATGTCTGAAGTCTGTCTTGATTTATAAGCTTAATCTTCTGCAGTAGTTGGGTACATAGATTCAGTTTAAGTATCTAGTTTGTTATCCTAATTTGCTTACTTTGTGTCTTGCAGATTGTCAATTGGAGAAATTACTTAAAATTCCCTGATGAGGCGAAGCTTTCACCTGAAGCTAAAGATCTCATCCGCGGACTTCTGTGCAATGTAGAGCAAAGGCTTGGAACCAAAGGGGCCCATGAAATAAAGGTTTGCACTAATCAAGATATCTAATACTTGTTAGTTTTCTTTACTGTCTGGTTGAAGGTTAATATTAGGACAATGGTCCACTTCAGGCACATCCATGGTTTAAAGGCATCCAGTGGGACAAACTGTATCAGATGAAAGCTGCTTTCATACCAGAGGTTAAAGATGAGTTGGACACTCAGAACTTTGAGAAGTTTGAGGAGGCAAGCCATTTTCATGTTGGTTGAATCATCTATTTATTTTTAAAGCACAAAGTCTATCCTCATGCATTAAAAATCACATACATAAACTCTTGATGCACCGCATCTCAAGTACCTTCAATATTTTTTTTTTGGTTTGGGATGTTCAGCCTACCATGTACTTGGGACTTGCCTTTTTGTCTCTGTTACCTTGAGTAGAAATCTCTTCCTTTCTGTGCTTGTATTCTTTGCTTTTGCCTTCTAATTTCATTCACCATGCTTTTCAACTAACCCTTCTGTGTCTCTATTCTTTCCTGCTGCTAAGAGTTATCTCATGTTGAGTCTCTTTTAACCTCTTGATGGTGGATATTGGAAAATGTATGCAGTAACATGTCTTGTTAGTATCATTTATGGAATGGACCACAAGTTGTCTGACTTATTATTTGTCTTTGGTAAGGTGCAACAATGCCTCTGTGATCATGTTTAAATCATTGATATTGACCTGGTGATCTTTGAATGTTGTAACAACTCTCAGTTTGTGCTTGGTATGTCAGTGGTTTAATTAGGTTTGTTATTTGTCTTTTAGAATTATTGTTTTGCGAATATCTTGTAGTGCTTTTATTCAAATGTTCATTTACTACTTAGAATTACAGGTCGTGTGCTTACAGCAAGTATAAAATGAATAAGACAATGACAAAAAATTAGAAATGAAAGTTGTGCTATTAAATTGAATATATCCTTTGCATTCAACAGATGGTTTTGATCGATGTCTCTCCTGCTTTTATATTTTTCATTTTTTTATTTAATTCAAAAAATAAAACCAGAATTTTGAAGCATAGTTTCTGATTTGTTCTGCCTGCAAAAAATTATAATTTGGGAATACCATGGTTCAGACTGCAGCACCAATGCAAACTTCATCAAAGTCTGGCCCTTGGAGAAAGGTATGTTGCACTTCTTTTCTTATATCCTTGTTTGTTCTGATGACTTATACGCAACACTATAATGGGTTTTGCTTGTCATTGCACAATACCTGTCCTTTTTATTAGTTGTCATGAAAGATTTATAGGTGGTTATATTTTTAAAAGTCATATGCTGTTTTGTTGAGTTATCTTGTTTATCAAACTGTATTTTCTCCCCATTACCTTACAAGGCATGGGGGTTGATATCTAACAGACTTGTCATAATACTACATGTTTTCTGAGAACCATTTATATTTCTCTTAAGCATGGAGAATTTATTAATTGCAGCTTGCTGTTGATAATATATGAATGATCTTAGTAAAGTTGATGTGTTTTTTTGTCTGTACATTTCAATCATAAAACTAAATCCATTCTACTTTGAATCATTGCCATGTATTTCTTTCAATGTTTGACTTTGATCTGTTTCAGAATCATGTCCTCAATCATAATGTTATTGGTTGGATCCTCTATCTTTCTTTATATATTATTTTAGATCTTCTGTCATCCCTTCCCTTCAGCCCTTTAGATCTTCCATCATCTTAAATCTTTCATCCTTGTATTTCTTTCACTGTTTGATCGATCTGATTCAGAATCATGCTCTCAATCATAATAATATTGGTTAGATCCTTTATCTTTGTTTGTAAGTTCTTTTTGATCTTCCATCATCCTTTCCCTTCTGCCCTATAGATCTTTCATCATCTTCTTAGATCCTCAATCATCTTCAAAATCATGCCCTCAAGCATAATTATATTGCTTAGATCCTTTATCTTTGTGTATACGTTCTTTTATGTCTTCGATCATTCCTTCCCTTCATTTCTTTGGATCTTCCATCATCTTCTCAGATGTTTGAACCATAATAAAGATTTAACCACATGGCCCTTTAGATCTTCCATCATCTTCTTAGATCTTTCATCCTTGAATTTCTTTCTGTTTGATCTGATTCAGAATCATTCCCTCGATCATAATATGTTTATTGGTTAGATCCTTATCTTTGTAAGTTCTTTTAGATCTTTCATCATCCCTTCATTTCAGCCCTTTAGATCTTCGTTCATATTCTTAGATGTTTGAACCATGATAAGGATTTCATCACATGGCTGGTGGAAAAATTATGAAAATGGTAGAGATTAACAGTTTTGGGTATTCTGGACTTCCTTGTGGATGATCATACCATATTGGTGGACTTCCATTTAACAGGTGATAGGCTTACTGGCTTGGAGATAAAGATGTTCGGTTGATAACATAAATCATATTGGGATATCAGATCCTTTATGGCGAGTTTGGCTTGAACTTAGCATTCGAACCTATTGGCAGAGTTTGAATTTTGAACTTGATGCTCTGGACTATATGTGATCAAATGAGTTAGTGTGAGTTTAACCTTGTTGAAACTCGATTTGACTTTAATGTTGTTACAACTTGATTTGACTTTACTAGTATCATATGATTGTCATTTGTAGATGAATTTGAATATGTAGTGGTGAGGAAAACTTGGAGTTGAGCTTAGGTTAGACTGATCATTCAAACTTTATCAATCAAAGAAAAGCCAAGATGAGCTTTGCCTACCAAATGTTTACTTTGGATATTTTATCAGCTTATGCTGATGCAGATAGGTGGGCCATGGGGCTCCAGTTCCCTGTTTGCAGATATACATGTGTTTTGAACGTTTATTATAGTAATTAAGTTCCTAATTGCAAATTCCAACTATTGATGTCAGTTGGAGTTTAGCTAATTGGGTATCACCTCTAAGATTGTGGTAGGAAATAATAGAATTTAATTAGAATTACAAAGACTTATTTTAAAGGCTTAGAAAATGGAGCATGCTTCCATGAATGAAAATGTATAAGTACTACCATATAAGGTTGTTCTGTTTGTTTCTTGTACTTCTTCATGTTTTGGTAGGCTAAAGTGACTTTTGTTGTCTGCCCGTAGCACATAGAAAGGTGATAGCGGGGTTCCCTTCCTCGGAGTTGGTGCTTTATACTCAGCAAGTAGTTTCAACTTGGTGAAGGAGGTCTTCTCTTTGGTACATGGAATTTGGTGCCACACTGATCCTTATAATCTTGTGACTCTCCGCCATTGTATTTTGGAGGTAGACCACAATTGGGAAGGAGAGTTTTTTCGGTGAATTATTGATTGTTCTAACATCCTACAAGGCACTAATATAAAGATCTTCTTAAGAAATCTCCAGGGCAGAGCAAGTTTTTTGAAGTTTGCTATTTTAAAGAAGTTAAAAATGAATCTAGCATGGAGGTGAATGAGAAGCTATATCAGTGTGAAGACTTTTTGATCCATGGTATGGTTTTTGAATAAGCGATATCAGTGTGAAGACTTTGTTCATCTTTAGTTCTCCTTCCATCCAATTCATTTCTTATGCAATCCCTACTTTCACTTTCCCCAGATGGAATAACTAGTACTTGTCACATGGCTTTTCTTCTCTGTCCAGAATGGGTTTGGGATTCGGTTATGGACGGCGAGCCTATATTCCTTAATTTTCAATATGATGGTGAGAGTTTGTTAGGTTTTTAATGGAATTTTGGATATGTTAGTCCTGGGTTATAGAATGATCTTATATTTGAGGTGGTCCTATTTCATCACTGTTGTCTATACTCTTGTAAAACTGAAAGGTATGTTTGCACATGTTCTTGGTTTGAAGCATATCATGAAGATCCTTGCATTGATATAGTTGTGTACAATAAAAATAGTGAAAGTCTTAGAAGCATATTATACATGTAACAAGAGCCATGAGGAAGAAATTTTTGAAGAGGTTAATATTGTCATCTTCCTATTTTGAAAATAATAGTTCATAGTCACATGAAGTGCATTTTGAGTATCAAACAACAATAATAAGTTTATATGAAAATAAAGAGATTTAAAAGAAATTTATTTGGGGTTATGTGCTTATTAACGTGAATGAACATATAACAATAACAAGAAGGAACATGGAAAATCAAAATAAAACCATATTGAATAAAAAGCCCATAGTTTTATCTTCCACCTTCTCATGTTTTTTACTTTATATATTCAGAAGAGAAGTAATAGCAATAATGTAGAAGGGCATGACATCTCCTAATCAAGCAAAGGTGCCATTAAGAACAAAATGTGGAGACAAACTGACTTTGGAATGAAGACAAAGTTCCATGATCAGTTAGGGGTACTTTTGGTGCCAAAAATAGATAACCTGATTAAATTGTTAGATTTCTGAGTTTTAATTTGATATTTAGAATTTACAATCTGTTTTTTTATATATATAAATTGACACGATATGATGTAGTTTGTCAAGGTCTGGTTATATAATATCTTAGTGCTATTAAGCTTGTTTGGTTTGCTATACTGTAATAAATATTTCTGTCTTCCATTACAGATGCTCTCATCCAAAGATGTGAACTTTGTGGGTTATACTTACAAAAACTTTGAAATTGTGAATGATCATCAAGTTCCAGGCATTGGTTGTCCTCTCTCTCTCTCTCTCTCTCCCCCTCCACAAGAATATATGATGACACAAGGATACTCAAAGATCATCTCACATCTTTGAGTTGCAATGTTTAATTAATTTTCTAATAATCTTATTTTAATCATTTTAATGTATAGCTGAGTTAAAGAAAAAGAGCAACAAGCCAAAGAGGCCAACCATCAAATCATTGTTTGGTAATGATCCCCATTATAATTCTGCTCACTTAGTATTTTCCTTCATTATGAGATCGCTTGCTGAATGCATGTGGTTGCTCAGAGTCGGATACAACAGCTGCTCTGAATCAGCCTGCCCAAGGGAGCTTTCTCAACCTGTTGCCAACACAGTTGGAGGTGTCTGAAAGCCTTGTACCATCTCCTCACTCGAGCAGTTCCTCCCCAGATCAATCTCAATCAACATAGATAGTGAAAAGCATTTCACAAGCTAACTGTTCATAGCCAAATCAAATTTTAAAAAATTGAGTTTCTTGTTTTGTTATACTGTTCAGTATCTGAGCTTTTGTAACCCTGTTCGTTCCATATGCTTTTGTGTTCGACCTTCCATCCCTCTCCCATCACCCTGGAGACAGGAAGGTTGAGGTATCAGTTTGGTTCCCTTGTAAATTTGCAGCTACTGTTTAAGGATGGAATTAGATTCTTTAATTCTTGTAATTTGAATCTTTAACCGACAGGAAGAATGCTTTAATCATTCTTATTTGGATAAATATAAATTGTAGCTGTAAGTGGATGTGAAAAGGGCAAGCACTTTCTTTTGTGTAGCACTTTCGGAAAAGGCAGTGTACAAGGAGCAATGCATGAATGATGATATGAATGAGAACTTTGAAGATAAGCGCTTCCAATGAAGGTGTATTTACTTGGGCTAGTCAGTGGACAGTGTAATATTCATTCTCTTAAACCGGTTTTTTCTTTTCTTTTGGTATATCTGAATCTTGGTTGTTGACTCTGGACTTGGAAAAATTGTTTAGGGGTGTTGAGTTTGTACCCTATGTATGGGAAATATTAGTTTTGATTTGCATGCGGAGAAATAGAAAGATGGGTTCTGCCATCTCAATATTTACGCGACCTTGCATGTCATTTTGTTTCAGGGCAACAAATGATGCAGTTCTGTGATATTCTTATCAACCATGTTAGAATCTTATTTAAAATTCTAATCTTTTATCGAGAGATTGTAAAAGTCCCTTTCTGCAATCCCAATATTTATATCACATTGCATGTCATTTTAGTTCAGGGCAACCAATGAATGCAGTTCAGCGTTATTTTTGATCAACCATGTTGGAATCTTATTTAACATTTCTAAGCGTCTATTGAGAAATTTTGTGAAATTATAAGATTTGATTTCTCTTTGATTCTTGCAGAAAAGTCTTGACAGATTCTAAACATTGTTTCTTGGGATTTAAATGGAAATTCTTGGGTCAAAATTATACATATTATATTTTTTTTCTAGACTAAAGAAGGTTTTCTTTAAAAAAGAAAAAAGAAAGAAAGTTGGACATTCAAGAATACATACACATATGATTTGGATTATGCCAGATATTTGGTAAAAGATTGATTGATTTAAAAGATTGAATGATTTGGACTTTCAAGAATGCGTAGACATGATTTGGAATATCCAAACAAGCATCCATTTATAATTTATATGTGTAAAAACATAAACAAATAAAACATACAATTTTTAAAAATATTTCAAAGTAAGTAAGTATGCCTATTTTGCAATCACTTTTAAAGTATTGAGTCAATTAAGTTAATTATTTAATTTACTAATCATGATTTACACGTGCTATGCACGTTTAATCATGTAGATTGAAAATTAATATATTTTAATATTTAAATCATATATTGTTTGTGTTTCTTTAGAATTGTCTATTTTCGTACCAATATGATATAATAGTTTGGAAAAATCGGACATTCGCTTTAAATTGTTAAATCTTTTATTAAAGATTTAATAATAATGCCCGATACTCTCTTCATATCTATGCATGCGTATGTGTTTTTCATGCATGTTAGTGTGCATGTGTATATGTGTGCATAAAAAAATATGTTGGTCTTGTTATTATCAATTAATTATGATAAAAAATAGTTGTTACATATTATAAGAAATGGATTTGTTTTAAGATATACTATAAAAGGATTAAGCAAGTGTAACATGAATCCCAATCAACCTTGCTAGAGTACTATTGAAAGAGTTCTTGGATAGCTCTTTTTGATGGTTTTGTTGTTGCTCGAGAAATTTCTAAGCAAATTATAATCTCTGGAAGCAATATAGAAACAGAACAAATTACGTTTTATACCATTTGCACTAGCAGAGTAGATAAAAGATATTTTATTTAAAATTTCCTTAGTATCAAATCAATTTCCCCTATTTCAGTCCATTGTGCTAGTAAACTAACTATTAAATTAAGAAATCAAAAGAGCTTCAACAAAAAGAGGAAATTGTACATCAAATTAAAATGTAAGTCTATGAGATAGCATGGAAGATACTTTTGTAATTTTTTAAGAACTTGTCTAGTCACATACTTAATCAAAAATCTTTCTAGAAATCCTAGAATCGTTGAAGGAATAAAGTTTAAGATCATTGTGCTATTATTAATAGTAGATACCAACTTTTATAACTAGATATCTCATAATAGAGATTCATTGTGGTAGGAACAATACTGATTGAGTGATCATGTTAGAGCAACAATCTTAGAGTTTGTCTCCTTCCCATGATCCTTATGGTCATAAGTGCTTATATAGGTGATAAGAATATTTCAAATCTAAATCATAATCTTAGTGGGTCCAATTATGAAGTTTGCTAGATACTTCCTTTTTACCAACCTCCTTTTATATTTTGGATTTATTCTTGGGTGACAACAGCGTTATGGCGTACTAATGTTCCTTTTATTTCTTCTTGGATTTGTTCTTGGCGTTAAATTATCGTACAGGCCTTTTATATTTTTGGGCCAACTCAAACCCTTTTACTTGCCCACTTTTACTTACCCATGGAAGCTGGGTCGGATCACAGAGGCCACGTGGACGTGATACCATGTGGATCGGGCAGCCAGGATGAAAGAGTTCCTGTCCAATGCCAGCCTCTTCGAAGTCGCCGAAGTCGTGATGGCCTTCGTGGTGGTGTACACGGTGTATGCGATGGTGGAAGGCCTTGCTTGAGATGATGGTTTCCATCGCCATCCGTTTCACCATTGGAGGCCCACATCTTCGCCATCGGCACCCTCGGCAGCTAATTTAGGGTAGGACAAAGTAACTGCACGCCCACATGGTATCTAGGGATTTTTTCAAATTATTTAGCACACAAACAGTACGTATGGTAGATTATGTTGCTCCCTTCATTGCTGACCATATCAAAGATGGGAGCTGTTTGGATTGCATTCATATAAGATTCATGAAATTTGTGTTATCACCTACTTATCAAAAAAATAAAAAAAATAGGGAAAAAAAAAAAAATGAAGCAGATGTTGCATGATCATAGTGTAGGGATAGAATTGCCCATAAAATTGTATGGCATACGATCATGATTCATGAGAATGTCACCCTCCATCGTGTAGGAGTCATCTTTAGAAATTTTTTATATAATATTTTTTAAAAAACACCCTATCTTTATTTTCTTTTGGTAAACAAAGGAGCCAATGATTTTATATTAACATGACTTGTTAAATTTAATATCTAATATGGTCTAATTACTATTTAATCATATTTTACTCTTTGGATCAACTATATGTACTAAATTAATTACAGAGAGTCCAATCGATTAAGAAAAACTATTCTTAGTGAAACTGATATTATTGATCAAACATAACCGAAGTAAGATTTTAGTTAAAGTTTTAGTTTTCTTATAGGAGATGTTGTACCATGACGGCTCACCCTCAGTCAGAACCGGCCCAGTCTTGCGGCCCGACCGGGCCATCCCTCCAGAGCTCCGACTGTTACTCCGTCGGCGGTCCGACCCACAGTAGCTGAGGTCCGAACGACCCTCTCCCGCTGGGGTCCGGCCCATCGCTCTCCTTCAGCAGTCCGACCCACCAGAGCTGAGGTCCGAACGACCCTCTCTCGCTGGGGTCTGGCTCATCGCTCTCCTTCAGCAGTCCGACCCACCGAAGCTGAGGTCCGAACGACCCTCTCCCGCTGGGGTCCGGCCCATCGCTCTCTTTCAGCAGTCCGACCCATCGGAGCTGAGGTCCGAACGACCCTCTCCTGCTGGGGTCCGGCCCATCACTCTCCTTCAGCGGTCCGACCCACCGGAGCTGAGGTCTGAACGACCCTCTCCTGCTGAGGTCTGGCTCATCACTCTCCTTCGGAGGTTTGGCCTCTAGTCCGACCGACTGGCTTTCCCACGATCGATGTCCGACAGGCGAGCCTTAGCATCCAGGGAGTTCCAGAAGCGCCTTTCTATTACTGCGGAATCCTGCTATCCCAACGGCCCTGCTCCACTGCTTCCACGATGCCGCTGTATCTGCACGCCACGTGGCCACCCCAAAATTCTCCTAGGGGCAGATCGGTCTTTCTCAGCCTCTCCCCTAACGGATTTTGGACTGTTCCGCATCTATATAAGGTACCTAGGAGACCCCGTTTGAAGGTAGAAGAACTCTTCCCTCTCCATATGCTGTTCATCTCTGGATTCCTCCATTCTGTTGCCTTCAACCTCCTGCTAACTTAAGCATCGGAGGGTCCTCCGCCGGAACACCACCGGCGCCCTTGGGGACTTTGTTGCAGGTTCGCCCGGGAGAAGAGCGCTCCAGCACATCCAGCCGCCCCGATCCCCGGTACAGGAGTTGACGCCGCAACAGGAGATATATGCAAATATAAATATAGAGATAACCTAGTTCCTTTTTTCTAACTCATAATAATGGTGAACGGTTTTCCATCAATCGTCCATATAAAGGAGAAGAGGGTAAGAAGAAAGAAGACCAGTCATCTCGTGATGAAGAACGAATATGTCAAGGACTGCATGATCTATATACAGGAACAATAGTGCAAGGTATATCTTCTGTATTTTATAATTTTGCATAAACACAAAAGCGCGATCTAGACATAAAAGATTAAGGTTTTTCATAATACATGGTATTAGAGCATGGTTTCATGTTTTGTATTCATGCAAAAATTTAGAATAAATTTTAGTTTAATTTAGAAAACTATTTTGATTTCCTTAAAAAAAAATCTTCCCATTCCTCTTCCTATGGGGAAGGACACCGGTTCCCTCTCCCATCTGGCCACCCATTGGATGGTACGTCACCATGCCACTATGCTGATCTCTCTCCGCTGGCCACTCATTCCATCGTTGGAGAAGATTGGCGATAACTGATTTCAGTCAGTAATACAGCATCCAACATTTATGGAGAGGTTCTGTCCTCTCAATCATGGCAACCCGACCGTGAGATTTGGTGATAGGCAGCGATCGACATGCCTTTTTGAGACAGTCACCAATCGTAATTAAGTGAAGAGATGCCAATTAGTTTTTTTCTCCATCTTTAAGGAATCTAGAATGGTCGGCCACATGCCGGAGGGGCTTAGCAGGTGAAAGTGATCGTTGGCCATGGAGATTATGGTCTCCCATGAATGATCAATAAAAAGGAACAGAGGTTTGGCCTTTGGTTTGAGCTCATTGATGATCGAGAGAAGGCCACCGGCAATCAGGATGGGTCAGCCATAAGGTCGGAAGAGAACAGGAGCATTAGCAATGGCATTTTTCGCTCTTCCTTCTTCGATGGCTCCTAGCTCTGATATGGTCAGCAAGAAGGTCATCGAGGACCGGGAGATGGCCATCAGAGTTGTAGATTGGTCGATGACCCACCAGCAGGGGAGATGCCAAGCTTGGGATGCCATTAATGGAGTTTTGGATTCTCTGTTTTGGGAAAGAAGAAACAAGAAGAAGGGAGGAAGGAGATGAATATTAACGAGTTTCGGAGTTTGGGTTTTTGGGTTTTAACCCATTTAAAATCCAATCATGTACTTAAGTTAAGTCCAAATCGATAGGTTGATCAACCCAATCATACTAGATTGGTTTTAATTTGGGTTTAAAAAAAATTCACAATTTAGCCCCTATCAAGTTTTAAATTTTATATGGATCCAAATTAAAATTGTATTTAGATCCTTGATGATTTTTTGACTAATTTTATTTTTAAAGCTACTATTTTATAGAAAAGTCCTATATTATATGTTATTTACAGTTCAATCATTTATTATTGAATTTTTATTAAAATCGCTATAACTTGCTTGCTTTACATCTAATTTGAGAAATTTTTGAGTCGTTGGACTCGTAATGATTTGAAAAATATTTTAATTAATTTCTTCATATATGATAAAATATTTAAATATTTTTTAAAATTATTTATATATAATTTTGCTTACTATTGCTTTGTTCAAATGTGTTTTTGCGTAGCCCCAAAAGATCCGGAGCACTTTATGGATTTTAAGTAGCTAAGTCATTGAGGGTCGATGATTTTCTCTCTCATTATGTTTTAGAATTATATTAAGGCATATTTATTACAATTGACTTAAAGGTAACTATAATTAAATATAAAATTGACAGTTATAGGTTAACCAATTGAATTGCATAAAAACAGAAAGTTATATATCCAAAGTTGGGAATAATCTCAGATTTTTGTAATCATAATTGGTTAAAGCATTGAAAGTATAACTAATATAATGGATCACAATTTAAATATAAATTATATATTTATGCTATAATTTCTATTCTTGCTTATATATTTCATATTATTATTAATTATGTATTTTTTTTATATTTATGATTTATATAATGTATATTTTGGCATTATTATATTTAAGTTTGTAATTAAATTAGTTACAACACTTATTATATGCTATTCCAAAGATATTTTATAGTTGAATGATAAGTGTTATTAATAAAATTATCCTTTTTCAGAATCTGTATTATGATAATAACGTATGGATATTCTTTTATTTGCAGCTATGATCCCTTCTTCACTCTCGTCGTATCTAATTAATATTCCCATACTGAATGGATCAAAGTATTTTGATTGGTACGAGTAGCTTCTCACTATTCTAGGATCCCTAGATTTAGATTTGACTCTTCGTAAATCTCAGTATAATTCACTAACTCCCACTAGTCATTCTGATCAAAAGGAATTATATGAAAAGTATGAGCATTCTAATAGATTATCTTTCATGGCCATTAAGCGTTTTATAGTGAGAGACATTAGATGATCTATTTCTGATAATGAATTAGCTTCTAGATACCTTTTTTCTATAGAACAACAGTTTACCAAGTCAAATAAGGTCTTAGCTAGTATCCTAATGAATAGTTAATCTCTATAAAATATGATAAAATTTTTAAAGTACAAAAATATATTATGAAAATATGTGATATAGCTGAAAAATTAAATGACCTGAGAATGATAATATTTGAAAACTTTATTATCTAGTTTGTCCTCAATTCTTTTCTATTATAGTTTAATCAATTCAAAATGTACTATAATACATATAAAGAATCATGGTCTATAAATGAGTTTATCTCTCAATGTGGGTAAAAGGAAGAGAGATTGAGACAAGAAAGAATCACAGTTGTTCATATGGTTTCAGAAAAGTGTTTTAAATGAATGCGAAGAAAAGAAATAAAGGACTATGCAATCCACCAAAGAAAGGTTTACATAAATTAAAATAATTTTTTTTATAACAAGAAGGGACATATCAAGAAGGATTGTGACAAACGAAGGAAATAGTTCGAAAAGAAGGATATTTCTTTGTCACTTATTTGTTATAAAATCAATTTTATTGATATTTCTTTTAATACTTGATGAATTGATTGGGGTACTGCAATTCATGTTTATAATTCATTGTAGGGATTCCTTTCAAGCCAGAAACAAAATGACAAAGAGTGGTAGATCTTAATGAAAAATCAAATGAAGTCTAAGATTATTTCAGTTGGGACCTACAGACTTATTACAGATACTGATTTTCAATTAGATCTACATGATGTTCTTCATGTTTCTTCAGTATTTAGAAATTTAATTTCTTTAGCAAAACATGATTTAGAATGTTTCTCATTTACTTTTATAAATTCAAGTTTTGAATTAATGAATAATTTCATTTTAGTTGGTATTGGAATATTGTACAATAGATTATATCAAATAAGTTTGAATTCTTTTTTTGTACAATCTTTATTTATTTCGAATGTCAATATCGGAATTGTTGCCGCCAAGATCGTCGTGGCCCGTAGCTTCGGTGGTGTCGGACCGCTTGCCCTCTTCCCGGGAGCTCCTCGTTCTTTGAGACCTGCAAGAAACAATGTTAGAGACCCGGGCCGGGGATTCTGGCGGGGGCACTCCGACGGTCAAGTCAGTAACGATCCAGGAGAACAGGACCTCCTGGTCGAGCCCCTCTCGATGGGCTCCATGCTAGGAGGAGTGAGTGTGGTGTGAATGTAGGTGAGTACGAGTTGGGAGAGTTTATGACCAAGGTGGAGAGATCCTCCTCTGTGGCCTTCCCTCTCTTCTTATTTTCTGCGAGTGATCTTGCATTGTTTTGCTTACCCTCAATGGTTTCTTTTTAACTGAACCTGCTTCGGGGTACTCTTCCCCCCGCCAGAGCATGTGGCGGGGTACCGTGCCGTGGACGGAATGTCTCTTCTAACATTCGGTGGGGGAAGCCTCCGTTCGTTCTGACATTCTCTCGGTCACCCCATTCCTGGAAACTTGGCAGTGCCTCAATCGGTGGGTCGCCGCCCTCAAGATTTGTGCCTTCTGGCTGGCCCCTCGCTTCTAGCCATACGGACGGATGGTGGAGGGCATGGTGCCTTGATCAGGGAGCTTTCTTCTCTTCCGGTGCGAGTGGCAGCGACGGGGAGTTATTGCAGTATGGGGGGCACTACCTCGCGGCCCTCAGGAGGCCCGCCATCATTTTTGGAGGGGAAACGCTGCTTCCTTGGCGGTTGGCACCCTAGCCGAGGTGGTTGCCGAGCTGGATCGCGGAACTTGGCCTTGCCGGGCTCGATTTCGATCCACGGGACTCGACGTCGGGAGGCCTGGCTAGGCCGAAGTGGACAGCACACGGCCCCGGGCTGGAGGGCTCGACCTCAAGGGCGCCCCATGCATCGGAGGGCTGAGTTTGACCTTGGACCGTGGAGCTCGACTTCGAGGGGGTCGACCTGGGAGATCGCTCGACCCAGGCCTGGGCGGTCCGATCTCCCAGAATCTGACCTGCGGAGGGCGGCGCCCGATCTCGACGGGCGATCTCGGCTACCTAAGGGGGCTCAGCCGGGAGGTAGTGTCCATCGTGGCAGCATACTCCGTCCTGGCAACTAGCAGGTGTTCCACATTAGCGATCCTGCTATATCATTTGCCCCCCACTCCTGAGGCCAGCTAGCACATGGCGTTCGGGGCGAAGGGAGTAATTGCGATGCTGATGTGGAAAGGTGAGGATCTGGCGTAATGATGCCCGCGATCGGCGGCGCTTCGAGAGGCGGTCCCCGGAGCCAATGCGGAAGTGCCACGCAGCCACGTCCGAGGAGCAGTTATTGCAGGCACGAAATTTTGAGCAGTCGCAGCTGAAATCAGGCGCCTGCCCCGTTGATCGACGACACGTGGCGGGCATCCAACGATGGGGGACCCGTAACGGTACGGTTGGATGCCTGTTAGTTCAAAGAGAAAGGTAGCCTTTTCAAAACTTATCTTTTTTCAAATCTCTTGCACTCACAGCCATGCCGAGGCTTTTCTCCCATCTTCTCCTCCCGGCGGTTTCTATTTCTCCAGTCCTTTAGCAGGTTAGTCTCCTTTCTCCTCCTGTCAATCAAGTAGGGATCCTCCTAGGTCTTCCCCCACCCCCTTCTCTTTCCTTCACCATGTCTCGTTTCGGTCCAGATTTCCATCCTTCTTGCCAAGCCGAGGCCAGGCCTTCCAGGCCGAAATCTCCTTCTTCTAATGAGGAAAGGGAGGCGGCACGGTATAAGTTCAGCCGGAGGCGCCCTACTCTAGGTCCTGTAGCGATTAAAAAACTCGAGTTCGTTCCTCCACCTCTCTTGTCTCTCCCCCCTGCTTCTGTTCCTGAACCCTCTCGATTGTTGGGTCCCGGGGGGATCACCTTGGTGATCACTGCCACGGAGCTCGCAACCATCCGGGATGATTACGGCATCCCGGACTCCATCCGACTCTCGGTCCCTTATCAGGGGGAACGAGTAACCTCTAGCGGCCCTAGTAGGATAGCTTTCTATAAGGAGACCTTTGCTGGGGGTCTCCGATTTCCTCTCCACCCATTTTTCCTCTCTGTCTTGACAAACTATCATCTTGTTCCTGCCCAGCTTGTCCCAAATGCCATCAGGACGATTTTTTGCTTCATCATCCTGTGTCACTTCCACGGGATTGTTGCCAGTTTTTTTTTTCAGGGCCTTTTTCACCCTGAAGTGCCATCCCACTGAGGAGGGGTGGTGGTCTCTATCCTCCCGTCCGAGGGGTATGAAGTTCGAGCTACCCTCTTCCATCAAGGGATGGAAGAGCAGGTACTTTTTTGTCTCGGTTGAGGGGGTCGACTGGGTTTGAAGCGACCTGGACCGATCCTCTAACCGGAATTCCTCGGTAGAGGCAACCGACCTCGAGCTGTATGAGCAGCTTTGCTCTGCCAAAATCACTTCACTGAAGGTTTTGCTGTCAGAGCATAATCTCCGCGAGGCCGGGGTCGGCTCGACACGGGAGTCGGGTGAGTTCGGGTCGACCTCCCTTTTTCTTTTTCTTTCTTCTCTTTTTTCTCTTTTTTTGTTTGAGGTCGGTGACTGATGATGTCTTATCTGGTGCAGACATGAAGTTCTCAATGGATGAGCTACTTTCCTTTACCGAGGAACGTGGCCAGGCGGCGAAGGCCGGCGAGCCTGCCCCAAAGAGGGCCTGCACGGATGACGGTGCAAGGCCAGTGCCGAGCGAGCCAGCGGCGCCAGTTGCCGAGTGGAGACAAAAGAGGGCAGCAGAGGCTGTCATAGAGCCCTCGAGGTGGCGTGATCCGGCTCCGACTCCTGAGCCCTAGGTGGTGGCCCGAGCCAGGTCAGCTGCTGCCGCGGCTATGACAACAACCGCCCCGGAGGTCGTCGAGGTCGAAGAGGATGAGGAGCTGGGAGGCGCGAGGCCAGTGGCAGCGACACGATCCGAGGTGGCACCGATCCCGCAGTCTGACCTGGTAGCTTCCCCCGCCGAGGATGAGTCCACGGTGGCTGCAGGGAAGAAAGACAGGGACTACTGCCGGGTTTCCTTCAAATTAGGGCCCAATGTTTCGCTGATGAAGGACCCGCCCCTCGCTGAGCAGATGATGGACTTCTCCGTCCAGTCCTGCGACCGGCAGGAGGGGAGCGGCAGGCTCATCGGCGACGTTATCAGCGTGTCCTTCTCCAACCTGTATGCTGTAAGTCTTCCTTCACTCTATCCCAATCTCTCTTTTTACATCTGTGATCGGCGTGGCTAACGTGTCTTTCGTCGCAGCAAGGTAGGGAGCTCATCCTGATCTGGGATTTTTTCCGCAACTGGGCTAGAAGGGACAGAGAGCGGAAGGCGGAGTTCGAGTCCCAGATGGTCGAGCTCAGGCGGAAGAATGACGAGGCTTGGAAGGCCAATATGAAGGTCAAGAGCTTCCAGGAGAGGTCGCCAACGCTGAGCAGGCCAGGAGGGAGCTCCAGGATGAGCTCGACTTGAAGAGGACTCAGCTGAAGGAGCTCCGTGCCGAGTCGAAGGCAGCTAGGGAGCGGGCTATATCTGCCGAGAGGAAGATCGCGGCTGCTGATCAGAGGGCTGCAGATGCAGAGGCGAAAGCTTCCGTCGCCGCGAGCTCGGTCGAGGCAGCCGAGAGGGGGATGGCTGAGGCTTCACATCAGGCGGAAGCCGCAAGGAAGGAGGCGGCCGAGGCCACCCAACGGGCTGCGGACGCAGAGCAAAGGGCCCTGGAGGCAACTCACAGAGCCGAGGCCCTCGAAAAGGGAGCGGCCGATGCAGTGGCTGTGTTTAAGGCCTCCCCAAGTACCTGCGTGACTTCAAGGAGGCGACGACAGACTCCTTCTACAAGGGGTTCGCGTATTGCCGCACCCAGTTGCGTGGCATTCTTTCGGAGGAGCGGTTGGCTGCCCTCCGACTTCCGGGCTCCAAGAGTTCCAAGGTCTCGACTCCAGCACCAGCGACGTCGAAGGAGAAGGCGGCTATCATGGAGTCGGTCGTGTAAGCGTCGTCAGCTGAGCCGACCCCATTGATCGCGGTGGTCGAGCCAGCTCAGTAGGTGGCAGCAATCGAGCCAGCTCCAGCAGAGGTAGGATCCGTGTTGGCTCCACCCAATGATTTTGATGAATAACAAAACATCGAGTGCATATTGTATACTAATGTGGATTTGAAGTTATGAGTTTTCAGGAAGAAAGTACCTCAAAATCTCAAAAACTTATAGTTCATGGCACGTAATGGCACGGAGCATTTCTCACAAATCTGGACATCCTCTTCATGAAAAAAGGGCATCTAAATGATTAAATATTATGTGTTTATGGTTCATTTAAGTTTCAATATTTATATTTATGTTTTTGAGGCTATTTATACTTGAATCTGAACTTTTCAGTCTCAAGTGTCGACACCTGGAAAGTCAAGTGTCGACACTTCAGCATTTGGCACGGACAAAAATCCTTGGCACGCCAAGTGTCGACACCCAGAACCAAGTGTGTCGACACTTAGGTTTCCAAGTGTTGACTCAAGGCCTGAGAATTTTGAAAATACAGAACTTTATCATTTGAGGATTTTTGTGTCAAGTGTCGACACCTGTGCATCAAGTGTCGACACTTGAAAGTTCAAGTGTCGACACCTAGAGATCAAGTGTCGACACCTGACGCCAAGTATCGACACCTGACAGCCAAGTGTCGACACTTGCAGCCTGACAGCTCTAACGGATCTATTTTTCTGGCTTGCAGAACTTGCTTTTCAAGCTCCAAACGGCTATTTTCGAGATTCCAACGGTCACAAACCATTTTTTGGAAGGTTCTTGGTGTATTTAATCTCCACCAACCTCATTTTAAATACAAGGAAGTGCATTGAAGTGATTTGAAGTCTACTCAAAAGCCAAAAAGCCTACATTCTCTCAAATACTTCACATCAAAAGCCTTTTATAGTTTGATTCCTTGAAAAGCCTACAAGCTCATCCTTACTTCATTCCAAAAGAGGTACTTTAAAGGAGATTCCAAGGAAGAGTCAAGACAAAGCATCAACTTGAGCTTCAAAGATTCTATTCTACTCTTGAAGAGTGTTTGGTTTAGTTTTAAAATTGTATATATATTTTTACTTGTGATTTGACCTTGCTTTCAAGGGTGTCTTGAAAGAAGGTTATTGTGATTTGTTGATGAGCCTAAGGGATAAAACCAACTAGGGTTAACTTGTGAGCCCGAAGACAAAACAAGTGTTAAGGTTTGTTGGTAAGCCTAAGTGATAAAACTAACTTAGGTTTGACTTGTGAGCCTTGTGAAAAACAAGTCAGATATAATCTTGTTTGGATTATAGTGAAATTCCCAAGGGTGGCTTGGGGAGTGGATGTAGGTGCTAGGTTTGCACTGAACTACTATAAACCTTGTGTTTGTGTGTGATTGCTCTCTTCCTCTCTTGCTCTTTGTGTATTGCTACTGCTTTAAATATCTTGCATTGAATTCATCATTCTTCACTAAGCACCACTAGTCCCTCTCATTATTGTTTTAAATTTTCTAAAAGACCCAATTCACCCCCCCTCTTGGGCTCCATCTCTGGGCAATAAATGGTATCAGAGCATCGGTATTCTCTTGTAGGTCCAAGGATCTTGAGTAAAAGATCATGGCTGCCCCAATAGGAATGGATATTTTTGAAGGTCAAGCTTTAAATCATCCCCCACTTTTCAATGGCACAAATTACACATATTGGAAAACACGCATGCGCATATTTATTCAAGCTCTTGATTATAATTTGTGGAGGACAATTGTAAAAGGTCATCATCAGTCTACGATGTTGATTAATGGCATTCTTACTCCAAAGATGGAAGATGATTGGGATGAGAATGACATTAAGCAAATCGAGCTTAATGCTAAGGCTATGAATCTATTATTTTGCTCTCTTGATCCAAGTGAATTTAATAGAATATCTAATGGTCTCTCCGCCAAGGAGATTTGGGATACACTTGAGGTTACCCATGAGGGTACACACCAAATGAAAACTACCAAGGTCAACATGCTTATTCACACATATGAAATGTTTAAAATGGAACCTACTGAGTCTATTAGTGAGATGTATACTAGGTTCACAAATATCGTGAATGGCATGAGAAGCCTAGAAAAAATTATTTCTAACGGTGAACTTGTGAACAAACTTCTCAGGTCTCTACCAACTTCGTGGGATGCAAAAGTAACAGCTATTAAAGAAGCTAAGAATGTCAACACTCTCCCACTGGAACAACTGTTGGGTTCACTAATGACCTATGAGCTCTCCCTCAAATAAAAGAATGGAGAGGTCGACAAAAAGAAGAAAGTAATCGTGTTCAAATCTACTGTGAGAGAGGAATCAAGCGAAGACTCCGAAGAAGATGATGAAGAAGATGAGACGGCTCTACTAGCAAGAAAATTCAGAAGGTTCATGAGGAAGAAAAGGTTCAACTTCAAAAAGAAATCTCTGAAAGGTGAGCCAAGTAAAGAGAAGGACAAAGAAAAGGAGAAGGAGCAGCCTACTTGTTTTGAGTGCAAAAAACCTGGCCATTTCAAGGTAGACTGCCCTTTGCTAAAGAAAAGTAGAAGAAAGCTAAGAAAGAAAGCCATGATGGCAACTTGGAGTGAAAGTGAGGACTCCAGTTCTGAGGAAGAACAGCAGGAGGTGGCAAACTTCTGTCTGATGGCTAATCATGATGAGGTATGTTCCGAAACAGAAAATGAATTTACTTTTGATGAGCTTCATGAAGTTTTTGACGAATTAGTTATAGAATTTCAAAAACTAAAATCAAAACATAAAGATTTAAAGAAGCAAAATTTGGATCTAGCCAAAACAAATAACAAGCTTTCAAATGAAAATGAATGCCTTCTTCTACAAAATAAAAAATTAAATGATAAGATTGTAGTACTTGAAAAAGAAAAAGAAGTCTTGATAAAGAAAAGTGCCTCACTTTCAGATGAAAATTTGTCAAAGCAAAGCAAAGAAATTTTAAATGAAAACAAAAGATATAAAGAAGAAATTGAAAAATTAAAACCTTTTATAGAAAGATTTACTTATAGTTCTGAAAAATTGAATTTGCTGTTAAATAACCAAAGAGCAGTATTTGATAAAGCAGGTTTAGGATTCAGAACTCATAAGAAACAAAAATTTTTTAAAAATTTCTTTGTGCCTGCATCTTCATCCATTACTTGCTATACTTGTGGTACTAAAGGACACAAATCTTATATGTGCAACAAAAGAAGATTAAGTAATACTAAGAAAGTTTGGGTTCCGAAAGGAACCAATGCCACAAACCAAAAAGGACCTAAGATGGCTTGGATACCTAAAGTTTCCACTTGATCTCTATTGCAGGTATGCCTTGCAACCAATAAGAAAAGGATGTGGTACCTTGATAGCGGTTGCTCAAGGCATATGACAGGAGATGTGGAGCAGTTCTCATCACTCGAATATCAAAATTGTAGCAATGTAACTTTTGGTGATAATGGAAAGGGCAAAATTATCGGTATTGGTAAAGTCCATATCACCCATTCTTCTTATATTGATAATGTCTTATATGTTGATGGTTTGAAACATAACTTGCTAAGCATTAGTCAGTTTTGCGACAAAAATTTTAAAGTTGTTTTTGAATCTTCTTTGTGCATTGTTTCTAGTCTAGATGACAATGGCATTAAGTTCATTGGTCATAGCATGGCAATATTTATATGGTTGATCTTGATGATCTCTCTATTCAAAAAGGTCAATGCCTAGTGGTAATGGAAGCCAAGATCGATGAAATAGTTGGCTTTGGCATCACAGACTAGGACATGCAAGCATGCATTTAATTTTAAAACTTAGCAAAAAGAACTTGGTAAAGGATTTGCCTAAACTTAATTTTGAAAAAGACAAGATCTGCAGTGCATGTCAACTTGGAAAATAAACCAAATCCTCTTTCAAACCAAAAGGAGTAATCTCTACATCTAGACCTTTGGAATTGCTTCACATGGACCTCGTTGGGCCAACTAGAATATCTAGTTTGGGAGGTAAGAAGTATGGTCTAGTCATTGTAGATGATTTCTCATGATTTACATGGGTCATGTTTTTAGCACATAAAGATGAAACTTTTTCTGAATTCATTAGATTTCATAAAAGAGTTTTGAATGAAAAAGATGTTTCAGTCGTATCTTTGAGAAGTGATCATGGAACCGAATTTGAAAATGCTGATTTTGATAAATTTTGTATTGAAAATGGCATTCATCACAATTTTTCAGCACCTAGGATACCTCAACAAAATAGGATAGTAGAAAGAAAAAATAGAACTCTTGAAGAAATGGAATGCACCATGCTTTGTGAAAATGATTTACCTAGATATTTTTGGGCGGAAGCCATAAATACTGCATGCTATGTTTTAAATCAAGTTTTAATTCGACCGATTCTAAAGAAAACACCTTATGAGCTTTGGAAGGGTAGAAAATCCTCAATTCATTATTTTCATGTTTTTGGATGCCGTTGTTTCATCTTAAACAATAGTAAGGATAATTTAAGTAAATTTGATGCCAAATCAGATGAGGGAGTCTTTTTAGGCTACTCCACATCTAGTAAGGCATACATGGTCTTCAACAGAAGAACACTTATTGTTGAAGAATCCATACATGTGGTATTTGATGAATCTAACTAAAAATCTTCAAGAAAAGAAGATGTACTTTTGATGAAACAGGTAGCAAGAAAATTGAAGGAATAAACAACAATGAAGGGCTTACCAAGGAACAGAATGATGATCAAAACACTGAAGGAGATCAAGCACAAGGTGATGAAAGCACGTCAATAGTTGATCCATTACCAAAAGAATGGAGGTATGCTCATGGACACCCAAAAGAACTAATTATCGGTGATCCATCTAAAGGTGTAAGTACTCGATCATCCCTTAGAAATATCTGTGATTACTTAGCTTTTGTTTCTCAAATTGAACCTAAAACTATTGAGGAAGCTGAATGTGATAGTAATTGGATAAATGCTATGCAAAATGAACTTAATCAATTTAAAAGGAATAATGTTTGGATATTAGTAGATAGGCCTTCAAACACTTCAATTATTGGTACAAAGTGGGTTTTTCGAAATAAACTTGATGAAAATGGAGTAGTTACTAGAAATAAGGCTAGACTAGTTGCCAAAGGATACAATCAGGAGGAAGGAATAGATTTTGATGAAACCTTTGCTCCTGTAGCTAGACTTGAGGCAATTAGGCTATTGTTGGCTTTTGCTTTTTCATGAATTTAAAATTATATCAAATGGATGTTAAAAGTGCCTTTTTAAATGGTCTAATTGAAGAAGAAGTTTACATTGAGCAACCCCCTGGTTTTGAAAATTCTGAATTTCCAAATCATGTTTACAAACTTCATAAAGCTTTGTATGGATTGAAACAAGCTCCAAGAGCTTGGTATGATCGTTTAAGCTCCTTTTTGCTCAAAAATGATTTTACTAGAGGTAATGTTGATAAAACTTTATTTTTAAAGAAAAAGAATGATGATCTCTTAGTAGTACAAATCTATGTAGATGATATAATATTTGGTGCTACTAATGAATCTCTTTGTCAAGATTTTGTAAAGTTAATGCAGGGTGAGTTCGAGATAAGCATGATGGAAGAACTGAATTTTTTCCTCGGACCCCAAATAAAGCAAACCAAAGAAGGGATCTTCATCAACCAAGCAAAATACACAAAACAAATACTCAAGAAATTTGGGATGGAGAACACTAAGCCTTTAGGTACCCCTATGAGCTCTACTTGTAGACTTGACAAGGATGAATCAGGTAAATCTATTGACCAAAAATTATATCGTGGCATGATCAGTTCATTGTTATATCTTATAGCCAGTAGGCCAGATATCATGTTTAGCGTCTATATGTGTGCTAGATATCAGTCTAATCCTAAAGAGTCTCATCTTTTGGCTGTTAAACGCATACTTAGATATCTATTTGGTTCAATTGAAATTTGTTTATGGTACTCTAGAGATTCTTTATTTGAATTGATTGCTTATTCTGATGCTGACTTTGCTGGGTGTAAACTTGATCGTAAAAGTACTAGTGGAACCTATCTGTTTCTTGGAGTAAATTTGATCTCTTGGAGTAGCAAAAAATAGAACTCAGTTGCTTTATCTACGGCGGAAGCCGAATATATAGCAGTTGGAAGTTGTTGTGCTCAAATCCTTTGGATCAAACAACAACTTGAAGATTTTGGCATTAAACTAACTAAGACACCCATAAGATGTGACAATATTAGTGCAATCAATCTATCTAAAAATCCTGTGCAACATTCAAGAAGTAAACACATTGAAATAAGATATCATTTCATAAGAGATCATGTACAAAACTCTAATGTTATTCTTGATTTTGTATGTACTGATGATCAGTTAGCATATGTGTTTACTAAGCCTTTGTGTGAGGATAGGTTCTGTCTGATTAGAAGAGAGTTAGGTGTCATTGATCCCTTCTCCTAGAACTCTCTTAGTTTTAATTATACCTAAATCTTTTCACTCAAAACCACTTGCTTAAAGCCCAAAAATCTGATTAAATTGTTTCCTATTTATCTAAAAACTTTTCAAATTTTCTCAAATTTTTTGGTCAAGTGTCGATACTTGGAAATTGTCAAGTGTCGACACCTGACCAAGTGTCGACACTTGATAAATTCTAAGTGTCGACACTTGCGAAACAGAAACTATTTTTAAAAGGGGCCGATCGAGGGTTTTGTCACTATTCTCCGCCCGTTGATTTCTTGCAACAGTGGTCCCCTCTGTCCAAATCCTTCCATTTCCCTTTTAACCCATCACAAATCAGGTAATCCTTCTTTTGATTTCACTCTATTTTCTTTTTTATTTTTTTGAATTTACGTTTTCCGTTTATTACCGTCAAACCGTGAATAGGATTTTTTCAGGTATTTTTTTTAGATTCTAACCAGATTTTCATGAGTTTTATCAGATTTCTAAAGCTCCATTTTAGGGAATAGCGGTTAAATGGATTTTTTCCTTGATTTTCCCACGGTTTTTGGTCGTTTTCATGCTTATCTCACCCGTTTTTAAGAAAAACACTGTTTGATTGATTTTAGGGAGAAAAAATTGGGTTTTTTATTTAAAATCCAGTATTCTAAATCCATTTATTGTTTTATCATTATTTTGGAAAGGTTTTTAATGATGTTCTTGCGATATTTTCACCACTTTGCTAAAATCCTAATTGATTTAAACTCAAATTCCATGGGTTTTGATTTTTTGGCCTTACAAAAAGTATTTTCCAAAAGTTCAAATATGTTTTAACAAACAAAAATATTTTCTATAATTATCTATTCAGAATATTGTCATTTAATCAAAGTATAGGTTGTAAAAATCTCACCTTTAAACTGATTGACAGCTTTTCCAAACTTTGTTTGAGGTATTTTACAACCCAAAATTGGTTTAATTCTGGTTTTCAAAACCTGTCTAAACACATTTTAAGAAATGAAACTCTCCTTATCTCAGCCTGTAGCCAGTCCCATAGTTCTAAACATATCTTCCTTCTTTCCTGGTCAGCTTGCTATAATGGGTCCCAGGAAGAGATTTGCAGTTAGGGAGAGACCTAGTCGTGGTGTAGAGAGGAGGTCGAAGGCCAGATTTGACCCTGCACAGGCTAGCAGTTCAGCCACACCGAGTTCCCCCCTACAGAGAGGATGGTAGGGAAGTTAGTAGCCTCTGGGAGGAGAGTCGACCTGGAGTGTTTTGATAGGCACCATTTCAGCTTACGACAGGTGCTTACTGATGCAGGATTAGTACCATTCTGTACTATGCAGGAGAGGTACTATCCTCATCTAGTGAGAGAGTTCTATGGTGCGTTGGATTGTCGACGACTTCTTTGGACTACGACAGTCAGAGGTGTTCAGATTTCACCTATAGCAGAGCTATTGAGCAGAGTATGGAAGATCTCCCATAGGGGATTCTGTGTCTTTTCGGTAGATGACAGAGAGGCTGCCTTTAGGTGTATTCTTGAGAGAGAGGATGTTCGTGGTATATCCTTAGTTACCGCGAACCAGTTATCTCTGGAGATGCGCCTATTGCACCACATCATGGCACGTATACTTCTGCTGAAGATTGGGAGATTTGGCTTCATCACTGAGAGAGAGTTGATGGTGATGACGAGTCTGATAGAGAGGAGACAGACTGATCTTCCATCCTTGATGCTAGTTCAAATGCATGATGCTGCGACTCAGCGCCATCACTGTTTACCTTACGGCATGACACTGACCAGATTATTTAGAGCTTGTGGAGTATCATTGGAGGGGGAGATCCCCAAGGAGATACTACACACAGATGTATATGATGAGAGGTCTTTGCACGTATGGGATATAGACTAGTTGCAGGTCGATGGGTGCGCAGAGAGTCTGGCCAGGAGCCAGATGAGGAGGACGAGCTTCGAGAGGCAGAGGCAGGACCATCTGAGCCAGCAGTTTTTCCTCCCGTTGATATCCCATCGACACAGGCAGAGTATTCGACTCATGATACTTCAGCTCCTCTGCCACTTTCTACTGGACTACCCTTTGAGGAGCACACCAGAGAGCAGTTCACTAAGATCAGGGGTGAGTTGACTCAGCTACGCAGCGAGGTTGAGCTTCTTCGAGCACATACTACCTCGGAGCATGCTGAGATCCATAGATCTATGGAGGAGGGATTCTCTTGTATTGAGGATCTGTTGAGATCCCTTATACCTCCTGCAGCCCCTGTAGTTGTATCCTCTAATGATGATGATGATGATGATGGTGGTGGCGATCACCAGAGTGACCATGCTGATACTGTTGAGGGTGGTGATCGGGCAGATATGGATGACGACATAGCTATAGATATTATGGGCCATGACAGTGACAGTGATGGCAGTGTTGATGATTATGAGGTGGTCAGTCGCGATCCTCCCACTACCCTAGCTACTCCTACTGACTTGGTTGATTCCACACCGACTTTGTTACACCAGCTGATCTTCTTTCCCCCCTTCCACTAGATCATCTAGGGTTGTACCCACCTTTGGTCCTTCTGGCTGCACTAGGAGTCGTCGAGCTTTAGTACCTCCTAAGGCCTTAGCCACTAGATCTAGGATCAGTGCCCCATTTAGTCTTGAGATTCCATCTGATGAGGATTAGCCTCACAGATGTCTGTTATAGTTCATATGTTGTATGTTTTGATATTTGTATGACTCTGATGATATCTGTATGTTTCAGTTCTTGCTGATGACTCAACAAATTTTTGTACTAAAAACTTGTCTTATCTATTATATATATTTCAGTTTAGTGCTCATTATTTGTGTTTGAATGGTTCAATTTACCTTCTTTAGCTCTGATACTCTTTTATCTTTTTGGCTCTGATACCTATCTTATTTGATTCTCTACCATCTTTTTGTCTCCATGCTCATTGTGAGGGGGAGGTTATTCCCTTTCTAATGATTGACAAAAAGGGAGAGAAGTAGTATTGATTGTGTTGATGCATAATTTCTTGAATTTTTGTGGTTTCACCTTTTGAGAATTTTTGAAATTTACTTTAATAAGAAATATCTAATTGAGGGGGAGATTGATTCTTCCTAACTATGAAGTTTTTGCCTCTCATATGGACTTAAATTCATATTCATGAATTATAATAGTTAAAGTTTGAAATGTATTGCCTTTTTACTCAAGGTTTTGTCATCATCAAAAAGAGAAAGATTGTTGGCTCCACCCAGTGATTTTGATGAATAACAAAATATTGAGTGCATATTGTATACTAATATGGATTTGAAGTTATGAGTTTTCAGGAAGAAAGCATCTCAAAATCTCAAAAACTTATGATTCATGGCACGTAATGGCACGGAGCATTTCTCATAAATCTGGACATCCTCTTCATGAAAAAAGGGCATCTAAATGATTGAATATTATGTGTTTATGGTTCATTTAAGTTTCAAGATTTATATTTATGTTTTTGAGGCTATTTACACTTGAATATGAACTTTTCAGTTTCAAGTGTCGACACCTGGAAAGTCAAGTGTCGACACCTGTAAAGTCAAGTGTCAACACTTCAGCATTTGGCACGAACAAAAATCCTTGGCACGCCAAGTGTCGACACCCAGAACCAGGTGTCGACACCAAGTGTCGATACTTAGGTTTCCAAGTGTCGACTCAAGACCTGAGAATTTTGAAAATACAGAACTTTGTCATTTAAGAATTTTTGTGTCAAGTGTCGACAACTGTGCATCAAGTGTCGACACTTGAAAGTTCAAGTATTGACACCTAGAGATCAAGTGTCGACACCTGACAGCCAAGTATCGATACCTGACAGTCAAGTGTCGACACTTGCAGCCTGACAGCTCTAACGGATCTATTTTTTCGGCTTGCATAACTTGCTTTTCAAGCTCCAAATGGCTATTTCCGAGGTTCCAACGGTCACAAACCATTTTTTGGAAGATTCTTGGTATATTTAACCTCCACCAACCTCATTTTAAATACAAGGAAGTGCATTGAAGTAATTTGAAGTCTACTAAAAAGCCAAAAAGCCTACATTCTCTCAAATACTTCACATCAAAAGCCTTTTATAGTTTGATTCCTTGAAAAGCCTACAAGCTCATCCTTACTTCATTCCAAAAGAGGCACTTTGAAGGAGATTCCAAGGAAGAGTCAAGACAAAGCATCAACTTGAACTTCAAAGATTCCATTCTACTCTTGAAAAGAGTTTGTTTTAGTTTTAAAATTGTATATCTGTTTTTACTTGTGATTTGACCTTGCTTTCAAGGGTGTCTTGAAAGAAGGTTATTGTGATTTGTTGGTGAGCCTAAGGGATAAAACCAACTAGGGTTAACTTATGAGCCTGAAGACAAAACAAGTGTTAAGGTTTGTTGGTAAGCCTAAGTGATAAAACCAACTTAGGTTTTGACTTGTGAGCCTTGTGAAAAACAAGTCAGCTGTAATCTTGTTTGGATTATAGTGAAATTTCCAAGGGTGGCTTGGGAAGTGGATGTAGGTGCTAGGTTTGCACCGAACCACTATAAACCTTGTGTTTATGTTTGATTGCTCTCTTCCTCTCTTGCTCTTTGTTTATTGCTACTGCTTTAAATATCTTGCATTGAATTCATCATTCTTCACTAAGCACCACTAGTCCTCTCATTATTGTTTTAAATTTTCTAAAAGACCAATTCACCCCCCCTCTTGGGCTCCATCTCTGGGCAACAATCCGAATCAACTCCGTCCGTGGCGGCAACCGTGAAGCAGGCTCCGGGCGCGAAGACAGAGGAGAGCAGGGCACCAGCTGGTCATCGTCAGGGAAAGGCACCGATGGAGTAGGGTAGGAGTTTTGTACTTTGCTTTTTCTTATCGTTGACTCAGGCCGATTGGCATGTCGGGGGCTCGAGCTCACTTGTACATGAACTTACCTTTTTAAATGAAATGGAATTGAGTTCTTCATTTGCTAATGCTTAAGTGTCCTTCTCCCCTCCCCCTTCTCCTTTTTCTACCTTATTCTTCATTTCTGTGTTTTGCATGTGGAGGAGTTAGAGAGGGAGGACTCCTTTCTTCTTTAGAATCAGGCTTCGAGCTCGAGTATGGAAGTCTTTGTGGGTTTGGAGGCATTGGCGGTCGGAGGGCTTGGCTCCAAGCTCGATGGCCTAGAGCTCGGCCCAGGGCTTTGACATCTTGGAGTTTGGGCTCGAAAACCTAGTGGCCGGAGGACTTGGCTCCGGGCTTGATGGCCTGAGAGCTTGGCTCAGGGCTTGGATGTCTTGGAGCTGGGCTCGAAGACCTGGTGGCCGGAGGACTTGGCTCTGAGCTTGATGGCCTGAAAGCTTGGCTCAAGGCTTGGATGTCTTGGAGCTGGGCTCGAAGACCTGGTGGCCGGAGGACTTGGCTCCGGGCTTGATGGCCTAAAAGCTTGGCTCAGGGCTTGAATATTTTGGAGCTGGGCTCGAAGACCTGGTGGCCGGAGGACTTGGCTTCGGGCTTGATGGCCTGAGAGTTTGGCTCAGGGCTTGGATGTCTTCGAGCTGGGCTCGAAGACTTGGTGGCCAGAGGACTTGGCTCTGGGCTTGATGGCCTGAGAGCTTGGCTCAGGGCTTGGATGTCTTAGAGCTGGGCTCGAAGACCTGGTGCCGGAGGACTTAGCTCCGGGCTTGATGGCCTGAAAGCTTGGCTTAGGGCTTGAATGTTTTGGAGCTGGGCTCAAAGACCTGGTGGCCGGAGGACTTGGCTCCGGGCTTGATGGCCTGAGAGCTTGGCTCAGGGCTTGAATGTCTTGGAGCTGGGCTCGAAGACCTGGTGGCTGGAAGACTTGGCTCGGGCTTGATAGCCTGAGAGCTTGGCTCAGGGCTTGGATGTCTTGGAGCTAGGCTCGAAGACCTGGTGACCGGTGGACTTGGCTTCGGGCTTGATGGCCTAAGAGCTTGGCTTAGGGCTTGAATGTCTTGGAGCTGGGCTCGAAGACCTGGTGGCCGGAGGACTTGGCTCCGGGCTTGATGGCCTGAAAGCTTGGCTTAGGGCTTGAATGTCTTGGAGCTGGGCTCGAAGACCTGGTGGCTGGAGGACTTGGCTCCGGGCTTGATGGCCTGAGAGCTTGGCTCAGGGCTTGAATGTCTTAGAGCTGGGCTCGAAGAGTCACTTACATGGAAGGAAGCCTTTATTACTCTTGCAAAGGGGTCTTACATCATTGGTAGTATTTCCTTAGGTTACAGGCGTTCCACATCCGAGGGAATCTGGCACCGTCCAAGTCCTGGAGGTAGTAGGCGCTGTGCGGGAGTGCCTCAATCACCTTGTAGGGACCCTCCTAATTTGGCGAGAATTTACCGCATTCTCGGGGTTGAGATGCCTCGGCTTGGCGTAGCACCAGGTCACTAGGTCGGAAGTTCTTTGGCCTCACCCGTGCGTTGTAGTACCAGGCCACTCGCTGCCGGTATGCCACCATCCGAAGTCAGGATTTGTCCCTTATCTCTTCCAAAAGGTCTAAATTGAGTAGAAGATGCACCGAATTCTGTGTCTCGTCATACTGCTGCACCCGTAATGTGGGTATGCCGAGCTCGACCGAGACGACTGCTTCGGCATCGAAGATAATGTTGAAAGGTGTTTTGCCCATCGCCATTATGGGCATTGTATGGTAGGCCCATAGGACACTTGGAAGCTCCTCTTCCCATCTGCCTTTTGCCTAGTCCAGCTTGGTCCAGATCTCCTGAAGGATGGTCCGGTTGTCAGTTCCGCCTCCCCATTCATTTGGAGGTGAGCCACCGAGGTGAACCGATGCTGGATGCCGTGCTCGGCACAGAATCCTTCGAATTCCTGGTTATCAAATTACCGTCCATTGTCGGTGATGATGCAGTTGGGGAGCCCGAAATGGCAAATGACTGACTTCCAGAAGAACTGGAGAATGTTGGCCTCGGTGATTCGTGCCAGCGGCTCGGCTTTGACCCACTTGGTGAAGTAGTCGATCGTCACTAGAAGGAACTTCCGCTATCCCGGCATGGTGGGAAATGGCCCCAGGATGTCCATCCCCCACTGGGCAAAAGGCCAGGGGGATGAAAGCTGAGAGATCGGCATCGCCAGCTGGCGCTGTATGTGGGAATGGCATTGGCATTTGTCACACTTCCTGACGAAGGTGGCCGCATCCTCCCTCATAGTCTCCCAGAAGTAGCCCTGACGAAGGGCTTTGTATGCTAGAGTCCTTCCCCCCACGTGGCTCCTACAAAGGCCTTCGTGTATTTCCTGGAGCACGAAGGTCGCCTCTGCGGGCTTGAGACACTTCAGGAGTGGATACGAGTGAGATCGACGGTAGAGTTGGCCTTTTATTAGAACGAACCTGGAGGCCTTCTTCTTCACGAGGCCGGCCTCCCTACGGTCCTCCGGTAAGGTGCCATCCATGATGAACTTGACATATTTGTCCATGCAGCTCGGCTCGGAGGTTACTTGCTGCACCTCCTCCGGGCTTTCATAGCTAGGATTTTTGAGGTACTCGATGTAGGCGCGTCCTAGCGACAAGTCTGGCAGGGTCGCGAGCCTTGACAGTGCATCCGCGCAGCGTTCTCCCCACGAGGGATGTTGAAGATATGGAAGCGGCAAAAGCCTGCGATATTTAAGCAGACCTTCTCCAGTACCTCATCATTTAGGGATCTCTGGCTTCGTATTCTCCTGAGACTTGCCCGGCAACCAACTGGGAGTTGGTAAAGACTTTCAG
The DNA here is from genome assembly GCA_021397845.1 of Areca catechu. NCBI lineage: Eukaryota > Viridiplantae > Streptophyta > Magnoliopsida > Arecales > Arecaceae > Areca > Areca catechu. The sequence continues at coordinate 189,051,575 of CM038051.1, forward strand.
GCTCTGCACGCCTAGCTCGCGGGATACTCTTAGGCCTACGAGGAGTGCCTCCACCTGCCTGATTGTTCATTGCGGCAAACTTGAATCGGAGGGCGCACTCCACCGCAACTCTGTCAGAATTGGCGAGGATAAGGCCCGCTCTGCTCCAGCCGGAATTGGAGACGCCGTCCACATGGAGGACCCAGGGTCCTCCCATGGTCCGGGCTCGATTTGGCCTTCCGAAGTCATCTATTCCGCCTACTCGGCGGGCCCTATGCATTCGACCATGAAGTCGACCAGGACTTGGGCCTTTTGCGATGACCTCGATCGATAAGTAATATCAAACTCGCTTAGCATTAGCGCCTACCTGGCTAGCCTCCCGAAAGTCTCGGGGAGACTCAATATGGTCCTCAGCAGCTGATCAGTCACAACCGCAATGGGGTGCGCTTGGAAGTAGGGCCTGAGACGCTTAGCAGATATTATTAGAGCAAAAATGAGTTTCTCAGAGCAAGTATACCTGATCTCCACATCATGGAGGATTTTGCTGGTATAGTACACCGGCTTTTGGGATCCATCCGCATCTGTGCGGATAAGGACCGAGCTGACGGCTCCAGGGGTGACTGCTAGATAGAGCAGGAGTTCTTCCCCTCCCTCCGGTCGGGAGAGTAGAGGGGGAGAAGCCAGGAATTCTGTCAGCTCTTCGAAGGCTGTCTTGCACTCCTCCGTCCAGGTGAAGTCGTGCATCTTGCGCAGCGCCTTGAAGAAGGGGAAACAGCGATCAGCCGATCTCAAAATGAACCGACTCAAGGCTGCAATCCGCCCGTCAGGCGCTGGACCTACTTCTTGGATGTAGGGTGCTCATGTCGACGATCGCCTGGACCTTCTCCGGATTAGCTTCGATGCCTCTTTGAGTGACCTGAAGCCGAGGAACCTCCCGATCGCCACCCCGAAGGTGCACTTCACTAGATTGAGCTTCATCTGGTGCTTTCGAAGGTTACGAAATGCTTCGACGAGGTCGGCGACATGGTCGGAGTCTGGCTTGCTCATGACCAGCATGTCGTCCACGTACACCTGCATGTTTCTGCAATTTGGTCTTTAAAGACCCTGTTGACCAAACACTGGTATGTGGCCCCAGCATTCTTTAGACCGAAGGGCATCATTCTATAGCAGTACATCTCTTGGTCGGTAATGAAGGCGGTGTGTTCCTCATCCTCCGGGTGCATCCGTATTTAATTGTATCCAGAAAATGCATCCATGAACGAGAGCAGGCGGTGCCCCGAGGTGGCATCCACCAGCTAGTCGATCTTCGACAGGGGAAGCTATCCTTTGAGCAAGCCTTGTTGAGGTTGGTGTAGTCAACACAGATCCTCCACTTGTCGTTACTCTTCTTGACCATCACCACGTTTGTCAGCCAGCTCGGATACCGTACTTCGTGAATGAAATCGACGATGAGGAGCTTATCTACCTCCTCGTTAATGGTCACCTACCTCTCTGGGGCGAAACTCCTCCTTTTCTGCCAAACCGACCGGTACATCGGGTCGATGCTCAGTTTGTGGGTGATGATATCTAGGAGGATGATGCAGAACGAAAGCTCTGATACCAAAAAAGATACGGAACAAAAGAGATGATGCGATGCAGAAGTAAATTAAAATTAATATATATTTTTTTATTTATTTATTTTCAGAAGTCGGCTTTGACTCAAAGGAAAGATAAACTAATGTTGAAAGAAACTAAGAAATGACAGAAAGCACAATTAAAAGGAGTGGATTATCAGAGTAACTCAGAAGTAGGATCGCTGGGGATTGAGAAACCCCCAGACCTAGGGTTTACTCCTCTTTCAAGAAATAGATGAAGAGAGAAGAGAAGGTTTTATACCTGACTGTGATATCTCTCGTTGCTTCAATTGAAGGACACTCTCGAGCAGATTGTAGGATCCTTGGAGATGGGGTATCTTCGCAATGGATCCTCGGATTGTAGTCCTATGAAGGTTGGCCTTCTTCTCGAACTCAGGATCTGGAAGAAGAAGAACAAAAAAAAGAACCAGAAACTCAAAGAAAGACACTGACCTAAGTACTTAATGAAGATTGTTGGATGTAGAAGTTCCGGAGATCTTGATACTGATCTGACTCTCCTTTGAACTGGCTCTGTAGTTGAAACAGTTGATCTGAACCTGGATGCTGGTGACCGGCTTTGATGTGGAAGAGAGGGGCCGTGGGATGAAGATGGAAAATTAGGGTTTGGTGGTGGTGGAGTAGAGATGGGTGGACTAAGCTAGGGTTTTGGGGTTGGAGATCTCATACCTCCTCAAGGTTCCTAGGGAACCCGGATTTACTCCCTCATGGAGCTCAACACCTGAATACAAGTGCGGAAGAGAGAAACACAAAGTTGCTCACACAGAAATTGATTTCATTCATCATTTTTTTAAATTCAAGAGTCACATAGAGTTGAATATATAGACATAACAAAGAAATAAAATTTTATACATTTCCCATATGGGACTAATAGGACTAACCCACACTTTAGGCATCAAATTCTCTTTCCAAGACTCCTTCCATGAGTGGGCAGCCCAAAAACTCCAAGAAAACTTGAAAATCAGCTCTAAATGGCAGGTTATGGGGGTGTCTCCTAGTATCTCTCCATGAATCAAGGATTTTCCCTTCATGGTTTGGCTCATTTGGACACCTCCTAGTCTTGCTCCACAAGTTTAGGCTTCTTCCTTTCATGGCTTTGGCACTTTTGGAAACTTTTGGGTGCCTCCTTGATTTTCTCCCCAAGACATGCTCTCTTCCCTTTTATAACTTGGATTTTTATGGAACATTATGGGGCACCTCCTTGATCCTCTCTTCAAGAAAAATCTTGCCATCCTGGCTTGGGTTTATCTGGAAAGAAGTTGTCTCCTCCTTGGATTGAGGTATCTTGATGGATTTCTCCCCCAAGTGGTGCAAGAAAAAAGAACCTGCTTACTTGAGGCGTGGGAACCAAGGTACACTGGATGGAGATGTGGCGGGGAGTGTGGCACCCACTTGTAGCTGGAAAATGTGGTGCCCTATGGCAAAGGGAATGACACCTACCTGGGCCTTGGACTTGGACTGAGTCAACATGACCCAACAAAAATTGAAATGACAAAATTACAGACTCAAAATTGAGTTGATCAGGTCAACCCTTATTACAAAACCAGAAAACCCTAATTCTTCGGCAAGGTCAATCAGAGATCCAGATGGAGCCCTGAAGTCTTCTTCTGAGTCTGGTGCCCGCACCAATTCTCCCGGGGTGGGAGGAACTTGACCTTGTCGAGTAAGGCTCAAGTTGGCTCTGGTATCTCTCCAAGAGGTCTGGATCCAAATCTTGTAGTTCTTCTCGGGAGATCCAAGAGTCATCAGAGTCTGGCCTTCCTTGCCAGCAGACCAGGTATCTTTGGTATCCTCGATTACGAGTAGAGATTACCTGATGATCCAGGATCTTTTCAATCTGCTCTTTCCTCACAGGCCAGTTTGTTTGTGGATACACAGGATCGGGATCACTCTCAATAACAGGATTAGGTTCAAAATGCTCACTGGGAATCACAGTTGGCTCCCTGTACTCTACTAGGTCTGTAATGTTGAAAGTGGAGCTAATGCCTAGTTCTGGAGGTAACTCGAGCACATAGGCATTGGATCCTACTCTCTTCACCACTCTAAATGGTCCAGCTCCTCTAGCATGTAACTTTCTAACGGTTCCAGGAGAAAACCGCTCAGGCCTTAACCTAATCATTACATAGTCTCTCTCAACAAAAGTTTTGACTCGTCTTTGAGAATCAGCCAACTCCTTATAAGTTTCATTACTTAAAGTTATTTTGGCATGAATTTCTTTATGCAAGTCCTTTACATGCTATGCAAGTGCATCAAGAGACTTGTGTGTGTGGGCTAATAGTGAAATCAGATCAAGTAGTGTGTGAGGCTTGTATCCATGAACAATTTCAAAGGGACTCTAGCCTATAGACCTATTGATCGAAACATTGAATGCAATTTCAGCCCTGGACAAAATACAAATCCCAATTCCTGGTGCTCTCAATCAAACCAAAATCTGAGCCAAAGCCTAGTAAAGGGTCAAGAAAACTAAACTAGACTGACGACGCATTCCTAAAGAATGGACTTTATTACAAAAGAACCCTAAGTCTAAACCTAACAAACTAAGGCTCTCTAAGTTTGACCTTGGGTCGAAGGAGGGCATGCAGAGCATGAAAACTTATTATGGATGCCTAGTAGGTGCCATAAGGTCTTCCAGAAGTAGGTGGCAAACCTAATAGGTTCTGACACGTGGTTCACTCTAAAGGCTTCGACAAAGTATACTTGGATGGTGTAAGAAGCATTGGAAGTCCTAGAGAAAGGGAGGAGATATGAGGTGGAGTCTCGAATTACCTGTTGACTAAAGGTGGTGACCTGAAGGTTTGAATGGTGATCTATGAGTGTCAACTGGTCATCCTTATGAAAGGAAAAGTTTGCTACTCCCAGGAATGGATCAAGAGATGGTTCGGGAAGTAGCCTAGGACATGTGATTGCAATAGTTAAGGTTTGTTCTCTAAGCAAATAATGATCCACTTTCTCAAGAACTGGATTAGAGAATGATTCATGGGAGGGCCTACGGATGATGACCTCAAGACTTGAAATTTGACCTATGGGTGCGGAAAGGTATACTCTATAGAAGGGTAGGTCAGTCATGCGAAGGAAGGGGTCTGGGGCCATAGGGAGGACTTCTACAGGACTGGGTGAATCAATCCGCTCAAGACAAGGATTTTCAACTGAGATTACGGGAGAGACCTTAGTGGCTGGGCATGGAACAAGGTCCAATTGTAAGAGGCTTGATTCAGTCATCCTAAGAGAGGATCTACCATAGGGTGGGCAAACTTAAACAGTTCAGTGCAAAGATCTTCAATTGGTACTTGGAGAATGACTGTCATTAGAGGGTACGAACTGATAGCTCGGGCTAACACTATGAGTTCTTCCTGGGGGTATTTGACTAAAGGAACCTGATTCTCACAAATCTCTTGAATTTCTGAACTAGGTCCTACCACTTGGTTGCTCTCCAAGGTCTCCTCAGGTAAGGAACCAATAGTATCGATGTCACATTCTTCAAGTTCTTCCCCCTCATATTCATCAACTAGACTCAAGCCAGCATCATATACTTCCTCGATGCCATCTTCAATGGGTTTCGGGTCAGTGGTAATTGGGTCAACTGATTCTAGGCTTGTCATACCTAACCTTTCTTCCTCATTGGTAGGCTTGGGTTCTCCCTCATTAATGTCATCCTTAGGATTCTTACCACTTAGCTGTGCACAAGCCAGTCCTATGCATGGGCACTGACTAGATTTATGGCCTCTTTCTCCACAAAACAAACATTCTTGCGATATAGGAACCTGGGTCACACTGGGTTTCAAGCTAGTAGAGACCTTACTTGGGCATGGGTGTGGATCTAAATGGTTTGATCTAGAAGACATGGGTTGTTGAGTGACTGGTCTAGAATATTGTAAGGACCTCTCATAGACACGATCCACACTATAGATATCATGGTTAGGCTTCCTAAGGTTATGCTCGGGATCACGGTATAAGGTCCTCCTAGGCTCCTGGCATGGATGAGGTTGGGGCCTATTAAATTTTGGATCAGGGATCCAATTTTGATGTCTACGTTTCTCAAGTACTTGGACTCGATCCCTAAGCTGGGTAAAATTCTCATGGACTTGTTCTTTACACTGGGTAACAGTAGCAGTCATATCCTGACTCAATTTGTTCATACTTTCAGTAAGAGCTCTAACCATGGCCTCTAAATCAGGTTGGGTTTGACCAGGTTGGTAGGGTACTCCATTCCGGGTATACATGATGATGCAAGCAAACACACAGAATGTGACTAGACTAAAGCGACTACTGGCTCACTAGACCTAGAATCTAAACTAGATGCCCAATCAGAGTGGCAAGCTAGCCTGTAGTAACTCGGGACTCAGCCAGGCAGGTGTAAGGGGAGTGTTAGGTCCCTAATTGCCAATCCTAGACACCAATCAGTGATTGGCCAGGTAGGCGGACCAGCACACAAGCCCTTCGGGACGTAGTCCCTGAACCACCATTCTAGACACTGAGTACAAAGCACACACAGAGTAACTAGACAAACTGACTCAACACTAGCCTTGACCCAACTTGTTGATGTCCCTAGCCCACTAGGGCAAATTAAGTCTAATAAATTTTAAAGTTAGGCTTAGGATCGAATGAGGGGTGGTGGTTGTGGGCTAAGGAGAGGTTATCAACTCCTCCCCTTATCTTAGATGCTCAAATGCCCTTAGGATGAGTTAGGAGATGTTCACTCAAGATAATTGAATTGCAGAACACAAAAACAGAGTTACAGTAATTTAACTCTCAGAAATTTCACGGAAACTAATAAATCACAGAAAAATTATGTAAAATAGCTTCAATTATACTGGTTCCAGAAAAATAAAAATTATATAATTCAGAGTTACCGACAATGAGAAACAATTCCTGCAATAGGATAGTTACGGACTGAAAATAGAGTACTTCCCCGTTTACAATTCCTGCTAAGAAGTTGTAACCCAACGGATCCCCTACATGCCCTAGGAACACCCCATGGAATGGGAAGAGGAGGTTTGCACCTCGCTTCGTTCCTAGGACCGGACGTCCTGGGGAGTCTACTTCGAGCAGACAAAGTAAAAAGAGAGAGACTCAAACAAGCAATCAAAACAGAAACCCTAGACAGGGCTCTGATACCAAAATTGATGCAGAACGAAAGCTCTGATACCAAAAATGATGCGGAACAAAAGAGATGATGCGATGCAAAGTAAATTAAAATTAATATATTTTTTTTATTTATTTATTTTCAGAAGTCGGCTTTGACTCAAAGGAAAGATAAACTAATGTTGAAAGAAACTAAGAAATGACAGAAAGCACAATTAAAAGAGTGGATTATCAGAGTAACTCAGAAGTAGGATCGCTGGGGATTGAGAAACCCCCAGACCTAGGGTTTACTCCTCTTTCAAGAAACAGACGAAGAGAGAAGAGAAGGTTTTATACCTGACTGTGATATCTCTCGTTGCTTCAATTGAAGGACACTCTCGAGCAGATTGTAGGATCCTTGGAGACGGGGTATCTTCGCAATGGATCCTCGGATTGTAGTCCTATGGCAAGGTTGGCCTTCTTCTCGAACTCAGGATCTAGAAGAAGAAGAACAAAAAAAAGAACCAGAAACTCAAAGAAAGACACTGACCTGAGTACTTAATGAAGATTGTTGGATGTAGAAGTTTCGGAGATCTTGATACTGATCTGACTCTCCTTTGAACTGGCTCTGTAGTTGAAACAGTTGATCTGAACCTGGATGCTGGTGACCGGCTTCGATGTGGAAGAGAGGGGCCGTGGGATGAAGATGGAAAATTAGGGTTTGGTGGTGGTGGAGTAGAGATGGGTGGACTAAGCTAGGGTTTTGGGGTTGGAGATCTCACACCTCCTCAAGGTTCCTAGGGAACCCGAATTTACTCCCTCACGGAGCTCAACACCTGAATACAAGTGCGGAAGAGAAAACACAAAGTTGCTCACACAGAAATTGATTTCATTCATCATTTTTTTAAATTCAAGAGTTACATAGAGTTGAATATATAGACATAACAAAGAAATAAAATTTTATACATTTCCCATGTGGGACTAATAGGACTAACCCACACTTAAGGCATCAAATTCTCTTCCCAAGACTCCTTCCATGAGTGGGCAGCCCAAAAACTCTAAGAAAACTTGAAAATCAGCTCCAAATGGCAGGTTATTGGGGTATCTCCTAGTATCTCTCCATGAATCAAGGATTTTCCCTTCATGGTTTGGCTCATTTGGACACCTCCTAGTCTTGCTCCACAAGTTTAGGCTTCTTCCTTTCATGGCTTTGGCACTTTTGGAAACTTTTGGGTGCCTCCTTGATTTTCTCCCCAAGATATGCTCTCTTTCCTTTTATAACATGGATTTTTATGGAACATTGTGGGGCACCTCCTTGATCCTCTCTTCAAGAAAAATTCTTGCCATCCTGGCTTGGGTTTATCTGGAAAGAAGTTGTCTCCTCCTTGGATTGAGGTATCTTGATGGATTTCTCCCCCAAGTGGTGCAAGAAAAAAGAACCTGCTTCTTGAGGCGTGGGGACCAAGGTACACTGGATGGAGATGTGGCAGGGAGTGTGGCACCCACTTGTAGCTGGAAAATGTGGTGCCCTATGGAAAAGGGAATGACACCTACCTGGGCCTTGGACTTAGACTGAGTCAACATGACCCAACAAAAATTGAAATGACAAAATTACAGACTCAAAATTGAGTTGATCAGGTCAACCCTTATTACAAAACCAGAAAACCCTAATTCTTCGGGCAAGGTCAATCAGAGATCTAGATGGAGCCTGAAGTCTTCTTCTAGTCTGGTGCCCGCACCAGGGGATGCCCGGCATATCTACCGCCATCCAGGCAAACACATCCGCATTCGCCCGTAGGAATTCCAGCAGGTGGGCCCTCTCCTTATCGGGCAGCTGGGCCCCGACCTGCACCGTCTTCGCCTGGTCGCCCCCGAGGGGGTAAAACAGCAGGCATTCGACCGGACCACCCCGGGGATCCTGAGCCCTTTGGTCGAGGCCGTCCGCCCTGGGGTCGTCCTTGAGGACTCTGGCCCCTAGAACGGCTTGGAAACAATACTGCACTAGCTGGATCGCCCCCCTCATCTCCCTGATGCCATAAGGGTTGGGAACTGCACAAGTAGCCTCCGGGTGGAGACGACGGCGTCGAGCAGATTGAGCCCGGCCGCCCAAGGATAATGTTGTAGGCCGAAGGGAGCTTGACAACGGTAAAGGTTATCATCACGGTGCTTTGCCGAGGCAGAGTTCCAGCAGTGACGGGGAGAGTGATCTCCCCTTCAACCTTTATAGAATTGCCCGTGAATCCGACGAGAGGGGTGTAGATAGGTTTAATTTGAGTAGGGAAAAGATTTATCCTGGAGAAGGTGTCATAAAAAAGCACATCGATGGAGCTCCCATTATCAACCATAATATGTTTTATAGGATGCTTTGCGATCGTCATCTCGATGACCACGGCATCATTATTTATATTTTTTTCCTGTCTTCCCCCTCCCTCATAAAGGGGAGTACATTTTCAGAACAGTCTGCCCCCCGGGCCTTCTTGGGTGCGCACTCGGTTCCCCAGCATATCATCCCCACCAGCTTCTTGGTGGGTCGGTTGTCGACTACTGGCACTGGTGGGAGAGCGACGAGCGCCTGAGGTTCCGCCTGGGATCTACCCCCCTCGAACCTTCCGAGGTAGTCCCTCTTGATGAGTTCTTCAATTTCCTTCTTGAGGTTGCGGCATTCCTCGGTGTCATGGCCGTAATCACGGTGATAGCGGCAATATTTAGATATGTCACAGCCAGTGGAGTGCCTCATCGGAGGTGGGCGCTTCAGGTAGGGCTCGCCCTCGATCTCCATGAGAATCTTCGTCCTAGGAGCGAGGAGAGGCGTGTAGCTCTCTTCAGGGGCGGGGGCGCTCCTCGGTCTCGGCCCCTGCCAGAAGTTCTGAGCTGAAGATGCTGGTTTCCGCGCCCCGGATGTCTTAGCAGGGGCTGGCTTCTTCGGTGGGCGCCCGTCGAGTTCCTGTCTCGTACAATCCGCCTCCTCGGCATGGATGTACTTCTGAGCTCGGAAAAAGAGCTCGACGTAAGTCTTGGCAGGCTTTTTGTCAAGGGAGTAGGTCAGGCAGGAGGTCCTGAGTCCTCTTTTCAGTGCCAGCATGGTGACTGGCTTATTAAGGCTGTAAATCTCCAGTGCGGTGGCCTTGAAGCGGGCCATGTAGTCCCGCAGGGGCTTGCGGTCCTATTGTCTGATGGAGAAAAGGCTATCTGCCTCTCTAGGCACCTTCCGATAAGCATCGAAGTGGGCCACGAACTTCTACTCCAGCTGAGCAAAACATTCATGCTCTCTGGCTCGAGGTGGGTGAACCACACTCGGGTCGCCTTCCGGAGAGTAGCGGGGAACACGACACAAAGGAGGGCGTCGGTTGCCCCCTGGATCCTCATTAGGGCTTTGTAGCTCTCAAGATGATCCAGGAGATCAGTGGTCCCGTTGTAGGGGTCCACCTGCGGCATGCGGAACCGGTCCAGAATCGGCTCCTCTTGGACTTCTCGAGAAAATGGGGGGTGGGAGTCATAGCCCGCTGGCTCTCCCACGAGGCCCTGCATGTTGGCAAACCGGTGGGAGAATTTTGCCAACTTGCACTCGTGCTCCTCCAGGCGCCTCTCTGCCATGCGCCTGACAGCTTCATCAGTAGACCCCTCCACCGAAGGAGACGAAGGGTGTGACACGAGTGTATGGTGTCCGCAACGGGGGGTCTTGCTTTTCCTGTCTCGACGGGGCTTAGATGCCCCCCGCCCGAGGTTCGGCGAGCAGCTCTCCCTGTCGGCGGACCCAACTCATTGTCTCTTCATCGGGATTTGATAGCTACCCCGGTGATCAGTGGTGACCCGTGGCTGTGACAGCCTTCCTTGGAAGGAGCGCAGACTGTCGCGGGGCGCTGCGGCGTGTGTCGCGGGGCGCTGCGGCATGTGCCGCGAGAGTCTTTGGATGTTGGTGAGTAGCCAAGGACTGTTGCTGATACTGAAGCTGGCACACTACCGTAGCGAGAACTTGCATTTGCTGGACAAGTGCGGCCAGCTGGGCTTCCACCGGAGGTGGCTAGATTAGAGCGGGCGGTGCCACTTCCGAATCGTGTGGGTCCCCTCGGAAGGGGGAATTCCCCGTATGACTGGTGGAGGCTTTCTCGCTCGCGTAGTCACCATTCTCCGGATAGGTTTGTTCATGGCGAGGATGACCCTTCGAAGCAAGGGGATCCTTCTGACGGTTAGTCCCTCGGGTCTCCTCGGCCCCCTACCTGGCACACCAAGCTGTTGCCGCCAAGATCGTCGTGGCCCATAGCTTCCAGTGGTGTCGGACCGCTTGCCCTCTTCTCGGGAGCTCCTCGTTCTTTGAGACCTGCAAGAAACAATGTTAGAGACCCGGGCCAAGGATTCTGGCTGGGGCGCTCCGACGGTCAAGTCAAAAATGATCCAAGGAACAGGACCTCCTGGTCGAGCCCCTCTCGATGGGCTCCATACTAGGAGGAGTGAGTGCGGTGTGAATGTAGGTGAGTACGAGCTAGGAGAGTTTGTGGCCGAGGTGGAGAGATCCTCCTCTGTGGCCTTCCCTCTCTTCTCATTTTCTGTGAGTGATCTTGCATTGTTTTGCTTACCCTAAATGGTTTCTTTTTAAATGAACCTGCTTCGAGGTACTCTCCCCCCCCCCACCCGAGCATGTGGTGGGGTACCATGCCGTGGATGGAACATCTCTTCTAACATTCGATGGGGGAAGCCTCCATACGTTCTGACATTCTCTCCGGTCGTCCCATTCCTGGAAACTTGGCAGTGCCTCGATCGGTGGGCCACCACCCTCGAGATTTGTGCCTTCTGGCCGTACGAATGGTTAGTAGAGGGCATGGCACCCTGGTCAGGGAGCTTTCTTCTCTTCAGGTGTGAGTGGCAGCGGCAGGGAGTTATTGCGGTATGGGGGGAACTGCCTCACGACCCTCGAGAGGCCTACCATCATTTTTGGAGAGGAAACATTGCTTCCTTGGCGGTTGGTGCCCTGGCCGAGGTGGTTGTCGAGCTGGATTGCAGAACTTGGCCTTGCCGAGCTCGACTTCGGTCCACAGGACTCAACGTCGGGAGGCCTGGCTTGGCCGAAGTGGACGGCACGTGGCCCGGGCTGGAGGGCTCGACCTCAGGGGCGCCCCACGCGTCGGAGGGCTGAGTTCGACCTCGGACCGTGGAGCTCGACTTCGAGGGGATCGACCTAGGAGATCGCTCGGCCCAGGCCTTGGCAGTTCGATCTCCCGGGATCCGAGCTGCGAAGGGCGGCGCCCGATCTCGGCGGGCGGTCTCGGCTACCTGAGGGCCTCTGCCCAGCGCGCGAGCCCGATCCGGGAAGCGGGCCCGAGAGGCAATGTCCACCATGGCGGCATACTCCATCTTGGCAACTGGCAGGTGTTCCACGTCAATGATCTTGCCACATCAGGAATGAATCATGATAGTGTAAATGAGAGTTCTTCGATATTATGGTAATGGTGATTAAGTCATATAAAAAAAAAGGATAACTAGATTGGTTAAAAAAGGTATTTTATCAAATCTCGATTTTAATGATTTTGGTTTGTGCATTGATTGTATTAAAAGAAAATAAATCAAAAATTATAAAAGGCATGCCACTAGAAGTCAAGGGCTCTTAGAATTAATATATACCAATATTTATGGCATTTTTTACTTTGCTTTGGAAAATAAAAGTCTTTCATCATATTTATTAATGATTTCTCAATTATAGTTATATTTTCTTATTATATAAAAAGTTTGAAGCTTTAAAAATATTTAAGGTATATAAAGCTAAAGTAAAAAATTAGCTGGATAAAAAAATTAAGATTATGAGATCTGATAGGAATAATGAATACTAACTACAATAGATATTATAAATCTGGTCATAATCCTAGACCTTTTGCTAAATTACTTGAACAGTATGGTATTGTAGCATAATATACCATACCAGAAAATTTTCAACAAAATGATATGTTTGAAAGGCATAATTGCATCTTGATAGACATGGTGAGAAGTATGATTAGTAATTCCTCATTATCTTTATATTTATGAGAAGAAGTCTTGAAAATTGATATGTATATCATAAATCGTGTTCCTAGTAAAGCTATTCCTAAAACTCCTTTTGAGTTATGGATGACTAAAAATTGCATTTAGCGCATTTACATGTTTGGAGTTGTCCTGCAGAGATTCGATTATATAACTCATAAGAAAAATAATTAGATCCTAGAACTATTAGTTATATTTTATTGGGTATCCAATCAAAGGATTTTAAATTTTATCAAAACTGCATTCTTGAATGAAGATTTACAAGAAGAGATGTATATGGAACAGCAAGAAAAATTTTTAATACAAAAAAATAAAAAGTTGGCATATAAATTTAAGAAATCTGTATATGATCTTAAGCAAGCTTCTAGGTAATGATATTTAAAGTTTAATAATGTCATTGCTTCCTTCAAATTTAAAGAAAATATTACTGATCAATGTATATATCTAAAGATGAGTGAAAGTAAGTTTATATTTTTGATTATATATATATATATATGATATTTTACTAGTCAGTAATAGTTTGGATCTCTTGTATGAAATTAAAAAGTTTCTTTTCGAACATTTTGATATAAAGATATGAAAGATGTTTCTTATATTCTTGGTATAGAAATCCATCGTAATAAAAGTAAGAGATTGCTTAGTTTATCTCATAAAAATTATATTACTAGGATCCTAAAATATTTGGAATGTCAAGCTGCTCATCAAATGATGTGTCAATTATTAAGGATAATAAATTCAGTAAATTTCAGTATCTCAAGAACGAGATTAAGAGAAATTAAATAAAAGATATATCCTATGCATCTATAATAGGTAGTCTGATGTATGCTTATGTACTCGTCTTGATAGTAGTTTTACTCTAGAAATATTTAGTAGATATCAAAGTAATCCAGGTATGGATCATTGAAAGGCTACCAAGAAGGTGATACATTATCTTCAGGGGACTAAAGACTACATGCTCACTTATAGAATGATCGATCAATTAGAGGTGGTCAGTTATTCAGATATAGATTATGTCAATTATCTTGATAGCAGAAAGTCCATTTTAGGCTGTATTTTTTTATTAGCTGGTGGAGCAATTTCATGGAAGAGCATAAAATAGCACATTACTGCCTGCTGTACTATGAAAGCTAAATATATAATATATTACGAGACTTACTCACATGTTTTATAGTTAAGAAAATTTATCTCAGGACTAGGAGTAATCAATTCTATTTCCAAGTCATTGAAAATTTATTGTAACAATTCTACTGCAGTTTCGTTTTCCGATAGTGACAAGATTATTAATACAAACAAACATATTGATGTTAAATATTTTACAGTAAATGAGAGAATTAGTAGTCATTAGGTGTCTATTGATTTTATTGATACTGCTTGTATGATAGTCGATCCATTGATTAAAGGTTTAGTATTCAAAGTTTTCAAAAAGCATGTAAAACTTATGGGTGCTTATCATCGAGATATTTAGTTTGTAATAACACTTATTTTAAGATATCTTAATAGTTTATTGATTACTATTCTTCTATTCAATTGTTATCTATATGCATTATTGTTGATTTTTAAAAAAATTAAAGTAAACAGAAGAGTCATTTATATGATATTAGTGGAATCATTATGATAGGCATTATAGTTTTGATAGCCTATATACTCCAGCATATAAGACCGAGTTAAGTAAGAATTGTTGATGTCATGATATATGAAAAGAGTATATTAATTGAGATGTATGGCCGCCATGATCTGCATCAATAGTTTTCTACTTAATCAAAGTATAAAAGATTTATTAAGGAATAGATAATTGGATAAATTTTTAAAATAAGTGCACTCTTCGAGTCAATTTCAAAAATTTTAATTTGGTACTATTATTTTATTTTTAAAATTAAAATATTTTATTTTTTATAAAGTAAAATATTTTGGTAGAACTAAAGAGTTATTTTTAAATGATAATATAGACCAAGTAGGAGAAGGTTAGATTTAATATCTAATGTGGCCTAATTACCATTTAGTTATGTTTAACTTTTTGGATCATCCATATATACTGAACAATTATAGAAAGTCCAATCAATTAAAAAAATATATTTTTAATGAAACTGGTCTTATTGATCAAATAGAACTAAAGTGAAACTCTAATTAAGATTTTAGTCTTCTGATGGAGAAATATATGTAGGTATAAATATAGAGAACCTGATCCCTTTTTTTTAACTTTCATAATAGTGATAAATGATTTCCTAACAATCGTCCACATAAGGGAGAAGAGGTGAGGAGAGAGAAGATCGGTTACTTTATGATGAAGAACGGATATCTTGGGATTACATGATCTATATGTAGAAACAATGGTGTAAGGTATGTCTTTTTATAATTTATGATTTTGCATAAATATAAAAGCATAATCTAGGTCTAAAAGATTAAGGTTTTTCATAGCATGGTATACATATTACATAGATGTACAAAGGCTAATATAATGGAACATGATAAAAAACAAGTAATAAACAACCCAACATCTGATGCTCTGGAAGAATGCTTGAGAAGTTGTTGTATGGATGGAGAAACTTGAAATCATAACAGAACAATTGAACAAATTCTTGAATCTGTTGTGGACGAAGTAGGCTGTATTGCAGTGATAGACCATCATCAAAGGTATTATATAGGTAGCAATCATAGCATATGGACATAATAGATGAGATGTTATAATTGCTGAATAAAGCTGAAATCCACTTGAAGACTGAGGAATATAATGCATAGGGCATTGAGCTAGTAAACTCAAGCATAGTACATAATCTGATAAGCACAGTGCATAGTAATGAAACCCACTTGAAGTTTGAATAAGTCAGTAAACTGCAAATGAGGAACATGCCTGAATAAAGAAGAAAATGGAAATATAACCAAGTTCTAGTAGCAAACTCAATTATTCATAGTACATTCAGATATAGCTTCCTTCAAAGCTGATTCATAGTGCCTTGTTTTCCAAAAAAAAAATTGGATAGGATACTTCAACTATCTTTTTATTAAATAAAGATTGGGAACTCTGGTTTCTTGAACAATACAAATAATCCACCTTGGTCCACTCCATATATGATATAAACCAACAATTCCAATGAGATATGTAGAGTGCAGTACAGTGCATAATAAAAATAGTTTGATCCCATAAAAAGCAATGAACAAGTTATATGTGAACATCAACTGTAACATAGTTGCAATAGACATAAAATGAGAATCTACCATGTTCAGCCACCAAGGGCCATCCAGGGGAATAAAATCATGAAGACTCACCTGCAAACAAAAAAGTTAGACACACTTTGTTAGCGTAGAACCTTTCTTGATAGGGCGGAGCTGCTGGATCGCTGGTTCACTCCCCTGAACACCTGCAAAACAAGTTTCTAACTGGATTTTCTTCGGTGGGGGACACTCCGATGCCTAAGTCAGAGATGTGTTCCAGCCACAGAATGAAGAGTATTCTTAAGAGGGTAAAGGTGGTGAAGGTAAACTCTATTTTTCCAGCTTAAGCGGAGTTACCTCGAGCATCCCCTCTTACCATTATTTATAGAGGATGTGCTAGTGCATCGCTCAGCTTACTCATCCATGGTTTAGACGAGGTTAATTAACTTTACCTCGCCCATAACCATAAGTGGTTGCAGAAAGGTGTTGGCCAGCCTGGAGTCATGGGAGTTGGAGTTGGTGGCCACGTGGCCACCTCGATGCAGTTGTGATTTAGAGGTAGTGGCCATGCAGTCGATCGTAACTGCCACATTCACGTTCGTAGATTCGAGATCAACCGGAGACTCCCTCTTGGACTCCTTCAGAAAGAGCAGCATTGAGTCGGTGGATCATCTTCGGCTTATCTCCCGCAAAGTAAGCCGAAGACACCTCTGGCGTTTGCATTGGTGCTCGTCCTTTCAGAGTGGATTGTATGAAGCCGATGCTATCTTCGGATCGGCCTTCTCCGGATTGATCTTCTTTAAATGATGTACAGAAGACTGGTTGGAAGTTAGTGATGGTAGTCTTCGGGACTAACGCCTTCAGCTAGGTCGAAGACCGATCTCACATGCCTCCCTTCAGGTGCTCTGGTTTAGGTGCCCGGTTCAGAAGAATTCGTCATGCAGTTGAGCCGATAATTAATCCATGTTGTATTGACATATCATAACAGTTGCCCCCCACTCTTATTTTTCAAAGCAATGATTTGCCTTGAAGAGTGAAAGTATTAGTAGATTGTCATTTACTGCTAGTAGGAGCGCAACCAATGATGGCAAATCTTCGATCCGGTCGTCCGTTATAACTGATATCTGATTTGAGGATTAGGTTGAGGACAAATGTCATCTTCTTACTAGGGCATGAAAAGGTGTGAGCTGGTTGAAGGGTTGCATCTTTTTCTTTTATTGTGACGATTTGGTCGATCTTTTGATTGGAATCTGGGTAGAGGACGTGGCCTCACCCTATCCCTTGGGGATGGTATGGGCCTTTTTTTTATTATTAGATAAAGTCATGCGGATTAGGGCTCTTGTTTCTTCTCACATCGAGTCAGCCTGGTGTCACTTGGAGTCGCACGGCCATACTTGGTGCCTGCATATGGGGCGCAATGGAAGGAAGGGCGCTCCTTCTCTCGAGGAGGCGTGCTGAAGTGTCTCTTGTCCCTTTATAAAGGAGGAAAAGAGAACCTATAAAAGAAGCTTCTCCACTCCTTTTTGCTTCTGCCTTTTGTCCAGCTTTTCACTCCCCTGGACACCTGCAAAACAGGTCCCTGACAAGATTTTCTTCGGTGGGGGATACTCCGATGCCTAAGTCAGAGATGAGTTCCAGCCACAGAATGAAGAGTATTTTGAAGAGGATAAAGGTGGCGAAGGTGAACTCTATTTTTTCAGGCTTAAGCAGAGTTACCTCAAGCATCCCCTCTTACTATTATTTATAGAGGTTGTGCAGTGTGTCGCTCAGCTTACTCATCCGTGGTTTAGACAAGGTTAATTAAGTTTACCTCACCCATAACCATAAGTGGTTGCAGAGAGGTGCTGTCCAGCCTAGAGTCATGGGAGTTGGAGTTGGTAGCCACGTGGCCATCTCGATGCAGTTGCGATTTGGAGGTAGTGGCCATGCGATCGATTGTAACCGCCGCATCCACGTTCGTGATTTGAGATCAACCGGAGATTCCCTTTTGGACTCCTTCTTCAGAAAGAGCCGGTGTTGAGTCGGTGGATCGTCTTCGGCTTATCCCCCATAAAATAAGCCGAAGACACCTCTGTCATTTGCATCGGTGCTCTTCCCTTTAGAGTGCATTGTATGAAGCCGATGCTGTCTTCGGATCGACCTTCTCCAGATTGACCTTCTTTAACTAATGTACAGAAGACTGGTTGGGAGTTGGTGATGGTAGTCTTCGGAACTAACGCTTCGACTAGGCCAAAGATCGATCCCACGTGCCTCCCTTCAGGTGCTCTGGTTTAGGCACCTAGTTTAGAAAGAATTTGTCGTGCAGTTGAGCCGATAATTAATCCATGTTGTATTGACATATCATAACAGTTGCCCCCCACTCTCATTTTTCAAAGCAATGATTTGCCTTGAAGAGTGAGAGTATTAGTGGATTGTCATTTTCTGCTAGTTGGAGCGCAACCAATGATGGAAAATCTTCGATCCAGTCGCCCGCTATAACTGATATCTGATTTGAGGATCAGGTTGAAGACAGATGTCATCTTCTTATCGGGGCATGAAAAGGTGTGAGCTGGTTGAAGGGTTGCGTCTTTTCCTTTTATTGCGATGATTTGATCGATCATTTGATTGGGATCTAGGTAGAGGACGTGGCCTCATCCTGTCCCTTGAAGATGGTATGGGCATTTTTTCTGCCATTAGATAAAGTCATG
This sequence comes from Areca catechu, assembly GCA_021397845.1. NCBI lineage: Eukaryota > Viridiplantae > Streptophyta > Magnoliopsida > Arecales > Arecaceae > Areca > Areca catechu. The sequence continues at coordinate 189,070,092 of CM038051.1, forward strand.
CAGATTAGGGCTCTTGTTTCTTCTTACATCGAGTCAGCCTGGCATTGCTTGGAGTCGCATGGCCGTACTTGGCACCGCATATAGGTTGCAATGAAAGAAAGTGCGCTCCTTCTCTCAAGGAGGCGTGCTAAAGTATCTCTTGTCCCTTTATAAAGGGAGAAAAGAGAACCTATAGAAGAAGCTTCTCCACTTTTTTTTGTTTCTGGCTTTTATCCAGCTTTTCTTGCTTCTAGTCCCCATTCTCTCCCATAGGTAGAGTCTCCTCGCATCTCCATATGTTTCTTGTTTCAGCATGGTTAGGTCTTTAGGGATCCGCATCGCCGGCAAGGTCTCCTCTAGGGGAGAAGCCGGGCCTTCGAACACTTTAGGTCCTGTTAGGGACATTGCCGTTGAGAGTAGACTGGAGCTAATCCCTAGTTCTATTTCACTTAGAAAAATAGCCCACCTTCGGGGACATTATTGCCTTCTCGAAGACTTCCTTTTGGTACTCCCGAGACCTGAAGAATGGATGAATAGACCTCCCTCCGGCATATTGCTGTATACGAAGACCATTTAAAGGCCGGTCTTCGCTTCCCGCTCACCCTTTTCTTCTAAGGATCTTTAACTTGTATCAGATTATCCCTGCGCAGTTGATCCTGAATAGTATTCGGAACATCTGCAAGTTTTTGGCTCGTTGCCACATAGCCAATGTAAGGCCTAGGACCAATTTGTTTATCTTCCTCTTCGTGTTGAAGAGGGATTTTCACGGCAATGGATGGTGGGTCATTGGCCCTCGTCATGGTTGCAAAATAATGAAAGACATGCCCAGTGCCATCCATGGATGGAAGCCCAACTTTTTCTTCATCTCTTTTACCCAACCGTGGAGTTTCAGCAGTGAGTGGAGAGAGCCTCGTCTGGATATGAATGTTGGCAAGAAAGTTTTGACGATCGACCAACTTGACTATACTCTGTTGTCTGGTTTGGAGGCTATCTCCATCTGAGAGCTCTAAGAAGAGAGAAACCTTTACCTTGTTGGGATCAGTAGGTCCCTTACATTAGGTATAAATGGTAGAAGACTCCAGCGCTCCCCCACTTTGTAGTTTTTTGATTTGGCTGGTTGTGATGTCCGGTTCTGTCTGTAGGTGGCAGGATGAGGCCCGATCTGAGTCTGCTCCAAAATTTTGCCAAGAGGAAGTCATTTCAAGCATCTTCTTCGGAGCTGGAGGTTCAAAAAAAGGCCCGAGAGGAGGGGCCTAGCAGAAGCATCGCATCCTCCAGGGGGACATCTGGGGGGTTGAGATCCCATCGATGGAACTTTCGGTAGGGCCCCCATCGACTGAATCTTTGCAGAGGGTTAGTTCTCTGATCCAAATTCTAGGGAGTCCAACCCCAGCGGCTGATGTATCATCGCCTTGCCCCCCTGCAATGGGTAAGGGCAAGGCACCTCAAGTTGAAGAGGGGTTCATAGGAAATCCCCCTATAAATAGGGATTATGAGATAGACCTTTCGAAGTTTTCAGATGCGAGAGGTCTCGTACTCCTTGAAGTAGCGAGGCAAGTGTTGAAGGATGTCTTGCTACCTCGTGATTGGGCGATTACTTGAAATCGGCGTCTCGCTAAAGTATCCGACTCCATATTTTCCTCCCTGCTCTAGGTAAGATAGCTGCGACATCTCTCGTTCCCAGCTGCTTGTTCATATCATAGTGAATCTTAGATTTCGATCCCATTGATGTAGTTGGTCCATGATATCACCATTTTGGAGGAGGGGCTGGAGGGTATCAATAATTTCCTCCACAGTTTGAAGGAGGAGCTTCATATGGCCAAGGTCGAAAAGGAAGTGGGTGAATAATTGAGGCTGTCCGTGAAGGAGAAACTCATCCATAAAGACGCCAAAGTTCAGGATCTGAAGGGCGAGCTGAAGAAAGCTCAACCGAAAATCTTTGAACAGAGGCGAAGTTGAGGAAGAGGAGGAAGCAGATCTATTTCTTGGAGTGTTCTGCCAAGGAAAACCAGAAGAAAGCTGAAGATATGGCTAAGATGGCTGACGAGGTGGTCAAAAGGTCTAAGGAAGCAACTTTGAAGGTCGAAGAGGTGGTTCTGAAGGTCGAAGCAGCAGTGCAGTAGTCTGAAGCCTTGACGGAATAGGTAGCCACGGCAGTCGAGGACTTCAAAAAGTCTTCGCAGTTCAAGAAGGATGTAACTGAAGCAAGCGTGTTCAGTTACAAATTCAGCTTCAACGATGAACTCCTGAGGGTTGGTGAGGTCTTTCCTGACCTAGACTTCTCTAGTATCCCAGCATACGAGATCAAAGAAGAGGAAGAGGTCATGGCTCCTACGGAGACTGAAGAGGTACTGGACCAGACGGAGGAAGCCCCGATCATGGCGAAAAAGTTTCAAGTCGACACGTTTTTGGGCATATGACTTCCTTGATTCGGTAGGAACCTTCCCAATTGGAGAAATGTTTGCCTTGCTCTATCAGCCTGGATACTTCGGTACTTCACAGTACCAAGTCTTATGGATGAAAGATTTGCTCCTTCACTCTGGAATTGTAGTATATGGCGACTTTCTGTTGATATGCCACCATCTTCATCTGAGCTTGGAGTCTAGTAGCTTGTAGCAGATCCAAGTCTGTCCTTCGGCGCTCCGAATTCTCGGGCTCCTTATATATGTCGATCCTCAAGGATTGCAGTGTAACTTCTATGGAGAGGACTGCTTTAGTGCCATACGCCAAATTGAATGGGGACTCGCTGGTTGCCATTCTGGGGGTTATCCGATAAGCCCACAGAATAGAATTCAGCTCTTCGGCCCAAAGCCCCTTGGCATCATTTAGTCAGGTCTTCAGACCATGGAGGATAGTTCGATTTATTACTTCGGCTTCTCCGTTGGACTGCGGATGGCCAACAGAAATCAATTTGTGGAGCACATGGTACTGAACACAGAAGTCCTTGAACTTCGGGTTATCGAATTGCCTTCCATTGTCAGTGACTATAGCATAAGGGATTCCAAATCAGAAAATAATATAATTCTTCACAAAGCTTTCGACTTTTGCCTCTTTAATATGGGCCAACGATTTGGCCTCGACCCACTTGGTGAAATAATCGATTGCGACGATGACGAATTTTTGCTGTCCAGATGCCGGTGGGAATGGACCAAGAATGTCCATGCCTTACTGGGCAAAAGGCCATGGCACTATCAGCTGGGTTAGCTGACTGGCCGGCTGTCTCTAAACGTTGGCATACCTCTGGCATTGGTCGCATCTTCAGACAAAGTCGGTGGAGTCCTTCTGGATGGTTGGCCAGTAGTAACCCTGGCATATTATTTTATATGCCAAGGATCTGCCTCCCAGATGGCCTCCGTATATGCCTTCGTGCACCTCCCTTAAGGCATAGTCGATGTCCGTCAGTCCTAGGCACTTCAGTAGAGGCTGGGTGAAAGACCTTTTATATAGGGTTCAATCCAAGATAACGTACTGGGATGCCATCCAGCAGACTTTCTTGGCCTCTACTTTGTCTTCCGATAAGGTGCCTTCATTCAGGAACTTGAGGATGGGATCCATCCAGCTAGGCTCATTCTCAATTTGGTGTACTCCAGAATCTCTTCAGCTATACTTAGGACCTCAAGGTGTTCTATGAAGGTACGATCGAGGGAGTCTGGAGTAGTGGTGGCTAATCGAGATAGTGCATCAACCCGAGAGTTCTCCGATCACGGCACAAGGATGATCTCACAAAATGCCAACTGGGATGATAGGGCCTGCACCTTTTCCAAGTACTGGATCATTGCAGGGTCTTGGGCTTTAAATTCATCTTTGACCTGGTTCACCACTAATTGGGAGTTCAAAAAGATCTGAATCTTTTGAACCTCCAAATTTTCTATGATTTAGAGTCCTGCGAGGAGAGCTTCGTATTCGGCCTGATTATTTCAAGTATGGAGGGACCTCTTTTTTACCCTTCTTTCTCGATGAGGGGAGTTAGCAGTGGATGCCTAGACTTCGTACCCCTACCTGGCGTGCCAATCTATTGGTATAGAACCTTCCTCAACCGGGCGAAGCTGCTGGATCGCCGATTCACTCTCCTGGACACCTGCAAAACAGGTACCTAATCGATTTTCTCATGTGGCGGACACTCCAATGCCTAAGTCAGAGATGGGTTCCAGCCACAGAATGAAAAGTATTATGAAGAGGATAAAGGTAGCGAAGGTGAACTCTATTTTTCCGGGCTTAAGCGGAGTTATCTCGAGCGTCCCTCTTACCATTATTTATAGAGGCTGTGCCAGTGCATCGCTCAGCTTACTCATCGGTGGTTTAGACGAGGTTAATTAACTTTACCTCGCCCATAACCATAAGTGGTTGCAAAGATGCAGTTGCGATTTGGAGGTAGTGGCCATGCAGTCGATCGTAACCACTGGATCCACGTTCATAGATTCAAGATCAACTGGAGACTCCCTCCTGGACTCCTTCAAAAAGAGCCACCGTTAAGTCGGCGGATCGTCTTCGGCTTATCTCCCGCAAAGTAAGCCAAAGATATCTCTGTCGTTTGCATCAGTGCTCTTCCCTTCAGAGAGGGTTGTATGAAGTCGATGCTGTCTTCGGATCAGCCTTCTCTGGATTGATCTTCTTTAACTGATATATAGAAGACTGGTTGGGAGTTGGTGATGGTAGTCTTCGGGACTAACGCCTTCGGCTAGGCCGAAGACCGATCCCACGTGCCTCCTTTCAGGTGCTCCGGTTTAGATGCCCAATTCAGAAGGATTTCATCGTGCAGTTGAGTCGATAATTAATCCATGTTGTATTGTCATATCATAACACACTTCATCTATTTTTTTACCTCCCTATTCATATATTTTCCATTCCTTCTGTCAACTCTTTTGACCTTTTCCTCGCTTATCTTTCTTTTTTTCTTATATTTTTCTTTTCTTCGCTCATTTCATTTTTCCTTATCCTCCTTTGACTTTCTTATTTCTAGTTTTGATCTTTCTTTAGATCTAAGTGCAGTCAACCTAATAGTCAATCTGAGCCGGTAAGGAGCATATCCATGGTTGTATATGACAAGGCTCAACCCCCACAGGACCAGTTCAATGTATTTGGCCATAAATATCAACTCTTCATGTTGACTCCAAATACTTAGCAAAGGAATATGCGTTCTCCATTGAATCCTTTAACTGCTGAGTAAGGAGGAAAAATTAAATTCCACGAAACTATAATCTTGTAAGATAACAGTGTATAATAAAAATATCTCGAGCCCAGAAAAAGCGTTGAATAAGTTATAATTGAACATCAACTCTGACATAGCTTCAATTGAAATATGATAAGAGTCTACCATGTTCAACAACCAAAAGCCTTCAAGGAAAGTGTAAATATGAAGTCTCACCCGCAGATAGAAATAACAAAATTAGATAAAAATATTTCCTCCATCTTTTTTTTTTTTTTGACCTCCTTATCCTTATTTTTCCACTCCTCTCGTAACTTATTACCTTTACCTCACTTACCTTTCTTTCTTTCTTATCTTTTTCATTTCTTGGCATCATTCTTTTCTCCTTATCCTCCAACTTTTTTTTTTTTTTTTTTTTGTGGTTCTAGGCTTTCTTTTGGTCTAAGAACAATCAATTTGATAATTAATCTAAGCCAGTAAGCAGCATATCCATGGTTGTATATGACAAGGCTCAATCCTGTCAACCTGTCTTCATAGAAATACAACAGTTTACAATGATTGCCACCAAATGGTAGCACTAAAACCGAAGCATAATACTGTAATAACTAAACAGATAATCTAGCAACATACACCCAAATAGAGGTAGTTCACCATATTCCCATGAGAAGTAAGCCAAGTTGAAATCCTCAGTAAAATTCATATAAATCATATAAGTACCAACTAAACCAAAAAATAAACTGTCAAGAACTGATACTGCTTGTTTTGAAAATACCATTGATCAAGCTGCAAATGAAGCCGCAGTTTAGAAAGAATATGATCTTCACCTATCCCGCTACAATCATTATTTTGGGCATATTTAGCAACATGATCGATAACTTTATTCGTTTCCTGATAAATATGTTTAACATAAAACTTAAGACATAGCTAAGACCATGATTTAATATCAAACAATAAAAGATTAATTTGATTCATTTGATCAGAAAGAGCAGATATAACAGCTATTGTATAAAAGAATTATCTTCTAAATATACTTAGTAAATTGTATAATCTTAAAAGCAGTAAAAAGATCCATCCAAATGGTGCTAAACTCAGTATAGTAACCGAGTATAATGAAATTGCTTTATCAGCTGCAAAAATAAGATCCCCAAGACCGTTTCTAATAAAATACCCAATAGAAGCTTTATCAGTAAGAACAGCGACATCAAAGTTGATTTTGACACTCCCATAAAGTATGTCATAGGATATGTTTCTGATAACATACCTTATTTTTTTCATATATCGAAAGAAAGTAAACTTTCGGTATATTAAAAAATAATAAACTTTTAAATAATATATAAAAAACTAGATTCTAATTGTTAATGCATCGATTAAATTAAACAAATCAAGCATATTTAAAAAAAATAGAAAATAAAAAATTCATGAGCTTAGATGGAAAATTCTTCGCAGCTTCTTGGCAGAACATTAGTTAACCACAATGCTTGATGCATCCTCTCATCCAAAAATAAATAAATAAATAATTATAATTTTTTTTTTTTTTTGGTGATAGAATAAAAGGTAGGAGGTTTTATCCGGTGTACAGCGTTCCATTCTGGCTCCCAATTTGCTATACCATTCTGGCTCCCAATTTGCTAGACCTTTGTTCAATACAGGCGTAATTTTTTCGCGTACCTTTTTTATTATTTAAATTTATCCAAATCGATAAGTACGATGATGAAGATTTATCTGAATCGATAGTACAATTTAGTTTCTACGATGTTGGAGTATCGTCAGTCCTCCTTACAATCACATATATCCAAAAATTTTAAATTTTTAATTAAATTATTTGTTAAATTATTTTTTAAATTCATGATTAAACAGCCAAAAAAATCTAAATCTTTACCGACCGCGCTGCCCCCGGAGGTACTGCGAAGTTCCTTCCGCCTCGTTGTTCTATCAAAACATTATGCTTTGCTGAAGAATTCATCACCATAAAGCACTGCATCAGCCGAAAATTACAAGAAGTGCCATCCTCCTTCACTACGGTTCCAAGGGTGAATTGTTCCCTCGGACCTAATGGGGAATTCCCTCTAGCGAAGGATTGAAGGGGCGAAGAACCAGAGGAAACTTTTAAGAATAAAAAAAAAAGAGATTCTTTTCCCCTAGGAACACAAAAAGGGGAGGGTGGGATTGAATTATGATGAAGCTAGCGGCATCACCACCAATCTTGATGAGATCGTTGAGAAAGGCATTTTTTTGCAGCGCTGCATCCAATCGGGAAGGTGGCGTCTCCATGGTGCAAGGAGCTTCCAGAGGAATTGGCCTTGAATTCGTAAGAAAACCCATCCATGCTCAATTTTTTTAAAAAAAATCAAATTTAGGGTTTATTTTGTTTTCTGATGGTCTTTAATGTTCTGTTTAATGCTTTGAACTTTATTTGAACCGTTCATGTTATTGCTTATTCAAGTTGCACATGGAAAGTTCTAGTTATAGGTTATGTCATTGCTTGATGTTTTGATTTGGTCCAAATACTTGAACCTCTTCTTTTGATCTGAATTATATTTTTATGATGTACCGCTTTAACTGTTAAGGCGGACATAATTGTAGAGACTGAAATGTACAAAATTGGGTTGCAATGATGCTATAAAATCTGTATACCATGTAAGTAATGAGGTGTTAAAGTTGGAACCAAAAGAAGTTTAAAACCATGTGAAGTAATTGATATGTATGTATAGAAATCACCTATGCAAAGATTTATGGGTTTAAAGTTATACATGGAAGAAGCCGGAAGAGCAGATAGAAGAATAAGGGTTGTAAGCTTGAATCACCACCAAGATGTAACACTTGGAATCCATCAAGAAAATTATTTTTGAATACTAAAAATTGTGCTCAATACTATCATATTGGGTGTTCATAAAAGTACGATCTTTATCCTGAATTTTGAATTGCCTTTTTTTTTGGTGCAATTCCAATATGTGTGTTGATGCTGAGACATCCAGTCCAAAACTTTGCTGGCCATATTGATGTACCAATCAAATGGACTGCCTAGCACACTCAATGAATATCTTTGCACTTTCATCAAATGGAACACTTTGATGAACCTTGAGCCAATGAAGAACACAATCAAAGTTGGGCTTTGTTGTAAATCCTCCTTCAAGAAAGGAACTTCATGTTCTTAGGAAGAAAGATTAATGGCACTGGATAAATTAAAATGCATGCACGGTAGATGTCTGAATAGATGGGAAGCATCTATCGCTTTGTCGTAATACCCACCTCTTCATGTCATGTCTCAGAGATCTCAACAATGTGAGAAATCTATGGATGGACCAACAAAATGTTTGATTCATCCTTTTCAATCACAGGGCCCTTTCTGTACTTTTATGACATAGGGATGTTGGAATCTTCTTGTTAGAGCTTATGTAGTATATCAATTATCCTCAACCATCAGAAAGGTAATTCAGATATTCGAAGGAGTTGAACCAATGGAGGATATGCTCATGAATAACCGCGACATTCATAACATGATAAATCAGTAATTCGATCATCTGAGCCATCAAAACAAAAATTTTAATGGTTTCCTCATACAAATTGTTTATTTGTACTGTTGTGATGCTACTATCATGCTTGATATAGTAGCTTGGTGGACATCAACCACAGAATGCAGATCTTTAGATGCTAGGACACACAGAAGATGGAACAAGAAGGGGAAAGTTGGGAGAAAGAAGAACTGGAATCAGAATCATAAGGATATAATACTTTGTCCTCTGACAAGAAGAAATAAATAAACTTTCAAGCAGATGCTCTAAGATTACGGGTTAGGCTAATTTTACATAAAAGAGTGACCAAATGAAACATATCAGATCTACATTGTTTACTCATTATCATCACAGTAAGTCCTAGGCCTAGGAACTCACTGGACTCTATGCTGCCTTGGTACAAGACTGCATGCTGGTTTGGTACTGGTATGGTATGGCATGATACCGACCAGCATGTCAAACCTTGGCATTGCCTATCTTAATCATGCTCTTCTTTTTTGCCTGCTCTCTTTGCATGTCTGATGGACTGGGGATGGCTTATTTGAGTTATTTTGGCTTCTCAAAGCCTGTATACCCAATTTGAATTCAGTGAAGAAAATATATTAAGACTTGACCAACCATCAACTTACAAGAATTAGTTAATCAAAGCTTTTTGAGCTATCTTATCAATAACATAACTACAATGTATTCATATAATCTGTTTTAGAACAAATAATGCTATTCAATCTAATAATCAAGCTTTGTCACCAACAGTCAAGGCCATTGGTTTGGTTGTGCTTCCAGTCCTATATCAGATGACCATGCACAATTCACTCTGTCTACTGCTGGAAACCTTTAGTTCTATGTTGCAGCAGACATCAGGTAGCTTGTGAAATGCATTTCTCACATTTCTGTGGGGCAGGCAAGGCAACTGTTGGAGAGGAATGAAGAGGGGCATGTTATTGCTACTTGTCGGAATCCTGATGGGGCAACCGGCCTTCTTGAATTGAAAAGAAAGTTTATGGAACGCCTTAACATAATGCAACTGGATGTAACAAAAGAAAGCACCATAAAGGTAATACCAGTTTTTTTTTTCTGAATCACTTAGTGCTTTATATTTGTCATTCAAAATAAGTTGCATCTAGAAGCCAGAAACTGATCTAATCAGGCTTATACTCCACATTCTTTATACGAGAAGATGTTTAATTTTTTGATCCAATTAATTTTTCCTCTGAGTTGGAAGATGTTTAATAGTAACTCAAAATTGTTATATTGAGGTGTTGTGTTGGTAAGCTTCGGAGAGTCAGGTGCTTTCCTAGATGTCAAACTGGCATACTATGTTATTCTAAGGAATGTTTAGATTCTTCCAGCACTAAACAATATTATTTATTTTTTTGATAAAATAAGCAAATAATTGAATATCCTTTTTCAATAGAAGAAGAACTACATAGATATCAAACATGTTAGCATGCTTGAAATAGTTCTACATGTACAATGTCCATTTTCAATTTTCATTTTGTATTTGTGCTACTTTTGGAATGTGTTCTCATGCGTTATTACTATCAAGCTTGGAGCCATGACAAATCAAAGGGGATTATGCTAAAACCTAATAAAGTGGAAACACTATGAAGGCACAGAATTTTGAAAAGGAGAATTAGGCATCTTAGTACTGTAGGTTTCTTTCTTTTAGTACTGTTAGCAAAGTTCCACTAGTAAGTTTCTTAAGGTAATTAAACTTTATATAAAATTCTGTGCTAAATGATTTCTCAGTTTAGTCCATGAGATAAGCAGTTGACAACAAATTAATGCAAAATTCCTATCTGTTTTTTATATAAAATATTATATATTTCCTTTTATATAAGTACAAGGATGCAACATTGCTTGTAGATAAATATTCTTAGAAACTTTTCTTTGTGTTTGCACATCAAAATTGCAGTTAGTTGGCCAACAGACTGATGACCACTAATAAATCTTATACATCTGCATAGTTAAGGCATTTGTTTGGAGCGTAAAATAAAAATAATTCTTTTTCAGGATCAAATAAATTAAAGCATAGAGCCCTAAGCTCAACAAAAGATTTACTTTAACTTTTACTGTTGATTTGCAATTCCATTTTTTCAAACAAAGGAATACCTGATTTTTGAATTTTCTATAGCCAAGTGTTCTACTAATTATTGGATGTGCAGACAGCAACTTTTTTGAGATCTCCGGTCATTATTTTGGGCTATTCTTGTAAATCTTATTGACACAAACTTAGACAACTGCATGTTCTTTTAGTGATGCACCCTCCATGACATGGTTATATCTTAGTTATCGGAATTGGGAGCGAGTGTGGAAGCTGGTGTGGTTGTGGTTAAGTGTAGGTGGATACTTTGGAAACAATTTAGTTAAGGAGCATTTGGGGAGAGGATGCGGGTTAGAGATTCCAGGACAACTGAAGGAGGTGTGTTACACTTGGCAGAAGATTCCAGCAACGAGGGCTATATGCCTTATTCTGAGACAAACATACTATTATGTATTCTTGCATTGAAATGGTTACAGCAACCTGATTTGTAAAGCTGATGCTAAAGATATCTAATGGGTTCTTGTTTATGATTTTACATCTGAATTCTGATGGTTGATTTCACCTTTATATTACTTGCAATTGAGAACTATCAAGTTTGATTGTCTTATTGTTTTGCTGCTGCTTACAAATTCTATTTACTTTCTTATTACTCGAAACTCTATATTTCTTTTTCCTGTTAGATGCTTGTTTTTTGTCAAGCTCTCATCACTGAAATACCACTTTCAATTGCATATCTAAATTCAATCAAAATGTTATATCTCTTAGCAGGCAACAGCAGCCTCTATAGGAGAAAGCTATGGGTCACTGAACCTACTGATTAATGCTTCTGGAATTCTTTCAGTAGCTAACATATTACAACCTGGTATGTACTTCGAATGCATTAATCGCTTGAATATTGATAGTTTTCTTACAGATTTTCCGCTGGCAATTTGTGTTCATTTACTGTGCGGTATCCTTGCTAAATTTTCTATTCTTGTTGATTTGGAGATCAATTTTTATTTGATCAGATATATGTTTAAACCATGAAATTGCCCTCATGGAGTTTGCAATATAGATAATGTTATTCATCATTTGTCTAATTCTGGAATTCATCTCAAACTTAGAGCAGAAACAACACTGAACAAGGTAGAGAAATCATCTCTGCTGCTTGCATATGAAGTCAATGCCATTGGCCCCATTCTGGTGATCAAGGTATATCCTTTTCACTGGACTGTTATTTGTGTGCCTGATCTGCTTGTACAATTCTTATACTTTTGACTTGCATTTTGGTGATACCCAGTATTGCATGGCTAACTTCTGCACAAAATTTTATGACTAGCACATGTGGCCACTTCTAAAGGTGGGTGGGGGCTCTGGAATCAAAGGAAAATTTGCTGTTGTAGCAAACTTAAGTGCTAGAGTGGGCTCAATTGGAGACAATGGTTTGGGGGGGTGGCATGCATATCGCTCTTCAAAAGCAGCATTAAATCAGTGTGTGTGATTCACTTTGCAGCACTTTGTTCTTCATGCCTTTCCATTTGCATTTTCAGTTTGGACATTGAGGTAGTATATATACATCTGTTCATTTGCTGTGGTTGTTGATATTGACCTTTTCTTTCCTACATGTGATGCATGTTCTGTGATGTAATCATGTCATTATAGATAACCCATTGTAGTTGTGGCTGTGGTATCCTGCTAAAAGGTAAACAAATGCCTTTGTGCTGAAACCAATAATTTGGTGGGGTATGAACATGGGTTTGCTAACAATGCAAACTTTGGTATAAGACATTTCAAAAATAGCAAAATTTTGAAATCAGATGGATATCAGTTTCAGTATAATGAACATAGGATTTTCAAAAACCAGATGCAGTTATCTATATCCAATTATCCGCACACACATATATATATGGTAAAATACTTATTTACATGTATTTAAATCTCTGTGAGGCAATTACATGTATGGTTTCAAAACAATTTTTCCATATCAGAAAAGATGGAAAAAAAAATATTTTATATCATTGGTATATGTGATTATTTAGTAAGTTCAACTATCCTTGAGTGGGAGACAAAGATCGGATGTCATCATTATCATTAGCTTTATGCTAGCTCTACAGAAATACAAATACTTTTTCTTTGGCTAGTATAGCTAAACTATTGAACAATGATAGTGTAGCAAGTGCCTCTAACCTCTAATTGACAATAAACATGCTCTCCTTCAAGACATGCATAATATGAAAGCCATGGTAACAACCTTAACAGACCATCAAACACCAGATTTAGACACTATAATACAAATGAAGTTGAGCTGAATTGCTGATATACATGCGAATCATACTTATTCTTCCCCCTCCCCTCCAAATAAAAGGAAGACTTTTAGATTGATTGCTGTTCCTTTTGCTGGGAGAATGTTAATCAGCAAAATGATACATATTTCTAGAACTGCAAGCAATGGACAATCAGTCTACTATTAAATACTGAAGCACTTAAGGGGGCATTTGGTATGGTGTGATGACCCTAAGATCAAGAGTGATCCATATAAAGGTGATAGATCATATAATCATGTTGTTTGGTTGTATCCTAGTAATCCTACGTGGCAATGATCTTAAATTATCTCATTTTTAAATCACCGTCCAACACGATGATCGGAAACCCGCTTATGAGGACGGGTATCTAGGATCACCGTGATACAGTGATCTTAGATTAAAATATATTAACAAAAATATTCCTTGTAATCGCAGATCCCACTAAGAAGGAAATTATCCCCCTTTTTTTTTGTCATGATAATTTTTTACATTGTGATATTTTTTCATACATAGGAGGGTGGGTGGTTGGGATGTCATCTCTATGGAAGAGGAGAAATCTTCTCTTAGTATCATCCTCTTTCTTGTAGAGCTGTCAATATGGGCTGGCCCGGCCCGGCCTGGCCCTAACCCATATGGGCTTGCATTTTATGGGCCGGGCTGGGCTAGGCCCACTTGCATAAATGGGCTAAAAAAATCCAACCCGGCCCGGCTCTATATGGGTCATGGGTAGGGCCGGGCCAGCCCACTATATGGGCCGTGGGCTAGGGCCATGGACTAGGCTAACCATGGCTAGGGCTATGGGCTAGCATTAGAGCCGTGGGCTAGGACCGTGGGCATTGAAATCATATAAGTATATAGCCTCACCTCGGCATGGAAGAAGCTCTGGTCACCAATCGACATTGTGAAAGAGTTGGCGTCATCGCTGGCGTCACCGGTTGTTTATTCCTCTACCAGAATAGGAGAGCAGAGCAGCAGCAAAGCTCCAGTCGGCCGGTCCTGAACTCCCGATAAATCGAAAATTCGGAAGTAGTTTGAATCCGAAGCCCAGAACTATCGAGTATCGTCGTATCGAAGTGAAAATGGGAATGGAAACAGTCGAATACTACGAACAGGGAAGGGAAGTGGGAACGACGTGGTAGATTGAGGAAAAAAAATCAAAATATCTTTCCGTTTTAAGTTTAAAGTTTTAAACTTTTAATTTAACGTGGACCGTGGTTTACTCTGGTAAGTGAACCTGGTAATCCATAATCTGTTTGCCATTTTTCATTTTGAATTTTTAATTTTAATATATTTTTTAAAAAAATTCTTGGCCCATGGGCTGGCCCGGCCCTAACCCTGTTGAGCCCATGGGCTATAAGGGCCGGGCCAAAAAGCCCACTTACATAAATGGACCAAATTTTCAACCCGGCCCGGCCCATTTATAGGGCCAAATGGGCTGGTCCATGAGCTCTGGCCCATTTTGATATGTCTACTTGTTTAGAAAAAGAAGAGCCCATGAAAAAAGGGAAGACCATGCATTTGAAGAATTAGTTTACTAATTTTTTTACATTTATTTAAGTTTAACTTTGTTAAATAGCTTTGTCAAGAATATATTTGGTATTATATGCTATGTGATCTTTTATTCTTATAATATACCACATAAGTTATTCATACATACTTGGGATTTTTAATCACTGCACTATAACTAACTAAATACAATGATTTTAGATCACCAGGGGATTGGATCATCCCAAAATTTGAATCACCAATGATCCTCAATTACTATGGTGATCCCATCTGGATCACCAAACACCTCATAAATTTTATATTAAACTCTTCATTTGATAGTAATATCCTCTTGTTATGAAGTCAATGGATCCGAATCCCTTGAGAAATGAAACAAGAATGTGTATATACAATAATATTATGAATTTATGATCACACTTAGGAAAATGTTGTGAGAGTGAGATAAACAATTTACTTATGTAGGCATGGATGTGGTATTTCATTATTTTGTGTGCTTATGTAAATAATTATAAAAGAAAATTTCTTCAACGGATTGGTTGACAATACCTCATAAAAAATACATCTTTGTTCTTCACAGCATTAGGCATATGATATGATGAATATATTGAACAATTTCAGTTCTTTCTTGAAGTTGCCAGATCATTGAGGGAAGTTTTGTCTTTTTGTTGGGAGTTATTGTCCGGAAAATTTCATACAATGGAGAAGATTTTACACTCGCGCGCGCACAGAGAGCGCGCGTGCACACACACATAGATGGAGGGAGGGAGAGAGAGAGAGAGAGTTAAGAAATCTATATACTCCCTCACACTGTTCAAAGCACTTGAACTATGTACCAAATAATTTGCTGGAGAAGATCACAAGTGGAGCACTTGTCAAGGGATGGATCTGTATCTGATTAATTATGAGTTTAAAAGCCTGCAGGCTGGTTAATGTTTAAGGGATGCATCAACATTTTTGACTGGAACTTGCTGTAATATGTATCTTTTGAAACTGGTTCTAAGATCACCATACATTTAAAAACTTAAAAAATAGTTGGTACCATATATAAATTGATGAATTATGAAGCATGGAGACTAAATTAAAGTGCTTCATGTCCAACTTTAGAATACAAAATGCAGAAAAATATGAGTATTTACATTAGAAAATTTCACATTTTCTATTATGAGTATTTGGACAGACTTCTAATAAGTAATATGCTGACTTGAATGTGCTATTCTGCTGGATGAGGGATCTTCAATAATCTGGTTTCTGTTTTCTTTTCACATATGTGCAGTGACAAAGACCATATCTGTGGAGTTCGCTCGAAAAAAAGATCCAATTATTTGCATTCTGTTGCATCCTGGAACTGTCGACACAGACCTTTCACGGCCATTCCAGAGAAATGTACCAGAGGGTAAGCTCTTTACAAAAGAGTTCTCTGTACAGAAGCTCTTAAGCATCATAGACAACTCTAAAAGCAGTGACAATGGGAAATTCTTTGCTTGGGATGGTCAAGAAATTCCATGGTAATTGGTGCCACCACCGTGCCATGACCCCCATCATCCAATTGGTCTAATACTGCATCTGTTAGCCATGACAAGTAACCAACCTGTGGATAGAGTCATTTTTCCCCTTCATTTCCTCACCAGTTTTTGGTGAATCTTTTTGCCACAACACTTTGGCCATTCTTTGCACTTTCTGAACTAATCTTTTTCATTACGATATCGCGGTACTAGAAGCTAATCCAAAGGCTATATAGGAGACAAGGTTATTGGATCCTTTTCACTGGGAATGGCCGACATCAGCAAATCTAGAGCATAACGTTACCTGCCTGGAACACAAGCTGTTTGTCCAGTCGTTGGATTTCCCCTCCCCCACCTTTTTTTTCCCTCTGAATGCAACAACTGTACCATTTTGCAAGTGGATTTCTTATTTGATAAGGGTGGCTTTTCCTCAATTGCATATTTTCATCTGTTCTCCTGAATTATCCCTATGCAAAACTTTACAATAGTAGCCAATCACCATGCTTTGAGAGTACCATGAGATTTCATTAATCCAAGAGATTCAGGCACATATCCACATTGTGTTTTAATTTTGTCAAGGGAAAATCCTTTTTTTTTTTCTCTCAATCTTTTGTAATATATGTTTGGAAAGATTCCTGGAGACTTGACTTATTGCAGGGTGATTATGTGCAACTCAAGTTATCATTTAATCTCATGTCTATTGTTGTTGAGGTCATAAGTGTCTGTTGCTTCACAGACGTTGGTTTATACCATGTCTCCATTTTTTTCCCCCTTTTGATAGGATGGTTGTGTTATAGATGAACAAAATGTTTCATAACAAACAATATACATTTGTTTTGTTCGCAATCGTTTTAACTTTGCCCGGTTCTAGAAGTTTTTCCTTCTTAATGTGCCCAAAATATAGGGAAACTTACAACAATGAGGACATGTCCAAAGACTCGCTCAAGGTGGTAAACTCACTTATCTAAAAGAGAGAATTGCTTTGCTCTCAATTAATGTTAAAAATGCTCAAATAACTTGGTCTCCATGATGGTTTTATGCTTTTCGATAGAGAAATTGTTAGATAGAATGAGTTTACTATAGACAAAGCCTTTCTATGTATCGTATTAAATATTAATCATTATTGATGTTGACTGAAAATGTTTTGTTTATGATAGATTTGTTCTATCTAAGAATTTCTTTAAATTCTGCTCAGCTTATTGGGAAATTAGGTCAAAGAGGACGTATGGGTAGCGAGCCTATTACTTCACAGCTCTTCTACTTGTTAAGGTATTTACGAGAAGAAGTTGGATAGGGGGTTTCATTAGACAAAAAAATCTGGATATGGGGTGAGAAAAATTTAACTGGCTTCCATAAGTTTTAAACTTTCACTAAAAATCAAAACTAAAATATTGAAATATATTCATGAACAACCGGACATTTGTGTGCTCTACCATGCAATGCTTGTTTTTAATTAATTAAGAAAAATGTTTATCAAAAATTTAATTAAGAAAAGTTAAAGGTATTTTTTGCAAAATATTTTTAGGTCCGACTCTTCTCAAACAGAGAAGGTGAACAAACTTTCATGGGATGGGAGGTGAGTGAAAACAATATTGATGGTTATCTAATTTACTACACCTGGGAACTAGCCATGTTCTGAATTTTTTATAACATTCGTAAGATTGAAACTAGACTGGATATAGATTGGATATTATTCATATTTATATCCATATTTATATTTTTTGATGAATAGAAATATAATTAAGGATAGTAGTCATATATGATAATTCATATTCATGTTTATTTTAAATAGATATGGATACAAATCGGATACTAGAAGTATTAATATAAATATATATATATAGTCGCATAATTAAATTTTATGGGTACAAAATTAAAGATTACTAAATAGATAATAGATCAAGTTGACAGTATGTTAATATAATTGGATATTTTTTAAAAAAATTAATAAGTATTATATAAAATTAAATAGGATTACAAGTAGAATTAAATATTCGGATACGGATTAGATAGTTATTTATTCATATTTATATTTTTTGATAAATATGAATATGAATATTAGATGAATGTTCAAATTTTTATTCAGTTCAAATTTTTATCCATATCTAAATAGATTTAAATATAGAAATGAATTCAGATGGATATTATCCGGTTCATTTTAGTCCTTGTACATTACATAAAATTATTGAAACAATATTCTTAGTCCATTTTCATTGGCAATTTTTTTGGTGTAGTTTTTGATCATGCCAATATGCCAAAAATAGTTTTCTCTCTCTCTCTCTCTCTCTCTCTCAACCTAAAGAACGATAGGCTATGGAGATGAATAATCCGCGATATCCACTTTATAGAAGAAAATCCTCTTGTCCACCAAAAGAAGTACGTTGAAACTTGCCTCTCCCTACTGGAGAAGTATTATGAGCGTGAGAGGTCTCTTCTTCTCGAGTGTTCGTCTTATTCGAGGTTTGGGAAATCGGATAGCATTTTAGCAAGATTCGTGAATGAGCCACTCGAATCAATATTCCCACCAGCCTACAACCTTTCAAACCACCAAAGAGCTTCAGTGACAACCTATCTTAGAGTGATTCAAATGGAAGTATCAACTTCTCGTATGATTTGGTCCAAGCTTCAGAGCTCAAGAAAACCAACTGGCAGACCTCCCGGAGATGATATCAATAAGCTCTAAAGAAGATACTGCAAAATGAAAATGGCAGCAGAAGAAGATCTTTACAGTTCACCATTGCTGCAGGTTTCTAATTAAGCGATGGATGGATAAGGTTGTTCTTTTTTTTTTTTTTTTTTTTGAGTAAACAAAAGGGATGGAAGATAAATTCCTGTATAACTATCCCCGCAGTCCCATCCCACTAGATAATGTTCTAATAAAGACCCTTAGAATTTTATAATTTTTTCTCATCTAACAGGATTTTTTATTCATATCAACTGTTACGAATCCCAGGAATGCTATCAACCAGGCTATCACCTTAGCGGTGATAAGGTCGATCTTTGGCAAAATACTATCAACCGGGCTACCACCTTAGTGGTGATGAGGTCGA
Source organism: Areca catechu (assembly GCA_021397845.1). Classification (NCBI taxonomy): domain Eukaryota; kingdom Viridiplantae; phylum Streptophyta; class Magnoliopsida; order Arecales; family Arecaceae; genus Areca; species Areca catechu. Next base: position 189,089,113 of record CM038051.1, read on the forward strand.
TCTTTGGCAATATAAATGGCTGGAAATTACTGCTCCAAAAGAAGGTTAAGGTGTCCAATTGGAACGGTGATAAGGTCATTTTTTGGCAATATCAACGGCTAGAAATTACTGCTCTTAAAGAAGGTTAAGGTGTCCAATTGGCTGGTATATAATAATTGGCTAGCATATAATAATAAGATACTAACAACAGACAGGCTGAGGAAAAGAAGCTGGCCATTGCAGTACTGCAGTTCTACCCCGGAGAAAACGATGAAAACATAAACCACATCGTCCTACGTTGCGAGTATACAAAAATAATTTGGTCTCGAGTTGAACGTGCCTACTCCTTTTTCCCCTTGCCATCATCAAACAATGAATATATTCGTGTTCTTGGAGATTATGTTTCAAAGATAAGTGGGTGAGAGAACAATATATGGAATTGTCTGTGGTCGGTAACTTGTTGAAACTTGTGGAAATAATGAAATAATAAAATATTCAGATTCGAAGCCTTAACTCCCAACCTGTCGTTTCTGTTGGAGGCGGTTGCAAGACTGGGCAGCGATCCAAAACTGAACTAGACATCCTATGCAACCGACTGTTTTATAGTGTTGGCAAAGAATAGTCTAGGGTTTGAAATAAGATGACCAAAAAAAGAGGAAGGATACATGACTGCCCTCGGTGGGTTAAACGGAAAGAGGTATCATGTTGTTTATAGGTTTATTAACTTCCTACTTTCTAAAGAGCCAAAACTAAATTAAAGTTTGTGATGTGATTACATTGCTACATATTTTCTTAAAGTGTACGGCAAGTTGGTAGAGGCCTTGCTTCGCTACCAACAGGTCGCGGATTCGAGACAGGATCCTGCGGATGACTCGATTAAATCCAGAATTTTTCTAGAACCGCTACAGTTTGCATGAATGAGATCAGGGTCTTTTCCTTTATCCCCGATCTACTAGCTGGTATCTTAGTAGTATCAGGTTGACGTACTCATCATTAGGTGAGGAGAGGCTGCGCGAATCTAAGCGTCTCGTATTGAACATTACCTGGAGGGGATGAGAGCCTGCGGGGTAGCTACACTGGGATTTATCCTCTCCTATCCCTTTTGTTTATCAAAAAAAAAAAAAAGTGGGGCATGATGTAAATCCCTATCTATAATCTTATCACCATCAAAAAAGGCCACAACACAAGTTCCAGGATGGAGGAACTTGTTAATATAGTTCTCCTAAATAAAATATGGACGGGATCCCTTCCCAATTTCATAAATATACATATATATATATATATATATATATATATATATATATATATATATATATATATACACGTATACGTACATGTACATGTACACGTATACGTATATATATATAGATATATATCTATACATATATGTACATACATGTACATGTACATGTACATGTACATACATGTGTATGTACATGTATATAGTTCTTGAACTAAAGCAGATTTTTTTAAATAGTCCTTGAATTACAAAAAATTAATATTTAATCCTTATACTTTCTGAACCATTTTAATATATCCAATTTTTCAAATTCTTGTTACTTTCTCTCGTCAGAAATCTTAGCCAGTAATAATCGGTGCTTACATGGCAAAAACCATTCAAACTAAAATGGCATGATATTAATAGAGATGATATGATATATGGATGATGACATGGCATAATAGATAAAAAAAATTATTTTATTGATATGGCATTGGTGATGATGTGGCATTGGTGATGATGTGGCATCTGGTATAAAATTTTGTCCAAAATTATTTGAGTATAGAGTGACACATCAACATCAATTTGCTATGTCATTACAAATGAAAATTTTTATTTTGCTAACATGGCATTAGTGATGGTATAACATTTGATGTGAAATTTTGTCTGAAAGTGTTTAATAGCTGGTGAACATGTTAGCATCCATATGCCATGTTATCATCTAGAAAATCTTATTTTGCTGATGTGGTATTGATGATGACATTGTATATAATATGGAATTTTGCTTGCAAACTAGTGTTATTAAACCCGATCGATTAGACCGAAACCCGATGACTCACCATGGAACTAGTATAGGTATGAAATTAGCCTAGCTATGCTTAAAATCGGAGGAACCCATTGACTCAGCCAGCTCAACCATGTCTTGTTAAACCCGACACAAACTCAGATGAGACATGGATCATAAAAGAAAGAGGAAAACCTAATCTTGATTCATTGTTCACCCATCCCCTTCAGCCCTTCCCCTCTTCCTCTTTGTGACCAAGCAGCGGTGATGGTGGAAGCTGAGGAAAGAGAGCCTGATGACAGCATTGACGACAGCTAAGGATTGAGATCTTGGTGGCAGTGGTGGTAAGGATAGAAAAGTTCCACTCTTCCTCTTCCTCTTGTTCATCCTTTAGGTGAGTTAGAGTAATAATTTTTTTAAAAATTTCAGTCACATCCTTTTAGAACACTCACCACCACCCTCCAAGCACCATATCTGATCCTCTTTGACCTCCTCTACCTCCTTGATATCACCTTCTGGTGAACAGGGCCTAGGCTTGTCCACCTCCTCCGTCAATATAGGGGTAAGGACCAAGGGACTGCGAGACCAAAGGAGACAATTGGTGTAGTGGGACCGTGGAAGTAGGATAGTGAAAACTGGGAACTTCTTGAGTCTTGCTTGAAATTTAATTTCAACAATCAATATTAATCTTTTGTGAAGTTTAATTATTTTAAAAAAAAATTAATAGAAAAAGAATAAAAAATAATTTAGTAATTGAACTATTGAAGAATATGAAGTTATGGCATGAAGTAAGACCGTGGAAGTGGGACTGTAGATTGAAAACCTCTTGCCTAAAATTTAATCCAGTTTTGCATACGCTACATATCATCAAAATATGTAATTTTTGATTTTTAACTTTTTATGATTTAAATTATAAATAAACTTTCGTATGATTTATTATTATTATTATTATTGATTTTTAAGACAAGAGGAGGAGGAAACCCCTCCTCCAATAACTCAATTTTTGTTTCTAATTTATGTTTTGATATTAATTTTTAATAGTATCAAATAATAGGGTATATCTAGAGTATACATGGAACCGATGGAAGAGTATGCTACTAATTACCCATTTATTCGCTGCTCACCGATATGGTATTCGGTCATTAGTGCCATGCAGGGGATGGTTGGTGTTAGACCTGCACATGCTACTTAACTAATCATGGACCTTTGGATCGAATTGGATTGTGGACTTGTTGTTCTTATGGTTGATGTTATATATATATATATATATATATATATATATATATATATAAAGAGAGAAGGTAAATGAGATGCATGTTGGGGGATGCCGGCTCAATTGAAACTATTTCTGGCTCAGGAGATTGGTCAGGTTCTTTCTCGTGCCGATTGCCAGTACCAAAAGAATCAACGATGGCCCGAAATATCGTAATGCCTCATTTGAACCAGTCTTCGAATAGGTCGAAGACTAGGGGTCCGAAGACTACCCCTCCGAATCTCCAAAGTCCACCATCTGATCGATCTTCTCTGTCGAAGAAGTCCGAAGTTAACTCCATCGAAGAAGTATGAAGTTAACTTTACTGGCGAAGTCCGAAGACGACTGATTCAAAGAAGTCCGAAGTTAACTTCACTGACGAAGTCCGAAGACGACTGATCCGAAGAAGTTCGAAGAAGAAAAAGACCCGAGACAAATCTTCAAATTGCCACAAATCCCTGAATGGAAGGATGGCTATTATGACCTGAAACATAACCACCATCCCCAACTTCAGCCATTCCGGGCTGGCCACACGTTCGGTAACCCCACTCTCCGATAATTTCGGACTGGCCGCAATAGAGTGACAACCATCCCTGGATAAACGGCAACCGTCCCCTGTTGTACGTGGGACGAAGTTAACCGACCGCATGCTAATCAGGGGCAAGTTAAGTTCAACCTAGGCCGGTGCCCAACTATTATAAATACTGATAAGAGGGGACACTCAAGATAAGTTGGACACGACGACACTCTTACTATCTTCCTACCTTCTCAGAGAACTTTCTATTATATTACTGGAATCTCTTCCTAGCTTAGACATCGAAGTGTCCCACCTATTTTGAAGGTGCCAAAAGATGCAGACTAGCAGTTCAGCGACTCAGCCCGTCCGATGGAGGTTCCACGCCAACACACGTAATAATGGAACTAATGGTCTTATATGAAACAGTAGCCATTCTGTTGTATGTTAGAAGTTGGAGAAGGAACGATATTTAATTTAGGGACGGGAATGCTTAACTCATATAATTTGTTTAACTTGATTCAATCCGTTGAGCTGGATTAATTGGTTAAAATGGTCAATTTAGAGTTTGGATCTTTGACTTTTTTTTAATGAATAGATTGGGTTTAGATTGATAGGTTTTTAACTTATTATGTATCCAATTCGGCGTATGCCAGGTTCGACTCGAGTCGGTTGCTATCCCTAATTTAATTAGCTTGTTGTATTTGTGCTGCAATAACAATAGGTTGGCCTAAACTTAGCCCCTTATTTTTCTGATTCGAGGCTTGGAAGCCCGAGATTGGACCACCCCCATCAAGCCGTTCCATAAACTGGTTGGGGACCGGGCTACAGAAGATTTAATTTAATAAGATTCCAGGTAAAAAAAAAAAACCGTATTTGGAACGAAGACGATAAATAAAACATTTATCAACCAAGTGGGGTTTTTGGAGGCTGTCTCTCGGTCGTCTCTTCAAGCGACAAACCCATCGCTGCGATTCGATCGCAGCACCAATGGTCGAAGTTTTCTGTGTCTACTAAATCCGAACCTCAAACCACTCTTCCCTTATTCCTCTATCCAAATCGCTCTCGATGAGGTCGACCCTCTTGTCGAGAGCCTTCGTCGGGCTTCGATCGATCCGTTCAACGGCTTTCGTTGTGCAGGATTCAAGAAGAAACTACTCTTCGTTTACTAAGGAAAGAGATTGCTTTTTTTGCTTCACTTAATACGGAAAATTCGATCTTTTTGATGTTTTTTGTGGGTTTTCTGGATTTAATTGATCTTTGGTGGTATCTGATATCGTTTCTTGATATTGGGTTCTTTACCTTCTAACAAATGCATGATAGTGTTTAGGTTTTTGGGCGTTCTTGCGATAAATCCAGTGATAATTCTTGGAACTTCGCTGCTTTTGGATTTAAATTCTTGACTTCTTTCTATTATTGGATATTCCCACATTGTATATTGGTAATTTATGTGCATCTGTTGTAATGATGCCAGTTCTGATTGCAAGTTGTCATCTTTTGGATTTTTGGCTTTTGTAATTTTTAATGAGATTTTAGATGGAGAGATGAGTTTTAGTAATCATATGATCCTCTTCAGAGGGTTTTGTCTTTCTCGCTATCTTTCTAGCTGACAGTTTTGCTTTTCAATTTTTTAATTTAATTAATCTGCAGAGGAGAGCATCTTATGTTTGTACGAATTTGCCTTCTTTGGCTGCCCAAAATCTTGGATTTATTAGCCGTGCAGCAACTACTTCACCAAGTGCAAGATTCATTACATCCGCAATTCATTCTATAGCTCATACCGAACCTGTTGTTTCTGCTGAATGGCTTCATGCTAATCTGAGAGAGCCTGATGTTAAGGTGTGTTCTTCTTTCCACTGGTTTGTTTAAAAGTAAAAGCTCTCTTGATGATAAGTGATCGCCAATGAGTTTTTATTAAATCTATTTTTGAAGGTAGCTCATCTTTCTAGGGTGAAGATTGTTTCACTGCATTTTTATTATATGTTAGTCTTTGAGTTTGTATCATGTATTGTTGTAGTTTTTTAAAATTTCTGTGATCTGTGAATGATTGAATGAAGCTTTGATTAGATTACATGATCATCACACTGTTTTTAAAGTGATACAGGAATTAAGAATGGAGGAATGAATTTCATATTCTAAAAAAAAATATTAGGGGGATTCAAATCTCAGGTAACCTATCCTTATGATATCCATAGATGGGTATGAAATAGTATCAGCAGCCTTTATTCTTATGGTTTGTTCTTTAACGGGTAAAAGATTTAGTTGGGAATCTATATTTTTCTGGATAAATATTTTCCGGACAACATTTAGACAAGAAAATAATTTATCCATATTCTTTTATACATGGAAAAGTAGCTTCAAAATTTGTTATTCATGTTCTTTTACATTATTACTTTCCTGGATAAGTTGTTAAAATTTATCCATATTTTTCATAATTTTTTTTATGGGGACTAGGGTTTGGGGATAGTGGATAATTGAGTTATTTGGCATTGAGTAAGGAGGCATTGAAAATCAAGAGAAGGGCATTTTAGGAATAAGATTTAATGTTTACTTTATTAGCTGGTGGGAAAATGATTTAGCCATCTCCCAGGTGGTTAAAATTTTCCTTCTATTTCATGGGTAAATGCTACCTGGGGAAAGTAACTTACTCATCTTGAAAAGTAGGAGAACATGGGTAAGTTGGTCAATAGAAAAGTTGACCAACTTTTTCACGATATTTATCTACAAAAGAATGGGCCCTTTTGGATAGTATTTATCCATGAAATGGGAGAAAAATTTTACCCATCCGGGGGATGGCTAAATCATTTTCCCACTAATCAATAAAGTAAATGTTAAATTTTATTCTTAAAATGCTCTCATTCTTATTTCCAATGTCCCCATTATTTAATGTCTAATAACTTCGTTGTCCACTATTATTAATATCATTTATACTTACAAAGTATAGAGGATATTATGGAAAATATGAATAAATTTTAACAATTTATTTAGGAAAGTAGTAATGCAAAAGAACATGGGTCACAAATTTCAAAGCCACTTTTCCATGTGCAAAAGGACATGGGTAAATTATTTTCTTGTCTAAATATTGCATGAAAAATATTTACCTAGAAAAATATAGTTTTCCAGGTAAATTTGTTTATCACAAAAGAATAGGCCGTAAAGAGAAGTTATGATGGTGCTTAGATTTACTCGAGAGATGGCATTGTGCCATGATGCAAGACATGGTCTTACTCAAATCTTGAGTTGTGACCATTGTAGCTGATCAAATGGATACAAAGATAGCAAGCAATGGTGTTAACTTAAACAAACCGAATGGTCATGGAGAGCACAACTAAAGTTTTAATAAAACTGCAAATTTTAAAATCTTATACAATCTTAAGATAAAATATGTTATATAAAATAGTATCCCTTCAAGATCACAATCAAACAAAACTACTCTACGGAGAGGTAGAGGGGCTTACATGCAATGCTTTTGACACCCATGGTGAAGGGAAAAGTGATCGGAGCACATCTCCACAGAACTCTAGTTTTCATGTGGGATAGTCTTCTGGTAAACAGCAGCCAAAGCATGCTGGGGATGACAATACAATGGGATCACAATCCATCAGAAACTGATCCTGCCGAGTTCAATGGAAACAGACCCTTAGTGACACAATTTTTTGTTTCTACCATATGTATATAGATAATCAGGGTTCAGCCTGTTGCCTATAAATCTTCAATGTTCATAATGTTTTTTCTGTTAATTAACTGACGTAGTCAGATGAGCTTGAAGTTTCAAAAATTTCTAGTTACTATTTAATCTTCTAAAATAATGGTTTAAGTAATCAATTAATCTTTATTATGCGAAAACCATTTTTCTTTACCTTTTGCATCTTTTGGATAGTTCATAAGTTACCCAAAAAAATGTGATGTTTTCTTAACTTTAATTTGATCCTTTTCTTTATGTTTTTAATGATCCTTTACATATCTCACTTAATGCTTTTTGAAGCTTTTAAACTTTTGGGAGTTCCTTCTAAAGTATCTTTGATTATTTGTTTTCTGAATTTACTTGATTTCTGACTATTGTAAAGGGGATTACTATTTGGTGCAGATACATCATAGGCTAACAAATATAGTATCAGTTTCCTAGAGAAGCTTTGACAAAGTTTGGTTATTGGAGATTGTACACATTTTTATTGTGACTGTGTCTTGGTAGTCACGATGTCAACCCATTGCAGTCCTTCTAATAGGACATGTATTAACCCTCCTACACCCATTTTAGAGCACTAATGACCATTGAACTGAATTCATATTCTTTTTATTTTATGTCACTGGAATCAGACAAGTGTTAGTGGTACCAACATCATCTTCAGTAGTTCTGTTCTCTATTGGGATTGTTGCATTGGTGTACCTGTTAAAGAGAGTACATGTACAAATGTTAGTTACTGGCAGAAAGAACAATTGATTTGCCCTCTCTCTTTCTGGATATAATAATCTAATCAGAATAGAGATTGTTTATCCTATTATTCTGTCATTCAAACTCTACTATGAGATGTACTTTTTTGTTGTTCACTCAGCTTTTTCTGCGAGACATATCGAGTCATAATATTCTGACAAACCATAAAATCATTGGACTGTCATCTAGGATTTTTTTTGGTTTCTGTATTTATTTAAGCAATTTAAAGGGTGAATTTGTTTGCATGCACTTACATATCAATTTCAGGTAGATAAATGCAATGCATTGCCTAGGCAATATTTCTAAAACAGTGAGAGTTCAAATTATTATTAAAGTATTATATGCATTTGTCCTTTTGAGCTATCATATATTTATGTCATGGAAGTTTTGAAAATTTGCTGGTTCCTGTGGTCCTAATGTGGCCAATTGTGTAGCTAGTTGTACCGTAGCTCATTATTTTTACTGACCATTCATTATTGACTTGAGAGTTCATATTGACATAATACTAATTTTTTTATTCTTTTTCCTCTGTGATCCTCACATTTTTTTACTGTTTCCTTTTGTAAGGTTTTAGATGCTTCATGGTACATGCCAGATGAGCAAAGGAATCCATTCCAAGAATATCAGGTCTCTTTGCAGTATGTTATTTGTATATTTTCTGATGTTTTTTAGTGGTCTATGAAGCTTTGTTTCATATTCTGTAAAGTCAAGCTTGTTAAATAATATTTTAGCCCGTGGTAGATGGCATGATGCATGTTGGTAATGTTTATGGTCATCATTTGCATGATAAGCAGACTCTAAAATATATGTTCCCAGATATGCATCCCAAAATATTTCCAAATTAAGTATAACTGTTTATTTGGATAGCTTTTTACATTCATTTCTAACCATGACTGAGTACTGATACAACTTGCTTTAATTATTGCTAATAGATCGAACAAGCTTGAGGTGAAGTGATTGATGCAGAACTAAAGAAGGTTTCTAGCTAGTTCATTGAAGCATTGGTTCAAGGATATGAAGGTGATAGTTAGCAGCTGAAATTGGTTTAAGTGAAGTCTAGTCTTGTGCTAAATGAAACCGAACCAAATGCTAATTCTGGATCCATTGGGGTCAGATATTAGTTTGAATCATGGAAATCATAGACCCCAATCACATATTAATTTTGGTTCAAGATGAAGCAATATGATATCCGGCAGACAACTTTATTAAATTTAATGAATGCTGAAACCTGCAGACCTGAAGTCTAGTCTGTGCTAATTGAAACCGAACCAAATGCTAATTCTGGATCCATTGGGGTTAGATATTAGTTTGAATCATGGAAATCATAGACCCAAATCACATATTAATTTTGGTTCAAGACGAAGCAATATGATATCCGGCAGATCACTTTATTAAATTTAATGAATGCTGAAACCTGCAGACCTAGATGATCATATTTAGCTCTTGTTTCAGTTATGTAGGCTTGCATTTTCAATTACACTGTTCTTTTTATTCGAACAGTGTATATTGGATGATCTTAATCTTTAGTTTAGGGGAGCTTAGATTAGACCAAGGATGCAGCAACTTAACTAATAAATTGCCATGCCATCAAATCAATAAGATCTGGTCCCTCTAGGGAAGCTGGCTAAGGGGAAACTGGAAGAGAGATAAAAGAATAAATGTCCCTTCTTACTTGGGCATTTGTGCACCCCTTTTCGCCTACCTCTTCTCTTTCTAGCAAACCATAAATGTTGCCAACTTACCATGTAGATATGATGTTTTAATTTTGTCCAATTAGTGTCTAGTATTTTTGATCTCTTGTTAAGATGTAGTGACACCATGTTCTGACTAGAAGATATTGATGATACATGGTGTACGTTCTTCTCTTGGAGGCTATCTGATGCTCTCTTCTCTTTTCTGCTTCCATCTTCCTCTTCTCATTACTTCTTGAAAACGTTCTCTTTTTGGCAAAATACTCCTACAATCAGTTCTCCAGATTTTATCAGGTTCATTTTTTTATTTAATGAAAAAGTTTAAAGCACATCTATCATCTCCTGGGATTGCATTAGTTGGTATTAGAGCTATTGATTCTATTACGGAAACTCTTTCATCAACTCCCAACCAAGATGATGAAAAACTATGAATGTGAGAGCTGGTCCAAGGCACTACATTAATTTGAAAATGTGAAGCAGTAGCTTGGCTACCTAGAATGCAGGTACTAGAAATGTTCCAAAGTTTTTGATGAGGTTTAAAGCCATTCTCAGATCCATCATCAATATTGAATGATGCAAATGAAATCTACAATCTTGTTTTTTTCTTTTTCTTTCTTTCTTTTTTTTTTGAGAAATGCTTTGGGGATACTACCACCAGGTTTCAAACCCTTGACCTATCCAAAGTGGAGAAGGGTGCCAACCAATTGAGCTAAGGTTGGTTAGCTTCCATCTTCTTTTCATGACTGAGAACTATCCATGAAAGTCACCTAAAACACAGACTAGCACATCCGGATGGTGGGATAAATGTTGCGGAATAAACACAATTTTTTAGGTTTCACTAACCCAAGTCTGGTTCATTTTTGGCAATAAGCTGGAGTCCAGCTTATACCTATATCAAGCTTGTTCATGTTAATTGGGCCAAGTTCCTGTTCAATGGGCCGATATTAGGAATTATTTAAAACTAATTTCAGGTTATGTTTTAGACATTAAATTTGGTTTGAGTCTTGATAGATTTGGACTTATGTAAATGGCTAACATTCGTTAACCCGAAGAGTCCTAACGAGTTTAGCTTTTGAAGTTCCTCTTGCTTGCATGGTGGCATCTTAAGATGGAGTAAATTATAAAATAGATGACACTTAGGGAAAGGATATGCCTGGCTACTCTTCTTATCCTTTTCCTGCATGCTGTCATATAAGCCAATTTGACATCTTTTGAATTAAATTGATATCTTTGTAGGCAGCATATCTTTTCACTGGATATCATCTCTTTTATAATTTAAGTCCATCTTGTCTTCTTATCTTGTGATGCTATCATGAAATCATGTGAAATTTCCAGAAGGTAAACCTGTAGGACTCTTGGCAAACATTAGCTATTCAACCAATTGCAAGTCCATCAATTCTCAAACCGAGTTTGATGTCTCAGAAAAAAAAAAAAAGGACTCCAACTTAATTTTGAATCAGTCTCGATATTAGGCCATTGAATATGAAATGGGTCTAATAAACATGACCTAGTTTGATGCAAGTACAAATGGGACTCGAGCTTATTGCCGAATAATTATGAATCAAACTCAAGCTTGAGCCGTTTAAACATTGATGTTAAGCCAATACGAGTTAGCTAATTTCAAAATTAACTTTATTTCGCAATGATAAGCAAGCTATTAGCCTTGGACAACCATTTCTTGGTTTCCTGTTTGGAGATCAATCTTGTGCTTTTCACCATGGATTCATAAAACACTGGAACAGGACAGTGCTATCAGTATCTCAATGTTCCGACTCAGACCAACACCGATGATGGTTTCGAGACATTGAAACCATCTGTATTGGTACATCCTGGCTGTACTGATCTGTACCAGTGAATTCCAATGGTACCATACTGATCATACTGATTTTTATCAATGGTTTTACATTCTTTTTGGTGCTATCAGTCTTGGTACATAAAGTTGGTAGTTTGCACTAGTGCCATGCTGATATCCTATTGTTCTGTTGGAAAAACAGTTTGGGGTTCGGTGTTGGTATTTAAAACCTTGTTTTTTCACAGAATTATTAGTAGTAAGTAAAAGATTTCATACCTTTTGGAAAAAGTAAGAGTCTTTTTGAATGAAGCCCAAGGACAGCAAGAAGTGTGTCAAGCAATATGAAGTTGAGCCACAGAACAATTTCCAAGCAAAACTGACTTCCAAGCCCAACTGAATTCAGTTTTGCATGCTAAGGGCTGTTAGGCAGTTTTTCGGGCATCGTGGAGACTCTCCACTATTGGAAGTCTGTTGGCTTGCAAGCAACAAATCTTTGGGAGGCTGAAAGTGACATGAAGTGTAAAATGGCAGAATTCTATAGTAGCATTGGCTTAGAAGGATTTCTTGATTGGATCATTAGTTGCAGCTATTTCATCTGCTGCTCAACTGAGTGAGAGAAGTCTGAAAGTCCAAGTTCTCAGGAGCTAAGTTGAAGGGTGGTCACATAGTTGATGCTATTGTACAAACTTTTTATGGGCTGATACATGATAAAAATGCATTTTATTGTTCTCACAGCTTGACAACATGCTGTTAACTAACCATTAAAGTAATATCTGCAGTCCTATTGTCAGTATTGTTTTATGACAGAACATGTTGAGACTTTGAGGTCTTTCTATGTAGCAAACCACTAACATGTCTTTTCTGTTTATTAGTTCAGCTCTCAAATAAGTCAATAATAATAATGGGATTTCTGCTCTATCCAAGAAATTTTCTTATATCTTGTTCATACTCTGAATAAAGGCATCAATCAAATGTTCATCATCTCCAGTTGATAGATTCATTTCTTTATTCATTTTAAAGATATCAGCTAGATTAAAGCTCATATTTTAATGGTGAAGATCATAATCAAATGCCAAATTTGTTTATCACTCACCTAAATAATTCACCGTTGTAGCTTTTACCTACCTTCAACCCATTTAGGTGATGCCAGTTGATTCTAGGCTTGCAAATTTGGAGTGTCATCAGATTACTGCAATTTTTTTTATCTGGTTCACTAAAGAGACATGGACACGATATGGGAACATTTAAATAGCATATATTGTTTTATAGGTGGAATGACCAGAGATAGAGACTGAACTAACCAAATATGTGAAGTGTTAAAATGAAATTATAACAGTCTCTGAAGGTCTTCGCATGTAATAAGCTGCTATACTTTTTCTGGTCCACTACATGATGGTGGCTGTGTGGAACTTAGTTAATGTGTTGGACCTAGCCTGTCTTGTAATTATATCTCATCATGCTCATTATATGCGGTAGGAAGGAGGCTTAGAGTTCAAGCACACAAACCATCACTTGATACTTTATTGGATGGTTGTTTAACAAACATTACTTGGTCTTAACTTAATGATCTGCGCACAGCACTATTCACCATATGAGCATGTGGTAGCCCTATCTCAAGGGACTGTGAGGATTTAAATTGCAAGCATTTCATTCATTTGGAATTATTTTCCATCTTCAGCTTTCTGTGTAGAAGAATACATTTTGAGCAAATTTCCTTATCAAATTTGTTTCTTTTCTTGCTTGTTTTGGAGTAATAATGTCCTCTTTTTTTCTTGTAATTCAGGTGGCTCACATTCCTGGTGCCTTATTCTTTGATGTTGATGGAATATCAGATCGAATGTCTAAGGTGGGATGAACTTACTTGGCTTGTTTTTATCCTTAATATCTTGCAATGCAATTGATATGCAATATTATAGTTTTGATCAGATAAGTAGCATAAAGTTTTTGGAGTTTAACAAGTGTTTACAATTTATGGACAGTTACCTTGATATTTTAAAGCTTCTCTTATCGAATTTTCATCTTGCAGAGTTTGCTCTTATTTTCTTCAATCTTCCTTGTTTTATCGATGCACCAAGATCTTGTTACATTATCTATATAATTTTCAGTAACAAATGCAAATTTCTTGAAACTAGAAAAAACAAAATGATGCACCACTAAGTACTAACTAAATCTTTCTCTCTTGAGTTAATAAGTTCTACTAACGTGAATGGAAACATGAGTAAGAAGCCTGAAGTCATATATCTGCAGTGGGCTGAATTGAAAGAGTATCTTCAAAGTTCAAATCTGTTGGCATCCTTCTCTAATTGTCCCTGGCCCACTCTGTTGTCTTGACCTTGCATAGGTTAAATCTCAGATGTACCTCATTAAAGCCTCTATTAGGGCTATGAAGGAGGATTGAGCAAATAATATATTAAAAGTACATGATTTATATTTTAACCATGAAAGAAGCTCCAGATGTTTTATTTGCAGTCTTATCAAATCCCAGAATCTCGCTCCTATGCTTTTAATGATGTACTGATTTTCATTTTCAGCATCCTTAGTTCTACCATAGGTCCACCTAAGTACCTTGTCTTTGCTGTACTCATCTTATGCTTATGTTCCCTTGCCGTTGCCTAACATTTTGATTAAATACAGTCTAGCTGTCTCATATCCATCTCAAAGTGTTTTCCTCAATAATGTAATGCTCAAGAGGTTCATCAATGTGTTTCTATAAAGCCAAGGTGATAAAGAACAATGTTTGGACTTTGGAGAATCTCACATGCTTCATTTCAAATCAAATGCCCAATTTCACTCATATTAACTATAATAGTCCAAGAATCAAAGTCATATAATATGTTTCTTACACATAATGATATAAATATAAAACCTCATGCTTGAGAGCCTGCTTAGTAAATCTGATCTAAGTGGGCACCTTATTTAGCTTCATTTGCTAACATCATGTCTTCTAGAATAACTTGCAGAACAGGCCATCTAAATATCAAAAATATTTGTTTTTTATAATCCTGCTGATGATTTGAAATGTATGCTATAAATAAATTGGAGAGAAACATGTGGTTTAGTCTTTTCTTTTTTGTTTAAAAAAATAGAGACCTTGAACAATGGACGTTATCTGGAAATATAGGATAGCTATATACTTATTTCCAGTGTTTATTTAGCCTCATTTTTTGCTGTATTACATGAGCATAGAGCCCTCAAACATCCTACCTTGTTATCTTTATCAGGCTGTAAGATTTTAAATTTATTGCATATGGACAATGAATCAACCATATTATAATAAGGTACTTATTTTTAATATAAGATCCAAGCAATCATGTTGATTGTGCCAGTTAAACTGTCGTAATAATCCATGGGTCTCTGAGTTACATGTTTCTTCTAAGCCTAATTTTTTCTCCTCATTCTAGATATTGACTTTGCCATCAGCATTCATAGCTTGTGTTGTTTTATGTGTTTTCATTTTGAGTTAAACATATTACTTCCTGTTAGC
Source organism: Areca catechu (assembly GCA_021397845.1). Classification (NCBI taxonomy): domain Eukaryota; kingdom Viridiplantae; phylum Streptophyta; class Magnoliopsida; order Arecales; family Arecaceae; genus Areca; species Areca catechu. Next base: position 189,104,260 of record CM038051.1, read on the forward strand.
ATCAAGATTTATAATTGTTCACAACAACATTTGAATGAGACAATAAAGTTCTGTTATGCCATGGTATATATATATTTTTCTTGGTCCCCGATTTGCTCAACCTCATTGTTGAATAGTTTAATTTTAAGGATCTACAATTTGATTAATGAGAGGGTACAATAATTAGTTGCTGGGGATAATCCATCGTACTATGAAAGATGGGTACAAAAATAATAATCAACAGAAGCAAATAGGATGGTTCCATGTGATATAAGATTCAAGTAGTGAGTTCTCAAAAGAAAAAGATTCAAGTAGTGGAGCCTCTAGTATGATGTCAAACACTTGCAATATATATCATAATCATGCCAAAGATGGAATCATGCTTATCTATTTTTAGTAAATGTTTTGCTAGAATTGTTTTTCAGTGAATATTCGTTAGTTTAATTTATCATTTATATCTCCCTTGTCTTGAACCTTGACTTTTGAACATGACCAACAATTAATGCAAGTAATTTGAATCAGTTGCCGCACATGTTGCCATCAGAAGAAGCTTTTGCTGCTGCTGTTTCTGCTCTTGGAATCTATAACAACGATGGGGTAATTGTTTATGATGGAAAGGGTATATTCAGTGCAGCTCGTGTATGGTGGTAAGTTATTTGCTTGATGTAATACCTACCATGTCTTTATTTTAGTTAAGGAACTTTCTTTATAGGTGATAACTTGTTGATGTCAATGCTGCTAAAACGCTCATCATTGATGCATTTCAGAAATTTTGTCTAGATTACAGCTTTATAATGTCCGCATAAACTTGAAAAAATCCTTAAAGCAAACTTAGGACAATCTTTTCCCCTTAATATATGAACTATGAAGGAATATATGAAAATAGTTTAATACTAAAGTTTATCCTTCTAAGCTTCCTGGTGCTTTCAGACATTCTGTCCAATTACTAATACTTCCAGTCTTTCCATTAGGATAATTTAATCGATATTCTGCTCATAGGATAGCCATGTAGCTAGGTTTTGTGATGATGGGAAACCGTTTGATGATTTGAATATGCCTAACTTTTGCAGAAAATTGAGAAAATGTCTGGAGTTTAGAACAATGAAGAAAAGAATATATGCAAAAGCATATGTGAAACTTATGACCAAATTGGGGACTCATTCACTCAGTAATATGCAATGAAGAGCCAAAACACACAATTTTTCACTATTTCTGTCTCTTATTAACAATAGAAGAGGATGAGGTTATTGGCTAACTTTAGTTGATAAAGATTTCTTGAGTAAAAAAATGACTTTATTTTTTTTGCCTATATTTAAATCAACATTTTAATGTGGATATAATATTTCTTTAGGAAAATAAAAAAATAAAATCAATATTTGGATTTGCATTGATCTATTAATATATCAATTAATCAATGTATCTATGTTATGCATTGTTGTCAAAACTCGTGCCCAGTGCCAAGATGGTCCACCAAAGCACTTAGAGAGGCTAGACCATGTAGGCATCAGTTCACTAATATATGTATAGTTACATACTTTTTTTGTAAAAAAATTCTATATTCTTGCTTTACATTATGTTCACTCTTGTGACTAAAATAAACTGATTTTTAAAAAAAATGGAGAATGAAGCTAACATAGTTGTATTATTGTTTTCCTTATTTTATCTACCTCGCCCCTCAGTCCTAGAGATGCCTCTCTCCCCATAAGTTATCAGGAGCAATCCTTCACAGGAGGATGCCCAACTATCCAACCATGCACCCATAATTGAAGGCTCTCATAGTTTTGCTATCATTTTCCTGATTTCATCTATCTCCCCACTCGACCCTAGAGATGCCTCCCTCCCCATAAGCTAGAAGGAGCAACCATCCACAGTTGGCTGCCCCTCCATCCAACCGTGCACCTACCCTCCTACAGCTGTTTGACCATTGGCAACCCTTTGATAGCCTATCAGAAACCATCCAACTATTTAAAGGCCCAATGATCTTTTTGTTTCTTTTTTTCCTTAATGCATCCACTTCTTGCTTTTCATGTCCTTTTTCTTCCTCCCTTTTCTTCTCTCAGCTTTTGATATCCTTTTTTTAATTTTTTCTTCTTTTATGTCCTCTCCTTGTCATTTGATAAATGCTTCCATTTCTTTTCCTTCCTATCCTTCTTTTTTGTTTCTTCTCTTTTTCATTTTCTTTCTGTATTTTTGTCTTTTCCTGAACTTTTCTTGAAGTTTTCTGTTTGTTCACAATATTTTTATTCTCTATTGCAATTTTTGGATGAGAATATTGACTTTCAATTAAGCTTATGACTTATGTTTTTTGACTTGCAAACTTTGTACTTTTTAGTTTTTTCTTTTGATAATTTTCCTATGTTTTCACTTAAAATTTACCAGGCAGTTTGCTCAGGCACTTCGGCAATTTGGAGTTCCTTACTCCCTAGGACCACCTGAATGACTTGACAGGATTGGTATTGTTTGTTTGTATAAATGATAGATGTGTTTTCTAGGCACTTGTAAAATTTGAACTTTTCTCCTCAAGATATTGCTACCATACTTGTTATACTTTAGAATGATCAATCTTGAACTTCTTTATAAATTTTCATGTTAATTACTCATCTTTTGTGAATATACTAGTAGATCAGGCATGTGCTATGCCCATCAAGAAAGATTTATCTGATAGAAATTAATAAGAAATTTTAAGAGTCATTGACAATAAGAAATTACATTATTACACCACTAACATTTTATAACTACAAATTAAATAATAACATAGAAATAAAATTATGCAATGATACAAAAAAGAAACCAAAATGTATAATGCATGCAGTAAGAAAAATATTCATGTATGAATAGGAAATATATGTAGCTTAAATGTTCCATTTCTAATCAGTGAGAAGTTAGATCATGGTAAAGGAGAGTACGGGGAGAACTGGACGTGTATGTGAGAGAGAGATGGGGAGAGAAGGTGGGGAACATGAGAGTGAGCAGAGAAGGTGGGGAGACGTGAGAGTGAGCAGGGAAGGTGGGGAGAGATGGAGATGGTGTGGAGATTTTGGATGTGTGAGAGGGGAGGAAGGAGGGGGAGAGTGGAGAAGACATGTGAGAGAGATGAAGGGAGAGGAGGGGAATTTTGGGAAAAATATTATCCAGGATTTGTGGTACTGTCCCGTACCGCCCGGTATGGGACGTACCATACCGTACCGGCTCTTGGTCGGTATGGTTCATATATATAAAACGGTCTGTCATTCGGACCGTCAAAAAAAAATAAAAAAAAAATTAAATTCCGTACGGTACGGTACAGTACTATAGCATACCGTACCGCCCGGTTCGGTCCGGTTTGGGCTCGGTTCGGGTCTGGTTCATATTTGGTTCAACAATTCTTGCTTGAGAGGGGGAGGAAGAGAGTTTTTTCTCAATTTTTTAAGCCTGGTACACTTGCCAGTACGGATTGTACCCTACTATACCGTACCGGTTCAGCGATCCTTGATATTATCCATTGTGTTAGAGGAGAGAGGTTAGGTAAGTCCAGAAGATTAGTTAGGTAGGGAGAGGGAAGATTGGATGGGAGAGAGAATTCAAGATTTGGATGTGGGTGCTAGTGGGGAGAGAATAGAGAGGAGCAATTTTATCCAATTAAGTATGTGGGTGCATCAACAGAAAGAGAGCAGGTGAAAAGTTTTTTGTGGACCTTTATACATTTATATAATTCTCATCACTTTATGAGAGAATTATGCAGTAAAATCTTCATGAAAAAATAAGGGTAACATGGGAATAAATCTTGACAGATCGAATCTTTTCTGCACATTTCATCTTATTTTCTATTTATATCTACTTTACACATAGCCCAACTGAGAAGTCCTGGTTTAATTGGCAAGTGCATTGCTTCTGAAAATGTTGATGTAAAGGGAAATGCAAGTGAATAGGATTGCAAATGAGTACCACTGTGGTGAACCACCAAGGGAATTACATCAGTTTCCTATAATTGTGTTAAGACTTTGATGGCTTCAGTGCATTATGTTGCATCATCATTGTTGTGGGTGATGACCTGTGCTTATAGTAGAATGGGGAGATATATTTTTCCAGTGCAGAAAAGGACTATATGACCATGATTCTTTGGAAGATTGTTGGGGTCTGATTATCAGTTTGTTGCTACAATAAAACTCTGTTGACCCATTATTGTCATAGTAGAATGTAAGCCTGATATCTAAATACTTACCTGATTCAATAGTTTTACATTACAAAATGGACTCCAATAAAGCTTGATATACTGGTAGTTGGATGCTGAATTGGATTAAGGGCTTGATTTCAGAGAGAGATATTACTAGTTATGATGATTCAATTATCAAGGGGTATTTTTAAGGTTGATCTTAGTGACATGCATTAGTTTACAGCTGGAGGTCATATTTCAGCATATTTTTGGCAATTTCTGTAAATGGATTATTTTGTTACTTCACAAATTTGTTTAACTTCTTAGAAATTCTCAACTATGTTGTACAATATTATTTAGATGGACAATGGACATATTCTGAATTATCCTCTGGAGATGGTTGGAGCTTCTCCAAAATTGACTTGATCATTTGTAGCTCATGGTCTAGGTGTGAGACCCTCATTTTCTGCTGACATTGTAATCTTTTGTTTCATCTTTCTTAATAAAGCTTGGGAAGGTGCTTCTCCTCCCTCCCTATTAAAAAAATAGAAAAAACCCTCTGATTGCTTGGTTTCTCGCATGAACACAATTTTAATGCATTGTTTCAATTTATTGGAAGTAGGCTTTTCCCTCTAACAAGTTCATTTCTTATGATTGCCAAATAGGATGTTCCGAGTCTTTGGACATGATAAGGTTTGGGTGTTGGATGGTGGCTTGCCACAGTGGCGTGCTTCTGGATTCGATGTTGAATCTAGTGCATCTGGAGATGCCATATTGAAAGCAAGTGCAGCCAGGGAAGCAGTTGAAAAGGTTTATCATGGACAGCTGGTATGTGTACGTCTCTATAATATATTAATGGAGTATTGTTATGAAATAAATTTGTTGGTGTGAATCACTTTACTTGGTTCCAAATTCAATTATATATTGTAATGATAGGTTTGCATTATTGAACATCAACAATAACAAGGGTGGACCAATGCATGAGTCTCCTGCCATTGCAGGTCCAAGGGGGGTCAAACTTTTGCTGTTTTACCCCCAGGTGCTAAGAGATTGTTTCAATGTTTCAAACTTGTGACCTATAAGTAACAATGGAGCAACCATTCCCTAAAGTTGCTACATTTCCTATGCTATTACATGAGGACTTGTGGTTTTGGCATTCACATTCCTATGCTCCTTGACTTTTGACATGACCAATTATATACTAGAATGATCATTGATTAATTTTCAATGATCAGTGCAACCTATCTTTTCTAGTTTGTATTTACTGGAAAATCTTCTTACACATGTCCCTTTGTTTAAGGATGGAAACACGTGGGAAGTGGGTTGGGGGGGGGGGGAGATAGACGTCTGTTTGCTATATGTTTTATTGTTTGTACTCGGTATATGAAATTACTTAACTAACAAAGTTTTGTCAGCTTCTTAAGTCATATGTGTCTGTGCGGATGAATAATGGCTTGGACAGAGAATGTGCAAACTTGACTGAATTGGAAACAGAAGCAAATGGAAATTGAACTTTCTTAACCTTTTTAAACATGCCAATTTGGTATTTAATAAGCTGTTGGACTATAGCTAATTGTCAATGCAGGTTTGCTTATTCAAAATTTTTACAGTTCAATATTTGGGACTACCACTAACCAGTAACAGTGGTTTGAAATCACAACAATCATTGCCACCATAAGCTTCTGACTTCCTGAAATAATTGATATCAGCTCTCTGTATATAAATAGGTCATTTTCTTAAAGAACCAGTAGCATATGTGTCTGCTCAGGAAGTACTCTTTTTGCAGGTTGGCCCTGCCACATTTGAAGCAAAGTTCCAGCCTCATCTTCTGTGGGTGCTTGAACAGGTTAGGATAGTATATCACTCTATCGCTTACCTGCTTCTGAAGTACATACTGTTAATGGCTCGTCTCTTTGTTGACGATAGGTGCTTTCCATAAGTGAAAGTATTCAATTTAATGAAAAGGTGAAGCTAATTTTGTTGAAACCGATACTAATAATAAAATAACTTATATTTGGGTAGTGATATTAAACTTTGGCTTTGGCTTTTTATAAATCAATCTACTTAATTCTATCCCGATAGGATATTCTTCCTGAATTTGCTAGTATACATTTTTATCAGGTTGTATTTTGAAGTGTTGCAACTTTGATAAGTTTTTTCTCCTCAAAATATCAACTCACAACAAAGAGCCTTGGTCCATCTGTACAGGATTTGCTTTACAGATCAAATTGTGGTTAAATGAAATAATAGAATTTTCTGCAGCCATCTCTCAATTTAACGTGAACTCTCTGTCTACAAATTGGTGCAGAGATGCCTTGTTAATGCAACCTGAGCCTAAGTAGGTTACATTATTAACATTTTCTGCTTCTGAAATAATAAGCAACTTTTTATTCTCCTAGATTTAGAAAGAGTCTAGAGAAAGAAGAAGACAAGATTTGTTATAGGGGATTTGCATTATTTTTTTCTAGATTATCTCAATGCTGATATCCGTAGTCATGAGACACCAATTAAAGTTCATTTTATTTGTCAGTAGCTATTAATTTTGAATTGTGAGTACTTGCAGAAATGCAATATGATACGGATTTTTGTGCTGCTTTTGTGCCATATGTTTGAGTGGTGAAGACATAAGTTGTCACTTTTTCATGGGTGGCTGGATATGTTCTATCTATTTCTTTTTCATTTTCCCTCTGACATTGTTGGGCATGCAATGTCTTATTGTATAGCTTTGCAATGATTCTTGTCAAAACTTGTTTCTGGCATATTGATGTGGGACTCATGGAAGAAAAGGTGCATGGTTTTCTTTGAGATAAGGACAAACTTGTGGCTATATTTAATTGAGAAGATTAACAGGGAATTATCTTGTGATTTTCATCATTCTTTTGTTCTTTAAGTAAAGAACATGCTCAAGATTGTGCGAAGCTAAATTGAGCACTTCTTATTCTAGGCACATGGCTTCCACTTTTTAACATCTTTTGCTTTAGTTTTACTTTTGAGCTGAATTATTGTATAGTTTGAGTGTAATTCATATATATGCTCATTGTGGCAACATCTTTTTGTAATATCTGGATATGTGAGATGAATGAATTTCTATGAAATGGATCCGAGGACGTCCACTGGATTATTAGATGTTGTGGTATCAACTGCATTGATACTACTTAGAGAATTCCTCGTGTGGAATATGGATTTCGGTATCTAAGATCACGATATCATTATTGATGTTGTAAGAAAAGGAAGAAGAGAAATAAAATAGAGAACACAATCAATAGAGTATGTAAGATTTTACTATGAGAAAAATAATCACTTACAAAATAAGAACCCGCACTTAATTTCATACAATTTTATCTAACAGGAAGTCCAAAAATCTCTTTCACAAGGTCTCACCTCTTAAGAAGATCTTCTAGCCTCTACAGGCTTTTTTACTGTTGCCACATCTCCTGAAAGCTCTTTGGATCCTTGCATAAAGACCTTTCTGATCCCTCTGTCTTTTATAGTTTGTGTCGAAGAATAATTCGACAGGAGTTTATGGCTTCTAACTGTATTAGAAAAAGACTCCAAATCATTGTTAAACTACTGTTTAACCCACAGAAGACTCATGGCCGCTTGATCATCATCAAACATGTCTAAAATCATGTGGATCAGGTCCAAATCAAAGTTGGAATGTCCCGTGGCCATCGGATCTTTTCTTGAAATACACGTCACCGTCAGATCATGCAAAATGCACCGCGGACAGTGATAAAATATCAACCTCGTCCCTGTGGACTGTGACACCAATCCATGGATTGCGTGCGTGTTGGGCTGTGCCTATATGCATCTGCGTGCATGATGGATCGCATGAATCGTGCATGCTGCAGGTAGGGCTGCTCATGTGTGCGTGCTAGGTTGCGTGTCTTGCTGGTGCGCGCGCGTGATGCGCGCGCTAGGCTGGGCTTGTAGCTGCGTGCCTGGCTAGGCTTGTAGCTATGCGGGCCTACCTCCGTGCGGGCTTGCAGGCTATCTTCGGAGCCTGGTTCCTTCTAGACTTAGTTTTGGATCTTATTCCGAATCGAATCAAGGTGTTAAACCCAATAATCTCGACCTCGACTCAATGTTCAGCTTTCATTTGACTTTGAGAGTTTGTGATTGCTATTTCCATGCCTTGGGGCAATTGCCTATTGCTCATGAATAGGCAAACATGGAAGTCAAGTTAGGTCGGTTGATCCCATCTCCGTCGTATGTTGTGTTTATCTTGACTTGAGACTTGCTCGGGGAGCTTTCTGCAATAATAAAAACTTCATCATGCGATGTCGCCTATCGTCCTTCCGAGTCTTTCATCTCGTGCTCGATTCACCAACTCCTGAAGCTCTACCTCGCATTGGGCTCCTATTTGCATCAGGGGCTCTTCCTCGTACTGGGCTCCCATCTGCATCAGAAACTATCTCGCACTGGACTCTTGTCAAAAGATAATGTTCTCTACACTTTTCTTGCAAGACAATCCTATTGTCATGGATAACCTTTAGGATTCCATCATTGGCTCTCCATGTATAGCTATTTAAATCCAGTTTATACAGTGAGATTAGATTCTTGCTGAAGCTGGGTATGCATTGGATATCGTCTAGTTTTCTCGATGTTCTATCATAAAGCTTTAGGCTATCCTTTCATCCTTGATTACACAACTCGATCTATCTGGTAGGTAGACAACACCCTCTTTACTTTCTAGAGAGTCGAACATCTCCTTTTCGTAATATATAATAGGAACATGTAGAATCTAGAATCCACTGTTGGGAAGGGGATATCTCGTCGGATATCATAAATGCATCACCATATCCGTTACTGTTACTATCATCGACCACCATCGTAGTTGCCTTCTTCTGATTTTTGAGTTATAGTCAATCTTTGATACGATACTCCAACTTATCACATCGATAGTACTTTATTTTATTTGTATCCTTCGACTTGGACCACTCATCTTGCGATCCTCTATTGCTCCACCTTCTGTCGCCAGCTCCTTCAGAGACCACCAATGCTGAGTTTCCGTCTAGATTTGAAACTTGGTTCTTCCACCTGACAACCTCGTTTTGAAGAAGCATCGAAGTGATCTCTTTCATCTTGATGGTGCTTTTTTTACTAAAGAGCAGTCATCAAGGATTCGAAAGAGTGTGGAAGTGACGATAGCAAGACTAACATCCTAGTCTTCTCTTCAACCTTCTCACCTACAGTGAGATCAATGAGGATTCTTTAAAAATTGCTCAGATGCTCTTTATATTTTGTCCTTCGCTCATCCTTAGTTGATAAACTGCTTCTAAAGAAAGAATGCATTGATGAGGGGCTTTGCCATATACAACTCCTCGAGCTTTACCCATATCATTGTTAAAAAAGTCTTGCTCAGTATATAAATCACCACATCATCTGTCAAGTACAAGCGGATCATGCTTACTACCTACATCCGAAACCGCCTTCAACTGTTCTTCATGGTAGTCGGCCTCTCCTTGTATATGAAAGCATCAATCAATCTCTACTGGATAAGCACATATTTCATCCTCGCTTGTCAGATGGACAAATTGCTTTCCATCGAATTGGTTGATATCAATTTTAATTGCACTTCTCGATCAACACGGATAATCTGGACAACTTTGGTCTCTGATAACAGTTGTTGTGGTACCAACTGTATTGATTTCCCTTGTTGGAAAATCCTTCATGCAGATTATAGATTCTTGTGCCCAATATCATGATATCATTATTGATGCTGCAAAAGGAAGAAAAAAATAAAATAGAGAATATAATCAATAGGACATGTAAATCTTCACTATGAGAAAAATATTTACAAGATAAGAACTCGCATTCTTAATCCCGTACAATTTTTCTTAACAAGAAGTCCAAAAATCCCTCTCATAAGCACTTACCTCTCAAGAAGATCCTTTAGCCCTTACAGACTTTCTGTGCTACTGCTACATCTCCTGAAAGCCCTCTAGATCCTCACATACAAATCTCTTTGATCCCTATTCTTCTTATACAGCCTCTGTATCGAAAAACAGTTCGACAAGTGTTTAAGATTTCAAATCGCATCAGAAAAGGACTCCAAATCCTTGTCCAACTCTTGTTTGACTATAGAAGACTCCTGGCCACCTGATCATCATTGAATGTGCATAAAATCATGTAGATTAGGTCTAAATCAGAGTCAGAATGCCCTTGGCCATCAGATCTTTGCCCAAAACATGTGCCACCTTCGAATCGTACAAAATGCATCGCGGACTGCAATAAAACACCGACCTCGCTCTTGTGGACCGTGACATTAGCCCATGGACCATGCTCGTGCCATGGACCTGTGCATGGACCACGGTTGCTAGGCTGTGCGCATGTGCTGGTCCGTGCCCGCGCATCCGTGTGAATGCTAGGCCGTGCACGTCATGTGCATTGCGGGCTGGGCCGTGCACTCACGTGTGCCTGGATCGCACGCCTAGCTAGGCCTGCGGCCGTGCTGGCCTACAGGCTTTCTTTCGAGCTTGGTTTCTCCTGGGCTTTGTGGCCATGCTGGCCTACATGCTTTCTTTCGAGCTTGGTTTCTTTTGGGCTTGGTTTTGGATCCTATTCTAGGCCGAATTGAGGTGTTGAAACCCAACATTAGGTGTGAGGTTTTTATTGAGGTTATTGTAGAATTTAGACAAGCATGCAAAGAAGTGGTGGCGTGGTTCTTTGGGGATGAATTGGTCATGCTAAAGAGGGCGGCATAAGCTGTATGTATTTCTATTTGACCATGTTAATGCTTTGTTATTATCATCAATTTTTATTCCTCACTGAATTGCATCCAAATGCACTGACTAAAAAATGACAGGGTTGAAAATTCTGCCTAATTATTAATCTCTTTTATGTTGTACTAAAATGTATATCAAATTTGTTTAACATTGCAACATTAGAAGCAGATAGTCTTCATTTCTTTTTCGTTATCTGACTCAAGGAACTCGGAACCGGTACCGGTAACCGGTATGGTACTGTTCCGTACCGGTCTCGTACCGGGCCCACAATTCTTAAAAAAATCTTTTCTTTTCCTATCAAAAAAATTTTAACCTGAATCGGACCCGAACTGGGCTGAACCGGATGGTATGGTATGATATGATACGCTACAGTACCGTACCTTACCATACGGAATTTAATTTTTTTAAATTTTTTTAACGGTCCGAGTGCCGGACCGTTTTATATATGAACTGTATCGGCTCTTGGCAGGTACGGTACGTCTTGTACCAGACGGTATGGGACGTATCGCAAACCCTACTCTGACTTTTTGTTTTGGCATTTTGAGTATAAGTATCCATTACAATTTTTAATTGTGCGAATTTAGATTTGTCTAGACTCTAGAGAGTCCTAGGTTCCATAGAGTTTAAGCATCAAAACTGTGTGATGCGGTTTACTTGTGAAGGCTAATTTAGGAATTTCATTTGATTGTATTAAGTTAATTTTTGTTTATGTCATCTAAGAATTTCATTACTTGGGTTAAACTAAGAAACCAGTTGTGTTCATGTTGTTTCCTAGGACTTGAGGCATGCATCATGTGAATGATGAACTTAAGTATGACCTAGCTGTACCTTTTGTTTTGTCTCTTCTTTATCGAGCAATATTATTTTTTTTCCCCCTTTCTTAAGCCTCTTTTTCTTTGATAAAGATTAGCTTAGATTGTAATATATTTATTGTCATCCTTTGGGTTTCGCCATTTTGCCCGTTTGAGCAAAGCAATGGTATTAACTATTAAGGGACTATTTGTTTACCTGCAATAGGGCAAGTTGCAATTCCAATTATTGCAATTAGAATTGCAAGCAGTGAATATATCTGTCTGGTTGCTACTTGCAATTTCCATTGCATAAAAAGCCTCAAAAGTTGCATTTTGTATTGCGATTAAAAATGCCTTGGTACCAATGGCATCTTAAGCTGCAAATCGTATCTTGTCTGTCATGCACCCTCTCACCCTCTTAACAGCTTAGATTAAATTACATTTCCATATTATATAGCATTAATATACTAAATATCAGTTATTTTATTGTAATAATATATGCTATAAAATATAAATTATAATTATTAGTGATGCATATAATTTGTAAGATAAATAATTTTAACTAGTCTGTTATTGTAATAATTAATGTAATAATCATTTAACTATATAAGTATATATCTATTTTTATTAGGATTAGAGTATGCTAATAATGCTATTATTATGTCACAATGACTCATACTATATTCTATATATAATATTATGAAAATAATCATAATTATATTTTTGTAACTATGCTATAATAATTGTTAATTATTATCATATGAATTATAAAATATATGTTTGTTTGTATCATCATAATATATCTAATTATTATTATACAAATAATTTTTATCATAATAATATCATGTAATTATCATAATAACACATGCTACAAACATATAGCTATTATTCTAATAATAGTATAACCATGGATCGCTGAACTGGTGTACCGCAACGCATACTGGTCAGCGATCGGTACGGCATGGTACAGTACTGACCGTACCATACCATATCGGTATATGTACCGATCTTGGTGAATTAAAAAAAAAATATTTTTTCTCCCTTTCAAGTAAGGATTGCTGAATCGGACCTGAACCGGATCCGAATTAGGCCAAACTGAGCTCGAACCGGACCTTACCGGTCTGAACTGACCCATATCGGTCTGATTCAGATTATTTTTTATGGTTTGGATTTCGAATCATTTTTTAGAGCTAAACTCTACTGGTTCTTAGCCGGTATGGTATGGTATGTCCCAAACCAGGTTGTTTGGGCTGGTTCCGAAAACCCTGTATAACTATTATAGTTTCAACTAATTTTAGAATAATGCAATTACTATTATAATTATTAGGATAATATTATAATAATCATATAATAATATAATTACTTTATGGTAATTATACTTATACATATGAAATTTGTATTATAATACATAGATTCATATTATAATAATTATTATATAATATGATTAGGATTATTATAATAATACAACTAATATATAATGAATATTAGATATAACTAGAATATAATAAAATAATGCTGGCTAATGTTATAAGAGGTTTCTAATTTTCTCCACGAAAAGTTTGCGGTACCCTAATTTGATTGCTTATATTACTACATATGTGTGTGTGTGTGTGCAGGGAATATTAGTTTTGTTCCTAATAGATATTTGTGAGTCACTGATGCTTTGAATGCTTGAGTTTTGAATTCCAAATTTATACATGACTATGAAAAGAGTACTATATAGGGTTTTGTTTATTTATTTATTTAGTTTTGATGAATTCTGGCTTCATGGTAATTGGTTTTGTAGCTTAATTTTTCTCATGGTCTTTACTTTTTTTTTTTAAAAATAAATAAACAAATCAAATGACTTGTGTATTTCAGATTAAACAAAACATTGATGATCAAACACATCAACATATAGATGCTCGATCAAAGCCTAGGTAAGTGAATGATATCTATTGTTCTACATTCTATTCTCCTCTATAGTTGAAAGATATAAGTTTTTTATAGTTGAAAGATATAAGTTTTTTTCGTGTATGCATCTAAGTTATTCTGTATGGTTATAGTTGATCTCGGTCAAGTTTTTCCATTTTATTAAAAATATATGAACTATAAGTTAATGGCAAATTATTCTTTATACTTCTGGTTATATATTTATACCAATTATAATCTTATTCTCGCATGATATATGTAATTTTATAAAGAATATGAAGTGTGTAATGTATATACTAACGACGCATAACTTTTCTTGATTGAAATGCTTTACTTATATAAAAGAAAGATTGAAAAATAAAAACAATAGTTCTTTTCATCCTACAAGCAAATAAAGACAATTAATTGAATTTGGCTTTTCCATCTGAATGTACATTAATCCTCAATGCAAAAGAAAACTTGATATTTGCTAGATCAATTGATTGGAGCAATTAGTTCACCTCTGTTTTTTAAAAAATGAAAGGACCTCTGTCCTCATTGAAGCTATGAAAGTTGTGAATTTCAAATAAGTTGTAGAGATAAGATGTGGCAAGGTGGCATTGATACATTCTTGGACCACGAAAGTTTAGTTGTCTATAACACTATTTAGAGAGAACCGGGCCCCTATGAGTGCTTGACCTCTGTTATTGTCATCTCTTGATGTATCTTTTATTCATTGAATTGAAGGTATCATCCATAATCTTCAAAACTAGATCCTCTTAGTGCAATATTTAAAGATTAATATTGAAACATAGAACCACAAACCAAAGCAAGTCAGAAGCTGCAAGAGTACGGGACAGAGTGATGAAAACTATTGAGGTGATAGTGTGATATAGTTGTTGGTGCTCCAAAGAGTGTCATGATAAAGAAAGGGGCTCAAATTTGTATGGAATGGTTACGAAAAAGAAGGAAAAAATCCAAGAAAATTTTGAAAGGTGTAAAAGAGGCTAAAAGCTTTCAAGCACAAGAATTGTATCCTTCAAATGAAGAAATCAAAGATTCATGAATCTGACTCAAATAAATTAGGTATGTTGATGTTACTAGTAACTGTAAACATTAAGAACAGTCTATCATATGGATTCTGTTTCTTCTAGGATTCTTATTGAAGGTTGTGTTCAACTCTGTAGTTTAAGGTGTCACTTACTGCCTCCTCACTACTTTTTGGAAACCTCTTTTTTGAAACTTTCCTTTTATATACTGTCCTAGCAAAAGATGTTTAAGTTTGTGCATCTCTTAGTTCCTTCTCAGCCACGCTTGAGCAATCATCATTCTACAAAAATTATTCATATTCATAACTGTCTCCTTAAGAAAGTATGTTTGGTACATCACTTTTGTTTGACACAGTGTCACCTGTGTTTTGAAAGAGAAATGTTTGTATGTATATGCAAAGCAGCCGTATAGAATGATAGATTCTATGAAAGTCCTTATCCAATTCAGAGGTTGGAAGGAGCTTTTGTACCTAAAAAATAATAAGTGGCCAAAACAGCACCATATTTTTTTATTAGTGTGCATGCTTCTAGGGTGAATTGTTGGCAATTGCATAATATATTCATACTTGATGCATAAAACTCGGTATACCCTACAAACAGTGGGGGCCATCCACCAACAAAGATATGCTTAGGACATAAGACAGAGCCATCATTTTTTCCATGTTGAATAAAACTCATGAAGTAGCTAGACAGAATTAACTAATGTATAAAGGTAATTAAAAATATTTCACCATGCATATGAGTTCAAGCTTTTGCCTTGTTAGATATTATTTGTAAGACAGTCTCTAGTCTCTACATGTAATCAACTCAAAATTCTTTGCAATAACAAGAAATTGTTAAATATAGATAGTAACACCCTAAGTCTTCATGTGGAATCAGCTCAGAATTGTTGTAATACTAAAAAAAACTGGAGAGAATTCATTATTTTGCTTTGGGCTCACACTTTTTTGAATTATTACGAGTTTAATAATGTCAATTAGATTGACTTACTTCGTCACGTTAGTCTAGTCCTTTTATGCGCTTCCATCTAATTTATTTTCACGTGCTTGTTACCCTATTTTGCCAAAGTTTGAAGGGTCCTAGTCTTGCTAGCATCATACATGATGTATGCACCATGCAATCATTTCCCTTTCAAAACAACCCATGAAAGAGTAAGTTTTAAATGTGGATCTTTCGCTGTATCGTTGCATTATAAATGGTCATTGCTTATTATTTCATAAAAACCATTACTTCGCTAGCTGGCTTTTTTCTTTTTTGTTATTCAGCTTTGACAGCTAAGTTATTATCAAGCTAATGTCCTGATTAAGGTTTATTAATATTGGTTGCCAAGTTATTTTGGGCCATGTGAGCACATATGACATGTTTTGCCAAATTGCAGAATGTGTACTAGAAGCACTTTAATAATCAAAATATAAAATATTTAATAGGTGCCATGCCAACTTAGAAACACAAATATGGACATGGGATATAGACAACATTATATTTGATATGTCAATGATTTAAATCTGAAAAAAAAGGACATAATATGGCTACTATATGACACTATATGTTGTATTTGTATAGATACACATATTACATATATGCTAGGAAAAATCATGGTTCACCGAACTAGTTCTAACTGAGCGGTTTGGGGTATGCTGAACTGTACGGATGGCCAACCAGTGTAATTTGGATATTTGATTTGAAACACCGGCCAAAATGGAGCAAGTGAGAAGGAAAGAGAGGAAGAGAGAGAGGGGGGAAGGGAAGAAGATGAAAGGCTGGTAGTGGCCGGCGATTGCTTGCCGAAGGGGTGCTGAGGCCTCCGGGGCTCCACAGTCCTTTGCGAGAGGGATTAGAGAGAGAGAGAGGGGAAAGGAGAGAAACAAAGGGAGGGAAAAGTGGCAGGGAGGCCACCGGAGGGCCATCGGGTGGTTGCAAATGGTGGAAAGCCTCCCCGTGGATGTCGTGACTCGAAATAGGGGCTACCAGCCTATGTACATTATATTTTTTTAAAAACACAGTTCACAATGAAGCCAGTAATGGATGTCCTGGAGTGTTCCATTGCCGATTTAACTGTGAACCATGCTTTAAAAAAAAAACATGATGAACGGGGGATGGTAGCTCCTATGTCGAACCACGGCATTCGCGGGAAGGCTTTTC
Organism: Areca catechu; assembly: GCA_021397845.1. Taxonomy (NCBI): domain Eukaryota; kingdom Viridiplantae; phylum Streptophyta; class Magnoliopsida; order Arecales; family Arecaceae; genus Areca; species Areca catechu. Next base: position 189,120,971 of record CM038051.1, read on the forward strand.
ACCAATTGGTGGCCACCTGACGGCCCTTCGGTGGCCTTCTCCTCCCTCCGTTTCCTTTCTTCCCCCCTCTTTAATCCTTCTCATGAAGGACCATGGATCCCCAGAGGCCTCAATGGCCCTTCAAGAGCCTCCTGTGGTCCTCTAATGGCCACCGCTGATGTCTTCGCCAGCATCTCCCCTAGCCTCCCTCTCCCCCCGCCCCCTTCTCTCTTTCTTTTCCTCCCTGTTTCTCCCTTGTTTCCATGTCGAATTGGGCCCGGTGCGGAATTGTACCAACTTGTACTGCTGGCTGGCTGGCATAGGATCTGGTTCTAAGTTGGCGAACTTTAGAAAAAAACATTCATAGTTTATCATAAAACCCCATATAACAACTTTCAACGTTACAATTTATAAGATTAGTTCCTGCTTCATACTCCATATTATAGCAAGTTCATAATCCATCGTGTTCATCATCGAAATGTCAACAATAATAAAAAAGAAAAGAAGCACCTCCACTTATCCTGCACGCAAACACAACAATTAAAATGAGGTTTATCTTCGATGGGCACACCATCATTGCCATTGCCTTCATCAATGGATATCACGGCCTCCATACCTTGCTCATGAAGTGAGAGATCTTCAAGCAAAGTCATCTGACACTCTCGAATGAATCAAAGTCATCTCCAACATCCCAGATTATGCTCTCTTTTTTCATGTAATCCTAACTGCTTCTTGATAAAAGATGAAGATCTATGTGCACAAATACTAAATCTTCAGCATATTGTGATGTTATTTTTGCTTGTATCTTTGAGTGAACCAAGGAATAAGTGTTCCAATTCCTCTTACAACATCAAGAGGAGGTTGGTTGTCCAGATAGTTTTAAAGCCAAAAACTTTGAACAAGGGTTCAGAAGACCTATGACCACCCATTATTGCTCTGGATACAAAATGCCTTTATCATTTATGGAGAAATGATTAGCAATGTCTAATGAAGCTGTCAACAAGTTCCCAATCTTCTCTCTGAATTTATGAAGTATCTTTTCAAGTCTTGTTTCTGATATGATATATCTCCAAATTCTTTTCCGAAGAAACATGGTTTGGAGCCTCATCAGTTCAAGTTGCACTATTATAAATGAAATGATAATTAATTCATGAACTAGGATTATATAACCTTAATAAAAACATTTTGCAACTTAGGAAGTTCAGTAGTTATCTTGTTTCAGTGGATTTGCCAATTGAAGTGGTGTTTATTTTATACCATGGATCAACAAAAACATTGCGCACCACACTTTGTAAAAGGTTGACTTATCATCTTCATTTCATGCCGACATATTTCCATCTATATCTTTTCTATCATTATGTCCCACATATCATAAAATAATCGAACGGTTGGCTTATCTGTATCTACAATTCATACCATTTCATAAATGTGCTTGCTAAAGTAAAATATGTAATCAATCTTGTTCCACCATAAATCAAGGACTTTCTTTTTCTCAAACTCTGCCTTTTCAACATATCCTCCCATTGACAAGCCCATTTGTGAGTAATGACCGTAAATTGAAGTCCACGATTTATTTCCTTAGATCTTCTGAAATCACTGAACCATATAGTATGTATCAACAATTGCAAGCATCTTCAAATTCACAAATTCATTGAGAATTGCTAGCTCCATTGAGTGTTTCATAATGAAATTCTTGATGACCATCTCATCCCCGACATCAAATGTGATGTAATCTTTAGATCAAGATTAAGGGTGTGCATTGTGCATGGTGTCCAAATATTATGTGGATCTCTGAGCCTCAACAAGCAATCATGCAGCCTTGAATGTTCAAGCATTATTTAAATCACCTGCACCTCATTTGGTGGTCCAACATCTGCAATGGTTTTGCCAAACAAGTTAGCAAAGTAGAACCTTTGTACTCTCCTTCACGATAAATAGCTTTCAAAATATAGGTTGACCTTCTGTTACCGCAGAAAAAAATGATTGGTTGCCTCCTTTGTGCATCTTTCCATCCATCATGTCAGTGCTCTGTTCCTTCCCTCTCTGTGCTCTTCATGATTTCCAACAATTTTTCCATGTTTGTCCCCTCTTTAGTCTTCAATGAGTTAACCCATGGCAAATTAGTTGAATTGTTTACAGCATAACCATGTAAGCTGGAATAATAAGGGTTTCTTGCAAGGTGAAATCGAAAGTCAGTTGACTGAAACACCATCACAATCTAACTATTAAGATTCTCTATATTAGAAACTCAAAATGATTTCTATGATATTTACATTGCCTTTCTTTTCCTAGTTTCCAAAGCCTTTTGCCTAGACATCTCAATACCTGATGTACCTATGCCTCCTAAAATTGCATTGGAAGATGGAACATGTATAGGTATATAGAAATTTTCACCCTCAATTCAGTTTCTTCCACCATCTTTCTCATGTCCAAAATACTTACATCACGTTCAAGCACCAGTTCTGTTTCACTGATTCTCACCAAATATTTGTAAACTCTCCAGATAAAATACTAGAAGACAATAGTTCCATCAGAATATAGTATTCCTTGTTTTCATCTTGACTTCTCTAACTCTCTAACCTACTTCCAAAGAGTGGCCATCTTGACTAGCGATGGGACTACTGCTACCCATAAAATTTGACTTTTCTATATCTGTTTTCCTAACAAATTTAACACAAAATGAAAATTTAATAAAAGAATGTTAGAAGTTATTAATTGACTATGTTGCCCTTATTATATTCAGATAGAGTGCCTAATAGGGCATTTGTGTAACGTGCTTTTTCTACTTAATATAAATAAGGGAGTCCATGGGGGGGCTGGGTGAACTTTTCATGCACTTCTCAACATGGTATCAGAGCAACCTTAAGCCCTCTCTCTCTCCCGCTTGCCAATGCTTCTTTACATCGCGGCATCTACTTCTCCACCCTAACTCTTGAGGATGGAAAAGAGGAAAAGCCACCAACACCGAGACTCCCATCCGACTAAGACTTGGACAGAAAGAGGAGAGACTCCCACCCGATTGAGCCTCCCACCTGATCGAGACTCCCACATGGAGAAAGAGAAGTCTCGCTTTGTTCGTGTCGCTCTCCTTTTCTTCTCGTTTTCTCTGGAGAACGAACGAAGCCCTAGCCACTGCTTTCTCGACGGAAAAGGACCACCCCCAACCGACTATCGTCGTCCCGATCTCCTTGCAGATGCCTGCCTTGATTCACTAATTTCGGAGCCTATTCTGGATCTCTAGCTTTTCGTCCTTGTCTCATCGCGGCTGGTAAGCAGATGATATTGTAGTTCTTCCTATCGTTGACAAGTTTAAGTGCGAGCGTCTACCCCCTGGTCCTTTTCAATATTTTCGACTGCTGTGTAGCAGCTCAACCAGGTCAATCGAGTCCTCGAAAGTCGAAACATTCCTCTCCCTTCATAAGAGCTTTGAAGAAGCGAGAGATCGAAACGTTGCTGTAACACCCTCGATCCCAAAGATCAGTGAGTGGAAGGGGGAGACCTCTTGTTTTCTTGAGATTGTGTATTTGATGCTATTTTCTTTTCCGTCTGGGAATTCTTGCACATGGCTATGCTTGACGGGAAGGCTTCTCCTGCTTGAGTTCTTAGCATCCTCCATCCTGTGTCTCCTCTCTTCCCTTTTCAGTTCTTGGTGCTTTGGATCAATGCAGGCATCATTTCTCTCCTCCGGCATTTTTGATTGGTGACTAGAACTCCATCTTGGTGACTGAAACCCCTTCTTTATATTTTCCAAAAAAATTGTAATTTTTTTTTATCTGCAAGGCACCTTAAGTGGTCATCTTGGTAGTGGGGAGGCAGGAGGATTTTTTTTGCTATTTTTCATGTGCTGCCTCTATTAGTTCATTATGGACATTAAACAATCTTCTACTACATCTGATCAAGTTCTCAAGAACTTGGCCAGTACCACCATCAAGTTAACTTGTATCTCATTTGGGCTTAAATCTTTTAAGATTTTCTTGGATCTTAACAAAAATTTGAGCATGTCATGTCAGGACCACTAGCCATTACTGATCTGTCTTATAAAGGATGGCTCATTGATGATTATTGTGTATGTGCATGGTTGATCAATAGTATAGAGGCCTCTATTTCTTCCAGTGTCGTGTTTCTTGGCTTTGCCAAAAAAAATCTGGAATTCTCTACGTGATTTGTATGGTAACAAGAAGAATATCTCTCAAGTTTTTGAACTTTATGAGAAGCTATTTTCATTACATCAAGGTGATAAAATAGTTACTGATTACTATATGGAGTTTCGTTCTGTTATTAATGAATTTGATGTTCATCAGCCTCTTGTTGTGGATATCTAGCAACTAAAGGAGTATCGTGAAGGTTTAGCTATTGCAAAGTTTTTATCTGGCCTACGTCCGGAGTTGGCCACCTAAATGCTTGGCCTTATTCTTGGTGTTGACCCAGTTCCATCTTTATCTTCAACTTTTTATCGAGTACTCCGAGTTTCTATGGGTACGTCCACTTCTATCCCTGAGGCTTTGGCCTTCACTGCAGTCACTCGTGATCATGGTCGTGGACATGGTCATGGCCATGATTTCGGGCACGCGGTAGTGGTGGTGGTTGGTTTTCCTTTGGTAAAGACCTACGCACGTGCTCTCATTGTGGACGCAATAATCATATCATGGATCATTGCTAGGAAAAACATGGTAAGCCGGATTGGGTTTAATTGGCCTCGACACTACCGGGACTGATTCTTCTACATAGAATAGTGCTGCCACTTTTGGGTTTGTCCAGATTTTCCATGCTGAGTATGAATGTTTTCTCCAGTCTCAAGGGGTGATGCCTACTATTGCTACTCATGCGGCTGCTTTAGGTGCCGATGCTTTTATTGCTCTCTGGTAGTCTAAGAATTTTAGATTTAGAAGCCTCCAATTATATGACAGGTATAAAATTCTAATTCTTTTCTTTTTCGTCTACTGTCTCTACTCTGTCTGTCACTATTGCTGATAGCACCCGTTGTCTTATCATCGGAACCGGGATGATTTCGGTTTCGTCCGGCCTTTTTCTTTCTAATATATTTTATTTTCCTAATTTTTTCGTTAGTCTTCTGTCCATTAGCCAGTTTACTAAATTCCATAATTGCTTCGTAACTTTCTTTCCGACTAATTATGTTTTCAGGACCTGGAGATGGGGAAGAGGATTGGTTTGGATCATGAGCATGATGGATTATACTTTCTAGGTGATGCAACTACACCTCATGGCTTGGCAGTGCCTCCCTCCGAGTCCTCTCTTCTTTGGCATTATCGATTAGGTCATCCCTCTCTTCGGAATCTACAAAGAGTCATTTCGTTCCGGCCCTCGGTGTCGTCATTTGAGTGTGAATCGTGTCGACTAGGCAAATATCATCGAGTCTCATTTTCGGCTCGCTAAACTATATGTAATTCTTTTCCTTTTGAATTAGTACATTGTGATGTTTGTGATCCTTTTCGTGTTCAGTCAATTTAAGGCTTTTATTATTTTATTAATTTTATTGATGATTGTACTCATGTTACCTAGATCTATATGTTAAAAGATCGAGATCAAGTTTCTAAAATTATTCTAATGTTCTTTAATAACATTAAAAATCAGTTTTCTACTAGTATTCGTATCCTGCACACTAATAATGTCTTAGAATTTGTTCAAAAAGATATCTGTTTTTTTTTATCATCATGGTATCGTTCATCAAACTACTTGCCCTTACACATCCCAGTAAAATGATATCGCTGAAAGAAAATATCGTTATTTGATCGATATAGTCTGTACGCTTATGGTTCAAATACAAATACCGAAATATTTGTAAATCGATGCAGTTCTTACTGCGTATCATTTTATCAATCGTTTGCCATCTTCTGTCCTTCATGGTGACATTCCTATTTGTCGTATGTATCCACATAAACCCGTGTTTTCACTTCCTTCTAAGGTCTTTAGGTGTGTTTATTTTGTCTATAATCTTATTCCCACTAATGATAAATTATCTTCCAGGTCTGTTAAATGTGTCTTTGTTGGTTACTCAAACACTCAAAAGGGACATTAGTGCTTTGATCCATCGTTTTGAAGTTAGTATATCACTGTTGATGTTACTTTTTTCAAGTCCACATCCTATTTCTTGTCTTTTTCTAAGTTTGATGCGGTCATTCTCTTTGTTCCACTACCTTCTATTTGTTATCCATGTACCACACCTATTCCCCCTGCCAAACCATTATAGGTTTATTCATGTTGAAAAGTCGATCTCGTCCCACCTCTAGTCTTGATCCGAATCTCCCGGCTGTAGCTCCTAGTTCTTAGCCTATTTGTTCTCCTCCACTAGGTGATCTTGATTTTCCAATTGTTCTCAGAAAAGAAAAACACTCTACCGCTCATCCTATTGCTAATTTTGTCTTATGATTTTCTTTATCCCTTGTTTGACCAGTTTATTTTTTCTTCAGCTTCTGTTTCTATTTCCAAGGACTATTGAGAACACTCAATTTACCACACTGAAAGGCTACCATGGATGAGGAGATGATGGCTCTATCATCCCACCGTACTTGGAATTTGGTATCTCCCTTCACACAGGTTGATATTGTTGGTTGTCGGTGGGTGTACATTGTTAATTATAACTCGGATGGTTTTTTGACTGCTACAAAGCCCACCTAGTGGCAAAAAGGTACATCCATATCTATGGTATTGATTATTTTGAGACCTCTCCAGTTGCATGCCTGAATTCTATTTGGGTCATCCTATTTATTGCTATTAATCAAGGATGGTCTGTGTCAGATAGATATAAAGAATGTCTTTCTGTATGGTGATCTTGATGAGGAGGTTTATATGGAGCAACCTCCTGGGTATGTTGCTCAGGGGGAGATGGTGTGCAAACTTAGAAAGGTGATCCATGGTTTGAAGCAGAGCCTGCGTGCATGGTTTGATAAGCTGAGCAAAGTGATGTTTTTTGCAGGCTTCATCAAAAATACTTCTGACTATTCTATTTTTGTGCGTAACAGGATTACTGTGATAGTTATTCTGGTAGTATATATCGATATTTTGTTAACAGATGGTGACAAAATAGGAGTAGAATAAACTAAGATTTTTCTTAAACATCATTTTGTTATAAAAGATATGGGGAGACCTAAGTATTTCCTAGGAATTGAGTTAGTCCATGGAAAATAGTGTATTGTCATATCTTAGAGGAAGTATGCACTTGATCTTCGAGAAGAAACTGGACTTCTTGGATGTAAACATGAAAATACATCTATGGAGCAGAATCTGAATATATTGGATGAGGAGTTAGAAGAATTTCTTGATGTTAGTAGATATAGGAGACTTGTTGAGAAACTAATTTATCTCAAGTTATGAGGCCAGTATCATATTTGCAGTGGATTTTATCAGTCAGTTTATGCAAAAAATCTAAACAGATATATTGGAGGCTGCATTGAGGATACTTGCTTAGCACCAAGCAAGGGATTGTTGTATAAAGGTCATGGTCACTTACGTATTGAAGTTTATTCAGACTCGGGATATACTGGTGATAGGAGTGATCGGAACTCTATTTGCGGTTATTGTACCTATGTATGAGGAAACTTGGTGACCTAGCTAAGCAAGAAATAGAATGTTATATCAAGGTCAAGTGCTGAAGTAGAGTACAGGGCTATGGCTCACACTGCATGTGAATTGATGTGGTTAAAGTTCTTCATGGCTGAAATTGGGATTTCTATGACAGGTCCTATGCCCATGTGTTGTGATAACCAAGTGGCTATTTACATAGCCCGTAATCTAGTGTTTCATAAATGAACCAAACATGTTGAGGTAGACTGTCACTTTGTGAGAGATGCTATGATAACATGCATTATCTGTACTCCATTTACTCCTGCCAAGCAGTGTGCTGATGTCTTCACCAAAGTTGTGTCCATTATTGTGTTTAAGTCTTTATGTAACAAGCTGGGCATGTTTGATGTATGTGCTCCAATTTGTGGGGGAGTGTTAGAAGTTATTAGTTGACTATATTGCCCTTATTATATTTAGATGAAGTGTCTTATAGGGGCATTTATGTAACTTGTTTTTTCTACTTAATATAAATAATGGAGTTCGTGTGGGGACTGGATGAACTTTCCATGCATTTCTCAACAAAATAACAATATAATAAAAATAAATCAGAAAATACATAAAAATTACTAGAGATAGATGCAGCAAATTCACATGATCCTGGACATATAAATCCAGCAAGCCAGCAATGGATTAAAAATTCTATTATTCAAGAAAAGTAAATGGAACAACTTGAAAAAAAAATGAATGTATCAATATTTAAAAAAGCATCACAACAAGGAAAACATATGTCGAAAACGTTGTACTATCCCCCTCCCCTCCAAGCAAGAAAGAGCTTGAGGAGGATTTAAACCTACCCATCATCTGATACAATGAGAAATTCCACAAGCGTGTTGCTGCTAGTGTTCTGCTCCTCATGTCTTGCTGTTAGTGCTTCTCCATAGCCTCTACTTCCCTCCTAACCTTGATTCTGTCTCTCTCTCTCTCCTCTTCTCTCAATTAGGGCTTAAGAGAATAGGACATGACAGAGATGGAGGCCAACTGCTAACTTAGCATTTATTGAGTGTGGAGCAAATTTGGATTCAAAATCCACATGATCTGAATTGAATGACTCACCAGCATCTCTAAAATATCCTGGAATATCCCAGGAGTATCTGAGAAGCATTTTGACATAAACTAGCACCATCTAGGTTCTGGTTTAATTATAAAAAGAAAATTGAGATACTAGGTTTCCATATCAAGCACATATTGGGGCCATATCTGACATGTATCAGTACCCGACATGTATTGGGCACAGCCACAAGTGGTATTTTGGAGTATCTGTACTTCCTAGATGCTGATCTATCTTGGCTATCAATACCGGCCCAGCATGCTACGTACGGGCCAGCACATGCCAGTATTTGAAACCATCATCCTAATGAGGTTGTATTTAATGTTGTTTATTTAGGTAACTGGTTTTTAAGGTGCTCTTGACCAGTTGCCCCACTACTTGGAATTTTGTTTACTGTCTTGACCGCATTTTCCATCAATTTGCCTTGGTTCCATCTTGTTACTTCTAGGTTTCCAGTCATGCTCCTTTTGCTCCTCACAATAACCATATTAGCTGACTTGCAAGGTTGCCTGTTGTACTTTCCCAACTACATTTTATTTGTTTATTTTAAAAATTACAAAAATAAGATCATTTTCATGGATTTTTATTTAATTATTTCAGGTTAGCATAGAGATTTCTTCTCTCATTTCCAGCAGAATGGAGCAACCAAGAAAACCATTGTTTTCTTGATTTTTAATATGGTTGTTTTTTAGATACGTCTTGAAATTAGATTTCTGTTTATTTGTGTTCAAAGAAGCCTTTTGAGTTTTTATTTTCTTGTTGGCAAACATCCTTTCTTATTCATTGAATCTCATTATCATTTGTTCTAGGAGAGTTATTACACCTTGCATTTTTCTTTACATTTGATATCTCGAGGGCATGTGAAACTTGAACACTAACGGGGAGCCTATTTGCTTTGCAAAATCGATTGCCATCAATGTGTAACACCCCTTGGATTTGCTTTCACTCTAATATTATTTTTAACATCGAAAGGTTTGAAAAACACTCATTGATGGGTTGTCATTTGAATTTATCAATATATTCTATGAACTTATTTTCATTTTTTTTTTCTAATTAAAAAATTTTGATGATTGGTTTTGTCAACATATGAGTGAAGAAAGCCTTATGAATGTCTTCCAGCTATATGGAGCAGCTTTGGGGAGGTGGCAGAAAAAAATTCATAGATTAGGCACATGTCATTTAAGAGGAAAGCTAGACGCTTGAGTCTCAATGAGGAAATAGCAATCTGTATCATGTTCGGTTGTCAATATTGCATGAAATTGATCTTTAGGTCTGGATGTATCTGCTGAGGGTCGTAAATTTTGGAACCAAACAAAAAAAAAAAGAATTTGACCTAAAATATCATGCATGTCTTTTCATGCCGGGCAATGTTTTGGTCTTCACACATTTCAGTTCTTGTACTGGTGGTTCATACTTTTATTTCCATTTTTCGTGTCCTGCATGTATTCATAACCTTATTAGTTTTATAAAGATGCCTGGTTGTATCTCAGGTTTGATGGCATAGCTCTGGAGCCACGGAAGGGAATTAGAAGTGGTCATGTGCCTGGCAGCAAATGCATTCCTTTTGGTCAGGTAGGAAACTGCATCAATTTCCCAAGTAACTATTTACATGCCCATCTTTGGAAGGAACTGATTTCTTGTTTCATGCATCTGGACATGAGCTCTTGTGGAGTGTCAGAAATTCCTTTGATAATTCTCCTTTAAAGTTTGAATAATTAAAGCAAATAAAAAAAGACGTGGGGGATGATTCTGATAGATAAGGGTGTCAGTTGCGAGACATTTGATTAGTGTGGGCCTCATGCAGATAGCAAATAGATGGGCAGCTTTGATTTACTAATGAAAACCTTCTAAATGTGAGCTACATATGTGTAAGGTTTGGAATGCACTTGATGCATGTGCTTGGAACAGCTGAAACATGGAGATATGTCGATGAATGGTTTGATTAAGCTAACTATTCACATACCAATTTTAAGTTCAAGTTGAACACATGAAAGAAGTGTATTTTGTGCTGATGCACGTAATTAATGTGGATGCAACCTAAATTAAATCAACAACTTTATAAGCTTAACCTACTTTGGCCTGCACATGTAATTTGATTTGTTCCTGTTGGGGCCTACACAAATTTCATTATGCATTTGACAGATATTGCAATTTCCTATTTAACCTTGTGGAGAAATTCTGGCATTGCTGATCATGAATTGCAGATTATATTAAGAATTGTGTGAGTAGATCTTATATTAGAACTGGTACACCAACCTCTTGACACTCTGCTTTCATTGGCACCATGGCATGGTTGAAAGGGATACTTAATTATATATAATGGTGATATTGTTTAGATAATAGATGCTAAAGATTCTTTTACAGTGGAAACTATGCACAAGATCAATCAAAAATTATGGGAGTTTAGAGAGAAATTAGTTTTGAATATAAGTGAAACATGCCATTGTTGTTAAAAGCTTATGATTCATGATCCAGATCTGATGATCTGGATCAAGATAGCCCTAAATGGTCCGTTTCCCTTGGATCAGGATTTGTTTGGGATAAAAAATTTAGATCCATATGATGGACTATACATTCTTTGGATCATAGGATGCAATTTGATTATGTTATTTGCATATTAAATTATGTGTAGGTCCACTTTCTATAATTTCTGTCTCTGGTTTTTAGATTACTTATTATCAATGATCTCGAATGGTAAAACTTGCAAGTCTGTTATTGGAGTTCACAAAGTTAAAAACAAAATGCAAGTTTATAAATTTTTACCACCATGTGGCAAAGTCTTATCTTTGTTATTCTAAAGCATTCTACATAAAGGGATACCTAAATCGATATATAGTATATAAACATCTTAAAAATATAAAGAAAATGCTTGCTCATGGGCAATACCATATATGGGCTTAAATTGGTGACTAGTCTTATTGTATGTATGCTTTTAATTCTCCTTTCATTCATTTTATAGTTAAAGTCATATTTCAACTTTCACATATTTTATATTTACGAATTTCTGAAAGAAATCAGGAAAATTCTTACAATCTATGATCCAATCGGATCTGATCTGGCCCCCTCTATGGTTTACGACTCCATCCTGATCTTAAACAACTTTGGAACCTGCCTTTCATTTTATGGGGAAAAAGAAGAAAGATGATCTCTACCAATGTTTAGAGATAGATTCTAATAAATAAAAATTGGGACACCCAATTAGTAAGTCACATGCAGCCTAATGTAGGAGAGGCTCAAAGAATGAAGAATTACTAGACTCGAGTCATGAAAAATTTTTCCTTTTTTGTGAGAAAAAGGTGATTATCTCTCTTTTCACTCTGAAAACCTGTGTTTTAGTTAGTGATATGTGTGGATACTCGGACACTTGTTGCTGCTCTCTCCTAACTGGTAAAGAACTTCTTGTATGGCAAACTCAACAGCTAATTGGGGCATTTTGGACTATAATCCGTGAAATGAGGTCTTCTTGTGGCTGTCTGGTATTTGCAATTTCAATAGCTCACAATTCATAATCAAGCTTTTTTGACCTTATTGCAGATGCTGGATAATTCGCAGATGCTCTTGCCTGCCGGTGAACTTACTAAAAGATTTGAGCAAGCAGGTTAGAGCTAATCTCTTCATATCTAAACATAATTTTCCGTAAATGATGGTACCCAAGTCGATGCATTTCTACTTCCTTAGTTTTGTGTTGACTTGGCCAAAAAAGCATCTTGCATGATGTGATATACATGCACCAGATACATTATCCACATGAGAAATATGTTATGTGATTGTACTGTCAAAAATTCTGGAGATTACTTATCTTGCGAAGGCTGCGGCTACGTAAAATTTGGACGTCCATTCTAATTTTAAATACTAATGGACTGTGGAAAGGACTCACAATTAGTCTGTTGAAGTCTTGATTGCAGATCTATTGAGTTCCTCTCCTTCAAGATAGACAGCATGATTGTTTGATCTATCCTGGGTAAAGTCTCCTGGTGACTGCACCAGAGACATGAGATGGATCCTTCTATTTACAGCACTAGAAACTGCTCTGCCAAAGCTAGATATGGAGTCATCTTTTTAATCACTATAGTTTCAACCTGTCTTATCACTGCTGTATTAATTGAACAAAGTTAGAAATATCACTTACTGTCCTCTTTTTTGTCATTCTCACTCAAAGTATGAAAGCACAGCTATTAACTGCGTCATACCAAGATGTTCTTCATACCCTTTATTAATTTTGTGACTCACAACCAATAAATGAGTGACTCAATAGTTCTACTCGGACAGGTGCCTTACAATTTGATGGCTTGAAACTTTTTGGACATCTTGTTCAAGAATAAGTGCATGCATCTTTTTCTTATTAATATTGCTTAGTGCATCTCTTAACCAGGTGGCAATATTTGTACTTAAAGAAATTCCATTTCTTTCGGTAATACATTACTTTTTTTTTTTTAATAACAATTGCCACTGGAACGCAACCTTGTTGTAGGTATTTCTTTAGATCGTCCAGTGGTCACTTCTTGCGGTACCGGTGTAACTGCTTGCATACTCGCCTTGGTAAGAATTAAAAAAAAAATTCATGGAACTCTTAGTTTTGTGCTTTCTACAAGGGATGTTGCCTTCTTTTAAGGAATGAAATAGCTAGTTCATCTTATTTCAGGGTCTTTATCGGATTGGAAAGACTGATGTTCCAATCTATGATGGATCTTGGACTGAATGGGGATCCGAATCTGACACGCCTGTCACCGCTGCTTAATAGTTTGTTGTGGCTTGTGTTTTTCTTCTCATTTTTTGTAGTTCAAACCAAGAGAACATGAGCAAGATGGATATACTTGCGCCAAACAGATGCTTCTCATGTTTTTGTGCATGATTTGCTTTGGACAAAGTGATTAATCCAAAACCATCGAGTCCAAAATTAAAATTTGGAAGGTAATACTGTTGTTCACTGACGAATGGTGATAGAACTGATGTCGGCATATGGTGGAACTAACTGAACAAGGCAATGGTCTACTCTTTTACATCTGTGTTTTATTCTTTGAATATTGGTTGTTCTTTTGAAACTGGCAAAATATCTCCAGTTCTATCAGGGTGCGTGTGCGTGCGTGCGTGCGTGTGTGTGTGTGGGGTTTCCCTCTTGGTTGAGATCTCAATTAACATTGATCACTCGGTTGTATGATATGTATAAAATTTCGGGCAATATAAACTGATATATTATGTGATGTCAACTGAAACAATATGAATATATCAACTGAGATTTTCAATCAGTATTTTACTACTAAAATAATTTTTAGATAAACAAATCCTAAAAGCAATATATATTTGTTGCTAATCTTGGTTTCACTATATTGGTTGAAATCATGATACCTCGATTTCTATGTATTGGCTGAGGGCTGAGGTTTTGATATCTTGGAACCTATGTATTGGGACAGACGCTAGCACTCCTTGCCATAAAGTAGTTTTATAATTTGTCTGCAATGTTTAGAACTGGAAAGGCAAAACGAATAATTGGGTGGTAGGAGCATATTTGTGAAATGATATAAATCTTATTCTAAATATCTAATCTCAAGTACTTTACTGGTCGATGATGTGATCTCTGCTTCTTTGCGTGTAGACGGTGATCGTTGAATATATTTACTTCCAGAGATGTTAGCTTGCATCAGTGGTATACCCTTGCAATGATCATGCACGTACATCGTATTCCTGAATTCATAACGCTAATATCTCAAATAGGAGGTCTCTCTAAATTGTTACTTATTTTTATAATGAAGAGAATAACAGATACTTGTTTATCCAGGATTACTGTTGTAGTGACTATGTTAACTATTTTTTGTAATAAAAATTAATAAATAATAGCAAGAAAATGGTGTTATTGGTGATATGACAGTCTATTGGACAAAATTATCATGGATAAAAAATATCATGGTATCTTACTAAGTAGAAATAGAAAGATAATCGATATTATTTCTATCATAGAAGGGCATCTTCTACCCATTGACTATGTTTTTTTTTAATTTTTTAATGGGTAACAGTAATAATGGCTCTACTAATCTACCGTCAAAGACTCGTTCAATGCAAACAAAGTAGGTTCGAGGTAATCGTTCAACAAGGAAATAGCCGTTATCCTTTCAGCTGAAAGCAATTTTTTTTTTTTTTGGTGTTCATATGTGCATTTGGAGATAAGGTCTTACATTTGAAAAAAAAAATGTAACCGACCTTTTTAACCTTACCGTTAGTTATATATGGAAAACTATATCAGTTTTTTATCATCATCATGAAATTCATATCTCTAAAAATAAAATTCATATACTATCATCGTGGCTTGCGCTTTTAAAAAGGGAAAGATATAAGTAAATACATGATAACAATTACATGTATAAAGAGAAAGATGTATTCATCATTCAAGATTTTTAATGAAAAAATAAACTGCAAGCATTAAATGCATATTTAAATGACATAAATATCTCTTTTATGATATCCTGTTATGGTTCCATTCATGCATGGGGCCCGGCTTTATTAAAAGGCTTGTGGAGACATAGAGAGGGTTTTCGTTTTGAGCATGGGAGTGTGCGACAGCGGAAAGACGGAAGTGGCGCCGAAAATCGAGAGAGAGAAAAAGAGGGATTTTATATTTTAATCATTCCAGCTCTTGATCGGATGGTGACTCAAAACCCGATCAAGATGAAATTTTAATATGTTGTTAATGGCAGCCAGCTCTACAAAGTGAACTGTTCGGATCGCTGAGATTCCTCTCGTGTAATCGGCAAATATTTGACTTTGGTGAGATCTTCCCTGTTTTCTTCATGTATTTCTTAGTAATATTTATATTTTATACCGAGATGATAATTGATGTGGCGAGACTGCTGACGTGGGTAGCTGACAGGCGCCACATTGAAGAAGATCGCTACGACGGATGCCAAGGCGACACCCCAGCCCCTTCAAGGCGACGGGCCGAGCTCCGTCCTCCGTCAGGCCGCGCCCGGAAGCTCGGGATGCCTAGGCTGGAGCCGTCCTCCACCAGGTCGCCCCCGCAAGCTCGGGACGCCTAGGCCGGAATCGTCCTCCGCCCTCCAGAGAGAGACCCTTGGAGGCTAGTGTCCTACGGTCGAGGTCGAGCTTAGCGCTCACCCGTCGATGTGGAGCCTCTCCAAGCACGCGCCCTCTGGACCGGGTCCATCCTCTGCCCTTCACAGCGAGACCCTCAGAGGGTAGTGCCCTGCGGTCGAGATCGAGCTCAGCACTCACCCGTCGATGTGGAGCCTCTTCGAGCGCGTGCCCTCTGGACCGGGTCCGTCCTCCGCCCTCCAGAGCGAGACCCTTGGAGGCTAGTGCCCTGCGGTCGAGGTCGAGCTCAGCGCTCACCCGTCGATGTGGAGCCTCTCCGAGCGCGCGCCCTTTGGACCGGGTCCATCCTCTGCCCTCCAGAGCGAGACCCTCGGAGGCTAGTGCCCTGTAGTCGAGGTCGAGTTTAGCGCTCACCCGCCGATGTGGAGCCTCTCCGAGCGCGCGCCCTCTGGATCGGGTCCGTCCTCCGCCAAGATGACCACACTAGCTTGGAGCATCCAGACCGGAGCAAGCCCTGCCATCCCAGGACACCGGCGAGCTGCCCGAGGACCACGGAGCGGCACCTCCCATGCCGCCATGACTACCTGCCCGTCCGTACTTCCAGGGGGATGGGCTAGCCAGAAAGCATGAACCCCTAGGACGGCGACCCCCGGATCGAGGCTCTGGCAAGCTTCCTGGAATGAAGCGACAGGAGAGGATGTCAGAACGAATGGAAGCTTCCCCTACCACCTGTTAGAAAGGCGTCTCGTCTACGGCATGGAATTCTACCGCACGTGCTTGCCAACCCAGCGAGGATCCCGAGATAAGCTCTAACCGACCAATTTTCAACTACAAAGAATAGTCGACACCCCCCCAAAAAAGGGGGGAGGTAACAACGACAATCCACCACCAATACAAGCGCAAGTTCGACCAAGAGGGTGAAGCATCATCACCAAAATCACCACTGAGGGAAAACGAGGGAAACAAGGAGAAGCGGAGGAACAGGGAATCCCTCTGTCCCCGCTATTACTCTTCCCCTGCTATGTTTTTGCCTCCACACATCTTTCACTCCTCCTAGTACGGAGTCCATCAAGAGGGGCCCGACCAGGAGGATCTATTCTCCTGGATCATCACTGACTTGATCGTCGAAGTGCCCCCGCCGGAAACCTCGGCCCGGGTCACTAACCCCTGTTTCGCAGGTCCAGGAGCAGAGGACCGACAGGTAGCGAAGGGAGCGCACTCCGGCGCCGGCAGCAGCTACGAGCCACGACGGTTCTGGCAGCAACAGATTGGCGCACCAGGTAGGGGGGACAAACCCTCCATCTTTCCACAAATAAGCCAGGCGGGAGGATGGTGACGACAAGGGCAAGGGAAGTTTCCACCAGTCGTGCGGGGGACTCCCCCTCTCGAGGGAACCCGCACCGCCAAGAAGTGGAGCCACCTGCTCCGGTCCAGCCACCTCCACCAGAAGCCCAGCTGACTGCACTTGTCCAGCAAATGCAAGTCCTTGCCACAGTAGTGCACCATCTTCAACACCAGCACCGGTCCGTGGCTACCCACCAGCAGCTAGGGACCCCGGTGACCCACGTCGCAGCTCCCCGCGACAGCCTGCGCTCCTTCCAAGGAAGGCCGTCGCAGCTGCGGGCCACCACCGACAACCGGGGCAGCCATCAAGCTCCGGCGAAAAGATAACTAGCCGGCTTTGCCGACAGGGAGAGCCGCTCACCAAACCTCAGGCGGGAGGTGCCCAGACCCCACCGAGGCAAGAAAAGCAAGACCCTCCACCACGAGTGCCATGCATCCACGTCACCTCCTTCGTCTCCTTCGGTGGAGGGGTCAACTGATGAAGCCGTCAGGCACTCGGCGAAAAGGCGCCTGGAGAAACATGAACGCAAGCTGGCAGAGTTCGCCCGCCGGTTTGCCAGCATGCAGGGCTCCGCTAGTGAGCCAGCGGGCTACGACGCCCGTCTCCCATTCTCCCAAGAAATCCAAGCGGAGCTGATCCCGCATCAGTTCCGGATGTCGCGGGTGGATCCTTACGATGGGACCACCAACCCCCTGGACCACCTGGAAAGCTACCGGACCCTCATGAGGGTCCAGGGGGCCATTGACGGTCTTCTCTGCGTCGCTTTTCCTGCTACCCTCCAAAGGTATCCCGGGTCTGGTTCACCCGCTTGGAGTCGGAGAGCATCAGCTCCTTCGCCCAGCTAGGACAAAAGTTCGTGGCCCACTTCGACGCTTACAGGAAGTTGCCACGAGAGGCAGATAGCCTCTTCTCCATCCAGCAACAGGACCGCGAGCCCTTGCGGGATTACGTGGCCCGCTTTAAGGCCATCGTGTTGGAGATCTACAATCTTGAAGAGCCAGTCTCCATGCTGGCATTGAAGCGAGGGCTCAGGACCTCCCGCCTGACCTACTCGCTAGATAAGAAGCCCCCCAAGACCTACTCCAAGCTCCTTCTCCGGGTCCAAAAGTACATCCGTGCCGAGGAGACGGACTGTACGAGGCGGGAGCTTGATGGAGGATCCTTGAAGAAGTCGGCCCCTGCTGAAGCGTCCGGGACCCGGAGGCCAGCACCCCAGGCTCCGAGCTCCCAGAGGGACCGGCCAAGGCTGAGAGGGACCCCTGTCCCCGAGGAGAGCTACACACTTCTCCTCGCCCCGAGAGCAAAAATCCTCATGGAGATTGAGGACGAGGACTACCTGAGCCACCCGCCTCCGTTGAGGACCACCATCGGCCGCGACAAGGCGAAGTACTGCCGCTTCCATCGTGACCACGACCACGACACCGAGGAATGCCGCAACCTAAAGTGGGAGATTGAGAAACTCATCAAGAGAGGCTACCTTGAGAGGTTCGTGGGGGGCAGACCTCAAGTGGAGTCCCAGGCGCTCGTCGCTCTCCAGCCAGCTCTGGCCATCGACAACCGCCCCACCGAGAAGCCAGTGGGCATGATTTCTTGGGGAGCTGCCCGTGCATCCAAGAGGACCCAAGGGGCAGGGGAATCTGAGAATGTACTCCCCTTTATGAGGGAAGGGGAAGACGGAGGAAAAAATGTAAATAATGATGCCGTGGTCATCGAAATGACGATCGCGAAGCACCCTGTAAAGTGCATCATGGTTGACAGCGGAAGCTCCACAGACGTGCTTTTTTATGATGCCATCTCCATAAAGAATCTCTCCCCCGATCAGCTTAGGCCCGTGCACACATCCCTTGTTGGTTTCACGGGCGATTCTGTGAGAGTAGAAAGAGAAATCACTTTCGCGGTCACTGCCGGAACCCCACCTCGGTAGAGCACCATTATGATGACCTTTACGGTTGTAAGGCTTCCTTCCACCTACAACGTGATATTGGGTCTACCTGGGCTCAATCTACTCGATGCAGTTGTCTCCACCAAGAGGCTACTTGTATAGTTCCCAACTCCCTACGGTATCAGGGAGATGAAAGGAACGCCCCAGCCGGTGCAGCATTGTTTCCAAACTCTCCCTAGGGCCAAGGTCCCTCAGGACGACCCCAGCGCGGACGACCTCGACCAAAAGGCCCAAGACCCTAGAGGAGGCCCGGTCGAGCATCTACTTTCTTATCCGCTCGGAGAAGACCCCACAAAGATGGTGCAGATTGGAGCCCAGCTACCCGAGGAGGAGAGGGCTCAACTGCTGGGATTCCTGCGGGCGAATTCGGATGTGTTTGCCTGGAAGGTGGCGGACATGCTAGATATCCCCCCTGACATCATTACTCACAAATTGAGTGTCGACCCAAAGTACAAGCCAGTTCGGTAGAAGAAGAGAAGTTTTGCCCCGGAGTGACAAGCAGCCATTAAAGAAGAAGTTGACAAACTCCTGGCCATGGTTTCGTTCGAGAGGTCCAATACCCGAGCTGGCTGGCGAATGTAGTGATGGTCAAGAAGAATAACGGCAAATGGAGGATCTGTGTAGACTACATCGACCTCAATAAAGCTTGCCCGAAGGACAGCTTCCCTCTCCCGAAGATCGACCAGCTGGTGGATGCCACCTCGGGCCACCTATTGCTCTCCTTCATGGATGCATTTTTCGGGTACAATCAAATCCGCATGCATCCAGAAGACGATGAGCACACTACCTTCATCACTGACCAAGGAAATATTGTTATAGGATGATGCCTTTTGGCCTGAAGAATGCAGGGGCTACCTATCAGCGCCTGGTCAGCAAGGTCTTCAAGGACCAAATTGGCCGCAACATGCAAGTGTATGTGGATGACATGCTCCTCATGAGCAGGCCGGGCTCAAGCCATGTAGCTGACCTCGTCGAGTCCTTCCATAACTTATGGCAGCACCATATGAAGCTGAACCCAACGAAGTGCACCTTCGGGGTGGCGGCAGGAAAATTCCTCGGCTTCATGGTCACCCAGAGGGGCATCGAAGCGAACCCGGAGAAAGTATAGGCCATCATCGACATGGAAACCCGACCTCCAAGAAGCAGGTCCAGCACCTGACGGGACGTGTCGCCGCCCTTAGTAGATTCATCTCGAGGTCGGCTGACCGTTGCCAGCCATTTTTCAAGGCGCTGCGCAAGATGCACGACTTCACCTGGACCGAGGAGTGCAGGACAGCCTTCGAGGAGCTGAAGAACTTTCTTGCCTCTCCTCCGCTGCTCTCCAGGCCAGAGGAGGGAGAGGATCTCTTGCTATACCTGGCGGTGACATCGGGAGCCGTCAGCTCGGTTCTCGTCCGCACAAACGAGGACAAATCTCAGAAGCCGGTGTACTACACCAGCAAAATCCTCCGCGACACGATGATTGGGTATACTCGCTCCGAGAAACTCATTTTTGCACCAATAATGTCTGCTAAGTGTCTCAGGTCCTATTTCCAAGCACACCCAATAGTGGTCATGATGGACCAGCCGCAAAGGACTATCCTCACTCGACCCGAGACATCCGGGAGGTTGGCTAAATGGTCCTTGCTGCTTAGCGAATTCGACATAGCGTATCGACCGAGGTCATCGCAAAAGGCCCAAGTCCTAGCCGACTTCGTGGTCGAGTGCACCGGATTCGCCGAGGAGCCAGAGCAGACAACAACGGAGCCTAGGCCACGAGAAGAGCCCTGGATCCTCGACGTAGATGGAGCATCCAATTCAGGCGGGAGCGGAGCGGGCCTCATCCTAACCAACTGTGATGGGGTCATGGTGGAATGCGCCCTCCACTTCAAGTTCGCCGTAACCAATAACCAGGCAGAGTACGAGGCACTCCTCGCGGGCCTGAGAGTCTCCCGCGAGCTGGGTGTGCAGGACTTGAAAGTCTTCACCGACTCCCAACTGGTCGCCGACAAGTTTCCGGAGAATATAAAGTGAGGGATGCCCAGATGATGAAGTATCTGGAGCAGGTCCACGCGAGCATGGTAGGTCTCCGACGCTTCAGCATCTTCCACATCCCTCGGGGGAGAATGCACGCGCGGATGTGCTATCCAGGCTCGTGACACTACCGGACTCGTCTCTAGGACGCGCCTACATCGAGCACCTTGAGAGTCCCACCTATGAGAACCCGACGGAGGTGCATCAAGTCGCCCCCGAGTCGAGTTGGATGGACAAGTATATCCGGTACGTCACCGACGGCACCCTGCCAGAAGATCGTGCAGAAGCAGCCCTTGTCAGGAAGAAAGCCTCTCGCTTCGTCCTGAGGGAGGGCCAACTCTACCGCCGGTCTTACTCCTACCCACTCCTGAGATGCCTCAGGCCCGCCGAGGCGGCCTTCATGCTCCAAGAGATACATGAAGGCCTATGCGGGAATCACGTGGGAGGGAGGACACTGGCTTACAAAGCTCTCCGACATGGGTACTTTTGGGAGACCATGAGGGAGGACGCCGCCGACTTCGTTAAAAGGTACGAAAATGCCAGTGCCACGCCAACATACAGCGGCAGCCGGCGGCGCCGATCTCCTAGCTCTCAGCCCCTTGGCCCTTTGCCTAGTGGGGAATGGACATCCTGGGACTGTTCCCCCCAGTACCAGGGCAATGAAAGTTCCTGCTAGTGGCGATCGACTATTTCACCAAGTGGGTCAAGGCAGAGCCGCTAGCTCGGATCGCGGAAGCCAATGTCTGCCAGTTCTTCTAGAAGTCAATTATCTGCCACTTCGGGCTCCCCCGTTGTATCATCATCGAAAACGGGCAATAGTTCGACAACCACGAGTTCGAACGATTCTGCGCAGCACACGACATCCAACACTAGTTCACCTTAGTGGCTCACCCCCAAATGAACAGGGAAGCCGAGGTGACCAACCGAACCATCCTACAAGGACTCCGGACCAGGCTGGACCAAGCTAAAGGCATGTGGGCAGAAGAACTCCCGAGCATCTTATGGGCCTACCACACAATGCCCAGGACGACAACCAATGAAATGCCCTTCAGCCTCGTCTTCGGTGCCGAAGTGGTCATCCCAGTCAAGCTCAGCATGCTCCGTTGCAGGTACAGCAGTACGATGAAGCGCGAAATTCGACGCATCTCCTGCTCAACCTGGACCTTTTCGAAGAGGCGAGGGACAAAGCCCGCCTGCGGATGGTGGCCTACCAGCAAAGAGTGGCCTGATACTACAACGCCCGCGTCTGGACAAAGGCTTTCAAGCCCAGAGACCTGGTGCTACGGCGGACGGAGGCATCCCAGCCTAGGGAGTGCGGCAAACTCTCCCCGAACTGGGAGGGGTCCTACAAAGTGGCTGAAGCCCTCTCACAAGGGGCCTATTACCTTGAAGACCTCAGCGGCGTCAGGTTCCCCAGAACATGGAATGCCCGCAACTTGCGGAAATACTATCAATAATGTAAGGTTTCCCAGCAATGATAATAATAATGGTTTTTTCCTCGTACAAGTATCTATCTGTCTTGCAGGAAAATTCCAACAACGTCCCCGAGCCTAGCTCCAGGATGCTGGCCCAAGACCAGAGCTCAGACCTCCAGCCAAATAATTATGGAGCCACGCTGCTCTCAACCAACGACATCCCCGAGCCCAGCTCCAGGACGTCAAAGAACCATCGAGCCACGTAGCTCCCCATTCAAAGCATCCTCGAGCCCAGCTTCAGGATGCCAAGGCACCTTCGAGCCAAGCAGCTCTCATTCAACAATGTCCCCGAGCCCAGCTCTAGGTCGCTAACCCAAGACCGGAGCTCAGACCTCCGGCCAAAGAATTGTGGAGCCACGCTGCTCTCAACCAACGATGTCGCCGAGCCCAGCTCTAGGACATCAAAGAACCATCGAGCCACATAGCTCCCCATTCAAAGCATCCCTGAGCCCAGCTCTAGGATGCCAAGGCACCTTCGAGCCAAGCAGCTCTCATTCAACAACATCCACGAGCCTAGCTCCAGGACGTCGGCTCAAGATCGGAGCTCAGATCTCTGGCCAAGAAAACTTTGAGCCAAGCCGCTCTCCATCTCAAATGTCTCCGAGCCCAGCTCCGAAATGCCAAGAGATCATGGGGCCACGTAGCTCCCATCAACGCCTCGAGCCTAGCTCTAAGGTGCTAAAGACCTGAGCCAAGATCTCAGGCAACCCCTGGGCCCGAGCCTAGCTCCACGTCTAGGAAGGCCTTGAGCCTAGCTCCAAGGCAATCAAGACCGGTAACCCCCTTCTCTGATCTCCCCACTCGAAAAGAAGACGAGAGGGGAAGGAAAGAAAGAGAATAAAGGGGGGAGCCCGGAAACCCCCTTCTCTGATCTCCCCACTCAAAAAGAAGACGAGAGGGGAAGGAAAGAAAGAGAACAAAATGGAGGCACAGCCAGCATCCTCTTCTCTGATCTCCCCACTCTAAAAAAAAAAAAGAGAGAGAAAGAAGAGAGGGGGAGGAAAGAGAGAGAGAACAAGAAGGAAATACAGCATCGATGCTACCACCTTCCACACTCAAGACCGGAGCTCATATCTCCAGCCAAGAGAACTTCGAGCCACGCAGCTCTCAGTCACCAACGTCCCCGAGCCCAGCTCCAGGATGCCAACTCAAGACCGGAGCTCAGATCTTCGGCTAAGAGAACTTCGAGCCACGCAGCTCTCAGTCACCAACGTCCCCGAGCCCAGCTCCAGGATGCCAACTCAAGACCGGAGCTCAGATCTCCGGCCAAGAGAACTTCGAGCCACGCAGCTCTCAGTCACCAACATCCCCGAGCCCAGCTCCAGGATGCCAACTCAAGACCGGAGCTCAGATCTCCGGCCAAGAGAACTTCGAGCCACACAGCTCTCTGTCACCAACATCCCTAAGCCCAGCTCCAGGATGCCAACTCAAGATCGGAGCTCAGATCTCTGGCCAAGAGACCTTCGAGCCCAGCAGCCTTCAAGTGCCATCAACTTGCGCCTAGCTTGCTGGTGCCGAAGTCCAATAACTCAGCCCCACGTAAGGTGAGGCCCCCTCTCTGATCTCCCATACATCAAAAAGACAGAAAGAGAAGAAGGGGGAGTGAAAGGGAGGAAGAGTCAGATAAGAAAAATGATTGCAAGGAAGTTTGCACTTTATTGATTGAGTGTCAATTACAAACATCCTGCGGGCCCCCGACATGCCGGGTGGCCCTGCTAAGTACGAAAAAGAACAAAACATAAAAGGAAGCAGGAAATGACTACTTGCTAGCTGGATTCCCGGGCTGGGAGTCTCCATCAGCAGGGGCTTCAAGCCGCACGGTTTCGGGCTCGGGTGGCACGGCCTCCTCGGCATCCGCCTCCTGGTCTAAAGTGCCGGGATAGTCAAGGCGGCTACGACCCTCGATCGAGACGAACTCCTCGACCAGGCGGCGCAGGTACATGAAGCCTTTGAAGAAGGAGTCCGACGCTGTCTGTTGGATCTCGGCGAGGAACTCCTTCGAAGTCCTGTACCTTTTCACCGCCTCCCCAGCTTCCTTCTTCACTGCGGCCACCTCATGCCTGGCATCCATAACTGACCTGGCAGCCTCCTCGGTTGCCCTCTGGGCCGTAGCCGACTTTTCCTCCTCCGTCACCAGCCGGGCCTGGAGGGATTGGGCAATCCCCTTCTGCCGGGCCACCTCGGTGTCGGACACGTCCAACCGCCGCTCGGTATCAGCGAGGTCATCGGACTTCCTCCTCGACTGCTCCAGCTCGCGGTTGAGGCTCTCCTGGAGCTCCCTCACTCGTCCCTCAGAATCGGCGAGCTGCCTCTCAAGGTCCTTGACCCGCCGGCCAAGCACCCCCTCAGAGTCGGCCTTCTCTTTCAGGTCAGCCTTCAACGATGCAATTTCAGCCGCCTGCTGCTGCTCAGCCCGCTCCCAGTTTCGGCAGCATCTCCTAATGAAAAGAGCCTCGACACCCATCTGCATCACATGGGGAGTCAAAAAAAAAAGAGAAGGAAGAAAAGGAAAAGAGAGAGAAAGAGGATGGGGTTGCCTATCGTGTAGAGATGGGGGAAGATGCTGTCGATCACAGCCCTAACCGCCAGCCCATCCATCTCCTCTCGGTCGCATGGCTAGATGGAGAAGTCCATCATGCGGTAAGCTAGGGTGCGGTTGTCAGCTAAGGAGCTCTCCGGCCCCAGCTTGAACGGAAGGCGGCACCTCGCCTCATCTCTCCTGCTCTCTCGGGGAGCAGGTGCGCCCGTCCCTCCGATGGTGGGACCCCAAGGAACCGGTCGAGGATCTGGCACTATCATGGTCGGAACCTCCATCGTTGGAGAATCTCTGGGGCGGGCCTCTCCACCTTCAATCTCGGCCATCCTCGGACACGGAGAGAGGGGCGGTGCGACGGCAGCAGCAGTGTCAGCCCGGACGGTCACCTCAGGCTCCAGAACAGGGACCCCGCCTGCGGCCCCGTCCGTCCTTCGGCCTCCCTCCTCAGAGCGATCGGCACCATAGGGACAGATGCCGGTGCGCCCTCAATCTACGCTCGCCTTGAAGGTGGCTCGGCTACCATCCCAGTGGGCGGCCTCTTCTTGGAGACCGGCAATGACTCGCCCTCCGAAAGGATCAACCCTGCATACAGGAGCCAAGAAGGTCAACCTAAGATGAAGAAAAGAGAAAATGCAAGACGAAGAAAGAGCTGAACTCACCTGACCCCGTCGATGAGTCGACCTTGGCATCAAGAAGGTTCTGCTCCGACAGCAGGTCCTCTAGAGAGGGGATCTGAGCGGTGCGAAGCTGATCATAATTATTTCGATCGGCTGCATCGACCGTGGAGATCCGGTTGGGTGATCGGTCCGGTTCGCTCAAAGCCGAGTCAACCCTCTCAACGTCTGCAAAGAAAAATTTGCTCTTCCATCCCTTGATGGAAGAGGGGAGCTCAAATTTGATGCCCTTTGGGCGAGAAGATAGAGACCACCACTTGTCCTCGGTCGGGTGAGTTTCAAGGTGAAGAATACCTTGAATAAGAAAAACCGGGCAATGAACCCGTGGACATGGCAGAGTACAATGAAAGAGAAGATCACCCTGATGGCATTCGACACCAACTGGATGGGGACCAGGCGATAGTTATTCAGGACAGATAAGAAGAAGGGATGAAAAGGGAATCGGAGACCCCTGGAGAAGGTCCCCTCATAGAAGGTGAGACGTCTCGAACCACTGGAAGTGACCCGCTCCCCGTGACGGGGGATCATGAGTCAGACGGAAGCCGGGATGCCATAAGCATCTCGGATGGCCCCCAACTCTACGGTGGAAATCGTCGAAATGACCCTGCCCGGACCTGTTGACCGGACAGACTCAGGAGCTGATTCAAGCAGCAGGGGAGGACAAGAAGGACTAGAAGGAACAGGAGGGGCTGGTCTCATGCTACTTCTAAACGGTGCCCCCTTCGACTCCTTGTCGAAGGAGGAGAGCACTACCCTTTGGGCAAAAGATTCAGGACGAGACATGCTAGACTAAGAAGGAAGGAGCCTACCCCAGAAGGGAAGAAGGGAGAAGAACAAAGCCGGTCTGGACCCCTAGAGGAGAGAAGAACGGATGCAGATCACGGATAAGGAAGGGTCTGGGGATTGCAACAAGTGAGAAAGATTTGAAAGAAAGGAAACTTTGAGTAAAAAAAAAATTTTATTTTCACTTCAAAAGGACACATCAAATCCGTGCTATTATGACCCCCTCACCAACGGATCTGCGCCACGTGCTGCCCATCGACGAAAAAGGAGTATCGGCTGCTCAGATTCCTGTGCCAGTATTAACTACTCCTCGGACGTGGCCACATGGCACCCCCGCACTGGCCGGCAGGGCCATCCCTCGAAGCTCCGGCGACCGCAGCCATCATTGCACCGAATTTTCACCTTTCCATGCCAGCACCATAGTTACTCCCTTCGCCCCGAGCGCCGCACACTAACGAGCCTCGGGAGTGGGGGGCAAATGATGTGACGAGACCACTGACGTGGATAGCTGACAGGCACCACATTGAAGAAGACCGCCATGATGGATGCCAAGGCGACACCCCAGCCTGGACTACTTTGCTGAGCTGAGCTGAGCCCCTTCAAGGTGACGGGCCGAGCTCCGTCCTCCGCCAGGTCATGCCCGCAAGCTCGGGATGCCTAGGTTGGAGCCGTCCTCTACCAGGTCGCACCCGCAAGCTAGGGATGCCTAGGCCGAAGCCGTCCTCCGCCCTCTAGAGCAAGACCCTCGGAGGCTAGTGCCCTGCGGTCGAGGTCGAGCTTAGCACTCACCCGCCGATGTGGAGCCTCTCCGAGCGCGTGCCCTCTGGACCGGGTCCATCCTCCGCCCTCCAGAGCGAGACCCTTGGAGGCTAGTGCCCTGCGGTTGAGGTCGAGCTCAGCGCTTACCCACCGATGTGGAGCCTCTCCGAGCGCGCGCCCTCTGGACCGGGTCCGTCCTCCACCCTCTAGAGCGAGACCCTCAGAGGCTAGTGCCCTGTGGTCGAGGTCAAACTCAGCGCTCACCCACCAATGTGGAGCCTCTCCGAGCGCGCGCCCTTTGGACCGGGTCCGTCCTCCACCCTCTAGAGTGAGACCCTCGGAGGCTAGTGCCCTGCAGTCAAGGTCGAGCTCAGCACTCACCCGGCGATGTGGAGCCTCTCCGAGCATGCACCCTCTGGATCGGGACCATCCTTCGCCAAGGTGACCACATGGGCTCGGAACATCCAGATCGGAGCAAGCCTGCCATCCCAGGACACTAGCGAGCCACCCGAGGACCACGGAGTGGTGCCTCCCATGCAGCCATGACTACCTACCCGGTCGTACTTCCAAGGGGATGAGCCAGCCAAAAAGCACGAACCCCTAAGACGGTGACCCCTGGATCGAGGCTTTGGCAAGCTTCCTGGAATGAAGCGACATGAGAGGATGTCAGAACGAATGGAAGCTTCCTCTACCACCTGTCAGGAAGGCATCTCGTCTACGGCACGGAATCCTGCCGCACGCGCCTGCCAACCCAGCGAGGATCCCGAGGCAAGCTCCAAATAACCAATTTTCAACTACAAAGAATAGTCAACACCCTCCAAAAAAAGGGGGGAGGTAACAACAACAATCCACCTCCAATTCAAGTACAAGCTCGACCAAGAGGGTAAAGCACCAGCACCAAAATCATCACTGAGGAAAAACGAGGGAAACAAGGAGAAGCGTAGGAATAGGGAATCCCTCTGTCCCCGCTATTAGTCTCTCCCTGCTACGCTTTCGCCTCCACACATCTTTCACTCCTCATAGTATGAAGTCCATCAAGAGGGGCCCGACCAGGAGGATCTGTTCCCCTGGATCGTCACTGACTTGATCGTTAGAGTGCCCTCGCCGGAAACCCCGACCCGGGTCACTAACCCCTATTTTGCAGGTCCAGGAGCAGAGGATCGACAGACAGTGAAGGGAGCGCACTCTGGCACCGGCAGCAGCTACGGGCCACGACGGTCCTGGCGGCAACAATAATCATATACTATTTGGAGAGCCTCTAGTTTGCCAGAGAGAAAAATTTTGCTGTACCCATTATTTAATTATAGTGTAAGTTGATCTGGTTCTAGGTCCCATAATTTTTACCTCTACATTGGAGGATTTTTCATATAAATCTGGTTTTCTTGTGCTTAGTTTGATTTGCTTTTGCTGGATTGATATTGTTGAGTTATTACCTGTTTCAATTAGCACACAGGGATTAAAATTTATCCTGTGTAGAATTATTTGTGATCGTGCTTTAACCCTAACAACTGGTTTCAGAGCCTGGTTAGGTAGTAATTATGCTAATTAAAATGAAGGAGAAATCCAGTATGGTTAAATTAACTTCATCAAATTATTCCTTATGGAGGATGATGATATAAGATTTATTATATTACCGAGATTTGTTTGAGCCAATTGAATTACAGGGAATAATACCAAATAATGTGAAAGCTGATAAGTGGAAAAGGTTGAACAGGAAAGCCACGATTATGATCAGACAATGAATTGATGTGAGTGTGATCCATGATGTTGCAACAGAAACGGATGCTTATCAGGTCTGGAAGAAGCTAGAAGATTTATATCAACGAAAGAATACACAGAATAAAGCCTACCTGATCAGAAGACTGGTGAACCTGAAGTATAAAGATAGGCAGAATGCTTCAGAGCACTTAAATAATTTCCAGGAGATCCTGAATTAGTTGGCTACAATGAAGTTGCTTCTTAATGATGAGGTCCAGGCATTGATCTTGTTGAGTTCCTTACCAGATAGCTGGGAGACGTTGGTGGTGATGCTGAGTAATTTCACTGCTAGTGATAAACTTACCCTAACTATGGTCAAAGATAGTATATTGAATGAAGCAAACAGACGAAAGGAGCAGGGTTTGACATATACAAATTCTGAGGCACTGGTTACAGAGCATAGGGGGAGAAGTAAAAATAGATCCTTCCATGATAAAAGAGATGATGGGTTCATGATAAAAATAACCATGAAAAATTCAGAGACCGGTCAAAGTCTAGAAAGGATGTTACTTGCTACTATTGTAAAAGGCCAGGACATTTTCAGAGAGAGTGCAGAAAATATAGAAGGGATCAGGATAAAACTAATGGAAAGAAAGAATATACACAGAGTACGACTGTAGTTGCATTTGATAATGAGGTCATGGTTGTATGTGATGATGCATGTATTAACCTCACATGTCAAGAACCCAGTTGGGTAATTGATTCAGTTGCTACATATCATGTTACATCTCGGAGAGACTTCTTCTCGTCCTACTCCAAAGGTAATTTTGGGCATGTTAGGATGGAAAATGATGCGGAAGCTAACATTATTGGCATGGAAGATGTTTGTTTGGAGACCAATACCGGGTGCAGACTGTTGTTAAGAAATGTAAGGCATATTCTTGATATCCGATTGCATTTGATTTATGCATGTGTCCTAGATGATGAGGGCTACTCCAGTCACTTTGGCGAAGGAAAATGGAAGCTCACCAAAGGTTCCCTGGTTGTAGCAAAAGCAAGAAAGATGACTTTTACAGATTGCAGGCTAAAGTATACAGTGGAGTGGTGAATGCAGTTGAAGAAACCTCCACAGATGTGTGGCATCGACGGCTTGGTCATCTAAGTGAGAAGGGACTTGAGACTCTATCTAGGCACAACCTGCTTCCTTTAAAATGTACACACCTGAGATCTTGCACTCATTGTTTACATGGCAAGCATCATAAAATTTCATTTCATAAGCTTTCCTTTCATAGAAGATTGTATGTGCTAGATTTAGTTCACACTGATGTATGCTTTATGACTACAAAGATACTTGGTGGTGCACTTTATTTTGTCATCTTTATTGATGACCATTCTCGAAAGTTATGGGCCTTTGCTTTGAGATCTAAAGACCAGGTAATAGATGTCTTTAAAGAATTCCATGCCAGTGTTGAAAGGGAGGAAGGAAGAAAATTGAAATGCATCTGAGCACATAATGGTGGTGAATACCGGGATCCGTTCGAGAGATACTGCAGACAACATGGTATTAGATTGGAGAAAACTATTCCCAAGACACCTCAACAAAATGAAGTGGCAGAGAGGATGAATCGCACCATTGTTGAAAGAATCCGGTGCATGCTTTCTCATTCAAAGTTATTTAGTTCCTTTTGGGGTGAAGCTATGAGGACTGCAGTTGATTTAATTAATCTTTCTCTTTCATATGCCCTTGATGGTGATATTCCTAAGAAGGTATGGACAGGAAAATCAGTTTCCTATGATTATCTCAAAGTATTTGGATTTTGGGCCTTTGTTCATATTCCAAAAGATGAACGGTCAAAACTTGATAGCAAGTCAAAGAAATGTATTTTTCTTGGATATGGACGTGAGCAGTTTGGATATAGGCTATGGGATCCAGTAGAGAAGAAGCTGATTAGAAGCAAAGATGTAGTATTCTTTGAAGATCAAACCATTGAGGATATGAAAAATGAAAATAAGCCAAAGTCTACTACAGAATTATTTGTTGAACCTTCTCCTATGTCTCAAGCCATAGTAGATAATGATGGACAGGCTTCAGAGGATGGTGATGCAATGGATGATGAGCCTATACATGGTGACAGTGCAACAGATGAGCATAGTGAGCAGGCTCCTACACAGCAAATGGCAGAACAACAGTTGAGAAGCTCTACCAGAGAGCATCGGTCTTCTCAGAGATACCCTCCACATGAGTATGTAATGGTGACTGATGGAGGAGAGCCAGAATGCATTCAGGAGGCTATGTCACATGCACAAAAAGAAAAGTGGTTTGAAGCCATGCAAGAAGAGATGAAATCCTTGTATGAGAACTACACATTTGATCTAGTAGAGCTACTTAAGGAGAAGAGAGTACTGAAGAATAAATGGGTATTCAGACTCAAGGTAGAGGAGCACAGCTCACAACCAAGATATAAAGCAAGATTGGTTGTGAAGGGTTTCAGTCAAAAGAAAGGTATTAACTTTGAAGAGATATTTTCATCCGTGGTCAAGATGTCTTCAATACGAGTTGTACTTAGCTTGGCAGCCAGTCTGAATTTGGAGATTGAGCAGCTTGATGTGAAGACAGCATTTCTTCATGGTGATCTTGAAGAGGAAATCTATATGGAGCAGCCAGAGAGGTTTATAGCTAAAGGCAAGGAAAACCTGGTATGTAGACTGAAGAAGAGCTTATATGGTTTGAAACAAGCTCCTCGACAGTGGTACAAGAAATTTGATTCCTTCATGGTAGATTATGGGTATGACAGAACCATTTCTGATCATTGTGTTTTTATAAAGAGGTTCGGTGATGATGATTTTATTATTCTCCTGTTATATGTTGATGACATGCTGATTGTTGGTCACGATGCCAAGATGATTCAGAGCTTGAAGACTGAATTGAAAAAGTGCTTTATGCTATGAAAGACTTGGGATCAGCGAGCAGATACTCGTGACAGGAAGAATAGGAAACTATGAAACTATCCCAGGAGAAATACATAGAGAAAGTATTAGAGCGGTTCCAAATGAGCAACTCCAAGCCGGTTAGCTCTCCACTTGCAGGTCACTTCAGATTGAGTTCCAAACAGTGTCCTACTAGTAAGGAAGAAAAGGAGAAAATGCAGAACATTCCCTATGCATCCATAGTTGGCAGTTTGATGTACGCCATGATATGCACTAGACCGGATATTGCTCATGCTGTTGGTGTCGTCAGTCGATTTCTCTTTAATCCTGGGAAGGAGCATTGGACTTCAATGAAATAGATTCTCAGGTACCTCAAAGGAACTTTTAGAATATGTCTATGCTTTGGTACAGATAAACCTGTATTAGATGGATATACAGATGCAGACATGGTAGGTGATGTTGATTCTAGAAAATTCACATCGGGATACTTGATGACCTTTTCAGGAGGACCTGTCTCGTGGCAGTCCAAACTGCAAAAATGTGTTGCTCTGTCAAGTACAGAGGCAGAGTATATTGCAGTGACAGAAGCCAGCAAGGAGCTATTGTGGATGAAAAAGTTTCTCGAAGAACTTGGTCTGAAGCAAAATAAATTTATCCTGTATTGTGACAGTCAGAGCGCAATTCATCTCAACAAGAATTCGACTTTTCATTCGAGGTCGAAGCACATTGATGTGAGGCATCACTGGATACGAGATGCTTTATAGATGAAGTTGCTACAGTTGAAAAAAACTCATACAGATGATAATGCTTCAGATATGCTGACTAAGCCAGTACCTACAGAGAAGCTTACAGCCTGCAGAGCAAGTGCTGGTTTGCTGGTCCCCCCACATAGGCGTGAGGGGGAGAATTATTGTGGGTCTCGCCAATGCGTGGGGCTCGGCTTTATTAAAAGGCCCGTGGAGACATAGAGAGGGTTTTCATTTTGAGCGTGGGAGCGTGCGATAGTGGAAAGACGGAAGCGGCATCGAAAACCGAGAGAGAGAAAAAGAGGGATTTTATATTTTAATCATTCTAGCTCTTGATCGGACGGTGATTCAAAACCCAATCAAGATGAAATTTTAGTATGTTGTTCACGATAGCGAGCTCTACAAAGTGAACGGTTCGGATCGCTGTGATTCCTCTCATGTAATCAGCAAATATTTGATTCTGGTGAGATCTTTCCTGTTTTTTTCTTGTATTCCTCAGTAATATTTATATTTTATACCGAGATGATAATCATATGCTGTTTGGAGAGCCTCTAGTTTGCTAGAGAGAAAAACCTTGCTGTACCCATTATTTGATTATAGTGGAAGTTGATCTGGTTCCAGGTCCCGTGATTTTTACCTCCACATTGGAGGGTTTTCCACATAAATCCAGTTTTCTTGTGCTTGGTTTGATTTGCTTTTGCTGGATTGATATTGTTGAGTTATTACCTGTTTCAATTAGCACACAGGGGTTAAAATTTATTCTGGATTGAATTATTTATGATCGTGCTTTAACCCCAACACATCCCATGGTCAAGTTTCTAAATAGGGTGTCATAACCTCGTTTACACAATATTATAATATTTTCATCATTGAAAAATTTTTAATGATGAAAATGCATCTCAATTTTATAATATAATGCGAACAGGATTATGATACTCTGGCCATAGAGATGTCATAATCTAAGCCACGGGATGTTATAATCCAAGCCAATAGGTATTATAATTTTTTTATAAGAAAGGGATATTTTTGTTATTCAAAATTTTTAACAAAAATGTAACATTATAGGCATTAAATATATATTAAAAAGCAAGGCATATATTATGCCATGTATTTTTTCTCTACCGAAAATGATGTACGAAGAATTTATCATACAAACATTACTCAAAAGATACACAAATTAACCATTTAAGAAGCTTCGAGGGCTATCTTATGGGCACTCTTTTCTTCCTTCCATAATTCAAAGTGCATGGCAAACTCAGTAGTTAACAAATTTGACTGCAATGATCTCGAATTAAATTGTTTCCAGTCTTCCATAAAACCACAAAACAGTCATGCAAAAAGAGTCTTATCATCCATGAAACTGTTCTTTAGACTACAGAATCAACCAATAAAGGGTGGTACAGAAGCAACCTCGACTTCCAAAGGAGATAAACCAAGTCTTGAGAGGGTGTAGCCAATAAATAGATGTTAACACCATTGACGGATGGTTGCCACAGGAAGGACATAAAGGGTCAAAGAGGGCACTCTCTTTTGCAATTCTTGGTTTACTCGAAAGTGCACCAATATATTGACAAATGTTGCTGGTTAGAAGCAGCAGCTTGATATAAAAATCACTGACAAGAAGCTTGTATCCTGATTTTGTTAGAAGGAGCCCAAATTAAATGATCTTTGGCTCTGGAGGATGGATTGATAGGTAAATAATTTGTTGTGCTACGTTAGTATCAAAAATTTCCTTGAGAATATTTGTATATCTTGTAATTGGGCTGCCTAAAAAAATATCTGAAACTTTAGTCACATTTAGAGGAAGATCAGTAGGCTTGTTAGCCTCCCAATTAGATTGACTAATACCAATAAACCATCACACATTTGATAAATAAAAGGGTCTCAGATTCATGATAGAATTCCAATATCTATGAAGCTCAATGTCTTATGGTTTGCTTCCCAAAAGGGTGAGATTGGGAAATGATATGGCATGAAATGGTGAAGACAAGTAGTTTAAAAAATATAAATTTAAACATTGCAAGTAGTTTAAAAAAATATAAATTCAAAAATCAAATTTTTGTGGGAGGGAAGATGATTACAATATATTTGAGTATAGATAAGGAAGGAGGTTATGAAAATCCCTCGATTTCCTCCTCCAAATCATGATGGATATGGACTCCCTACTCTATATAAACATGGCCAAAAGGATCTTAGAGGACAAGCTCGGAAAGGAGAAAAAACTCATAGCCTAAGATCTTTTGAAGAGAGAAGCTCTCAAGCCCTCGTACATCATTCTGCTCTTTTCTTGTAGATCAACAGATCTAGGAGATGTTGAGGTCAAAATGATGTTAGAGGCTAAGTTCCCAAAGGTCGAGCCTTTGAAGCCGAGCTCCATAAAGCCAAAATCTAAGAAGCTAACCTCTCGATGATCCTATTGTGAGAGGCTCTTAAGCACCTATCCATCATTATAGTTTTCTCTCTTTCTTGCAGATCTAGAAGCTTATAAAGAGCAAAGACCAAGGTGAAAACCAAGCTCTCTAAGCTAAACTTTTAAAGACCAAGCTGACCTCCTAAGGGTTGATCTTACGAGACCAATTTCTAAAGGTTGATCCCTCAAAGTCAATCCCCAAAGGCCAATCTCCCAGGGCCAATCCTTAAAAGTCAATGTCTAAAGGACAATCTCTTGATGATGATTTTCAAATGCTAATCTCCCAAGACCAATCTCTAAAGGTCGATCTCTTGAGGCCGATTCTCAAAGGCTAATCTTCAAAGGTCGATCTCTTGATGCTGATCTCCAAAAGTCAAACTCTCGATGCCAATCTCTAAAAGCTGATATCCCAAGGTTGATCTCTAAAGATTGATCTCTCGAGGCTAATCCCTTAAGGCGAATCTTCCAAAGTTGATCTTTTAAGGCTGATCTTATGATGTCGATCTCCTGAGGTTGATCTCTAAAGGCCGATCTCTTGAGGCCAATCCCCAAAGGCTAATTTCCAAAAGTTAATCTCTCGAGGCCAATCTTCAAAAGCTGATCTCTCGAGATCGATTGTCCAAAAGCCAAGTACTAAAAGTTGAACTCCTAAAGGCTAAGTACCTGAAAGTTAAGTTTCAAAGAGTCAAATTTCTAAAGGTTGATCATAATGCCAATATGAGAAGGCCAAAGTAAAAAGATCAAGATAAAGGCCGACAAACATCAAGCTAAGCAAAACAAGGTAACATTTACACTATTCTATTTCTCTATTATATTTCATTTTTATATTATTTTTTCAAAGTCCAATCTGACTTAAGCATCAGAGGGTTCAATCAAAGCCTGTCCAATGAGCTTCACTCTTCTTTGTTGTGCATGTAGATCTACAGCCCTCCAAGAAAGATTGGAGCCCTATTTTCTACCATCACAAGTCGAGCGGATCAATTAATACCCTTTAGGCCATCTTAGTAAAGCCAGATTTTGGCAACAATAAATTGTCACCGTCTACGGGATATGAGAATGTTGTCCATCTTTATTTATTGGACTAAGCATCTTCGACGACGATGTCAATGTCGATGCCTTGTCAAGCATCTTAGCAGCCAATCCCTCTTCTATGGCCACACCCTTGAGCACTTCCTCTTCTCTACGTAGGATGCACATCCCGGGAGATTGGGCAATGCATCTTGGGAGACCATGAAGCAAGTCTTGGGGGGGCCATTTTTTTATACCATTTAAGAGACAAGCACCAAGCATGCAGGATGCAATGCACTCCTCATTTGAGCATGAGTTAAGCAAAACTAACCTTGGCCAAGTAGTATTCCTTATCCCTGAATGAGCTGAATGGAGGTTGATCTTAATGACAAAGGGGCTAACCCTCCAGGGACCTCTTAAGATGGTCAACTAGCATTCCTCATCCTCGAACAAGTAGAACGGAGGCTAATTTTGACAATAAAGGGGCTAACTCTCCAAGGATCCCTCAGCTCGGCCAACTGACATTCTTATCCATAGTGTTGCCCAGCAAAGCAACCGAAGAGGGGGAGGTGAATTGGGTTTTAAAAACTTTTTGAATGAATTTAAATTAGGTGCTAGTGTATTTTCAAAGTGTTTGTGTGCTCAATAATAATATGTAGCAGAAGTAATGAAGTAGATGCAGAAAGAGTAATAATAAGCAATCACAAACATAGAAATTTTTAGTGGTTCGGTGCACTCTAAGTACCTACATCCACTCTCCAAGTATCCCTTGAGAATTTTACTATAATTCTCAAAGATTACAGCCAACTTGTTTTAACCGAGCTCATAAGTCAAACCCTTGTTGGTTTTGTCACTTAGGCTCACCAACAACCTAGTTGGTTTTGTCACTCAGGCTCACCAACAACCTAGTTGGTTTTTTATACAAGGCTAACCAATAATCTCAGTTGGTTTTCACACAAGCTCACCAACAAACATTGTTGATTTTTCATATAAGGCTAACCAACAACCTCGGTTTTCATACAGGCTCACCAACAAACCTTGTTGGTTTTTCACACAAGACTAACCAACAATCTCAATTGGTTTTCACACAGGCTCACCAACAAACCTTACTGGTTTTTACACAACATTAACCAACAACCTCAATTGGTTTTCATACAAAAGCTCACCAACAAATCTCAATTGGTTTTTACACAAAGGCTCACCAATAACTTCTATACTAGTTTCAATCACCTAGAAACCAGTAATAACAAAAACTCAAGTACAAGAGTGAGAATACAAAAAGCTTTCTAAATGAAAGTTAATATATCGATGAAGCTCTTGAATGTCGTTGAAAAACTTATCTTCAAGTTGTTGAAGCCTCAAATAGTGCTTGAAGATGTGGACTGAATGCTCTTTCTGAAATTTGAGTGCTTGAAGGCTCAACTCTCTCAAAAATACTGAATCCTTAAGGTATATGCAATTAGTTCTTCAATGAGTGCTTCCTTTTTGTGTTTGGTGAAGTTTAAATACCTTTCTAATCCTTAAAAATCCGTTTATAACTATTGGAGAGGAAAAACTAGCCATTAGACATAAAATGGAAAAGTTTTGTACTTCAAAAAACTAGCCATTACTATGCTGTCATACCTGCAAGTATCGATATTTCAGTCCATGAGTCGATGCATGAGTCAACACTTTATCTCCATGAGTCGATACTTGACCAAACTCCTGAAATCAGTATATTCTGTATTCTGTTTGGTCTCAGGCCTTAAGTCGACATATAAATCGATACTTGAGTGAATACTTGGCTGTTCATGAGTCGACACTTTTGCATGCCGGCTGAAACTTTCTCTACGTATCAGTTCAAGCCTCTGTGAGTTGACACCTGAGTTGACACTTGACTAAAACAGTATTGAAACTTGTCCAAACTAAAATTTTGAGCTCTTCAAAGTCTTTCTCATGTTCCAAAGTCCATGTAGCTTGAAAATTCATGATCTTAAGTGACTTCTTTAACTAAATGACAAGAATTTTGATCTTATAATACAAACTAACCTTGATGAGTACCTAAATCTAATGAACACACTTTTAACACATAATTAGTACTCATATATATTTAAGTAGTTTGTTATTCATCAAAATCAAGACAGGAGTAAATAATCTTTCACTTTTTGATGATAACAAAATCTTTAAATATATAAACATGGTAAGCTTAAAAGATTAGCAATAAGTATCAGAGTAAATAAGATAAAGATAGAGCTTCCCCTTAAAATATGATCTGAAAATATTTTTCAAATTTTCAAATATGGCTCAGATGATTTTTTCAAATTTTTTAAATTTTCAAATATGGCTTAGATGAATTAGCATTTCTCAAAAATATCTCCAAAAAGTTTAGAAATCTCCTTCTTTGATTCTTTCTCACCCTTATTCTTCCATCTATGTTTATTATTTATTACTTTCTTCTTCCCTTTTTTGCCATCATAGAAGAAATAAATCTTATCTTTGTGGATGCTCCCCTGAATGTTACTCCCCCTGAGTACATGCATACAGTGAGGAACAAGATGGACAAGTGAGAGAAGCATGAGGGATATAGATATCATTTCATAGATCAAATAGATACAAGATAGCCAAAGTATAAACTGCATATCATAAGTCACAAAACATGTCATCACAAAGTATAATATCCCAAAATTGAGAGAAAACATGTCATCACAAAGTATAATATCTGATACAACATCACAAAACATGTCATCACAAAGTATAATATCCCAAAATGCATAAGTCATCAAAAGATATATCATCAAAAATTGAGAGAAAACTATTCAAAAGGATCTATAACTCCTCTTATAGTAATGAAAAAACCCATTCAATCCCAGCCGTGACACAGCATCGCCCCTGCTTGGTTGACGTGGCCATGAGCTTCATGTGGCATCCCCAGGCCTCCCACCCAAATAAAATAACAGGGCATCCATCTTTGCTGCTCTTTATTTTACCTTGGATCGGAGGAGCGGGCGAGGAAAGAAGAGACGCGGGAGACGAGGAGAGATAGCAGGAGGTCCATCCGATCGCGACCCTCGTCAGTCCGGCTATCCGTCCTCCTCCCGGCACAAGTCGGTCGAATCGGTTTGGCCAGAGCACTTCGTCAACGAAATATTCCCCCATGACTGGTCGAAATGTACATGGGGAAAGCGCACAACCACAGGTTGAACTGGGAAGCCATGAATGAATGCACCAAGTTGAAATGAAGTAAGAAACCTTCCATTTGTAGTGGTTCCCTCAGGAAACAGTAAAACGCGTGGAAAACCATTTCATGAAGCCTTTCTCTTTATTTCACTAACAGCATGCTTTCTTGATGGTGCTGAGAACCTATCAACATTATATAACCTGCGTGGCTCTGATAGTAGTTCCAACAAAGGGCAAGGCATCACGTGACTTAGAAGCAACAATAGTTGGAAATAGTTCATAGAAAAAGAATATGGGCTCTATGCATGAGATATGATTAGCAACAACTATCGGTGCAACCTCACGCGATGCAGGCCTTCCTTTTCGCTTAATCCAGTGATAGCCGAAGGTGAAGAGGATGCAAGCACAGATCCTGGTGATCCACATGATTCGGCGATGGACTTCGATGGGAGGCTTGCCTCGGCCCCCGCGATGGCCATTTTCCAAGCTTCTCAGCCGCGGTGTCCTCCCCAGCGTGGAGTCCCGCCTCGGCTGTCTTGGCTTCGCCCATGAGGCCGGCCACGTCCAGCTTGCCTGGAGCCTCCGTCCACCTCGGGCATGCTTCGACGGGAGGCCCGCCTCGGCCCCTACGACGGCCATTTTCCAAGCTTCTCAGCCGCGGTGTCCTCCCCAGCGTGGAGTCCCGCCTCGGCCATCTTGGCTTCGCCCACAAGGCCGGCCACGCCCGGCTCACCTGGAGACTCCATCCACCTCGGGCATGCTCCGATGGGAGGCCCACCTCGGCCCCTGCGACGACCATTTTCCAAGCTTCTCAGTCACGGTGTCCTCCCCAGCATGGAGTCCCGCCTCGGGCCATCTTGGCTTCGCACACGAGGCCGGCCATGCCCGGCTCGCCTGGAGCCTCCGTCCACCTCGGGCATGCTCCGACAGGAGGCCCACCTCGGCCCCTGCGACGGCCATTTTCCAAGCTTCTCAGCCATGGTGTCCTCCCCAGCGTGGAGTCCCGCCTCGGTCGGCTTGGCTTCGCCCACGAGGCCGGCCACATTCGGCTCGCCTGGAGTCCCCGTCCACCTCGGGCACGTTCAGCATGGCTAGCACATCACCAGGGAGCAGCACGCCTGAGACCCTCCATAGCCGGTTCGGCACCTCGAGCGTGCCTGCCTCGTCTCCCATGTTGGCATGGCCAAGGAGCAACATGACGACGGTGGATCTGACGCCGAAAGAGCGGCATCCGGTGGCACCGGTAATGGTCCCATCGTGGGGATGTGCCTCGTCACCGGTCGGGTCACCACCGTCTTCGTCGACTGGTCAATGCCCCACTGACCCTCGCCCACCATGCAGGAGTTGTCCACGAAGCCACCACTGGAACGCCTTCCAGGTGTCCTTCATAGATTGCACTACGGACTAAGGTGGATAGATAGCAGCAAGGGACGTGACCGTGGCACTATGTGAGTGTGGGTTGGGGATGGGATGCATCAAGAAAATGAACGAGTGGAAGGTCCTCCTAACGACCACGCCATCCATCGCACGGACACCTCCATTAGAAAAAACCCCTTCGGCTCCATCAGGTACCCTTTTTGGGATGGTTTCAACCTGCCATGCTTAGTAAGCAATCTAAGAAGCGAGATAAATTGAATTTCTAAAATTATTTATAAATATATGTAACTATTTAATAATCAATTCAAATACTAGTAAGATAAAAGTGTTGTGTGCTCTTAAAGAGTATGCAGCGGGAATTTAAATGTAATGGAAATAAGAGAGGAGACAATCAACCATAAATACAAGCAAGTATAGTGGTTCAGTGCACTCCAAGACACCTACATCCATTTTCCAAGGTCCACTCGGAAATTCACTATAATCACTCTCGATTATAGCCGATTAGTTTTCCGGGCTTGCTAATCAAAACCCCTTTTGATTTTCACTAGGTTCACTAAAAGAAACCTCTTGGTTTTCAAAGGCTAACCAAAAACCTTCTTGATTTTATTCTTAGACTCATCAAAAACCTTGATACAACAACGTAATAATGAAAGTAAAGAATACAATCAAGCTTTCTAAATAAAAGCTGTTATCTCTTTGAAGCTTGTTGAAGATGCTTGTCTTCAATTCAATGAAGCCTCGATCAATGCTTAAAAGTGGTTGGACTTGAATGCTCTTGATTGCTTTGAATGCTTGGAGGCTTCTTTTGCTTGAAAGTGGTTGCTCTCAATGAATTTGAGTGAATGCATTTATTTTTCTTTTTTTTTTTCTCTTCCTCTTTCTATTTTTTTATGTTCCACTTGAATTTAATTCACTTAAATACCATCCCGAGGTTTAAATGATGGTTTATGATCGTTGGAGAGGTGGAACTAGCCGTTGAGGGCTAAAAGGGTCAAGTTCTACATTTGAAAAACTAGCTGTTACTGTTTCCAGAATTTAATGTCGACACTTCAGGCTGTGAGTCGACACTTAGGATCGACACTTAAATTTCATGAGTCGACACCTAGTTCAAAATTCTACTTTGAAGCTTTCTAGAAATCTCAAGCGAGTCGACACTTCATCTGGTGAGTCAATACTTGAGTCGATACCTGAGTTGCATGAGTCAACACCTAAGGCAAATCTTGAAATTCAACATGTTCTGTAAAAATCTGTCTCAGGCTTTGAGTTAATCTTTGAGTCGACACTTAGGATCGACACTTGTGTAGCATGAGTCGATCCTTCAACCATGCCATTTGAAACTCTTTTCTGCATACCGGCTTGAGTCAACACTTGCACTATCATGAGTCGATACTTGAATTGTGAGTCGACACTTGCTGAAACTTTTTCAAAATTCGATTGAACTCTGCTGAATCTTCTTTGAACTTGACTCTTAAATCCTTTCAAGCAATTCTCAAATACTTAAGTCCATCAATCTTTAATGTTTCATTCATAGAAAGGGCTTCTTCAAACGTTTGACAAGCAATTCAATTCAGCCAACTTGATGAGTACCTTTTTCTAATAAAAACATACTTTAAAAAACTGTTAGTACTCAAATATACTTAAGCATTTTGTTAATTATCAAAATCAATAATGGAGTTAATAATCTCCTCTTTTTTGATGATGATAAAATCTTTAAGTATACTTCATATAAGAAGTTTAAAAGATTTTCAATGAGTATATAGCTTTGTGTAATATGTATCAGAGTAAAGGAAAAGTAGAAGCTAGAGTCTGAAGTTAAGTTATTGAAAACTAGGACTCATTTGAATTGAATTTTAAGCTATAAAGGAATATCATAGCTAAAATTGCATGTACCATGATACTCTAAATGTGTATCAGAATTAAAGCATATTTTGATGAAAAGAATTTTAACATAAAAACATAATGAGTGAAACTAACAGGAAAATCTTTGAACAAGAGATTGAAGAGTATAAATACTCTCCCTCAAAAGATGATTTGAAAAATTAATTTTCAAAGAGTTTTCAAGAAATTTCAACTTACGAAGAAAATTCCTTTTCTTTTAAATTACTCCCCCTCACTCATTGCTCTTATCTTTATTAAAATTAAGTTCTATGATACCATTTACCATTTACCATTTTAGCATAATTCTATCATAATTCTCATTATCTACTTATTTTACTTTCACTTATCTCTCCCTTATATCTCTCCTATCTCTCATTTATCTCTTCCCCTTTTTGTCAACATCAAAAAGGTTAAAAGGATAGAACAAAGATGCAATAAAAGAGACTATAACAAATTCAAGAAATAGTGACAACATCAGAAACTGAAAGAGATAATATTTATAAACAAGCATTGATATAATAATTTCATTCATTAATACCAAATTTCATACATTGAAACAAAATTTTATACATTGATACAATATGGTAAACAAGCATAGATACATACAAATAGTGCTGAAATGTAAGTTAACTAACATAGAGACTATCTTACTGAGAACTCTCTTCATCAGAGGATCCAATTTCAATCAGTTTAGTATCTCTAGAAGGACAGGATCACAGCCACATCGGTTGAAGATCAGAGAGTCTGGTCTGGATAGGTCTCGATATGTCACGACGGTCTCGTCCTTTGTGTTTGACATATGCTCTGCCTTTGGCTGGTGTAGAAGAGGTGGAGACAATATTAGTAGCAGGAACAACACTGATCAGAGTAGCTGAATCAAAAGATAGTCCAGGGGTATAGTCAAAGATGGGATCGGAATCAAGATGGTGGAAATTAAGGGTATAAAATCCCAGTTCCCGGGTAAGGAAAGATGTATGTATAGATGAAGAATGTATGACTGGTGTATCAGAAGATGGAATGATAGATATAGGTGCAAGAATGGAAGTAGAATATAGATCAGATCTGGAAGGTGAGGTGGATAAAATCAGAGTCTGAAAATATGATCGGGAAGGATCGAGAATGGGGCTCCTAGGGACATCTGCTGCTGCGTCTAGCTTTGGCTCCATCATAAAATCTATAGTATCGAACTCTGTAGAGTCAGTCTGATCATCTGCCATATCTAGTCCTGGAGCTGATGGTGCTGGAGGTGGATCTGATGTAGATAAAGGTGGAGGAGCTCTGCTCGATGAAGATCTCGCCAATGCAGATAAAATAACAGAGATGCCATCACTCAATCCTCGATGGCTCTCCCTCATCTCCATATGCATCTAGTGAACTCGCTATCTAATAACCATAATCTCAGTCTCTATGCGAGTGACCCTGTTCTCTAAGCTATCTCCACTACCCGGTATCTCTATATGTGTAGGGGTGGCTAGCTTGGTCTAAGGAGTAAGCTTTGGCTGAGTCGTAGGCTCGGGCTGTGCCTTTGGAATCTCTCTGTGTAGCTTAGATGGCCTGGCCTCTCCAGCAAAAATATGCTCCAC
Source organism: Areca catechu (assembly GCA_021397845.1). Taxonomy (NCBI): domain Eukaryota; kingdom Viridiplantae; phylum Streptophyta; class Magnoliopsida; order Arecales; family Arecaceae; genus Areca; species Areca catechu. The sequence goes on from CM038051.1 coordinate 189,164,934, forward strand.
CTCTGCTGCCTCATCATCTGCATCGGTGGCCTGACCGGATATATGTCGTCTCCACTGGCCTCTGACTAGATGATCCCTCATCCGATGAAGTGATCTGATATTATAGATGTCTGTATGCAATAACTGTCTGTAGGGCTTGAATAGTATGGTCAATTTCATCTTGTAGGGCAAACAAAGTCTCCGGCTGGTCGATGCCTCTGTCAACTGATGAACCATAAGCACTGGGAGGCATTCCGGAGTCTACTGTATCAGAGATACCATAACCAATAACTCGTGCTCTGTGATGAAATCAAAGTGTCTGGTCTTCGGTAGAAGAATCCGAGCTACAATATGGTGCAGCAACCTTATCTCAAGTAAGAGTCTCGAGGCAACAATTGTGGCTCCCTCAGGTATAATGTCTATCTCGAAAATGCACTAGAGTCCACTGATCCTATCCGCTAGAGCATCCACCACTGATCCTCTCATAGGAATATTCCATGCTCGGCTCAAAATCTCAGCAGATACAGGAACCTCTCTGCCATGAACCCATGCCACCCAACCATCACTACCTCTGGCAAGAGATCCATAGAACTCCCTTATCAAGCTAGGATAAAATCTCTCAGATAGTGAGCAAAAATGTGCAAGACCTGCATCCCTCAGCCACTGACCGATCTTGAAGTGCTGCTGGTCTCAGAAATCAAAATCTACTTGACGACCACCAACGATAGTCTTTGAGCTCATCCTATCTGCTGCTGAAACATCTGGTCTGATAGGGACTCCAGGCATATCCTCATGCTCATCGGTTATTCTATCCTCATGTCTAGCCTTCGTTCTTCATTCTTCCTCCTGAACGGAAGGTCGAGGCCTTTAGACAACTTGCTTTCTAGTCCCATTCCAAAGAATCAAGGGAAAGAAGCAAATACGAGAAGAAATCTAGGATTTCTATGATAAAAAATAGTGAAGAACGGATGAAGAACAGTAAGAAATCGAAAAGAAATTGTTCCAAACAAAGAATTGGGCGGTTGAAACTGAGATTAGAGGGAAGGAGGTGTTGGATTGCAGTTAGAGGGTGAGTCGGCTCAAATTTGGAAATAAAAACTCGAAGAAAACACTTTGTTTTCCTTATTTTATCTCGGTTCACTGCCGGCCAAGTGTCGACTCACGACTGCAGGTCAAGTGTCAACACTTGCAGGTGTCGACTCTTCAAAGTATCGACACTTCGACTTAAAACTGAAAAAATGGAAAAAAAAGTAATAAGTAAATTAGGGCTTGATTCAAGGGTTTAAGAGAGATTAAACATGATTCACAGGTAATTTTGATCAATCAAGCATTAAGGATTATAAAAAGATGAAAATTTTTAAACAAAAGGGTTGATGCCCCCCTAACTCTCTTCTAATCATACTAAACTGATCCTCTTGGAGAGGTTTAGTCAAAATATCATCTAGTTGCATTTCAGTACAAACAAATTCAAGTATTATATCATTATTTTCAATATGATCTCTAATAAAATGATGCCTAATTTTAATGTGTTTACTTCTAGAATGTTGAACAGGATTTTTGGTTAAATTTATAGCATTAGAATTATCACATCTTATGGGTGTCTTAGTTAATTTGATTCTAAAATCTTCAAGTTGTTGCTTAATTCATAAGATTTGAGCACAACAACTTCCTGCTGCAATATACTCAGCCTCAGCTATGGATAGTGCAATTGAAGTTTGTTTCTTGCTAAATCAAGAGATTAAGTTAACTCCAAGAAATTGGCAAGTTCCACTTGTGCCTTTTCTATCTAACTTACACCCAGCAAAGTCAGCATTTGAATAACCAATCAAATCAATAGATGAATCTCTAAAATACCACAAACCAATATCAATTGAGCTAAATAGATATCTAAGTATGCGTTTAATAGCCAATAAATGAGATTCTTTAGGAGCATACTGATATCTAGTATACATACAAATACTAAACATGATATCTGGTCTACTAGCAGTCAAATATAGTAAAGAGCCTATGATATCTCTATATAATTTTTGATCAACAACTTTACTATGCTCATCTTTATCAAGTTTACAAGAGGGGCTCATAGGTGTACCTATTGGTCTGGTAGTCTCCATTCCAAACTTCTTTAAGATTTTTCTTATATACTTAGCTTGGTTGATGAAGATCCCTTCTTTGGTTTGCTTGATTTGGAGTTCGAGAAAAAAGTTAAGCTCACCCATCATACTCATCTTGAACTTATCCTGCATAAGCTTGGCAAACTCTTGACAAAGAATTTCATTAGTAGTACCGAAAATAATGTCATCAATATAAATTTGTACTACTAAAAGATTATCATCTTTTCTTTTCAGAAATAAGGTAGTGTTAACATGACCTCTAGAGAATTCATTTTTAATCAGGAATTTACTCAGTCTTTCATACCATACTCGAGATGCTTGCTTTAAACCATAAAGTATCTTGTGTAGTTTGAAAACATGATCAAGATGTGCATGATTTTCAAATATAGGAGGTTGTTCAACAAACACTTGTTCACCAATAAAATTATTTAGAAAAGTACTTTTAACATCTATTTGCAATAATTTGAAATTCATAAAACAAGCAAATGCTAAAAGTAATCTAATGGCTTCAAGTCTAGCTACAGGTGCAAAGGTTTCATCAAAACCAATACATTCTTCTTGATTATAACTTTTAGCTACCAGCCTAGCCTTGTTTCTAGTAACTATATCATTTTCATCTAGTTTATTCTTATATACCCATTTTGAGTCAATAACTGAAACATTAGATGGTCTTTATTTTAGTATCCAAACTTTATTTCTTTCAAACTGATTCAATTTTTCTTACATTGCATTAATACAATTAGGATCTTTTTCAGCTTCTTCAATGTATTTTGGTTCAATTTGAGAAATAAAAGTAATATAGTCATATTCATTTCTAATGGAAGATCTTGTTCTTACCCCTTTTGATGGATCACCTAGGATTAACTCCTTAAAGTGTCCATGAGCATACCTCCACTCCTTGGGTAGATCTTGATGCTTTGGTGTGGATTGTATGTCTTCTTCTCTTCCTTCTGGTCTTGATCTTCTTCATTTTCTTGGAAGGGTTGATCATCCAAGGTAAGCTTCTTTAATCCTTCAACACCTGTACATGCATCAGAAGTATCCTCTTTTCTAGAGGATTTGTCAGCAGATTCTTTAATACTACATGTACAGATTCCTCTACTACTAAAGTTCTCTTATTAAAGACTCTGTATGCCCTGCTAGATGTAAAGTATCCTAAGAAGATACCTTTATCAGACTTGGCATCAAATTTACCTAAGTTATCTTTACCATTGTTCATAATAAAGCATTGACAATCGAAAACTCGAAAGTATATTAAAGTAGGTTTTCTTTATTTCCAAAGCTCATATAGAGTTTTCTTTAAAATAGGTCGAATTAAAAAACGGTTTAAAATGTAACAAGCTGTATTCACTACTTTAGCCCAAAAATATCTCAGCAAATCATTTTCACAAAGCATTATGCATGCCATTTCTTCTAAAATGAGAATTTTCCTTTTTACCACCCCATTTTATTGAGATATTTTAGGTGTAAAAAAATTATGTTCAATTTCTTTTTCATTACAAAAATTTTTAAATTCTTGATTTTCAAATTCAGAATCATGGTCACTACGAATACAAATAACTGAAGTACCTTTTTTATTGAAAACTTTTTGATAAAACTTAACAAAAGCTAAAAATGATTTGTCTTTGTGAGCTAAAAATAGAATCTATGTAAATCAAGAAAAGTCATCCATTATAACTAATCCATATCTCTTGCCTCCTAGGCTAGATGTCCTAGTTCATCCAAAAAGACCCATATGGAGTAGCTTTAATGGCCTAGAAGTTGAAACAAAATCTTTAGGTTTGAAAGATGTTTTTACTTATTTTCCAAATTGACATGCTTCATAAATTTTATTTTTCTCAAAACTAAGTTTTGGTAAAACTCTTACTAAATCCTTTTTATATAATTTAGAAAGTAAATACATGCTAGCATGTCCTAATCTATGATGCCAAAGTAAGCTAGTCTCATTAATAGTGGAATTCATTACAACTAGGCATTCACCACTAGGCAAAGATAGATTATCCAAATCAACAAGATAAATGTTACTGTTGCCGCCTACACCGCCATGGCCTGCGGCTTAAAGATGGTGCCGGATGCTGACCTCGTTACCCGGAATCTTGCTCGCATGCTCGAACCTGTAAAAAAGAAGAGACCCAGGCCGGGGATCCCGACGGGGGCACTCCGACAGTCAAGTCAGTGGATGATTTAGGGGAACAGATCCTCCACGGTGGATCCTTGGTCGGACTCCATGCTAGAAGGAGGTTTAGCTTTCAAAGGAAAGAGTAGAGTGGGAATGGCAGTGGTGGAGGAGAGCTTGAGCTGTGGTGGCTATGTTCGTCAAGACTCTTTTGGTGAGTTCTCCGGTAGCCTCAGAGTGCTCTCTCTTTCTCGCTCTCCTCTCGCTTGCCTTTGCTTTACTTACCTTTTTCGAAGGCCCTTGGAACTTTCTTTTAGGCCATGGATCCTCTCATCTACCCACCTCAGGTTCTCCTCCCCTGCAGGTGCTTGAAGGTCAATGACCGGCAATGTGCCGTGCGGCGTGCCCTAGTCCCCCCTCCCTTCATGGTAGGGAGTTATATCATAGGTTCTGACTTCCCGGTTGGTTGCTCCACTTTGAAAAATTTGGCAGGACCTCGATCTGGGGGTAGCCACCCCCATATTTGAATCCCCTAGCATGGCTTTCTTCTTTTGGATGGTGCAAACGGTCGGCCAGGGAGTGCAGCATCTTGATTGGAGTGCTCTTTCCTATTCGGTGTAAACAATGATGGAAGAGATCCTGGCACCCTGGGGGGTGCCCCCTGTAGGCCTTGGGTGGCATGCCACCACTAGAGGGATGCAGTGGTATCTCCTTCTCTCTGCCTTAGGATTTTGAGGTGCGGTGGGCCCTGGCCACTTGGATAGCTTTGGGTCAGTGGACTTCTCTGTTGAAGAGTACTTGGCTTGAAGGGAGGGAGCTCGACTTTGATCGAGGTGGGCTCGACCTCGAGGGAGCCATCCGGCGAAGGAGCTCGAAGAGAGGGAGCTCGACTTCGGTCGAGGTGGGTTCGACCTCGAGGGAGCCACCCAGCGAAGGAGCTCAAAGAGAGGGAGCTCGACTTCAACCGAGGTGGGCTCAACCTCGAGGGAGCTGCCCGGTGAAGGAGCTTGAAGAGAGGGAGCTCGACTTCGATCGAGGAAGGATCGACCTCGAGGGAGCCACCCAGTGAAGGAGCTCGAAGAGAGGGAGCTCAACTTCGATCGAGGTGGGCTCTACCATGAGGGAGCCATCCGACGAAGGAGCTCGAGGAGAGGAGTTGAAGTAGCAATATGTGCCAGCATGGCTGCCAACTAGATTCGACCTCGAGGGAGGCCCCCATGAACATTTTGAGGTAGCCCCTCCTTATCAGATCTTCAATCTCTCTTTTGAGGTGGTGGTATTCCTCGATATCATGGCCGTGGTCATGGTGAAACTGGCAGTACTTCATTTTGTCATGACCGTTGGATGGCCTCAGTGGGGGAGGGCGGCGTAAGTAGTGCTCGCCCTCAATTTCCATGAGGATCTTCAACCTCGAGGTGAGGAGAGGTGTGTATCTTTCCTCTAGGATGGGGAGTTCTTCAGCTTCGGCCCTAGTCAGAAGTTCGAGGTTGGTCCGGGCCTCCGCATCTCGGACGTCTCTCCCAGAGGTTGCTTCTTCAGTGGCTTCCAGTCCAATTCTCTCCTGGTGCAGTCCACCTCCTCGACATCGATGTATTTATGAACACGAAGGAGGAGGTCAGAGTACATCTTCAATGGCTTCTTATCCAGGGAGTAGGTTAGATGGGAGGTCCTGAGCCCTCTCTTCAATGCCAACATGGTGACAGACTCGTCCAGGTTATAGATCTCCAGTGCGGCAACTTTGAAGTAGGTCACATAGTCCTGCAAGGATTCGTGGTCCTATTGCCTGATGGAGAAAAGACTGTCCACTTCTCGTGGCACCTTCCAACAGGTGTCGAAATGAGCCACAAATCTCCTTTTCAGCTGTGCAAAGGAGTTAATGTTTTCAGGCTTAAGATGGATAAACCAGATCCGAGTGACCTTCTGAAAAGTGGCCGAGAAGGTGATGCAGAGAAGGGTGTCGGTCATCCCTTGGACTCTCATGAGAGCCTTGTAGCTCTTGAGGTGGTCCAGGGGGTCGGTGGTCCCATCATAGGGATCCACCTGGGGCATACAGAACCAACTCAAAATTGACTCCTCTTGGATTTCTCGGGAGAAGAGGGATGGTGTCATGGCCCACTGGCTCACGGGAGGAGCCCTGCAAGTTTGCAAACTAGCGAGATAGTTCTGCCAGCTTACGCTCTTGTTTCTCCAGGCACTTTTCGGTCATGCGCCTGATGGCCTTGTCGGCGGAGCTTTCCATCAAGGCCATCGGAGGAGATGAAGATGACAACTGAGGGTGGTCATGATGGGGAGCCTTGCCTCGATGGCTTCGGTGGTGCTTAGCAGCGACGCGCTCGAAGACCGAAGACTGGTTCTCCCGGTCAACTGACCCAGTCCACTGTCTCTTCACCGGGGTCCGGTGGCTTCCCCGGGGGTCGGTCGCGGCCCGCAGTAGTGACGGCCTCCCTTGAAAGGAGCACAGGCTATTGCGGGGTAAGGCGGCTTTGTCCGTTGCCGTTGGTGGGTGGCCAAGGACTGGTGCTGATGCTGTAGCTGTCGCACTACCACAGTCAGAACCTGCATCTACTAGGCAAGCATGGCTAGCTGGACATCCACCGGAGGCGGTTGCGGTGGAGCGGGGGGTCCCTCTCCGGATTGTGTTGGCCCCCGTGAGAAGGAGGTTCTCCTTCACGGCTGGTGGAGACCTTCCGTGCGCATGTCACCACCATGCTTTGGGTGGAGTTGTTTGCGAGGGGATTGGCTTGAAGCAGACTACGTCCTGCCCCCCTTCCAGGCATGATAATTTGTTGCCACCTACACCGCCATGGCTTGCAACTCAAAGATGGTGCTGGACGCCGATGTCGTTACCCGGAATCCAGCTTGCGGTGTCCGGACCTGCAAAAAAGACGAGACTCGGGCCAGGGATCCCAACGGGGGCACTCCGACGGTCAAGTTAGTGGGTGATTTAGGAAAATAGATTCTCCATGGTGGATCCTTGGCCAGACTCCATGCTAGGAGGAGGTTTACCTTTCAAAGGAAAGGTAGAGTGGGAACAATAGTGGTGGAGGAGAGCTTGAGCTGTGGTGGCCGTGTCCGTTGAGACTATTTCAGCGAGTTCTCCAGTAGCCTCAGAGTGCTTTCTCTTTCTCTCTCTCCTCTCGCTTGCCTTTGCTTTTCTTATCTTGTTCGAAAGCCCTTGGAACTTCCTTTTAGGCCATGGATCCTCTCAACTACCCTCCTTGGGTTCTCCCCCTGTAGGTGCTCGAAGGTCAACGACCGGCAGCGTGCCGTGCGGTGTGCCCCAGTGCCCCCTCCCTTCATGGTAGGGAGTTATGTCGCAGGTTCTGACTTCCCGGTTGGTTGCTCCACTTTGAAAAATTTGGCAGGAACTCAATCTGGGGGCAGCCGCCCCCATATTTGAATCCCCTAGCACAGCTTTCTTCTTTTGGGTGGTGTAAATGGTCGGCCAAGGAGTGCAGTGCCTCGATTGGAGTGCTTTTTCCTGTTCGGTATAAACAATGGTGGAAGAGATCCTGGTGCCCTGGGCGGCACCCCCTCGTATGCCTTGGGCAGCGTGCCACCGCCAGAGGGATGCAGTGGTGTCTCTTTCTCTCTGTCTTAAGGTTTTTGAGGCATGGTGTGATGCGGGATAGACCCCGACAATATTTATTTTAGGAGATTGGACCGTTAGTCGTTAAGAAATGACCTTAGGCTAGGTGAACCAATCCCAAGTTATTCAAATAAAAAAATAAGAAATTTTTTTGTCAATCCCAAATAAATAAATCAATTTTAAGCACAATAAACCCCATGCTTTGCGATCTGTATTATATTCTGATATGCCTGGTGGGTGACTGCTTTGGAATCCGTTTAGCTCTGATAAGCATGCAGAACTTGAAATTGGCAATAGGGGTGGGAGATGCTTTCACGTTCATGCAGGGTCTTCTCCCTTCTCCACGGACTGATGAAGGGCAGAACGGAGGAGGGACTGGACGATGATCGGTGCAGAGATCGTCACGGCCGGTGGAGGGAACAGGTGGCCGATAGGAAGCAGGGAGGAAATCCAGTGGGGCACGGGCAGATCTTGGCTGCATCGGATCGATGGAGGAGGTGCCCGGGGCTGGAAATTCAATCGCGGGTGGTGGCTGTGGAAGCGCCGATCAAAGGAGTGGAGGCCGATGGTGGTTCCGGTCAGGTTGATCGGGTGTTCCTGGCTGCAGGGGTGGTTGATAATGGGGCCGATTAAAGGTAGAACAGCACACGCGACACGGCACGGTAGGAGATAGAGGCTTAACGATGGATTCCCGGTCGTCGACTGCAGGCGATGGAGCAGGGAGGCTTCATGAATGGTGATAGGCGGATACCGACTAGAGGGAGGGAGGTCCGGTGGCACAAGGTTGATGGCGATGACCTGGATTCCTTTATTTCGGAGATCGGTGGAGCGGCTGATTTTAGAAGGGGCGGACCGAGGTGGTGGCGGATCTGGCGATCCTGATAGAGGCGTTGGAACACGGGAGTCACGGGGTGGTTGCTTCAGTTGGGTGATTCACAGATTGGAGAAAGAGAACAGTGAGGGGTCTGGATTGGAATAGCAAGGCAAAAAGAGAAGAGTTCGGTAATCTAGAGAAACAGGGGAGCAGGGATGAAGAACAAGAGTTGGAGAAGAAAGATCGAATGATAAATTTAGTAAGAAAAAATAAAAATCATGGTTGGGATCCCCACCCAAGCTTCAGTGCCCACTTTTAACCAGAGTGACCATATAGGGCATCAGCACCCTCTCCTTAACCAGGAGTGATGCACCCTCTCCTTAACCAGGAGTTTTTATTTTTCTCTTCCCAAATATTCATCATGTGATTTTATTTGATCGATAAAACAATAAATAGGATACTATGAGATATCCGATATCCTGATACCTCAACCTTAATCCTAATATATTCAAACTATAAACTAATCCAACTAAATCCTAAAAACAATTTTCAAACAATCGAGATAAATCCTAAAAAAAATATCCTAATATCCCAATCCCTCGTACACCCATAAAAATTACTCTTATCTTCATTTGGATGTGCTTCGAGATTCGTGCTACTATGGGATCCATGTTGCTTTGGGATATGTGCTGCATCGACTGAGGCTTCGGGGTTTGGGCTGGGCTGGCTTCAGGTTGCGGGCTGGGTTTCAGGTTCTGGGTTGGCTTCTAGGCTAGGCTTTATGTTCTGGGCTGGCTTCTGGGCTGGGCTGGTCAATGTCCCCATCATGGTGGGCCCTGGCCACTTGGACAGCTTCGGGTCGGCGGACTTCTCCGCTGAAGAGTGCTTGGCTCGAAGAGAGGGGGCTCGACCTCGAGGGAGCTACCCGGTGAAGGAGCTTGAAGAGAGGGAGCTCGACTTCGATCGAGGAGGGCTCGACCTCGAGGGAGCCACCCGGCAAAGGAGCTTGAAGAGAGGGAGCTCGACTTCGGTCGAGGTGGGCTGGACCTCGAGAGAGCCGCCCAGCGAAGGAGCTCAAAGAAAGGGAGCTTGACTTCGATCGAGGTGGGCTCGACCTCGAGGGAGCCGCTTGGCGAAGGAGCTCGAAGAGAGGGAGCTCGACTTAGGCCGAGGCGGGCTCAACCTCGAGGGAGTCGCCTGGTGAAGGAGCTCGAAGAGAGGGAGCTCGACTTCGACCGAGGTGGGCTCGACCTCGAGGGAACCGTCTGGCGAAGGAGCTTAAAGAGAGGGAGCTTAACTTCGATTGAGGCGGGCTTGACCATGAGGGAGCCGCTTGGTGAAGGAGCTCGAGGAGAGGAGCTGACGTGGCAATATATGCCAGCATGGCTGCCAACTAGATCCGAAGGGGACTCCATGTCAGCGATCCTGCCACATCAGTTACCATGCCTTTTTTCAATGAACTTCACTCCATCAATATCAGGGCTAGCAATCATGAAAAAAGATGATTCAAAAATAACTTGAAAATTTTTATTACAAAACTGGCTAATACTAAGTAGATTATGTCTCAATCCTTCAACTAATAGAATATTATCAATCCATGTAGAAGGGGAGATGTAAACTTTACCGATACCGATGATTTTTTCTTTACCATTATCACCAAAGGTTACATTCTCTCCATTCAGTGCCTCAAGAGAGAAGAATTGCTTCACATCTTTTGTCATGTGTCTTGAGCAACCACTATCAAGATACCACATTCTTTTCATTTCTTTGGTTGCAAGACATACTTGCAAAACAAATTAAGTTTTGGTTTTAGGTACCCAAGTCATCTTGGATCCTTTTGGGTTAGTACTAAGAGTGGTTCCTTTTGGAACCCAAATCTTTCCAGATTTATTGATTTTTCTCAAATTACAATGATATGCTTTATGACCTACCTTTCTATAAGAGTAACAAATGATTCTTGATAATGCAGGAATAAAGAAATTTTTGAAAAACTTTTGCTATTTTTAGGATTTAAAATCTAATCCAGCTTTGTTAAAAATGGCTCTTTGATTATTCAAAAGTAGATTCAACTTTTCAGAACTATAGATAAATTTTTCAACAAAAGGTTTTATCCTATCAAGCTCATCTTTGTATTTCTTATTTTCTACTTCAAGATCTTTACTTTTTTTCAAAAGTTCATTGTTTGGAACATTAACTTTAGGTCTTTTCAAAACTTCATTTTTCATTATTAAAGTATTGTTTCATTTTTCTAAAACATCAATTTTATTTTTCAAATCATTAACTTCATTCATAAGATTAGAGTTTTCTTGCGAGAAAGAGTTTGCATGCTTTTTCAATTTCCTATTTTCAATTATAACTAGTTTATAGTCATGCACTAACTCATCAAATGCATTTCTTAATTCATCAAAGGTATAATCAATTTTAAGTTCAGGATGTACCTCTTCTTCCTATTGTGCCATGAAGCAAAGATTGGCGACTTCAGTTTGTTCTTCTTTTGAGTTGGAGTCCTCACTCTCACTCCAAGTTGCCATCATTGCTTTCTTTCTAAGCTTCTTCCTTGACTTCTTTAGGAGAGGGCTGTCATACTTGTAAGTCCAGGCTTCTTGCATTCAAAGCAAATAGGTAGTTCCTTCTCCTTGTCCTTTTCTTTTTCCTTTTTCTTGCTTGGTTGAAACTTCTTGTAAGGGAATTTCTTTTTCCTCATGAATTTCCTAAACTTTTTTGCTAATAGTGCTTCATCATCCTCATTTTCTTCTTCTTTCTCTGATTCCTCATTTGAAGACTCTTCTTGTGTTGTAGACTTGAAAGATATACTCTTCTTCTTCTTATCATATCCATTGCTTTTTGTTTCAAGTTCAACTCATAAGTCATGAGCAAACCTAAAAATTGCTCCAATGAAAGTTTATCAACATCTTTGGCTTCTTGAATAGTTGTCACTTTTGGATCCCAAGATGTTGGTAGAGACATGAGTATTTTGTTCACAAGATCAGCATTAGACTTAATTTTACCAAGACTTCTCATGCCATTAATAATATTTGTAAACCTAGTGTATATGTCAGTGATAGATTCATTTGGTTTCATGCAAAACATCTCATAAGTGTGCACAAGCATGTTAACTTTTGTGTTTTTCACTTGATCGGTACCCTCATGAGTAACCTCAAGTGTGTCCCATATTTTTTTAGCTGAGGTGCATGTGAAAATCCTGTTGAATTCACTAGGATCCAATACACAGTAAAGGAGATTCATTGCTTTAACATTGATATCGAATTGTTTAATGTCATTTTCATCCCAATCCTCTTCATGCTTTGGGATGGAAACACCATTAACTACAACCGAAGGAATATGAGGACCTTTATCCACTACTTTTCACAAATTATAATCTATAGAATGCATATAAATTCTCATTCATGTTTTCCAATAAGTATAATTTGTGCCATTAAATAAAGGGGGTCTGTTTGAGGCTTGCCCCTCAACTATACTTGTACCAAGTGGGGTTGCCATAGATCTTTACTCAGGGCGGTTAAATCTATATATTGAGAACGTGGCTCTGATACCACTTGTTGCCCAGTAAGCAACCCAAGAGGGGGGTGAATTGGGTTTCTAAAATTACTTGCAAATATGTGTGACTATTTAATAATCAATTCAAGTGCTAGTGAGATGAAAGAGTTGTGTGCTCTTAAAGAGTATGTAGTGGAAATTTAAATGCAATAAAAATAAGAGCAAGTAAAGAGGAAATAATCAACCACAAACACAAGCAAGCATAGTAGTTCGGTGCACTCCAAGACACCTACATCCATTTTTCAAGGTCCACTTAGGAATTTACTATAATCACTCTCGATTATAGCTAATTAGTTTTTCAGGCTCACTAATTAAAATCCCTTTTGGTTTTCATTAGGCTCACCAAAAGAAACCTCTTGGTTTTCAAAGGCTAACCAAAAACCTCCTTGGTTTTCAATTAGGCTAACCAAAAATCTCTTGGTTTTCAACTAAGCTAACCAAAAATCTCCTTGGTTTTGTTCTTAGGCTCACCAAAAATCTTGATATAACAAAGTAATAATGAAAGTAAAGAATACAATCAAGCTTTCTAAATCAAAGCTGTTATCTTTTTTAAGCTTGTTGAAGATGCTTGTCTTCAATTCGATGAAGCCTCAATCAATGCTCAAAAGTGGTTGGACTTGAATGCTCTTGATTGCTTTGAATGCTTGGAGGCTTCTTTTGCCTGGAAGTGGTTGCTCTCAATGAATTTGAGTGAATGCATTTATTTTTCTTTTTCTTTCTCTTCCTCTTTCTATTCTCTTATATTCCACTTGAATTTAATTCACTTAATTACCATCTCAAGGCTTAAATGACGGTTTATGACCGTTGGAGAGGTGGAACTAGCCGTTAGGGGCTAAAAGGGTCGAGTTTTGTATTTGAAAAATTAGCCATTATTGTTCCTAGAACTCCAAGTATCGATACTTCAAGTTATGAGTCGACACTTAGGGTCGATACTTAAATTCCATGAGTTGACACCTAGTTCAAAATTCTGCTTTGAAGCTCTCTAGAAATCTCGGTGAGTCGACACTTCATCTGGTGAGTCGACACTTGAGTCGACACCTAATGCAAGTCATGAAATTCAGCATGTTCTGTAAAAATCTATCCCAGGCTTTGAGTCAATCATTGAGTCAACACCTAGGATCGACACTTGTGTAGCATGAGTCGACACTTCAACCGTGTCATCTGAAACTCTTTTTTACATACTGGCTTGAGTTGACACTTGCACTATCATGAGTCGACACTTGAACTGTGAGTCGATACTTTGAGTCGATACTTGCTGAAACTTTTTCAAAATTCGACTAAACTCTGCTGAATCTTCTTAAAACTTGACTCTTAAATCCTTTCAAGCAATTTTCAAATACTTAAGTCCATCAATCTTTAATATTTCATTCATAGAAAGGGCCTATTCAAACATTTGATAAGCAATTCAATTCAGCCAACTTGATGAGTACCTTTTTCTAATAAAAACATACTTTCAAGAATTGTTAGTACTCAAATATACTTAAGTATTTTATTAATCATCAAAATGAATAATGGAGTCAACAGTGCGACCTCGTCCTCTTCGTCCGTATGATGCACGACTCCCATCACTTGCATGCAGCACCTGGAGTCCCCGTCTACCACCACTGAACACAAGGGTTAGATGGCACCTCCCAGGCTCAATAGAGCTCCTAGAAAGGTCAGGCTACTCGTCGAGTAGAGCACCCATCCAAGGTCGAGCTCCCGACCGAATCAGGCCCTAGAAGGCGAGGCACGCTTCTCAAAGGGCAGACATGAAGGAGGCCTGGATGGTGACCTCGGCATGTAGAGTCACCATCTTCGCAAAATTTGGTACAGCTCCTCGAAAAATGTATCTTCTGGAGGTAGTGTACTCTGTTAGGACCCTAGGTCCTATAGCACACCACCTGCACCCTTACAGAAGAGCGCCATGCTAAAACCTCCTAGGCCTATCCTAGCCTTACAAGTCTACTAGAGCCTCACAGGCCTAGTAGTGATTTCTTTGTGGCTCATGGCAGGCAATATCTCAATAAGAGATATGGGAGACTGGATCCTGACACTCTACCAGAATTGGTCACTAGGTGTCAAGAGGAGGATGCCTCCCCAAAATGACAGGGGGTCACGCGAAGTAATTTCATAAATAGGTAAAAGGGGGCCTCCAGCAAAGGTAAGCAGGAGAGGGCAAGTGACAAGCCATAGAGGGCTAGGACCCAGCCAAGCCGAGATCCAAGAGTTCTCGGAAGAGCTCCCACGGTGGCAGCCATCATCGCATATTCGCTCCCTCTCCCAACACTCCTTCCATCATCTTTTAAATCCTCTGAGAGTGGAGACCACTTCGGGATCCACCGAGGAGGATCTATTCTCCTTGATCGTCTACTGACTTGACCATCGGAGTGCCCCCACCGAGATCCTCGGCCTGGGTCTCCTTTCTTTTGCAGGGCCGGACGCATGCAGATGATGCGAGATGGGAAATGCACATTTGGTGCCACGTGAGAGCTGCAGGCCATGATGATCTAGATGGCAACAACTCCTAATTCTCTTTTAATCATGCAAAATCTATCTTCACTAAGAGGTTTTATAAAGATATCAGCTAGTTGATTGTCAGTGTAAATAAATTCAAGCAAAACATCTTCATTTTGTACATGATCTCTTATAAAATGATGCCTTATTTCAATGTATTTGCCTTTTGAAGTTGCACAGGATTTTTAGTTAAGTTGATTGCACTTTCAACATTCATTTAAAATAGTTTAAAATCCATAAAACATACAAATGCAAGAAGTAATCTAATAGCTTCAAGTCTAGCTACTGGAGCAAAGTTTCATCAAAATCAATTCCTTCTTCTTGATTGTAACCCGTAGCTACCAGTTTAGCCTTGTTCCTAATTACATTATCATTCTAGCTCAAGCATAGATATCATACAATATAAAATTAAGTAGAATTCATGGAAACCATATAATTTTGGCATAAACATAGAGAAGAGAGTCTAGAAGTAGAAATCATCACATTCACTTGAAATAGCTTAAAATATATCAACAAAAAATAAGTGAAAGTCTTATAACCACAAGTCTAATCATGTGTACATAAGATTCATCAAAATCAATTTCTTGTTCATGATCATATCCATTGGCCATAAGTCTTGATTTGATTTTAATTAAGCAATTAAGACAATTATCAAAGCTACTAGTGACACATAGAGAATATTTAGATGTAACCTTGAAACATTTATCATAAAATGACTAATACTCAATAAGTTTTGTTTCAATTAATATTTTTTCAATAAACATGAAATGAGATATTTAGATTTTACCAACATAGATAGTCCTTCCTTTACCATTATGTCCAAAATTTAGCTGGTTTACTCTTTATATATCTTGTACAGCCACTATTCAAGTACCATTTTTCTTTCTTCTTGTTGGGCTGCAAGACATTCCTACAAAACATATCAAGTGGACAATTTTAGTACCCAAGCTTTCTTGGATCCTTTTGGATTAGTGTTCATGATTTCTTTTGGAACCTAAATCCTATTGGAAGTATGCAGTTTTCTTTTGTTACACATATATGCTTTATGTTCCAATTTTTCACAACAATAGCATGTAATACTAGAAGATGCAGGAACAAAGAAGTTTTTGAAATATTTTTGTTATTTTTGAGGTTTATATCCCAAACTGGTTTGTTGAAAATTGCACGTTGATTATTCAAATTGAATGAAGGCCGATCTCGATGACAAAGGGGCTAACCCTCTAGGAACCCCTTAATTGGATCAACTAGCATTCCTCATCTTTGGATGAGCTGAATGGAAGTCGATCTCAATGACAAAGGGGTCAACCTTCCAAAGATCCCTTAGTTAGGCCAACTAGCATTCCTCATCTTTGAACAAGTTGAATGAAGACTGATCTCAATGACGAAGAGGATAACCCTCTTGGAACCCCTTGGCTAGGCCAATTAGTGTTCCTCATCTATAGACAAGTTGAATAGAGGTCGATCACGATGATGAAGGAGCTAACCCTTTAGGAATCCTTCAGTTGGGCCAACTGGTATTCCTCATCCATGGACAAGCTGAACAGAGGTTGATCTTGATGATGAAGGGGCCCTTAGCTAGACCAATTGGCATTCCTCATATTTGGACAAGCTAAACGAAGACCAATCTCAATGGAGGGACTAACCCTCTAGGGATCTTAAAGCTAGGCTAAGCAATGCTCCTTATCCATGTACAAACTGAGCAGAGGCTAATCTTGATGACTTGAAGGAGCTAAGCCTATGAGAACTCTTATGCTTCTCATGCTAGATGCGAGTCGAGCCAATGACATACTCCTTATATCAAATATGAATTAAGCCAAATCCTTCTCATACCGGATATGAGGGGTTGCTCTTTGTTAAAAGAAAGAAAATATTGTTGTTCATTAATATTAGAGCCCTAAAAGTCTTTAAATAGAGTACAAGATCATCATATATAGTAATATATGATAACATGTGACTCATAATAGGACTGCAATAATATTCCTTTAAGACTAAAATAAAATAGTTATTTTAGAAAATAATATAAAATATCTTGCTCTCTAACACTTTTCATATCAAAATGAGTTGAGCCAAAGTCCATATATTAAAAGCAAGAAAAATCAAATTCAAACTTTGACTACTTAAGAAGAAGATACATCAAAAAATAACTAGTGAGCAGGGGGCAAAAGCCCAAATCAACCATAATTGCTTTGGGTCGAGCTTACTGCTAAAAATATCTTAGCCATATCCATATCCAAATTCCTAGTGAATCAATGCTCAACCTTGCTAGGCATATGATCTTATCATAATGTCCTAGAGTGACAACCATCATCACCAAGTATGATCAGCAATCTATCCACTAAAGGAAAAACCAAGGATGATGACACGATGGCGGGCTTTGCCCCTTGATGCCAAAGTTGTAGCCACGGCATGTATTCCTTAGAGGGAAGTAATACTAGCCGAGGCTGATGCTCAAGAAGGTTGCAACAAGGAACTAATAGGTGGAAAAGGGGCGTGGGAGATGCGAGACATGCTGGATACCATAGTAATTTGTATTATATTATATTTGACTCAAGGAGGCCTACCTCTGCTTCAACCACAAGAATGCCATGGCCATCTCTCTGATGAGGTTGCCACTATCAAGAATAGGATTAAGGCCAAGCTAATGGTTGCTAAGCTTGGTGGCATGCTTGGTAATCCGATCCTATGTGGGTTATGATATGGGTGTTCACCCTAACCTCAGCCTAAGTTCAAGACCTTGAAATTGGCAAGCATTGACCTAACCTCCTCAGCCAGAGTCAAGGAGGGAGGTATGACTCAAGCATGACATGCCACCTACTTTGGAAGTTAATCACATATTCCTGATCGTGGAGAACTCAATAAGACTCCGCAATAGCTAATTAAGGCTCTAGATATAACTAAATAAGGCTCTAGATATAATTGTCATGATAGCTAAGCAATAGCTAATTGACTCCGCATCCTGAATATGGGGTGCAATTTCTACCAGTACGTTTGTGCACACTTTCCAATAACCACCACCATCTTTAGCAGAAAAGGCCACTACTCTTCCTTTATAAATAAGGGGAAGAAGGTAGGGATGGCAATGGACCGGGTTCGGGCCGGGTGCATAACTACCCAAACCCAGACCCAAATATTCAATACACTACCCAAACCCGGCCCAAACACTATCGGGACTGGGTTTTTTTTTACCCAAACCCATCTCAATTGGGTATCGGGTAATCGAGTTTAACCGGCCCGAACCCAATTGAATCATATTAAATATTTTTTTATTTTTATCAATTTTAAAATCATCTACAATTTTATAAATTATACATACATTAAACAAATAAAGTTTAACTATATTTTTAATTCAACATCAGTTAATTTCATATTCAATCAAAATTTATATTATGAAGTTGGTAAATAATTAATTATGATCTTGTTTTGAATTCACCCTGAATAGAATAGGATGAAAAAAAAATTTCAATATATATATATAATGATTAGGGTATAGGGTTCAAGTATTTTAAAATTTAATAACTAATAATTATAATTAATAAAAATATATATTAATTATATATATATATATATTTAAATATTAAAATAATTCAGGCTGGATTCGGGTTGGGTATATATCAATCCAGTCCCCGCCCAAACCTAAAGTTAAGCATTCGGGTTTTATTCAAACCCGGCCCAAACCCAGTCAAAGCGTTGACTACCTGGCCTAATCGGGTCGGGTCGAGTCGGGTACCCATGGGTTTGGATTTTATTGCCATCCCTAGAAGAAGGGGACCTGAAGGGCTTCCCTTTGTAGGTTTGATCTTATTCACCTATAATTGCCAACTTCACCTTAGCCCATCTCATCTAGGTTAACCTCAATGCCAGCTTGGAGATCGGTAATAACAAGATACAACTTTCTCTACTCACTTAAAGTACTATCACAAGGTTATTCATCGTACCCAATCTCAAATATAAGTATTATAAAAGAAATAAGGTGCGAGTGCTAGCAAAATTGCTTTTTATAATACTTAAGATGTTTGTTCATAAAATAGGTCAATGAGTGATCAGATTACTTTCTTAGTCCAAGCCAAAATGGCTTGGACTTAGGAGTGGAGGGAATATGATATGGCATAAAATCATGAATTGACATGAGCCAAGCAATTTTAAAATAAATTGAATTGAAAAATCAAATTCTTGGTGAGCTCTAAAAAGAAAGAAGATCATAGTAGATTTAAGCATAGATAAAAGCTAGAAGGTTGTAGAAATCCCTCGATTTTCTCCTTCAAATCATGATGGATCTAGGCTCCCTCTTCTATATAAACAAGGCCATGGGGATTCTACGGGACAAGCTCAGAAAGGGGCAAACTTTTATAGCCTAAGATCTTATGGAGATAGAGGTTCTCAAGCCCTTATCCATCATTTTGCTCCTTTCTTGGATGTTAGCAAGTCTAGGAGATGTCGAGGCCAAAATGATGCTAGAGGCTAAGCTCTCGAAGGCCAAGCCCTTGAAGCCGAGTTCCATAAAGCCAAGATCCAAGAAGCGAAGTTCTCAAAGATCCTATAGTAAGAGGCTCTCAAGCACCCATCCATTATCTTATTTTTCTCTCTTTCTTGTAAATCTACAAGCCTATAAGGAGTGAAGACCAAGGTTAAGGCTAAGCTCTCTAAGTTCAACTTCTAAAGACTGAGGCCAACCTCTTAAAGGCCGATCTTCTAAGACTAGTCTCTCGAGGTCGATCCCCAAAGGCAAATCTCCAAAGGCTGATCTTTCAAGGTTGATATATCGAGACCGATCTCTAAATGCTGATCTCTCGAGGTTGATCTTTAAAAGCCGATCTCTTGAGGCTGATCTTCAAAGGTCAATATTTAAATACCAATCTCTTGATGCTAATTCCCAAAGACTAATCTTTTGAGGTCAATCTTTAAAGGCCAATTTTTTGAGACCAATCCTCAAAGGCTAGTCTTTAAAGGTCAATCTTCCAATACCAATCTTTAAAGACCAATCTCCCGATGCTAATCTCTAAAGGTTGATCTTTCAAGATGGCTGACTTTCAAAGGTTGATCTCCTGAGATCAAGCTCTCTAAGCCTAATTCCTAAAGACCGAGGCCAACCTCTTAAAGGCTAATCTTCCAAGGCTGATCTTTCAATGTCAATCTCCAAAGGCTAATCTCTTGATGCTAATTTCTAAAGGCCAATCTCCAAAGACCAATCCCTGAAGGCCAATCTTCAAAGGCTGATCTCCCAAAAATCAAATACCGAAAGTCAAGCTCTTAAAGGCTGACCTCTCAAAGGCCAAGCTTTTGAAGTCAAGCTTTAAAGGGTTAAATCTTTAAAGGCCAATCCTAAGGCCATTCTACGAAGGTCAAAGCAAAAAGATCGAGGTAAAGTTTGACGAAAATCAGGTTGACCAGAACATGGTAACATTTACACTATTCTATTTCTCTATCATATTTCTTCTTTATACTATTCTTTCAAAGTTTGATCTGATTTAGGCATTGGAGGTCATCTCATAAGCTTTTTCTTCTTTGTTGTATTTGCAAATCTATAACCCTTCAAGGAAGATTAGAGTTCTATCTTCCACCTTCATGAGTTGAGTGAATCGATCAGCACCTCCAAGCCATTCTAGTCAAACCAGATTTTGATAGCAATAAGAAATATCTTCCCTTTAAAACACAAGCCCATAAAGCATTTATAGCACTTGTCTACACTTCTTTTCTTTTCCTAGAAATTATCTTTTACTTTAAAAGCTATAAAAGGACTTTTCTCTTGATCCTTTTTAAGTAACTTGTTAATCAGGCATTCATTTCCTTAATAAAGTTGGAGTCTGGTATCTCCATAATTCAAAAAATAAATAAACAAATATAAAAACACTCAACTAGGTAAATTTTGGGTCAAATCTAAATCAAGCTATGCTTGAGCCTGACCCAAACACTTGCAAGAATAGATATCTGCTACAAAATTATGTTAGAAGTTTATCAAGCAAGAATCCTCTTGCTTCTAGCCAAGTTGACCAAAATTCCCATCATGCCATATGTTGGACTGAGAGTTAATTATGGTAGTTCTCATACATTAATTCACATAAATGAAAAAGACTTTATGATTACTAAAATGGAGCATCAAAAGAGAGACCAATGGGCACCAAATGACAACTAAACATGCAGCCAGGGTTCTCAAAGTAAACTAAATAAGTAAACTGAAGGAATCCTCTAAAGCCTTTCATCATTGTGAGATGGCATCAAAATTGTTATTTATTATTATCGACTTGTTAATTTTGACTACACATAGATCATGTGGCCTAATGGATAAGGTGCTCGCCTTCGGAGTAGGAGATTGTGGGTTTGAGTCCCATCATGATTGTTATTTATATTTATTATTATTTTTTAAACTCTATGTTTCCCTATTTCTTTGCCAAGCCTAGTCCCATCACGTCGTTAATTATATTTATTATTTTCTTTTAAACTATATTTTTCTTTATTTCTTTGCCAAGCCTAGTCCCATCACATCGTTAATTATATTTATTATTTTTTAAACTCTATTTTTTTCTATTTCTTTGCCAGGCCTAGTCCCATCACGATCGTTTCATTTTTTTCTATTATTCTTTTCAACTCTATTTTTTTTCGATTTCTATGTTTTTCTATTATGCTTTTCAACTCTATTTTTTTCTATTATTCTTTTCAACTCTATTTTTTTCTATTATTCTTTTCATCTCTATTTTTTTCTATTATTCTTTTCAACTCTGTTACTTATATTTATTCTTTTTTAAACTTTTAAACTCCTTTTTCTTTCTTTCTTACTTACTTTTCTTCTTTTTCTCCTTTTTTCCAATTTCTTTGCCATGCAGAATTTCCATGTTTGCTATCCTTCCAACTCAAGTAATAATTAACTTGAACTCTAAGCATAATAGCATAATAGGTAACAGGTAGGGGTGTAAATGATCAGGTAGGACCAAATCATGAATGATCAGGTCCAATTTGATTTCTTGATTGGATTTTGATATTAAATCTAAACCCTATTCAATAAAAGATTGGACTTGATTGATTTGAATCCATGATCAAATTTCTTCACCTCATTTAGATCAAATTGGATATATATATATATATATATATATATATATATATATATATATATATATATATATATATATATATATATATATATATATATATGTATAATCTGATTTCAATTCATGAAATACAGGTTCGGATCATATTGGATCTACTCAAAGCATCCTCTCCTACGGTGCCGAGCTGAACTTTGTCTGGGCTGAATGCCATCACTTGCCACCCCAAATCCTCCATCCTCTTTGTGTCCCTCACGTTAACTCCCCGCGAGAAAGCTTTGCTGCATACGATAAATCCCATTGATTGGTTCAAATATTCATAATTTATGTCAAATTATACTTGTTTTCTTCTTTCTCTAGGCTTCAAGCCCCCTATGTGACCAAAAAAAAGGAATCAGGTGGTGGGACAGCCACATAAGGAGGATATCCAAGGTGGAAACCATCTGAAGTCCCTTTTCTTCTTCAAATCATCACCAGATGAGGAAGTTGACGTATCTGCACCATGTGAAGATGAGGTAGATGGTCTTGGACACAAAAGGGTCGACAAAGTGGAGTAGAGAGACCTGTACCTCGTCATTGCTGTGAAGAGATCACTACCACCGTTGCCACTTGCTCCTTCCTTATCGTCTTCATCAATGGCAAGATTGGGCAATCCAAAGTGCAAGATATGGAGCCCGTGGGAGGAGCTCTTCCTTGCCTATGTTGTTAACCACCATGTCACACGGAGCTGGGACTCCATCACCATGGAGTTCCAAGGCTGGAGCCCCCACCTCCTCACCCCTCAAAACTATTGCCAGCACTATTGCAACCTCTAACATTGACTCATTGTCATCACCGCCGCCAGTGTCGGGCTTGAAACAAGGATATAATGAGAATGTAGGATGAGAATACTGGAGGGTTTGACCGTCCGAGAGAGTTATAGATGGTTCAGGTCCAATAAAAGATTTGGGATTAGATCGGATTAGGTTGAGTGATTAAATATAGGATCCAAATTAATTCATAAAATTAAGTAGATTGGGTTGGATCAAATTCAAATTTAATAAATCCATACCTAACTGAAAAAATAAAATGAATCCAATTCTAGAACCTGCTTCCATATGGATCTTTTAATATGAGTATTGTGTTAAACGGGTTAGGACCGATCATGAGCCAATCCAACCCATTTATAACCTTAATGATAGGTTCTCATAAGCAAACTAGTTTTGTCATGTTAAAATAGTATGGTTGGTTACTAAAGAAAGGAAGAATAGAAACCCTAATGCTTTTAACGATTAAAAAAAGCAGAAATTGTTTACAAGCTTATAACTATAATAGAGGAATACCTTGAAAGGTTATGTTCTCATGATTTTCTATTAGATATTTAATAAATATATTTTCTATCAAAATAATAATTTTTTAGTCTTTGTTAGAGAGTGAATGTTGGAGGTGTAGAAGTGATTGTCTAAGTGGATTTTTTGATATCCATAATCCATATGGACAAGCATTAATAGACAATAGATATGCATGGATAATAAATCTTTTTTAAAAAAAATCTAGTTTGTACTATTATAAAAGTTTTAGAAAGAAAAAATTGAAGTACCATAGAACCCTCTTTCCAAGATTTAGTCAATAACACGGAGAAAAAAAACTTTTCTTATAGCTCCATATCATTGATAATGTAGTTATGGCCATGATAGTGGTAGTGATTATGCAGTAGAGACAATGATAGCATAATAGTGCAACATAAGTGGCGAGGATGATGGATTGGTAGCAGCAACATCTATAGTGATAATATGGTCATAGTGGTAGTGGTCGTGGATATGACAACAAAGATGATAGCATTGATAGTGGTAGAGATGATGATGGTGGGTATGATGGAGATGATAATAGTGGTGGAGATGATGATGGTAGGGATGGGATAGAGATGGTGATGGAGACAACAGTGAAGATGATAAAAATGATATTAGTGGTGGTGGTAAAAGAAATGAAATTCTTATTTTAAATATAACAAAATAATAATTAAATTCCAAGTATGATAATCATTATAGTCATGTCTCATAAGTAAAATGGGTTTGGCATGATTGGTTAATAACGAAAAAGAAGAATATAAAAGAAGAATCGGAAAGAATATATAATGTAGCTATGGCCATGATAGTGGCGGTGTGCATAATGGCATGCTATCTAGAGTAAAATGATCGTGCCAATCCAAGATCCAAAAATAAATACCAAGAAAAATAATTCAAGAAAAAAATGTCGGAAGAAAAAAATTTGAGAAAAACATTTATAAAAAGAAATTGAATTATACAAAAGATTCCTACACACCTTACTAAAGACACACTTCTAATCTCTCTTCCACAATCTTTTACACACAATTTTTGCATTCTTTCCATATTCTTCTACATATAAAGGAGAAACCAAATATTCCTTTAATAGAGTTAATATGAATAGAAGTTATAGACTCTTATTTGAACTAAAAAAATAAAATCCTTGGTTGACTATGAGCTAGGAGTTGGTGAAAACTTGGAGGCTTTTTATCCCGAGCTCCTTGGCTAGCTTCAGTCTAGCTAGTAAGGCTTCATACTCGGCTTGATTGTTAGTTGCCTTAAATGAGAAGTGAAGTGCGTACTTGGAAACCACTCTTTTTGAGTTCGTAAGAATATATCCTGCTCCACTCCCTTGAGAGTTTAAAACTCCTTCGACATGAATCTAGGTGGACTCTAGATCAAAGCACTTAGTAGGGGCCTCTTTAAGCTTGTCATCCGACAAGGTACACACCACCAAAAAGTTTGCTAAAATTTGGACTTTCGTTGATGACCTTGGTTGGTAAGAGATATCAAACTCATTAAGCTTGATTGCCCACTTAGCCATTTTCTTGGAGATATTCGACCGTTGTAGGATTGCTTTGAGTGGTCGGTCGGTTAAGATGAAGATTGAGTGAACTTGAAAGTAAGGCCTGAGATGTGTGCAGAGATGATTAGCACATAAACAATCTTCTCAAGTTTAGAATACATAGTCTCTGCATCATGAAGTACTTTATTGGTGTAGTAGATGGGTTTTAGACTCCTTTGTCATCCAACCGAATAAGCTCAAAGCTTACAGTTTCCAACTTCTACCAGGTACAAGTAGAGTTTTTTTCCAATAGGAATTCTACCAGGTACAAGTAGAGTTTTTTTCTAACTTCTGGTTTATAGAGCAAAGGTAGAGAACTGAAGAACTTCTTCAACTCCTTGAAGTCTTGTCAGTACTCGTTTGTCCAAGAAAAGTCATTCATGCATCAAAAAACTTTAAAGAAAGACAAGCAGTGCTTGGTAGACTTTGAGATAAATCGACTAAGTGCTGTAATGCACCCGGTTAACTTTATACTTCTTTCTTAGAAGTCAGATGCTGCATGTCAAAAATAGTCTGAATTTTTTCTGGATTTGCCTTGATCCTTGCTTCATGATTAGCAATCCGAGGAACTTCCAGCAATAATGCCGAAGGTGCACTTACTTAGCTTTAGCTTCATATGGTGCCAAGGAAGGGCACTAAAGGCTTCTTCCAGGGCTTTTATATGGTCGGCTTTCTCGAAGCTTTTGATAAGCATGTGATTGATATAACTCTTCATGTTCTAACCAATTTGGTCTTTGAAGACCTTGTTGACCAACTGCTGGTAGGTAGCTCTTATATTTTTTAAATTGAAGGATATTACTTTGTAATAATATATACCTTCTCTGGTGACAAAAATAATGCTTTTCTCATCTTTGGGAGCCATCCTCATTTGATTGTAGCTTGAGAAGGTATCCATGAAATCGAGCAGCTTGTACCTGGAGGTTACATCAACTAGATGATTGCTTTTTGGCAATGAAAAGCTTTCATTCGAGCATGCTATATTCAGGTTGGTATAGTCGATGCAAATTCTTCACTTTCCATTAGCTTTTTTAATCATGATTACGTTGCTTAGATAGTCAGGATAGTGAGCTTCTTGGATGAATCCGGTAGTTAATAGCTTATCGACTTCTTCATCGATGGCCTTTTGATCCTTAAGAGCAAAGTTCCTCTTCTTCTACCGAATTGGTTTGAACTTGGGATTAATATTTAGCCTATGAGTAATGACCTCGGGAGGAATCCGGGGCATATCAGATGCCAACTAGGTGAAGATATCTGCATTTTATCGAAGGAAATCTAGTAGTCAATTTCATTCCTTCTCGGGTGGAAGAGCACCAATTTTCATAATCTTAGAAGGATCATCCTTTAATAAAAAAGAGAATAATTGCTTGGCTATTTTTCTCATCTTCTCGGGCTCTTTTTAGTCTAGCTCCTTGGTCATTGGTATCTCATTAGCCTTCTACTCTTTAGTTAACATCATAAAGCATTGTCGGGTTAATTGTTGATCTCCACACATCTTTCTAACTCCATTCCTAGTTGGGAGTAGATAAGAAGGCATTTAGTTGAGACAACTCCTTCCAACTTGCTTAACCCTTGCTATTCGAGAATGACGTTGTAAGTTGAGGGGGACGAGTGTTGAACTTGATCGGGTCCCAACTCCCTCCCTGCAGATTGATAAGTCAATAGTTGATCTCACTCAACTTGCAGTCATAGTTGTCAAGGTGATGTTTGGCTAAATGTCAAATGGTCTCATCAGTGGATCCCTCCTGGAAGGATTCAGATGAGGAACGGGGGCATTTGTTTCACCTTTGATCCCTTCCTCATTGCTGCTCCTCATGCTAGGGACTTGCTCATCATGGAGATGAGGATGGTGACCAGTAGATAGTTGGTCAATCAGAGGACCTCCCATTAGGGGACTGGTGGCTTGTTTGACATGGCAAGTGGAACCATAATCAATGAGAAGTTTGTCAATAAAAAGATCTTCCATGGGGAGTCCGATGAGTGGGATGAGTAGCAGTAGCAATGGAAGTAGTTGGGACCTCTGACTACTGTTGTTTTACTACAAGAAGTTACTAGCACTGCAACCCCTGCACCACCATGGCCAGCGCTTGGACCTGCTATGCTGGAGTAGCAAGCAGGTCCTGCTGGGTCACTGACGGTGAGGGTGGTGAAGCAAGAAGATATGTCACCTAGCTAGGATGGTCTTCGCAATGCAGAGAGCTTCTGGTACTACTGGTGGAGATGTCTTGCACTTGAGTGATTACTATTTGACTCCAAGCTTTGGGATCTTTTTATAGATTTCTAAACCCCCTACATGGTATGCCAATCTGTTACTGACAAATCACTATCCACCGAAATGCGGCGGTGACTAAGGATCTCCCAATCTTCTCTGACAGGATAGGGCATTATTCCTTGGTGGGTCTCAGACAGAGACCTGCAAGAATAGTTCCTTGATTGGTGGTAACCGATGGGGAATCCTTTGACACTTAAATCAGTGAAAAGATAAGATGTGTTACAGCAACTGGAGCTGAGAGCGATAGTGAAGAAAATGACCGAATGAGCGTATGAGAGTGATCTAAAGATGTACCCATCAATTGTTCCCTCTTACCAATTTATAGGGTTACTCGAGGTAACTAAATTTATTAGAGAGATAGCCTTCACTGACATTGATATCAACTTTCTGATAGGATGTTGGGTGTTATTGTTAGAATTCTCCCAGGAACAGGAAAGTATGTTGCATAAAATCAGGCATCAAAAGCCTGACCAGCGGAAGCAGATATAAAAATGATTTTATATCTAATCATGCAAATCATAAATAAATTTAATTTATTTATCATAAACTTCTAACATGCTAAATAACATGAAAAAAATTAGATCTGAAAAAAAAATTATTTTAAGCTTAAAATACTTACCTGGATCACTATCTGGGCTTGCTTTGAAAAGCATGCAGATTCGCTACTAAAAAGCCAGGATTCTATCGGATACGCGCAATCGCTCGGCCTCTGTTGGTATCCACACGAAGCTCTCACAACCAAGTCATAGAGGGCACTGAACTGCTAGATCCTTGCAGCCCTCTCCTCTTTCAGCAAATCACCCACTTTAAAAACTGTGTTGATCTGAATCCAGACCAGCTTTCGACTTCTGTCTTGCAATCTTAGATATGCAAGACCTTGGACCCTTTTCCCTCTTCTTTCTATTATGTAGAAGACCTCTCAACACTCTTGAAGATCTCAAGGAAGAAATAAACTAGAAGGGAGAAGAATACTATTAGCCAGGAGAGAGACTCTCAGGAGAAAAGATGCCCAAGAGAGATGATGCCCAAAATAATTCATGCCAAAAGAGAAGTATTATTCAGCCACCCTTTTCTCTCCCCTTTTATATTTATTTCATGATAAATCTTCCCAATTCTACACGCCATAAATAAAGGAGTTTGGTCTAATCTGGTTTAAGTTTGAATTTTAAGAGGAGTGGAAGAGAAGGACTCTTCCCTCTCTTAATTTCTCCATGCCTAAACTCTATTACCACCCACCTAATCACGCCCCATCCTTCATTTGTCGCACAAAATAAATGGGGGCCCAATTTAGCATGTGGAGGGAAGGGGAGACAAAGAGAGAGAGTCCCAGTCATATTGGACTCTAGGCCATGGTCCAAACGAAGTGATTTTATAGTCAAACTGAAGTCGATTTTAAATCCAATCGAACCATTTCAAAGTGGACATTGACCTGAATCAATTAGGATTAATTAATTGAGTCTAACTCAATTAAATTAAATCTAATTTAAATTAATTAACAATTAATCCATAATAATTAATTGTAACATTTACAATTAGGTCAAATATTAATTGTAACACTTACAATTAAGTCCAAATTGATTTGCTGATTAGTTACTTGAGCTCCTAATGTGTGTGACCCCTCAGGTCCTATCCTATCTGGTAGTGGGACATGCTATAATCTTCATTATACATCATCGAAACTCCTTTCGATGGATTGAAATAATTTTAGCTCAACCCTAAGTAGGATCATCGATCTGAGAATGATCCTAACAGGCTCTCATAATCCATTAGTGACACCTAGCAGTATATAGTGGCAACCCAGCAGAATAAGATTGGAACCCCTAGGTATAGTACCATGTGATTCGGTTCCTCTATCAAAATCTCGACATGATGTTGGTTGCGGATACTCGTCAAACCCACCAGTCATATACTTAACCTAATCGATTCAAGTCTAATTGTGATACTAATGAAAATACCTTTTCATTATCACCCTGCTATAGTCATAGACTTCTGGACTTAGTTTCATTAAGCTTGCATAAGATTATACCTTACTACTAAGGCTGATATATCCCTACAAGTGAACACCCTACTTCTATAATAAAATTACTGTAGCCAACGAACACCGCAAGGTCCCGTATTGATAGGAACCATGTGATTGTGCTATCAAACTACAGCAACCTTATTATGAGTAGCCGAGACACTCTAGGTTAAGAAACTATTCACACAACTACAGCATCAGGAAGTTATTGACGAGTGAGTAGTCATCCATATAAGTTCCTGTACTTGGTTATGCTCAGTATCGTTGATCTTTATCAACTACCTGCACTCTCACTCCAGTGTCACCACACTATAGATCAGAGACTCATCTACCCAGAAAGGGAAATGATCTGTGCACCGATTTTAATGGATCAATCACCGTTCTCGTGATATTCCAATAATCGGGAGCCTTTAGGAGTTAATCTATAAAGACACATGCCTCAGATTCTCAACTCTTGAGAATATGTGTCATTGTCCATTAATTCTATGGACGATTCATAGACATAACAATATGAATGAAACTAATGCCCTTTTAATTAATAAGAAAAATTAAGTACAAAGTTCATACCCTAAAATTAAAATGTGTCAAGCCAACATGGCTTTCAGGGCATACATCTAACAATCTCCCACTTGCACTAAAGCCAATTGGCTACATATCTAAGTCCCATTTTCTCTAAGTGGACTTCAGCCTTCTGTTAGCTTAGAGTCTTAGTCAGTGGGTCTACCACGTTATCCATGAAGTCTACTCTTTGCATCTTAACATATTTCTTCTCGAGGTAGTCGTGTATGATATGAAACCGTCATTCAATATGCTTAGACTTCTGGTGAGACCTGGGTTCCTTAGCAAGAGCTATTGCACCATTATTATCACAATATATGGGGATGACATCACTCCAAGCTCCGCAACAAACTTTTTATACCAAAAGGCTTCTTTTGCAGCTTCAAAGGTAGCGATGTACTCTGCTTCCATTGTTGAATATGCTATGATGGGCTGCTTGGAACTTTTCCAACTAGTTGCCCCACCATTGCACAAAAACACAGACCCTGATGTAGACCTTCTATGATCAGGATCAGATATAAAGTCTAAGTCTGTATATCCCTTTATCCCTACTTCTGAACTCCCTCCAAAGACTAAGAACAAATCTTTAGTCATTCTCAAGTACTTAAGAATGTTCTTCACAGCTATCCAGTGTTCTTCACCTGGATTTGACTGATATCTGCTCGTGACACTCACAACAAGAGCTATATCAGGTCGAGTACACAGCATGACATACATAAGGCTTCCAATTACCGAAGCATATGGAAACTTGCTCATGCGTTGAATCTCTTCAGGTGTGTTAGGACATATTTTCTTGGAGAGATTAATTCCATGCCGAAGAGGTAACAATCCTCTTTTAGAGTTCTCTATGCTGAACTTTTTTAGCACTTCCTCTATGTACAATTTTTGTGAAAGGCCAAGCATCCGATTAGATCTATCTCTATAGACCTTAATTTCCAAAATATAATATGCTTCACCTAAGTCTTTCATAGAGAATTCCTTAAATAACCAACTTTTGACCGAAGTCAACATGGAAATATCATTCCCAATAAAGAGGATGTTATCCACGTACAATACAAGGAATGTCACTGCCCTCCCACTGGCCTTCCTGTAAACACATGGCTTATCCTCATTCTTGATAAAATCAAATGATTTGATTGGATCATCAAAATGAGTATTCCAACTTCGAGAAGCTTGCCTCAATCCGTAGATTGATCTATGCAGCTTGCAGACCTTATGATCTTCATCATTGGAAGTGAAACCTAAAGGCTGCTCCATATAGATATCTTCTTCAAGATATCTATTCAGAAATGCAGTTTTCACATCCATCTGCCATATCTCATAATCATGATATGCTGCAATTGCAAGCAATGTACGGATGGATTTCAACATAGCTACTGGTGAAAAGGTATCATGATAGTCAATGCCTTCACGTTGACTATACCCATTCGCCACCAACCTAGCTTTAAAGGTCTCTACCTTACCATCTGCACCTATTTTTTTTGTAGATCTATTTACAACCAATAGGTACAATACCCTCTGGTGGATCCACTAAGGAAGTCTTAGGATCAATCAATTGATCCTTGTCTCCAACAAGAAACATTTTCTTTATATCCTCTGTAAGCATACTCAAGTATCTTTCAGGAGGTCTGGAGACTCTAATAGATCTACGAGGTGGAAGAGCATTTATGTGTAATGGTTGATTAGGTTCGATTTGTTCTACAGCTAGCTGCTGTTCAGAGACTTTCTCATCGAGCTCAATTAACCTCCCACTACCACCTTCCTGAATAAACTATTTTTCAAGAAATGTGGCATGTCTGCTCACAATCACATTATGATCTTCTGGAAGGTAAAAATAATATCCTAAAATTTCTTTAGGATATCCTATAAACCGAGCTTTCACAGATCTAGATTCCAGCTTGTCTGCCATTAGTCTTTTGACATAAGCTGGACATCCCCAAATCTTGAAAAGAGCAAGACTTGATTTCTTACCATGCCAAATCTCATATGGTGTGGTAGGAACAGATTTAGATGGAACCCTATTTAGAATATAAATTGAAGTTTGTAGGGCATCTCCCCAAAGAAATAAAGGCAAGTCAGTGAAGCTCATCATGGATCGGACCATATCTAATAATGTATTGTTTCTCCTCTTAGACACCCCGTTAAGCTGAGGCATACTTGGTGGAGTCCATTGTGAGATTATGCCATTGTCCTTAAGATAACCTAAAAATTCTCTACTAAGGTATTCTCCTCCCCGATCTGATCGAAAAACCTTAAGGGTTTTACCTGTTTGTTTTTCTACCTCATGTCTGAATTCCTTGAACTTTTCAAAAGCTTCATATTTATGTCTCATAAGAAATACATAACCATATCATGAACATTCATCAGTAAAGGTTATGAAGTAGTAAAAACCATCCCTGGACTGCACATCAAATGGACCGCACACATTAGTGTATACTAGGGCAAGTAATTCTGTGGCCCTCTCCCCATGTCCTACAAAGGGTAACTTGGTCATTTTGCCTTGAAGACATGATTCACAAGGTGGGTATGATTCAGAATTAACTGAATCTAGGATCCCATCCATTTCCAGTTTATTAATTATATCCTCACGTATATGACCGAGCTTTAGATGCCACATAAATTTATCATTTAGGTCATCTCTAGGATGTTTATATCCTATGGCATTCACTTTAATTTTCTCATTAATGTTCAAAGATGTATCGACATGCAAATGATATAGACTGTCTATTAAAATAGCTTTTGCAACCAATTTATTTCTGAAATAAATACTACAAAAGTCTTTATTGAATATAAACTCAAATCCTTCCTATGCTAGCACAAAGACAGAAATCAAATTTCTACTAGCTCCAGGCATAAAATAACATTCACTAAGAACTAATTTAAATCCTAAAGGTAACACCAGAGAATATGATCCAATGGCTTGAGCAGCAACTTTTACTCCATTTCTGACACGTAGGACCATCTTACCTTCTCTCAGTATTCT
This sequence comes from Areca catechu, assembly GCA_021397845.1. Lineage (NCBI taxonomy): Eukaryota > Viridiplantae > Streptophyta > Magnoliopsida > Arecales > Arecaceae > Areca > Areca catechu. Next base: position 189,197,329 of record CM038051.1, read on the forward strand.
ACTTCTTTCCAAACCTTGCATTGAAATGCATATATGAGCACTAGAGCCAAAGTCTAAAATCCAGCTGGAAGTAGATGAAACCGTTAGGTTAGATTCAATAACGAGTATAGGCTTACCTTCAGAAGGCACATCCTCCTTCTGTTTCTTTAGGCTTTCTAGGTAGAGAGGACAATTCCTTTTCTAGTGGCCATCTGTGTTGCAGTGAAATATTTTCCTTTGCTAACCTTGGCTTTCTTGGGAGTGTCCTTCTTCTTCTGTTTGTTCTCCTTCTGCTTCTTTGCAGGTTTCTTCTTCTTCCAAGTAGATTTCTTTTGAAGGAAGACTGCTCCATAGAGAAAACAAAGTACCTTGAACTCTTCAGGGTTTCCTCATTACTTACCAGCATGTTTAATAATTCAGGTAAAGTATAATTTAACTTGTTCATATTATAGTTCATTACAAACTGAGTATATGAACTAGTCAAGAACTAGAGGATCAAATCCACCTGAAGCTTCTTGTGAATAGGAATGCCTAGCTTCTCAAGCTATTCAATATCCTTGATCATTGTCAAACAATGATCATGCATTGACTGCCCTTCACACATCTTGTTGTTGAAAAGCCTTTTCGATACTTCGAAGTGTGCAATCCTACTTTGTTCACCATATAACTCTTGTAGGTGAATCAAAATTGATTTAACAGTTGGCATATCCTCATGTTGGCTCTGTAATTCATTTGACATTGAGGCCAGCATATAATACTTAACCTTATTATCATCTTCCATCCATTTCTCATATGCAGTCATTTGACAAGCATTTGGATGGTCAGGTAAGACAGGAGGTTCCTGGTCAAGCACATAGCCCAACTTCTCAGAACTCAAAATAATTTTGAAGTTTTTCAACCAATCTTTAAAATTGAGGCCTACTCATCGGTTTATCTCTAGAATATGGACTAAGGGATTTGAAGCAAACATGGTTAACTACAAGAGTAGAAAATTCAAATTAGATGCTTTATACTTAATCATAAAAATATTCTTGGGTCTTTAAGAAATAATTTTAGAACTCCCACTATTTTCTCGGATCTCTCACACTCCCCGTGGAGATGCGAAAACCCTGCGACTCTAGATTTCTAGTGGGTGCTACGGTTCCATCGATGTGTGGCACCTCACCGTATCCAGTTATTGGTAACACGCTATACCAATAAGTAGCCAACTCTTGTCCAATGTATTTAATACAAATTGTAGTTCTTGGTCTCTAAATCATGGAACCTCAACGTGCCCATTTATTGGTCCAATCATTAGTTAAGTCAGACCCACCATTCCTGCTAGACAAATCCATCATTAAGTCCCTCAACGTGCCGTTTATTGGGCCCACCACTGTAACCAGCCAAGAATTATCAACACTAGTAGGACACCCGCACACCTACAATGGTGGAAAACCTGACTTAATATTTATTGGGAGCTTAGGTTCAGGTCTCTTCTAAATTGATTAGCCAAATCATGACTAACTAATTACATTAAGTCAGAACAATCTCATGTTTGACTAATTACATTCAGTCAGCACAATCTCATGTCTGACTAAAAATAGTTAGCATGGGTGAACTCAAATCAAAAGTGACCATTTTGAAAATTTAATCAACCAAATTAGCCATGTCAGTTTGATCCATGGGAGGGTTCTGCCAATTTACCCTCTTTCTGCCAAACTAGTTGGTTGAGAAAGAGTTAGCCCCAATTAGCAAACCATGATCGAAACCTTCCTTAGACACCAATTGACTGATAAGGTTTAATTAGGTCATCTAATGATCTGGGCTCATCATTGAGCCAAACTAGGTCTTAATTTATCGATTCACTATCGTGAATCGAAATGACCATACTACATCTAAAAATAATTTTGAGCATACTTGACCTAAACCTAATCATTATCCGATGAGGTTAAGTCACTTGCTCGAAATCATATTAGGGTTACTAGTTAATCTAATCAAGCCCTAAACATGCAGCCCAATCACTAGACCTAATTTGTTCAACCCAAATCCTCATGCACCTAATTTGATTTTCTAGATCAAATCAATTTTAAAATTAGGTTTAAGTGCACGATTTTAATGGCTTATGATCATGAATCACATTTAAGATCTAAACCCTAAATTGGTGTATCGCATACATCAATATCAATAATCATAAACCGATCAAAATCCTTTTGAAAATCCTTTTTCAAAACTGGTATACATCAAAGTAGGATAATCTTTGCACTATAGGGGGTAAACCCTATAGCAGGATAACCTTATATCACTTTGTACAACCTTTGATCAATTTAATTTTAGATTATTAAATTTAATTTCAGATTTGAAAATTATGATTTTAATTTCAAAAATAATTTTTCAAAATATAAAATTCTATGCTAGAACAATCTCATGTTCAACATAGATCTAATACAATCATAATTATCTATCTGATCTGATTATTTTTCAGATCAGATTCTCATGCATGCATGTTAAAGAGAGAACCTTGGCTCTGATACCACTGTTGAAATTCTCCCAGGAATAGGAAAGTATGTTGCATAAAATCAGGCATCAAAAGCCTGACCAGTGAAAGCAGATATAAAAATGATTTTATATCTAATCATGCAAATCATAAATAAATCTAATTTATTTATCATAAATTCCTAACATACTGAATAATATGAGAAAAAAATTAGATCTAAAATAAAAATTATTTTAAGCATAAAATACTTACCTGGATCGCTATCTGGGCCTGCTCTGAAAGCATGCAGATCCGTTACTGAAAAGCCAGGATTCTGTCGGAGCCGTGCAATCACCCGGCCTCTGCTGGTATCCACATAAAGCTCTCACAACCAAGTCATAGAGGGCACCGGACTGCTAGATCCTTACAGCCCTCTCCTCTTTCAGCAAATCGCCCGCTTTAAAAACTATGCCGATCCAAATTCGGACCAACTTTTGGCTTCTGTCTTGCAATCTTAGATCTGCTAGACCTTGGACCCTTTTTCCTCTTCTTTCTTTTATGTAGAAGACCTCTCAATACTCTTGAAGATCTCAAGGAAGAAATAAACTAGAAGGGAGAAAATACTATGTGCCAGGAGAGAGACTCTCGGAGAAAAGATGCCCAAGAGAGATGATGCACAAAATAATTCACGCCAAAAGAGAAGTATTATTCGGCCACCCTTTTCTCTCCCCTTTTATATTTATTTCACGATAAATCTCTCCAATTCTACATGCCATAAATAAAGGAGTTTGGTCTAATCTGGTTTAGGTTTGAATTTTAAGAGGAGTGGAAGAGGACTCTTCCCTCTCTTAATTTCTCCATGCCTAAACTCTATTACCGCCCACCTAATCACGGCCCATCCTTCATTTGTCGCACAAAATAAATGGGGGCCCACTTTGGCATGTGGAGAGAAGGGGAGACAAAGAGAGAGAGTCCCGGTCATAGTGGACTCTAGGCCATGGTCCAAACAAAGTGATTTTACAGTCAAATTGAAGCCGATTTTAAATCCGATCAAACTATTTCGAGGTGGATATTGACCTGAATCAATTAGGATTAATTAATTGAGTCTAACTCAATTAAATTAAATCTAATTTAAATTAATTAATAATTAATCCATAATCAATTAATTGTAACATTTACAATTAGATCAAATATTAATTGTAACACTTATAATTAGATCCAAATTGATTTGCTGATTGGTTACTTGAGCTCCTAATATGTGTGATCCCTCAGGTTCTATCCTGTCTGGTAATGAGATATGCTATAATCTTCATTATACATCATTGAAAGTCCTTTCGATAGACTGAAACAATTTCAGCTCAACCCTAATTAGGATCATCGATCCGAGAATGATCCTAACGGGCTCTTATAATCCACCAGTGATACCTAGCAGTATGTCGTGGCAACCCAGCAGAATAAGATTGGAACCCCTAGATGTGGTTACCATGTGATTCGGTTCCTTTATCAAAATCCCGACATAATATTGGTTACGGATACTCGTCAAACCCATCAGTCATATGCTTAACCTAATCGACTCAAGTTCAATTGTGATACTAATAAAAACACCTTTTTATTATCACCCTGCTATGGCCATAGACTTATGGACTTAGTCTTATTAAACTTGTATAGGATTATACCTTACTACTAAGGCTGATAGATCCCTACAAGTGAATACCCTACTCCTACTATAAAATTACTGCAACTAACGAATACCGCAAGATCCAGTATGGATAGGAACCATGTGATTGTGCTGTCAAACTACAGCAACCTTATTGTGAGTAGCCAAGACACTCCAGGTCAAGGAACTATTCACACAACTACAGCATCAAGAAGTTATCGACGAGTGAGTAGTCATCCGTATAACTTCTTGTAATTGGTCACGCTCAGTATCGTTGATCTCTATCAACTACCTGTACTCTCACTCCAGTGTCACCACACTGTAGGTCAGAGACTCATCTACCCAGAATGGGAAGTGATTTGTGCACCGATTTTAACGGATCAATCACCGTCCTCGTGATATTCCAACAATCGGGAGCCTTTAGAAGTTAACATATAAAGACACATGCCTCAGATTCTCAACTCTTGAGAATATGTGTCATTGACCATTAACTCCATGGATGATTCATAGACACAATAATATGAATAAAACTAATGCCCTTTTAATTAATAAGAAAAATTAAGTACAAAGTTCATGCCCTAAAATTAAAATGTGTCAAGCCAACATGGCTTTCAGGGCATACATCTAACAGTTATCTCCTAGATCTTTTCTATTGGGATCTTTCGATTAGAATCGTGGTATTTGTTAGGATCTTATTCACCACTATCTTTATTGGGATAGCTGGAAGTTACTACTTCTATCATCTACTCGGGCATGATCGACTCTGGGTAGTAAGGCAGATTGTAGTTGCATACAAAGGCCTTTAACATTACATCCTAGTGTGCCCAAATAGTGCTATACTAGTAATTAGTTGGGATCTAAGTAAGTACAAGATGAATGCCTTTCATGGTGTGCCCGACTAGGACTACGCTGGTAACTAGCTGAGCCGAGTGGGTACCTAGTGAACACGTGCAAGGCGGTGTCTTGTCAATTGGGCCTAATCATTTATAGTTTCTTGGACTAGGCTGTAGTAACTAGTTAGTGATGTAACCGTCTTAGTTATCTCCTTCTTAGTCTGTGATATAGTCAGTAATTAGAATGCTCTATAGTCAGCAGTCCGGTTAGTCCTCGAGGCCAAATAAGTATTCATCATAACATTATTCATTTTTTTATAGAAATACATTTGCTTTGCGGGTACTTGATGCATTGATTAATTGAAAACATTTCCTTTTTGGTTCTTAGGAATTTTAAATGTTCATATTATCTTGCAAGCCATTAGACTGCTAATTGCCTACGCACTCTCAGTATGCAATACAATGTGATGGTTTGATGGATTCAGTTTAATTTTGACATTAAACTATCAGTGCTTATTTAAATTATAATAGCGGACACATATTTCCTACAATTATGAAAACACTCTTAGGTAATCTACAATAATTATAATTATTCCATACTATCAGTGCATATTTAAATTGTAATATTTTGATCTCCGACCCAATATTCTCGTCTTTTTTTTTTCATTGTTGTTGGGGGTGGTGGTGGTTTGTAGCAAGGGTCGAGGCAAATACTAAAATTCCAAACTGCAATCGAGCGTCAAAGAAATGGTTGATTTCCTTAATGAAATAGAAAAGGAAATGAAGCCTGGCAAAACCCCCCATTATATGAAAACCGGGTTCGCTTGTGAACCACCCAGGGTCCTCATGCGACCAGGATTCCGGATCGGGTTCAACTCCGGTGGAAACAGAATCGGCAGGACACACATGGAGCCAGCCAGTCGCCGGTCATCGTTCAAGACTTCAAAGGATGGAATAATATAGTTTGGTAGTTGGACGATACCGTCTCCAGTCGCACATAGATTCATATAATGCTATTTTTGTCTTCGTAGGGCGAATCGAGCTGCTATCGGTCTTTATGCATGGTCATCAAGGAACACTGGCATGTGGGAGGAACATTGCGGTGGCGAGACGGCATCGTCCTTTTTTTTTTTCCCTTAAATTAATAGACAATTTCAATATTAGATATTTAGTATAATTTATCAGAAGGGTAGGTTTTGAAGAGTAACAAAACCGCAAACACGAACTAATGGTCCGCCGAGCAGCAAAAGGAAGTTGACCGGTAGCGGGTGTCTACTCATCGACCTGAGAGATATATCAGAGAGGGTGATTCATGATATCCTGATTCCAAGAAAAGGTTTCCGAAATAGTGAATCTCATAGATTAGGTATCAGAATACAGCTCCAAAGCAAGTTGACCGGTAGTAAAATGAAGTTGAGAGGGTGATTCATGATATCCTCGTTCCAAGGAAAGGTCTCCGAAATAGTGAATATCATGGATTAGGTATCAGAATACAACTCGGAAGAAAGTTGACCGGTAGCAAAAAGAAGTTGACCGGTAGCAAAAGGAAGTTGACCGGTAGCAAAAGGAAGTTGATTGGTAGTAGATGTTCCGCATTGCATGACACTCGCACATCTACTCATTGACCTGAAAGATATATTAGGTCACCGAAACAGTGAATATCATGGATTAGGTTTCAGAATACTGCTCGGAAGCATGTAGACCGATAGCAAAAGGAAGTTAATCGGTGTTGCTACCTAGATCGTCGTGGCCGATAACTCTTACGTGGCCTAGGTGAGTGGGCTCCGTGCCAGCATCACCGGGCTCGTTGGTCGGAGACGATCAAGAAGAACATAGTCGTAGTTGGGATAGAAGGGGATTGGTACTATGGTGGTCCTCCTGTGGGCCTTTCCGGTGAGGAGTAATCTTCCTCCTTATTGTTCCTCCGTTGGGCGATACCTGCAAAACAGGGAAGACCTGTGCCGGGGATTCCGGCAAAGACACTCCGACGATCAAGTCAGTGGGACGATCGAAGGAAATAAGGAACCTCTGAGACAGAGAGCTTGGAGGACTCTCTGTTGCCAGAGGGTGATAGATAATGTAAGAATGAAGAGAGTGTGTTGTCTCTTACTTACCTCCCCTTACCTCTATGCTTGTTTTTGTGTAGACGAATGGCTCCTGGGGAGGCATGCTGGTCTTGATGTAGACTTGTCACGCTGGGATAGCCTGTGAGGCCATGATGGGTTGGTGAACCTTCTTCTTCTGGATGGTTCAGGAAGTTGGTGCAGGGGTACAGTACCTTAGGCATGGCACCAATCACTAGTTAGCGTAAACAGTAGCTTAGAAGACTTAAATGTAAACCTTCCTTGCAGACGGCGTGTCAGGCGGCGTGCCATAGGGCCCACATGGAGGGGGATCCTTGGAAAGAGCGCCGGGGCCATGTGGATGGGCCCCTCGGGAAATGCATCGAGCCCACATGAATGACACCGAACTGCGCGACGTACCCGATGACCGAGCTGGACTGAGATGCTGCTCCAGGTTGCCATGCAGGCACGCGAATCGAGAGAAGGCCCATGGGGGTCTCCATGCATGCTGATCGAGGCGAGGTGCAAGGCCCCATGCATGTGGATGCGAACCCATGCGCTGCGGACCTATGCGCTGCTCCTGGTCGAAACCAGACCGAGGGAGGGCGGAGCTGGACCATGGGCATGCTGGGGCGCGGAGCGGGTGCGGACGGAACTGGGCGCCATGCGGGTGCGCCGGAGGGGCGTGCCGAACTGGGCACGCGAGGGCGTGCCAAACCGGGCGTCACGCGCGGGCGAAGCCGGGCGTGCCGCAGGTGTGAGTTTGGGCGCACGTACCTCCCGTGCACACGGACCGAGGCAAAGAGAGGGTGCCAAGCTGGGGTGGCTGGAGCCGGACGCGGGCATGCCGGGCAGAGCCTTGCAGGGCGCTGCCGAGGTTGGCTGAATGCCGGAGGAGCTGGGGCTTGGTGGCGCCGGGCGTGCCGCCCCGGGCTCGGAGGAGTGGGGCATTCCACGCTAGGCTCGGAGGTGCCGGCCTCCCGCAGGCGGAGTCGGAGCTGGGTGACATGCCGCGCAGAGCGTACCTGGGATGCAGGCGAGGTCGGGCGGAGCCGTGCGGGGTGCTGTCGATGCGCCGGCCTGGGCGGTGGCAAGCTTGGAGCCGGAGGCGGACCGCGAGCGGAGCCGGAGCATGCGAGTTGGTGCGGAGCTCGGAGACGCCGGGCTCGGAGACGCTGGGGCGGTGCCGGGCAGGAGCACGCGGAGTCGGTGCTGGATCTGGTGAGCTGGATCCATCGCTGGACTGGAGCCGGAGGGCAGAAGCGACTGGAGTGGCGCGGGGGTGCCGGACCGAGGGGGGTTCGCTCGTCGGAGAACCGTCGGGAGGAGCCGGAGCGGGCAGACGCAGGGCGGAGGCCTCCCTTGCCGAACTGAGCGCCGGGTAGAGCACGCGGAGTCGGAGGGGGTGAGCACATCTCCCACGCGCACGAACTGAGGCGCGCGCCTGCGGGTGCTCGCAGGGCGGAGACGTGTGGATCGAGCTGGGGTCCCGCGGGCGCGCCGAGCTGTGCCAGAGCCGGAGGGGGGGTTCGCTTGCCGGAGAACCGCTGGGAAGAGCCAGAGCCGCGTGGGACCGTCGAACTGTCACGGGGGGCGCGCCGTGCGGGCGAGGTCGAAAGGAGCCGTGCGCGGTGCTGCCGATGCACCGGCCTGGGCGGTGGCGAGCTTGGAGCCGGAGGCAGACCGCGGGCGGAGCCGGAGAGGAGCATGCGCATTGGTGCCGAGCTCGGAGACACTGGGACCGTGCCACGCCGGGCAGGAGCACGCGGAGCCGGTGCTGGATATGGTGAGCTGGATCCGCTGCCGGACTGGAGCCGGAGGGCGGAAGCGACCGGAGTGGTGCGGGGGCGCCGGACCGAGGGGGGTTCGCTCGTCGGAGAACCATCGGGAGGAGCCGGAGTGGGCAGACGCAGGGCGGAGACCTCCCTTGCCGGACTGGGCGCCGGGCGAGAGCACGCGGAGTCGGAGGGGGTGAGCGCATCTCCCACGCGCGCGAACTGAGGCGCGCGCCTGCGGGTGCTCACAGGGCGGAGACGTGTGGACCGAGCTGGGGTCCTGCAGGCATCCGAGCTGTGCCAGAGCTGAAGGGGGGGTTCGCTCGTCGGAGAACTACCGGGAAAAGCCGGAGCCGTGCAGGACCGCCGACCTGTCGTAGGGGCCACGCCGTGCTGGCGAGGTCTGGCGGAGTGGAGCCATGGACGCCATGTTCGAAGGGATGCGGTACCTTGGCGCGGTACCCTGGCACGTGCGCGGTACCTTGGCGCGGGTATGCTGTGCTTTGCTGGGTAGGAGCATGCGGAGGCACTGATCTGGGTGCGGCTTCTCCCTAATGATGCTTGGGCCGGGCAAAGTGAAGCCGGGCCGATCCGTAGAGCTTTGTAGGCCGAAGTTGGCTACCCCTCATGCCTGGCTGCGCTCCAGGCCAGGCTGCCAAGCTGAACTGAACTACCGAAGTTGGACTTCTCATGGCCGAACTGAGGCCGAGGTGGAGAAGCACCTGGCCGAGGTGGGGCCGAGCCGAGCTGAGTTGAACTGCCACGTGGCCAAAGTGGGACTGAGGTGGAGAAGTACCTGGCCGAGGTGGCGGAGTATGTGGCCGAGCTGGAGAAGTACGTTGCCGCGCGAGCCTCCAAGGAGGATGCGTGTCAAGGCTGAATGGATCTTGTTTACTACTGTAACAGATGCCCCCACTCACTGAGTCCAAAACATCTTCATTTTGGATAAAGGGAGTATTATCATCCATTCAGCTCTATACCTTAGCGGGCTCTGTACCGGCTGCAAGAAGTTAGTCACTAAATGAAACCGAACTTACCGGAGGTTTAGCCGTTGATCTTTGATGGCCTAGATGAAGGCATCAAGTCTGGCTATCCTTTTCATGGACAGGGAGTGGCCTGCAAAACAAAGTAGAAGGCATTTGTTTTTAAAACTTACTTGCATGTAGGTGCTTCAACCTAAGGTTAGTTGCATTATTATGGTGCAAGTACTTCAGTCTGACTCCTCTTTGACCAGATAGAAGGTGGTGCCATGGAGGAAGAGGTTAGGGAGGTGGATAACTTGGGTGCACACATACATGACTGGGCATATGGTCATCATGGCCGAGCTCAAAGTATCTGTCGGAACCTTTGATGAAGGCATGGAAGTTGTTGAAGAAGCCCAAGAAGTAGGAGAGAGAAATCATCTCCGGTGAGATGCTCATCCTCGGGGGAGCAACGCTCAACCACTGGAGAGCCGTCCTGGCGGAGGAACCCAAAGAGCAGGAGTTCGACTCAGGCCAGATGCTCGACCTCGAGGGAGCAACGCTCGACCTCGGGGGAGCCATCTTAGCGAAGGAACTCAAGGACCAGGAGTTCGACTCAGGCCAGATGCTCGACCTCAAGGGAGCAACGCTTGACCTCAGGGGAGCCATCTTGTCGGAGGAACTCAAGAGATAACACGCGGACTGAAGTCCGGGCCTTCATGCTGGAACTGGGTTCCGAGGCATCTTCCAGACTGAAGTTCGGGATCACGTGAGGGAATCGGGTTCTGCGCCACCTTCCAGACTGAAGTCCAGGATCACGTGGGGGAACTGGGTTCCGCGCCACCGTTCAGACTGAAGTTCAGGATCATGTGGGGGAACTAGGTTCCGCGCAACCTTCCAGACCGAAGTCTGGGACTTCGCTTCGGAACTAGGTTCCACGCGAACTTCCGGACTGAACCCCGGGGAGGCTGGAGTTGAGCCTTGCACGACCTACCGAGCTGTTCTCCGAGATTTTGTACCGGAACTGGGTTCCGTTATGCCGGAACTAGGATCCGGGCTTCCTTCATCAGACTCGGAGTCGGACAGATGAGCTCCTGTAATTTTGAAGAGCAAAGTTGCACCAAAGATGAACTTTAATTATTGAGGAGGGATTCTTACATCCTTCGTGAGGTGGCAGAGCTGTTTGGCATGCTAGGAGGCGAAACGCAAATGGTTGGACCTTCAGAGCTACCTATGGACATCTCCGGACGATGGTCAGGAGGTAGATGCGGGGTTCAATGAAGAGATTGGCTTCAGCTCGGCTGAATCAAGAGGCATGACTTCAGCTCAGCTCTATTTGATTTCAGCTTGGCTGAGCTGAGGAGCTTGACTTCAGCTCTTAACTTCGCCGGACTTGGAGTCGGACGGGTGAGTTCCTGTGTTGGTGAAGAACAAAGTTGCACCAGAGAGGAACTTTAATTATTGAGGAGGGATTCTTACATCCTTCGTGAGGTGGCAGAGCTGCTAGTTCGCCATGCTGGGAGGGCCGTGAATGGCTGGGCCTCCGAAGCTTTCCATGGTGGTTGGCCTTGCACATCCCAATGGCCGAGAATGTTTAATGATGTTGGTGATGATCATGATTTTATTAGTTTTGTATCGCCCATGTTGCATGGAGGAACAGGACCACCCTTTGCATCATGTTTGCATGGTGTGGAGGGCAAAATCCTACTCCAAAGTTTCGCATGATGTGGGTGAAGTGACCGAGCCTTCACTGCTTCTTCCTTTCGGGAATCGTGCTTCGTTCGTTGCCTTCCCCAGCCATAGTGGGGATTAGTCTTCCTCATCTCTAACAGGTGTGTGATCTTAGCAGGGAGCTTGGTCTCATCAAAGGGCTTGACTTTGGTGAGAAGCTCGGCTTCATTAGGAAGTTTGGCCTCAGCTTTGTTTTATGAAGAAGATTGACTAACTTCTGGCTTGAATACAGAGCCTCGGAAGCTTCATCTTGGTGGAGGGAGGCAAAGTGTGGGCCTGGTCCAAAGAGCGCGCGCTCGGAGAGGCTCTGCATTGGCGGGTGAGCGTTGAGCTCGACTCCGACCACAGGGCACTAACCTTCGAGGGTCTCACTCTGGAGGGCAGAAGGAGGACCCGGTCCAGAGGGCGCGCGCTCAGAGAGGCTCCACGTTGGCAGGTGAGCGTTGAGCTCGATCTCGACCATAGGGCACTAACCTCCCAGGGTTTCGCTCTGGAGGGTAGAAGACGGACCCGGTCCAGAGGGCGCGCGCTCAAAGAGGCTCCACATTGGCGGGTGAGCGTTGAGCTCGACCTCGACCATAGGGCACTAACCTCCGAGGGTCTCACTCTGGAGGGCAGAAGACGAACCCGATCCAGAGGGCGCGTGCTCAGAGAGGCTCCATATTGGCGGGTGAGCGCTGAGCTCGACCTCGACCACAGGGCACTAACCTCCGAGGGTCTCGCTCTGGAGGGCAGAAGACGGACTCGGTCCAAAGGGCGCATGCTCGGAGAGGCTCCACATTGGCAGGTGAGCGCTGAGCTCGACCTCGACCACAGGGCACTAACCTCCGAAGGTCTCGCTCTGGAGGGCTGGAGGAGGGCAGGGCTCCGGCCCAGGCGTTCTGAGCTTGCGGGAGCTTTTCCTGTAGAACTATGACAGTTTTTCATTATATAAATGTAGCAGAGGAGTTACCTGTTGAGTTCCGGTTATATGAATAGATAAAGATATGTTCTTTCCTTGAGCGGGTCGGGATCCAATTCGCCGGCCGCCCTCTCAGGAGAGAATGAGACTCCCTTGCATGGAAGAATAAAACTTGGTTGCATGGAAGAGCAAGGCTCCACTGCATAGGAGGACGGACTTCCGTTGCATAGGAGGAGGGGAGACCTTAATTGCCTGGGAGCTTGAGGCTCCGTTGCATAAGGGAGATGACTCCGTTGAGTGGGAGAAATGAGATCCTGTTGCATGGCATGGGGGAGACTCCATTGCATGGGAGGAGGCTCCGTGAGAGAGCCCGTTGCATGGAACCCCTTTGCATAGGAGCTTGAGGCTCCGTTGAACAGGAGAATAGATCTCCATCGCATGGTGGAGGAGGATCGCTGCACGGGAGCATGGTACTCTACCACATGGGAGAAAGAAGCTTCTGTTATATGGGAGGAGAAAACCTTGTTGCATGGGAGGAAGCTTCCGTTGCATGGGAGAACGAGGCTCTGTGAGAGAGCCCGTTGCATGGGAGCATGGTACCCCTTTGCATGGGAGCTTGAGGCTCCGTTGATGACGTCATAGGAGGTCTTCCTGCAGAACTAAAATATAGTTTCTTGTACTGCAAAGATAGCGGAGGGAGGAGTTACCTCAAGAAAGAATATAACTCCTCTACATGGGAGGATAGACCTCCATTTGGGGGAAGAGGACTCTGTTGAACGGGAGAATAGATCTCCGTTGCATGGTGGAGGAGGATTGCTGCACGGGAGCATGGTACTCCACCGCATGGGAGGAAGAAGCTTCCGTTACATGGGAGGAGAAAACCTTGTTGCATGGGAGGAAGCTTCCGTTGCATGGGAGAACGAGGCTCTGTAAGAGAGCCCGTTGCATGGGAGCATGGTACCCCTTTGCATGGAAGATTGAGGCTCCGTTGATGACGTCATAGGAGGTCTTCCTACAGAACTAAAACATAGTTTCTTGTACTGCAAAGATAGCGGAGGGAGGAGTTACTTCAAGAAAGAATAGAACTCCTCTACATGGGGAGGATAGACCTCCATTTGGAGGAAGAGGACTCCCCTGTTTTGCAGGTATTGCCCAATGGAGGGACAATAACGAGGAAGATTACTCCTCACCGGAGAGGCCCACAGGAGGACCACCACAGTACCAAGCCCCTTTTATCCCAACTACGACTATGTTCCCCTTGACTGTCTCCGACCAACGAGCCCAGTGAAGCTGGCACGGAGCCCACTCACCTAGGCCACGTAAGAGCTACCGGCCACGGCGATCTAGGCAGCAACAGATTGGCGCACCAGGTAGGGGATCCTTGGAAAGAGCGCCGGGGCCATGTGGATGGGCCCCTCGGGAAATGCACCGGGCCCACATGAATGAGACTGAACTGCGCGGCATACCAAATGACCAAGCTAGACTAAGATGCTGCTCCAGGTTGCCATGCGGGCACGCGGATCGAGAGAAGGCCCGCGGGGGTCTCCATGCATGCTGATCGAGGCGAGGTGCAAGGCCCCATACATGTGGATGTGAACCCACGCGCTGCGGACCTATGCGCTGCTCCTGGTCGAAACCAGACCGCGAGAGGGCGGAGCTGGACTGCAGGCATGTTGGGGCGCGGAGCGGGTGCGGACGGAACTGGGCGCCATGCGGGTGCGCCATACCAGGCACCGTAGGGGCGTGCCGAACTGGGCACGCGGGGGCGTGCCAAACCGGACGTCACGCGCAGGCGAAGCCGGGCATGCCGCAGGCGTGAGTCTGGGCGCACGTACCTCCCGTGCGCATGGACCGAGGCAAAGAGAGGGTGCCGAGCTGGGGTGGCTGGAGCTGGACGTGGGCATGCCGGGCGGAGCCTTGCGGGGCATTGTCGAGGTCGACTGAACGCCGGAGGAGCTGGGGCTTGGTGATGCCGGGCGTGCCGCCCCAGGCTCGGAGGAGCTGGGCGTTCCGCGCTGGGCTCGAAGGCGCCGGCCTCCCGTAGGCGGAGTCGGAGCCGGGTGAGATGCCGCGCAGAGCGTACCTGGGATGTAGGCGAGGTCGGGCGGAGCCGTGCGGGGTGCTGCCGATGCACCGGCTTGGGCGGTGGCGAGCTTGGAGCCGGAGGCAAACCGCGAGCGGAGCTAGAGAGGAGCATGCATGTTGGTGCCGAGCTCGGAGACGCCGGGCTTGGAGACGCTGGGACCGCGCCGCGCCGGGCAAGAGTACGCGGAGCCGGTGCTGGATCTGGTGAGCTAGATCCGCTGCCGGACTGGAGCCAGAGGGCGGAAGCTACCGGAGTGGCGCGGGGGCGCCAGACCGAGGGCGGGTTCGCTTGCCGGAGAATCGCCGGGAGGAGCCGGAGCGGGCAGACGCAGGGCGGAGGCCTCCCTTGTTGGACTGGGCGCTGGGCAAAAGCACGCGGAGTCGGAGGGGGTGAGTGCATCTCCCATGTGCGCGAACTGAGGCGCGCGCTTGCGGATGCTCGCAGGGCGGAGACGTGTTGATCGAGCTGGGGTCCCGCGGGCGCGCCGAGCTGCGCTGGAGCCGGAGGGGGGGTTCGCTCACCGAAGAACCGCCGGGAGGAGCCGGAGCCGTGCGGGACCGCCGACCTGTCGCAGGGGGCGTGCCGTGCGGGCGAGGTCGGGCAGAGCCGTGTGGGGTGCTGCCGATGCACTGGCCTGGGCGGTGGCGAGCTTGGAGCCGGAGGCGGATCTCGGGCGGAGCCGGAGAGGAGCATGCGCGTTGGTGCCGAGCTCGGAGATGCCGGGCTTAGAGATGCTGGGACCGCGCCGCACCGGGCAGGAGCACGCGGAGCCGGTGCTGGATCTGGTGAGCTGGATCCGCTGCCGGACTGCAGCCGGAGGGCAGAAGCGACTGGAGTAGCGCGGGGGCACCGGACCAAGGGGGTGTTCGCTCGTCGGAGAACCGCCGGGAGGAGCCGGAGCGGGCAGACGCAGGGCGGAGGCCTTCCTTGCTGGACTGGGCGCCAGGCGAGAGCACGTGGAGTCGGAGGGGTTGACCGCATCTCCCACGCGCGCGAATTGAGGCGCGCGCCTACGGGTGCTCGCAGGGCAGAGACGTGTGGACCGAGCTGGGGTCCCGCGAGCACGCCGAGCTGCGTCGGAGCCGGAGGGTGGGTTCGCTAGCCGGAGAACCGCCGGGAGGAGCTGGAGCCGCGCGGGACCGTCGACCTGTCGCGGGGGGCACGCCGTGCGGGCGAGGTCGGGCGGAGTGGAGCCATGGACGCCACGTTCGAAGGGATGCGGTACCTTGGCGCGGTACCCTGGCACGTGCGCAGTACCTTGGCACGCGTATGCTGTGCTATGCTGGGCAGGAGCATGCGGAGGCACTGATCTGGGCGCGACTTCTCCCTGATGATGCTTGGGCCGGGCGAAGTAAAGCCGGGCCAATTCGGAGAGCTTCGTAGGCCGAAGTTGGCTACCCCTCATGCCTGGCTAGGCTCCAGGCCAGGTTGTTGTGCTGAACTGAACTACCGAAGTTGGACTTCTCATGGCCGAAGTGAGGCCGAGGTGGAGAAGCACCTGATCGAGGTGGGGCCGAGCTGAGCTGTGTTGAACCGCCACGTGGCCAAAGTGGAACCGAGATGGAGAAATACCTGGCCAAGGTGGCAGAGTATGTGGCCGAGCTAGGACCGAGGTGGAGAAGTACGTTGCCGCACCAGCCTCTAAGGAGCATGCATGTTAGGACCGAATGGATCTTGTTTACTACTGTAACAATCGACAATGGGTATTCCACATTGCATGGCACTGGCACATCTACTCATCGACCTAAGAGATATATCAAAGAGGGTGATTCATGATATCCTGATTACAAGGTAAGGTCTTTAAAACAGTGAATATCATGGATTAGGTATCATAATAGAATATCCCCTATTGGTCTCCGAAACAGCGAATATCGTGGATTAGGTATCAGAATAGAGTATCCTCTATTGGCAGATATCTATAAGCTCATTTCAAATTGCACCTGCGTGATCGGGTGTATTTAGTTAATTTGATGCTAAAGATTGTATATAGTCAAGGACCTTGTAACGTAGCCGCCTCAATTTTTTTTAAAAAAATTAACAGGAGAACAAAAAGAAGAAAAAGGATTAAACAAAGGAGGCAGAGGGGAAAACCTGGGACTACATTTTCAAGAATCATAGATAACCGCGACAATAAACCAAAAAAAAAATCCTGCTTTTGGGTTTAAGTCAAGGAATTTTGAAATTACGAATAGGTGTAGGCCAAATTTTATAACTAGAATTTAAAATATTTGCTCCAGCTAAATATAAGAATAGACTTCTATTTAAAATAGGTTGTCATAATCGTGTATAAAAATTTTGAGTTATTGGTGTTTGTTTCTTGTTACTTGCTGTTTAGATTTTTTTCTTTCTTTTTTTTTTTTTTTTTGGTATTAGCAGTTAGGATTATACAGATTGGATTTGATATTTAAATTGATATGTATCAGGAAATAAGTCTTGCAAAATAGATTAGGATCAAATAGGTGAGCCAAACCACCATAGATTATTCCGGATTGAGAGATTTTGACCAAGTGCTGGGTCATGAGTCAAGGTTTTTTATGTTTTTATCAGTACTTAACCTGATCCAAACTCATCCATTGCAAACCTAACCGAAAATGAAACTTTATTTTCACAAGAAAATGTTTTACCATTACCCAATGATACTCCAACCTTCTTGCATCCCTCGCCCACCTTCATCTTGCGTTCTTTTTCCTCCAAGCATAAGATGTCAGGAAAGAGCTCATTCCAACATCCAAAAGATGCATAATGACTACTACTTCCAAATGGCTACTGAAGCAAATCATGATCAGCAAAAGAAAAACTGCCATGCATATATCACGGATGCTACTTCCACATTCTGGGTTGTAACACGCAATCAGTTCAGGCATGATTTTATCTATTCCTGCCTATTAACAGAACAAACATCCCAATCATATAGAACTAAAAATTGAAGGGTCAATTTAAGCTCTCATCGAATTTTTTTTCCACTGACATTACAAAATCCCAATGACGAAAGATTGCTAACCAAATCCCTGAGTTTCCTGCGCAAAACATGGTCTACAACCCAACTCCAAAATAGTAGAAGTTCCACTTCACACGAGAACCTGCCTGTCTTTGTATGGATGAACTACTCAGATAAATAAACTAATCAACCCATGACATGCCAGCTATTGCCTTCCAAATTCCAATCAGGTCCATATACCAAAGGGTGCACACATCACAAAAGAAAGTCTTAAAAGTAATGCTTGGGAACAGAGATCGGTCAAGGATCCCAAACATGGGAATAGGAGCATCTATACTGAAATCATTCATAGAATCCATAAAAATGACCAGCCAAATCTTGCAGGCGATCTGCAAGAAAGAATTGTACATAATGGAAAAATAGGGGTACAAAAACTCCAGCTAGAACTGGCAAACCTAGCACCATAATTAGCAATAGTACAAGCATAAAACTAAAATCATTTCAGATATGAAACAGTGAATAGAGCCTCACCTTGATAAATTACAAGCCCCTGAGCTCTTGAGCAAAAAACATCAACTGGTTTTCCCAGAAATTTTTGATGGAGGCAATGTCCCAAACATGATGTCCCATAGTTTAGAGGTTATCCCAAAACCCTTGTTTTGAACTCTGAAGTGGTGGTTCATATGATACAGCTGGTAGACAAGCAATTTATTATTAGAATACCACAAAGATTGGAAATTGTTAGTGAGATTCTAAATGATAGCTCATAATTCTTCTCACCTTTAGGTCTCTAGCTGGATTTTTGGATGGCTGTCCATGGTGAAGATAATAGTGAGTGCAATCATACATAACATAACCCAAAAGACCACCTCCAAATAAGGCAGGGGCAGTGGATGGGGTTGCAAATAGTTTAACCAGATTCCAGAGCTGAAAGACAATCCATGTAAAGTCAGTAGCTTTTAGTTACTAGTTAAACTTCTATAATTCAGGTAATGGTGTTATTTTTTTTTTTAAAAAAAAGTCAAGTTTCACATTGCTGCAAAAAGAATTGCCTGGTTAATTTGTTCACAGGATCCTAATAAGCCTGTTATAGGGCATCAAATAATTGATAAGAATTATGATCACATTTTTAAATTTAGAAAATCTAATACAATGCAATTATGATTATATGCATCAGTGACAAGGAACATGCTTATAAACTCATGAAAAAGAAGAGTTTTTAATTCTGACTAGCCAGGTGAAGAGATTGGAATGCATGTATTCACTTACCGGCACACATAGAATAGCTGCGGCAGCAGGAGGGAACACAAGGCGGAGTCCATCCATAGGGTGCTTATGATGGCATCCATGTAGAAGATAATGTGCTGTATTTGCCCTATAGAAAAAAAACTCAAAATCTTCTTAACATATATTTTTAATTCATTTTAGTAGGGCAAAAGAGATCAAAGTAATTCAAAACTATTGTGAAAATGAAACCTACCAGTAAGTTTTTGTTTTCATGTGGAAAAGGAAGCGATGGACAGTATATTCAATCAGCGTCCACAAAAAGACTCCAGTCCCGACCATCAGAGCTACTTCAGGGATTGTATGGCCCATTCTTATAGACATGGTCACAAACCAGCAGCCAACTGGCAGCCAGATGGCTGGAATCGCCCACCATGCAGTGCGTGTTAGGAACTAACAGTTGGAAATACAGGGGTTAGAAGCCAGTACCAAATGCACCTCACTCATTTAAGACAATGCAATAATACCTCCAAGAAGTCATTTGCAAAAAATCGTGGGCATTCCTTGCTAACAATAGGTTGGTGAACCCATTCTTCGTAAGCTTCCCCAAGATGACCGACCTTTAAAGTTTACAAGAAAACAAGCTTTTAATTAATCAACAAGCAGTTATAACTGAAGAGCTAAGTAGGGTAATAAGGTGTGGATTATGGGAAAGTATAGATGAACAGAAGTAGAATTTCACAGTAAAGAAAGTATAACTGTAAAATAAAAATAGAAGCATGATTTGCAATCAAGAAAATATAGATGAGGTGAGGTTCAAAAATGTTATATATGTTATATTATAGAGGATCACAGCACAGACTTTTATGCATTTCTCATTGTTTGCAGCTGTTCATGCCTAAGGCTGAAAAAGAATAGGTGTCCCAACACCAGTCCAAAACCCCAACCCAATAAGGCCAACCAAACCCAAAACATAAAATCATGGGATGGATTGACTCTAAATCCAGTTTGGGGTTAGATTTGGATGTTTCTTTTCTCTGACACAACCCAGACTCCATCCTAGCCTGCATGATAAATAGACCCCATTAGTTTAGTTAGCTAACAACCCCTATACAACCCAATTATAACCCTACCACCAAGCCATATATTCAAATATCTGTATAGTTAAATACATAAAAAATTTAAATTAAGGGGTATGTTATGCTAAAATGAGGTCACTTATCATATAACTATATCAAACAACTACTATTATCACTGAGCGATTGACCTGATTATTACTCAGCAGAAAAAAGTTAGATCAGCAATATTTCTAACAAATTATATAGTAGATTGCCTTATTTATTGCAAAACATAACAGTATTCAGTTATAATGCTAAATGCTCTGCTGGGTTATATGAAATACAAAGTTGTAGTGCACATAAATTATTCTTCTTAACCTACAGGAGATTTGTAATACAATCTCATCAATAATTGTTGTCAGTTATAAGTTATTTTGCCAGAAAACTAAAAATCCTAAAAAGAATCTTGACCAAGCTCCAATATTTTGGGGCTGGGCATGGATTTAGACTGACCTGACCCAACATATCATCCCCATTAGATTTTAAAACAGAACAATCAAGTTGAAGCAACCCAATATATAAGCTGCTTGGGTTATGTCTAGATATTTAACCTAAATTTAAACGAAGTTGGATTGAATATAGCAAATCCTTGATCCAACCAAACCCATTTGTAGTCAAAGCACCCTAGCAGGGAAGATGGGATACAGGGAAGATGGGATCATATCTCTTAAATCATCAGTTCAACAATAGCTGAAAAGCAAGAACATGCTTCAGCGAGCTTTTATCTTTATCTCTGTCTTGATATTATAATAATATTGCTAAGAAAAACAGTTGCAGATATCATCATGGAAATGCCATTTAAGGTGAAAGAAAACAAAGATGATTTCGATTTTTATTTACCTGAAAGACGAGAGGCTTACTCAAGTCCACTGTGAACTCCTGTGCAACCATTTTGGGCACTTTATATAAACTGCAATTATAGAATACATAAATATGTATCATGAGATAAACAGCATGAAGAAACTCATTGTTATGCAGAGAATCAAACAAGACAAAACAAGAAGCATGAAAAAACAAGTCACAAAAAAATCAAATGAAGACACGCAAGCAAGGAGCATGAAGCAACAAGCAAGAAAAGTGTGAACTACCATGTATAACTTTGGCCACATTTCCCATATATCCTTGTTATAAGGCAGGGAAGTTCAAAAACACAACATCATTACTGAAGGATGGTACAACTAATCACCTTTTGAATAAAAGCATATAGCTCAAAGATTTTGTTAAGGTCGTCAATCACTAACCCCAATGATAGATAACCCACAAATCCAGCAGTAATCTTCTGAATGCACTTGAATACAAAATGCACTTTAGAAAGAAGCCACTCAGGCATGAAAAGGGAATCCTGGAAAAAGCAGTTTGCTGCTGTGGCCTTTCAGCCAGTGCCAGCTTAATACAAAAATCAAAAAATGAATCAAGGATTGAACAAACGATCCAAACACTTCAATTGGGAGAAAGCAAAATTTCAATCTAATCACCTCTATCCTTCAACCTAATCACCTCTATTCTCATGGAAAAATCATAGACTTCAAACTAATGAACACATCTTACATCTTCAGATAATCAAAACTATCACTTTAAATGTAATACAGACTAAAACACATAGGCAGACCTTCACTCAATTCATTCCCATTTTTCTTACACGAAAATAGACTCCTACTTGGTAGCAAAAAGGGGCGAAAGGGATTTTGATGTACCAATCACACAAAATTCTAATTTTTGCTCAATGGAACTAGTAGTTCACATCGAAATCACAAACCAAAATTCCTAAACACAAAAAAAAAGGGCCAAAATGAAACTAAAGTTTAAGCAACAAAAACCTGACCAATTTTTGGTCCAAAAGAACTCATAATAAGATGAACAGAGAAGGGAACACCTTAATACATAAAAATTCAATCCTTTTTATGCTAAGCGCACCTATCTTCCAAAAACCCAAACAATGCAGGTACTAAAACGCTTTCCAAAACCAAACCGACACACTCGAAACATTTAACGAACAAAAGATCTGCACAAACTCCACAAGAAAAACAACGAAAAACGAAAGACCCACAAATCCAACCCACAGTTCCATCCGAAAACAAAGAGTCGGCAAGGAACGAACCTGAGGACTCTCGCACGATCTGAAAACCTAGAAGTTGCCTCCGCCGACTGCCGCTCTCCTTCTCCGGGTGCACAGCGCGATCCGAGAAGAAGAAGAGAGAGAAAGCGAGATAGTGTGTTTTTCTCTTTTTTTATAGCCTAATTTTCCGTCAGATTCGCTGGCTCGGGTGCGGCCATTTCGGGAAAAGGAGTCCTTACCGTCAAATTTAGACGGAATATTCGGGTGCCAGCTCGGCAGCCGTCGGAATTTTGCGAGAGCCAGCTAAGCATTCAGAATCTAATGCCGTTAGGTTCCGTACGTTAATATACCCATATCTTTATATAAGATATCGTCATAAAATCTCTGCATTAATTTCGAAAGTTTTTTTAACGTATTTTCGGAAGTTAATAAATATAATATTTCTATAAAGAGAAAGTTGATTAAAAGAGGTCTTATCAACTTTGATTCGGGTTTGTCGATAATGCTCCCTTATAATATTTTAATATAAAAAAATTTACAGTATTTAAAATATAATAATTTTTTTAAATTAAATTAAATATTATATACTAAATCAGATCAACTCATCGTTTTTATTAAAAATATATTTTTTTAAAATATTCACCGTCTTATCCCCGAGATGATTCAGAGGTCACGGACTTTCTACTTTCCTGTTTTGATCATGAATTTATCTCCTATTTTTTTTTAACCAAAAAAAATTTTCAAACCTCCGGCCAATCATACCTATTTTTTATTTATTTATTTTTATTTTGGAGACATTGACGCGAGGAATGGTGTGCCACCGGTAGACCTCGTGAGGGAAGAAAAAACGACGGTAGGGTCTCCATCACGATAGGCCTGACAGCCGAATTTAAGCTTGAATGGCATGTGGTTGTTTAGTCATAGAATGTCTCACTCGCGATGGTTCCGCCACAGCCACATTTTTTAGAATGGCCCCAACAAAATTATTAATAATCATTGTAACTATCATAACCAATATTAATTATCTTAAAAATAATTTATAAATGTTTATATTAAAATAATTATTAAAATAATGATATTACAATAAAAATAATAAATAATGTTGCCGATCTCATCGCGGTGGCCTGTAGCTCTTGAGCTAGCACCGATCTCGGACTCTCTCACATCGAGATCTCCAAGTTTCTGGACCTGCAAAACAAAGTCAGAGGCCCTGGTCGGGGATTTCGACGGGGGCACTCCGACGGTCAAGTTAGAGAGCGGCGAGATAGAACATATTCCCTAAGGCGAGGTCCCGAAGGATTCCCGTGCTTAAAGGAGATGTAAATGAAAGAAGTGTGGGGAAGAGTAGAGTTGATGCCCAGCTCCCTGCGCTGAGTTGACCGAGCTCATGCCTGAGGACTCCCTGAGGACTCCCAGGATCGTTCTCTTGGTGTTTTTCTCCTTTTTTCCACTTACCTCTCTGCCCGTTTTTACTATTCCTTTTATACCGTCAAACTGCCTCCAGCTCGTCTTTCTCTCCGGGGGCTTCCTCCCACTTCTCGTCCTTCTCCCCCCTTCCTCTTCGGGTCCGGGAACTAAGTGGCCAGACCGCCTCGCCCGTCGTGTGTCACGAAAAAGGGGGGATACTGGCGAGGCTTTGGGCCGAGTGTGGGAGCTCTCCTTTCAAGACATTGACGGTGAGCATCCAGCCGCTTTGGGCTCCTATCCGCAAGGATTCCGTTTCTCGGTTACGGGGCCCCATCCGACTGGTGTAAACGAGGTTTCGTGTGTCACTGCAGACCGTACTAGCGCCCCCTATGGGGCGCGGCGCGCGCAGCCCAAGTGGCGATCTTTGCAACCCGCGCCCCTACTTCCCCGAGGCTTCGCAAAGTAGGGCTGACCTCGGTCGAGGTAGACCCGTCAGGGGCGCCACCTGGAGGAGGGACGGAGAAAGGCTCGACTTCGGTCGAGGTGGACCCGTCCTCGGGTGCCAGCCGACAAAGGAGCAGGAGGGCTCGGCTCGACCTCGACCAAGGTGGACCCGTCTGGGGGTGCCACCTGGTGAGGGAGCAAGGGGCATATAGCTTCGGCCGAGGTGGACCCCTCTTGGGTGGACACCTGGTGGAGCGGCAGAGAGGTGCTCGACTTCGGCCGAGGTGGACCCGTCTTCGGGTGCCACTTGGCGAAGGAGCAGGAGGGCCCGGCTCGACCTCGGCCGAGATGGACCCATCTTAGGGTGACACCTAGCGAGGGAGCGAGGGGCCGCCAGCTTCGGCCGAGGTGGACCCCTCTTGGGTGGACACCTGGCGGAGCGGCAGAGAGGTGCTCGACTTCGGCTGAGGTGGACCCATCTTGGAATGACACCTGGCGAGGGAGCGAGGAGCCGCCAGCTTCGGCCGAGGTGGACCCCTCCTGGGTGGACACCTGGCGGAGTGGTAGAGAGGTGCTCGACTTCGGTCGAGGTGGACCCGTCTCTAGGTGCCACCTGGCAAAGGAGCAGGAGGGCCTGGCTCGACCTCGGCCGAGGTGGACCCGTCTTGGGGTGACACCTGGCAAGGGAGCGAGGGGCCGCTAGCTTCGACCGAGGTGAACTCCTCCTGGGTGGACACCTGACGGAGCGACAAAGAGGTGATCGACTTCGATCGAGGTGGACCCATCTCCAGGTGCCACCTGGCGAAGGAGCAGGAGGGCCCGACTAGACCTCGGTAGAGGTGGACCCATCTTGGGGTGCCACCTGGCAAGGGAGCGAGGGGCCACTAGCTTCGACCGAGGTGGACCCCTCCTGGGTGGACACCTGGTATAGCGGCAGAGAGGTGCTCGACTTCGGTCGAGGTGTACCCGTCTCCGGGTGCCACCTGGCGAAGGAGCAGGAGGGTCTGGCTCGACCTCGGTCATGGTGGACCCGTCTTGGGGTGCCACCTGGCGAGGGAGCACGGGGCCGCCAACTTTGGCCGAGGTGGACCCCTCCTGGGTGGACATCTGGCGGAGCGGCATTGAGGTGCTCGACTTCGGCCGAGGTGGACCCATCTCCGGGTGCCACCTGGCGAAGGAGCAGGAGGGCCTGGCTCGACCTCGGCCGAGGCGGACCCGTCTTGGGGTGCCACCTGGCGAGGAAGCGAGGGGCCGCCAGCTTCGGCCGAGGTGGACTCCTCTTGGGTGGACACTTGGCGGAGCGACAGAGAGGTGCTCGACTTCGGCCGAGGTGGACCCGTCTCCGGGTGCCACCTGGCGAAGGAGCAGGAGGGCCCGGCTCGACCTCGATTGAGGTGGACCCGTCTTGGGGTGCCACCTGGCGAGGGAGCGAGGGGTCGCCAGCTTCGGCCGAGGTGGACCCGTCCTGGGTGGACACCTGACGGAGCGGTAGAGAGGACTTCGGCCGAGGTGGACCCGTCTTGGGGTGTCACCTGGCGGAGGAGCAGAAATACCTCTCCTCGATCGGGGGATCTTTTGAAAAAAAACCACGTGGTACTGACCGTGTCCAGCTGGACCTGACACATGCCCCACGTCAGCCATGTAGCCATATCAGTTGCCCCCCAATCCCCACATTCTGTCGAGGAGTCGTGGCTCGGGACGTGGGGATTTAATGCAGAGATGACGTGGGGAAGGCGAAAATCTCGCGCCATAATTGCCACGATCCCTGTCGCTGCTTCTGTTACGCTAGAGGCCCTATGAGAGGCTGCCACGCGTGCGCTTTCGACAAGCCATTAATGTGCCGTTTCAGAAAGGAGGCAGTTTTTATCGAACCGAAGCGTCGATGTCGGGCATGCGTCCACGCGTCGGCCATTTGGTGGCCCGGAACGAAAAGAGGGGTACGACCACTATCGATTGAGTTTGAAAAGGAGAGGGACTTTCCGGAAACAAAGTCCCTCCACTTTCTCGCACTCCGCCGATGGTTGCAATGGTTTTCCTTCACCTTCCGGGATTGCCATTCCTTTTGCACAGAATATTTCGGTGAGTATCCGCATCTTCCTCCCCCTCTTCCATCTCTCAGCCCTAGTGTCCCTTCTTCACTTCTTCTTCTTCCATGGCGCGTCGCCACTATGTCTCCTCTAACCCGGACGAGGCCGGTCCTTCCCGGTCGAGGACTCCATCGCCTTCTTTCTCGGAAGGGTAAGTGATCCCGGACGAGGTCCGTAGGCAGCTCCAACCTGGGGCTATGACTATAGGCATCCCTAGGGGTCCTAGGTCTCCTCCCATAGTTTCTGCCCGTCCCATTTCTTCTCTTCCTCCTCTGGTAACTTCTCCCTCTGGCCCCTCCGTTCATGTCTCAACGATGACCGAGGACGACCTTTCTCTGCTCCAGGATGTCTATGGAATCCCGGGTTTGACTCGTCTTTCCCTCTCGTGGCCTGGAGATCAAGTGACCTCGAGCGGCCCTGGGAGAGTCGCCTTCTACGATGACTTCCTCCTCGGGGGTCTTCGATTTCCCCTTCACCCCTTTTTCCTTTCTTTTCTTAGTCACTACTGTCTGGTCTCGGCCCAGTTGGCTCCTAATGCCATCCGGGTCATCTTTGCTTTCATTGTCTTCTGTCACTTCCATGTGTTCGTTGCCCGTTTCTCCCTCTTCAGGGCTCTCTTCATCCTGAAGCGTTATTCCACCGATGATGGCTGGTGGTACATTTCACCTCGGCCTAGGTGCCTTAGGTTCGACCTCCCTTCGTCCATTAAGGGCTGGAAGAATCGATTATTTTTTGCCTCGGTCGACGACGTTGACTGGGCCTGGAGCGAGCCAGACCGGTCTCCGAATTGGAACTCTCAGGTCGATCCAGCAGACCAAGAGGTCTTTTCACAGTTGCTGAGTGATGCGGTCCCAGCCCTCGATGTTCTGCTCTCGGAGTAGAACTTATTTGAGGCAGGGATTAGTCCCATCCGGGAGCTGGGTGAGGCTTGAATCTCTCTCCCTCTCTTCTTTTTTTTTTTTACTGGCTCGACTGACCTCTTCTTCTTTTCAGGTATGAAGTTCTCCTTGGAGAACCTGATGGAGGGCACCGCGTAGAGGGATGCTGCCGAGGGGATTAAACCCCCGGCAAAGAGAGCTCATACTGAGGCAAGCCGGACGCTCGCGCCGACCTCCATCACTGGACCTAGAGCGGCGACTCCCGTCTCCAGGCCACCTCGGGCCCGGGAGCCCGATGTCCCTGTCGTCGACCTCGACAGGGCCGGGGAAGAGAGGGCGTCGGAATCTCCTCGAGCAGCACCGGCTCCAGCCGCTGCATCGGCCGCATCCACGGTGGCCACCAGGATGGCGACGGCTCCACCGTCGGTCGCACCACTTAGCGAGGGGACGGCCACCTTGCCTGCTGTCGATGCGCCCACTCTGCCACCGAGCCTCACCAGCCGCTGCTCCATGATCTGTGACCAGGGCCTTGTGGAGAAGGTCATGGAGTTCGCCAGCACCTCCCGGGATCGTCATCTGAGGGGTGGCCGGGACTACAACGAGGCACTGCTCGAGATCCTCCTACAGCTCTTTACGGTAAGTCCCGAGCTCCGAATCTTTTAAAGTTCCAGTTGGATTGTTCTAACCCCCTTTTTCTTTTGATGCAGATCGAGACAGACGTGCTGCTGCTGAGGAATTTCCTCGCCGGCTATGCCAAGAATGATGCCGAGAAGGAGGAGAAGCTCGGCAAGCTCGTAGCCGACGTCAAGGACCTCATGGAGAAAGGGGTCGAGTTACGAGGAAATAACTAGGCCCTTCGAGCTGACCTGGCCTGTGCCGAGGGGCGCGTCAAGGAGCTCGAGACCTCTCTGTCGGAGGAGAGGATCTCGAACCAGCGCCGCAACGAGGAGGATGCAGCAGAAATGACCCGCCTCAGGGCTTAGTCCCGGTCGCTGGAGCGCTGGGTGGAGGAAATCCTGAAGGAGCTGAGCGCAGCCAAGGAGAAGAGCTCCTACATCAACGGGCTACTGGAGGCGTCCAAGCGGGAGGCGCAGGAGGCTGTTCCGAGGTTCCGGGCCTTCGAGGAGTACGTCGCCAAGGTGTGGGAGGCAGCCGTGGACTCCTTCTTGAAGGTGTTCCAGGTATGCCGGAAGAAGGTCGGCTCCTTCTATCCCGAGCTCGACCTCAGCGGGGTAGTCCTCGGTGGCAGGAGGTAGGAGCCCAGTGGAGGATCTTCGGCAGCGACCGGTGACGAGGCGGTGACTCCCGAGCAGCCGTCGTCGACGGCGCCGGTGGAGAGAGAATGCCTCAGCCCGAGGAGGATGTAGCTGCACCAAAGTAGCTCCACGACGTCTTTATCTTTTTTCTATATTTTCTTTCTTTGGGGTCTCCCGGCCTGTCGGGGCCCCTCTAATGTACTGAACCTTTAAATGCAATGAAACTTTCTTTTCACTAAGTTGTTCCTTCACTTTTCTCTTTCTTCTTCTTTCTCTCTTTTTTTTTTTTGTACCTTCCGGACTGAACTCCGACACTAGCCACTGGGACTAAGTCCCGTAGTGCGTTCCGAGCCATGCTCCGGAATTGCGTGGGCGAACTTAGTTCTGCCCCACCTTCCAGACCGAAGTCTGGGACTTCCGGACTGAACCCCGGGGCTGCAGGCTGTATCTGAGTCTTGCGCGGCTTGCCGAGCTATTCTTCAGGATCGCGTGGGCGAATTTGATTCTGCCTCGCCTTCCAGATCGAAGTTCGGGACCTCCAGACTGAACCCCTGGGCTACAGGCTGTATCTGAGCCTTGTGCGGCTTGCCGAGCTATTCTCTGGGATTGCATGGGCGAACTTGATTCTGCCCCGCCTTCCAGATCGAAGTCCGGGAACTCCGGACTGAACCCCAGGGCCTCCGGACTGAACCACGGGGCTGCAGGCTATATCTGAGCCTTGCACGGCTTGCCGAGCTATTCTCCAGGATCTTGTGAGAGGGACATCACACCTTCGCGGGTCTCTCGTCGTGTCCGTGTTCGCTGAACTTAGAGCTGGGTGGCCCTCATCCTGTGAGACAAGAAGAAGCATTTGATGAAAAAGATTTCATTGCTAAAGTTGAAGGAGCCTTACACTATTGGTAATACATCTTCAAGTTTGAGGCATTCCAGGTCCGAGGGAACCGGGATCCTCCTAGCTCCTCCAGATAGTACGCCCCGTGAGGAAGTATCTCCGCCACCCTATAAGGGCCTTCCTAGTTCGGGGAGAGCTTCCCGCACTCCCGTGGTTGGGAAGCTTCAGCGGGCGGAGCACCAGATCTTCCAGCAGAAGGACTTTGGTCGCACTCTGGAGTTGTAGTATCTAGCCACTCACTGCTGGTAGGCAGCCATTCGAACTCGAGCCTTGTCCCTTGTTTCTTCAAGGAGGTCCAGGTTTAGCAGCATCCTGGCGGGGTTCTTCGCCTCGTCGTACTGTTCCATGCGCAGGGTCGGTAGGCTGAGCTCAATTGGGATAACCACTTTGGCTCCGAAGACAAGGTTGAACGGGGTCTTGTCCGTAGCTATTCTCGAGGTAGTGTGGTACGCCCAAAGGATGCTCGGGAGCTCTTCCGCCCACCTGCCCTTGGCTTGGTCCAGTCTTGTCCGGAGGCCCTGCAAGATAGTCCTATTCGTTACCTCGGCTTCTCCGTTTATCTGTGGATGAGCCACCAAAGTGAAACGATGGTGGATGCCGAGGTCGCTGCAGAACTCCTCGAACTCCTGACAATCAAATTGACGTCCGTTGTCGGTGATAATAGTGTGCGGTAGGCCAAAGCGGCAAATAATTGATTTCCAGAGAAACTTGGCGACATTTACCTCCATGATCTGGGCCAAGGGTTCGGCCTCGACCCACTTCATGAAGTAGTCGATGGCCACGATCAAAAATTTCCGTTGCTCGGATGCCAGGAGAAAAGGTCCTAGGAGATCCATGCCCCATTGAGTGAACGGCCATGGGGCGGAGAGCTGGGAGAGTGGAGCGGCGGGCTGACATTGCACCACGGTGTGCTGCTGACATCGGTCACACCTCTTCATGAAGTCAACTGCATCTTCTTTCATCGTCTCCCAGAAGTAACCTTGATGGAGGGCCTTATACGCCAGTGTTCTGCCCCCCACGTGGTTCCCACAAATGCCCTCGTGGATCTCTTGGAGCACGAGTGCGGCCTCCGCGGGCCTCAGACACTTGAGGAGCGGGTAGGAGTAGGACCTCCGATACAGTAACCCATCCATTAAGACAAACCGTGCAGCCTTCCTCTTAATGAGGCCAGCCGCCACGCGATCCTCCGGCAAGGTGCCATGGTAATGTACTCGACGTACTTGTCCATCCAACTGGGCTCTTGGTTGACTTGCTGGACCTCCACGGGCATCTCGTAGCTCGGGGCCTTAAGGTGCTCGATGTAACTGCGGCCCAACGATGAGTCCGGCAGGGTTGCAAGGCGGGAGAGCACGTTCGCACGAGCGTTTTCCCCGTGAGGTATGTGGGAGACGCTGAAACGCCGAAATCCTGCCATGCTCATTCTCACGAGGTCCAGGTACTTCGCCATTTGGGGGTCCCGCGCGCCGTACTCCCCCGATATCTGCTCGGCTACCAGCTGCAAGTCGGTGAAGGCCTTGAGGTTGGCCACGCCCAACTCGCGGGACACTCTCAGCCCTGCAAGAAGCGCTTCATACTCCACTTGATTATTAGTTGCGGCGAACTGGAAACGGAGCGCACATTCGGCGACTACCCATTCACCGTTGGCGAGGATGAGACCAGCTCCACTCCCGCTAGAGTTCGAGGCTCCATCTACATGAAGGATCCAGACGTCTTCCTTGAGTCCTAGCTTCGGTAGCCGATCTTGAGGGCTCTCCTCCGCCCCCTTGCCCAGGCCTGCACACTCGACCAAGAAGTCAGCGAGTACCTGTGCCTTCATGGCCGACCTTGGCCTGTAAGTGATGTCGAACTCGCTGAGCTTGAGTGCCCACTTCGCCAGGCGCCCAGATATGTCAGGTCGGCTGAGCATTGCTTTTAGCGGCTGATCCATCAGGACAGCGATGGGTGCGCTTGAAAATAAGGTCTGAGATGCTAAGCAGACACGATTAGCGCAAAAATAAGTTTCTCAGACCGGGAATACCTGAGCTCCGCATCGCGGAGGAGTTTGCTTGTGTAATACACTGGCCTTTGCATTCCCTGATCGTCAGTCCAGACCAGGACTGAACTGACAGCCTCCGGGGTGACCGCCAGGTACAGGAGGAGCTCCTCTCCTCCCTCGGGCATGGAGAGCAGCGGCGGGGATGCCAGTGTCCTCTTCAGCTCGTCGAATGCCTCCTGGCACTCCTCCATCCAGGTAAAGTCATTCATCTTCCTCAGCACCTTAAAAAAGGGCCAGCAGCGATCGGCATACCTCGAGATAAATCAACTCAGGGTGGCTATCCGGCCGGTGAGTTGCTGCACTTGCTTCTTGGAGGTGGGTTGCTCCATGTCCAAGATAGCCTGGACCTTCTCCGGGTTGGCTTCTATCCCTCTTTGGGTTACCATGAACCCCAAGGGGAGATTGTTGACTCCACTAATTGATTTTGATGATAAGCAAAACAATTAAGTATAAGTTGAGAACTAATGATTTGCCTTGAGTATGTTTCTATTGAAAGGATGTTCACAAAATTTGAAGAAGCCCAATTGTATTGAAGAAACCAAGTTTGAAATGAAAAGATTGATCGAAAGAAGACTTGGACACTTAAGAGATGGTTAAATGGATAGCTAAGCCAAGTAGAAACTTGTTCCAACTCAAGTTCAGTAGTTTCTATGAATTTTTCAGTGATGTGTCGACTCAAAGTATCGACACATGACATGAAGTGTCGACACATGGAGATGAAGTGTCGACTCAAGCCGGTACGCAGCAAGTTTCAAATGGCACAGATGAAGTATCGACACATGGACCTGAAGTGTCGACTCAAAGTGTCAACACATGGATCAACATATCGCCTGAGACTTTCAAGCCATAGAACTTACAGAAGCTGAGGGAACGGTTGAAGTGTCGACACATGGAATCAAGGTGTCGACTCAAAGTATCGACTCAACTGAGAAGGTATCGACATATCTGAGATTTCCAGAGAATTTGAATGGAGCCTTTTGAACTATGTGTCAACTCAAGAAGAACATGTGTCGACCTTATGTGTCGACTCAACTGAGAAAATGTCGACACATGGAGTTTTGACAACAGTAACGATTAGTTTTTTTCAAATGTAGAACTCGCCCAAATTGCCCCCAACGGCTAGTTTCTCAAGTTTAACGGCAAGATTTCGATTTTATGGCCTTGGAAGGGTATTTATATGCTCCAAATCAAATCTAAAGCAATAATATTGGATACCATTAAAGAGTTTAGAGAGAAAAAAAGAGAGAAGAGCCATAACTCCTATTCATTCAAGTTTCAACCACTCTCAAGCTAAACGAAGCCTTCAAGGATTCAAAAGCCATCAAGAGCATTAAAGATCATTCAATCTTGGACATTCAAAAGGCTTCAACAGGTGCAAAGCAACTCCACATTGAGCTACATCGACTTATTCACTTTGTTATTGAAAGCTTACATTGGTTCTTTATTTCTAAACCTTATTTCTTGTAAGGGTTCTTGCATAGCTTATTATAAAACCAAGGAAGATTATTAATAAGCCTTGAAAACCATTTAGGTTGGTGGTTAGCCCGCAAAACTACTAAGGTTCTTGGTTAGCTCGGAAAATCAAGGGAAGTTGTTGGTTAGCCTTGTGAAAACCAATTAGGTTCTTGGTTAGCCCATAAAACCAAGTGAGGTTGTGACTTGTGAGCCTTGTAAAATAAGTCGGGTTTTGATTAGTGAGCCCGGAAAACTAATCGACTGTAATCGTGTGATTATAGTGAATTCCCAAGGAGATCTTGGGGAGTGGATGTAGGTACATTAGTTGGCACCGAACCACTATAGCTTTTGGTGTTTGTGATTGCTTGATCTCTCTTTCTTTTCTCTTTATTTATTACTCCTAATTTTTGCTGCACTTATATCTTAGAGCATTGCATTTGAATCTTTGTACCTTGTTGAATTGGATTGCATATCTAGTTCTATAAAGCTTGTTGATTGTCATATCAAGTTAGCTTAGCTTTAATTTTTTAGAGGCCCAATTCACCCCCTCGTGGGTTGCTCTCTGGGCAACACTTACATCTTTAGATGGATCATCAATGATAAGTTCTTTGGAGTGACCATGAGCATACCTCCATTATTTGGGTAGAGGATCAACTGTAGATGTGTTTTCATCACCTTGTACTTGATCTCCTTCATTATTTTGATCAATTTCTTGTTCCTTGGCAGGCTCTTCATTGTTGTTCACTTCTTCAGTTCTTTTATTACATGTTTCATCATTAAGCACATCTTCTTTTCTAGAAGATTTCTGGTCAGAATCATCAAACACAACATGTATGGATTCTTCAACAATAAGTATTCTTCTATTGAAGACCCTATATGCCTTGCTAGATGTAGAGTAGCCTAGAAAGACACCATCATCTGACTTGGCATCAAATTTGCTCAAATTGTCTTTACCATTGTTTAAGATGAAACAACGGCATCCAAAAACACGAAAATATCGAATTGAAGGTTTTCTACCCTTCCAAAGCTCATACGGTGTTTTCTTTAAAATCGGTCGGATTAAAACATGATTTAAAATATAGCATGTAGTGTTTATGGCTTCTGCCCAAAAGTATATAGGTAGGTCATTTTCACAAAGCATGGTGTGTGCCATTTCTTCAAGAGTTCTATTTTTCCTTTCTACCACCCCATTTTTTTGAGGTATCCTAGGTGCTAAAAAGTTATGATGAATGCCATTTTCAATACAAAATTTGTCAAAATCAGAATTTTCAAATTCGGTTCAATGGTCACTTCTCAAAGATACAATTAAAACACCTTTTTTATTTGAAACTCTTTTATGAAATCTAATGAATTCAGAAAACATTTCATCTTTGTGTGCTAAAAACATGATCCAAGTAAAACATGAGAAATCATCTACAATGACTAGACTGTACTTCTTACCTCTCAAACTAGATATTCTAGTCGGCCCAAAGAGGTCCATATGAAGCAACTCTAAGGGTATAGATGTAGAGATTATTCCTTTTGGTTTAAAAGATGATTTGGTTTGTTTTCCAAGCTAGCATGCGCTACAAATATTGTCCTTTTCAAAACTAAGTTTTGGCAAATCTTTTATCAAATTCTTTTTGCTAAGTTTTGAAATCAAATGCATACTAGCATGTCCTAGCGACGATGCCAAAGCCAACTAGTTTTATTGATCTTGGCTTTCATTGCCATTAGGCATTGACCATTTTGAACAGGAAGATCATCAAGATCAACCATATAGATATTGCCATGCCTATGATCAATGAACTTGATGCCATTATCATCTAAACTAGAAACAATGCACAAAGAAGATTCAAAAGTAACTTTGAAATCCTTGTCACAAAATTGACTAATGCTAATTAAGTTATATTTCAAACCATCTACATACAAAACATTATCAATATAAGTAGAAGAGGTGATATAGACTTTACCAATTCCAACAATTTTGCCCTTACCATTATCACCAAAAGTCACATTACTGCCATTTTGATACTCGAGTGATGAGAACTGCTCCACATCTCCGGTCATATGCCTTGAGCAACCGCTATTGAGGTACCACATTCTTTTCTTATTTATTGCAAGGCATACCTACAAAAAAAATCAAGTGGAGATTTTAGGTACCGAAGTCATCTTGGGTCCTCTTAGGGTAGTAGCAATGGTTCCTTTGGAACCCAGATTTTTTTAACATTACTCAATCTTTTCTTATTGCACATGTAAGATTTATGCCCTACAGTACCACAAGCATAACAAGTAATGGATGAAGATGCAGGCATAAAGAAATTTTTGAAAAGCTTTTATTTCTTCTGAGTTCTAAACCCTATACCGGCTCTATCAAAAATAGCTTTTTGATTATTTAAAAGCATATTTAATTTTTCAGAACTATATTTAAATTTGTCAATAAAAGGTTTTAACTTTTCAATTTCTTCTTTATATTTTTGTTTTCTTTTAAAATTTCTTTGCTTTGTTTTGAAAGATTTTCATTTGATAAAAAAAGGTTTTTCTTTTTCAAAACTTCCTTTTCTTTTTCAAGACTAGCAATCCTTTCATTTAACTTTTTATTTTGAAGAAGTAGACAATCATTTTCATTTGAAAACTTGTCATTAGCTTTGATTAAAACTAGATTTTGCCTTTTTAGTTCTTTATGTTTTGATTTTAGTTTTTGAAATTGTATAACTAACTCATCAAAAACTTCATGCAGACCATCAAATGTAAATTCATTTTCAGTTTCAGATAGTACCTCGTCATGATCCGTCATCAAACAGAAGTTTGCAACTTCTTGCTATTCTTCTTCAGAGCTGGAGTCCTCGCTATCACTCCAGGTTGCCATCATGGCCTTTTTTCTTAGTTTTCTTCTGCTCTTCTTAAGTAAGGGGCAGTCCATCTTGAAGTGGACCGGTTTCTTACATTCAAAGCATGTGGGCTGTTCCTTGTCTTTCTCCTTTTCTTTCTCTTTGCTTGGCTCATCTTTCAGAGGTTTCTTCTTGAAGTTGTACTTCTTCTTCCTCATGAACCTTCTAAACTTTCTTGCCATAAGAGCCGTTTCATCATCTTCATCTTCTTCTTCAGATTCACCGCTTGACTCTTCTCTTGCGGTGGATTTGAAAGCGATGACTTTCTTCTTCTTTTCTACATCCACGTTCTTTTGTTTTAAGGAAAGCTCATAAGTCATCAATGAACCTAATAGTTGCTCGAGGGGTAGAGTGTTGACATCCTTGGCTTCCTCTATTGCCGTCACCTTGGCATCCCATGAAGCCGGAAGAGACCTGAGAAGTTTATTTACAAGTTCACCATTAGATACAATCTTTCCCAAGCTTCTAATGCCATTCAAAATATTTGTGAACCTAGTATACATCTCACTAATAGATTCAGTAGGTTCCATCTTGAACATTTCATATGTATGAATGAGCATATTAATCTTAGTAGTTTTTACTTGGTGTGTACCCTCATGAGTAACCTCAAGTATATCCCATATCTGCTTAGCGGAGAGGCAATTAGATATTCTATTGAATTCACTCGGATCAAGAGAGCAATACAATAGATTCATAGCCTTCGCATTAAGCTCTATTTGCTTAATGTCATTCTCATTCCAATCATCTTCCATTTTTGGAGTGAGAATGCCATTAACCAATATAGTAGGCTGATGAGGACCTTATATGATTGTCCTCCAAAGATTATAATCCATGGCTTGAATGAATATGCGCGTGTGAGTTTTCTAATAAGTGTAATTCATGCCATTAAATAATGGGGGACGGTTTGAAGCTTGACCTTTAACAACACCCATTCCAATTGGGGCTGCCATGATCTTTTACTTAAGATCCTTAGACCTACAAGAGAGTACCGGTGCTCTAATACCACTTGTTGCCCAGAAATGGAGCCCAAGAGGGGGGGTGAATTGGGCCTTTTTTGAAAACTTAAAGCAATAATGTGCAGGCCTAGTGGTGTTTGTGAGTTACGAAATTAATGCACTAGATTATATGCAGCGAAAAGCAATAAATAGAATACAAGAAATAAAGAGCAAGAGATAGAAGAGACAATCACACACAAACACATGGTTTATAGTGGTTCGGTGCAAACCTAGCACCTACATCTACTCCCCAAGCCACCCTTGGGAAATCCACTATATTCTCTCTAAGATTATAGCTGACTTTTTTTCTAAAGGCTCACAAGTCAAAACCTATGTTGGTTTTATCACCTAGGCTCACCAACTAACATTTACACTTGTTTTGTCTTCGGGCTCACAAGTTAACCCTAGTTGGTTTTGTCCCTTTGGCTCACCAACAACCACAATAACCTACTTTCAAGAAATTCTTGAAAGCTAGGTCAAATCAAAGAGAATTTCAGATATACAATTCAAAATAAACAAAACAAATTCTCTTCAAGAGTATAATGGAAGCTTTGAGGCTTAAGTTGATGCTTTGTCTTGTCTTCTCTTTGGAATATTCTTCAAGCTCTCTTCTTAGAAAGATGAAAGGATGGGCTTGTAAGCTTTTTCAGGGAATCACACTTTAAATGGCTTTTGAAATAAAATTCTTGAGGGAATATTGGCTTTTGAGCTTTCAATGGACTTCAATACTTCAAGAATGAGTTTGGTGAAGCTTAAATACTTTAAAAACTTCCAAAAAATGGTTTGTGACTGTTTGAGCTTCGAATCTAGCCATTAGGAGCTTGAAAAGATACTTCTGTAACTCAGAAAAATAGATCCGTTAGGCCTATCAGAACCTGAGTGTCGACACTTGGTTTGTTAGGTGTTGACACTTGGCTGTCAGGTGTCGATACTTGATTTCCAAGTGTCGACACTTGAACTTTCAAGTGTCGACACTTGATTCACAGGTGTTGACACTTGACACAAAAACACTCTAATGGCCATATTCTGGATTTTCAAAAAGTCTCAGGCCTTGAGTTGATACTTGAGAACTTAAGTGTCGACACTTGAGTTTCAGGTGTCGACACTTGAATTCTGGGTGTCGACACTTGAATTCTGGGTGTCAACACTTGGCGTGCCAAGGAGTTTTTCTACGTGCCAAATAATGAAGTGTTGACACTTGACTTCCCAGGTGTCGACACTTGGTTCTGTAAAATTCATAATTAAGTACAAATCAAACCAAAAACACAAGTGTTGAATATGAAACTAAAATCCAATGTAAATAAACAATAAATGAACTCTTTTAAGCCCTTTTTACATGGATAAGACTTTTCAAATTGCAAAAAGTACTTCGTGCCATAGCGTGCCACGATACTTTAATTTTGAGAATTTGAGATGCTTGTTTCCTGAAAACAACTAGAAATAAATATTAGTACATAATATGTACTCAACATTTTGTTATTCATCAAAATCACTAGGTGGAGCCAATAGTTAGTCTCCTAGATGGGGTCATGGCAAGGAGCTATCTTAGGGTTGGGAGGTATAGGACATGGGGTCTCAAGTTTAGGTTCAGTACGGGTCTTACGAATTTTCTCTAGGTAACCTAATCAATCATCTAGTCGGTCAACCCTATGCTGAGTTGTCCTAACTGTTCAGTCATAGTCCTAAAGAAGGTCTCAAGGTTAGACTCTATGGTCAAGCTAAGTTAGGTTTGGGTTCGAACTACTGGTATTGGGCTCCTAATCTAGGGGTCATGCAATGCAAACACATCGAACTCAACTCGAACTAAGGTTTCCTAGACCTAGAGCTCAAGTAGAATGGGTCAGCTCAAATTACAGCCAATTCAATAATTATCCTATCCACTGGCCAGGTAAGAGGTGGGGTCGTGGGAGGCTCTCTCTGCTCTCGCAGGATCCTAATTAAAAACCATGAAACCACTTAGGACGTTTGCCTCTGAACCTCAAGCCTTAGACACTAGGTTCAAGTGATAATTAGAGGATTGGGTGTACTAGCTTACACACAATACTTACAACCCGACCTGTTGGTGTCCCTAGCTCACTAGAGCAATTAAGTCTAATAGATTTTAATTAGGGTTGGGACCGATGCAAAGGTGGTGATTGTGGGCTAAGGAAGGGTGATGAAATCCCTCCCTTATATAGATATTGAATGCCCTTAAAATTAGGTTTAAATGATGCACACACAAGATGAAACCCTATATGCAATCAAATTAAAATAACAAAAAATAAAATTAATTATTTTTTTATTTTTTGTTTTTAAGAAAAAATATAGTTTGCAGAAAAAACCCTAAGATGCAGGAAATTAAAATATGCAAGATTTATGCAAAAAGAACCCTAAACTAGAATTGCTGAAATTCAGAACATAATGTTCTCAGACACTATTATGGCAAGAAAAAAATCTATAGACTGTAATAATTTATGAGAAAATTTTGAAAAATACTTTCGATTATGATGAATTCAAAAAAATAAGAATCAAGCAATTCTGAGATTTCTACATATAGAAAAAATTAAAATAATAGAGTATGTATTATGATGGCCGAGATGTAGAAATTAAAACCTAGATGCAGAAATTAAAAACCTAAAAATGCCTATCTCTTCGTTTTCTTCTTCAAGGGTCCATTCATAGCGGCACCCCTACACATCATAGAAAATCCCATTTGAATGGAAAGTGAGGGTCTTGCAATCCTACTTTTTTCTATGACTGGATGGCCAAGGTGAAGCACCCGATCCGAGTACTTAAAGAGAACTAAGTCGGCACAAGAGAGATTAAACCCTAGTTTAACCTACTCTGATACAAAAATTGATACAGGATAGATAAATAAATAATAAAAAATAGCAATTAATTTTTTTTTTTATTTTTAGATTTTAATGGAGAGATCAAAGAAAATAGTAAAGGAAACTAATAAGTCTATTACCCGCACAAGTAAACCTATTAAACAATTTAAAAGCAGGACCTGGTGGTTGAGAAACCACCATAAACTAGGATATATTCAACGAGACAAAAATTATGAGAAGGAAAAGATTCAGTTGTACCAACGTAGATATCTCTCTCGATGTAGATCAGGAAGGGCTCTCAAGATCGTAGAGACTGGATTATGAGATCTTGCTTTCGGGCTCTGATTTTTCATGCAATGCTAGTTTGGAGGCAAGAAACCCTGGCTTCAATTCTTGATCACCTGCACACTAAACAAAAAAATATGAATTAGGAAGCAACAAATGAAAGGAAAGAACAAAGAAAGGAAAGAACAAAGAAAGAAGGGTTTAGGAATGGTGGATTTGGATTTTTGATGGCTTGGATAAATATGATAACCAGGGCCTCGCACCCCGCGATGTTTCGAAGAATAAAGGAAAAGGGCCTCACATACTGCGATGTTCCATAGAATAAAGGAAAAGGCCTCACACCCCACGATGCACACAGCAAAGAAAAAATTTAGCAGAATTTTGTTGTATTTCAATAATAATTTCATGAATAACAAGGGGGTTGTAGGGGTATTTATAGACCCTTAACCAGTGAAGTAAGGGACTCGGATACAAGAGTTTTGTCCCCTTTGCATTACAACTCTAGACTTCATGTTTACATAGCCTGGACTCCTTGATGGATTGAATGAGACTCTTATCTTTGAATTCTCCTTGGCTTCATCAGCTTGGGTGACAACAATTTATTAGGTGGGAGTCAACTGAGATGGGGCGATAATTTTTTAGGAGTCTTTCTGGCTTACTCCTCTTAAAAACATTTCCTAACTTTAAATTGGCGACAATTGCATATGGAGTCTCATCTCCTTCCTTCTTGGCATTAATCATGATCTCATTTGCATTTAATAGGACTCCTTGAAATTTGAATGTTGATTGCTCCCCTTTGAGATAGAACTCTTGAAGTATGAAAACACTTGGTCGACTTCTTGCTTTTAGGCATGAAACATTTGAGGGGAGGGTTCCAATTTGGAAGAACTCCTTCTCATTTACTCCTCATAAGTTGGCACTAAATGGGAAGAGTCCTTCTTAATTACTTATCTTAAAATAAGTAGACGTAAAATCTCTTCCATGTGGGCGCTAATTGCTTCTCAAGTGGTTGAAAAGGTAAAGCCACGGCATGTGGGATGTCCTGGGTGATGTGGTGAGGGATGTCCAAACATGTCATGTGTTGATATCCCCTGGTGATGTGGCAGGTGTTGTCCAGAAGTCTTGCAAAGGTGGCACCAAATAGGATGACATGTGGCAAGAAACTTGTCCTAGCACATGGAGTCACATGAGCTTGTCTTGAGCTAGCACATGGGTCTTCAATTGGGTCTCCCTTGTAATACAAGACTCAATGACTCAACTAATTACATGGACTCAAGAATAACTGACTAATTGACCAACCATACTTAATTAGGCTTTCAAATAAAAACCCTAATTAAAGTTGGTAAAAAGGGCTAATTAAATTGGACCACTAAGATCCCAATTGGATAATTAGGGTTTGATTCAATTGGGATTTCGACTCAACTTGGGTAAAAGGGTTTTACCCCAAAATAACAAAATCCTAATTTCAGTTGGTAGAAGGGGTTTACCCTAACTAAACCAAAATAATAAATTAAAATAAAATATTTACATGATAAATAGGGTTGGGTTCAGGGTTTTATACACAGATGATCCACAGGGATGTGGGTTCAACCTGTCGACTTCTTTTGGCCCTGGTGCCCACACCAGGTCATGCTCCCGCCTTTTGAGATCGAGCCCCCGACCGAGGTTAGCTCCTATCCGAGGTCGAGCTCCCGTCCGAGATCGTGCTCCCGCCTTCTGAGGTTGAGCCCCCAATCGAGGTTAGCTCTCATTTGAAGTCGAGCTCCCAATCGAGGTCGTGCTCCCGCTTTCCAAGGTCGAGCTCCTGGTTGAGGTCAGCTTCCATCCGAGGTCGAGCTCCTGGCCGAGGTCATGCTCCCACCTCCAGGGTTGAGATGAAGATCCCGTTTTCCAAGATTGTTCCCGTCCAGGACCAAGAGGCTTCATCAATTTATAGAGGGTCTGCCAAGAGCAAAAAAAGAAGACTAGAAGGAACTTAGATCTTGGCACGAAGGTTCAAGGTTACTTACAGCCCCTAGAAGGTGGCGCATGTCCTACCAGAGGCTCCAGACTCTGCTACATGCCACCCACACACTCTACATGATGCATGCTCCACCAGTCTCTAGGTCTTGTAGCATGCCGCCTGTGCCCCCCTGCCGTGCAACCGGGGCTCCAGATCCTGTGACACGACATCTATGCTTTCTCTAAGAGGAGTATCATATTAAGGCCCCAGGCCCTACAATACTTCGACGGTCTGTCCTGAAATGGAAACGCTCCACCATGGCTTAGGGCTCAGGGCATGGCACCCGCACCTCCCATGAAAAACTAGTCCACCAGAAAGACAGGACCTATATCACACTAGCAAACATCCCAATAGAAGGATCTCCTTTTGAGGATCGGTTCGATAAGGGGGAGGCCGTTAATAGGGATAAACTCCACCGAAAGAGGGTATCTAGAAAGCGACATCCCGATGAAGCCCCAGATCTGGTCTGGACCATTTCTCTCATATAAAATGAAAGAAAGGACCTCCGGCGAGGGGGAGAGAAACAATCAGTAAGACAAAGAGAGTAAAAGGGGAAGAAACAACTAATAAGACAAAGGGAGCAAAAGGGCAAGGAACCAAGAGAGAGAATCTCCCTACACTCTAACTTCTCACTCATTTTTCATCTCTTGAATCTCATTTTTTCTCCTCCATGCGGAGGTACCCAATCCTCCATGGTGGAGGCTCTATTTTTCTTGATCGTCCCAACTGACTTGATCGTCGGAGTGTCAATACTGGAATCCTCGGCCCGGGTCTCCTCTCTTTTGTAGGGTAAGCTGACCAGAAAGAAGACCAAGCATTTGAAGGGAGCCCAATGCATCCATGACATGTCAGAGCTATAGGCCACATCGATCTAGACGGCAACAGTCTTAATGAAAAATAATAACTACTATAAGTTAACAGTATTATTTACCTTTATAATGTAAAGGAGGGTGACAGAAATTATCATGGCAACTATTGTAATAACAATAATATCATTATTTAGAACCATCTTGCCTAGCCTTGCATTAGCATTAACATGATTTTTGTCATAGATAAGTTGTCTAATGATTGTGGTTTTATGGAGGTTTTAAGATGACTAGGCTTGTTTAATTAAGTCAATCATGATTATGGTATATATAAAGTATGGATCTTTGGGATGACAATGGGCAGGATACTTGTAAAATTTGTCTTATCTATATCTTCTGAATCCATTTAAAATCTTACTATTTAAACTTGTTCCAAACTTGATTGCAAAATTAACCACAAATCCCAAATTTATCTCATCTAAAATTGGCTCATCTAAACTTGGTATACCCATCAGGTATCTTAACCCATCTAATCAATCCTCATTCATGTTCACATTATAGTAGAAAAGAACTCTATAAATTAGAAATTTTTGCAGCCAAAAAAAACAAATTAATAAAAATTCCCAAATCTTATAAAATATCATGCTTCTACCAAAATTAAGTTCTCAAAACCTTAAGGGACC
Organism: Areca catechu; assembly: GCA_021397845.1. NCBI lineage: Eukaryota > Viridiplantae > Streptophyta > Magnoliopsida > Arecales > Arecaceae > Areca > Areca catechu. The sequence continues at coordinate 189,240,009 of CM038051.1, forward strand.
AACTTAGACCACTATAACTAGCACAAAATCCCATATGCTTGAGGAAAATCCCCAATCAACCCCTCCAAACTCCCTAAGGTGCTCTCTTTCCTCATATATCTCTAGAAAAGAAAATGAAATGAAAAGAAGATGGAGTGAAAAGGAAATGAAATGATCAATCTATGTAGGAAAAGGTCATACCTTTTTTTTCCCCTATGTTCTTTGTTTGTGTTGATTTTCCCATGTTTCCCCCAATTTTTTCTCTATTTTTCCTATCCTTGGGAGTCCCAGTCAATTGGGAGGGTTGGAGTGGGGTAGCCTAATAGGGAAGCTTAGACAATGATATTTATATATAAGAGTTTAAATGATTTTAAGAAATTATCAATTCATTTATAGTTAGAGTTGAATTGGGCATTATTGATAAAGGTAGTGGATAAGTTATCCAAGAATTTGGAGTTCAAATCCTCGCTTTCATGTATGTATATATATATACCTTGAGCTATCATCACTGCATCGGCATGGATTTGTTGAATATCAAATTAGAGACACCATCTCCTGATCCATCAATCACCAATTTTATTCTTTGCTTTCATGACAAAGATGGCCATTTGATTTCTCTTGCCAAAGCCTCTTGGACTTGGAATCAGTGTGTCTTTATGGTGGACCCCTAGCCCCATCGAATTAGAAACACCATATATGTATAGTGGATAGGTTATTCAAGAATTTGGAGTTCAAATTCTCTCTTTCATGTATATATATACACCTACCTTGAGCTATCATCACTGCATAGATATTGACATGGATTTGCCGAATATCAAATTAGAGACACCATCTTTTGATCCATCAATCACCAATTTTATTCTTTGGTTTCATGACAAAGATGGCCATTTTATTTCACTGGCCAAAGCCTCTTGGACTTGGAATCAATGTGTCTTCATGGTGGGTCCCTAGCCCCATAAAATTAGAAACACCATCTCTTATTCCATCAATCACCAATTTTATTCCTTGGTTTCATGACAAAGATGGCCATTTTATTCCTCTAGCCAAAGACCCTTGGACTTGGAATCGATGTGCCTTCATGATGGGTCCCTAGCCCTTGGAAGGCGAACTCAAGCATTGAAACAATGAGCATTGAGCTCTGTTTATCCATTATTTTGGCAACATTTTTTTCCCTTCCAGCACCCATTTGCCATCAACCATGACCACTTGTCACCCATTGTGACCACCAGCACCACCACTAGCACTTGTTGACTATTCAACCCTTTTAGAGAGGTTGGTGAGACATTTATTTCTCTTCTCCCTTCCTCTTATTTTCTCTCTCTTCATCTTTTTTTTCTTTTCTCTTTCTATCTTCTACTCCCACTCTCTCTTGTGTTGGATAGATCCCAAAGGATCCCTTCCCTATGATCTTGGTTGACCTTGGTGAAGTGGTCTTGAGCCTCCAAGGGGATGGGTAGTATATTGGCCTCCACTCAAGCTCTTGTTGCACACTACTAGACTTTATTATCATTAGCCTATGTTGTGACAATTGTATGTTGGTGCAAATGTGTTGTCCAGTGTAGCAACCCAAGAGGGGAGATGAATTGGATTTCTTAAAAACTTTTTGCAAGTATATGCCAATTTAAAATAAAGTACTAATATGTTTCCAAAGGTGTTTGTATGATCAAGATAATATGCAGTAGAAATAATAAAGTAAATACAAGAGGAAAAGCAATTTCACAAATACAATAAGTTTATAGTGGTTCGGAGCACTCTAAGGCACCTATATCTACTCCCCAAGTTCTCCTTGAAAATTCTACTATAATCAACCAAGATTATAGCCGATTAGTTTTTCGGGCTCACTAATCAAACCCAACTTATTTTCATTGGGCTCACAAGCCAAATCCCTTGGTTTTACAGGCTAACCAAAAACCTTGTTGGTTTTGCAGGCTCACTAAAAACCTTGTTGGTTTTGACCAACAACCTAGTTTGTTTTACGGGCTCACCAACAACCTTGTTGGTTTTTATACAAAGGCTAACCAACAACCTCTGTTGGTTTTCATAAAGGCTCACCAACAACCTCAATAAAACAATTTAAGTACAAGTATAAATGTAAGGATACAAAATGAAAGCTTTCTAAAATAAAGCAAATATCTTTTTGAAGCTTTTTGATGATGTTGAAGAAGCTTGTCTCCAAGTTATTGAAGCCTTAGTTGATTGCTTGAAATGTGGACTTGGAAGCTCTCTTGAAATTTGAAGCTTGAGGCTCAACTCTATCATAAAAAATGAATCTTCAAAGAATATTTAATGAATGCTCTCTTTTATTTTCAATCAATCCAAATAACTTATTCCCCTTGAGTTTAGTGAAGTTTAAATAGCCCTCCAAACCTTAAAAATCCGTTTATGACCGTTGGAGAGGAAAAACTAGCCGTTTGGAATTAATTCTGAAATTCTGGAAAACTAGCTGTTACACTAAGTGTCGACACTTGAATTTCTTCATGAGTCGATCTGTGAGTCGACACTTGGGTCGACATCAGGTGTAAATTTGAATTTTCAGGATTCTGTTTCACTTCTGGTCTCAGGCTATGAGTCAACTTGTGAGTCGATACTTAGAGTTTGTGAGTCAATACTTAAGTCTGTGAGTCGATCTCTTGAGTTGACACTTAGAATACCGTTTGAAACTCTACGTGCCAATCTTAAAAAATGTCGACACTTACTTCATGAGTCGATATCTTGAGTCGATACTTAAATTTCATAAGTCGACACTTTACCTGACTAGTGCTGAAACTTATCCAAATTTAATATTTGAGTCCTTCAAGGTCTTCAATATATGTTCCAAGGTCCATAACTTGATATTTCAAGGCTTCTTCAACTGAATGATATTCTTTTCAATCTTTCAATATTAATGAGTACCTGAATTTGATAAACACTTTTAACATATATTAGTACTTAAATATACTTAAGTATTTTTTCATTCATCAAAATCAAGACTGGAGTCAACAATCTTTCCCTTTTTGATGATGACAAAATTTTAAGTATATAAATATGATAAACTTAAAAGATTTGTAATAAAATCAATATAGGGCTCTCCCTAAAAATATGATCTAAAAATATTTTTCAAAATTTATTCAAATTTTAAAACTTTTCTCTCCCTTACTAATTCTTCCCTTTTAAGTTTACAACTTTTTATTTTCTTCTCCCCCTTTTATGCTTTCTTCCATATCTTCCATATTTATCATATCTCCCCATTTTTCATGTTTATCATATATCTCTCCCCTTTTTGTCATCATGAAAAAGGTGGAAGGCAATACAAAGTAGGGATAAGGTGGAAAGAGTAGTAAGAATGGTATCAAAATTAATAAAGCATGAATCTGATAAACTAATAACAAATATATATTGATACCAAAAATATGACATACATATGCATAAAAAAATAATTTAATTTTTTCCTTCTTTTAAGATTCTTAATGAAATAAATCTTGATAGCATTCGAATGTAACTCCCTTCAAAGAAAATAGATTTGATATCGAGGAAGAGTATCAAAATAATATAAGTAAAGCATGATATCAAGAAAACATTGAAAGCATCATATGTGAATGATGACAACAAATCTTTGGATGCTCCCCTAAAAGTTATTTTTTTTAAAAATATGCATTCATTTGAAAAATAAAACAAGAATGCACAAGCATCATAATTTTAGAAATATATACTAAGTCTGAAATCAAAAATTTAAATTTTTAAGATATACATTATCTTTAAAAAACAAGATATTGATCATTTAAAAGCTTTTAGCATGATTTAAAATCTATTTGAAATAATTTGATATCCATATAAATGCTAGAAGTAATCTAGTACCAAGTCTAGCTACTAGAGCAAGGATTTATCAATATATAAATCTTCTTCTTAAATGTAACCCTTAACTACCAGTTCTATCCTTGTTCTAAATGATTGCTAGCTTAAGCATAAATATAAAATTGAATACATTTCATGAAAACCATATGAACAAGAAATCATTACATTTCACTTGAAATTATTAAAAAATATATAAATCAAAATCAAGTGAAAGTCTTATAATCACAAGTTTAATTATGAGTGCATGAAGTTCATCAAAATCAATAAGATCATGATTAAAACCAATGACTATAAGTCTGAACTTGATTCTAATTAAATAATTAAAATACTTTCAAAATAATTAATAACATGAGAATGATTAACTGTAACATTTATCAAATATTCAATAAAAAGAAAAATATATAAAAGTTTTATTTCAACTACATTTTTCATATGGAAGGAGATGTTTAGAATTTACCAATATGGATAATCCTTCCTTTACCATTTGTTCAAAAATATAGCTTGTCCACTTCTTCATGTTGTCTTGTACAACCACTATTCAATTATTTTCCTTTCTTTGGACTGCAAGACATTCCTACAAAATATACTAAGTAGATAATTTTGGTACCCAAACTTTCTTGGATCCTTTAGGATTGATAACTATAGTTCCTTTTGAAACCCAAATCTTTCTTAATTTACAAATATAAGCTTTATGTCCTAAATTATCACAAGTAATCTTTGAAGATATAGGAGCAAAGAAACTTTTGTTTTACAACTTAAGATCTTTGTTTTTCTTTGTAAGCTCATCATTTGAGACAAAAATCTTAGATCTTCTTAAAATTTCTAATTCATTGAATAAATTCATTTTTCTTATTTGAAAACTTATTGCATAAATCTTTCAAATCAACATTTTCTTTTTTCAAAATTTCTTTTTTTAAAAAAATATTCTTTTTATTTTTCAAAACATCAATCTTGGCTTTTAAATCATAATTTTTATTGGTAAGATTGATATTCTCAAGAGAAAAAGAGTCAATATGCCTTTTTAATTTCTTATGCGTAGTTTTAATATTTGTAATCATGTACAGATTATTAAATGCATCATGTAATTCATCAAAGATAAACTCATATTCATTTTTAGCACATACCTCTTTCTTATTTGCCATGAAGCAAACTTGGCAACTTCTTGTTCTTCTTCAAACTAGAATCTTACTATCGCTCCAAGTTGCCATCATTGTCTTGAATTTCTTTTTGGCATTGAGGGCTATTATCTTTTTCTTCTCTTGATTAGCAACCACTTCTTTGTGCCATAAATTCAACTCATGGATCATGAGTGAACCAACAAGCTCCTCCAAAGGCAGGGTATCAATATCTTTGGCTTCTTGGATCGTCATTACCTTTGGATCCCCATTACCTTTAGATCCCATGATATTAGCAAAGATCTAGGAATTTTATTAACCAAATCAGCATTAGCATAGACTTTGCCAAGACTTTTCAATTCATTAACAATAGTCATAAATCTAGTATACATATCAGATATAGATTCATAATGTAGCATTTTAAACATTTCAAAAGAATGAACAAGCATATTAATTTTAGTACTTTTTACTTGAAGAGTACCCTCATGAGTAATTTCAAAATATCCCATATCTCCTTTGCCGATGTGTATGTGGAGATCCTATTGAATTCATTAGAGTCTAATGCACAATAAAGCAAGTTTATTGCTTTAGCATTAATTTCAGATTGCTCAATGTCATATTCATTCCAATCCTCTTCGAGCTTTAGAATGAAAATGCCATTAACCAAAATGGAAGGAATATGAGGACCATTAACTATAACTTTTCAAAGATAATAACTAATAGATTGAAATAGATGCACATGCAAGTTTTCCAAAAAGTATAATTAGTACCATTGAAAAATGGTGGTCTATTAGTTGTATGTCCTATAGCAAAACAAGCACCTTCTAGGACTGCCATGATCTTTTAACTCAAAACCATTAAATTTTTTGCAAAGCACCAAGTTTAGATACCAATGATTTTGGGTTCTGGGCTCTGATACCATGTGTTGCCCAGTGTAGCAACCTAAGAAGGGGGTGAATTGGGTTTCTTAAAAACTTTGTACAAGTATGTGCCAATTTAAGACAAAGTGCTAATATGTTTTCAAAGATGTTTGTGTGATCAAGATAATATGCAGTGGAAATAATAAAGTAAATGCAAGAGAAAAAGCAATCATACAAATACAACAAGTTTATATGGTTCGGTGCACTCCAAGGCACCTACATCCACTTTCCAAGTTTTTCTTAAAATTTTACTATAATCAACCAAGATTATAGCCGATTAGTTTTTCGAGCTCACTAATCAAAACCCAACTTGTTTTTACCGGGCTCACAAGTCAAATCCCTTGATTTTCTAGGCTAACTAAAAATCTTGTTGGTTTTGCAAGCTCACCAACAATCTAGTTAGTTTTATGGGATAACCAACAACCTAGTTAGTTTTACGGGCTCACCAACAACCTTATTAATTTTTATACAAAGGCTAACCAACAACCTCCATTGGTTTTCATAAAGGCTCACAAACAACCTTAATAAAATAATTTAAGCACAAGTATAAATATAAGAATACAAAATAAAAGCTTTCTAAAAATAAAGTAAATATCTCTTTGAAGCTCTTTGATGATGTTGAAGAAGCTTGTCTCCAAGTTATTGAAGCCTTAGTTGATTGCTTAAAATGTGGATTGGAAGCTCTCTTGAAATTTGAAGCATGAAGGCTCAACTCTCTCATAAAAAATGAAACTTCAAAGAATATTTAATGAATGCTCTCTTTTATTTTCAATCAATCTAAAGAACTTTTTCCCCTTGAGTTTGATGAAGTTTAAATAGCCCTCCAAACCTTAAAAATCTATTTATGACCATTAGAGAGGAAAAACTAGCCATTTGGAATCAATTTTGAACTTCTGAAAAATTAGCCGTTATACTAAATGTTGACACTTGAATTTCTTCATGAGTCGATCTGTGAGTCGACACTTGAAATTTATGAATCGACACTTAGGTCAACACCAGGTATAAATTTGAATTTCCAGGGTTCTTTTTCACTTCAGGTCTTAGGCTGAGTCGACCTATGAGTCGACACTTAGAGTTTGTGAGTCGACACTTGAGTCTATGAGTCGATCTCTTGAGTCGATACTTAGCGTACCATCTAAAACTCTACATGCTAGTCTTTAGAAGTGTTGACACTTGCTCCATAAGTCGATACCATGAGTCGCTACCTTGAGTCAATACTTTACCTGACTAGTATGAAACTTATCCAAATTTAATATTTGAGTCCTTCAAGGTCTTCAATATATATTCCAAGGTCCATAACTTGAAATTTCAGGGCTTCTTCAACTTAATGACAATCTTTTCAATCTTTCAACATTAATGAGTACTTGAATCTGATAAACACTTTTAACACACATTAGTACTCAAATATACTTTAAGTATTTTGTCATTCATCAAAATCAAGATCAGAGTCAACAAAATGTAGTACTCCCAAGTCTTGAGAGGCTAGAAAAGGAGTCATAATGATGACTCTAGGAGTTTAATACATGTTAGGGTCCTAGGGCTTAGGTTAGGATCGGTTTGGTTCTAGGATGGAGGTTCAGCTCTCCTTGATCTTGAGGACCAGGTTTTGAAGCTTTGAGGATTTGAGATCTAGAAAAATTGGATTTTGAGTGGGCTAACCCAGGTTTGGACCAGGTTTGGGTCAAAGAGAGTGAGTGCATGGCAAGACATAGATGTACATGGGCTTAGATGAGTGCATTCAGATTGGGTTAGCCTAGAGAGTTAAGTTGGTTTAGTTTACTATATTATGTAGGTCTATATATACATTATACATAACATATTTTGTAAGGAATGAAATCCTAACTTCTCCTTAACCTTTCTCTTCCTCTCTCCCTAGTTTTCAAGTTGTTCAAGTAGTAGCAAAGAGGAGTCCAAGCCATACAAGGAAGTAGAAAGGGGGAGTGCACAGGTACTTCACATATGCGCACCCCTTCTAAGCACTGAGAGTCCCTCCTCCCAAGGACTCTCTCTCTCCACCACATAGAGACTTGTGGACCAAGGGTTTCACATACAAGAGGAGGCTTCATGCCTTAAGTTTCTCATGGAAAAGTAAAGAGGAGGCATGCCAAAGAACTAGGAAAGGAAGCATGTGTGCTAGGGGGTTTGTGTGGCAAGGTTGTGCGTTAGAAGTTTGAGTCCTCTATGACTCTTTCTTCATGCCTCCATGGAAGTCTCCATGTCCAAGGAGGCTTCGAATCTAATTAGGAATCAGAGAAGGAGGCATGGAGGGGCTTCTAAGGTGAGTGCAAGCTAAGGAAGTGTACAAGGAGATGAGCACGGGCAAAGATTGCTATGCTGAAATGCTGCTATGGAGTTCCTATCACGTAGGGTCTCCTTATCCATATTTTTAGATCTAGATCTCCAAGTCCTAAGGATCCATGCCCCTAGCCCTAGTTCCTAGGGTATCAGGGTATGGGATTTCAGATATGAGGATGAAGTGTCGACTCAGGCCGGTATGCAGCAAAGTTTCAAATGGCATAAATGAAGTGTCGACACATGGATCTAAATGTCGACTCAAAGTATCGATACATGGATCAACACATTGCCTGAGACTTTCAAGCCACAGAACTTGCAGAAGTTGAAGGAGTAGCTGAAGTGTCGACACATGGAAGCAAGGTGTCGACTCAAGGTGTTGACTCAACTAAGAAGGTGTCGACACATCTGAGATATCCAGAGAATCTGAATAGAGCTTTTTGAACTATGTGTCGACTCAAGAAGAACATGTGTCGACCTTATGTGTCGACTCAACTGAGAAAGTGTCGACACATGGAGTTCTGGCAATGGTAACAGCTAGTTTTTTCAAACACAGAACTCGTCCAAAATGCCCCCAATGGCTGGTTTTTCAAGTGTAACGGCTAGAATTCGGTTTTAAGGCCTTGGAAGGGTATTTAAATGCTCCAAAATCAAATCAAAAGATGAGTTATTGAAGAACATAAAAGAGCTTTGAGAAAAGAGAAGAGAAGTGAGCTTTAACTCCTATTCCTTCAAGTTTCAACCACCTTCAAGCAAAAGGAAGCCTCCAAGTATTCAAGAGCATTGAAGATCATACATACTTGGACATTCAAAAGGCTTCAACAAGTGCAAAGCAACTCTACATCGAGCTACATCGATATATTTGCTTTGTTATTGAAAGCTTACATTGGTTCTTTATTTCTAAACCTTATTTCTTATAAGGGTTATTGGTTAGCCTATTGTAAAACCAAGAAAGGTTATTGGTAAGCCTTGTGAAAACCAATTAGGTTGGTAGTTAGCCTACAAAACCACTAAGATTCTTGGTTAGCCCGGAAAACCAAGGAAGGTTGTTGGTTAGCCTTGGAAAACCAATTAGGTTCTTGGTTAGCCTGTAAAACCAAGTGAGGTTGTAACTTGTGATCCTTGTAAAATAAGTCGGTTTTGATTAGTGAGCCCGGAAAACTAATCGGCTATAATCGTGTGATTATAGTGAATTTCCAAGGGATCTTGGGGAGTGGATGTAGGTGCATTGGTTGGCACCGAACCACTATAGCTTTTGGTATTTGTGATTGCTTGATCTCTCTCTCCTTGCTTTTTATTTATTGCTCTTAATTTTGCTGCACTTATATTTTAGAGCATTGCATTTGAATCATAGTACCTTGCTTATATATATTTGTTGAATTGGATTGCTTTGCTTTGTATCAAGTTTTGTTAAGTTAATAGCTTGCCATATTAATTTTTTTTAGACCCAATTCACCCCCCCTCTTGGGTTGCTTACTGGAAAACAACCAGAGATACCTTCATAGGTAGAGGATGGTTTGGCATAGATTCAAAGTTGAGAGGTACAGGAAAAGGGGTCAGATCCTAGCACTAGAGGCGGTGATGCATTGCATAAATCTATGCGGGATGTGTAGGCATCGGAGAGGCTGGCCCTAGGAAAACCATGTCAGATGGTTTGTTTGCAGTGAGAGAGGATATGGATACCTATGAGGAGCTAATGCGAGTTCTGGAAGAGATAGGTGGGTCCTAGCCCGGACAGGAGAGCTATAGTTCCTCCAAGAGAAGTTGAAGTGATGGTTGATACAAGTACAGAAAAGGAAGATGCCTATATGACATAAGAGGGTATCTGAATACAAACAAGGATATTCAACTTAGGTGGAGGTGGTCATCTCAGAGACCTCCAAGGTGAAGGAATTGGCATTGGCTTTGGAGTTTGCATAGGAAGCTATTAGGATGCACAGTGGAAATGCAGTAGCAGCGGGTAATACAGATGGATTGTGTAGAGCATACCAAGACTTGTGGGCACCAAGGTGGAGATTGTTGGTACAAATATAATATTTTCAAGCCTTGGAAGGCTTGAAGAGGAGTCATGGCAATGATTCTAGGAGTCTAGGATAGGTTAGGATTCTAGGACTAGGACTAGTTTAGTCCTAGGATGGAGGTTCAGGATCCACGGTCTTTAAATCTAAATTTTGGGGGCTTTAGGACTCGAGGCTTAGGAAAATTGGATCTTGAGGGGCTAATTGAGGTTTGGATCAGGTTTGGATCTAAGAGGATGAGTGCATGGCAAAACATGTGTTGCTGATCTCGCCACCGCGCCTATGGCTTCGGAGCCGCAGATCCGACTAGACCGTCTCGCCCCTGGGGTCTCCTGGCTCTCGAACCTGCAAGACAAGGTCAGAAACCCTGGCCGGGGATCCCGGCGAGGGAGCTCCGACGGTCAAGTTAGTAAACGGTGAGAGGGAACAGAATCTCTGAGACAAGCCCCCGAAGGAGTCCCAGACTTAGAGATCGTGCTAGCAAGAAAGGTCATAGGAAGAACAGAAATCCGGCCGGGTTCCTCCACCGAGCTCACGCCAAAGGTCCCCTCTTGGGCTCTTGGATCCTGGTCTTGGTGCTCTTTTGGTTCCCAGCCTTCGTTTCTTGCTTACCTCGTCGTATATTCTCCCCTTCCTTTTTAACTCCTCCCGTTGCCTTTTTTCGTTTGCCGCCCCTGGGAGGCTCCTTCGTCGCTTTCACCTCCTCCCCTCCATCTCTTTTCCTTTTCCCTTCTGGATCAAAGAACAAGGCGGCTTCCCCGCCTTGCTTGCCGAGCCTAGCGAGGAAAGAGTAAAGGGAGGGCGCCGGTCAGACCGCCGACCAGACCTTGGGCCAAGCATGAGCGCTCTCCTTCCCAGGCACCGACAATGCCTGTTATTGGGTCCTATTTTGTCAAGACCTCGCCTCTCGACCACGGAACCTGTCGGGTCGATGTAAGTGATGTTTCGCGTGTCGCTGCCGACCGTACGGGGCACTTTTCTCGGGGTGCGGTGTGCACGGCTCGAGGGGCAATCTTGGAGCTTGCGCTCCTGCTCCTTAGAAGCTTCTCTACGCAGGCTGGCCTGCCTCGGTCGAGGTGGACCCCTCTTGGGTGGACATCTGGCGGAGCGGCAGAGGGGAGCTCAACTTCGACCGAGGTGGTCCCGTCTCCGGGCGCCACCTGGCAAAGGAGTGAGGGGCCCGGCTCGACCTTGGCCGAGGTGGGACCGTCTCAGGTGCCACTTGGCAAGGGAGCAGGGGGCCGCCGGCTTCGGCCGAGGTGGACCCCTCCTGGGTGGACACCTGGCGGAGTGGCAGAGGGGCGCTCGACTTCGGCCGAGGTGGTCCCGTCTTTGGGCGCAACCTGGCGAAGGAGCGAGGGGGCTCGGCTCGACCTTGGCCAAGGTGGGACCGTCTCAGGGTGTCACCTGGCGAGGTTGCAGGGGGGGCCGCCGGGTTCGGCCGAGGTGGACCCCTCCTGGGTGGACACCTGGCGGAGCGACAAAGGGGCGCTCGACTTCGGCCGAGGTGGTCCCGTCTCCGGGCGCAACCTGGCGAAGGAGCGAGGGAGCCCGGCTCGACCTCGGTTGAGGTGATCCCGTCTCTGGGTGCCACCTGGCGAGGGAGCAGGGGGGCCACCGGCTTCGGTCGAGGTGGACCCCTCCTGGGTGGATACCTGGTGGAGCGGCAGAGGGGCGCTCGACTTCGGCCGAGGTGGTCCCTGCTCCGGGCACCACTTGGCGAAGGAGCGAGGGAGCCCGGCTCGACCTCGGCTGAGGTGATCCCGTCTCCGGGCGCCACCTGGCGAGGGAGCACTGGGGGGCCGCTGGCTTCGGCCGAGGTGGACCCCTCCTAGGTAGACACCTGGCGGAGCGGCAGGGGGGCGCTCGACTTCGGCCGATGTGGTCCCGGCTCCGGGTGCCACCTGGTGAAGGAGCTAGGGAGCCCGGCTCGACCTTGGCTGAGGTGATCCCGTCTCCGGGCGCCACCTGGCGAGGGAGCAGGGGGGGCCGCCGGCTTCGGTCGAGGTGGACCCCTCCTGGGTGGACACCCGGCGGAGCGGCAGGAAGGCCTAGACTGACCTCGACTTCGACCGAAGCGAATCCACATCTGACCTTGCCAAAAAACTCCACGTGGCTCGAATCATGCCCAGCGAAATCTGAGATATGCCACGTCATCGTAATGGCCATAACAACATGGATGTACATAGGCTTAGCTGAGTGCATTCAGATGGAGTTAACCTAGGGAGTTAAGTTGGTTCAGTTCTGCGCATTGTTTAGGTCTATATATATATTGTATGTAACCTATTTTGTAAGGAATGAAACCCTAACTTCTCCCTAGACTCTCTCTTCCTCTCTTCCTAGTTTTCAAGCTAACCAAGTAGCAGTAAGGAGGAGTCCAAACTACATAAGAGAACAGAAGTGGGGTGTATGCAGGTACTTCACGCGCACCCCCTTCTAAGCACTAAGAGTCCCTCCTTCCAAGGACTCTCTCTCTCCACCACATATGGACTTATGAACCAAGGTTTTCACATCCAAGAGGAGGATTCATGCCTCAAGTTTCTCACAGAAAAGTAGAGAAAAAACATGCCAAAAAATGAGGAAAGGAAGCATATGGTATGGGATTTGTGCAGCAAGACTATGCACTAGGAGTTTGAGTACTTTGGAACTCTTTTTCTTCATGCCTCCATAGAAGTCTCCATGCTCATGGAGGCTTGGGATATGACTAGGAATTAGAGGATGTGGCATGAAGGGGCTTCTAAGGTGGGTACGAGTTGAGGAAGTACACAGGAGACGAGCATGGGCAAAGGCTGCTATGTTGAAATTAATGCTACCATGATATCTTGTCGCACAAGGACTCCTTATCCATAGTTTTAGGTCTAGATCTCCAAGCCCCAAGGACCCATGCCCCTAGTCCTGGTTCCTAGGATGTTAGGAGGTGGGATTCCAGATCTTGAGGCACATTCTAGGTCTATGGAAGTGGAAAGATGTAAACTAAGTCACAGCATCAGGTTTCTTAGTGTGCAGTGACCTAGCATTTGATATTGGCTAGGGAACGAGTTTCAATTGACATAAAAATTACATAAAGCTCTCTCATTGGTCTTCTCAGGTCCATGCAAGTGCACGATGGTCCTTTCACTATATCCTTATTTGATTCTTGTTCTATGATTTGATTGGTTGGATTATCCAAATTAAATCAATCTAGATTATTAGATACCATCACTAGTCAGCCCTAACATTCCTCCATCTTTTTTTCATGTTTATGTACTATTGCTTTAATTTTCATTACAATATTCTCTAATGATTGGACTTAATCTTATATGGGAGTGTTGAGACTTAGAATTTTATTTTCAAAATTGTGAAATTTTATTTCCAAATTTGTCATGGCTATATTTTAATAAAATATTATTGATTAGATCTATTAGTTATTCCGAAGGATACTTTCATATCTCTTAGTTGTTCTTGCAATGCAATTAAAGATCTATCTTTCCTATATTTTCTAATTAATTGATATATTTTTATATCAAATAAATTATAAATTGATTTATATATAATTTATAAATTTTATTAAACTATGAATGAATAGAAAATAAATTTATAGTTTGAAGATAATATCACAAAATATTATACATACCATTAATTGATTTTATGAATATACATATATTGATTGGTCTATGACTATATTATTTTGAAAAAAGTGCTTTGATATATTTTGGATTTAAACTCGTAGCTAGGTGATATTTTGATGCTTTACCACTAAGGTTATATATTGTTACACCGATATCTTACTAGTAAGGTTTATATGTGTTGCCGTCTAGATCACCGTGGCCTAAACTGAAGTCGGCCTTGGTATGCACCCTCGTCACTTTGGAATCAACTTGCTCATCGGGACCTGCAAAATAGAGGAGACCCGGGCCGGTGATCCCGGTGGAGGCACTTCGATGCTCAAGTCAATGACGATCCAGGGGAATAGATCCTTCTAGTCAAGTCCCTGAGACGGACTCCATGCTAGGAGTAAATAATGTATTAGTGAAGTGAGAGTGAGCCGAGAGTGAAGTAGAAGAAGTAATGGCTTAGGAGGATTGGAGCTGGGTAGCTGTGTCTGTGCGATCCTTCCCACGGATCTTCGGTAGCCTAGAGTCCTCAGTCCCCTCCTTTTTCTCTCTCATATGCCCTCTCCTCCCTTTGTTTCACTCTCTAGGATTGACTTACCTTGCTTGGGACTGTGGATGGCTTCGATCTTTGGTGCCGGAGTGCTGGGTTCTGGTTTTTGGTGCCGGAGTGCCGGGCTCCGTTCTTCGATGCCGGAGTGCTGGGCCCCGGGCTTCAGTGCCGGAGAGCTGGGAGAGCGGCACCGCTGATTGATGCTATATGTGGGCATGACGCTGGCACCAGTCACATTTCTTCACGAAGTCGGCAGCGTCCTCCCTCATGGTCTCCCAGTAGTAATCCTGGCAGAGGGCCTTGTATGCCAGTGTCCTTCCTTCCACGTGATTCTTGTAGAGACCTTCATGTATCTCCTGGAGTACGAGGGCTGCCTTTGCGGGTCTTAGGCATTTCAGGAGCGGGTAGGAGTAGGATTGGTGGTAGAGCTGCCCTTCCATCAGGATGAACCGTGAGGCATTCTTTTTGATGAGGTCGACCTCTATACGGTCTTCCAGCAGGATGCCATCAGTGATGTATTTGACATACCTATCCATCCAGCTCGGCTCTGGGGTGACCTGCTGCACCTCTCTGAGAGCTTCATTTCTTGGACTTTCGAGGTACTCGATGTACGCACACCCCAGTGATGAGTCCGGTAGGGTCGCGAGTCTTGACAGTGTATCGACACGAGCATTCTCTCTGCGGGGGATGTGAGAGATGCTAAAGCATCGAAAGCCTGTCATGCTCGAGCGAACCCGCTCAAGGTACTTCATCATCTGGGGATCTCGAGCTTCATATTCTCCGGAAACCTGTCTAGCCACCAGTTAGGAGTTGGTGAAGACTTTCAGGCTTCGTACACCTAGCTCGTGGGATACCCTCGGGCCTGCAAGGAGCACCTCATATTCCACCTAGTTATTTGTTGCGGCGAACTTGAAGCAGAGTGCACACTCAGCCACAATCCTATCACGGTTGGTGAGGATGAGGCCTACTCCACTCCCGCCCGCATTGGACACGCCGTTTACATGGAGGATCCAGGGCTCTTCCTCAGTTCCGGGGTCCGTTTGATGCTCTGGGATGGTCTGCTCTGGTTCTTCGACAAGTCCTGCATACTTGACCAGGAAGTCGGCCAGAACTTGGGCCTTCTGGGATGACCTCGGACGGTATGTGATGTCGAACTCGCTGAGCTTCAGTGCCTACTTGGCAAAACGTCCAGATGTGTCTGGGTGACTTAGCATAGCCCTCAGGGGCTGGTCCATCACTACCACAATCGGATGCATTTGGAAGTATGGCCTGAGACGCTGGGCAGACATGATAAGAGCAAAAATTAATTTTTCAGATTGGATGTACCTGACCTCCACAACTCGGAGTATTTTGCTGGCATAGTACATCAGCTTTTGGAATCCATCCTAATTCATGCGGACAAGAACCGAGCTGATGGCCCTCGGGGTGACCGCCAGGTATAGCAGGAGCTCCTCTCCTTCCTTCGACCTGGAGAGCAGTGGTGGCAATGCCAAGAAGTCCTTGAGTTCCTCGAAGGCTGCTCTGCACTCTTCGGTCCAGGTGAACTCATGCATCTTGCATAGTACCTTGAAGAAAGGAAGATAGTGGTACACTGACCTCGAGATGAACTAGCTCAGTGCCATAATCCAGCCTGTCAGACACTGGACTTGCTTCTTCGAGGTCGGATGCTTCATGTCGACAATCACCTAGACCTTCTCTGGGTTCGCCTCGATCCTCTCTGGGTCACCATGAAGCCAATGGACGTCCCTGCTGCTACACCAAATGCGCACTTTGTCAGGTTCGCCTTCATCTTGTGCTCCTGGAGATTGTGGAAGGCCTCCGTGAGGTCGGTAACATGGTCCAACCTCGGCTTGCTCATGACGAGCATGTCATCCATGTATACCTGCATGTTCCTGCCAATCTGGTTCTTGAAGACCTGATTGACCAGTCACTGGTATGTGGTGCCAGTGTTCTTCAAGCCGAATAGCATCATCCGATAGCAGTATATCCCCAGATCGGTGATGAAGGCAGTGTGCTCCTCATCCTCCGAGTGCATCCAGATTTGATTATATCCAGAGAATGCATCCATGAAGGAGAGAAAGTGATGCCCCGAGGTGGCATCCACTAAGTGGTCGATCTTCGACAGGGGAAAACTTTTCTTTAGACAGGCTCAATTGAGGTCGGTGTAGTCTATACAGATCCTCCACTTCCCGTTATTCTTCTTGACCATCACTACCAAGGTTTCCGATACCGGTACCGGGTGCTGTACCGGTGGCTGGCCGGAACTGGTTCGGTATCGAACTGTACCGTGTCGACACACGGTACGACAAGACATGCCCTTCCAAACCGGTACGCCCAAATCTTTTTTTGATTTTTTTTTTTTTTTTTATAATTTTAAGGTTTTTATTTTAATTTTTAAGGGTCTAGGGTTTAGGGTTTATTTTTTAAGGGTTTAGCCATTTAAGATTTAGAGTTTAGGCTGGTTTAGGATTTAGGATTTAAGATTTAGGATGGCATACCACTTTAGGGTTTAGGACTAAATACTAATATTTAGGACTATTTTTAATTAAAATAAAAAAATGATAATTAAACTAAGATTATCAGCAATTAATGAAAGTAAAATATGGCATAAACATATAATTACATACCAATGTCTAGAATCGGGTAGAGTGACGATGTCCATAAATATAGGGATCATGTATGTACTCTATAAAAAATTCGGCATGTCCCTCCTGCCAGGCAGCATGATACTCCTCTAAGCTCATCCTAGGAGGTATGCGTGATGGGTCATAACTAATCGCAGATCCCTCTCTGATGTCCGACTCTGAGAGCTGTCCAGATACTGACGATATGGCAGTGCAGGTGCAGGGGGAATCCAAATATACCGATGACAAAATCAGATGCATAAGATGCTCCGAGATAATAACCATTGGATGCTGACATCTCGGATGCACCATATAGATCATATGGACCATAAGCTACCAGTAGCTATGGATAAGAGGATCCTGAATATGAGGATGATCCAGATACATCCAAGGGTCCTACTCCACGTGCGAGATCTACAGCTATATCGTATCCCAAAGGACCACGCGGAGCCCGTCGCCTATATGGAATCGTATCACCACAAGGTCTATCAGATGGTGCTTCATGATCTGTATCCTGCGTGGCATGGAAAAATTGTGACTTCCGAGTGAATCGAATAGAACTAGGTGGCTACAACTCCTGTCCTCCTATCCCTCCCTGATCACTAGATCCTCCACTATCCGAAGCACTATCATCACTATCTCTGGTATCTGAATCTGAGGGGACTGAATGCTCCGATGGAGATGCAACTGCCTTTCCTTTTTCTTTGTCTCCAGGTCTACTAGATGGTGGGAACGGATGATGTGCTGTATCTGCTGGAGCCCTGTGAGGAATATGACTTGTTGCCCATTATCTAGCATCCACCCCAGCCTCACTAGCTACAAAATTGGCTAGTCAAGGAGGCGATCCTAGCTCATCAAGCTCTGGCTGCTGCTGCTGCTGACCCATGACCCACCCAATCATTGGATCTTCATCCTCATCAATATATGAACTTGCAGTGGGATCAGGATATTTCAATTCTACTTCTTCCTGAATACATTTTAGCCTCAACCTTAAATTATAGTGTACATACACAAGATCGTTGAGGTATTTCTGTTTCAGACGGTTTCTCTGTTTGGAGTGGATAAGACCAAATGTAGACCATTTGCACTCACATCCACTGGAGGACACTATCTGGGAGAGGATCTTCACTGCAAGAACCTTCAAATTTTTAGCAGATCCACCAAAATGCACCCACCATTCAACTGCAAAAGACATTACATCATTTGAGATTTTAGATTTGGCAAAATAAAATTTAATCCTGATATAATATTAGACTTACTCCTTAGTAGTACCTACCAGGATTCATCTTTGATTTACTTCTGATCGCTACAATGGATCCAAATGAATCTGTGCCCTCCCTAAAAAATTTTGTCTACCATAAAAAAATTTGTTAGCTTGTTGAAATTAATGCTATTAAAAATCATTCAATAATTTTAACCTAACTTACTTCTTCAAGGCACATAGCAGCGATATCTGGATCGGGCTCCATCTTATATATAACAATGTGCAAGGCAGACATAAGATTCTCATCCATGGCAATGTCCAGTACGGAGTACTGAAATCTCAGATTTAGATAGTAAGCTGCACATATATTTTAAGAATCAGTCAAGCATACTTGTATGAATCTAATTGAAACTTAATTTTAGGTATTCATAATATACTACATACCTGTTAGATGCAAATCCGAACTCATTTGATAACTCCACCGTCCATCAATGATCTGGATATACTCATATGCATATGATGGATCTACCTTTGGATCTTTTTCTTTTTCCTTTGCATCATGAAATATAAGAAGCCCATCTGAGCATACCTCTCGGAGTCCACGGCACAAAGTACCTCATATAGAGGCTTGATAGTCTTCACTACCCTCTCATCCCACTATCAGAATGTCTATCTCGTCACTAAATTCTCCACATTGCTTCCCTCAGTATCTGCCCTGGCATATCTGCTCTCCTGCCAGTCCTGACTGACAAATATCTAACGCAACTCTGCTTTCTTGTTAAGAAGACTATCAAGTATGATATAATTAGTTGCAAACCGTGTGACCCCCGGTCTCAATATTTTCCTTCATGTAAGCTCCTCATCAATGATAAGACCCATGTATGGTTATATATAAATCTGGTGATAGATTGTGCTAGCTCAATAATCTTCTGTACCCTACGAATTTTACCAATATCCATCAACATGAGGTCTATACAATGTGCAGTGCAAGGGATCCAGAAAATATGCGGCCGATACTCCATCAAGATCTGCCCTATGGCCCTGTACTATGGTCCATTATCAGTGATTACCTACATGACATTATGCTCTTCCACCTGATCAATCACCTCCTCCATCAATCTAAGGATATAACTGGCATCGTGCACCTGATCTGAAGCATTAATAGGCTTCTGAAAAAAAGTCTTCCATCACAATAAGTCAAAAAATTGATGATGCTCCGTATAGTAGGACCAGTCCAACCATCACACATCACCGTCAATCATACACATGCCACTTGCTCTGATATAAGGATATCCATCCTTCTAGCTCCTCCTTATTACTGTCCAGAACATGATCATAGATATCCCTCGATGCTGGAGGATCTACACCTGCACCATCAGCCTGTATAGATGAAAAAGCAGAGCGATATAAAGATTGTCTACTGTGTGGGCTGGGATATGACTGAAATGAAACCAGGAGATGGCCCGCCACATATCCTTCTTCTTATCCTTTTTCAGTATTGTGTCAATCCTCTGTTGCTTGGAATCTCTACTGAAAAATGTATGTAGATCGACATCATGGATAGTGGCTCCCTCTGGAATGTTCCTGGGCCTGGAAGACTTCCTCCTACTGCCAAATGCTCCCAACATGGATGCAATACAGCGGTGCCTCTCCTGACGGGCTCTCTGACTGAGGAGGTCCTCCTAACTGTGTCTCAGACTCTCTTGGAGCACTAGCAGAAGCGGATCCCAATCCCGAGTCAAAGTTGATGGCCCGAATCACTGTCTATGCCTGGCTGCCTCCTGCTGCTGCTCTGCTCATACAAGCTCGCCTGAATAGTAGCCTCCATCTGTGCCTCCTCATCAGAAGGAATAGATGCTTCCTCTGACTCTTTGGAGTGATAAGAAGGTGGTTCTGCGGCTCTGCGATCCACCTCTACCTTCTTCTTTGCTGCTCTTTCCTTCCCAGCTTTAAATTCTGCAAAGTATTTCTTCATCAACTGACCCTCCTATGGACACTGTCGGCATGCAAATACATCAGGATAGCCTCCAGCCAAGTACTGCTTCAACCTTATTACCCCCATCTTTGAATTCGGTATTGCACCATTTACACCTCCAGTGATGCCGACCCGAGAGCATCTCTCCATGTAACCAGCCAATGTCGTGCTCCGGATTCTTCTTCCTCCTTGAGGATCCATACCTTAATATTTAAATTACATATAAGGTCAATAATAATCTTTATTAATTAACAGTTTATTAACCTAATTTTAAATTTTATTTTTTTAAAGATTTTTTTTATTTAAAAAGTTTAAAAAAATAAAGAAAAAAAATTTAAATTTTAGATTCATGTAGGATTCCATCATACATGCTACATATATTTTTTAAGATCCTATAAAGCATTAAAAGTCAATTTTTTTTCAATTTAAGACCTACGGGCACTATTCATGAGATGCACAAAACTTGAATAAATCGACTAAAATTTATAATGAGAGTAGCTTACAAGCCCTAGATTATAATTAAATTATAATTTTTTTTAATTATTTTTTATTAATTTATTAATCCAAAACTTATTTTTAATTTAAAAAATTATATACTTAACAAAAAATTAATATTTTAGTATCATTGTGTAGATATATCCTAGATCTACCACATACTCTAAAATCATTACCAACAAATAAATTTTGATAGTATTTCTTCTTAATTTTTTAATTTGCATGGATTTTAACAAATTTAACACTACGAAAGATGAAAATACGGAAAAAGAAAGGTATACAGACCTTGATTCTACCAACCCCTTCGATTTTTTGCAGGTTAAATTGGGTTGAAATTGACCCTGCAAATTTTTTTTTTTTTGATTTCCTTCCATCGTACGCTGCTGCAAAGAACACAGAAAGCTCGTAAGAGCTCTCTATGTGCCTTTCCTTAATTATAAGGAAAGGCATCTTCCCCCCCTTTGGACAAAAGGTCACATGGCTATAGTGTAGCCACATGACACCAAAAGAAAAATATCCCCCACCCTCTTCAAAAAATGTACCGAGCCGAACCGGGCCAAAACCGGTCCGTTCGGGCCCGTTTCGACCGGTTTGGATCCGTTCGCACCGGTTCAGGCTCGTTCGGTGTGGTAAGGTTTTTCTTTTAGTTTTTTAAAGCGACTGTGCCATTTTTTAAAGTTGAACCATGCCGGCCGGCCGCCAGTCCAGTTCGGTACGCCCCGAACCGGTCGATTCGGCACGGTTCGGTGAACCTTGATCACTACATTTGCCAGCCAGCTCGAATATTGCACTTCTCGAACAAAGCCGGCTGCGAGGAGTTTCTCTACCTCCTCATTGATCGCCTGTTACCTCTCCGGGGCAAACTCCTTTTCTTCTAGCGAATAGGATGATATTTCAGGTCGATGCTCAGCTTGTGGGTGATGACTTCAGGGGGAATCCTGGGCATGTCGGCCGCCATCCAGGCAAACACATCCGAGTTTACCCAAAGAAACTATAATAGGTGGGCACGCTCATCTTCTTGCAGCTGCGCCCCAATCTGCACTGTCTTCGCCGGGTTGGCTCCGAGCAGATACGATAGTAGGCACTCGACTAGGCCACCTCTGGGATCCTGTGCCCTTTGGTCGAGGTCGGCTATGCCGGGATCGTGCTCGGAGGCTTTGGCCCTAGGGACGATTTGGAGACAATGCTAAACAGGCTGAGGTGCCCCCCTCATCTCCTCGACACCGCAGGGAGTAGGAAACTGCAATAATAGCCGCTTCGTAGAGATGACCGTGTCGAGCATGTTAAGCCCGGGTCGGCCAAGGATCACATTGTATGCTGAGGGGAGCCTAACAACTATGAAGGTCATGATAATGGTGCCCTGTCGAGGTGGGGTCCCGGCAGTAACTGGGAGAGTAATCTCTTCCTCAACTCTAACAGATTTCCCCGTGAAACCGACGAGGGAAGTATGCACATGTCTGTGCTAAGCAGAGGATATATTCATTCCAAAGAAGGCATCATAAAAAAGGACATCAGTCGAACTTCCACTATCGACCATAATTCATTTTACAGGATGCTTCACGATCGTCATCTCAACGACTACGGTATCATTGTTTACATTTTTATTTTCAACCCCCCTCTCCCCCACAAAGGGAAGTACATTCTCAAAACTTTCTCCACCCCGGGCCTTCTTGGAAGCATGCTCGACTCCCCAGCATATCATCCCCACTAGTTTCTCGGTAGGGCGATTGTCGATTGTAGGGATTGGAGGGAGAGCAGCGAGCGCCTGAGATTTTGCCGGAGGTCTACCCCCATGAACTTTCTGAGGTAGCCCCTCTTTATGAGGTCTTCAATCTCCTTTTTGAGGTGCCGACATTCTACGGTGTCGCAGTCATGGTTGCGGTGGAATTGGCAATACTTCGTTCTATCGCGACCGTTAGACGGCTTCAGCGAAGGTGGATGCTTCAAGTAGTGCTCACCCTGGATCTCCACGAGGATCTTCATCCTCAGGGCAAGAAGAGGTGTGAACCTTTCTTCCGGGATGGGGTCCCTCCTCAGCCTCAGCCCCTAGCGAAAGTTCGGTGCGGTTGGTCCGGACTTCCACATCCCGGACGTCTCCCCAGGAGTTGGCTTCTTCAGAGGTTTCCCATCTTGCTCCCTCCTCATGTGATCCGTCTCTTCGGCATGGATGTACTTTGGATGCGGAGGAGGAGCTCGGAGTATGTCTTGGGAGATTTCTTGTTGAGAGAGTAGGTCAGGCGAGATGTCCTGAGCCCTCTCTTCAGCGCCAGCATAGCAACTGGCTCATCAAGGTTGTAGATCTCCAGCACGGCAACTTTGAAGCGGGCCACGTAGTCTCGTAGGAGCTCGTGGTCCTGTTGCCTGATGGAGAAGAGGCTGTCTACCTCTCGTGGCACCTTCTGGCAGGCATCGAAGTGGGCCACGAACTTCCGCTCTAGCTGAGTGAATGAACTAATGCTCTCCGGCTTAAGGCAGGTAAACCATACCCGAGCTACCTTCCGGAGAGTGGCAGGAAAGGTGGCACAGAGAAGGGCATCGGTCATGCCCTAGACCCTCATGAGGGCCTTGTAGCTCTCGAGATGGTCCAGAGGGTCAGTGGTCCCATCATAGGGATCCACCTGCGGTATGCAGAACTGACTCGGAACCAGCTCCTCTTGGACTTCTCGGGAGAAGGGGGGACGGGCATCGTAGCCCGCAGGCTCGTTGATGGAGCCTTACATATTTGTAAATCGGTGAGATAGCTCCATTAGCTTGCGCTCCTGTTCCTCCAGGCGCTTCTCTGCCGTGCGCTTGATGGCCTCATCAGTTGAACCTTCCGCTGAGGCTGACAGAGCCAGAGAAGGTGACATGTGAGGGGGTTCATGACGGGGAATCTTGCCTTTTCGATCTCGGTGGGGTCTAGCTACGGCTCGCCCCAAGGGGACCGGCTCTCCCGATCGGCAAACTCGGTCCATTGTCTCTTCGCTGGGTGTTGATGGCTTCCCTGGCGATTGATGGTGGCCCACGGTTGCCAAGGCCTTCCTTGGAAGGAATGCAGGCTATTGCGGGGTGCTGCGGCATGGGCCACTAGAGTCCCTGGCTGCTAGTGGATGGCTAAGGATCGGTGCTGGTGCTGGAGCTGGTGCACTGTTGCAGTGATAAGTTGCACCTGCTGGGTGAGTGCGGCCAGCTGAGGGTCCGCCGGGGGTGGTTGATGCAGAACAGGGGGCTCCCTCTCCGGACTGTGTGGGTCCCCATGGGAAGGGGGATCTCCCGCACGACTGGTGTAGGCTTTTCTTGCTCATGTCGTCATCATCCTCCCAGCGAGCAGCTTGCAAGGGGATTGGGTTGGATCAGAATGTGTCCTGCCCCCCTACCTGGTGCGCAAATCTGTTGTCGCCTAGATCACCGTGGCCTGTAGCTGAAGTCGGCCTCGATTCGCACCCTCGTCATTTTGGAATCAACCTGCTCGTCGAGACCTGCAAAATAGAGAAGACCCGGTCGGTGATCCTGCTGGAGGCACTCCGATGCTCAAGTTAGTAACGATCTAGGAGAACATATCTTCCTGGTCGAGCCCCTAAGACGGACTCCATGCTAGGAGGAGTAAATAATGTATTAATAGAGTGAGAGTGAGCCGAGAGTGAAGTAGGAGAAGTAATGGCTTGGAAGGATTGGAGCTGGGTAGCTGTGTCCGTGCGATCCTTCCCATGGATCTTTGGTAGCCTGGAGTCCTCAGTCCCCTCCTTTTTCTCTCCTGTATGCCCTCTCCTCCCTTCTGTTTCACTCTCTCGGATTGACTTACCTTGCTTGGGACTGTGGATGGCTCTTTTAAGCTGCGATAGTTGTCAGACACCTGCCTCGGGATCTTCCCTTCGTCAGCAGGCACGTGTGGCGATGTTTCGTGCCGTGGGCTGGACGTCTTTCCTGGTTCGTGATAGAGAACCTACCATGCACCCTGACATTCCTTCTGGTCGCTCCATTCCAGAAAATTTGGCAGGGCCTCGGTTGGTGAGCCGCCACCCCCGGGGATTCGAATCTCCTGGTTGACTTCCTTTTTCGGGTGATCGGAGGGCCTCTCCCTTTTTGGTGTAAATGGCAGCTGGGGCATTTATCGCGGCCTGGGGGGAGCCTCTTCGTGGTCCTTGGGCGGCCCGCCTTTGTTCGTGGAGGCGGCGTCATCCTCCGGTCATTGGCACCTTCGTCCGAGGTGGGGCCGATCTGGAGAGGTGGAGCTCGACTCCGGCCTAGGCGTCTCGACCTCGCAGGAGTCAGCCTGGTAGAGGAGGGCAGAGTTCGACTCCGGCCTAGGCGTCTCAATCTCGTGGGAGTCAGCCTGGTGGAGGAGGGCGGAGCTCGACTCCGACCTAGGCATCTCGACCTCGCGGGAGTCAGCCTGGCGGAGGAAGGCGGAGGTCAACTTTGGCAAGTCGTCTTGACCTTTGAGGGAGTCGAGCCCGGCGAAGGAGTCTGAGGTAAGATGTCCGACGTAGCATCTTTCTTCGACGTGGCATCCGACACAGATCACACGTTAGCGATCCCACCACATCAATATGTTAATACATTACTATTTTGACAAGAGTTTATACATTAGCATGTTGACATTCTACTAATAAATACTTAAATTATGATGAATTTTAGTTAATTGATTATTTAATTTATAAAAAAATTAATATTTTCTAGTTTATTTTGTAGGAAATTAGAAGAATTAAGCTCATAAAATTAGTTTGGATTTAATTTGGCTTAATCCGAGCTCGAAGTGAGCTCAAATGGGTCAAAACCAAGCCCAAATCGGCAGCAAACAAAATTTTAAGACGGTTGGTCCATCATGGACCGGCTACCCAGTCTACACAAGCTGGGAGTGGTCCAGGGAAGCCATCTTTCATGCGGTCCATGGATTTCTCGCACAAGCCAAATGACGCTGAAATGGCACACGGTGAAGGGGTTTTCGCTGGGATTTGATATGGCCCAGGCAATCCACGTCGTCTTGGGATGCAGTATACTGGCCAAAGCGAAGTTTCTGATGATTTGAATGATCAAAATGGTCACCACTGGATTTGGGGAAGATGATGCTTGATCCACAGGCCGGAGCAGAGTTGATGAGGATGCTGGGATTCGATGTGGGAAGCATTGGGTTTGCTTGGCATGGAACGGACATGGATACATCATGACAGATGAAGATTAAATGAGAGAGATATGAATCTGGTGGAATAGAGCATGGAATACAGCTCGGTGAGGGCACTGAAACTGGTCTCAGGCAAATCTAATAGATGGGATTTAGCTAAACCAAAGCTAGGAGTTGTGGAAGATCTTCGAGTTGTTCGAGTCCGATGCAGAACTGGCGAGATCTCCGAGTTCGGTGTGGAATAGCCATGGACGGCCAGCAGGGAAGCTGACTAGAAAACTGGATATGCGAAGGAGATAATCAGAACAGAGGACCGGAGGTGGGGCAAAGCTTGTTGGAGCTCAATGCGGAACACGAGCCTGACACGAAGAAAGGTGATTTTCTAAGTTCGACATGGTTAACTTAAAGCTCGAAGCAGAATGGACGCGGAGAAATGTCACACTTGGGTGATGGTTGGAGCTCGAGATCCAGGGAGTTGGAATGAAGATTTGTTGATGATGAGGATGCGCATAGAATGGAAGGAATTGCAAACCAAACTTCTATTGTTTTTGAGTTGAAAAGATAGACGCGAGGCAGACGACGTCTATCTATGAATTGGATGTAGAACTCAGTTCAGGGGATCATCTTCCTTTCATACCATTGAGCCTTCTTTGTTGTTACTCACCTTCCTCCCAAAGGCCTTGGTCCTTCTTCCCTTCCCATAGACATACCATCAAGTGTTCAACCTTCTACATGCCATTAAGCCTTCAGCCTCCTCCTCATCTTCCTTCTCTAAATCACCTGAAACCCTCCTGCCACCCTCCATCTTCCACAATCTCTAGCTAGACCCCATCAAGCCTTCATCTCATTAAGCCTCAAGCTTTCACCCCATGTAGATCCCCCCATTCATAAATCCATCCTCCCACACCGAGAACCACCTGTCACTCCCCTCTTCTCACATCTCCCACACACACTCTCCATCCATCTCCCTTTCCGAGCCTCCATGCCACCTCCACTTTCGTCCCTTCCCAGCCACCGTGAAGATGTTAGCAAGGATGTTGGCGAGAAGCTTTTCCATTGAAGGCTAGATTTATGCTCTCCAAAAATCCCTGAAGTGCTTATAACAGGAGGTGTTTATTTTTAGTTTATTTTTATATTCCTCTCTCCTCTGTAATAAAGATTCTAATTTTAATTCTATATATTTATGTGTCTTTTATTTGAAATCTCATTTAGGACATGATATGGCTACATCGCTGAAATGGAACGTGTGTCAGATCTAGCTGGAAGCCGCAGGTGCCACGTGCATTTCTCTCTCAAAACTCCTGCTCCTTCACCAGGCGGCACTCCATGACGGGTCCACCTCGGCCGAAGTCGAGCACCCCTCTGCCACTCCGCCAGGTGTCCACCCAGGAGGGGTCTACCTCGGTCGAAGCCTGCGGCCTCCTGCTCCCTCGCCAGGTAGCACCCCATGACGGGTCCACCTCTGCCGAGGTCGAGCCAGGTCCTCATGCACCTTCGCCAGGTGGCACTCCATGACGGGTCCACCTCGGTCAAAGTCGAGCACCTCTCTGCCACTCCGCTAGGCGTCCACCCAGGAGGGGTCCACCTCGGCCGAAACAGGCGGCCTCCTGCTCCCTCGCCAGGTGGCACCCCAAGACGGGTCCACCTCTGCCGAGGTCGAGCCAGGCCCTCTTGCTCCTTCGACAGGTGGCACCCCATAACGGGTCCACCTCGGTCGAAGTCGAGCACCTCTCTGCCACTCCGCCAGGTGTCCACTTGGAGGGGTCCACCTCGGCCGAAGCTGGCGGCCTACCGCTCCCTCACCATGTGGCACCCCATGACGGGTCTACCTCGTCGAAGTCGAGCACCTCTCTACCACTCAGCCAGGTCTCCACCTAAGAGGGGTCCACCTCGGCCGAAGCTGGCGGCCTCCTGCTCCCTTGCCAGGTAGCACCCCATGACGGGTCCACCTCTGCCGAGGTTGAGCCAGGTCCTCCTGCTCCTTCGCCAGGTGGCACCCCATGACGAGTCCACCTCGGTTGAAGTCGAGCACCCCTCTGCCACTCCTCCAGGTGTCCACCCAGGAGGGATCCACCTCGGCCGAAGCTAGCGGCCTCCTGCTCCCTCGCTAGGTGGCACCCCAAGATGGGTCAACCTCTGCCGAGGTCTAGCCAGGCCCTCTTGCTCCTTCGCCAGGTGGCACCCCATGACGGGTCCACCTCGGTCGAAGTCGAGCACCTCTCTGCCACTCCGCCAGGTGTCCACCCAGGAGGGGTCCACCTCAGCCGAAGCTGGCGGCCTCCCGCTCCCTCGCCAGGTGGCACCCCAAGATGGGTCCACCTCTGCCGAGGTCGAGCCAGGCCCTCCTGATCCTTCGCCAGGTGGCACCCCATGATGGGTCCACCGCGATCGAAGTCGAGCACCTCTCTGCCACTCCGCTAGGTGTCCACCCAGGAGGGGTCTACCTCGGCCGAAGCTGGTGGCCTCTTGCTCCCTCGCTAGGAGGCACCCCCAGATGGGTCCACCTCTACCGAGGTCGAGCCAGGCCCTCCTGCTCCTTTGCCAGGTGGCACCCCAAGACGGGTCCACCTCGACCGAAGTCGAGCCCCTCTCTACCACTCCCCCAGGTGTCCACCCAGGAGGGGTCCACCTCAGCCAAAGCTGGCGGCCTCCTGCTCCCTCGCCTGGTGGCACCCCTAGATGGGTCCTCCTCTGCCGAGGTTGAGCCAGGCCCTCCTGCTCCTTCGCCAGGTGGCACCCCAAGACGGGCCCATCTCGGCCGAAGTCGAGCCTCTCTCTGCCACTCCATCAGGTGTCCACCCAGGAGGGATCCACCTCGGCCGAAGCTGGCAGCCCCTGCTCCTCCGCCAGGTGGCGTCCCGTGAAGGGTCCACCTCGGTCGATGTCAGCCCTACTCTACAAAGCCTCGGGGAGGCAGAGACCCGGGTCGCGAGGTCGCCACTAGGGCTGGCACACACCGCACCCCGTACGGAGCGCTAGTATGGCCTGCAGTGATACGCGAAACCTCGTTTACATCAGTTAAATGGGGCCCCGCAATGAAGGAATGAAATCCTTGCGGGCAGGGGCCTGAAACGGCTAGAGGCCCATCGTCAACGCCCCGAAAGGAGAGCTCCCGCACTCGGCCCGAGGTCTCACCAGTCTTCCCCCTTTCGTGACACACGGCGGACGAGGCGTGCCAAGCACTTAACTCCCGGACTCGAAGGAGAAAGGAGGAGAGGAGACCCAGAGATCTCAGGGAGCTCCCAGGAGGAGACGTGGGCTGAAGGCGGTCCGGTGGTATAAAGGGAACGGTAAAAAAGGATGGAAAGGTAAGTCAAAAAGGGAGGAGAACATCGAGAGAACGATCCGGGGGATCCCAAGAAGTCCTTAGGCGTGAGCTCTGTGAACCCAGCACAGGAAGCCGGGCTTCAGCCCCTCTCTTCCCCACACTTCTTTCATTTACATCTCTTCAAAGCACGGGAATCCTTCGGGAACCCGCCTTAGAGGTCCTATTCCATCTTGCGACTCTCTTACTTGACCGTCGGAGTGCCCCCGTCGGAATCCCTGGCCTGGGTCTCTGACTTTGTTTTGTAGGTCCGGAAGCTTGGAGATCTCGAGGTGACAGAGTCCGAGAACCGACGCCAGCTCACGAGCTACAGGCCACTGTGGTGAGATCGGCAACAGATTGTCACGCCAGGAAGGGGGTGGCAGAACAGTAACCCCTGTACGAGCAAGCTCTCCGAGGGTGAAAGCGTGCTCCGACCATGGTGGTGACGCACGGCCGCAAAGCATCCACCAGCCGAGCATGAGAGGTTCCTTCTCCCCAAGGGCTGCACAGCCCGGAGAGGGAACTTCCTGCTCCACCTCCTCCTCCTCAGCCGTCCTCGGTGGACGTTCCTTTCGCAGCTGTCGTCCAGCAACTGCAAACTTTGACTACTGTTGTGCAGCAACTGCAGCACCAGCAGCGCTCCCTGGCCACTCAGCCCTAGCCAGGGACCCCCGCGGCTTGAGCCACGGGCCCCCGCGGAAGCCTGTGCTCCATCCAAGGCAGACCCTCCCATCCACGGGCAGTTTCTAACCACCACGGGAGCCACCAGACTCTCGCAAAGAGGAACCACTCCGGTTCGACGGATCACGAGAGTCGATTCCCGGCTAACGATGCTGAAGCAATGCAGCGCAGCAGGTGCCATCGGGGCAAGGCCCCTCGCCAAGATCGATCGGCACCCCCTTCTCCAGTGACCTCGGTGGAAGATTCCACCGATGAGGCCATCAGGCGCCAGGCCGAGAGGCGCCTGGAGGAGCACGAGCGCAAGCTAGCGGAGTTCTCCCGCCGCTTTGCCGACATGCAGAGCTCCCCAACCGATCCAGCAGGCTACAACGCCCAGCCACCCTTCTCCCGGAAAATCCAAGAGGAACCGATCCCGAGTTGGTTCCATATGCCTCAGGTGGATCCCTATGATGGGACCACCGACCCCTTGGACCACCTAGAGAGCTATAAGGCTCTCATGAGGGTCCAGGAAGCGACAGACGCTCTTTTATGCATTGCCTTCCTAGCCACTCTCCGGAAGGCTGCTCGAGTTTGGTTCACCCGCCTCGAGCCGGAATCCATCAGCTCCTTCCATCAACTGGAAGAAAAGTTTGTGGCATACTTTGATGCTTTCCGCAAGATGCCAAGGGAGGTGGATAGCCTCTTCTCTATCCGCCAACAAGACCAGGAGCTGCGCGGGACTACGTCACCCGCTTCAAGACCACCGCCCTGGAAATCTATAACCTGGACGAGCCCGTCACCATGCTGGCGTTGAAGTGTGGGCTCAAGACCTCCCGTCTGACGTATTCCCTGGACAAGAAGCCCCCTAAGACGTACTCTGAGCTCCTCCTCTGCTTCCACAAGTACATCTGAGCTGAGGAGGCCGACCGGACTAGGAGAGGGCTGGACGGGAAGCCTCCAAAGATGCCTGCCCCAAGGGATGTCCCCGGGACCCGGAGGCTTAGACCACCTGAAGATTTTCATCCAGGCTCGAAGCTGAAGAACGGTGCTGCCCCAGAGAGAACATTCACCCTCTCCTTGCTCCCAGAACCAAGATTCTCATGAAGATTGAGGGTGAGCACTACCTCCACCGACCTCCTCCTCAGAATCCAAGGAATATCCGTGACAAGATAAAGTGATGGGAAACTTATTTGCATGCAATTTTTTTTATATGTTTTATATGTGGGGTTGGGTGATTAATTCCCGAATTTCAGATTAAAATAAGTTGTAGGGAATTTTATATGAATTTTAGAAGATCAGCATGCAGATTAGGACCTAGAAAAGTAGAAAGAAGGATCGCCGGGGCTGAGAAGCCTCGGTTAGGGCAAGTTCTCCTACAATAAAACTACTGGAGGTAGAGGGGTGTACCTGACAACGTCTGTGAAGATCGCAGCAAAAGGGTCTCTCGTTCCTCGACGGATGCGGCCTGGAAAATCGAGTCAAAGACCCGCGGATACCCGGCTTTCTGCTCGGTGATCCGATTGAGGCTTGGCTGGAGTCGTTGGATTCATAGGAACTCGGGGACCTGCAAACGACCTGTCAGGGGTTAGAAAACTCACAAAGGAACAAGAAAACAAAGAAAAAACAACAAGGGAAGGCTTCTTTTGGAGTGGGCGTCCAGGGATCTGAGATGCTTGTTGGTAGCAGGAAGATGATTGCAGCACTGGGAAGAAGAACTCTCGCAAACCCCTTTATGTACACAGCAGGGTATCACACAACTCAATAGAAGAACTCAAGGTTTTCATTCATCAAAAATTCTTCTCATACAAGAGGCTAGGGTCCCTTAAATAGACCCTTAACCTTGGGCTCCAAGTAAGGGTACATAAGTCTTTACATAAGAATCCTTTTCCCTCTCAAACCCTAGCTAGAAAATAAGGAAATATTAGGTAGAAAAATCTCTAAAAATTCTCTTGACTTGGTCAACACTCCAAGGACGCCTAGGGGGGCGTGTTGGGCTTCTAGGAGCAGCAAGGGGCCGGCCCAAAGGGGCCCGGGTGCATGGGTTTGGGCCTCTGGAAGCTGGGGTGGCCTGGTAGCCAGGTAGCAGGAATATTCCCTGGTATCTTGCTTCTTAGGGGCTTGGGCTTGGCACCTGGGCTTGATTTCTTTGGGCTAGGATATAGATGGACCTCTAAAATCATGGATGCCTTGGTATATGAATATATTTTGGCATCTGGAAGGGAATCTGGGCATCTGGAGGGCATCTTCAAGAAATCAGGATTTTCTGAATTTTCCTCCTGGGGTCTTCAAATCTTCAAGCTGGGTTGGACTTGGGCTATACTTCCATGTCTTCAATCTAGTTGGACTTGGTCTTCACTTGTATGATATAGTCTTGAGTCTTCAGTATGCTTGGACAGGACTCAAAAAATAAAATTAGCTCAACATGAGCTGACTAGCATTGGACTGAACTAGCTCAACATGAGCTGACTAGTATAGAACTGAAATAACAACTAAAAATACTCAAATAAAAACTAAAATAGACTCAGATGAGCTAAGCTCTTATTATAGATGGACTCATAAATTATTGATCATTTACAGAGGGTTGAAAAAGCCTCTGTCTTATTCTGGTGCCTTAGGTGTCCGCACCAATTCTCCCGGGGTGGGAGGAACTCGACCCTGTCGAGTGAAGATCAGACTGGCTCACATATCTCTCGAGAAGGTCTGGGTTGAGGCGTTGCAAGTCCTCTCGAGAAATCCACGAATCGTCCGACTCTGGCCGGCCTTGGCATCGGACCAGGAAGCGTTGATAGTCATGGCCCTGGGTCGTGATTGCTTGATTGTCCAGGATACGCTCGATCCGTTCTCCTCTCTCAGGCCAAATTTGTTTGTGGACACTCTAGGTTAAGGTCACTCACAATGAAAAGGAATAGGTCCAAAGGCCTCACTAGGTAGTGCTGCCGGTTCCCTATACTCAACCAGGTCTGTAATATTGAAGGTAGAACTAATGCCCAAATCCGAAGGCAAGTCAACACCTAGGCATTTGATCCAACCTTCTCTATCACTTTGAAAGGTCCGGCTCTGCGAGCATGAAGCTTCTTTTAGGCCTAAGCCTAACCAAGATAAAATCCACTACATCAAATTTTTTTGATCCATCTTCGGGAATTAGCCAGTTGTTTTAACATTAGTGCGGGTGGTGAACATGCTAGGCACATGCAGACTCCTAACAAGATGATGCAAAGGACTCAAACCTACACCTAGCAGACTCGACTAAAGAGGTTTATTAGGTCTTAACTACCACTTGGGCATGGGGGCATGAGTCGTGGTTGATGGATGACATGCAGAAGAAAATTTGCTAGTAACTCCTAATAAGTGCCAGAGGGTCTGCCAAAAGTAGGTAGCAAATGGGATGGGCTCTATGGATCCTTGCAACCTAGTAACCTCAACAAAATGTAACCTAATAGTTCTAGACACATGAGAAAACTCAGGAAAGGGTAGAAAATAGGAAGTGGGTTCAGAATTACTCTGGTAGGATGGAGAAAAAGGTTCTGGGTTAGTTGGATAAAGTAGAATCAAAGAAGGCATGTCAGGGACTAATCCTAGACTAATGAGGTTAACCTTATGGGGTTGCGATATATCTACGGGGTTTGTATAATGGAAGGATGGGTTATTAATCTCAGGAAAGAGGTCCTTAATGGGAACTATAGGAGGAGACTCATCCTGAGGGTACTGATTCAAAGAGATCAGGTCCTTAATAAATTCTTTTGGTTCTTGTATTTTAGGACTAGACTCTATAATTTGGCTCTCCTCTATGGTTTCCTCAGGTAAGGCTCTAGTAGCAGTACCTAGGTTCTCTTCCTCTATTTGTTCTTCCATTATAGCTTTAGGTTGGATATGGTCAAGGTCAACTAGCTCTGGGTTGGTTTCTACCTGGGTATCTACTGGGTCAGCTAATTCTAGGTCTACTAAAGGTGTCTCCTCTTCTCCCTCATACTCATCCACTAGGCTCACATCAGCTTCATACACTTCCGCGTTAATGTAAGCCTTGTGAATCTCAGGAATGGTTGGAGAAGGTCGGCTAGCAGGAAATTGGTTAGGTTCTGGTCTCTGATTATGGGTACTACTCCTAGTAGGTTCAGGTTGTATAAGAGGTAGTGGCTCACTATTGGGTTCATATTTAGGGATACTAATCCTATGGGGTTCAAGTTGACTAGGGGAAGCATGACTAGTACTAGGCTGATACTTAGGGGTTATGGGTTCTCTAGGCTCATAGGACAAGGGTGCAGATCTATGGGTCATGGGATTATAGGATCTGGGGTCATATGATTTTGGGTCAGCTCTATGATCAGGTTCTAAGGATGGATCAAGGTATGGGGTCCTCCTAAGGTTGGGCTCTCTATATGGGTCAGGATATTGGGTCCTCCTAGGATTGGACTCCCTATATGGGTCAGAATACTAGGTTCTCCTAGGGTTGGACTCCCTATATAGGTCAGAATATTGGGTCCTCCTAGGGTTGGACTCCCTATATGGGTCAGAATATTGGGTGTTGGGTCTACTAGGCTCATAGGGTGTGGGTGCATAGGATCTATGATCATGGGATCTAGAGTCATAGGATCTAGGTTCATAGGTTATGGATTCATAGGTTCTAGGTTCATAGGATTTGGAGTCATAAGATCTATAGGTTGTAGGTATACTAGGCTTGTAGGGAGAGGGTAAATAGGATCTATCTTCCTGGTCTATAAAATCCTGATTGGGTCTTCTAGGACTAACCTTAGGGATTGGGTCATGACGATGGGCTCTCCTAGGTTCGACCTCTTGGTATGGGTCAGGGTCTGGGGTCCTCCTAGGCTGAGGGTTATAGTATGGGTCAGGATGAGGGGCTCTCCTAGGTTCGACCTCAGGGTATGGATTAGGGTTTGGGGTCCTCCTAGGTTGAGGGGAATTAGGATCTGGCTCAGACTGTGACCCATGGGTTTTTCTTGGGGTCCCTACCCAGACTTTTAACTGATCAAACCTATTGGCAAGATGGTCAATTCTACCATTGGTTTGAATACGAGACTGAGTTAACTGGGTCATCTGGGTAGTTATCTGGGCCATTTGATCAGCTAGGGCTTTTATTTGGGCTTGTAAATTTTCCATGGGTTCAGACATTTATGAAGGAGGTGGGTGATATGAAACTTCTGATCTAGTGCTCATGCAAGACTCGATCAAACCAACTATAGCTGACTAGACCTAAAGTCCAAACTAGATGCTCAATCAGGGTGGCAAACTAGCCTATAGTAACCCTGTACTCAGCCAGGCAGGTGTAAGGGGAGTGTTAGGTCCCTGATTGCCAATCCTAGACACCAATCAGAGATTGGCCAGGTAGGCAGACCAGCACACAAGCCCTTCGGGATTGAATCCCTAAACCACCATTCTAGACATTGAGCACAAGGCACACACAGGTTAACTTGACACAGTGATCTAACACTAGCCCGGACCCGACCAGTTGGTGTCCCTAGCCCACTAGGGCAAATTAAGTCTAATTAATTTTAGGTTAAGGCTTGGGACTGAATGCAAGGGATGTGGTTTTGGGCTAAGGAGAGGTGATCAAATCCTCCCCCCATTTGATATAGCAAGAATGCCCTTAAAAGTAAATTATGCAATGATGGCAGGCAGATGAGGATGCAAATTAGGGTTTAGATATTTTTTTTTGGTATTTTTGGAAAATATGTATTTTTTTTTTGGTATTTTTTAAAATAGAAAAAAACTTTCAAATCATGACCTAATATACTGGAAATATACTAAAATTAAGAAATATGCAAAAACTCCTAAACAAAACCCTAAAACTTCCAAACTTGTCTTGCTAAAAAAAACAGAGCTAAAAATTTGTAGGCCCTATTTTGGCTTGCAGAAAATTCACAGGCCATAATAAAGTATGGAAAAATTTTTAAAATTACTGTGAATTATGATAAATCCAGGAAAATAAATTTCAGAATTTTTGGAGTTTTTAACAGGAAGAAATAATTAAAATAACAAAGTATATACGGACTGAAAAATTACAGAAAACAAGCCCTAATCTAGGCTCTGATACCAAATGATGGGGAACTAATTTGCATGCAATTTTTTTTATATGTTTTATATGTGGGATTGGGTGATTAATTCCCAAATTTCAGATTAAAATAAGTTGTAGAGAATTTTATATGAATTTTAGAAGATCAGCATGCAGATTAGGACCTAGAAAAGTAGAAAAGAAGGATCGCCGGGGCTGAGAAGCCTCGGTTAGGGCAAGTTCTCCTACAATAAAACTACTGGAGGTAGAGGGGTGTACCTGACAATGTCTATGAAGATCGCAGCAAAAGGGTCTCTCGTTTCTCGATGGATGCGGCCTGAAAATTGAGCCAAAGACCCGCGGATACCTGGCTTTCTGCTCGGTGATCCGATTGAGGCTTGGCTGGAGTCGTTGGATTCGTAGGAACTCGGGGACCTGCAAATGACCTGTCAGGGGTTAGAAAACTCACAAAGGAACAAGAAAACAAAGGAAAAATAGCAAGGGAAGGCTTCTTTTGGAGTGGGCGTCCAGGGATCTGAGATGCTTGTTGGTAGCAGGAAGATGATTGCAGCACTGGGAAGAAGAACTATCGCAAACCCCTTTATGCACACAGCAGGGTATCACACAACTCAATAGAAGAACTCAAGGTTTTCATTCATCAAAAATTCTTCTCATACAAGAGGCTAGGGTCCCTTAAATAGACCCTTAACCTTGGGCTCCAAGTAAGGGTACATAAGTCTTTACATAAGAATCCTTTTCCCTCTCAAACCCTAGCTAGAAAATAAGGAAATATTAGGTAGAAAAATTCCTAAAAATTCTCTTGACTTGGTCAACACTCCAAGGATGCCTAGGGGGGCGTGTTGGGCTTCTAGGAGCAGCAAGGGGCCGGCCCAAAGGGGCCCGGGTGCATGGGTTTGGGCCTCTGGAAGCTGGGGTGGCCTGGTAGCCAGGTAGCAGGTATATTCCCTGGTATCTTGCTTCTTAAGGGCTTGGGCTTGGCACCTGGGCTTGATTTCTTTGGGATAGGATGTAGATGGACCTCTAAAATCATGGATGCCTTGGTATATGAATATATTTTGGCATCTGGAAGGGAATCTGGGCATCTGGAGGGCATCTGCAAGAAATCAGGGTTTTCTGAATTTTCCTCCTGGGGTCTTCAAATCTTCAAGCTGGGTTGGACTTGGGCTATACTTCCATGTCTTCAATCTAGTTGGACTTGGTCTTCACTTGTATGATATAGTCTTGAGTCTTCAGTATGCTTGGACAGGACTCAAAAAAATAAATTAGCTCAACATGAGCTGACTAGCATTGGACTGAACTAGCTCAACATGAGCTGACTAGTACAGAACTGAAATAACAACTAAAAATACTCAAATAAAACTAAAATAGACTCAGATGAGCTAAGCTCTTATTATAGATGGACTCATAAATTTTTGATCAATTTACAGAGGGTTGAAAAAGCCTCTGTCTTATTCTAGTG
Organism: Areca catechu; assembly: GCA_021397845.1. Classification (NCBI taxonomy): domain Eukaryota; kingdom Viridiplantae; phylum Streptophyta; class Magnoliopsida; order Arecales; family Arecaceae; genus Areca; species Areca catechu. The sequence continues at coordinate 189,277,160 of CM038051.1, forward strand.
CCTCAGGTGTCCGCACCATAAAAATTTCACCGCAAGCACGGCCACGACACGGAGGAGTGCCGCAATCTAAAATGGGAGATCGAAGAGCTGATCAAGAGGGGCAACCTCAAGAAGTTCATGAGGAATGAAGCCCCGGCAGAGGGTCAGCCGCTCGCAGCTCTTCCCCCCGTCCCTGTAATTGACAATCGTCCAACGGAGAAGCCGGTGGGCATGATTTCTTGGGGGATAGGGCGTGCGGTGAAGAGAGCCCGGGAGGCAGGGAACCTGGAGACTGTGCTCCCCTTTAAAAAGGAGAATAAAAATGAAAATATAAATAATGATGCAGTGGTGGTCGAGATGACCATCACGAAGCATCCTGTACATCGTATTATGGTGGACAATGGGAGCTCTACTGACGTACTTTTTTATGATGCTTTCTCCCGAATGAATTTGTCTCATGATCAATTAAGACCAGTGCACACCCCTCTTGTGGGCTTCACCGGAGATTCTGTGGGGGTCGAGAGAGAGATCACTCTCCCTGTTACCACCGGATCCTCACCTCGGTAGAGCACGGTCATGATGATATTTACTATCGTCAGGCTCCCATCACCTTACAATGCTATCCTCAGCCATCTAGGGCTCGACCAGCTGGACGCTGTTATTTTCACTAAGAGGTTGCTGGTGCAGTTTCCCACCGCTTCTGGGATGGAAGTGATGAGAGCGATGGCCCAACCCGTCCCGCATTGTCTGCAGACGGTCCCAGGGGCCCGAAGTGCTGAGCTCGGCTCCGACGTCGACGACCTCGACCTAAGAGAGCAAGACCCCAGGGGAGGGACCGTGGAGCGCTTGTTGACATACCCCCTCGGGTCGGACCCTCAGAAGACAGTGCAGATAGGAGCCTAACTCCCAGAAGAAGAGCGGGCTCGTTTGCTAGGATTCCTCTGGGCGAACGCTGATGTGTTCGCCTGGTCTGCTGCAGACATGCCTGGTATCCCCTCAGAGGTCATCACCCACCAGTTGAACATTGATCCAAGGTGCCGCCCTGTCTGCCAGAAGAAGAGTTTTGCTACGGAGAGGCAGAAGGCCATCAATGAGGAAGTAGAGAAGCTTCTTGCCACCGACTTTGTACGAGAGGTACAGTATCCCAATTGGCTGGCGAACGTGATCATGGTGAAGAAGAGCAATGGCAAATGGAGGATCTGCGTGGACTACACCGACCTCAACCGAGCTTGCCCAAATGATAGTTTCCCTCTTCCAAAGATCGACCAGCTCGTGGACACTACTTCAGGGCATCGCCTCCTCTCTTTCATGGATGCCTTCTCCGGGTACAACCAGATCCGAATGTACCCGGAGGACGAGAAACACACCGCCTTCGTCACTGATCACGGGACCTACTACAATAAGATGATGCCATTCGGCCTCAAGAACGCCGGTGCCACGTACCAACGGCTGGTCAACAAGGTCTTCAAAGACCAAATTGGCCGCAACATGCAGGTGTACGTGGACAACATGCTGGTGATGAGCAAGCCCACTTCAGACCATGTCGGTGACCTGGAAAAGACCTTCAGTAACCTCCGGCTTCACCAGATGAAATTGAACCCGACGAAGTGTGCTTTTGGCGTATCCGCCGGGAGTTCTTGGGGTTCATGGTGACCCAAAGAGGGATAGAGGCCAACCTGGAGAAGGTCCAGGTTATCCTGGACATGGAGCAACCCACCTCCAAGAAGCAAGTGCAGCGACTCACCAGCCGGATAGCCATCTTGAGTCAATTTATTTCAAGGTCCGCTGACGGCTTCCACCCCTTCTCCAAGGCACTGAGGAAGATGAACGACTTTACCTGGATGAAGGAGTGCCAGGAGGCATTTGATGAGCTGAAGAGGACACTGGCATCCCCGGTGCTGCTTTCCAGGCTCGAGGAAGGAGAGGAGCTCCTCATGTACCTGGCGATCACCCCGGAGGCCGTCAGTTCGGTCCTGGTTCAGACGGATGACAAGGGGATGCAAAGGCCAGTGTATTACATGAGCAAACTCCTCCGCGATGCGGAGCTCAGGTATTCCCGGTCTGAGAAATTGATTTTTGCACTAATCATGTCCGCTCAGCATCTCAGGCCTTATTTCCAAGCACACCTTATCGCGGTCCTGACAGATCAGCCACTGAAGGCAGTGCTCAACCGACCTGACATGTCTGGGTGCCTGGCGATTTGGGTGCTCAAGCTCAGCGAGTTTGACATCACCTATAGGCCGAGGTCGGCCATGAAGGCACAGGTACTCGCTGATTTCTTGGTTGAGTGTGCAGGCCTGGGCGAGGGGCCGGAAGAAAGCCCCCGAGACTGGCAGCCAGAACCAGGACCAGAGGAGGATGTCTGGATACTTCACGTGGATGGAGCCTTGAACTCCGGTAGGAGCGGAGCGGGACTCATCCTTGCAAACGGCGAGGGGGTCATCACTGAGTGTGCGCTTCGCTTCCAGTTCGCCACCACCAATAACCAGGCGGAGTACGAAACGCTTCTCGCGGGGCTAAGAGTGTCCCACAAGTTGGGCATGGCCTACCTCAGGGTCTTCACCGATTCATAACTGGTGGCCGGGCAGGTCTCGGGGGAGTACGAGGTGCGGGACCCCTAAATGGTGAAGTACTTGGAGCTCGTGCAATCGAGCACGGCAGGATTTCGGTGCTTCAGTGTCTCCCATATCCCTCGCGGGGAAAATGCCCGCACGGACGCCCTCTCCTGCCTGGCAACCCTGCCGGACTCATCACTGGGCAGCGCCTACATCGAGCACCTCAAGGCCCCGAGCTACGAGACACCCATGGAGGTCCAGCAGGTCAACTAAGAATCCAGCTGGATGGACAAGTACATCGAGTACATCACCAATGGCACCTTGCCAGAGGACTGCATGGCGGCTAGCCTCATTAAAAGGAAGGCCGCACGGTTCATTTTGATGGACGGGCTACTGTATCAGAGATCCTACTCCTACCTGCTCCTCAAGTGTCTGAGACCCGTAGAAGCCGCACTCGTGCTCCAGGAGATCCACGAGGGCATCTGTGAAAACCATATGGGGGGCAAGACACTGGCATACAAGGCCCTCCGTCAAGGTTATTTCTGGGAAACAATGAAAGAAGACGCAGCTGACTTCGTAAAAAGATGCGACCAATGTCAGCAGCATGCCATGGTGCAACGACAGCCTGCTACTCCACTCTCCCAGCTCTCCGTCCCGTGGCTGTTCGCTCAATGGGGCATGGATCTCCTAGGACCTTTTCCTCCGGCGTCCGGGCAACGAAAGTTCCTGATCGTGGCCATCGACTACTTCATGAAGTGGGTCGAGGCCGAGCCCTTGGCCTGGATCACGGAGGCAAATGTCACCAAGTTCTTGTGAAAGTCGATTATTTGCCTCTTCGACCTACCCCATACCATCATCACTGATAACGGACGTCAGTTCGATTGTCGAGAGTTCGAGGAGTTTTGTAACGACCTCGGCATCCACCATCACTTCACCTCGGTGGTGCATCCTCAGACAAATGTAGAGGCCAAGGTAACAAACCGGACCATCTTGCAAGGCCTCCGGACAAGACTAGACCAGGCCAAGGGGAGGTGGGCAGAAGAGCTCCCGAGCATCCATTGGGCGTACCACACTACCCCAAGGATGGCTACGGATGAGATCCCATTCAACCTGGTCTTCGGGACGGAAGCGATTATTCCAATCGAGCTCAGCCTACCAACCCTGTGCGTGGAGCAGTATGACGAGACGGAGAACTGCGCCAAGATGCTGTTGAACCTGGACCTCCTTGAAGAAATGAGGGACAGGGCTTGAGTTCGGATGGCTGCTTACCGGCAACGAGTGGCCAGATATTACAACTCCAGAGTGCGACCGAAGTCCTTCTGTCAGGGAGACTGGTGCTACGCCACGCTGAAGCTTCCTAACCTCGAGAGTGCGGAAAGCTCTCCCCAAATTGGGAAGGCCCCTATAGGGTGGCAAGGCACTCCCCCACGGGGCGTACTACCTGGAGGAGCTAAGCGGATCCCGATTCTCTCGGACCTGGAATGCCTCAAACTTGAGGATGTACTACCAATAGTGTAAGACCCCTCAAACTCCAATAATAAAATCTTTTTCACCAAATTCCTACTCTCATCTCGTAGGGCAAAAGCCATCCAGCTCTAAGTTCGGCGAGCATGGACATGAAGGAAGATCCGCGAAGGCATGAGATCCCTCTCATAAAAATCCCGGAGTTCAGTCTAGAGTGTCGCACGGAATTAAATTCCAAAATGTAGCCCCGGAGTTCAATCCGGAAGAGGTCCCGGAGACTTAGGTCCCGGTCCTACGAAATCCCGGAGAACAGCTCGGTAAGCCGTGCAGGGCACAATTTCGGCCCGCGACCCCGGGGTTCAGTCTAGAAGTTCGCAAGGAACCTGGTTCCGAAGCAAAGTCCCGGACTTCGGTCTGGAAGGTGGAGCAGAACCCAGTTCATCGATGCAATCTTGGAGTTCAGCTCAGAACGCACTACGGGACTTAGTCCCAGTAGCTAGCACCGGGGATCAGTCCGAAAGATGCACAAAAAAAAAAGAAAAGAAAAGAGAAAAGAAAAGAAAGAAGGAATGAATTCATGAAAGGAGTCCATCATTTCAAACCAAAGTTTCTTACAAAAAGGGGGCCCCGACAGGCCGGGAGACCCCAAAGAAAGAAATAAAGGAATACATGATAAAGAAAGAGAAGTGAAGCCGCGGGGCTACTTCGGTGTGGCTGCGCCCACTTCGGTTGGGGGCACCCTCTCCGCCGGCGCCGTCGACTGGAGGCTGCTCGGGAACCACCACCTCAGCACCTGCTGCAACTGAAGCTCCCTCGACGGGCTCCTCCCTCCGGCCGCCCAGCACGACCCCACCGAGATCGAGCTCGGGAAAGAAGGAACTTACCTTCTCCCGGCACACCCAGAAGCCCTTCAGGAAGGAGTCCACAACTGCCTCGTGCACCTCCGTCCTAAAGTCATCGAAGGCCCGGAACCTCAGCACGGCCTCCTGTGCCTCCTTCCTGGATGCCTCCAGTAGCCCGCTGACTTGGGAGGTCTGCTCCTTGGACGCGCTCAGCTCCTTCAGGACCTCTTCCACCTAGCGCTCCAACGACCGGGACCGAGCCCTAAGGCGGGACTTCTCCACCGCGTCTTCCTCCGTGTGGCTCTAGTTCGAGATCCTCTCCTCTGACAGAGAGGTCTCGAGCTCCTTCACGCGCCCCTCGGCGCGACCCAAGTCAGCCCGGAGGACCTGGTTGCTCCCCTGCAGTTTGACCCCCTTCTCCATGAGGTCCTTCATGTCGGTCGCCAGTTTGCCGAGTCTCCTCTCCTTCTCGGCGTCCTTCTTGGCATAGCCCGACAGGAAGTTCCTCAGTAGGAGAACGTTTGTCCCGATCTGCATCAAAAAAAAAAGTTAGTAAGATCCAACTGGAACTTTAAAGGAGGAGAACTCGGGACTCACCATGAAGAGTTGGGGGAGGATCCCCAGCAATGTGTCAGCGTAGTCCCGGCCGCCCCTCAGACGGCGATCCCGGGAGGTGCTGGCGAATTCCATCATTCTTTCCACGAGCCCTTGGTCGTGGATGATGGAGGAGTTGGTGGCAAGACTTGGAGGTGGGACGTGGGCATCAGCAGCAGGTTGGGCAGCCGCCCCTTCGCCGGGTGGTGCGGCCGTTGGTGGGGCCACCGTCGCCCTGGTGGCCACCGTGGAGACGACCGGTGCAACAACTGGGGCAGGCGCCGCCCGAGGAAGATCTGGCCTCCTCTCTTACCCGACCCTGTCGAGCTTAATGATGGGGATGTCTGGCGCACGGGTTTGGGGTGGCCTAGGAATAGAACTCATCGCCCCGGGTTCAGCAGCAGCAGGAGTGGGTGCGGGCCCCCAACTCGTCTCAATGTGAGCCCTCTTCACTGGGGCCTCCTCAATCACCTCAGCAGCATCCCTTTTCAAGGCGCCCTCCATCAGGCTCTCAACCGAGAACTTCATTCCTAGAGGAAAAGGTCAGTTAGGCCAGTTTAGAGGAAAAGAAGTACAGAGCAAAAAATAAATACAACAGAAGGAGATCCGGGGCCTCACCCAACTCCCAGATGGGACTGACTCCTGCTTGGAATAAATTTTGCTCCGAGAATAGAACCTCAAGAGTCAAACCATGTCACCCAGCATCTGCGAGAAGAACTCTTGGTCTGCTGGCTCGACCTGAGAGTTCCGGTTCAGGGATCGGTCTGGCTCGCTCCAGGACCAGTCAACGTCCTTGACCAAAGCTAAGAAGAAACGGTTCTTCCAACCCTTGATCGACGAGGGGAGGTCGAGCCTAAGGCACATAGGCCGGGGCGAAATATACCACCAGCCATCATCGGCAGAGTAACGTTTCAGGATGAAGAGAGCCCTGAAAAGGGAGAAACGGGCAACGAACCCGTGGAAGTGGCAGAAGACGATGAAAGCGAAGATGACCCGGATGGCATTAGGAGCCAACTGGACCGGGACAAGGCGATAATGACTGAGGAAAGAAAGGAAGAAAGGATGAAGGGGGAAACGAAGACCCCCAACAAGGAAGTCTTCGAAGAAGGTGACCCTCCCAGGACCACTCGAAGTCACTCGATCCCTAGGTCCCAGGAGGGAAAGACGGATTGAACCCGGGACCCCATAGGTATCCCGGATCCAAGAAAGGTCATCTTCAGTCATCGTCGAAGCATAACCAGAGGGACCGGAAGAAGAAACCTCCACCACCGGAGGGGGAAGAGAAGAAATGGGAAGTGCAGGGATTGCAGGGGGAGACCTAGGACCCCTAGGGACGCCTATGGTCAAAGTCCCTGGCCGAAGTTGCCTCCGAACCTCGACCAGGATCTCTTCCTCCTCTGAGGAAGAGGACGATGGAGTCCTCAGCTGGGAGGACCTGCCTCGTCCGGGTTTGAAGAGACGTAATGACGACACGCCATTAGAGAAGAAGAAGCGAGAAGGAAAGAAGATTTGTGGTGACACAGAGGCTGGAGGTAGAAGAAGAAGAGAAGGGATCCGCAGGCACTCACCGAAATGATTTGTACCAAAGTATTGCAGCCCTTGGAAGGTGAAGGGAGATCGCTGCAATTGCCGGTGAGGTGTGAGAAAGCCGAGAGACTTCGTTTCCAAAAAGTCCCCTCCTTTTTCAAACTCAATCAACAGCAGCCGTACACACTCTTTCCGTCCTGGGCCATCAGATGGCTGCCACGTGGAGGCGTGCCCGACATAGACGCTTCAGTCCGGTGAAAACTGCCCATTTTCGAAACAGCATATTAATGGCCCGTTAGACGTACACCCGGGCAGCCTCCAACTGGGTCTTGGGCGCAACAGAAGCGACGGCAGGGATCATGGCAATTATGGCGAGGATCTTCGTCTTTTCCACGTCATCTCTGCATTAAATCCCCATGTCCCAAGTCGCGGCGCTTCGATGGGACCTGGGTATGGGGGGCAACTGATATGGCTAATCGCTGACATGGAACGTGTGTCAGATCCAGCTGGAATCCGTAGGTGCCACGTGGATTTTTCTTTCAAAACTCCTGCTCCTTCGTCAGGCGGCACCCCATGACGGGTCCACCTCGGCCGAAGTCGAGCACCCCTTTGCCACTCTGCCAGGTGTCCACCCAGGAGGGGTCGACCTCGGTCGAAGCTGGCGGCCGCTTGCTCCCTCGCCAAGTAGCACCCATATGGGTCCACCTCTGCCGAGGTCGAGCCAGGCCCTCCTGCTCCATTGCCAGGTGGCACCCCATGACGGGTCCACCTCGATCAAAGTCGAGCACCTCTCTACCACTCCGCCAGTGTCCACCCAGGAGGGGTCCACCTCGACCGAAGCTGGTGGCCTCCTACTCCCTCACGAGGTGGGACCCCAAGGTGGGTCCACCTCTGCCGAGGTCAAGCCAGGCCCTCTTGCTCGTTCGCCAGGTGGCACCCCATGACGGGTCCACTCGCCGAAGTCGAGCACCTCTCTGCCACTCTGCCAGGTGTCCACCAAGGGGGTACACCTCGCCGAAGCTAGCAGCCTCCTGCTCCCTCGCTAGGTGGCACCCCAAGATGGTCCACCTCTGCCGAGGTCGAGCCAGGCCTTTTGCTCCTTCGCCAGGTGGCACCTCATGAGTGTCCACCTAGGTCGAAGTCGAGCACCTCTCTGCTACTCCGCCAGGTGTCCACCCAGGAGGGGTCCACCTCAGCCGAAGCTGGTAGCCTCCTGCTCCCTCGCCAGTGGCACCCCATGACGGGTCCACCTCGGCCAAAGTTGAGCACCTCTCTGCCACTCCGCCAGGTGCCCACCGAAGAGGGGTCCACCTCGGCCGAAGCTGGTGGCCTCCTGCTCCCTCGCCAGGTAGCACCCCATGACAGTCCACCTCTACCAGGTCGAGCTAGGCCCTCCTGCTCCTTTGCCAGGTGGCACCCCATGATGGGTCCACCTCGACCGAAGTCGAGCACCTCTCTGCCACTCCACCAAGTGTCCACCCAGGAGGGGTCCACCTCAGCCGAAGCTAGTGGCCTCTTGCTCCCTCGCCAGGTGGCACCCAAGACGCAAGACGGTCCCCTCTAACGAGGTCGAGCCATGCCCTTGCTCCTTCATCTGGTGGCACCCACTGACGGGTCCACCTCGACCGAATCGAGCACATTTCTGCCATCCGCCAGGTGTCCACCAGGAGGGGTCCACCTCGGTCGAAGCTGGTGGCCTCCCGCTCCCTCGCCAGGTGGCATCCCAAGATGGGTCCACCTCTGTCGAGGTCGAGCCAGGCCCTCCTGCTCCTTCGCCAGGTGGCACCCCATGACGGGTCCACCTCGGTCGAAGTTGCGCACCTCTCTGCCACTCCGCTAGGTGTCCACCCAGGAGGGGTCCACCTCGACCGAAGCTGGCGGCCTCCTGCTCCCTCGCAGGTGGCAACCCCAGACGGGTCCACCTCTATCAATGTCTAGCCAGGCCCTCCTGCTCCTTCGCCAGGTAGCACCCAAGACGGGTTCACCTCGGCCGAAGTCGAGCCCCTCTCTGCCACTCCACCAGGTGTCCACCCAGGAGGGGTCCACCTCGGCCGAAGCTGGCGGCCTCCTGCTCCCTCGTTAGGTGGCACCATAGACGGGCCCACCTCTAACGAGGTCGAGCCAGGCCCTCCTGCTCCTTCGCCAGGTGGCACCCCCAGATGGGCCACCTCGATCGAAGTCGACCTCTCTCTCTGCCACTCCGCCAGGTGTCCACCCAGGAGGGATCCACCTCGGCCGAATGGCAGCCCCTGCTCCTCCACCAGGTGGCGCCCCCTGAAGGGTCCACCTCGATCGAAGTCAGCCCTACTCTGCAAAGCCTCAGGGAGGCAGAGACACGGGTCACGAGGTCGCCACTAGGGCCGGCGCGTGCCGCACCCCGTACGGAGCGCCAGTACGACCTGCAGTGATACGCGAAACCTTATTTACATCAGTTAAATGGGGCCCCACAACTGAGGAATGAAATCCTTGTGGGCAGGGGCCTGAAATGGCTAGAGGCCCATCGTCAACGCCCGAAAGGAGAGCTCCCGCGCTCGGCCCGAGGTCTCACCAGTCTTCCCCCTTTCGTGACACACGGCGGACAAGGCGTGCCGGGCACTTAACTCCTGGACTCGAAGGAGAAGGGAGGAGAGGAGACCAGAGATCTCAGGGAGCTCCCAGGAGGAGACGTGGGCTGAAGGCGGTCTGGTGGTATAAAGGGGACGGTAAAAACGGAAGAAAGGTAAGTCGAAAAGGGGGGAGAACATCAAGAGAACGATTCGGGGGACCCCAAGAAGTCCTCAGGTGTGAGCTCGGTGAACCCAGCGTAGGAAGCCAGGCTTCAGCTCCTCTCTTTCCCACACTTCTTTCATTTACATCTCTTCTAAGCACGGGAACCCATCTTAGAGGCTTATTCCATCTTTCCGCTCTCTTACTTGACCGTCGGAGTGCCCCTGCCAGAATTCCCGAGCCCGAGTCTCTGACTTTGTTTTGTAGATCTGGAAGCTTGGAGATCTCGAGGTGACATAGTCCGAGAACCGGCACCAGCTCACGAGCTACAGGCCACCACGGTGAGATCGGCAACAGAACAATTTATACTCTTAGGATGAGCTATAATTTATGAATACAGTCCGTACTCTTGAGATATATTATTTTTAAGTATAATTTCTTTATGTGTTTCATCTTGACTAGTCTATATTTTAGAAGAATGAACTATATGGTCCAACCGGTATGGATTGTGATCTCTCTAAAATAGGTTACATCTTGATAGGTGGCATATTCATTGCAAAAAAAGGGAGTATCAACTATCTACTAAGTAACTAGGCAAAATCCTGAGAAATTTCTCTTTTATTCTTATTCCACTTATCTATCAATATTTGGATTACTTGCTTTTATTAGAATTACTTTAGTTAATCAAGTAACTTCTAGTCTTTTTTCTAATCTAAGTATCCAAACTAAACAATCCCAAGATTCTTGTAGATTTGACCCATACTTCTGCTACTCTATATAGTAATTATGGAAATAAGGTATTATTTTTGGTGTGAAATGACATATACCAGATTTTGGCATCGTTACCAGGAACCTTGGCATGGTTGTTTTGAAAAAAAATTAAATTATTTTTATTCCTTTTATCAATTTTGATTGCCCTGACATGAGGTTGCCTTGGCATAACTGGAAAATATATGGCAAGGTTGTCCAAGGGCATGAACAGGTTGAGTTGACTTAGAATTAAAAAAAATTAATCTTCATAAACTATTTAAGAAATTAGAGATTTAATCATAAAATCTAAAAGAATTAATTTAATCTTGATTGTTTGCTAATCACAAAGCTTGGACATCGAGGTTTGTTCCATCTCTTATTCATAATATATCTCAAGGGCATTAACCTATTAATCATATAAAGTGAAGATTTCATCACCCTCCATTGGCACACAACCACTATCTTGCATTTCCATATCCAAGCCTTAATTTTAAAATTAATTAAATGTCAGCCCAAGAAATCTTGAGCTTAGTAGGACAAGAAAGCCTTAGATTTAGACCAGGTTTAGATTGGTTAATTACTTAGTATCTAAGGCAAGTGGTTCAGGAACCCTAATTCTGAAGAAAAGGTATTTCTTTAATTGGTTCTGTTCGCTTACCTGGCCAATTTAATTTATTTTGTTCACTTACCTGGCTGAGTCAGTTAGTCAGTCTTAGGCTTGGAGTGCTCAAAGGTATCCTTAGAATAGTTAGGAGCTATCTAGAATTAGGCTAACCCTAGGATAAAATTGATTTGATTGTATCGATTGTTTGAAAAAAAAATCTTCTCATCTATTTTTTTTAGTCTAGGACTCTCCTAGGATCTCATCTTTAGAATTCTTCTTTCTTCATTTCCCATCTCCTATTTATTAAAAAAAATTATAAAAACTTTTGCTATTTATTTTAGAGTACTATTATAAGATATATGCTTGGTCATCGTTCTTTATAACCTGATATCGTATCCTTAGATTCAGAAATAGAAGGAACTCTTAGAGCAAATAGACCTAGTATCATGGACTATAATCACGAGATTGATCCACCAAGGTAGTTGGAGTACTTCACCTCTTCAAAATATATCTACTCTTCTTATATATAAGTACCTCATGTAGAAGCTATCCAATATGCAATCAAGTCCAACGTAGTTCAAATGCTATCTTCTTTCTATGGACTTGCAAATAAGAATCTTTACAAACATCTAACCAAGTCTCTTGAGATTTATTTGATGGTAAAAACTCAAAACTTCTCTAATGATGCTCTTAGACTCAAGTTGTTCCTATTTTCCCTTAAGGACAAGGTCAAGTATTGGTTAAACTCCTTAGACAATGTAACAATTTCGACCTGGGACCAACTCCGGAGAAAATTTTTCAAGAAATACTTTTCTATAACAAAATTTAATCAAATTAGAAAAGTCATAATAAGTTTTTCCCAGATAGATGGAGAGATGTTCCATGAAACATAGTAGAGGTAAAAAGAATTAAATAGAAAATGTTTGCACCATGCCATACCTAAGTAGCAACCGGTCCAGTACTTTTATGATGGTTTGTTAGAAAAGCATCGACAAATAGTTGATCCTCATGTGGTGAGACCTTCATGCTGAAAAATGAGTATGAAGTATGGTAGCTCTTTGAGACACTAAGTGAGAATTCATTACATCATATGTCAGTTGCCCATAAAGACCCTCCCATAATAGGATCTAAAAGAGGTGGAATATACGAAGTATGTCATTCTATAGATATGTACAACAAGATAGATGAACTATCTCAAAAATTTGATCAAATTCTATAAGTCGGGCACATCTCTTCTCCATCTCCATAAGTACATGATGTTTGTATAATTTGTTCAAGTTCTACCTATTTAATAGGTGATTGTCCAGCTGCATACCAATTTTCTGAGCTTGTTCAGAAGAAAGCTCACTAAGTCTAAACCTGAATGGCTCCTAGACCAGGAAATGATTATACCCAAATACTTATAATCCGAGCTGGTGTAATCACCCAAATTTTTCTTGGAGACCATAACCTGTAGTCAACCCAGTCTTACACAGACCCAATCACCAAGAGATTATGTTAAAAAATATGTCATACTTTCAATACCCGAGTACCTCACAATCCCAACCCATACCTAGCAATCAAAATTCTGCCTTTAAGAAAAAAGTGCTCCAAGCACTTAAAGGGCTAGAAATGAACATCCAAATCCTTCACTCTCACACACGGTCTATTATAAAGCTAGAGACCCATATAGGTTAGCTAGTGATAGCATTTAGTAGGAGGGAGGAAAGCAAACTACCTAGTCAACCTATTAGTAATCCAAAAGGATAGTATATGGTTGAGAGCTCCACTTTCCTTGAAACTTTTTCCAAACATGCCAAATCGGTTATGACCCTTAGAAGCGAGAAAATATTAAATCAGCTTGAAGCGATTCAACAACCAGAGCAACTAATGCCAGCCACACTATAAAAGAAGAAACATGAAGAGACGAAGGAACCTATTGACCTAGCACCTATACTTAAGGCTCCATTTTCTAGTACTTTAGAATCTCCTCTATCTCTCGATAAGAAGAATATTAAAATGGTAGAATTGTTCAAATAAGTTCAAATAAACTTACCCCTTCTTGAAGCAATTAAACAAGTTCCTACCTATGCCTAATTCCTAAAAGACTTGTGCACACAAAGATGAAGAACTAAGACACACATACCAAAAAAGGTTTACTTTATTGAGCAGGCTAGCTTGGTATTTCAGTAAATTGCCCCACCCAAACTTAAGAACCCTAGTACCTAATTATATCCTGTATCATAGGGGACCTCATGATTAAGAAAACTTTACCATATTTGGGTGCAAGTGTTAAACTTCTCCCAAGCTCAGTGTATAACCTATTTGGATTTAGAAAGTTGAAACCCATAGTAGTGACCCTACAATTAGTAGACCGATCAATTAAGTTACACCATGGAATACTGGAAGATATGTTGGTCAAAGTAGATGAATTTTATTTTTCTATTAACTTTTTGGTGGATATGGAATCTGGCTACAATTCCAATCAAATACCAATCATCCTAAGTAGAGCTTTCCTAGAAACTGCTAATACTTATATAAATTATAGAACCAGAGTCATGAATGTGTTATTTGAAAATAAGAAACTGAGGTTAAATATTTTTAATGTATCTCAAGGACCACCTAAGTATGACCATAATGAGATCAACATGCTAGAAAAAGTTATAGAAAATAAGATCTTTACCTTACTCGACTCAGACCCTTTATAGGAATTCCTAACACATTTCGAAGTGGATGATTTTGATATCAAGGGATATACTAAAGAGATAAATGCATTATTAGAGCCATCCAATTTTAGCACTACTCCCCCTGGACTATAAAGTATGAACAATTATCGATTTAATCGAGCCCTCTAGTACTATCATTAGAAGCACACCTACTCTATAGAATTAAAGCCTCTTCCTGCCATACTACAATATTCATTCCTCAGATCCAATGATACCCACTCCCCTGGACTGTAAAGTATGAACAATTATCGAATTGATCAAGCTTTCTAGTACTATCATTAGAAGCACACCTACTCTATAGAATTAAAGCCTCTTCTTGCCATATTGTAATATTTATTCCTCAGATCCAATGATACCCTCTCGGTAATCATTGCATTGGACCTAACCGCAGATCAAGAGAACTAACTTGTAGGTGTGCTTAAAAAGCACAAAGAGGCCATTGGGTGGAGATTGTTGATTTAAAGGGCATCGATTCTTCTATTTGTATGCATCACATTCACTGTGAGGTTGAAGCCAAGCCATGTAGGGACATGTAATGGAGGCTGAATCAAATATACAGGAAGTTGTCAAAAAAAAAGTTGTAAAGTGGCTTGATACCGGTATTATCTACCTGATTTCGGATAGCCAATGGATCAGTCCAACTCAGGTAGTACCAACAAAGTCAGATACTACTAAATTAGAGAACGACGAGGGTGAGCTAATTCCTACTTATACAATAACTGGTTGGCAAGTATCTATGGACTATCAAAAACTAAATTCTGTTACTAGGAAAGATTAGTTCTCTTTGCCTTTTATTGACCAAATCCTAGAATGTCTGGGTGGACAAAGTTTCTTCTATTTTCTGGATGGATATTAATAATATAATCAAGCCCTGGTATTCTTTGCAGATCAAGAAAAGACCACCTTCACATGTCCATATGGAATGTTTGCATTTAGATGCATGTCATTCAATCTTTGCAATGAATCAACCACTTTTCAGCGATGCATTTTGGCCATCTTTTTTGACATGGTTGACAAATCTTTTGAAGTGTTCATGAATGATATTTCAGTATCTAACCCTACCTTTGATAACTATCTCTAGAACCTAACTAAGGTACTTAAATGATGTGCAAAGATACATGTGGGTTTAAATTAGGAGGAGCCATTTCATGGTTTGCAAGGAAATCGTACTCGAATATATTGTATCCAAGTGGAGGATAGAAGTAGACAAAGCTAAGGTTGAATTAATCTCAAAACTACCTCTTCCAACCTCTATTAGACAAGTGTGATCCTTTCTATAGGCACTTCATTAAGGATTTTAGCAAATTTTCTAGACCCTTGTGCAACTTGTTTGCCAAGAATTTTTTTTTTTTTATTTTAATGAAGATTGCCTAGCCACTTATAATAAACTTAAAATTGCCTTATCCATTACACCAAATATAAAACTCCTAGATTGGACCCTACCATTCAAAATTATGTGTGATGCTTCTGACTATGCTGTAGGGGCAATCTTGGGGCAGAGGCTTAATCGAGAACTGCATGTCATTTATTATGTAAGTAAAACCCTCTCGGATGCTTAATTAAATTATACCATAATTGAGAAAGAGTTGCTTGTAGTTGTATTTGCCCTTGATAAATTTTGATCATTTCTTTTAAGCTCCAAGGTCTTAGTCTACTCTGATCATGCAAGGTTGAAACATCTGCTATCCAAAAAGGATACTAAACCCATGCTGATTAGATGGATCCTTTTTTTTACAATAATTTGATTTAAAAATTTTGAATCAAAGGGATTCCAAAAATGTGGTAGCAGATCATATTTCTAGGATCCTGGTATAGCACAATAAGAAAATAATTAGAGATAAGTTCCTAGATAAACAACTCTTCTCTATTTCTTTCACTAGTCTTTCCTGGTTTGTCCATATTGTCCATTACTCGGTAATAGGACAAATTCCTTCCCTCTGGTCTAAACAAGAAAAGGATAGATTCTTCTTACAAATTAAGTATTATTTTTGGAAGGAACATGAATTGTTTAAGTACTGTCCTGATAAAGTGATTAGGCTTTGTGTCCCTGAGTATGAATTCAAAAGCATACTTATCTTTTGTCACTCCCTTGCCTGTGGAGGATACTTCAGTGAAAAGAAAGATGTAGCAAAGGTATTACAAAGTGGATTTTACTAGTTGACACTATTTAAATATGCATATGAATTCAACCATAATTGCCTATGATATCAAGAAACAGAGAATATTTCATGAAAAGATATGATGCCCCTATCTCCTATTCTTATAGTAGAAATCTTTGATATTTTGGGGATTGACTTCATAGGACCCTTTTCTTCTTTTGGATTTGAGTATATTTTGGTTGCAGTGGATTATATATTAAAATGAATAGAGACCATGGCAACCCGAACCAATGATCACAAGATGGTGATCAAGTTCATTCAACATAATATCTTTAGTTGGTTTGGGTGCCCAATAGCTATCATTAGTGACAGCGGTGCACACTTCACTAATAGGCACTTTGAAAAACTAATGAAGAAATATAAAATTGCTCACAAAGTAGCTACACCATACCATCTCCAAACTAGTGACCAAGTAGAGGTCTCCAATTGGAAGATAAAATGGATTCTCAAGAAAATAGTAAGGCCTGATAAAAAAGACTGGTCTGCATACTTAGTGATGCACTATGAGCTTATCAAACTGCCTTTAAAACTTCTATAGGAATATCTCCTTACTAGCTTATGTTCGGAAAAGCTATCACCAGCTGATCGAATTAGAACACCATGCATTTTGGATCATTTGATAATTTAACTTTAATATTAAAAATACAAGTTCTAATATGAGACTTCAACTAAATGAACCGAAGGAGCTACATAATGAAGACTATGAGAGTTCTAGAATTTATAAGGCTCAAACTAAAACCTACCACGATAAATATATTTCGAGAAAATGTTTGAGTCTAATTAAAAAATGTGGCTCTATAATTCTGGGTTGCATCTTTTTCTCTAGAAACTTTGCTTACACTGGAATGGACCTTTCATTGTGACCCAAGTATTTTTTCTATGGAGCCATAGAACTAAAAGATCCTAAGTAGGAAAATACTTTTAAGATAAATAGCCAATGCTTGAAGCCTTACATAGATGGAATTAATGATGAGGAAGAAAATGAATCTGTTGACCTAGTGGATCCAACACTGCCATGATAGAGCGGCCTAGCTGAAGACTTTCAACTTAGCATCCTAGAAGGCAATCCAGTTTATTTATTTTTTTTGATTATTTAGTTTTTTTAAAGAACCCGAGAAAGACAATAAGCCAAGTTGGGGGAGTATCGCATTAAAAGCCTAGGAGTTATCACACTTGCAAAAGAGGAACCTCTCACCCGTTAATGAACGAGCATAACAAAGTTAGGTGGTATCCTTCCTTGCAATTTCTTTCTCTACTTTATTCTACTTTGCCATTCTCTTCTTCCATTAGGGACAATGAAAATTAAGTTTAGGAGAGAATAATTAAACTAATCAAGTCCTAAAGTATGACCATAATCAATTTTCTATATGAAATTTTGTCTTGATTTGAAGTTAGTCAAGCATTCTAATTGATGAATTATTCATGGGTTAAGAAATTTTAAAGATATTCAGGGATGAATAATTAAGGAAGCCTAATAAATGGTAGGGCTAGATTAGAAAAAAATTTAGAGTAATTCTAGAACCTTCTATCCATTGATCTTGATAAAGAATCTACTTCACGAGGGTTTAAGTGAAAATATCAAAGAATGCATCAAGCCCATCTTAAGTTTATTTAAAATTAAGAAATTAGTTTTGTAGCATCTCTCATTAAGTAATCAGAATCCTTTGCCTGAGTAAGCATTGTTGTTCGCGTCAAAAGATGAGAATGTGGTGAATTCTCTTGTAGAGTCAGTCTTAACTCGAAGCTTTTTTGACTCAAGTTAGTAAGTCCGAGGGGTATTCTATACCTAATATCCTAAAGCAAACTAGTTTGGGAGTCATTGGCCTAAAGCTTGCTATAAGGGTCAACTATAAAGCTTAAGGGATTAGGACATTGACTGACTATACATTAAAAAAGAGAGAGAGAAATAAAGGGACTAAATTGTAATAAGATATATACCAAACCCACAGTAAGTTAGATGACTTAAAGAGTGAGGTGAAAAGTTAGTGAAAGAAAAAACTCTATAAATTTTTATAGACTTTACTCAACCACTAAATAGATAGAATTAATAATCTAATGAAGTACCTCTTGATGATCTAATCGGATAGAATTAATAAGCTAATGAAACACCTCTTGATGGTCTAGTCAGATATCAACCGATCTTAGAATTACCAAGGTAACTATCACTTCTTGGATAAGTTGGTACACACTATTGATTTATCTACTTTACTCGAAAACAAGTAAAAGTTTAAGTTGGGAGGTATGATAAATACATAGAACATGATGAGTTTTATTTAATTGATTATTAATTTATAAAGAATTTAATATTTTCTAGTTTATTTTGAGAGAAATTAGAAAAATTAAGTTCATGAAATCGGTTTGAATTTAATTTGGTTTAATTTTGGTTTGAGCTAAGCTCAAAATGGGTCAAAACCAAGTCCAACTTGGTCCAAAACAAGATTTCAAGGTAGCTGGTCCACCATGGACCAACTGCCTAGTCTACACAAGTTGGGAGTGGTCTAGGGAAGCCAAATGGTGCTGAAATGGTATGCACTAAAGGGGTTTTTGCTAGGATTTGATATGGCTCAAGCAATCCAAGTCATGTTGGGATGCAATATACCAGTTGGAGTGAAGTTTCTGATGATTTGAACGATCAAAATGGTCATTGTTGGATTTGGGGAAGATGATGCTTGATCTACAAGCCAAAGCAGAGTGATGAGGATGTTGGGATTCAACATAGGAAGTGGTTGGATTTGCTAGGCATGGAACAGACATGGAAACATTGCAATGGATAAAAAAATAAATGAGAGAGATCTGAATCTAATGGAATAGAACATGGAATAAAGCTCAGCATGGGTGTTGCCACCTAGATCGCCATAGCCTGCAGCTTTTACATGGTACCGGTGAGTGAACTTCCCGCTTGGCGATCTCCAAGCATTACCGGTCCTGCAAAAGAGAGGAGACCTGGGCCGGGGATCCCGGTAGGGGCACTCTGATGATCAAGTCAGTGGGTGATCAAGGAGAATGGATCCTCCTTGGTGGAGCCCAGAGTAGTCTCCATGTTTAGAGGATTCTTGAAAAGATAGAGTGAGGGTTAGAGCAGTGAGAGCTAGAGTAGTGGGAGCTAGAGCAATGGGAGCTTTCTGGGGAGTCTTCGAATGTTCCTCTTACCCTCGCTTGGACTTTCCTTTGTTTGCTCGTATTTCACTTGCTTGTTCTTGCTTGCACTGGTTTTTACTTGTTTGCACTAACCTTTATTGGAGGCCCCTTCGAGCTTCTTATAGAAGAATATTTCATCTAGCAAGATGTACAGCCCTGGTCTGATGCTCTCTGGGAGCACCTCATGTGGGCGGAGCATAGATCTATCCCCCCTTCTCCTGAGAGGAGGGAGATAGAGTCCGTACCCTTCATAGGGAGGTTCTATCATGGATGCAGGTGAAGTACTATGAAGTGTGTGTCCCTTCCATGGTGAGTGTGAGTGGCGTGCCTTGGGGCCTGACACCCCTATAAGATACTACTTCTTACGGGCATTGTGCCACCATGTCTTGGAATCTGGTAGAGCACTGTCCTAGCAGGAGATGCTACAAGATCTAACACTCTTGATAAAACTTTCCTCTTTTGGGTGGTACAGACAATGGGTTGAAGGGCACGATGCCCAAGCAGAGTGCCTTTCCACAGAAGGTGCCGACAGTAAGCTGAGAGGCTTGGTGCTTTGACAGGATGCTTCTCCATAGGAGATACAGGCGGCATGCCCTAATGAAGCACCTCTCCACAGAGGTTGCAGGTGGCATGCCCTGGCAGAGCGCCACTCCATAGAGATGGCAGGCAACGTGCCCTAGCAGAGCGCCACTCCATAGAGGTGGCAGGCGGTGTGCCCTAATGGAGAGCCACTCCATAGAGGTGGTAGTTTCTTTGAGTAACATGGGGGTTCCGGTGGGGATGGTGACACCACTGGCCGGGGTCACTATCCTGGCCACTTTTAAGGTCGCTCGAGGGAGAGATCGGGCCCACTTGTCTTTATCCACACTTGACTTCAGGTGGAGAGTTTGACTTTGAATAGCAGCTCGACCTCGAATGGGAGCTCGACCTCGATAGAGAGCTTGACCTCAGTAGGGAGCTCGATCTCAGTAAGGAGCTCGACCTTGGATGGGAGCTCAACCTCGGACAGGAGCTTGACCTCAGATGGGAGCTCGACCTCGGATGGCAGTTAGACCTCAGATGGGAGCTCGACCTCGGATGGGAGGTCGACCTTGACAAGTAGCTCGACCTTGGACGGGTTTCGACCTTGGATGGGAGCTCGACCTTGGACGGGAGCTCGACCTTGGATGGATGCTCGACCTTTGGTAGGGAGCTCTACCTGGGATGGGAGCTCGACCTTGGTCCTTATCTGGCAGCAGCATCTAGGTGGTGCCTTCTACCAGCCTTTCTGCTAGCTCGTCCGCCCGTTGGATCCGATGCAGGCTCCACGTCAGTGGTCATGCCACATCAGATGTCCCCTACTCTTGAGTCTAGAGCATGATGCGGTGTTCGGGGTGAAGGGAGTTATGGTGACACCGACATGGAAGGACATTTATCTGGTGTCATTTAATTCCTCGGCCACTGACGACTTGTAGATTGTGCCTTAGCACCAATGAAGGGACGCCATTTGAGTTGGCACCGAAGGGGCATGATGATTTGCACTCAATATGAAATAGTTTTCTGCATACCGAGGCACCATTCTCAGTGGATTATGTTGCATGCTGAGAATTCGATGGTCGAAGAGGTGAAAGGATGCACGTTTTGACAGGTACGATGCGATAGGATGCTATCAGTCTTTTGAAAAGTGGCCATCTTGCCTTAGCCATCTCTTAAGAACCTTCGAGCGAGGGAGCAGGGGAGAGCCAGAGCTTTTTCATCCAGTTCTGACTCCCTAACTTGAGGTACTTAGGTCAATCCTTCCTCTTCCTTCTTCCTTTTTCTCCTTCGGCCTGTGCTGAAGGGAATCAGTTAGGGTTCTAGGTTTTCTTCTTCTCCATCTCCTTCTTCTCCTCCAAGATGAGTCCTTCTGGTAGGAGGCACCATCACCCGGATTATTCTAGCGAGGCGGGGCCATCCTGGCTGAGGCCTCCTTCCTTGAATAACGAGGAGGAAGTTGTCCCTCTTAGGATCCGTAGGGGCCCTCGATGGATGGGGATAGTTATAGGACCTCCTACTGTTGATCCCCCATCTTCTCCTCCCATTCAAAATTCAATCGGTACTTTCGACATTGCTTCGATGATGACCCAGGAGGATACCCTTCATCTTTAGAGCACCTACGGTATTCTGGACTCCGTTCGACTCTCAGCTTTGGGGTCAAAGGAGTAGGTTACTTTTAGTGGCCCGGGCCGGATTGCCCTATACAAGGACTCATCCTCAAGGGTCTTCGCCTTCCACTACATCCTTTTTTCCTCTCCTTAATAATTACCATCTAATCCCGGCCCAGCTTGCCCTGAATGCCATTAGGACAATCTTTTGCTTCATCATCCTTTATTACTTCCACGGGATTATTATCCATTTTTTTTTTGTTCAGGGCCTTCTTCATCCTGAAATGCCACCCAGTTGATAACGGGTGGTGGTTCGTGGCCTCCCACCCGGGGGCTATTAAATTTGACCTACCTATTTCCATCAAGGGATGGAAGAATAGGTTTCCTTTTGCCTTAATTGAGGGAGTTGACTGGGTCTGGAGTGACCCAGACTACACTCCCAACTAGAATGCCCTGGTGGAGCCTGCTGATAAGAAGGTGTACGACTGGCTCATCACCTTCGAGGTTCCTTCGCTTTGAGACTTGCTGACCAAACATAACATGTTCGAGACCGGGGTCAGCCCAATCCGATTCTTAGGTAAGACCTTGAACTTGGGCTTCTTCTCGATGAAAATTTCTCTCTATTTTATGTATAACCAGAGTTTTCTTCTCTTTGCGGGCATGAGGTTCTCCATGGACCAAATCTGGGAGATGTCTTGGAAGAGGCCCATGTCTCCTGGATCCAGGAAGGATCCACAAAAGAGGCCCCACGAGGAGTCGGGACGGAGGCCCACTACAGAGCCTTTATCAATCTGGGAGAGAGGAAACCTAGGCCAGCCCCGGCCTCATCTGTCGTGGTGACCCAGATGCCTTTGTGTGGGCCCAGCATGGGCACCGCAGCTGGAGAGGGGGCTGCATGGGCCCCTCAGGTGGCCCCTCCCAGTGCTGAGATCTTAACACTACCAGAGGTGGTAGAGGTGGCAGCTGACACCGCCACAAGAGGAAGAGCGATGCCATCGGTAGCTATGAAAGCATCCATCACCTGACCAGTGGCCCCCGCACTCCCACCATCTGCCATGCCAAGCTCGGTGGCATCTCCCATGGCACCAAGCTTGGGAGCGGCCAAGGTGTCAACCCTGATTTTATTGAACACATTGGTTACCCTCGACATCATGCTAGCCTAAAGGATAGTGGATTTCATCATCCAACCGTGCGACCATCGGAAGAGGGGTGGCAAGCAGCTGGTGGCCATCATCACAGACCTATTCCCCTAGCTACTATCGGTAAGTTCTTCCCCCCTTTAGCCTTTATGTCATTGCTTGCATTGGTTTAGTTGACATTCTCCTTTCTGTTACTATAGGTAGCCATCGATGCCCTGCTGATCTGGGACTCCTGCCTAGTGCTGGCCTGGTGGAACAACAGCCACTGCAAGCGCATGGAGGCCACCGAGGTGGAGGCTCAGGCCCAGTTTGAATGGGTGTGTGACTTGGAGGGGCAAACCAAGGCCCTTTAGACTGAAGTGGCCAGCTCCAGGACCATGGTAGTGGAGCTGGAGAGGCGGGTCATGGACCTCGAGGTGGTGCTGGTAGTGGGGAGAGAGAAGACCAATCGCCAGGTAGAGGAGAGTGCCCAGTCCATCATGGAGGTGGCACGCTTGGAGGGGCGGGCGTAGACCCTTCAGGTCTAGCTCGAGGCGACGGTGGCCCGGGCTGCAGCAGCTAAAGAGAAGGCCACAGTGGCGGTGGCCCTGATGGAGGCTGCCAGGAAGGAAGCTGTCAAAGCCATGTCCAAGTTCAAGGCCTCGGAGGCTTTTATCGATGAGGTCCGAGAGGCAGTCCTTGACTCATTCCTTAAAGGGTTTGAGGACTGCAAAAGGAAGGTGGGCCGGGTCTTCTCCTTCAAGGGCCTAGACAGCATTATCCCCGACTTGGCCGTCGATGTCGGGGATGAGGGGTCTCCTCTGGTTAAGGTTGACATGGAGATGGATGCCAAACTAGAGGCCGAGACCAGGGCCACTGCTCTGGAGGCTAAGATGGGGGCGGCCACGCCGGAGGCCGAAATAAGGGAGGCCGTTGACCCAACCACCCCTCCAACCGAGGGCCAGCAAGAGACCGTGAGGTCTTCCACTGACCCGGTAAGGCTCCGACAGTGTCTCCACAGTTTTTCCCTTTTTTTTGTACTTGAAACATTTTGGAGGACTCCCCGGCCTGTCGAGGGGTCCTTATTGTAAACACCTTTCCTTCCATCAATGAAGAACAAAATTCAAGCTCCATTTTATCTCTTTCTTCTTTTCTGTACTTGAAGGATTTTGAGGGACTCCTTGGCCTGTCGATGGGTTCTTATCATTGTAAAAACTTTTTTCATCAACAAATTTTTTGTTCTCCAATGAGCTTTATCTTGTCTCCTCTCTCGCTTCTTCTTTTTTTTGCATGGTACAGATGTGAATCACATGGTAGATAAGTGTAAGGTCCCCAAAGTCTCGATCCTCTTTGCCAAGTTTGAAAGCTCGTGGATGGCCATAGGGACTTTGAAAACCCTTCGACTCTCCTACTTGGACCCAGAATCATGCAGATAGGAGTGCGGGGCATCTGGAGTTTTCTGACTTGCATCGCCAAACTAGGGATCCGATGGATAGAGTGCGGGGCTTCTAGAGTTTCTCAGCTTGCATCATTGAATTGGGAGTCTGACGGATAGAGTACGAGACTTCTGGAGTTTTCCGGGTTGCATCATTGAACTTGGGATCTGACGGATAGAGTATAAGGCTTCTAGAGTTTTTCGGCTTGCATTGCCAAACTAGGGGTCTAATGGATAGAGTGCGGAACTTCTGAAGATTCCCGGCTTGCATCGCCAAACTTGGGATCCGACGGATAAAGTGCGGGGCTTCTGGAGTTTCGTGGCTTGCATCACCAAACTTGGAGTCAGATGAATAGAGTGCTGGGCTTCTAGAGTTTCCCAGCTTCCATAACTGAACTAGGGGTCCGACGGATAGAGAACGGGGCTTCTAGAGTTTCTCGACTTGCATCACCTAACTTGAAGTCCAACAGATAGAGTGTTGGGCTTCTGGAGTTTTCTAGCTTGCATCATCGAACTTGGAGTCCGATAGATTGAGTACGAGGCTTCTAGAGTTTCTTGGCTTGCATCGCCGAACTGGAAGTCTGACAGATAGAATGCGAGGCTTCTGAAGTTTCCTGACTTGCATCGCCAAACTGGGAGTCCGACGGATAGAGTTCCTCCATGAATGGGAGATAGTGCTATACCAAAAATGAACTTTTATTATCAGGAGAGAGAGTCTTACATTATTGATAGTACATCCTCAGGTTGCTGGCATTCTAGGTTCGAGGAAATTGAGCACCATCGAGTTCAGCGAGGCGATAGGCTCTATGCGGCAAGGCCTTGATCACCTTGTAAGGACCTTCCCAATTTAGAAAAAGCTTGCCACATTCCTCAGGTTAGGAGACTCAGCTCATCGTAGGACAAAGTTACCAGGGTGAAAGGCCTTCGGCCTCATATCGGAGTTGTAGTACCGGGCCAGCCATTGCCTGTAGGCCACCATATGGAGCCGAGCTTTATCCCTTGTTTCTTTAAATAGGTCCAGGTTGAGGAGGAGGCGTGCTGGATTCTCAGCTTCATTGTATTGCTCCACCCATAGTGTGGGCAAACCCACTTCCACTGGAATCATGACCTCGGAACTGAAGATGAGATTGAAAGGTGTCTCACCAATCACCATCTGAGGTGTGATGTGGTAGGCACACAACACACTAGGGAGCTCCTTGGCCCATCGACCCTTGGCCTCATCCAGTCTGGTATGGAGCCCTTGGAGGATGGTCCGATTGGTCACCTTGGCCTCTCCGTTGGTCTGAGGGTGAGCAACTGAAGTGAAGCGATGGTGGATGTTGAGATCGATGCAGAACTCCTCAAATGCTTAGTTGTCGAACTGCCATCCATTATCGGTGATGATCGAATGCGGGAGACCAAAAGGTAGATTACTAACTTCTAGAGGAAAGATCTAGCCTTGGCTTCAGTAATCCATGCCAGTGGCTCGACCTCGATCCACTTGGTGAAGTAGTCGATGGCCATAATTAGGAACATTCATTGACCCGATGTGGGAGAAAGAGGATCTAAGATGTCCATTCCCTATTGGGTGAATGGTCACGGAGCAAAGAGTTGGGAGAGCGATGCGGCCTGTTGATGTTGTATATGAGTGTGCCGTTGGCAACAGTCACACCTCCTCATGAAGTCAGTCACATCTTCCCGCATGGTCTTCCAGTAGTATCTTTGCTGGAAGGCTTTGTAGGCCAGCATCCTGCCCCCACATGATTCCCATAGATGCCCTCGTGTATCTTCTGGAGTATGTAGGCTACCTCTGAGGGTCTCAGGTATTTTAGTAGGGGATAGGAATGGGGCCTCCAGTAAAGCTGCCCATCCATCAGTAGGAAATGCGTGGCCTTCTTCTTGAGGAGACCAGCCTCCATGTGATTCTCGGGCAGGGTGCCATTGGTAATGTACCTGATATAGAGATCCATCCAACTGGCTTTAGGGGTGACCTGTTTGACCTCACCTAGGATCTCGTAGTAGGGGATCTCCAAATATTCGATGTAGGCGCACCCCAGCAACGAGTCTGGCAAGGTTACAAGTCTGGAGAGAGCGTCAGCATGGGCATTTTCTCCATGAGAAATGTGGGAGATGCTGAAATGCTGGAAGCTCACCATGCTCGAACGCATCTATTCCAGATACCGTGCCATCTGGGATCTTGGGCTTCGAACTCTCTCGAGACTTGACCCGCAACCAATTGGGAGTTGGTGAAGACTCTCAGGCTCAACATGCCCAGCTCATGGGATACCTTCAACCCCATGAAGAGCGCTTCGTATTCGACCTGGTTATTTGTAGCTTTGAACAAAAAGTATAATATGCACTCGGCCACAACCCCGTCGGAGCTGGCGCGGATGAGGCTGGCTCCATTTCCTCCCACGTTGGATGCACCATCCACATGGAGGATCCAAGCCATCTCATCAGTAGGTGATTTGATTGGGTGCTCGAGGGAGGCCTCTTCTGGCTCTTCACTTGTCCAGGCACATTCCACCAGGAAGTCAGCCAACACCTGAGCTTTCTGGGATGACCTCAGGCGATAGGTGATGTCAAACTCACTGAGCTTCACCGCCTACTTGGCTAGATGTCCAAACATGTCTGGATGGCTAAGTATGGCCCTCAGAGGTTGGTCAAAGAAAACTGTAATTGGGTGCCCTTGGAAGTACGGCCTGAGACATTGGACAAACATAATGAGTGCAAAAATTATTTTTTCGGAGCAGGTGTACTTGGTCTTCGTGTCTTAGAGTAGCTTGCTGGTGTAGTACACTAGTCTTTGAACTCCGTCTCCATCCATGCAAATGAGCACTGAGCTAACAGTCCTTGGGGAAACCACTAGATATAAGAGGAGCTCCTCCCTAACCTCTAGCCTGGAGAGTAGTGGGGGAGACATGAGGAACCTCTTTAACTCCTCGAAGGCTTCTCGACACTCCTCGGTCCATGTGAAGTCATGCATCTTTTGTAGTACCTTGAAAAAGGGCAGGCAACGCTCAGCGAAGTGCAAGATGAAGCAGCTCAAAGCAACGATTCGGTCGGTCAGGCATTAGACCTGCTTCTTCAAAGTGGGATGCTCCATGTCAATAATCGCTTGGACCTTCTCGGGGTTAGCCTCGATCTCTCTTTGGATGACCATGAACCTCAAGAGTTTTTTGGCGGCAATGCCGAATGCATACTTGGTCGGGTTCAGCTTCATCTAGTAGAGATGGAGATTTTGGAAGGCCTCTGCAAGGTCCATGACATGGTCCGCCTCTTAGCCACTCATGACAAGCATGTCATCCATGTAGATCTGCATGTTTCGATCGATCTGGTCTTTGAAGACCTTGTTGATCAAGCACTGGTATGTGGCCCTGATAGTTATTAAAAACAAATTAATTAATTTTATTTTATTTAATCAAAATTGATACTTTTATGTAGTATTTTATAAAAAAATATCATCAATGCGAATAGCTTGATTTTAGAAATCCAACTGCATAAACGGCACTCAAATCAGACTCGAAACGAGCTCAAAATCAAATTTTAAAGAATTAATATCAGATGGCACTCATTTTAAAGCAACCGGTCCACCATGGACCGATAACTTGGTCTATGTAGCAAATGGCGATGTACGATCTGAAAGATAGGGTGCAGGTGGTTTGACATAAACCTACACTAGGCATGCAAAAAAAGCACGGGAGCTCAGGGGATTTTAAAACATTTTTTACAAATTGCGCAACGGAAAACAGCTCCGCCCAGAACCTAATCTATTCAAGTTGCATGTATTAAAATAGGCATGTAACAAGGCATATAATATTTGTAAAATATTTAAATAAATATATCTATTTATGCATGATTAAAATAAAATTCTTCATACCTTTATTCCACCTGGAATAACTCTGGAATAAAGGTGGAATAGGTGGGATAACAGGAACAACTTTATTCCTATTGTCTTCTTTCAGCAGCCTTTGAAACGTTGTTTTTCTTCTCTTCCGACAGCAGCAAAAACCCACACCAAAATGGGAAAACCTTGGTCTCTACTGCTGCAACAACAGCAAGGGGATATGCTTGATTATTCTTGCTTCAAGGGAGAGCCAAAGGAACAATCTTCCGACGTTGCTGAAATCTTCACCCAGAAATTTCAGACCCTGAAATTCCTGCAACCAAAAACAGAACAAGCAAACAGCAGCAATGGAGGTAATGATCCGCTCCTAGGTGCTCAAGCGAACACCCTCTAGAGGGGGGACATGCCAGGGAATCCTCTGATCCAGCCTCTCATGTGATGCTAGTCGCCGAAAACCATGGAACGGTGGGAGGGAGGAAGGAAGAAAAAGAACTCCAAGTTCTGAATTTTGTTTTCACCAAAACAGAGCTTCTTTCTTCCACCAATTGAGCACAATGAACAACAGGGAATTAAGATGAGTTTCTCTCCCAATTACTCAACCAAACCCAGCCCTCAAAACCCCAGTGGAATGAATGAATAATACTCTCAAGGAAGAAGACCTCTCACGGTATTTTCAGCATTTCACACGGTGACACATAATAATTTGAAACAGGGGACTGCAGGGGTTTAAATAGGCAGCAGAGAAGAGGGAAAAGGGCTGGGAGACGATGAGGCTGTGGTTAAACCCATTAACCAAGCCATTAAACAAGGATTCAAGAGGAGATGGCGGGCGAGGGAGAGGAGAAGACGCCCAGCATTCGTTCGGTCATTTGGCCTTCAACCGGACGCATGGAATTCCAACGAATCACCGTGTAAAATGGCTGGGAGGAAAAAAATCATCGGTTCAAAAGAAACCGGTCCAAAGAATTTAGGTTCAATCCCATTAAACCTCTTGGTTCAATCTAATTGAACCGGTTCAAGCCCAATTAAATTTGGTTCAATTGGTTCACAACCAATTGGAGGCCGAAACGAACTCTGAATCAGTTCAAAACTGATTCAGAAAAATCCTGGCGCAGTGCTGGTCAGCCCGGAACAATTTTCGGTTGACACAGACAAGGGCAAGACAGGGAAAAGAGTGCTCAAAAATACTGTGACCATAAAACTGAGATGATTCCCAATCGTAATCAGTATCTGGATCAGAGAGTTATCCTCTGTGGCGTGTGACCTCATAGGTTTGAACCTAAACGGTAGCACTAGAATAATTCTAGTACCAGCACAGGAAACCATCTAGCAATGGGTCCCGGCGTCCGGATAGGTCGAAGATGCGGGAGCAAACTATCGAACCTCTGGCATATGGTTACTGTATAATTCATCCCTTTGACCTCTAATGCTCAGGACGACTGAGATTGGGCTGCCAACACAGACAGAGTCAGTCCACTACGTGTCTCAACCTCGCAAGCCCAGTGACTCTTCACTAGGGCTATCCCGGTCGAGGATTTGCTAAATTGAGATACGGTGAGACATTCAATCCAAACTATTTGGACAGGTCAATTCCATCTAGGTCCATCATTGCTCCACAAGTACTTTCCTGTACCCAGAAACCTTCCGTCACCGGATTAAAAATCTGGGTAGTCCGGCACCAAAGCACAGGGAGTTGCTTGCAAGCTACCGTGATGACCTCAGGTCAGAGGGACACATATACCCATATCCAATCGTGAGTATCCCTTTGGCAGAAAGGGGCTGCATGGAGTCACGTTCAATAAAATATCACATATCCCATTTGCAGATCACATCAGTGTCACCACACTCATTTGGTCAAGAGGACAACCAAACGATGTGAACTACAACAACCTATACTTGATATATTGCCGTCCAGTACAATATATCCTTTGGTTGTAAACAGGATTTAAGGACCACTCGATACATCCTCTCTGTATCGAAGTCGGTGTAGTCCTAAGGACTTCATCACATGAAAGAGTCCATTTCAGGGAAATTTAGTATGTGATGGCTGCCAAAAATAATATTTTATTAATTCATAAAAAGAATACAATACTTTAGCACAACCACCCATAACCCAGGCGATTGGCTTTGGGACACAATTCCCAACACGATCCGCCATGGTTATTGGTCCATGGCATAGAACCATGGACCATCAAGCATTTTTGGCCAAATCACCATCGGAGAAGCCTTTTCATGCCATCTCGTCATTGCCAACACCTCTCTTGCTGGCTGAAGATGCCTCCCATGGCCAGAAAAAATCCCGAGAAGCCTCCCAAGTGGCCAATCTTTCTCTTAAAAGTTTAAAAGGCATAGCAGGTAGATAGACTATATTTTGAAAATTTTATATTTTAAAGTACAGCATAGCGGAAGACTTGGTAGATCGATCAAGTCGATCTACCAATCTGCCTGCAACAGGATTCGACATAATAAAAGTGCATGTAGAGATATCAAGAGCAAGGAAAAGGAAATGGTACGCTATCTTTAACCTTTGGATGCAGGTGATAAAGAGCCGCTGAGCCACATAAATGTCTGGCCTCTATGGATAGTTCACACCAGGGCTCGATCCTAATCAACTCCCTTGGAGTGCTAGCTTCTCAAGATCCTTGAGGTTGATCTTTTCCTTCCTTGGACCTGTAAGAATTTCTTGAAGCCGCCGGAAAATCTGGTTGGGAAACAATGGAGAGAAGTAGAAGTGGAACCCTTCCCAACTAACTCTTTCTTCCCAAATCCTAGCTTGATTGCTAGGTAGGCTCACATCCAAAATCTAAATCCTCTCAAAATCCCACTCTAAGGATACCTTCCCTCTCTCTCTTAGAAAAGCCCAGCAAAAGTCAAACTCAACTTCACTTCACTGCCCCTACAAAGACACCTATTTATAGTAGCAGCAAAGAGAAAGAGAGATATGGAAGGAGTGATTGGGGGAGAGGGTTAAGGGTTGAAACAAAGTAGCTCTAGGTTTATATCGAAGAAAAACTGCATTCCAAATAATGCATTCCATAAAAACCTTAGAGCCAATTTTAGCCAAGATTTGAAATTTGAATTCAAAATTCAAATTTGAATCTTTTAAAGGAAAGTGAGTATGACAAATCAAATTTAATTTGATCCTAACCCAAATCATATTTGGCTTGACCCATCAGGTTGCAATCATATTGCAAACAAGTCCTCCAAAAATTTACTAATCGAATTAGTGAAAAACCCTTGTCGTAGCCAAGTGTCGACTCATGAAAATGTCAATATTTAGGTCATGGTCAATCATATTGACCCCATAGTGATGCCAAACGATTCTCAATCATTGATCGACCTTTAGATCAGGTAAAAACCCCTGTGGTGTGTGACCTCATAGGTTCGAACAATAAGTCGGTAGCACTGGAACATTTCCAGTACCAATCAAAGTCATCATCTAGCAATGATACCCAATGTCCGGATAGGTCAAAGATGCAGAGCAACTCTCTAGAACCTCTGGCATATGATTACCACCTAATTCATCCCTTTGATTTCATAATACTCAGGATGACCTAGGGCTTGACTGCCAACCCTGATTTAGTACATCTCGATCGTGTCTCAACCTTACAAGTTCTGGACTTCTCACAAGAACTATCTTGGCCAAGATTTTGCTAAATTGAGATGTAGTGAGTCATTCACTCCAAACCATTTGGAGGGGTCAATCCCATCTTGATCCACCACTACTCCATAAATACTTGACTGTATCCAGAAACCTTCTATCACTGGATTAGAAATCTAGGTATCGATATCGAAGTACAGTGAGTTGCTTGCAAGCTACCATGGTGACCTCAAGTCTGAGGGACACATATACCCATATCCCTTTGCGAGCAACCCTTCAGTAGAAAGGAGCTCTGTGGATGGTCACGTTCAGTGAGATGTCATAAATTTTACCTGTATGTCATATCAGTATCTCTACACTCCTTGGTTAAAAGGGCAACCAACCAATATGATATATAACAACCTATGCTTGATACATCGTCGTCCTATAATAATGTATCCTTGGGTTGTGAACCAGTTTAAGAACTACTCGATACATCTTCTTTGTATCAAATATAATGTAATTTTAAGAACTCCATCACACAAGAGTTCTTTTCAGGAAAATGCACATGCGATGAACAGCCAAAAGAATAATTTTTATTCATTTAAAGAATTCATATATAATTACAAAATAGCATAACCATCTACATCCTAGATGATTGGCTTTGGAACACTATTCTCAATAGCTCCTTCCAAGATCATCCTCCCTGTGCTGATCCAAGAAGCCATCCGTACCACTAGAACACCACCCTGCCACCACTGGAGCCGCTGCACACCTCCCCCATGGCCATCTGCTCCAATATCCGATTGGTCTCTACCCTGTTCGTTGCCCCCTCATCGATTCAAGTCATCCCATGGTGCCGAGCCAAGCCATCGCTCCTCCTCTAGTCTCAACCGCAGCATTCCGTTGTTGCAGAAGATCCACCCAAAAGCACCACCGTCTGACCCCTGTTCCAAGCTCTCCATCACCGCCGCTTGCCTTCCTTCTCTCTGCTATCTAGTGTGAGGACTCCAAGACCACAACCCTCCTCTTCTCCACTGAAGTCGTTGTCCCCTGATGCCGTGGCCACCACCCCGATCTATCACAATTCAACCGCTTTCAATCTTGGACAGTACTGGAGTGATGTTCGAACCATGGGAAGGAGTGGTCAAAAGAAATTTATTGGGTTGTTCGACGAGGAAGGAGTTTGTTGGGTTGTTCTACGAGGAAGGAGTTTGTTTGAGTTCAGTTGGAACAGAATAGTAGGGATCGATGAGCGGGTGTGGATAAGAATAGGGAACTGAATATGGTTTGGGGAGATTACGATGGATACTAATGCGGTACTCACGCGTTCTCTTCTACCTTTAAAAGAAGTACTGTAATTGAGAGAGGGAATTCAATTTTCAATCCATTCTCCACTCCATAAACTATTCTTTTCACCTCCCCTTCACTTCTCCACTCCTTCCACTTCCATCTTCTCGCCCTTCCACATTCCATCCACTCCATCCACTTCTATTTCCTCGCACCGCTGTTCCATCTGTTCTGCTTCGATCTTCCCTCGCACCACTATTCCACCACTATTCCATCTACTCCGGTCTGCCCTGGCGATGCTACTACCAAGTCTAGTCTTTATGGAAGCATGATCTTAAAAAATTTATAATCAGATGTATTTTTTTATCTTGAAATAAAAATTATTTTTGCTTCATGTTCATCCATATTGCTTTAAATTAAGTGCTCTATAAGAGAAGTTAATTTTGACTGATCTATTCCTAAAAGGAATGGGCCGTGATCTACAGGTACGGGCCGTACTCTCATTATTTTTTTACATATATTATTCAAAATAACTTAAAAGTTTCTGTGAACTCGACCCTTACTCCCATTACTTTATCTAAGAATAGTGGAATTAAGATATTAAATCAGTGCATAGCGATGCACACTAGATTTTTGGTGCCATTGCTGGAAACTTTTGACATTATTTTAAAAAAAGATCAAAAAAATATTAATTAAAAATTAGTAGTTAGTATTTATCAATCTTGAGTATCTTAACATAAGGTTGACCTGGCATAACTTTATGTTATGTTGAACGATTGTCCTAAGATACAAAAAGATTGAGCAAACTTAAAAAAGTATTAAAAAATATTAAAAAATATTTAAAAAATTTAAAATCTTGATATCCTTATAACTTATTAGGAGGTTAGAGACTTAACCACCAAATTTAAAAAAAAATAAAAAAAGTAATTAGTTTAATTTTGTTTATTTGATAACTTTTAGTTGGACATCTTGTTTGTTGCATTTTATTTATTCATAATTAACTTTAAGAGCATAACCCATTAATCAGATAAGGTAGGGAGTTCATTACCCTTCCTTAGCCCATAAACCACCACCCTACATATGCATTGACCCAGACCTTGACTATTAAAACTAATTAGATGTCAGCCCTAGGAATTTCGAGCTTAATAGGACAATGGAATCCTAAAGTTGGACCAGATTCAGTTCAGTTAATTACTCGGTACCTCAGACAAGTGGTTTAGGGATAAGATCTCGAAGGAAGGTGGTTCTTTAATTTGTTCCATACGCTTACCTGGTCAATTTTAATTGATGTCTAAGGCAAGCAATGGGGGGACCCCCACTAACCTTATACTTACCTGGCTGAGTCAGTTAATTATTCTTGGGCTTGGAGTGCTCAAAAGTAATTTTAAAATAGTTAGAAATTGTCTAAACTTAGGTTAACCCCAGGATAGAATTGATTTTAATTACATCACTTGTTTAAAAAAAAGTTAATTAAAAAAATTTATTTCTTATTTAGGAATCTCTTAGAAGTCTTTTCTTAAGAACTTTAATTAAAATAAATAAATAAATAAAATACCCAACCATGTACCAATTTCTTGAGTCTAGGTATGATCAAATTTATCAAGATCAAACTCATATGGCCTACAAACCAGGAAAAAATCAAAACTTTGATACTTATAACCCAGGTTGGGGGGCTCAATCAGTTTTTTCATGGCAACCACACCTAGTGGTTATCCCGATACCCCAAAGACCTCTGTTCATAGATACATTTTATTATGATCAGCCATATTCAGATTGTCAATCTTCTCCTACTCCTTATAGCCTATCATTTTAAGGGAAGTGACTACAAGCAATATATTGGATCGAAAAAATTAGTCAGAACCCACCTCTCCCTCAGACTAACCTAGAAGTTGATAGATTAGCTCAATATCAACAACCAATCATGTCTCAGCATAAATCTATCAATGACCTTATGAATCAAACTAACCAATTATTAATTGAAATTGATGGGAAGGAGGTAGGAATATTGCCTAGTCAATCCGAGAGTAACTTACAAGGATATTACCCAACTAAGAGTTTTAATAGTAATTTAGAGGGACACTACCAAGCTAAAGATTCTAATGACCCTTTAATTTTTTCTGAATAATCAACCATAACTCTTGGAAATGATTTGGTCACGAAAAAACCCTACACCATCATAGAGACCAATGTAGATAATTCCACTGAGCTAAAGAAACCAAACTGGTGGGACGAACCACTTCCATCATCATCCTACTCATCGATGGCCCCCTTCCTAAATGACCTAGAATCATCCACTCCTTTTTATGGGGTGGAAAAAGAAATTGATGATATGATGGAATTTATTGAGGCTCCCTGGGAACCATAACAAAATAACATAATAAGGGAAGCCATACTTCCAAGTTTTTTCCAGAAGTCGTTAGATCCTTATATGGCTCATTATGATGTAGATAATTTTAATGTAGATGAATATATTACAGGGAGGAATAACCTATTCGATACACCACATTTCAAACCCATTCCACTCTGGATGGAATAATATGAGCCAACACCCAGCCCCCAATAGCTCCCATGTTAGCTCCCCTATTAGAATCACCACCAGATCTAGAATTGTAGCTACTTCCTGTTATACTTATGGATACCCTACCAGTGATCTTTATCCAGGAAGACCAAATAGTTAGTGTTCTGAAGATATATAAAAAGGTTGTTGGATGGGATATTTGTAAAATGAGGGATAACGATTTTGAGAATTTTATAGCTAATCTCTCTATTTTTGGTACTACTTTTGAGGATCATCTCCAAAATCTATCTTTTATTCTAAAACGATATATGGAGACAGACTTAAAGTCAACTTGGATAAAGTACCATCAGGAAGGGATGATATCAAAACACACCATACTTGAGAATGGGATTAGGGTAGACCTTTCTAGAAATAGAAAAATTTTCAAGCCCCCACCCCCACTCTCGGTCCAACACACATAATCCCTTCCTAATCTTCAACCAAATTATTATAAAATTTTTAAATCTTGGTCTAGCATGCTTACTTGGTGCACTCTATGGATGAGGGATAATCATCATAGAGTACTCTATGAATATTTTTTTGTCATGATAACAAGGCCCCCTGATTGGTCTAGTCTTCTAAAAATATTGAGGGACGTACCTAAGTTCAATATCAGTAACACTCCTTCAAAGCATCTGGCTGAAGATGTTAAACTTAGCACTCCTGGGAGGCAACAATCAATGCATAAGTACCCTGCCAGGTGGTATCCTTCCTTGTCACTTATTTTAGTATCCTCTTCCACTAGGGATAATAAAAATTAAGTTAGGGGGATAATTAAATTAATTAAATCCTTGAGTAAAACTTTAATCAATTTTTGTGTACCAAGTTTTATCTCGATTTAAAAATAATCAAACTTGCTAAATGATGAATGATTAATAGTCTAGACAATTTTAGAGATACCGAGGGATGAATTATTAAGAAAATCCAATAAATAGTAGAGTTTAGATCAGAAATTTTTTTGAGTAATTCTTGACCCTTCTGTCTATTGATCTCGATAAAGAAACTGCCTTATAATGGTATAGGTGAAAATATCAAAGAATCATAAAAGTCCTTTTTAAAGGTTAATAAATAAGGTTTTTATATCTCTCACCGAGTAACTGGACCTCTTCGCCTAAATAAGCATTGTTATCACGTCAAAAGGTGAGGATGTAAAGAAACCTTTTATAAAGACAGTCTTAACACGTAGCCTTTTTGACTCGAGTCATTAAGCTTGAAGGGTGTTTTACACCTATTGCCTTAAAGCCAACTGGTTTGGGAGTCATTGACGTAAAGCTTGCTACAAGGGTCAACTAGAAAGTAAGATGTGTTAGGACATTGCACTGACTCTACTTAAAAAAAGGACTAAATAAATTGATACTACACCAAAACCAAAGTAACTTGGAGAATTTAAAGAGTGAGATAGAAAGTTAGGAAAGGAAGAACTCTTGAAATTTCTATGACTTCACTCGACCACTAAATGGATATAATTGATAATCCGATGAAGTATCTCTTCAATGGTCTAACCGGTATCAACTGAATTTAAAATTAATAAGATAATTTTTACTTCTTAGATAAGTTAGTACACATGACTAGTTCATTTTCTTTACTCGAGGATGAGCAAAGTTCAAGTTAAGGGATGTGATAGTTATTAAAAATATATTAATTAATTTAATTTTATTTAATTAAAATTGATATTTTATATAATGTTTTATAGAAAAAATATTATCAATATGAAGAGCTCAATTTTAGAAGTTCAATGGTGCAAACGGTACTCAAATCGGACTAGAAACGGGCTCAAAATTGAATTTTAAAGAATTAATATCAGATGGCACTCATTTTAAAGCAGCCGGTCCATCATGGACCGACCGCTTGGTCAATAAAGAAAATGGTGGTCCACGATCCACCATGGTTGTTGGTCCACGGCACAGAATCATGGGCCATCAAGCATTTTTGGCCAAATCACCGCCGGAGAAGCCTTTCTATGCCATCCCACCATCGCCAGCACCTCCCTTGCCAGTCGGAGATGCCTCCAATGGCAGGAAAAACTCTCGAGAAGCCTTTCAAGTGACCTCTTTTCCTCCTTCCAAGATCCTCCTCCCTGTGCTGATCCAAGAAGCCATCCATACCACTAGAACATTGCCCTATCACCGTCAGAGTCGCTGCACACCACCCCCACGTCCATCTCCTCCTAGATCCGGCTGGTCTCCGCTCTGTTCGTCACCCCCTCATCAACTCAAGTCATCCCATGGTGCCGAGCCAACCAACCGCTCCTCCTCCTCTGGTCTCAACCGCTGCATCCCGTTGTTGATGAAGATCCACCCAAAAGCACCACCGTCCGACCCTGTTCCAATCTCTCCATCATCATGCTGGCCTTCCTTCTCTTTATTGTCCAGTGTGAGGACTTCAAGACCACAGCCCTCCTCTTCTCCACTGAAGCCGCGTCCCCCAATGCCATGGCCACCACCCAAATCTATCACAATTCAACCGCTGTCGATCCTGGACAGTACTGGAGCGATGTTCGAACCATGAGGAGTGGTCGGAAGGAGTTTGTTGGGTTGTTCGAAGAGGAATGAGTTTGTTCGAGTTCAGTTGGAACAGAACAGCGGGGATCAATGAGTGGGTGCGGATAAGAATAGGAAACTGAATATGGCTGGGGAAGATTATGATGGGAACTGATGCGGTACTCATGCATTCTCTTTTGCCTTTAAAAGAAGTACGGTAACTCGAGAGAGGGAATTCAATTTTCAATCCATTCTCCACTCCACAAACTATCCTTTCCACCTCCCCTTCACTTCTCCACTCCTTCCACCTCCATCTTCTCGCCCTTCCACATCCCATCCACTCCATCAACCTTTGTTTCCTCTCATCACTATTCCATCTACTCTACTCTAGTCTTCCCTCGCACCACTGTTCCACCGCTATTCTATCTGCTCCGGTCTATCCTGGCGATGCTGCTACCGAGTCTAGTCTTCATGGAGGCGTGATCTCAAGAAATTTATTATCATATATTTTTTATTTTGAAATAAAAATTGTTTTTGCTTCATGTTCATCCATATTGCTTTAAATTAAGTGCTATATAAGAGAAGTTAATTTTGACTGATCTATTCCTAAAAGGGACGGGCCGTGATCTGTGGGTACAGGCCATACTCTCGTTAAGATGGACATATCTTAATTAAATTTAAGAATAATTCTCTTTTTTGGATACTCATTATTTTATTGTATATACTCTTCAAAATAACTCAAAAGTTCATGTGGATTCGACCCTTACTCCCATTACTCTACCTAAGAATAGTGAAATTAAGATATTAAATTGGTGCATAGCGACGCGTACCAGGCTCCAGTGTTCTTCAGACTGAATAGCATCATCTTGTAGCAGTAGGTCCCTCGATATATTATGAAGGTCGTGTGCTCCTCATCTTCTAGATGCATCCAAATCTGGTTGTACCCAAAAAATGTATCCATGAAGTTGAGCGGGTGGTGCCTCGAGGTGGCATCCACCAGCTGGTCAATCTTAGAAAAGGGAAGCTGTCCTTTAGGCATGCCCGGTTGAGGTCGGTGTAGTCTACATAGATTCTCAACTTTCCATTGGCCTTCTTGACCATGACTACATTCGCCAACCAGTTGGAATACTGGACTCTTAGATGAAGCCCGCGATGAGGAGCTTCTCTACCTATTCATTGATTACCTTCTATCTTTTTGGGGCGAAGCTCTTCTTATACCGGACTGGGTGGCATTTCGGGTCGATGTTCAACCTGTGGGTGATGATGTGGGAAGGGATCCCAGGCATATCCACTGCGGTCCAAGCAAAAACATTAGCATTCATCTTGAGGAAACTTAGGAGGTGAGACCGTTCATCCTCATGCAGTTGGGCTCCTACTTGCACCGTCTTCAAGGGGTCTGTCCCGAGGGGGAATGATAGAAGGTGCTTGATCAACCTGCCTTTGGCCTCATGTATTCTTTGGTCCAGCTGGTCGTAGTCGAGTCCTCCTTGGCACTCATGGCCCCAGGGATGGCTTATAAGCAGTGCTGAACCAGCTATGGGATTCCCCTCACCTCTCTGACTCTGTAGGGGGTTAGGAATTGAGCCAGGAGTCGCTTTGTGGATATGGCTGCATCAAGTAGGTTGGGCCCTGGGTGGCCAAGGATCACATTATAGGTTGAAGGGAGCCTGACAACGTGAAAGTCATCATGACAGTGCTTTACCGAGAAGACATCCCAGCAGTGACTACGAGGGTAATCTCTCCCTCCACCCCTACTGAATCTCTAGTGAAGCCAACCAAAGGGGTGTGCACGGTCTCAACAGGGTAGGAGACAGATTTATCTTAGAGAAAGCATCATAAAAAAAATGTCAGTCGAGCTTCTACTATCAACCATAATCCATTTTATAGGATGCTTAGCTATCATCATCTCGATGACAACGGCATCGTTATTTATATTTTTCATCCCGGTTCCCCTTTCCCCCATGAAGGGGACTACATTGTCGATCCCTTCTCTCGCCTTGGTCCTCTTCGAGCCATGCTTTATCTCCTAGGAGATCATTCCCACTGTCCTCTCGATGGGCTGGTTGCCGACAAGAGGAAGAGCTGCGATCACCTAGGGTTTGGACGGGGTCTTGCCTCCCACAAACTTTTCGAGGTACACCCTCCTGATGAGGTTTTCAATCTTTCTCTTGAGGTGGCAGCATTCCTTAATATCGTGGCCAAGGTCATGGTGGAACTGGTAAGACTTCGACTTGTCATGACCACCCGATGGCCTCAGTGGGGAAGGGCAGCATAGGTAGCATTCGCCCTCAATCTCCATGAAGATTTTGGATCTTGGGGCGAGGAGAGGGATATGCCTCTCTTTCTGGGTAGGAGTGCTCTTCGACTTCGAGCTCGCTCGAAGGTTCGAGGTTGCCGTGGGCCCATGCATCCCGGAGGGCTTCCCCTGGGGTGGCTTCTTCAAGGGCCTCCCGTCCAGCACCCTTTTGGTATGATCTACCTCCTCCGCATGGATTACTTGTGCACGCGGAGGAGGAGCTCAGACTTGGTCTTCGGAGACATTTTGTCTAGGGAGTAGGTGAAACGGGAGGTCTTGAGCCCCCTGTTTAGCTCCAACATGGCGACGGGCTCATCCAGGTTGTAGATCTCTAGGGTGGTGACTTTGAAGCGGGACACGTAGTCTTGCAAGGACTCATGGTCCTGCTGGAGGATGGAGAAGAGGCTATCGACTTCAAGCACCTTCCGGCAGGTATCAAAGTGTGCCACGAACTTCTTCTCCAACTGCTCAAAGGAGTTGATGCTCCTCGGCTCGAGGT
Organism: Areca catechu; assembly: GCA_021397845.1. Lineage (NCBI taxonomy): Eukaryota > Viridiplantae > Streptophyta > Magnoliopsida > Arecales > Arecaceae > Areca > Areca catechu. The sequence continues at coordinate 189,317,387 of CM038051.1, forward strand.
GGGTGTACCAGACTCGAGCGGCCTTTCAAAGCATGGCCGGGAAGGTGATACAGAGAAGGGAATCAATAGCCCCCTAGACCCTCATGAGGGCCTTGTAGCTCTCGAGGTTGTCCAAGGGATCGATGGTCCCATCATAGGGATCCACCTGCGACATACAAAACCTGCTGGGAATCAGTTTCCCTTGGATTATGTGGGAGAAAGTGGGGTAGACATCATAGTCCACGGGTTCACGTAAGGAGCCCTGCAAGTTGATAAACTGGCGGGATAGCTCGGCTAGTTTGTGCTCTTGTTCTTCCAGGCACCTCTTGGCCCGTCGCCTTGTCGATGGAACCTTCTACAAAGGCTGTCGGAGGAGAAAAAGATAAGGGCTAGAGGAGGTCATGCTGAGGGGCCTTATCATGGTGACGTTTGTGGTGCTATGAGGTGCCATGGTCCGAGACTGGGGATTGACTCTCCCAGCCATCCGAACCATTCCATTGCCTCTTCCTTGGGATCCGGAGGCTCCCTCGGGGGTAAGATGTAGCCTGTGGATGCGACGGCCTTCCTTGGAAGGATTGCAAGCCATCACGGGATCCGGTGGCTTGGGCCACAGGGGTTCCTGGCTACTACTGGATCGCTAGGGACCGATGCTAATGGTGCAACTATCGCACCATCACAGCTAGGGTTTGGACTTGCTGGGTAAGTACAGTGAGCTATGGGTCCGTCAGAGACGGCAGTGGCAAAGCGGGGAGCTCCCTCTTCGGGCTGTGCAGGTCACCATGGTGGGGAGGATCTCCCATGCAGTTGATGGAGTTCTCCTGTGCCGCATCACCACCATGTTGCCACGGGCTGCCATTAGAGTTGCTCTAGCAGTGGGTGGGGCTAGTCTAAACTAGCTTCACCCCCTACCTAGCATGCCAATCTATGCCACCTAGATCGTCATGGCCTGCAACTCCTACATGGTACCGGTGAGTGAACTTCCTGCCTGGCGATCTCTAGGAACATCTGGTCCTGCAAAAGAGAGGTGGCCCAGGCTGGAGATCCCGATGCGGGCACTCCAATGATCAAGTCAGTGGGCAATCAAGGGAAACAGATCTTCCTTAGTGGAGTCCAGAGTGGTCTCCATGTTTAGAGGATTCTTGAAAAGATAGAGTGGGAGTTAGAGTAGCAAGAGCTAGAATAGCGGGAGCTAGAGCAATGGGAGCTTTCGAGGGAGTCTTTGGATGTTCCTCCTACCCTCGACTAGACTTTCCTTTGTTTGCTCGTATTTCACTTGCTTATTCCTGCTTGCACTGGTTTCTGCTTGTTTGCACTTACCTTTGCCGGAGGCCCACTGGTTTCTGCTTGTTTGCACTTACCTTTGCCGGAGGCCCTTTCGAGCTTCTTATAGAGGCGTATTTCATCTAACAGGGTGTAGAGCCCTGGTCTGATGCTCTCTAAGAGCTTCTCATGTGGGCGGAGCGTAGACCTATCCCCCTTCTCCTGAGAAGAGGGAGACAGGGTCCGTAGCCCTTGTAAGAAGGTTCTGCCATGGATGCAGGCAAAGTATTATGAAGTGCGCATCCCTTTCGCGATGAGTGTAAGTGGCATGCCATGGGGCCCGACACTCCGACAGAACATTGCTTCTTATGGGCGTCGTGCCACCATGTCTGGGGACCTGGCAGAGCATTGGTCTTGCGGGAAATGCTACAAGGTCTGAGACTCCTAATAAAACTTTCCTCTTCTAAGTGGTACAGGCAGTGGATTGAAGGGCGTGATTCCCTGGGCGGAGTGCCTTTCCACAGAAGGTGCCGATAGTAAGCTAAGAGGCCTAGTGCTTCGACGGGATGCTTCTCTACAGGGAATACAAGCGGCATGCCCTGGCGAAGCGCCTCTCCATAGAGGTTGCAGGCAGCGTGCTTTGGCAGAGCGCCACTCTATAGAGATGGTAGGCGGTGTTCCATGGTGGAGCCCCACTCCACAGAGGTAGCATGCGGCATGCCCTGGCGGAGTGCCACTCCATAGAGGTGGCAGTTTCTTTGAGTAACATGGCGGTTTCGGTGGGGATGGTGACCCACCTGTTGGGGTCACTATCCTGGCCGCTCCTAAGGTTGCTCAAGGGGGACACCGGGCCTACTTGTCTTTACCCACACTTGACTTTAGGTGGGGAGTTTGACTTTAACCAAGAGCTTAACCTCGGCAGGGAGCTTGACCTCGGATAGGAACTCGACCTCGACAGGGAGCTCGACCTCGGATGGGAACTCGACCTCGACAGGGAGCTCGACCTCACATAGGAACTTGACCTCGGATGGGAGCTCGACCTCGAATGGGAGCTCAACCTCGGCAAGGAGCTCAACCTCGGATAGGAGCTCGACCTCAGCAAGGAGCTTGATCTCGGTAGGGAGCTCGACCTCGGTCCTTATCTGGCAGCAGCATCCAGGTGGCACCTTCTGCCAGCCTGTTTACCATGTCAACGGTCATGCCACATCAGTGGGATTTGAAACTGGTCTCAAGCAGATCCAATAGATGGGATTTAGCTAAACCAAAGCTAGTAGTTATGGAAGATCCTCGTGTTGTTGTAGTCCGATGTGGAACCAGCGAGATTTGTGAGTTTGATGTGGAACAACCATGGACGACCAGCAAGGAAGCCAATTGGAAAACTATATATGTGAAGGAAATTATCATAATAGAGGACCAGATGTGCGGTGAAGCTTGTTGGAGCTCAATGCAGAACACGAGCTCAATGCAAAGAAAGGCAATTTTCTGAGTTCGACATGGTTAAATCTCAAAGTAGAATGGATGCGGAGAAATGCGGCACATGTGCAATGGCTGGAGCTCGAGATCCAAGGAGTTGGAATGAAGATTTGTTGATGATGAGGATGCCTTGCAAGGAAGGGAAGGAATTGCACGCGAACTTCTATTATTTTTTAGTTGAAAAAATAAATGCAAGGCAGATGCATCTTCCTTGCCTATAAATTGGATGCAGCTAAGGCTGGAAATGGGCCGGCCCAAAGCCCATTGTCTGGAACTGGACTGGGCCAGCTCAATAAACTTCGGGCCGGCCTGAAATTGGTTCAGATTTCGGACCAAATTTTAAGCATATCGGGCTAGTCTTCGGGCTGTAAAATAGAGTTCATTTAATTTTTGGACCAAAAGGATGTCCAAATTTGATCCAAAAATTTTTAAAATATAGTCTTTGGACCGGCCTATTTCCAGCCCTGGGTGTGCAGCACTTGATTCAAGGGATCATCTTCCTTTCATACCATCGAGCCTTTTTAATTGTTACTCACCTTCCTCCCAAAGGCCTTAATCCTTCTTCCCTTCCCACAGACATACCATCGAGAATTCAACCTTCTACATGCCATTAACCCTTCAGCCTCCTTCCTATCTTCTTTCTCTGAATCACCCGAAACCCTCCTACCACCCCCATCTTCCACATCTCTAGCCAGACCCCATCGAGCCTTCATCCCATTAAGCTTTAAGGTTTCACCCCATGTAGATCCTCCCATTCAAAAATCCATCCTCACACCAAGAACCACGTGTCACTCCCCTCTTCTCCCATCTCCCACACACAGCCTCCATTCATCTTCCTTAAAATTATTATTTCTTTCCTAGTTTAATATTGGAATAATTCGTAGGTTTCTTATTTTGAATAGAATTTGGTGAATATTTGAGGGAAAACTTTTGTAGCAATGTTTTAATATTTCTAGTTAGTTGAATTTATCATTTATTAAAATTTAGGTTTTAAGTGATTCTGTTTTTATTTAGATAGAATTACTATGATACCCGAAATGGAAGCCGAATTTAGGTTTCAAGCCAAGGGCATGATTGAAGCTCAACCTCGACCAGCCATCATGGCTGCAATGGCACCGGCCTCAATGACAGTGGCGGTGACTTTGAGCTCCACCAATAGCGGAATGCAGACACCGGTCTATGAATTTCTTGCCTCTTCTCCACCCTATCTATTGCCCTTGACATCCTCATCCGGTGAGATCCACGTGAAAAACTGGCTAGTTAAGTAGACCACCTACATGTAGGGCTGGAAATGGACCAGTCCAAAGTTCATTGAACCGGCCCAAAGATTATATTTTAAAAATTTTTGGACCGAATCCGGGCATCACTTTGATCCAAAAATTAAATGGACTCTATTTTACCGCTCTAAGACTAGTCGAATATGCTTAAAATTTCGTTCGCAGTCTGAACCAATTTCAGATCGACTCGAAGTTTATTGAGCTGATCCAGCCCAGTTCCAAATAATGGACTTTTGGACCGGCCCATTTCCAGCCCTACCTACATGTACCTCCAGCCTCCCCCCTCCTCATCCAAGTACTCCCCCCATCATCACAACGGTCCCCCCACTAGCAGCCCACCTCATCCCCTTCAACAGCCTAGCTGGCTCTTGCTTCTACTTCTTTGACCACTTTCTCCGATCCATTAGGCGATCGCATCGTTGGCAGTTCCTTTATCACTACTTCCTATGGCCATGTATGCTAGCGTTAGAAGGAGAGGAAGGTGTAGCTGGGGCCATTGAAGGTAACAAGGATTTGGATCTTTACTGCCCGCAGAGCTCAAAGAGGATTTGGCTGCAATGGTAGTCGGAAGCGGAGGAGACGGGGATGCATTGGATCCTGACCTCGTCATGGATAGCAGCAATGGTTACTCTTTTTTTTTTTTTTTTTTAGAAAAATATACGTAATTGCTGATTATTAACATCGAAGAATTTCATATTTGATTACGGGGAATTGGTTGATTTATATAATTCATGCAATATATGCAAGATTAGAGTGTTCAACAAAGTAGGATGAGATTTTTTTTAAAAAAAAGATTATGTGAGCAAGACTGCGGAAAACGACCAGCATCTTTTTTAGCAAAAAAGACAAAAGTAGCCAATTGGAATCAGGTACGTGCCTCAACAAACTCCGACAGGATGCAATAAAGGCTATATGCGTCGAGTAATCCAATGATTAAAACGTCATGGTCACCATTTGCTTGATTAGTCCCGAGATTTTAGCTTACACCAACAGTGGTCCGTGTAAGGGACATATACATCGGTGAGGTGACCTGTGAAAGAGCCATCACCTGGCTTGTTACAGTTTCCTGTCCCTGGCACAACCAGGAATGTTGGCATTTCAGAAGATAAATTAAACAGCAGATCTAAAAGATACTGCCTTCTTGATAAAAATTCTACCTCCATTTTGACAGGGTAGTTAATGATAATATATAATTTTTTTTAAAATAATAGATTATTATTAATTATTATTTTATTTATTTTAATTTATTAAAAATAAATTAATTTTATGAATTGTATTGATGGATATGTATATAGTTCAATATTATGTATGATCCTTAGTCTGGACTTTAAGTACCTTATGTTAGTTGATATGGTTGGGATAGCATTGTGTAGACCTTAATCCAACTTAGCTCGTGATAAAAGGGTTTGTTAGGATTTGCTAATAAATAGGCTAGGTTTCCTATTCACTTCTCATAATATTTATCATGAGATTTATTCTCATAACTTGTCCCATCAAATAGCTGCCTGTTGAGAGAAGATGCTGGAGAGAAGGACTTGGCCATTGATATTTATATGAGTATTTATGATTATAAATTTAGAAATTAATAGCAAATGCAGGTACGCATCCAAAATCTAAAGATATTATTTGTTCTATAAAATTTACGAATCTATTATTTGTTCAAATATATGAAGATAATATTATTTTTTGATGTTCTAGAAATCATGCAAAGAATCTTGGGATAATAAAATTTTCTTACAATTATTATCAAAGTAGGTTATCCATGATCTAGAACCATTTTTATTTTTAATTTATTTTTTCGGATCTCCCTCCTCGATGATTCATGAAGGAATCGGATGGTAGATTGACGGCTGCCACAATTGAAAAAAATTAGGGCTAGCATTCCCACCGCCATGCCTTCCTCCTCCTATTTCATCATTGGACCCTTGGGCTATTTGCCGTGGTGGCGGTTGTGGACAACCGAGGGGAAGGGAGTGGATGTGGGAGATGCCGTGGTACCGAGCTCTGGCATCTCAGCAACTACCTTGGCGCCACCAAGATCTCCAATGACAATCAAATCATCTTAAGTGTGGTAGTGGGTTTCGGCATGGTCTTGCTGGCGGTGCAACCCCCTTTTCAATCCATCTATTGGCACCATCCTGATGGTCCTAGGGCCTGTCCATATATGGTGACGGAGGAGGTTCTAGCCACCATGGTGGTTAACGCCATATGTTTGGGCCTGAGCCATTGGTCGGCTTTAGGTTTAAAAAAAATGGAAGTAAAGAGTTTGTGAGGGATGCCGGTCCTCTCCCCTTTTCCTATCACCGGCGAACAAGCGACGGACAACCAGGAAGAATCGCTTGGGCTTGATGGCCGGCAGTGATCGATCCTTCTCTCTCTATTGGACCTGATGGAAGGATCTCCTTGATCTCCCACTTTGAGTCACTGGGGAGCAGCGATGGCTGCTAATGATGCCACAGTGGGTATGTGCTATGGTGGACCATCGACAGTCGTGCTCATCAGAGAATAACTAAAAAAAGGACCATTGATTAGACATTTCTAGTAGCTCCTAGCTATCATATGGCCGGCGACAAGATCGCCAACGGCCAGGGAATAGCCGCCCATGGTCGGGCTTGGTTGATGGCCCTTTACAGGGGAGATCCCGAGCTTAAAGATGCCATTAATGATAGTTTAGAAGCTTTAGTTGGGAGGAAGAGAAAGGAGGAGGAATAAGTTAAGTGGTTTTGGGTTAATGGGTTTTGAGTTTTAACCCATTAAGGCTCAGATCCATTAAATCAAGTTAGCCCATTTAATAAATTATTCAGACCCAATCACATTAGGTCAAGTTCAAGGTTAAGGAGAATTTTTAATTTTGCCCCTATAAAGTTTTAAATTACATATGAGTCCAACTTATAAATTATATTTAGGTCCCCACCATTTTCTAAAAATATTTTACAAAAAAGTGTTAATATTGTTGCTATTTACAGTTCAATCTTTTAATATTAATTTTTTGCTAAAATTGCTATAACTCGCTTATTTATATCTAATTTGAACGATTTTTTGAACAATTGGACTTGTAATATTTTGAAGAACATCTTAGTTAAGTTTTTTATGTCTAATAAAATATTTAAATTATTTATAAATTATTTATGTATAATTTTACTCACTGTTGTATTATTCAAATATATTTTTGCGTAGCCCGTAAGGACTTGGAGCACTCTATGAATTTTGAACAGCTGAGTCATTGATGACTAATTATTTTATCTCTCATTGTATTTTAGAATTGCATAAAAGTGTATCTATTATAATTGATCCAAAGGTGACTGTAATTAGATGCATGAAATTATGGTTGACTAACTTGAATTCTATAAATATGGGAAGCTCCACATCTAAAGGTGGGAATAACCTGCGATTTTTCTAATTGTAGTTAATTAAACTATCAAAAATATAACTAATATGATAAATTATAATTTAAATATAAATTATATGTTTATGCCATAATTGTTGTTCTTTCTTATAAATTTCATATTATTGTTGATTATGAAAATTTTCTTATTCATGATTTATATAATGCATATTTTGGCATTGATTATTATGTTTAAACTTTTAATTAAATTAGTTACGATACTTATTATATATTATAATTCATGTCTAAAGGTGTTTTATAGTTGTATAATAAATGTTATTGGTAAAAGTGACTGTTGGAATGTAATATTATGTTATAATATGATTAATCAAGGTACATATTGTTAAATATCTTATTTTGAAATTGATCTTTTGGAACATCTATATGGTTGAAGTATGCCGCTTTGTATTTGTTTGGATATTTAATTTCTTGTATGGATGATTTTATGGATTGACATAAATATTTATCATCAAAGTAGTTTATTTGTACGGGTCTATCAATTTTTTTCATCATTAAAGAGATGTTTTCTAGTTATGGCATACAACCACCTATCCAAAGGGAGTTATTATGTATTTTAACTAGAAAAAAATGCATAAAGCATCGTGTTGTAAGAGTACTCTAGCTTCATGGGTCTGTCTGCCCAAAGGGGATAGGTTTATAAATGTTAGGATATTTTATTTGCTTGTGACTTTATGTGAAGAGCACTTATGTATATTGCATATACTATTTAAAAGAAAATATGTGATATTTTATTTAGACTCTTGTTTAATATGTTAATTGATAAATATTTTACATTCTTGTTATCTTTTAATTATATAATCATTTTTGGTGTTAACAATAACAATATTATTGTTGAGATCTTAACTAGGTCAAATTATCAAAGGTGGATGTATATTAAACTTAAAAAATATATCTATCCAAAGGGGACAGATTTTCAAATGCTTATCCTCATTATGTTAATCTTTATTTTCTTTGAAAAATGATATATATTAAGCCTAGAAAGTTTATCTATCCAAAGGAAATAAATTTTTAAATGCCATATATTCTCATATATTGACCTCATAATTGGAGCTCAAAAGTTCATCATATGCTTTGCCTAAAAAAGAGTTTTATGATGATGCATATGATGCTTTTATTGAAAATGACTTATTAAATTCAAAGTATTTATTTATTTATTTATTATTTATACCACTAACATGTTGTATCTGTGTATGATCTTAATTAGTCATTTATTTATTTTATACCACCTTAGAGGTCATGACTTGATTCATGATCGAAAGGTTTATGAAATTCGATGGATAGTGACTACTAAAATAGCTCATTTAATGAGATTTACAAGATCCTTTTATAAGAATTTAGAAATGATCGAATAGCATGATATGTTGTAAAGAGATACTTTATGTGGATCACTTTCTTCCTAAAAAAAGTTTTATAGTATTGGACCAAGGGTTCTCATTAAAATAATACTTATAAAGATTTTTTGGTATATATATTGTCTATATTTCTCTATTGGCTAACTACATAAGAATTATTTAGCAGTTAGTATATTTGTATTCAATACAGTTAATACTTTCATTATGATGACTTGACTGTAATAATTTATAAAATATGAAAACTAAAATTATGCTAGTACTAAGTATGATGATTTTGAATAGTATATTATGTAATGATCCTCCATCATGGATGACTTATAAGGGTACTCTATGATGCAGAACGAAAGCTCTGATACCAAAAATGATGCAGAACAAAGAACAAAGAAGCGTATGCGGAAGTAAAATTAAGATTATTTTTTTTTTTTATATATATTTCAGAAATTGGCTTCGACTCAAAGTAAAGCTAAACTACGTTGAAGGAAACTAGGTAAGGATTGAAAGCACAGTTTAGAAGAAACTAAATTATCAGAGTAGTTCAGAAGTAACGGATCGCTGGGGGTTGAGAAATTCCCAGACCTAGGGTTTCGCTCTGAACTTTCAACAGAACAGAAATAGAGAGGAGAGATGGTTTACTAACCAGACAGTGATCTTCTCAGGATTTTGGTGGAAGAACTCTCTCGAGCAGATTGTGGGATCCTCGGAGTCGGCTATCTTCGCAATGGATCCTCTAATACTGGTCTCGTGGTTTGGTCGGCTTCTTCTGGACTCAAGATCTGGGAAAGAAGAGGAACAAATGATGGAATTCAGAAACTCAAGAAAAGATTTTACCAGGTTGAAGAACTTGAAAGCCGAAGTTGCTGAAATCAGGATTCTCCTGGTGGCCGATCTGACTTCCTCTTAGAACTGCTGTAGATCTGAAGTATCTGGACTGGAGCTGGATGCTGGTGGCCGGCCTGGACTTGGAGAGGGTGGCCGTGAGAAGAGGAATAGACTAGGCTTGGTGGAAAGAGAAGGGTGATGGCGGCTAGGGTTTGGGAGTGGAGTGGCTAACCTAGGGTTTGGGGTTTTGGAGATCTCACACCTCCTCAAGGTTCCTGGGGAACCCGGATTTACTCCCTCACGGAGCTCAACACCTGGATGCAAGTGCGGAAGAGAGAAAACAAAAAGTTTGCTCACAAAAAAATTTGGCTTCATTCATCTGATTTTTTTCAAACTTACATGGGGGTTTAATTTATAGGCCATTACAAGAGAGTAGGGTTTTACATCTTCCCATGTGGGACTAAAGGAGGGATCTTCAAATTAGGATATCAATCCCTACTCATATGGCCGGCCAATTAATTCCAAAGTTGATTGAAGCTTCAAAAAGGAAAGTGGGTGGCGCCTCCTTGTCTTGCCCTCCAAGAAAATATTTTTTTTCCTTCTATGCTTGGCCTTATCTGGAAGTGTTTGGGTGCCTCTTAACCTTGCCCTCCAAGAGAAAATTTGTTGCCTTTTATATCTGGCTTTAGTTGGAATGATTAGGGCGCCTCCTAACCTTGCTTTTCAAGAGAAATCTCCTTCCTTCCATGGCTCAACCCTTTTTGGATACCTCCTTTTCTTTCTCCCCAAGTTATGGTTCCTTCTAACTTTGTTTTGAGTTTTTCTGGCAGGTAATGGGCGCCTCCTTGAATTCCTCTCCAAGAGAATTTCTTTCCTTTTATAGTTTGGTTCTTTTGGGAAGTCTTGGGCCGCCCCCTTGATTTTTGGACCCCTGGTGGATTTCTCCTCAATTGGCGCATGAAAGAGGGGAGCTGCTATCTGTGGTGTGGGGACCAAAGCCTGCTGGATGGAGATGTGGCGCCCCTAGACTCAGGCCTATGGCTGGGAGTGTGGCGCCCACTTGCTTGGCCTTGGGAGAAAATATAACACCCCAGGTTGAAACCCTAGTCCACTACTGAGTCAACATGACTCAATAAAATAAAATGCAGGTAATATAGACTCAAGCTAAAGTTGAGTTGATCCAGTCAACCCTTATTACAAGCCAAAAAATCCTAATTCTTCGGGCAAGGTTAATCAGAGATCCAGATGGAGCTCTGAAGTCTTCTTCTGAGTCTGGTGCCCGCACCAATTCTCCTAGGGTGGGAGGAACTCGACCTTGTCGAGTATGGATCAAGTTGGCTCTGGTATCTCTCCAAGAGGTCTGGGTCCAACTCTTGTAATTCTTCTCGGGAGATCCAAGAGTCATCAGAATCTGGCCTTCCTAGCCAGCGGACCATGTATCTTTGGTATCCTCGATTACGAGTAGAGATAACCTGATCATCCAGGATCTTTTCAATCTGCTCTTTCCTCACAGGCCAGTTTGTTGGTGGACACACAGGGTTGGGTTCACTCTCAAGAGCGGGATTAGGTTCAAAAGCCTCACTGGGAATCACAGCTGGCTCCCTATACTCTACTAGGTCTGTAATGTTGAAAGTGGAGCTAATGCCTAGTTCTGGAGGTAACTCGAGCACATAGGCATTAGATCCTACTCTCTTTACCACTCTAAATGGTCCAGCTCCTTTAGAATGTAACTTTCTAACGGTTCCAGGAGGAAACCGTTCAGGCCTTAACCTAATCATTACATAGTCTCCCTCAACAAAAGTTTTGACTCGCCTTTGAGAATCAGCCAACTTCTTATAAATTTCATTACTTTAAATTTATTTTGGCATGAATTTCTTTATGCAAGTCCTTTACATGCTATGCAAGTGTATCAAGAGACTTGTGTGTGTGGGCTAATAGTGAAATCAGATCAAGTGGTGTGTGAGGCTTGTATCCATGAACAATTTCAAAGGGACTCTAGCCTATAGACCTATTGATCGAAACATTATATGCAAATTTAGCCCTGGGTAAATACAAATCCCAATTCCTGGTATTCTCACTCAACCAAAATCTGAGACAATGTCCTAAACTCGACTGACGATGCATTCCTAAAGAATGGACTTTATTCAAAGGAACCCTAGGTCTAAACCTAACAAACTACGGCTCTCTAGGTTTGACCTTGGGTCGGAGGATGGCATGCAGAGCATGAAAACTTATTATGGATGCCTAGTAGGTGCCATAAGGTCTTCCAGAAGTAGGTGGCAAACCTAATAGGTTCTAAGGAGTCTTGCAACCTAGAGATCTCAGTAAAGTGTAATCCCATAGCTCTAGAAACATGAGAAGATTCAGGGAAGGGTAGGAAATAAGAATCAGAGTTTTGAGGTGGCTTATCGGAAACAAGAAACATACCTTGGTTATTCATGACGACCTTAAATTGAGGACATTGTTCTATAGGTGCACTCATCCAAACCTCATGATTTGCTCTAGGAGGGTCTACAAGTGCAAGTTCTAGGGTAGGCTGGGTGCTCCTAGAAGGTGGAAGGTTATCAGGAAGGTCTTTGGAATGTTTATCTAGAAAGTCCTCTAAGCTACTGTCTTTTTCTTGTTCTTGGACCTTTCCAATGGGCAATTCTTGTGAACCCCTTCCTTCTTCACACTTCTCTACCATATTTGACTCAGGGGTGTCTTCTTTGGATTCCTCAATGAGTACAGGGGTATTCTCACTTAAACTTTCATTGGGTGTAATTTCCTCTTCCTGAACTTCCTCAAAAGGGTCTTCTCTTAGGGTTAGCTCCTGAATTCCTTGAGTGGCAGGGGTCCCCTCAATAACCCCATTAGGTAGGAGTTGGTTAATTGAATTATCAGGAGAGATATCCTCAAATTCTTCTTCTTCATATTCATCTATCAAACTTATGTCAGGCTCATATATTTCTTCCTCAATCTCACTGAAAGGTTCTAATCTATTCTCCTTTGATTCCTCTTTAAGTACGGCTCTGGTCGGGTCAACTAATTTTGGGATGACCATGCCTAACTCCTTCTCAGTGTTATCCTTCTGGTCAAGAGGTGACACAAGTGGGAATTGACAAACAAGAGTCTGGTTCACTACGGGTGTCGGATCAATCGAAACTTGACTCAAGTTGGTAGAGGTTGGCTTTAAGTCCAAAGTACTTGATTGGTTATATCTTAAAGACCACTCATAGTCTTGGGCTTCTTGGTAGGCTCAGTCTAACTTATTGGTCTTTTCAAGGCATAGCTTCCTATAAATGTCTGTGTGTAACCCAACCCTAAACCTCGATGTGATCTGAGCTTCGGTCTCAATGGTATTGCATTTCATGTCATACCACTGGAAGTCCTCCATATATTTAGACACAGGCCTATTACCTTGTTGCAATTGGTACCATTGGTCTAAAAGTCTTTTCTCATAGGATCTACCTAGGTACCTATCTCTCAACTTACTTCTCATATCTCTCCAAGTATATATTTCCTCTTTTCTTTGATAACACTCACGCTCAATAGCATACCAATGCGACCTAGCATGTTTGGTGAACTTGGTTTTGGCCAACCTAACTTGTCCTAATTCCGATATGTTAGTGCACTCAAAATATCGATCCATTTGTTCTTCCCACTTAATATATGTCTCTTGTCTTCCATCAAAAGTGGGTGCATAAGGTTCGGTGTTCCTAACGGGTCCCTTTTCTGAGTCAACCAAGTATAGATATAGGCTCCTAGGGTTATGCTCGGGATCACGGTATAAGGTCCTCCTAGGCTCCTGGCATGGGTGAGGTTGGGGCCTATTAAATTTTGGATCAGGGGTCCAATTTTGATGTCTACATTTCTCAAGTCCCTGGGCTCGGTCTCTAAACTGGGCAAAACCCTCATTCATATCCTGACTCAATTTGGTCATACTTTCGGTAAGAGTTCTAATCATGGCCTCTAAATCAGGTTGGGTTTGACCAGGTTGGTAGGGTACTCCATTCTGGGTGGACATGATGATGCAAGCAAGCACACCAAATGAGACTCAACTGAAACGACTATGGGCTAACTAGACCTAGAGCCCAAACTAGATGCCCAATCAGAGTGGCAAGCTAGCCTGTAGTAACTCGGGACTCAGCCAGGCAGGTATAAGGGGAGTGTTAGGTCCCTAATTGCCAATCCTAGACACCAATCAGAGATTGGCCAGGTAGGCGGACCAGCACAAAAGCCCTTCGGGATAGAATCCCTGAACCACCGTTCTAGACACTGAGTACAAAGCACACACAGAGTAACTAGACAAACTGACTCAACATTAGCCTAGACCCGACTTGTTGGTGTCCCTAGCCCACTAGGGCAAATTAAGTCTAATAAATTTTAAAATTAAAGGCTTAGGGTCGAATGAGTGGGTGGTGGTTTTGGGCTAAGGAGAGGTTATCAACTCCTCCCCTTATCTTAGATGCTCAAATGCCCTTAAGATGAATTAAGAGATGAACACTCAAAAATAATTGGATTGCAGAACACAAAAACAGAGTTGCAGTAATTTAATTCTCAGAAATCCCACGGAAACCAATAAATCACAGGAAACTTATGAAAAATAGATTCAATTATACTGGTTTCAGTAAAACAAAAATCACCAAATTTGGAGTTACCTGCAGTGAGAAATAATTCCTGCAACAGGGCAATTATGGGCTGAAAATAGAGTACTTCCCCGTTTACAATTCCTGCTACGAAGTTATAACCCAACGGATCCCTACACGCCCTAGGAACACCTCGTGGAATGGGAAGAGGAGGTTTGCACCTCACTTCGTTCCTAGGATCGGACGTCCTGGGGAGTCTACTTTGAGCAGACAAAGTAAAAAGAGAGACTCAAACAAGCAATCAAAACAGAAATCCTAGACAGGGCTCTGATACCAAAATGATGCAGAACGAAAGCTCTGATACCAAAAATGATGCAGAACAATGAACAAAGAAGCGTATGCGGAAGTAAAATTAAGATTAATTTTTATATATATATATATTTCAGAAATTGGCTTCGACTCAAAGTAAAGCTAAACTACGTTGAAGGAAACTAGATAAGGATTGAAAGCACAGTTTAGAAGAAACTAAATTATCAGAGTAGTTCAGAAGTAACGGATCGCTGAGGGTTGAGAAACTCCCAGACCTAGGGTTTCGCTCTGAACTTTCAACAGAACAGAAATAGAGAGGAGAGATGGTTTACTAACCAGACAGTGATCTTCTCAGGATTTTGGTGGAAGAACTCTCTCGAGCAGATTGTGGGATCCTCGGAGTCGGCTATCTTCGCAATGGATCCTCTAATACTGGTCTCGTGGTTTGGTCGGCTTCTTCTGGACTCAAGATCTGGGAAAGAAGAGAAACAAATGATGGAATTCAGAAACTCAAGAAAAGATTTTACCAGGTTGAAGAACTTGAAAGCCGAAGTTGCTGAAATCAGGATTCTCCTGGTGGCCGATCTGACTTCCTCTTAGAACTGTTGTAGATCTGAAGTATCTGGACTGGAGCTGGATGCTGGTGGCTGGCCTGGACTTGGATGCTGGTGGCTGGCCTGGACTTGGAGAGGGTGGCCGTGAGAAGAGGAATAGACTAGGCTTGGTGGAAAGAGAAGGGTGATGGCGGCTAGGGTTTGGGAGTGGAGTGGCTAACCTAGGGTTTGGGGTTTTGGAGATCTCACACCTCCTCAAGGTTCCTGGGGAACCCGGATTTACTCCCTCACGGAGCTCAACACCTGGATGCAAGTGCGGAAGAGAGAAAACACAAAGTTTGCTCACAAAAAATTTGGCTTCATTCATCTGATTTTTTTAAACTTACATGGGGGTTTAATTTATAGGCCATTACAAGAGAGTAGGGTTTTACATCTTCCCATGTGGGACTAAAGGAGGGATCTTCAAATTAGGATATCAATCCCTACTCATATGGCCGGCCAATTAATTCCAAAGTTGATTGAAGCTTCAAAAAGGAAAGTGGGTGGCGCCTCCTTGTCTTGCCCTCCAAGAAAATATTTTTTTCCTTCTATACTTGGCCTTATCTGGAAGTGTTTGGGTGCCTCTTAACCTTGCCCTCCAAGAGAAAATTTGTTGCCTTTTATATCTGGCTTTAGTTGGAATGATTAGGGCACCTCCTAACCTTGCTTTTCAAGAGAAATCTCCTTCCTTCCATGGCTCAACCCTTTTTGGATACCTCCTTTTCTTTCTCCCCAAGTTATGGCTCCTTCTAACTTTGTTTTGAGTTTTTCTGGCAGGTAATGGGCGCCTCCTTGAATTCCTCTCCAAGAGAATTTCTTCCCTTTTATAGTTTGGTTCTTTTGGGAAGTCTTGGGCCGCCCCCTTGATTTTTGGACCCCTGGTGGATTTCTCCTCAATTGGCGCATGAAAGAGGGGAGCTGCTATCTGTGGTGTGGGGACCAAAGCCTGCTAGATGGAGATGTGGCGCCCCCTGGACTCAGGCGTATGGCTGGGAGTGTGGCTGGGAGTGTGGCGCCCACTTGCTTGGCCTTGGGAGAAAATATAACACCCCAGGTTGAAACCCTAGTCCACTACTGAGTCAACATGACTCAATAAAATAAAATGCAGGTAATATAGACTCAAGCTAAAGTTGAGTTGATCCAGTCAACCCTTATTACAAGCCAAAAAAATCCTAATTCTTCGGGCAAGGTTAATCAGAGATCCAGATGGAGCTCTGAAGTCTTCTTCTGAGTCTGGTGCCCGCACCACTCTATAATAAAGCTATCTATAAAAATGATAGAGAAAACATTTTGCCTGTGAAATAATAATAATAATAATAATAATAATAATTTCATTCTTGGTGTTTTTGAGAATTGTGTCCCAAAGCCAATCATTTAGGCTGTAGATGGTTGTGCAACTCATGTATATGTATGAATTATTGAATTGAATAAAATATTTATTCTGGTTGTTCATCACATGTCATCTTCCTAATTGAACTCTTGTGTGATGATGTCCTTTGAGCTACCTTGTATGCAATGTAGAGAAAATGACCATGTAGTTCATAAATTGGTTCGTGATCAAAGGATATGCTATTTCAAGATGATGGTTGTTACAGCCGTGACAGTGACGTGGCCAGGCTCAGGTACCGCCAAATGCGATCGAGCCACGTGGAGGCTTCTTCGGCCGAGTCAGCGCCACGTCTTTAAGACCAGGTTCGACAAGACTACAGCACCCGACAATTCTCTAAGGCAAGCTGCCCCCGCCGAGGTCGAGCTCGGATCGGAGCTCCTCTACCAACTCGATGGCGCGCAAGCCCGGAGAGATCCGCCCAAGTGAGGTCGGCCAAAGCCAGGAGACCTCCTGCCACCTCGCCAGGTGTCCACCCAGGAGGGGTCCGCTTGGGCCGAGGTCGGCCGACCCTTCGTCCTTCGCCAGGTGGCCCCCCGGAGACGGGCCCACCTCGGCCGAGTCCAGGCGCCCTCCTGCCACCTCGCCAGGTGTCCGCCCAGGAGGGGCCCACCTAGGCCGAGGTCGGCTGTTCCTTTGCCCCTTTGCCAGGTGGCCTCCCAGAGACGGGCCCACCTCGGCTGAGGCCAGGCGACCTCCTGCCACCTCGTCAGGTGTCCGCCCAGGAGGGGCCCACCTAGGCCGAGGTCGGCTGTTCCTTCGCCCCTTTACCAGGTGGCCTCCCGGAGATGGGCCCATCTCGGCTGAGGCCAGGCGACCTCCTGCCACCTCGCCAGGTGTCCACCCAGGAGGGGTCCACCTAGGTCGAGGTCGGCTGGTCCTTCGCTCTTCGTCAGGTGGCCCCCGGAGACGGGTCCACCTCGGCCGAGGTCAGGCCGCCCGTACGGAGAAGATCTCAAGGAAGAGTCGCGGGCCGCGAGGCCATCCCTCGGGCCGTATGAATCCCAGACGGCGCCCCGTACGGAGGGCGGCGGCACACGGAACATCACTTGCATCGGCCCGACAAGCTCCACAGCCGAGGGGCGCGATTCTGACAGAACAGGCCCTATAGATGGATGGCGCCCACACTTGGGAGAGCGCTCTCGCTGGGCCCGAGGCCTGACCGGCCTCCTTGTCAGCGCCGCCCTCTCTTTTTCTCTTCTGCCTTTGCCTTTTCCCTGCTGGGCTCCGCGGACGAGGTCGGAAAGCCGCTTGGCCCCCCTTCACCGAAAAGGGAAAAGAGAAGAAGACAGGGGAGGGGAGTCTCCTAGGGGGAAAAGACAAGCGCACGATGAAAGGAGATAAAGAGGGAGGAATCTGGGAACAACGGAGGTAAGCAAACAAGCCTGGGGACGAAGGGGAAGCAACGGCAAAAGGCCTCGCTCCGGAGAGTGAAAACCAGAGATCCCAAGAGGGAATCACTGGGCGTGAGCTCGGCAAGGAGGCCCAGCCGAGATTCTGGTCCCCATAGCGTCTCTCTCTCACTAGTAAACTCTCTAAGTCTGGAACCCTTTCGGGGGTCCGTCTGGAGAGTCTGTTCCTTCTCGTTGTCTACTGACTTGACCGTCGGAGCTCCCTCGCCGGGATCCCCGGCCAGGGTCCTCTAACCCCTTTTTTTCGCAGGTTCGCCGCAGGAAGGGAGGCTCCCTCGCCAGGCGGTCAGGAGGGATCGGCGGATCCGTGGCACGGGCGCGGCGGCGAGAGCGGCAACAGATTGGCACACCAGGTAGGGGGGCAGGACACCAAACCCGAGCGGGGGCCAGCTTTCTGCAGGTGTCGCGCTCTCTGACGATGGTGGTCACTCGTGGCCGCGAGGCGTCCACCAGCCGCGTGGGGGAGGTTCACTCCCCTCCGGGGGCTCTCAGCCCGGAGAGGGAGCTTCCGGCTCCCCCTCCTCTTGCACAGCAGCCTACCCCAATGGACGGAACCCTTGCGGCCGTCATCCAGCAGCTGCAGACCTTGACCTCAGCGGTCCGGCAGCTTCAGCACCAGCAACGCTCCCTGGCCACCCAGCCGCAGCCAGGGACCCCCGTGGCCCGAGCCACGGGGCAGCGTGGGAGCCTGCGCTCCATCCAGGGCAGGCCATCCCATCCGAGGGCCGCCTCCAACCCCCGGGGGAGTCACCAAGCTCCCGCAAAGAGAAACTACTCCGGTTCGGAGGATCACGAGAGCCGATCCCCAGCCGACGGGGCCGAAACGGTGCATCGCAGCAAGCGACGCTGAGGCCAGACCTCGCACCGAGACCGATCGGCACCCCCTTCACCCGTAGTCTCGGTGGAAGACTCCACCGACGAAGCCATCAGGCGCTAGGCCGAGAGGCGCCTGGAGGAGCATGAGCGCAAGCTGGCGGAGTTCGCCCGCCGATTCGCCGACCTGCAGAACTCGTCGGCAGACCCGGCGAGCTACGACTCTCGTCCCCCTTTCTCTGAAGAAATCCAGGCGGAACCGATCCCGAAACGGTTCCGCATGCCGCAGGTGGATCCCTACGACGGGACCACCGACCCCCTGGACCATTTGGAGAGCTACAAAGCTCTCATGAGGGTCCAGGGGGCCACTGACGCTCTTCTGTGCATCGCCTTCCCAGCAACCCTCCGGAAGGCCGCTCGAGTCTGGTTCACCCGCCTCGAGCCTGGATCCATTTGCACCTTCCACCAGCTGGAAGGAAAGTTTGTGGCGCACTTCGATGCCTGTCGAAAGGTGCCAAGAGAGGTAGACAGCCTCTTTTCTATCCGCCAACAGGACCAGGAGCTGCTCCGGGACTACATCACCCGGTTCAAGACCGCAGCTCTGGAGATCTACAGCTTGGACGAGCCCGTCGCCATGCTGGCTTTGAAGCGCGGGCTCATGACGTCCCGCCTGACCTACTCCCTGGACAAGAAGCCGCCTAGGACGTACTCCGAGCTCCTCCTCCGCGCCCATAAGTACATCCGAGCGGAGGAGGCTGACCGCACCCGTCGAGAGTTAGACGGGAAGACTCCGAAGAAGCCGCTCCCGAGGGACGCCCCGGGAGCTCGGATGCCCGGGCCGTCTGCCGACCCTCGCCCGAATCCGAGGCCGAGGGGCGAGGCCGCTCCCGAGCGGAGATACACCCCTCTCCTCGCACCTCGGGCGAAGATCCTCAAGGAAATCGAGGGCGAGCGCTACCTCCGCCGACCTCCTCCTCAGAACCCGAGAGCCGTCCGAGACAAATCGAAGTACTGCCAGTTCCACCGCGAGCACGGGCACGACACAGAGGAGTGTCGCCACCTGAAGCGGGAGATCGAGGAGCTGATTAGGAGGGGTTACCTCAGGAAGTTCGTCAAGAACGAGGCCCCCTCCGAAGGGCAGCCGCTCGCGGCCTTACCGCCCATCCCTGCGATCGACAACCGCCCAACGGAGAAGCCCGTGGGCATGATCTCACGCGGGTCCGGTCGAGCGACGAAGAGAACCCGGGAAGTCGAGAACCCGGAGGATGTAATCCCTCCCCGGGGGGGGAGGGAAATGACAATGTAAACAACGATGCCGTGGTGGTCGAGATGACCATCGCGAAGCATCCTGTACATCGAATCATGATTGATAGTGGAAGCTCGGCCGACATACTTTTTTACGACGCTTTCTCCCGCATGAACTTGTCCCACGATCAGCTGAAACCGGTGCACACCCCCCTGGTAGGTTTCACAGGGGACTCCGTGGGGGTCGAGGGGGAGATCACTCTCCCGGTCACCGCCGGATCGCCACCCCGGCAGGCGACCGTCCTAATAACATTTACCGTCGTCAGGCTCCCCTCGCCTTACAACGCCATCCTCGGACGTCCCGGGCTCAACCAACTGGACGCCACCATCTCCACGAGAAGGCTGTTGGTACAGTTCCCCACGCCTTCCGGGCTCGGGGAGATGAAGGGGACGACCCAACCAGTCCCGCTCTGCCTTCAGACGGTCCCGGGTGCCAGGAGCCCGGAGCTCGCCCAT
This sequence comes from Areca catechu, assembly GCA_021397845.1. Classification (NCBI taxonomy): domain Eukaryota; kingdom Viridiplantae; phylum Streptophyta; class Magnoliopsida; order Arecales; family Arecaceae; genus Areca; species Areca catechu. Next base: position 189,337,796 of record CM038051.1, read on the forward strand.
GATATCGACGACCTCGATCTGAGGAGAAGGAACCCAGGGGAGGGCCCGTGGAGCGCCTGCTGACTTTTCCCCTCGGTCCGGATCCCCTGAAGACGATGTAAGTCGGGGCCCAGCTCCTTGAGGAAGAACGAACCCGCCTGCTGGAGTTCCTCCGTGCCAACGCTGACGTGTTCGCCTGGTCAGCAGCTGACATGCCGGGCATTCCGCCCGAGGTCATCATGCACAGGCTAAACGTGGACCCAGGTTGCCGCCCGGTCCGCCAGAAGAAGAGAAGCTTCGCCATGGAGAGGCAGAAGGCGATCAATGAGGAAGTGGAGAAGCTCCTCGCCGCCGATTTTGTGCGGGAGGTACAGTACCCCAGCTGGCTGGCAAACGTGGTCATTGTAAGAAAGAGTAGTGGTAAGTGGAGGATTTGTGTGGATTACACCGACCTCAACCGAGCTTGCCCAAAGGACAGCTTCCCTCTTCCAAAGATCGACCAACTGGTCGACACCACCTCGGGGCATCGCCTCCTATCGTTCATGGACGCCTTCTCCGGATACAACCAGATCCGAATGAGCCCGGAGGACGAAGAGCACACCGCCTTCATAACTGACCGTGGAACTTTTTGCTACAGGATGATGCCATTTGGCCTCAAGAACGCGGGGGCAACGTACCAGCGCCTGGTCAATAGAATCTTCAAGGACCAGATTGGCCGCAACATGCAGGTGTACGTGGACGACATGCTGGTAATGAGCAAACCCGAGTCGGATCACGTGGCTGACTTGGCGGAGACCTTCGGCAACCTCCGACGCCATCAGATGAAGCTGAACCCGGCAAAGTGCACCTTTGGCATCTCCGCTGGGAAATTCCTAGGATTTATGGTGACCCAAAGAGGAATCGAGGCCAACCCGGAGAAGGTCCAGGCCATCCTAGATATGGAGCAGCCAGCCTCCAAGAAGCAAGTGCAGCAACTAACCGGCCGAGTTGCGGCCCTCAGCCGTTTTATCTCCAGGTCGGCGGACCGCTGCCGTCCCTTCTTCAAGGTACTGAGGAAGATGAATGACTTTGCTTGGACCGAGGAATGCCAGCAGGCCTTCGAGGAGCTGAAGAAGACCCTCGCATCGCCACCATTGCTGTCCAGGCCCGAGGAGGGAGAGGAGCTTATCCTCTATCTAGCGGTCACCCCGGAAGCCGTCAGCTCAGTCTTGGTTCGAACCGACGGCCAGGGAGCCCAGCGGCCGGTGTACTATACCAGCAAACTTCTCCGTGACGCGGAGCTCAGGTATTCTCGGCCCAGAAACTCGTTTTTGCGCTAATAGTGTCTGCCCAGCATTTCAGGCCTTATTTCCAAGCGCACCCCATCGCTGTCCTGACGGATCAACCGCTGAAAGCAGTGCTCAGCCGACCCGATACCTCGGGACGATTGGCAAAGTGGGCACTGAAGCTCAGCGAGTTCGACATTACGTACAGGCCGAGGTCGGCCATGAAGGCACAGGTGCTGGCCGACTTCTTGGTCGAATGTGCAGGCTTGGGCAAGGAGCCCGAGGAGGCCCCTCAGGCCGGTCGATGGAGATAGGCACCGACGAGCCCAGAGAAGACGCCTGGATCCTCCATGTAGACGGAGCCTCAAACTCCGGCGGGAGCGGGGCTGGGCTCATCCTTGCCAACAGCAACGGGGTCATCACCGAATGCGCACTCCGTTTCCAATTTCCCGTGACAAATAACCAGGCGGAGTACGAGGCGCTTCTTGCCGGACTGAGAGTCTCCCGCGAGCTGGGCGTAACCAACCTCAAGGCTTTCACTGATTCCCAGCTCGTGGCGGGGCAGGTGTCCGGGGAGTACGTCGCACACGACCCCCAAATGGCGAGATACTTGGAGCTCGTCAAAGAGGGCGCGTCCAGATTCCGACGCTTCAACATCTTCCATATCCCCCGCGGGGAGAACGCCCGCGCGGATGCTCTCTCCTGACTGGCGACCCTACCGGACGCGATGCTGGGACGCGCATATGTGGAGCGCCTTGAGGTCCCAAGCCTCGAAGCACCGGTGAAGGTCCACCAGGTCGGCCATGAACCCAGCTGGATAGACAAGTACGCCGCATACATCACCAATGGCACCCTGCCGGAGGACCGCGAGGCGGCTCGCCTCATCAGGAAGAAGGCCGTGCGGTTCATCCTGATGGACGGGCAGTTGTATCGAAGATCCTACTCCTACCCCCTCCTCAAGTGCGTAGGGCCCATGGAAGCCAAGCTTATGCTCCAGGAGATCCACGAAGGCATCTGCGGGAACCACGTGGGGGGCAGGGCATTGGCATATAAGGCCCTCCGTCAGGGCTACTTTTGGGAGACGATGAAGGAAGATGCCGCCGACTTCGTGAAGAAATGCGACCGGTGCCAGCGTCATGCCACGGTGCAACGACAGCCCTCCAACCCAATCTCCCAGCTCTCAGCCCCCTGGCCGTTCGCCCAATGGGGGATGGACCTCCTGGGCCCATTCCCGCCGGCGTCTGGCCAGCGGAAGTTCTTGATAGTGGCCATCGACTACTTCACGAAGTGGGTCGAGGTCGAACCCTTGGCAAGGATCACCGAAGCGAACGTCGCCAAGTTCTTTTGGAAGTCCATCGTCTGCCGTTTCGGCCTCCCCCACACCGTGGTCACCGACAACGGGCGCCAGTTCGACTGCCGGGAGTTCGAAGAATTCTGCAGCGACCTCGACATCAAGCATCGCTTCACCTCGGTGGCGCATCCTCAGACCAATGGGGAGGCCGAAGTCACGAACAGGACCATCCTTCAGGGCCTCCGCACGCGGCTGGACCAGGCCAAGGGTAGGTGGGCCGACGAGCTCCCCAGCGTCCTCTGGGCATACCACACCACCCCGAGGATGGCTACCAACGAAATCCCGTTCAACCTCATCTTCGGAGCCGAGGCAGTTATCCCGATCGAGCTCAGCCTACCCACACTGCGTGTGGAGCAATACGATGAGACAGAAAACCCGGCCAGGATGATGCTCAACCTTGACCTTCTCGAGGAAACGAGGGACAAAGCCCGAATTCGAATGGCGGCGTATAGGCAATGCGTGGCCAGGTATTACAACTCCCGAGTGCGGCCGAAGGTTTTCCATCCCGGAGACTTGGTCCTCCAGCACGCTGAAGCTTCCCAGCCTCGGGAATGCGGCAAGCTCTCGTCCAACTGGGAAGGCCCATATCAGGTGGCAGAGGCCCTCCCTCATGGCGCATATTACTTGGAGGAATTGGGGGGTACCAGATTCCCCCGGACGTGGAACGCTTCGAACCTAAGGATGTACTACCAGTAATGTAAGGTTCCTAGCTCCTGTAATAAAGTTCCCCCACTTCAAACACTCCCTTCGCACTTCGACGAGAAAGCCCGGAGAACAGCTCAGTAAACCGTGCAAGGCTTGAGAAAGCCTGCGGCATCGAGCTCAGTCCGGAGATCCTGGGCTTCGGCCTGGAAGGTGGCGCGGAACCCAGTTCGCCCACGCAAGCCCGGAGAACAGCTCAGTAAACCGCGCAAGGCTTGAGAAAGCCTGCGACATCGAGCTCAGTCCGGAGATCCTGGGCTTCGACCTGGAAGGTGGCGCGGAACCCAGTTCGCCCATGTAAGCCGGAGAACAGCTCAGTAAACCATGCAAGGCTTGAGAAAGCCTGCGGCATCGAGCTCAGTCCGGAGATCCTGGGCTTCGACCTGGAAGGTGGCGCGGAACCCAGTTCGCCCACGCAAGCCCGGAGAACAGCTCAGTAAACCGCGCAAGGCTTGAGAAAGCCTGCGGCATCGAGCTTAGTCCGGAGATCCTGGGCTTCGGCCTGGAAGGTGGCGCGGAACCCAGTTCGCCCATGCAAGCCCGGAGAACAGCTCAGTAAACCGCGCAAGGCTTGAGAAAGCCTGCGGCATCGAGCTCAGTCCGAAGATCCTGGGCTTCGGCCTGGAAGGCGGCGCAGAACCCAGTTCGCCCACACAAGCCCGGAGAACAGCTCAGTAAACCGCGCAAGGCTTGAGAAAGCCTGTGGCATCGAGCTCAGTCCGGAGATCCTGGGCTTCGACCTGGAAGGTGGCGCAGAACCCAGTTCGCCCACACAAGTCCGGGGAACAGCTCAGCAAGCCGCGCAAGGCTTGAGAAAGCCTGCGGCATCGAGCTTAGTCCGGAGATCCTGGGCTTCGGCCTGGAAGACGGTGCAGAAGCCGCGTCGCCTGCGCAAGTATGAAGGCGGTCCCAAAGACGGGCCCGCTTAAGGCCTGCTCTGCCGCCACGTGACCCGGGAGGCCCCAACCTTCATTTGAGCAATGGAGGGACCAGGCCTGCAACTGTTTCAAGCATTACATGCCAACATCTCAAAAAGAAAGGAAGAGAAAGGTGAGATGGGATGAAGGAACTCAAGGTTTTGATAAACTGAACTATCATTGATACGAGTAGCCAGTACAAGCTGGGAGTCCCGACAGGCCGGGAGTCCCCAAAAGAAAAAGCAGAAGAAAAGAAGAAAAGACAACCGGGAGAAGGCGCTGGGTTCACTGTGGTGCAGGGTCGGAGCCCTCTGCCGGGGGCGCGGGTGTTGCGTCCTCGACTTCTACGACGGCCGGCTCTTGAGGCTGCTCCGGAGCCGCAGCTTCACTAGTCGATGGCGCCGCAGGAGTTGCTTCGGCCGTGCCGGAGGCCCTGCTCTCGCCTCCTGGCCTCCTGCCTCCGATCACCACCCCGCTAAGATCCAGCTCGGGGAAGAGGGCCCCCACCTTCTCCCGGCACATCCGGAACCCCTTCAGGAAGGAGTCCACGGTGGCCTCCCGGACCTCCGACGTGTACTCGTCGGAAGCCCGGGATTTCGGGACGGCCTCCTGCGCCTCCCGCTTTGCGGCCTCCAGGAGTCCGTTGATGTACGCACTCCTGTCCCTCGCCGCGCTCGCGTCTCGCCGGGCCTCCTCCAACTGGCGCTCCAGCCACTGGGAGTGGGCCTGCAGGCGAGCCCTCTCCGCCACGTCCTCCTCCGTGCGGTGTTGGTGGGCGGCCCGCTCCTCCGACAAGGAAGCCTCCAGCTCCTTGTTCCGCCCCTCAGAACGCGCCAGGTCGGACTGGAGGGCCTGTTTATTGGCTCGCAGCTCGACCCCCTTCTCCATGAGGTCTTTGACGTCGGCCGCGAGCTTGCCGAGCTTCTTCTCCTTCTCGGCGTCCCTCTGTGCGTTCCCTACGAGGAAGTTCCTCAGTAGGAGAACGTCGTTCCCGATCTGCGCCAGCAAGAGCAAATCAAGTCAGGATAAAAGGAGTTAGGTCTTGAAAGAAAAGGAAGGAAGGAGCTCGAGCTTACCGTGAAAAGCTGCGGGAGGATCCCGAGCAGGGCGTCTGCATAGTCCCGGCCACCCCGAGCTCGGCGGTCCCGGGCGGTGGAGGCGTACTCCATGATCTTCTCCGCGAGCCCTTTGTCGCAGATGACCGAGTCCCGGTGGGTGATCACCAGTGCCGGAGGTGTCCGGCCGGCTCCTGCGCTGGCCGCCCCCTCAGCTGTTTCCGCGGTCGACGGGCGGCGGTGGCCACCGGCTGCACTGTCGAAGCAGCGGCGACGACGGGACCGGCGCCGGATGGAGCTACAGGCGGTGGAGCCCTCTCAGCAGCGGCGCCGCCAGGTCGCGCGGCTGAGGCATCATCGGCCCCGCCCTGGGGCGGCCTGGGCAGGGGAACGACAGCAATCGGGCTGGGTGCGGTCGCCGCCGCAACCTCCCGGCTCGCCTCAGTACGAGCCCTCTTCGCCGCGGGCTCGTCCACCTCGACGACATCTCGCTGGGCTGCACCCTCCAGGAGGTTCTCCAGCGAAAACTTCATCCCTGCAACACAAAGGAACAGAAAGTCAGCCGGCTCGGTCATGAAGAAAAGGGGGGGCAGAAGTCAAGGTGGGGCCGAATCTCACCAGTCTCGCGGATGGGACTGATCCCGGCCTCAAAAAGGTTCTGCTCCGAAAGCAGAACGTCGAGTGCCGGGACCACGTCGCTCAGGAGCTGGGAGTAGGACTCCTAGTCCGCCGACTCGACCCGAGAATTCCGGTTCGGGGTCCGGTCTGGTTCACTCCAGGCCCAGTCGACATCTTCGACTGAGGCGAAGAAAAACTGGCTCTTCCAGCCCTTCACCGAGGAAGGGATGTCGAATCGGAGACACCTGGGCCGGGGCGAGATATACCACCAGCCGTCATCGGTGGAGCACTTCTTCAGGGTGAACAAGGCCCTGAAGAGGGAGAAATGGGCAACGAACCTGGAAGTGACAGAAGACAATGAAAGAGAAGATGACCCGGATGGCGTTGGGAGCCAACTGAGCCGGGACAAGCCGGAAATGGCTGAGGAAAGAAAGAAAGAAGGGATGCAGAGGAAACCGAAGACCCCCAAGGAGGAAGTCTTCGTAGAAGGCTATGCGGCCGGGGCCACTCATGGTGACGCGCTCCCCGGACCGCGGAACAAACAAGCGAATAGACCCCGGGATGCCGTAAGCATCCCGGAGCAGAGAAAGATCGCCTTCGGTCATGGTGGAGGCATGACCGGAGGGACCGGCGGGAAGAGAAGGAGGTGCAGGAAGAGCAGGAAGAGCCGGAAGAGAGCGAAGGGGGACGGCAGGAGCAACCGGAGGAGGCCGGATCCCCTAGGGATGCCAATGGTGACACCCCCGGGTTGCAGACACGGCGAATCTCCTCCGGGATTGTCTCCTCATCTGAGGAGGAAGAAGATGGAGTCCTCGGCCGGGATGGACCGGCCTCGTCCAGGTTGGAAGAGACATGGCGACGGCGCGCCATGGAAAAGAGAAGAACGGAGGATCAAAGAAAAAAGAAAAAGGAAGGGAAGGAGGGGAGCCGGAGAAGACGAGGGCACTCACCGAAAATATGCCAGACGAGTGCGAGACAACAGGAGTTAGTCTGCAGCAAATCGCCCACGAAGCAAGGGGAAAGGCCTCGTTCTGGAAAGTCCCCTCCCTTTCAAACTCAGCCGACAGCGGCCGTACCCGTCATTCCGCCTCAGGCCACTGGATGATCGCCACGTGGGCGCACGCCCGACACCGATGCCTCGTTAGCAGAGTAACGGCCTCTGCCTCGAAGCGACGCATTAATTACGGGCAAGTGGGCGACGCGTGGCGGCTCTCCATAGGTTTTCAGTCGCATCGAGCCACGGCGACGAGAATCGTGGCAATTATGATGCAAGATCTTCGCCTCCCCACGTCATGTCCGCATTTAATCCCGACGTTCCGTTCTACGACGCACCGACGGAACGGCGGGCTGGGGGGCAACTGTTACAGCCGTGACAGTGACGTGGCCAGGCTCAGGTACCGCCAAATGCGATCGAGCCACGTGGAGGCTTCTTCGGACGAGTCAGCGCCACGTCTTCAAGACCAGGTTCAATAAGACTACAGCGCCCGACAATTCTCTAAGGCAAGCTGCCCCCGCCGAGGTCGAGCTCGGATCGGAGCTCCTCTACCAACTCGATGGCGCGCAAGCCCGGAGAGATCCGCCCAAGTGAGGTCGGCCAAAGCCAGGAGACCTCCTGCCACCTCGCCAGGTGTCCACCCAGGAGGGGTCCGCTTGGGCCGAGGTCGGCCGACCCTTCGTCCTTCGCCAGGTGGGCCCCCGGAGACGGGCCCACCTCGGCCGAGTCCAGGCGCCTCCTGCCACCTCGCCAGGTGTCCGCCCAGGAGGGGCCCACCTAGGCCGAGGTCGGCTGTTCCTTCGCCCCTTTGCCAGGTGGCCTCCCAGAGATGGGCCTACCTCGGCTGAGGCCAGGCGACCTCCTGCCACCTTGCCAGGTGTCTGCCCAGGAGGGGCCCATCTAGGCCGAGGTCGGCTGTTCCTTCGCCCCTTTGCCAGGTGGCCTCCCGAAGACGGGCCCATCTCGGCTGAGTCCAGGCGACCTCCTGCCACCTCGCCAGGTGTCCACCCAGGAGGGGTCCACCTAGGCCGAGGTCGGCTGGTCCTTCGCTCTTCGCCAGGTGGCCCCCGGAGACGGGTCCACCTCGGCCGAGGTCAGGCCGCTCGTACGGAGAAGATCTCAAGGAAGAGTCGCGGGCCCCGAGGCCATCCCTCGGGCCGTATGAATCCCAGACGGCGCCCCGTACGGAGGGTGGCGGCACGCGGAACATCACTTGCATCGGCCCGACAAGCTCCACAGTCGAGGGGCGCGATTCTGACAGAACAGGCCCTATAGATGGATGGCGCCCACGCTTGGGAGAGCGCTCTCGCTGGGCCCGAGGCCAGACCGGCCGCCTTGTCAGCACCGCCCTCTCTTTTTCTCTTCTGCCTTTGCCTTTTCCCTGCTGGGCTCGGCGGACGAGGTCGGAAAGCCGCCTGGCCCCCTTCACCGAAAAGGGAAAAGAGAAGAAGACAGGGGAGGGGAGTCTCCTAGGGAGAAAAGACAAGCGCACGATGAAAGGAGATAAAGAGGGAGGAATCTGGGAACAACGGAGGTAAGCAAACAAGCCTGGGGACGAAGGGGAAGCAACGGCAAAAGGCCTCGCTCCGGAGAGAGAAAACTAGAGATCCCGAGAGGGAATCACTGGGCGTGAGCTCGGCAAGGAGGCCCAGCCGAGATTCTGGTCCCCAGAGCATCTCTCTCTCACTAGTAAACTCTCTAAGTCTGGAACCCTTTCGGGGGTCCATCTGGAGAGTCTGTTCCTTCTCGTCGTCTACTGACTTGACCGTCGGAGCTCCCTCGCCGGGATCCCCGGCCAGGGTCCTCTAACCCCTTTTTTTCGCAGGTTCGCCGCAGGAAGGGAGGCTCCCTCGCAAGGCGGTCAGGAGGGATCGGCGGATCCGTGGCACGGGCACGGCGGCGAGAGCGAGAGCGGCAACAATGGTATATCGAGAGTAAGTCATTGATGTCATATATGTTGGTTGTCCTCTTAACCAAGTAGCATGGAGATGCTGGTATATCATCAAGGTATTGTGTTTGACACTTCACTGAACATGACTCTCATGCAAGATACTCTTTCTGCTGAAGAGAAGTCTTGCATTAGAATTTAACATAATTATTCCTCTGACTTGAGATCACTATGGCAGCTTGCAAGCAACTCACTGTGCATAGGTGCCGGACTACCCGGGTTTCTAATTTGGTGATTGAAGGTTACTGGGTATAGTCAAGTACGTATGTAGTAGTAGTAAGATCGAGAAATGATGACCTCTCCAAATGATTTGGATTGAATGCTTAATATGCCTCAATTGAGAAAGACCTTGGCCAAAACATTCCTTGTAAGGAGTTACAGGGATTCTTTGTTTAAGACATATTGAGATGGATTGATTGGAGTTGGGCAGTTTAACCCTATGCCATCCAGAGTATTAGGAGGTTCAAAGAATAAGTTCAGTGCTATTTCATATTCGATAGGTTCATATTGCTCTGCAATTTTCAACCTATTCGGATGCCGGGTGTCATTGTTAGATGGCGACTTTGGCTGGTACGGGAAATGTTCCCGTACTACGGTTTAGTATTTGAACTTGAAGGGTCACACACATTAAGGGTTTAAGTAACTAATCAACAAATCAATTTGGACCTAATTGTAAGTGTTACAATAAAAATTTGACCTAATTAATTATGAATTAATTGTTAACTAAATTAAAAGGGAGAACTTTTTTTATCCTCTTTAAATGCCTTCATATACTTAGTCTTGTGCCATTAATAGGGAGGTGGGCTATATAAGGAGGGAGGGGGTGGCCGGCCAAGCATGAAAGAATGCATGAATGAGTAAAGAAAAGGAGAGAGGGAATGAAAGATTTTCTACTTGGGTGTGTGAGGGTGTTTAGGCATTTTGCTACCAAAGGTTCCCTCTCCCTTCCATTCATTCTTACTTCTTCTCTTAGTTATTCTTCTAAGTGTTGAGAGTTATTTAGATAAGAGTAAGAAGAGGAAAGGAGGTCCTAAATCTTGCAAAGGCTAGTTTGCAAGATAGAAGCCAGAAGCCGATCCAGTTGTCGATCGGCATAGGTTTTTAAAGCAAGCCCGATTTGCTAAAAAAGGAGAGGGCTGCAAGGATCTAGCAGTCCAGTGCCCTCTACGACTCTGCTACGACAAGTCCTGTATGGATACCAGCAAAGGCAGGGTGCTTGCACGGCTACAATTGATCTCCAGTCCAAAAGGATCAGCACGGATTTTAGAGCAGGCCAGGATAGCGATCAGAGCCATTTTCTTCATAGGTCGGTGCCATCCCTATAATCGCAACTGAGTGGCGGCCAATTCTGCAACTTCTGGTTCTTCTTGGTGAACGTCACCAAGGTACGTGCTCATTCTATGTATGACACAGTTATCATTGCTGCATCATTGTATGATTCCATTTTTCATATAATATTGCATGATTTCATATTTACATTACTCCAGATACATCTAGATCCTGGTAGGGGCATGTGTTAATTAGATTAACATCTATAGATAAAATGGTTTTATCACTTTCTACTGCTGCATAACTTTAGAAAAGTTTTAAAATGCATATATCGCACATAGGAATAGTTCTTTATAGGTGTTATATCTAAGAATGGTGATGTGATATATAATTTTTGATCTTATTTGTAAAAGGTATATAGAGTTTGATAAAAGAGATGTTGGTTAGCTGATGAATAGATAAATCAATATGAGGTATAATGGCATGATGGTGTTAGGACTTATATTATGAAATTAGAGAATAATGCGTCTAAACTTAGTATTTTAATATCTCTATCTCTAATAGATTGCCTATTCATCATGCTTTCTTGTTGTGTAATTTAGTCATCTTAAAGCCATATAAGTGGGATAATTAATGATTTTAATTAATAAAATTTTATACTATTTTATTAAAATTTTGATACTTTTAAAAAATAATAAGAATATTGATATGATATATCAATCACATCCTAGGATCCCATACATAATAATAAATAGTATCATTAAATATTTGTATAAGTATGAGATAATTGTTTAATATACCATACCTAAAACTCCTAAGCAAAATAATGTGACTAAGAGGCCAAATTACACTTTGAAGGGTATGGTTTGAAGTGTGATGAGTGGGAGCAATTTATCATGATATCTTTATTATAAGATACCAAAAACTATGATTTATATTTTAAATAAAATTTTGGTAAAATAGTTACACAAGATACCTTTTGAGTTGAAAGTTAGTAGGAAGCTCAATACTATTCAATTTTATATTTGGAACCGTCTTGCAACACTTAATCATTAAATTCTATTAGTAAATAAATTTTAGATTTAAAATAATATATTATTTAAATAGTTATCTAGATAATTCTAAATAAATATAGATTCTACTATCCTAACAGGGATATAAAGAATATTGAATCAAATCATGTGATATTTATAGATTTCGATTTGAATGATATTGGATGCTCTTATATTAGAAATATGATATTTTAAAAAAATAAGTTATTGCTCTTTTTTTTTTGTTTATGAATGTTGCGATCCCGCCGCCGCGCCCATGCCACGGATCCGCCGATCCTACCAGACCACCTAGCTCCTGGAGCCTCCTGGCTGGAGGGAACCTGCAAGAGAGGGTCAGAAGACCTGGCCAAGGATCCGGCGAGGGAGCTCCGACGGTCAAGTTAATAGACGGCGAGAAGGAACAGATTCTCCAAGACGGGCCCCGAAGGAGTCCCAGACTCAGAGAATTTACTAGCAAGAAAGGTGCTGCAGGGATCAGAAACCCGGCCTTGGCTCCTTACCGAGCTCATGCCAAGCGATCCTCTCTCGGGACCCTGGATCTTACTCTCGGAGTGGGGCTTTTGGCCACTGTTTCTTACTCGTCCCAGCTTACCTGGTCGCCTCCACTTCCTTCCTTTTATCTCCTCCCACTGCTCGCATGTCTTCTCTCGTGGGAGGCTCCCCCTTCCATCCTTTTCTCTTTCCCCTTTTGGTTTTGAGGGCCAGGCAGCTTTCCGACCTCGTTCGCCGAGCCAGCGGGGAAAGGGTAAAGACAAAAGAAGGGGGGGGGTGGCGCCGCAGGGCGGCCGGTCAGGCCTCGGGCCCAGTGAGGGCGCTCTCCTTCCTAAGTGCCGGTGCTGCTCGTTTACGGGCCCTATTTGTCAGAACCGTGCCTCTCGACCGCAGGACTTGTCGGGCCGACGTAAGTGGTGTTTCGCGTGCCGCCGCAATCTGTACGGGATGCCGTCTGTGATGCGCATGGCTCGAGGGCCAACCTCGGAACCTGCGCCTCTTTCTTTGGGATCTTCTCTATAGGGCGGCCTGACCTCGGCCGAGGTGGACCCCTCCCGGGTGGACACCTGGCGAGCTGGCAGGAGGGCGCCCGCATCGACGAGGTGGACCCGTCTCCGGGGGCCACCTGGCGAAGGAGCGAAGGAGCAGCCGACCTCGGCCGAGGTGGACCCCTCCTGGGTGGACACCTGGCGAGGTGGCAGGAGGGCAACCGGCTTCGGCCGAGGTGGACCCGTCTCCGGGGGCCACCTGGCGAAGGAGCAAAGGAGCAGCCGACCTCGGCCGAGGTGGACTTCTCCTGGGTGGACACTTGGCGAGGTGGCAGGAGGGCGATCGGCTTGGCCGAGGTGGACCCGTCTCGGGGGCCACCTGGCGAAGGAGCGAAGGAGCAGCCGACCTCGGCCGAGGTGGACCCCTCCTGGTGGACACCTGCGAGGCGGCTGGAGGAGCCCTGTACCAAACTCGACTTCGGCGAGGGCGGTAACGCCTCAGGATCTCACCTGGCGAGGTAGCCTGGGGGGGTGCAAGGGCCGAGCTCGACCTCGGTAGCGCGGAAGCCGAGGCTGACTCGGCCGAAGAAACTCCACGTGGATCGATCATACCTGACGGAATCTGAGATCGCCACGTCATCATTACGGCTGTAACAATGAAAATGTTATATTTCATCCTATTAGAGGATAGTACGAGAGCATCATCATATATATGAACAATTATCAGTACCTCCATTATTAGTTGATGTAGCACTAGTAAAGTAATCACATAATAGAAAATAAAATATATCATTTTTTTATGATATTTAGTTTTTTAAATGTGAATGCTTAAAGGGTTTGTTTCGTAAAAAGATATAAAAACAGAATCTAATAGTATTTTTGGTTATACATAGAAAGTTTATGGCATGTTACAAAGTCGTAATTCATATTATTTTGATTATGAAACTTTGTCCTAGATCTTATAATTATTGATTCTATCTTAAAATTACTTGAGATTTATATAATGATAGTGCAACTATGTTCTTTAAAAGAATAATAAGAGTTTTCATTATCTCTATGCATATGAAGATAGAATATTTGATAGTTGATATTTTAGTTTAAAAGGATATATTTTTGTAAAGTATATTTGCACAAAGTTAATATTTATTGATCCCCTAATCAAATGAATAAGATTCATAGTTTTCATGAAATATGTCGAGATATAGATATTTTAGAATCTTTTAATTTTTTGGATTAGTGAGAGTTTGTATATTTTAATATATTATTATTGACTTGATAGACAAATTTTATTTATCATAGATTGCTTTATTGATGGATTGTAATCCAAAAATACATAACTCTCGAGTGCATATATATAGAGTCCATGTTGACTGATTCTCTGATCAAGGATTTGAGATCCATATGCTCTACAAAGCTTGTTAAAAATATGCATATATTGAGTTCTTTTATTATGCTTGATTAGTGAAGTGATTTTATATTTGTACTTTATTATTATAGACTTTTTTTCATTTAATATATCTATCATGAATTTTTATATATACTGTTGATATGATAGTTGATGGATCGCATTCTTAATAACTTATATACGCATGTGAAATAAATATAACATAATATCTCAAGAATGTGTATTTGTCTTGAGAATGACAGTTATATAGATATGTTTGATTTGTTATTAAAAGATCTCGATGTATTTATTTTGGAAACATACATGCTTTTTTAAAATTTATCAGATTTATCTAACTTGTAAGAATGTATAGTTTAAAGAGAAATCATGATAGATAGTATATTTATATAATTTCTTTTGTTATGTGCATGTATATTTTGTTTAATATACCTATTGCATGAAAATAGAGACCAAGTATTGAGTCTCAAATATGTTGTGCTGTCTTGTCATTGATACCATGTTAAGCATATGAGACAGAATGGCTTGTTATTTTGAAGCCATTAAATTTTTCTTGCTTAATTTATTTTCAAACATGTTAAAGAAAAATTGGTGGATTGATGATGAAAATATCATATTTTTTTGGATCACTTTGGATGCTATTTTCTTGCTACACTACTATATCAAGACTTATATCGATAGTATTTATGATACTTGAAACCATGGATAAGTCTTGTATCAAATGAATGATGCAATAACTTCTATGATTTGATATGATTGATATTATTGGACCGAGCTATTTCGAAAGTGCTGTCCTTGGATAATATATTTCATAACAATGTACTGTATTTTATATTATTTAGTCCGAGAGTGGTGTGGGCACCAGGATTAGACATAGGCTCCTCAACTCTCTGTGGATCTCTGATTAGGATTTTAATCTATTGAGTCCTGTAATAAGGCTTCAAGCCTGAACAATTTACTTTTGAGTCATGTATTTTATTTCAATTTTTGTTGTAATCATGTATCTTGGCCAATTTGGTCAAGTTAGGGTCAATGGATCCTGTAATTAGCTGAATTGGTTTCCAAGCCCAAGTCAACTTGAAGTTGGGCTCAAGCTTGTTTGAAGATAGGTCGACAAGTGGGCATCCAAGTCAAGCCCAATTGATGACGGGTCAAGCCACCTCTCCAGGTCAAGGTAGGAGTGCCACTTCAGCTCGTGGTGCACCACTTTATTAGTGCCACATGGCATGAGCAAGCGCCATATCACCAAGTTACTATGGGCGGCCAAGACAAGATGGAAATGTCAAAGTCAATGCATGTTGGACGCCCCATTAACTCTCCCCTTGATCCAAGCCAACAACCTCCCCACCTCACTCCACACATCAAGCCTCTCCAAAGATCATGGTCGGCCAAGGAAGAGCTCAAAATTCAATGGAGACAACCTTCCTCCCATCCCTCCCCATATCAAGCCTCTCTCCAAAGAAGCATGGTCGGCCAAGGAAGAAATTCTAAAGTCAAAGGTATCCCTTGATTCTTGAAGACAAGTCCACACAACTCTCCCAAATCAAGCCACCGAGATCAAGCTCATGGTCGGCCAAAGACTCATGAAAGGAGTTTCAAAATTCGAATGGGGACAACCTCCTCTCTTCCCTCCCCGAATCAAGCTTTTCACCAAACCAAGACCGGCCAAAGGATGATTTCAAGAGCTCAAACTCAGATTTTAGGTGCCCCTTGATGAAGATGTGTAACACTTTTTTCATTTGAATTCAAGTGAGACTTAGGAGCCTATAAAGGGCCCTAACCCTCTTGTAAATTCAGTTTTGATGAAATAAAATTTGAGAAGTTTCTTCTTCCTTTAGCCCTTATCTTCTTAGACTAGGAACTCTGTGAGAGAGTGCCTTTGTCCTTCGGAACATCGAGTGGTGAGAGGCCCTGAGTTACCTTCTTCTTTCGCAAGCCACCAATGCATCTTCAAGCTTGGACGCCCCTGGAAGATCCACCTGAATGCCCAACGAGAAGAGCCTTTCTCAACCACCATCCTCAACTCTTTTTCCCATCATTTCTTACTTTCTTATACCCTCTTCTTGCTATTTTCTAACCCTTTCACTTGGTTGCTCGCAGGTCCTCCAGGTGCCACGGACAGAGGAGTCAGTCTTCCTTGCCTTCGGGACTATCGGACGAAAAGCCGGTGAATCCGCAGGGTCGAAGGCTTGTCTTCCATGCCGCATCCACGAGTGTGAGCGAACTCGGCATCATGCGCATTTGAATCTTCAAGGTTTGCACTCCCTAGTCTCCTAAGTTGTATTGTTTTAGAGCTAAGTCCTATCGGGATTTCTCAATCCTGGGAATCTTTTCTTATCACTTTTAAGGGCTATATCTGTAGGCTAAAGTCTCTTGTTATTACTCAAATCCCTAGGTCTACTCTTAGCTTCATTTCAGGAATCAAACAATCCCCTAAAATATAAAAACTACAAAAAAGAAAATCATCTGCATATCATCCTAGTTGTAGTCCCGCATCATGTTTGGTATTAGAGCTTCATCCTGCATCAGATAGTCATTTTGAAATAAAATTTTTTAAATCATAATTAATGTTATCGAAGTGGAAGAATGTAAGAGTTTTCCTAATTATGGGCTATAATTATTATTATTTTATTTATTTTGGTTTATTTAAAATGGATTGATTTTATTATCTATGTTGATGGATATATGTATAGCCCAATGTTGTTTGTGATCCTTATATTTGGACTTAAGCACCTTATATTGGTTGGTGTGGTTGAGATGGCATAGTATAAGCCTTAGCCCAACTCAGCCTGTGATGGAAGGACCTATTAAGGTTTGCTTATAAATAGACTAGATCCCCTCTCCACTCTTCATAATATTTATCGTGTGATTTGTTCTCATGGCTTGTTCTATCGAATAACCGCATATGAAAGAGGATGTTAGAGATAAGGACTTGGCCTTTGATGTTCATGTGAGCATCTATGATTGCAAGTTTAGAATTAATGACAAATAAAGGTATGCATTTAAAATCTAAAGATATTATTTGTTCTATGAAATTTACAGATCTATTATTTGTTCAAATATGTGAAGATGATTATTTTTTTGGTATTCTAAAAATCATGCAAAGAATTATGAAATAATAAATTTTGTTATATAGTAAGTTCTAGTAAGAAATGGAATACCTAGCCTGGACAGGTTCACCATTTGCTTGGCTAGTCCATGATTTCATCCACTTTAACAGATATAAAAGAGCGGATTATCTGATGGAAGAACTCACATCTCCGAGGTGGCCTGTTAAATAGTAAACACTTGGCCTGTTAACAGATTCCGAGTTTGAAGAACAAGCACGAATGTTGGAACTTCCTTTAGAAAATCACAATTCATAGCAGATCTAAAAGAAGCTGCATTGTTGATAACGATTCTACCCGCCCGATGGTTAAGGATAACAAGTTCTAGCAAGAATTTGAACAAGCATCGCTTAATCTACTTAGTAATATAGAACTGCACCAATAGAGGAACTATATCTTAAAAGCGTACTCAGCTTTTCAGCCTTTAAGAAAGATAACTAATAATTTTTGCTAGATGATAGATGATTTTGCAAAGATGAGAACTGATTACATTGGGTTATGAGAGAGCAAGAAGAGATTAGTTATGTGGAGGCAAATATTTAGTGGGATAAAGATCACAAGAATGTTGGCAGTAATCTCAGTCATTACATTATGAAATTAAAGCAGCAGAAGCAGAACTGCAGCTGTAGGGACATAAGAAGTGGAAGCTAGAAAAGATGATATAAGAAATTACTGCAACTGGATCAACATAAATTCTGTGGCGGTGAGAAGTGGGTCAGTAAACCAACATATCTTAACATGAAATTCGTAGGGAGATTCTGCAGAGAAGTGAAAATGAACCAACTAAAGCATTGAATATAACCACTAAAACGGTAGTCTGGTAGGTAAAGGCCTTGCCTCATATCCAACTGGTCGTGGGTTCGAGGCATGATCCATGCCCGATGACTCGATTAAATCTAGGGACTGTTCCCTGAGACCTGTGACAGGTTGGATTGGATGAGAGATCAGGGTTCTTCCTCTTTGTCCCCGTTCTATCAGCCAGCATCTTAGTGGTATCAGATTGACGCACTCACCTATAGATGAAAAAATATTGCGAAAATCTAAGCATCTTGCATCGAACATTACCTGACGGGACAGGGGCCTGCGGGGATAGCTACACCGGTTTAACCCCCCTTATCCCTTTTGCTTTATCAAAAAAAAAAAAAGCATCGAACATTACCTGACGGGACAGGGGCCTGCGGGGATAGCTACACCGGGTTTTAACCCCCCTTATCCCTTTTGCTTTATCAAAAAAAAAAAAAAACACTGAATATATGATTTGATAATAAAAATAGCTCATAGATGTACTGATCTTCCTCTTGTGCAGTGGTTGTAACTTTCATCTTGTTAGATTTGCCAATTCGAACAAAGGGAACCAAATGAAAGACGTACTCATCTCGATACGTGGAAAAGAACATTACAAACCATCAAGAGCAACATGATGACAGTTGCTTTATTATGCTGTATCCCAAAAATTATAGGTTGTCAAACACGTCCCTGAGTTAATCATGTATCAGCACATCAAGTTTCTCTGTGCTGCTGAATATTGACTTTAAAAAAGATTAACACAAGGAGAATGCAATGTTTACAACTTTTACATTGGCAGAATTAAATCTGATGCCAGGTTTTGATTTCATAACAACATTCAAGTCTAGTTTGTTAAAGCAGTTTTTGCCTCATAAAGCTGATGATGGGTCTCATAATAAAGCCTAATTCTCTTAGATGGTGTTGGTCTTAAAGTGAGGTAAATAAATTAAACAAAATAATGTTAGAAATATACAATCTCCCAATATGTTGAATAAGCATATTTAATGGGTTCAAATTGCTTTAGGAATTGATTTTATGCCAACAAATTGAATCCTGAACATGAATATCTTTTTGTTTTATCAGAATCCTATGATCTCGAATGATTGGCAGGATGGCATTGCAGAGATGAGAAATTATGGAAAACATGGATAAATTAATGGTAGTATGGACCATTTTGCAGGGTCTGTGCCTCTATTCCTGAGTGACAACCTCAAGAAATATAGCTGGATTTGCAGAGGCCATAATAAATGCAGGTATGGTCTCTAATAAGACAGGAGATTCCATCAAGGTAGTAGAAAGACATGGTGAATTATATATATTTTTATATATGACTAGCACATTCAAGCATGACCACAATTTTCCATGAGAAAAGGGGGTGCAACAATGATGGAGCCTTCACCACATATCTGACAGCCTGAAATTTAAGGGCAAAACCACATCTATCATTCTACTCATCCAGCAGAAACTACATTAACTCAGATGAGGCTTTTACAGGGAATCTCCATAGATTGATACTGTAGTCATTCAAAAATTAAGAGCATTTGACCAAACCACACTGTCAATAACATAGACAATCTAAGACAAAAATTCGTAGAAGATACTTGTATTATTTTTCTTTATCATGTGCCTTGAGTAAAACGGACAGAGACATTAAGAAAGAGTAAAGAGCTTTCATGCTTTTCTAAGGAGCTCTTGTTGGGTGGTGGATGGATCCGAAGAAATCCTATCAGATCATAAAAGGAGGCCTGTTTGATTAAGCATACTATATGAGTCTCCTAAGAGTAGATGTTGCATTAGAAAGTGTAATTTAGATAGACTCAAGGTCTCTGAGTTTCAGCTTGAACAAGTTGGCATTGAAAAGAGAAGTTTCGGTATGATGTTATTAAAGAAAGATTTATGAAAAGGTAGCCTAAAAAGGAGCACAGGTTCAAAAATATTTGAAAATTAAAGTACCTAAATAACAATGTGACATTAATGATATGATAAAGATTCCTTTATCTCAGTCTCTTATTTTAGACCTTGTGCACTCACCATCATAAGCAAATAGAAGAAGCATTAACAAGAAGCACTAAGTGTTACAAAACACTACCAAATCAGCAAAGCCAGTGAAGTGATAAAAGAGATCAAGCTACAAGAGGAATAAATAAACAATTGCAATTTTCCTTTTGCCTTTTGTGTACAATATCTTATACAAACTTCATTACTCTCACCATGGCAAGGTTGAGCTGAGCTTTCAATCGTGATAACCGATGATACATACAACAGCCTTCTTCCTACTTCAGGGACCCAAAAAAAAAAAAAAAAGCCTTCTAGTGATGCACGACCTATCAAAGAACTGAATTTGGCTCCGTGCATGTTTCATTTCTCACGCACGGTTTCAGTTAATTTGATAAACAGACACCAAGACACAGTTAGAATGATTGCTGCGGCCTTCCCTCCGGCGATCCCAAACAGAACTATGACAAAGAAAACAAACTGCTGAGGGCCTCGTGATCTAGTCTTAAGATCTCGATTCAAATCCCCAATCTCCTCTTTATCAAAATCTGTGACCTCAGTGGAGGCAATGAAGCTGGGAATTTCTTCATTGCTATCTTTCTTGTCTCCTTTTTCATTGATCGCTTCATCCACCTCTTCTTCTTCAATGCTACCAAGCTCTCCCCTTCTGCTTATATTTGAACTAGAATTGGAGACCAGCCCCTTTTCATCCTTACCCTTTTTACTTCCTTTAGACTTCTTGGGACAAATTTCCTCCAAACTCTTTCCTTTGAATACTAGGAGAACAAACGTTTCGGCCCGCGACAAGATCCCTCCTTTCCGACAAAATATCCCTCCCCTGATCCGAATCAATGGAGGATTGCTCCCAATTCCTGTCGGATGGCGTCGAATCCACATGGCCCTCAACACCAACTTCCCTTATAGGAGAAACCCGCTCCCTCCCCTCCAAATCCAATCCTCCGATTGCCGAATCCAAGTTCCTCCTCGCATTCGAGCACGGCTTCAAGAACGCAAACACCTGCAAACCCAAAAAATCGAGCACCAATAGGGCAAACGCCGAGACCGTGATCCCAGCGACAAGCTTCCTCTTTCGATCGCCAGAACCGTTAAAACCACAATTCACCACCAGAAGCTCAAATCCGGACCCGCTCGCATTTCTCGTGATCTCCATGGAATGGGAGCCGGGGAGCCGGGCATTCCTCCAAGACTCCACCGGCGCCGCCCTATAGCCTGGAACCACCGGATGGCCGGCATCTTCGCCGGCGGCGACAGCAGGAGCCTAGGGTAGAAGGAAGGGTTTCTTCTTGCGGGAGGGCTTCTTGAGGCGTCACGATTCTTGACCACTAGGTCGGCGAGGGAGGTGGGGAAGCCGGTCTGGACGACGAGCGAAGCGCCGTGGTCCGGCCGGCCGAGGCCGGAGACGAGACGGAGAGGCCGGCAGCCCGCGCCTTTTCCACGGGTTCGGCATGGGCCAGGCCGGGTCCGGCGATCATGGAAGGACGACGAGGGGGCGGTTCGGACTGACTGGCCGGAGGCGGAGGTGGAGTTGGAGAAGCTCCGACCCGACGGCGGAGAAAATATAAAAGAAATTTCCGTTGGTTAGTTTTTCTTTTTTGTTGCTGGTGTCAGATTTAAGCATGGATTTGAACGGGTTTTAAGGTAGCAACGGGAACGAAAAAAACTGACATGTCTTCGCGGTGCCGTCCTCGTGGACATTGGAGATCATTGTTTTTTTTTTTTTAATAATATTTTTTAAAATTTTATTTCTCAAATTAATGCCTATTAAAATTTATTATCGATTTAGGTATACGGCCTTATAAAAAAAAAAAATAAAAAAAAAAATGAAATCGCTAGTTTAACCGTGATTTCAAAAAAAAAAATTAAAAAAATTAAAAAATACTTGAAATATCGTTTGGACCCTTGATTTCTTGAAATCATAGTTTGGATCCACGATTTCTCCGACACTTTTTTTATTTATATTTTAATAAATAATAAATATAAAAAGATTTTAAAAAATTAAAAAAAAAAATTGAAATAAAAATAATAATATGATACTATAATAATTTTTAAAATTATTATAACTTACGATTTCGCAGTCCGGTCGTCAATTCGGCTACCGATCTGATAGTCAGTCCGGTTTCGATCATTGATCCGACAGCCAGTTTGGCTATAGGTCGGTGCCAGTCCGATCGTAGGTCTAGCTATCAGTCCGATCACTGATCTGACGGTCGGTCACCGGTCTGACGGTCGATCGGTCGCCAGGATCCGGCCACCGTCCGACTACTGGTCCGACGGTCTGATCGATGGCCGGATCCTGGCGACCGGATCGATCGTTAGACCGGTGACCGACCGTCAGATCAGTGGTTGGACGACAGCTAGACCGGCGATCGGACTGGCACCAGTCTAGCAGCCGAACTAGCTGTCAGATCAATGATCGGAACCGGACTGGCTATCAGATCGGTGGCCAAATCAACGATCGGACTGCGAAAATACAGGTTATAATAATTTTAAAAATTATTATATATCATATTATATTTTTTATTTTTAAATTTTAATTTTTTAAAGTTTTTTTTAAAATTTTATTAATTTTTATTTTTTATTAAAATTTAAAATAAAAAAAATGAAGGAGAAATCACGGGTTGGACCACGAATCCAAGAATCGTAGGTCCAAACCGTGATTTCAAGTTTTTTTTTTTTTTTTTTAAAATCATTGATTGAACTGGCAATTTTATTATTATAATTTTATTAAAGACCGTAGATCTAAATCGATAAATAAATATAACCGTGTTAATTTAGAAAATAAAATTTTAAAAAAAAAACCCGAGATCTTTAGATCCCTTTATTCTGTTAATTAGTCGCGTGCATAAGATGGACGGTTGTGATAGCTGATTGACTTGATGGAAGATGTGGACCGTTTTTTTAAGTGGAGTGTTTTTTCCCGTGTATCTTGTGTTTAGATCTTATACGGTTCACACGTATATTAGCATGTGCCGGTGCACGCAACAAGATGCATCGATGGATCCTAATTGCCGCAAGTGAGCTGGCTGTACGTTTTGATCTGACATAATTTGGCACATACAATTTGGCTAAAGATACCAAAGTTTTTTTTTGTAATCTGTCTTACAGTCAAAATTCCTTATAGAATAAGTTAGTTTTAAGGTACTACAGTAGTTGTAACTTACTAAATATATTCGAAGATTGTGTTACATGAGCCAATTTTATAATTAAACAGCTACATTGCTACAATTAATGCTAATTTTAGTTAAATATAAATGAAAGCTACCTATAAGCACTGATATTAATGCTATTTGTGTGCATACCTAATACTTGTACAAAGACGGAGACTCTTAGGCATATTTTCTCAGGAAATGTATAGCCTTGGAAAAAAAAAATTAAGAATTAAAAATAATTTGTGATTTAACAAAAGCGAAATGCAAATGATGGCCAATTCGAGCTCGTATGCGGTCGAGATAGAGTAGGGTAAAATTGGATCACGACGGAACCTGAACGCAACCTACGGCTAACAAAATAAGAAAAAGGGAGATTTTGGTCTCCAGGTCCAGTCCCATGAGTCCCACGGTTTGTTTTGATTGAGGGTCGTTGATGAAAACAAGGTCCGATCGAGCGAGTGGGCTCCACCAGCTTTGACCGGGAGCTGGCCTGGCGCTGAAAGCGCTGAAAAGGAGGCAGACGTGTCGGATCTTTGGCACGTGCTGCAGTTGATGTACGCTGCCGGACATGTTACATATTTTTTATGTGCTTCAATGTACAAGCGTGGCAAATTACAAAAAAAAAAAAACAAAAACAAAAAAAAAACAAAACAAAAAAGTGCGAGGTGTCTTCCTTTGTCTATTGTTTTGGGTCTGGGGTTGAAGTCCATGGAAGACGATGGCCATGTCGGCTGCCGGACCAACCAAGAGGATGAAAATAAAAGACGGGGAAGAACAAGGAGATTCCGAGGACTTGGTCGGAGCCATGTCGATGGCAAAAAGATGATCAGCTGCACCTCTAAATTGTGTTGATGAAACTAAAAAAAAGAAAAAGAAAATTCTAATTGACTTCCACGGTTTTTTTTTTTTTGCTATTCGAAGATAATGATCAATGTAATTAAGGGATGAGAAACGGGTTACACAACTAAAATAGGCCATGTACTCGGCTAATTGTAGAGGATCCATGATAGATGTTGACCTCTATGTGTCATTGAATGTGCAGTTCCATGATCTCTATGTGTCATTGAATGTGAGGGGTCATGATTTTTTTTTTTATTATTTTTCCATTCTATCAGCTATTATTTAATGGTGCCAAGTTGACGTACTCATCTTTTGATGGAAAAACATTGCGAAAAATCTAAATACATTGAATCAACATTACTTGGCAGAATGGGAACATGCAGGGTAGCTACACCGGGTTTGACCCCTCTCCCTTTTTTTTAATAAAAAAATAAAAACAAAACAAAGTTGTCACAAGGTGTATAGAATCGATTGTGCTCTTGATACGTGTTATATCCTACCGGCTCGCCGCCAGACTGGATCAGCCCATCTTTGTGGTCCGACCGGGCCGCTCTTCTAAAGCTCCGATGGACACACCCCAGTCGAAGTCCGACCCACCGGAGTAGAGGTCCGAACGACTCACTCCCACTAGGATCCGACCCACCGGAATAGAGGTCCGAACGACCCACTCTCGCTGGGATCCAGCCCACTGCTCTCCTCTAGAAGTCCGACCCAATGGGATAGAGGTCCGAACGGCCCGCTCCCGCGGCTCACTCCTGCTGAGGTCTAAACGGGCACTCCTCTTCGGACGACCGACTGGCCCTCCCAGTCGGCATCCGACCGACTTACTTCAGGATCCAGAGAATTCTAGAAACCTCTTTCTGTTACAACGGAATCCTGCCATATCGTGGTACTGCTCCATTACTCCTACGATGCCACCCCATCCGGACGCCATGTGGCCATTCTCCTGATTCTCTTATGGGTAAATCAGGCATTCTTCACCTGTCTCCTAACAGAATATGGTAGCATTATACACTTATATAAGATGACTGGGGGACCTCCATTGGGGCAAGTACACTCTTCCCTCTCCCTACGCTGCTTCTCTAATTCCTCCATTTTGTTGCCTTCAAGCTCCTGCTAACTTAGGCATCAGAGTGTCCCTCGCTGGAGCACCGCCGGCATTTGGGGACTTTGTTGCAGGTCGACTAGGAGAGGAGCGCTCCAGCATAGCCGACCGACCCGGTTTAGGAGAAGAAGCCGCAACAGATTGGTGCTAGAGAAAGGACTGCTATCGACACTCTTCTACTCTAAAAGGAGGAATCAACCAGAGAGGTCGCGTGATGGCGAAGGGGAGAACTCAAAACACCTCCATTAGAAGAGGTCATTCCCCATCCGGGTCCGAGGGACCTCCTAGGAAAAATGACGTCGCCGCCACCGCTGCTGTCGCTAAGCCCACCATGACTCTGGGACTGTAGCAATTCCAAATGCTGCTGAACCGAATCAACACGCTCACCTTTGCGGTTCAGCATTTCCAAGAGGCGGCCGACAACCGACAGCAGCCGCCTGCTGCGTCCTACACCAACCATCCGCCGGATGCCGAGGGGAGCCGACCTCAGGAAGTCCCTCCGCCTCTCTCCCACGTTGTTCCAGAGCCTCGAAGGTCCTTGGGAGCTCGCACCGACGGCAAGAGGGCGAGGTCCACCTCACCCTCCTACACCGAATCCATCCCTGCTGGTGCTCGGCCTCCTGCCGAACTCCCGAGAGACTACACCAGCAAGATTTTGCACATGGAGGAGCACATTGCTGAGATTGTTCATCGGCAGAAAGCCGAAGTGGGGCAGGTATACGACTCCCGCCCGCCTTTCTCCGATGAGGTTCTGGCAAAGAAGATTTCCCGACACTTCAAAATTCTCCAAGTGGATTCCTACGATGGTACCACTGACCCGCTGGACCATCTGGGCACCTACAAGGTCCACATGATGGTACAGGGCACGTCCGACACCCTCCACTGCATCGCCTTCCCTGCCACCCTTAAGAAGGCCGCCCGGATGTGGTTCTCTGCCCTTCGGCCAGGTACGATCCACTCTTTTCCTCAGCTCGAAAACCTTTTTCTCTCCATTTCAGGACTTGCAATCGAACCCCAAGGAACACCGACTGCCTTTTCCTCGTGACGCAAAAGGAGGGAGAGACCCTCTAGGACTACATGGCCCGTTTCAACTCAGCGGTCATGGAGGTCCCGGATTTGAACGAGGCGGTAGCTATGTCGGCCTTCAAAAGAGGGCTCCGCTCGTCTAGGCTCACCTTCTCCCTAGACAAGAGGTTTCTAACGAGCTACACCGAGTTGCTTGCCAGGGCACAGAAATACATCCTGGCAAAGGAACAATCGACGAGCCGGCGCCAGGCGAAGGGGAGGCCGGCCCCTAAGAAGTGGAGCAACAAGGCTCTCGAAGTCCGACCTTTCAACGGCGACGACCGGTTGGCCCAACGCCAAGTCCGAAGCCAAAGGACTTCCCCAGGAGGTTCGAGACCTATGTGCCCCTCTCCCTTCCGAGGGAGAAGATCCTCCTGGAGATTAAGAATGAGACCTTTCTGCAAAGTCCTCGTTCGATGAGGGGTCCCCTTGCATCCAGAAACAAGAAAAAATTTTGTCGGTTCCATAAGGACCATGGGCACAGCACTAAAGAGTGCCTACAGCTGAAAGATGCTAATGAAGACCTCATTCGGAGGGGGTACCTGCATAAATATGTCCGACCCCACCGGGATCGGGCCAAAGCCTTAATTGTCAGAAACCCTCCGGAGGAGGCGGAGCTTCCTAACCAGTGGCCGACCGGTGGGGATGTTGGCATGCTGCATCGGCGGTCCGACTGGAGGTATGAAGATGACCCAGACATTGTCAAGAGGTCAAGGAGATCCAATGCAATCACCTTCTCCGACGAAGACCTCCTGGAGTCCCATGTCTTTGAAAATGATCCTGTAGTCGTGTCGGCAGTGATTGCCAACTACGATGTAAAAAGGATACTTATAGATAATGGAAGTTCCATGGAGGTATTACTGTATGATGCTTTTGTAAGAATGAACCTGTCTAGGTCAGTGCTACAAGAATCTCCCGTACCGTTGACATGTTTCGGAGAAAATTCCATCGGAGTTAAGGGGGAAATGCTTCTCCCCGTAACGATCGAGGTGTAGCCTTTCCAGAAAACTCTCCCCATCAACTTTATGGTCGTCCGTACGACCTCGGCATATAACACCATTCTGGGCCGACCGGCCCTCAACAAATTCTGGGCCATTGTATCCACTTACCATCTGTTGGCGAAGTTTTCAACCAGGAGCGGGGTCAGAGTTATGAGGGGAGACCGTCGGATGGCTAGACAGTGCTTAACTATTCTAAACCAACAGTCGTAAGGCTGTCCTACTCTGGAACAGCTCGACCCAAGGGCTGAAGCCGATGGCCGTGGTCAGCCAGATGAAGGATCCTATTTGTCCCCCTTCGGGAGGATGACCCTACCAAAGTCCTCCAAACTGGAAGCTCTCTCAACGAGGACAACAAATCAGAGCTAATCAGCTTCCTGAGGAGCACTGCCAATGTCTTTGCTTGGTCAGCATCGGACATGCAAGGTATTCCATCAGAGATCATCACTCATCAGCTTAAGATGGATCCGACCTACTGGCCCGTCCGACAGTAGAGAAGAAGCATTGCGGCCGAAAGACAAAGGGCCATCGACGAAGAGGTAAAGAAGCTTTTTGATGCTGGCTTCATCAGGGAAGTCCATTATCCTGAATGGCTAGCAAATATTGTTATGGTGAAAAAGGCTAACGGGAAGTGGAGGATCTGCGTGGACTACACCGATCTCAACAAGGCTTATCCGAAGGATAGCTTCCCTTGCCAAAATTGATCAGCTGGTGGATGTTATGGCCAGCCACCAGCTTCTTAGTTTCATGGATGCTTTCTCCGGTTATAACCAAATCAAGATGCACCCGGAGGATAAAGAGAAGACTGCCTTTGTCACTGACAAAGGCTTGTACTGTTACAGGATGATTCCCTTCGGCTTGATGAATACCGGTGCCACTTTTCAAAGGCTAATCAACCGAGTCTTCGAAGGGTAGCTTGGGAGAAACATGGAGGCGTATGTAGATGATATGATAGTCAAGAGCCTCAATAGGGACGACCACATCAGGGACTTGTAGGAATCTTTTGACGCACTTAGATCCATTGGATGAAGCTAAATCCTGCCAAGTATACTTTCGGGATGACTTTCGGCAAGTTCCTCGACTTCTTGGTCATACAGAGAGGGATTGAAGTCAACCCCGACAAGATTGGGGCTGTTATTGAAATGGGACATCCAACCAATAAGAAATAGGTGCAAGAGCTAACTGACGAATGTCAGTGTTGACTCTGGTTTTGATTATGACAAAATACTTAAGTATTTTTGAGTACTAATTGTGCATTAAGTGTGTAAATCAGTTACAGGTACTCAAGAATTGAATTTGAATAAATCTTGGCACTGGTGCAGCCAAGTGTCAACTCAATGTGTCTACTCAAAGTGTCGACTCAAAGTGTCGACTCAAGGCTTGAGACTAAACAGAAGATAGAACAAGATAATTTCAAGGTTTGGTCAAGTGTCGACTCACGGACTCAAAGTGTCGACTCAAAGTATCGACTCATTAGATGAACTGTCGACTCACCAGTACAGAGTAGAAGACTTTAGAAGACATTTTTGGTCAAGTGTCGACTCACTGATTCCAAGTGTCGACCCTAATGTCGACTCATGACCTGAAATGTCGACACTTGAATGGAGGCAGCTCTGCAATGGCTAGTTTTCTGAAGAACAGAACTTTCCCAACTTGGCTCCAACAGCTAGTTTTTCCTCCCTAATGACTACAAATAGTTATTTAAGTGTTGGGAGGTTATTTAAACACTTGGAAAAGAATTCTAAAGGAAAGGGAAGAGGATCCATGGTTTGAAAGATAAATCCTTTGGTTTTCAAGTAAAAATATGTGAGGGATATTTTAAGGATCCATTTGTTAAGATGTTGAGCCTTCAAGGATTCAAAGAGGAGAGGGAGCTTCTAAGATCAATATCTTCAAGCATCCATTGAAGCTTCTACAACATGGAAACAAGCTCATAATCAATAATCAATATACCTCAATGAAATATTTGCATGGTAAGAAAGCTTTTTATTTTCATTCTTACATTATTGTATCTAGGTTGATGGTGAGCCTTGGAAAAACCATCAAGGTTGTTGGTGAGCCTATGTGATAAAAACTAACTAGGGTTTTGACTTGTGAGCCCAAAGACAAAACAAGTTGGGTTGATGGTTAGCCCGGAAAATCATCTAAGTTGTTGATCATCCCGTAAAACCAACTAGGTTGTTGGTGAGCTCGTGAAACCAACAAGATTTTTGGTTAGCCTGGAAACCAACGAGTTTTTGGTTAGCCCATAAAAACCAAGGGATTTTGACTTGTGAGCCCAGAAAACAAGTTGGTTGTAATCAGTTTGATTATAGTGAATTCCCAAGGAGATCTTGGGGAGTGGATGTAGGTGCCTTGGAGTGCACCGAATCATTATAAATTATTTAGTATTTGTGATTATTTATTCTTGAATTTATTTGTTAATTTTCGCTGCTCATTATCTTGATCTCACAAATACATGTTTTGAATTAGCACATTATTTGAAGTATTTACGAAAAAGTTTTAAAGTCCAATTCATCCTCCCTTTTGGATTGCATCATCATCACCTAGCCTACAATTGATATTAGAGCTCGGTGCTCTGTTTGAAAATCTAACAATTTTGAGCTAAAGATAATGGCAGCCCAAGTTTGAAATTTTGAAAGTTTGAATATTTTGAAAAACTTTGAAAAGAATTTAGAAATCATATGTTAAGGGGGAGCTTTTGAAAAATTATTTTTAGACCATTTTTTGAGGGGAGCTCAATATTTTTAATTGTTACATTGCTCTATTCTTATTGTTAATCTTTTGGAGCATGTTATATTTATTTTGAGCTTACCTTGTTTATATACTTAAATATTTTGTCATTATCAAAAAGGGGGAGATTGTTGACTTTGGTTTTGATTATGACAAAATATTTAAGTATATTTGAGTACTAATTTTGTGTTTAGTATATAAATCAGTTACAGGCACTCAAAAATTGAATTGAATAAATTTTGGTACTAGTGCAGCCAAGTGTCGACTCAAAGTGTCGACTCAAGGCCTGAGACCAAACAGAAGATAGAACAAGGTAATTTCAGGATTTGGTCAGGTGTTGACTCACGGACTCAAAGTGTCGACTCATTAGATGAAGTGTCGACTCACCAGTGCAGAGTAGAAGACTTCAGAAGACATTTTTGGTCAAGTGTCGACTCACTGATTCTAAGTGTTTACCCTAAGTGTCGACTCATGACCTGAAGTGTCGATACTTGAATGGACGACAGCTCTGCAATAGCTAGTTTTATGAAGAACATAACTTCCCCAACTTGGCTCCAATGGCTAGTTTTTCCTTCCTAACGACTTCAAATGGTCATTTAAATGTTGGGAGGTTATTTAAACACTTGGGGAAGCAATTTTAAAGGAAGGGGAAGAAGATCCATGGTTTGAAAGATAAATCCTTTGGTTTTCAAGTAAAACTATGTGAGAGATATTTTAAGGATCCATTTGTTGAGATGTTGAGCCTCCAAGAATTCAAAGAGGAGAGGAAGCTTCTAAGAGCAACATCTTCAAGCATCCATTGAAGCTTCTACAACATGGAGACAAGCTCAACATCAACAATCAATGTGCCTCAACAAAATATTTTCTTTGTAAGAAAGCTTTTAATTTTCATTCTTACATTATTGTATCTAGGTTGATGGTGAGCCTTGGAAAAACCATCAAGGTTGTTGGTGAGCCTATGTGATAAAAACCAACTAGGGTTTTGACTTATGAGCCCGAAGACAAAACAAGTTGGGTTGATGGTTAGCCTGAAAAATCATCTAGGTTGTTGGTCATCCCGTAAAACCAATAGGTTGTTGGTGAGCCCGTAAAACCAACAAGATTTTTGGTTAGCCTGGAAAATCAAAGGATTTTTGGTTAGCCCATGAAAACCAAGGGATTTTGACTTGTGAGCCCGGAAAATAAGTTGGCTATAATCGTTTGATTATAGTGAATTCCCAAGGGGATCTTGGGAAGTGGATGTAGGTCCCTTGGAGTGCACCGAACCACTATAAATTATTTTTTGTTTGTGATTGTTTTATTCTTGCATTTACATGTTAATTTCCACTGCACATTATCTTGATCTCACAAACACATGTTTGGAATTGGCACATTATTTGAAGTATTTGTGAAAAAGTTTTAAAGTCCAATTCAGCCCCCCTCTTGGGTTACATCATCATCACCTGGCCTACAGTCGGTTAGCTTTTGAAGCCCTGAAAGATTATTTGAAGAATCCTCCATTGTTGGCCAAGCTGACAGAGGGGGAGATTTTGTATCTCTACCTATCGGCGTCGAACGAGGCGGTTAGCTCCGTCCTCGTGCAGATCAGAGAAGATGGCCAGCAGAAACCCATCTATTACATCAGTAAAGTCCTCCATGATGCTGAAACAAGGTATCCTAAAATGTAGAAGCTGGTCTATTCCTTGGTCATAGCGGCCAAGCAACTCCGACCATACTTCCAAGCTCATCCGATCGTGGTGATGACCGACCAACCTCTTAAAGCGATCCTTCGAAGTTCGGACACCTCCGGTCGGCTTGCCAAGTGGGCCTTCAAACTCAGCGAGTTCGACATTTCTTTCCGATCCCGATCGGCCCTAAAGGCTCAGGTGATTGTCGACTTCATTGCAGAATGTTCCTGGAAGCAAGGAGCGTCCCCTCAAGTGGCTAAAGCACCTGAGGCTGACGCCATCGACGAAGCTGCCGGACCAGCTTGGACCCTTCATGTGGACAGAGTGTCCAACCTTGCAGGCTGTGGGGCTGGCTTGATTCTGGCCGACCCCGACGGGGAAAGCCTGGAGTATGCACTCCACTTTTCATTCCAGGTGTCAAACAATCAGGCGGAGTACGAAGCCCTTCTCACAAAATTGCAAATCACCAATGAACTGGGCATCAGCCGAATAAGGCCTTCTCCGACTCCCAACTGGTGGTCAATCAAGTGAAGGGCGAATTCGAAGCAAAGGATTCAACCCTGGCCAAGTACTTAAACAAGGTACAAGCCTCGTCTCTCCGTTTAAATTCTTCGAAATTCTTCATATACCTCGACTGCAGAACTCCGGGCGGATGCTTTGTCGCGATTGGCTATGGCGGTTACCAACACCTTCGACCGAACTTTCGTGGAGCACCTGCAACGACCGAGTATTAATGAAGAGCCTATTGAGGTCCACCAAGTTGAACAGGAAGCCTCTTGAATGGACCCAATTCTCTCATTCTTGACCAAGGGCTCTCCCTGAAGACCTGACCGAGGCCAAGCATGTGCGCTGGACGGCCTCTAAGTACGTCATTCTTGATGGCGTCCTTTACAAAAGGTCATTCTCACAGCCACTGCTAAAGTGTTTGGGGCCGACCGATGTAGATTATGCACTCAAAGAAGTACATGAAGGCATCTGTGGCGACCACCTTGGACGAAGATCCCTAGCTTACAAGATCATCCGACAGGGATACTATTGGCCTACAATTCAGAAAGACGTGTCGGACTTCGTCCAAAGATGCGACGGGTGTCAAAGGTACTCCAATATCCAAAGGAGGCCGGCCAGCCAGCTGACTCCGCTTACCGTGCCTTGGCTGTTTGTATAGTGGAGAATGGACATACTGGGACCCTTCCCTCTGGTATCCGGCCAGTGCAAATTTCTTATTATGGCCATTGATTACTTCACCAAGTAGGTAGAGGCCGAACCACTGACATAAATCACTAAGGCCAAGGTCAAAACTTTGTCCGAAACTGCATCATCTTCCGATTTGGCATTCCACGGGCAATCATCATCGACAACGGAAGGCAGTTCGATAACCCCAAGTTCCAAGGCTTATGCCTACAGTATCATATCTCCAATCGGCTCACTTCAGTCGGCCATCCCCAGTCCAATGGGAAAGCCGAAGTCACCAATCGGACAATCCTACAAGGACTGAAGACCCGATTGAATGAGGCCAAAGGCTTTGGGCAGAAGAACTCCATTCAGTACTATGGGCTTATCGGAAGACTGCCAGAACGGCGACTGGGGAGACCCCCTTCAACCTGACTTACAGAATTGAAGCGATCATCCCTGTCGAAGTCTCTTTGCAATCCCTTCGGATTGATCACTTCATTGAGCCGGCCAACTCGGAGCAACGAAGAGCTGACATGAAGAAACCAGGCTCCGAACAAGTTTAAAGATGGCGACTTACCGTCAGAAGATGGCCAAGTATTATAACTCACGGATCAGGGTACGAACTTTTCGAGTCGGAGATCTGGTCTTGCGGAGGGTGGATGTTTCAAGACCGACCGAGCAAGGAAAACTCGCCTCTAATTGGGAAGGCCCTTATCGAGTCGTTGAAGTAATTCGAGCCAGAACCTACCGACTCGAACATTTGGACAGACGACAGATAGCGCGTCCATGGAATGTAGACAATCTCTACAAGTACAATCAATAAAGTCTACAACTTCTTCTGTGAACAAACTCCAAAAGTCTGACTTCGGTCGGCAAAGGCTCTAGGACAGCCCACTTCTGAAAGACCGACTCTGGTTGGCAAAGGCTCTAAGGTAGCCCACTTCCGAAAGATCGACTCCGGTCGGCAAAGACTTTAAGATAGCCCACTTCCGAAAGATCAACTCCGGTCGGCAAAGGCTCTATGTTAGCCCACTTCCGAAAGACCGACTCCGGTCGGCAAAGGCTCTAGGACAGCCCACTTTCAAAAGACCGACTCCGTTCGGCAAAGGCTCTAGGGCAGCCCACTTTCGAAAGACCGACTCTGGTCGGCAAAGGCTCTAGGGCAGCCCACTTTCGAAGACCGACTCCGGTCGGCAAGAGCTCTAGGGCAGCCCACTTCCGAAAGACTGACTCTGGTCGGCAAGGGCTCTAAGATAGCCCGACTCTGAAAGTTCGACTCCGGTCGGAACTTAGGAAGAGTTACAAGGTATCTTGGTTCGGCCTGAGCCACTGTTCAGCGGCCACCTCAACATCTTCTCGTCCGGATGGGTTGATGAACTAACACTTGGGAGAAATTCCTCAAGTATCTTAGTTTGGATCGAGCTGCCATCGGGAAGATGCTTTCGACTTCTGATGAGCCAACGGACCAACATCCTATCTCAAGCCGAAGGACCCACACTTAGAAAAATTTCTGAGTTAATAATCTACAACAGGCTATTGTTCGATAACTACTCTTTGCATTCCTACCAAACCGACTGGCGATAGTTAGAAATATTTTCATAGGATTGAAGCTGCGGTCAATCCGACCAACCACATGCAAAGAAAATATGACAAAGGTGTTCTATTATATATATAAAAAGGTCAGTACAAAAAGAGGAGATCAGACCTTTACAACCAATCTAGGTCTGACCTACCGAAGTTACATCAATTATCACCTCCGCCTCGGCTCCGTTCGGTGCAGTTGGGACTCAGCTTCCACTTCGATCCCTCCGGTTCGTCCAGAGTGCCCACAGAGATACCTGCCGCTCCCGTGTCGTTGTAGTTTGGGCATCCGATCTGACCTCCACTGCGATGACTTCAGTTGGGGTCTCATCCGCGCTGACAGTTAGATCCGCCACCTCTGTATTCTTCTCCTCCACTGGGTTTGGTGGCTGAAGAAAAGAGAGATCTAGTTCCGGAAAGGCGGCGCTGACTTTATCAAGACACTCCTCATACCCGTAATCGAAGCCGACTGTGTCGGCCTCGTTCACTTCCTTCTTAAAGTCTTCGGAGGTCTTGTACTCCCTCATGGCTGTCTCAGCTGCCGTCTTCATCCGCTCCCGGGTCATCTTCAATAGACCCTTATACCACTCCGCCTCCGCCTTATGACCCCGTGAGCGCCTCTTGGATTCAGCCAGGCGCCCCTCCTCCTCAGCTAGTCGATGGGTCAGAGCTCTCACCTTCAGCTTCCTACTTTTTAGCCTTGCCTCCTGGTTAGCCTCCCGGGCCAACGACTCTTCTAGCTGTTTCTTTTGGATCTATGACTCAGCCTGCAGGGTAGACAGTTCTCCTTCGGTGGCCCGTAGAATGGACAGCTCCGCCCTGGCGGCTATCAGCACCACCTTCGCGGTGTCCCTCGCCACCTCCGCAGCCTCCACCCTCTTGGTCAGCTGCTCCTTCTGATCGAGCAACTCACCCAAGCTGTCATCCATTAACAGTGTGTCCCGGAGGAGCTGCCGACAGTCAAACAGTTAGAAACTTATAAACAATAAAGTAAGAGCCGGAGGCCTGAATCCATAACTTAACCCCAGTAGATGATGAAGAGAACTTCTGGCGGCCTCATTCATTGACCGCTGGTCGACGTTGGTAATAGCCTTCTGGAGCTACTCTTTGACCTGCTCGGCATCGCGGATATCACGCCACTTCTGGTGCTCTCCGTCATCGTTGACTTCGTCGGCCTTCCTCTTGACGGCCGTCGACCCTTTGGCTACTCATTTCCCCTGCCATCGGGGAAATCCCCTCCATCAGTTCGATCAGCAGAGAGTTTGGAGTCATCTCTACCTTGGTCGGCACTGAGAGTTCCTCTCCCGCCTGGGCGGCTGACTACACGACCAATGACGAACGCTCCGATGCCATCACCTTCTGGCGATCCGCCAGTAGCACATCGTTGTCAGACTCCACTTAGACCGTGGTAGGAGACGGCTCCTCCGTCCATTGCTTCTTTGGCTTTTCGAGAGTAGGCACTGCTGCCCGTTGCCTCTTCGACTCCCTAGGCATCGGCTCAGAAATGCAGATGGCCCTCCTTTGCGGCGATCGTGCTGAAATGGTCGCCCGATCATGCTTCATTTTTCCACCTGCTAGCAAACAAAGTTAGGGTCAACAATGACATCAAAGCTAACAAAGGAAAGAATAATAGGTTCCTCTCGATGGCCTCCGTCCTACCCAGCAGTCAGTGTTGGCTGATCCCAGCCTGATGGAGACTCTCCTCGTGGAGCAGGGAGCCGATAAACACCGGGTCCTTGTCATTCATCCTATGGAAGTCGGCCTCATCGGCCCTTAGTATCTTCTTTCCATTTGCGGCATTCGGCCTAGGCCCTCTCCATGCCGGCTCAAAGCCCCACGGCTCTAAGCTATCTACAAAAAAATATCTGGACTTCCATCCATGAATGGTCGATGGAAGCCCCCTAGTATCTTCCGGACAGGACGGGGGCTGAACACCCACCACTCCTGACTTCGGAAGTCCTGTTTCAGAAGAAAAAAAATTGGAAAATAACGATGGCCTCGCTCGATACCGGCCCCCTGACAGAGGACCACGAAGCCGCAGATTGCCCGAATGCTGTTCGGGGTCAGTTAGGAGGGCGTAATTCTATAAAAATTGAAAACCTGGATAAAGAAGCTGTGGAGTGGAAATCGGAGGCTGGCTTTCAGATGATCTTCGTATATAAGAAGGGCTCCTAAGTTAAGTGGGCCGTTCACCCTGCCCTCACGGTTGGGAATGGTCAGATGCAAGGTGGAGGGGATACTGTAAACGACCCTAAGGTTCTCCACCCTCTCCTGGGTCATGGTCGAAGGAATATCGTACGGGCCTGGTTCCCTATCCCACGAGCCGAACTCCGACTACCAGAAGCCATTCTAATGGAAGCTATCAGAAGGAGAAAAAGATGGATACGGAACTAACCTGGTCTTTGGATTTCCTAAAGGAGCTAGAGAAGCGGAAGGAGGAAGCTCTCTCTCCAAACCCAGGCGCAGCGGAAAACCCCGTCTGGGCATTCATCCATCCCTTTTATAGGTGCTAGGGGGTGGCTTTCCAACGCCTCTCAAGCACCGCAATCCAACAATAGACGACGCGACCTCTGGGTTTGGCGAGAACCCGATGGGACACCCCGGATCGTATCTGGTCACGATCCGCGTGACTGTCAAGGCAATGGTGGATGGATCGCTCCGGATACCGCGCCGACCGCTCGAATATTGCCACGTGGCCCATGTCACGTCAGGTGCTCAACGGGCATGCATTTCAAGACTGGCAGCCATCATTCGCCGTACCAGCAATAACTACCTCTCCTGCCACGCCACTCCGGTGCTGACACCTGTCCAAGGGCGAAGATTCGGAGTAGAAGACGGCAGGTTGTAGCACGCCGAATCAGATTCGCCATCATCTTGAGGACTGGTGCATTTATTGCCAAGTAATGCCCTCGTCCTTCGAGCGGGTCCGTCCTTCGAGCCTGTAGACCTGCTCGAAGGCCAAGGGCAATGGGGCAACTGTTATACCCTACTGGCTCACCGCCAGACTGGACCGGCCCATCTTTGCAGTCTGATCGGGCCGCTCTTCTAAAGCTCCGAAGGACACACCCCAGTCGAAGTCCGACCCACCGGAGTAGAGGTCCGAACGACTCACTCTCGCTGGGATCCGACCCACCGGAGTAGAGGTCCGAACGACCCACTCTCACTGGGATCCGACCCACCGGAGTAAAGGTCCGAATGACCCACTCCTGCTGGGATCCAGCCCACTGCTCTCCTCCAGAAGTCCGACCCACTGGGATAGAGGTCCGAACGGCCCACTCCCGTGGCTCACTCCTACTGAGGTTTGAATGGGCACTCCTCTTCGGACGACCGACTAGCCCTCCGAGTCGGTGTCCGATCGACTTACTTCAGGACCCAGAGAATTCCATAAACCTCTTTCTGTTACAACGGAATCCGCCACATCAGCGGTACTGCTCCACTACTCCTACAATGCTGCCCCATCCGGGCACCACGTGGCCATTCTCCTGATTCTCCTAGGGGTAAATCGGGCATTCTTCACCTATCTCCTAACAAAATTTGGCAGCATTCTACATTTATATAAGATGACCGGGGGATCTCCATTGGGGCAAGTACACTCTTCCCTCTCCCTACGCCGCTTCTCTGATTCCTCCATTCTGTTGCATTCAAGCTCCTGCTAACTTAGGCATCGGAGTATCCCCCACCAAAGCACCACCGGTATTTGGAGACTTTATTATAGATCGACCAGAAGAGAAGCGCTCTAGCATAGCTGACCGATCTAGTTCAGGAGAAAAAGCCGCAATAATATGAATTATTGAACCCGTTTTGCTTGTTTTATGTAATCATGCACAAAGTTAGCTATTAATTGGTATGAGTGATTAGGTCCGAGCCTATTCATAGTTTTTGGTTTGCCATGTGGCCTACATGCAACCACTCATTACAAATGGCAAGGACCACAAATCTATTTTATTCCGTTTAGACATTCAAGCTCTAACCTTCTTTCATTTGAGAAAAAAAATAAAAAAAAAAGGTACAGATGGCGCAAGATGGCAGGTTAATCAGGTCATCTTTTTCCAAAATCTAATCTTAAAATATTTAAGTTAAATCAATAGCCCGGGGATGTTAGACCCTCCTGTCTAGCTTTGCTTTCAACTTGATCAGGGATGGCAACAGATCAAATTTGGATCGGGTCATCTAAAATTTATACATATTTTGTTAAAAATTATTCGTTCCATACTCGTTCCATATCCATCTCGGATCGAGTCGGGTATAAAAAATCATGTGGATCGAGTCGGGTCAGGTATATCCGGTCTTATAAAATTTAGTTTATTTAAAAGCTAAACAGGTCGGGTCGAGTCGGGTCGGGTCAGGTATATCTGTCCCATATCCAATTTACTTAAATATTTTATAAACATGATTTTTTTATATATAAATGGATTGGTTCAGGTCGAGGCATACTACTATCCGTGCCCGATTCGAACCCGACTCGGATTTTTTTTATATAACCCATATCTATTTATAAATTAGACAGATCGAGTTTTACTTGTCCTATTCGGGTTAGATCGGATATCTATTGAATCGATAAAATTATCATCTTTAAACTTGATGTATCATGGAAGCCTATAGATAAAATATACACTACAAAAAATCATAGAATATCTAATATTAAAAAAGATTGAAAAATCAGAAAAGATCCCATCCATCGTATCCCCGTAATTTAAAAAAAATTCTAGAAAGTATCGATGAATGCTGTGTTGGGGATTATATCAATGGTGTGATTTGGTGATTCCCTGCATTTCATGTGTTGTGAAATACAATGATTTCCTTGTTAGCCAAGGACTACCCAAAAACATCACTGGTGGGTGGTATAATTGGTTGTGAGACTTTTCTCACAATTAACTGGCAGGGATTCGAGTCTTGGATTAGACATATTTCGACGAGAAAGTTCAAGGATAAAATAAAAAATAAAAAATAGTCAAAAATAAAATCAAAAAAAATAAAAAATTAATAAAATAATTCTGAAGTCCCTGTTTGTTGGTGGTAGTGAAAAAGTTAAGTTAGGGATATATATAACAAATCCCGTCTTGGATTCGACATATTTTGACGAGAAAGTTCAAGGATAAAAAAAAACTAGAAAAATAGTCCAAAAATAAAATCAAAAAAAGCAAAAAATTAATAAAATAATCCTGAAGCCCCTGTTGTTGGTGATAGTGAAAAAGTTAAGGATATATATAATAAATCCTGTTCACTCGGCTGACACCAGTGGTAGTCAGGTTGACGTACTCACCTTCGAGTGGGGAACGACTGCGGAAAAATTAATATACGTCATGATTCGAACATTCCCTGGCTGGGGTGGGGGACCGTCTGGGAGTGGCCATGCCCGAGGTCTAACTCCTCTCCCCCCTTTTTGTTCTATAAAAAAAAAAAAAAAAAAAAAAAAAAAAACTACCCAAAAATAATAAAAACAATCAACTTTGTCAAAATTAGATTTTATTATAGTTATTAAAAACTTACTCATGTGATTTGGTGATTCCCTGCATTTCATGTTCGGTAAATACAATGATTTCCTCCGTTGGCTAAGAACTACCCAAACACAATAAAAACAATCAACTTTGTTAAACTTAGATTTTATTATAGTTATTAAAAACTAATTCATGTATATATATATATATATATATATATATATATATATATATATATATATATATATATATATATATATATATCACAAGTTCTTAAAATATAAACAATTTATTTATGCTGCAATTAGAGTACTAAGGATATTAAATATTTAAATTTTTAATACTTGTAAACTATACATATTTAATTTAAATTATTTATATTTTTAATCTATTTTTAATACAAAATTTGGTTATCAATGATCAAGACTAGTTTTTGATACTTCAAAAATATTATTGAAATAATATTGCAGATTTATGATAAAATAAGCTATAAACTCAATCCTAATAATTTATCATAAATGTAAAGCAAGGTGTTATTTCTTATTATTTTTAAAAATATCATAGATTCTATGATTTCTTGTGATAATAACATGAGAGTAGGGATGGTAATTTTTATCGACCCGATGGATATCCGACCCGACCCAACCTGATGGGGCAGGTAAAACCTGACTCATCTAATTTATAAATGGATATGGGTTATATAAAAAAAACCCGACTCGGATTCGGGTCGGGTACAAGTAGTAGTACGTCCCGACCCGAATCCAACCCGTTTATATATATAAAAAACTATGTTTATAAAATATTTAAGTAAATTAGATATGGGACGGATATGCCCGACCCGACTCGATCCATTTAGGTTTTAAGTAAACTAGGTCTTATGAGATCAGGTACCCGACCCAACCCGATCCAAACATAATTTTTTTATACCCGACCCAACCTGACCCGAGATGGGTATGGGACGAATATGGGACAGATAATTTTTTAGCGAGGTGGGTATGGATTTTGGGTGACCTGACCCAAACCCGACCCGTTGCCATCCCTACATGAGAGTTGAAAATCTAGATGATCAATAGATATATTATAGTAAATCTCCGAAAACTAATTCCATGAGATGCATAAGCACAATCTATATTAATTAATTTTGTTGTTACACTTCTCCAAGTTTGATAGACTGGATGTGTTGAAGTAGCTTTAAGCTTTTGAGAGTCTGTGGAGCTTTCGGAAGACTGATCAATGATTTTGGGAATAGGCTCGATCAGCAGATTTATAAAAGAAATTCTCATCATTGAAAAATTAATAAGATTTCTTCAATGGAAGACTCTCCGATGTTTAAGTTAACTTGGAGAGAGAATAGTAAAAAGAAAATGGAAAGAGAGTATTCAAGAAGTCCCCTAGAGTTTTTCTAGGTACTATATTTATAGAAACTTAAAGCTGAGTTAGTTAGGTGATTGTAACTATTTATGAGGCAGTTATACCGTTAAGTTATTAAGTCAGTTAGGCTATTAAGAAATTAATTTGCAAAGTAATTTATTGTGCAGTTCATTGCACTTCTTAGTAACCACTCTATAAACCTTGTTGTAACAGCTCTAATAACTTAAATAAAAGATATGCTTTATGTTAAATGAGGTTATAGAACTTTATACTTGGCTTAGATAAGTGATTAGCACCTAACTAATGAGTAGTTAAGCATCCTATACTTCAATAAGAGAATGACTCCTAGTCGATAGACATCCTGCACCTTAAAAAGATGCCAGCACCTGGTCGATAAGCATCCTATGCCTTAAGAAGAGATCGGCTCTCGACCAATAGGCATTTTGTACCTTAAGAAGAGATTGGCTCTTGGTCGATAGGCATCCTGCACCTCAAGAAGAGATCGGCACTTGGCCAATAGTTATCATGCACCTAAAAAAGAGATCGGCTCCTGAGGCATCTTGCACCTTAAAAAGAGATCAGTATTTGGTTGAATAGTTCTACTTGTTGGCAATTAATCATAACTTGTCCAGAGGATGTTTTGATAGGTCATCTATCCTCTAACACTTATCCCTTACTTTGAAATTCAAAGCGATTTACTTAGTTTAACTCAAAAGTATGATGATGAGTTCCTGCTAACTTTCATAGGGTAAGAACATCTAATCAATTTGCACTGTGATTTTGTTGTATGATATTTAATGTCATGCCCTCTTTTTCTCGAAAGCATCATGGGACTGGTAGTGGACAATTTTCAAAAAGACAGCAACTCCTTGATCCGTGGGGCATGCCCCCCTAGCCAACAAGAGTAACCCATATGTCATGAAGAAAGTGGCCCACACCTTTAGCTGAAGTTCAAGTATAATGGTGGGCATCCCAATGGTGAGGTGATTTAATCTGATCCGTTGGGCACCACTATAAATAAAAGTCTCTCTTCCTTTAACTTGGATCTTGTCTTCTATTTTTTTTGCCTTCATCTTCAAGTGAGTTGCTAAGTGACTTCTCCCTTCAAGATTTTTTTTCATTTGCTCCAGGAGGTTTAGGAACTTTATTTTCTCGATAAGAGGCTTTTAGCTTTCCTTTTCCTTAATCTCCCTATTTGTAGCTATGGCCCCAAGGTAAAAAGAATCATTAGAAAAGTGAAGAGTTCTACTAGAACCATAGCGAGCCTAATCCCAACTGAAGAAGAATATTCCGTTCCTTTTGATGTTCCCATTAGATGCCATAGAAGGGCCTCCCTGGGCCCTGACTAGGACAAGTCTAAGATTAGAGAAGCGGACCTTAGAAAGCTTAGAGATAAATATTCTGCCATGATGACATTAGGATGACCGTGCTAGGTCGGATGATAGGGTTCTTTCCCCTCCATGTGGGTACGTTGCTTTCTATGATGATGCATTTGATATCGGAGTTTGGTTCTCTCTTCATTCATTTATTAAGAATGTCTTAGATTACTATAATATAACTTCAACCTAGTTCTTCCCAAATGACTTTAGGATAATCATTAGCTTTATCCTTATTTATGACATAGTGAAGATAGAACCAAGATGTTTTTTGTTTTGAGCCATCTTTATGTTGAAATCTCATCTATATGATAAGAAGTGATACTATTTCATCTATAAATAATCATGTAAACTTGTGGAAGGCATCTCGTCTTTCATTCATGGGGGAAGAATAAGTTCTTCATTTCTTTGGACCAATATTTAAACAATAGGTCCGCCTGAGGCAGGGCTTGGACAAAGCCTAATTATAATAAAACTTCC
Organism: Areca catechu; assembly: GCA_021397845.1. Taxonomy (NCBI): domain Eukaryota; kingdom Viridiplantae; phylum Streptophyta; class Magnoliopsida; order Arecales; family Arecaceae; genus Areca; species Areca catechu. Next base: position 189,380,213 of record CM038051.1, read on the forward strand.
TTATACGAAGACTTGGAGAACTATTATAAATTGCTCAAGGTCCACATTCTGAAGTTTAAACTTCTCTTGACCAATTAGGCATTGTATGATATAGTTATCAGCTTAGTCGATCCTCAAAGTATGTTCAACCACTTTGGATTTATTTTTCTTTTTTCTCTATTTTTGCATAGTTATTGGATTTTGCCAATCTCTTAACTATTGTTTAGTTTTTCTACTTGCAAAAATGAAGCTTGGTCTAGAAAGGCTTTAGAAGGCGGTGTCCAAGACAAAAAGATCAGATAATACCAAAGAGACCAAGAAGAAAAGACTTGGTAAGTCATCACTGCCAATGTCTTCATCAAGCACACCAGTATTAGAGAGTAGCCGATCTCTTGCTCTGACCAAGGCACCGATGCCTACTCCTCCAATAACCGTCCGTCGAGGTTATTAGATACTACCCGATCACTTCTAATGGCTAGCTTGACTAGGTCATTGAAAATTATCTAACTACTTCTACTTGTTGGTGCCGCTCAATCTTTGGGTGCTTAGGATGAGCATATGATTTCAAAAAGGAGGTTAAAGGTGAGTGATGCTAGCCGTAGGGATCCAAAGCTTGCTCAAGAGCTACTAAAGATGATTTTCCTACTTGCTGACAGAGCAGAGTAGGAAATACATACTCTTTCCAAGATCTTAGCGATAACTATCTTAAAATTTTTCAGGTAATTATTGATGTTTTCTTTCTTTATCCTTTTCTATTTCTTTTCTTTCTCTTTTAAATTAATATCTTTATTGATCTTTCCAGTTTCTCTCTAATGCTAGTCGCCTCAGGAACTTCCTTAATATATATGATGAGACGATGAACGACCTGAGAAGGAAGTTATTGGTAATTATCTGGATAAAGATATCAGCATTATCTCAAAGAAACATAATCAGCCACTCTCTGACTTCAAGTGCTAGGAGAGATCCAATTTGTACAGTCTTATATAGGTCATCTCTCATAAAGATGTTCATCAATTGCTAAGCAGTCTCCCCTCTACCAGTGGAGTCTTTTCTGACATCTAGCTCGTTCGCTTGTAGGATCCCCAATTTATTCCTGGATCTGAATAGTTGCAAGAAAATACTGTCTAATCATTTGATCTCCTGTCATTTCTCCAACTCCTTGCTTGGTCTGGAAGTGGACGAGTCAGTGGTAGGTAGAGACTACTGCCTTTAATTCTCTGCCTTTAATGCATTTAATCTTAGTTGCCTATGAATAGCATTATAGCCTGATGTTTTTTGGATGACTAGGAATTTGTTGTCCAGAAATGGAGCCCAAGAGGGGGGTGAATTGGGTCTTTTAAAAATTAAACAAATATGTGCAGGCCGTGTAGTATTTGTGGATAATGCACTTAAGTACATCCAGTGGAAAATAATAAGTAAAGTGCTGGAAATAAAGTGCGAGAAGAAAAAGGAGATAATCACACACAAGCACTAAGTTTTATAGTAGTTTGGTGCTCTCCAAGCACCTACATCCACTCCCCAAGCTTCCCTTGAGAATTTCCACTATAATCTCTTCAAAGATTATAGCCGACTTGTTTTCCAAGGCTCACAAGTCAAAATCTAAGTTGGTTTTGTCACCTAGGCTCACCAACAAACCTTTACACTTGTTTTATCTTTGGGCTCACAAGTCAACCCTAGTTGGTTTTGGCTCACCAACAACCTTATAACTTACTTTCAAGAACCTTGAAAGCTAGTCAAACAATAATAAATTCATAATACAAGAATTTAAACATAAACAAACTTCTTCTTATAGTGGATGAGGAATCTTTGAAGCTCTTGAATGATTGCTTGATGTGACTTGACTTGGAATCTTCTTAAGAACTCTTTTGGAAAGATGAAATGAAAGGAATGTAGGCTTTTTCAGTGGAATCTCTCCTTTTTTGCTTTTGGAAGTGGAGTTCTTGAAGAAGAACTTTAACTCTTGGATATTTCCTTGCTTTCCACTTTTCTCTTACTTCATGAATAAGTTTGGTGAAGCTTAAATATATGAAAAACATCCAAACAACTATTTTAGACCGTTAGGGATCAAGAACTAGCCGTTAGAAACTAAAAACCATAATTTCAGGCTATCAGAAAATATTTCTATTGAGGCTGTCAGAACCTGAGTGTCGACACTTGACTTCCAGGTGTTGACACTTGAACTTTCAAGTGTCGACACTTGACTCACAGGTATCGACACTTGACACAAAAATCTCTCCATAGACAAGTTCTGTATTTTCAAAAAGTCTCAGGCCTTGAGTCGATACTTGGGAACTTAAGTGTCGACACTTGAGTTTCAGGTGTCGACGCTTGAGTTCTGAGTGTCGACACTTGGCATGCCATGAAAAATCTCTGCATGCCAAATGCTGAAGTGTCGACACTTGGGCTCCCAGGTGTAGACACTTGGTTTTGAAATTTTCAAAAGCAAGTGCCAAACATGCCAAAAACACAAAGCTTTTCAATGAAACTTAAATACAACATGTATAAACAATAATTGAACTTATTTGTGTCCTTTTTTAATGGAGAAGATTTTTCAAATCATGAAAAATGCTTTGTGCCAAAGCGTGCCATGATACTCTTAACTTTGAGAATTTGAGGTGCTTGATTCCTGAAAACTTATAACTACAAATAATCATTAGTACAAAATATGTACTCAACGTTTGTTATTCATCAAAATCAAGGGTAAACTCAATAAAATTCAATAGAACTATTGCTTGTCTAAGTGGTTGACTTGTAGACACTAGAAAGGGGATTTCTTCTTCTATAACAATTGAGTTTTCAGAGAATCCGATGAGTGGGGTATTTATCCTCTTCAGTCTCTCAAGTGGCAGTTTCATTTTAGTATCATAGAACAAAATATAGGCATAACTTCAAATATCAACTAAAACTTTTTTACATCATAATTAGATACCATCATTGTGATGATTGCTACATCAATATATAGGATTTGAATCCCCCTTATATCATCATCACAGAAGATACTAACATCTTCAACTAAAGAACCAATTGGTGTTGTCCGATGTCTCTTTTTTGGTGGTTTCTCACACCATCCCTCAGCCCCCTACTTGAGATCATGCCAACTATCCTAACGGTTCGCAAGTTACTTAGCTCAAGTTCTTAATCAGGGCATGTTTGAGGGGTCTCTTCTTTTTTTACGCCACTGATGTAGTCGTTGAAATAATCTCCGAGGACAAGATTCTCAATTTCTTATTTTAGCTACCGGAAATCTTTCATATCATGACCATGATCTTTATAAAAGCAATAGTATTTGCTCATGTTTTTCTTCTCTAGTGGACCTCTCATAGGTAGTGGTTGATGCAAATAGTCTTTATTCTCAATCTCCATCATAATTTGAGATCAAGAGGGAGTCGAAGGGGTGTAGCCGATGAATCACTGATCAGGATGATTTGACTTTGAATTCTTCAAGGGCCTAGTAGCTTCTAGTTGAATTTGAGTTTCTTCCTCACAAGCTCGCTTCTTCTTCCTCTGCTTCTTTCCTTCCTCTTTTTAGCAGAGAAAATGACTCTCCTTAGCTTGGGCATATTTTCTAGCACGTGCGAGGGGATCAACATAATTTCTTGAAAAATTTATATCGAAGGAAAAACTTAGATGACTACTTCAGAGCCCTCGCTTTAGGACTGACATGGCAACGGACTTGTTAAAGTCTTTGATTTTCAAAGTGGTCGCATTAAAGCATGCCACATAGCTTTGAAGCATCTCTCTTTTTTTTTTCTTAATAAAAAAGAGATTATCATTATTCTTTAGCTGTGGTCAATGACTACCAAAATGTATTATTAGCTGACTACTTAGCTATTGGAAGGAATGGATAGATCTAGGTAGTAGGCTCAAAAACTGCATCCTAGTAGCTTTCTTTAGAGTTGTTGGGAAGGCCAGGCATAATAAGATATCAGATTTCCCTAAATGCCTCATAAGGATCTTGTATCCCTTCAGATGATCAACTGGATTGGTGGAATTATCATAAGATTCAATTGACAGCATCTTGAATAGATGGAGGATTGGTTCATTCATTATTCCTTCAAAGAAAGGTGAATGTGTGCTGAAATTATGGAGGTCATTTTGGTGGTGGTCTTTCACATAGATTTCACTGAGTCTGGCTTCCAACTCTCCGACTTTCCCTTCAATGTTATCCTCTCTCAGAGAGCAATGATTTAGAGGGTGTATTGGAGTCGAATCCTCCAAGGACTCTTTCAAGAAATGATGGTGACGGTGGTTCCTTCCTTCTTGAGGAGGAACTGATTACCAGATTCCTTCTTTCTCATGGGGGGTTAGTGACTTCCACCCCGTCCACTAAACGGGCACCGATGGCTCCTTGGCAATCATTCAGTTGGTGGAGGTCGGGGTTAGATAGTAAATTGTTGAAGGAGATGGATAGCATTCGTCGGTAGTTGGACTTGCTCAATCAAATATCTAGCCTTTGGTTAGTAGCAGGGCAGGTTGAGAATTTCTTACCTCAACTTTTACTATTCTGGAAATATTTTGCGAAGATCACCATTGAGAAGTAGAGTTAAGTGAAGCTTTTCCACTCGCTATTTTCTCAAAAGATTTGGATAAGGGTCCTTTTAGCACTAATCTATTATTGCACTTCTCTAAGCTTGACAGAGCGAATGTGTTGAAGTAGCTTTAAGCTTCTAAGAACTAGGAATCCTTTAGAAGACTAGCTGATTACTTTAGAAATAGACTCGATCAGCTTCCAGATCTATAAATGAAGTCCTCATTATTGAAAAAAATGGCAGGATTTCTTTAACGGTAGACCCTCCAATGCTTAAGTTAGCTTAGAGAGCGAGAATGGTGAGAAGAAAATGAAAAAAGAGTGTTTAAGAAGTTCCCTGGAGTTTCTATCGATCTACTATTTATAGAGGTTTAAGATGGAGTTGGTTAGATAATTGCAACCATTTATGATATAGTTATGCTATTAAGTAAGTTGTTGAGTTAGTTAGGCTATTAAGAGGTTAGTTTGTGAAGTGGTTTATTGAGTGATCTATTATATTTTTTAGTAACTACTTTACCAACCTTATCTCTAACAACTTAAGGAGATATAGTTCATATTAAATGAGATTATAGAATTTTGTTCCTAGCTCAGGTAAGTGATCAGCACTTGTTCGATGAGTAGTTAAGCATTCTATGTATTAATAAGATATCAGCTCCTAGTCGATAAATGTCTTGTACCTCAAGAAGAGATCGGCACCTAGTTGATAGATACCTTGCATCTCAAGAAAAGATCGGTACTTGAAAAATAGACATCCTGCACCGGCATTTGGTCGATAGGCATCTTGCACCTTAAAAAGATATCAACACCTAGCCGTATATTTTTCTACTTATTGGCAATTCATCATAACTTATCCAGAGAAGGTTTTGATAGGTTATTTATCCTGTAATAAGTTTAATTTGTAGTCTTAAGTATTTAACATACAAATGACTCTAAAATAAAAAATAAAAGAAATCAACTATAGTTCCCAAATTAGCGGCTTCATAAAAATAGGGAAAAGACACTATTATCATGGATCAAAACCTATGTACTAAGTAAAATATAATTTTAATAAGAAAACACAATTGTTGGGATCAAATCTTAATAAATTAAATCAATTATAGTTCCAAAATTAATTAGTAAATTTAAAAAAGAGGAATGGACACCATTTTAGGGATTGACCTTGGGTACTTAATAAAAATGATCAACTATAGTTCCAAAACTAGCAACTTAGTTAAAAGGAAAAAAAAGGAAAAACACTTTTGCTGGGACCAAACCTTTGTACTTCCTAAAAAAATAGTCAAAGGTTTCAAAATTAGCAACTTAGTAAAACAAATGAAAAAAGTTATTATTTTGGTACTTAATGAAAACATTGAATGGTAGCTCCAGTGTTATTAAATCCGACCCGGACATTGACCTGGACAAGATATTGAGTCATCGGATCACCGGTTCAACCGCCAGATCAATGGTTGAACCAGTGGGTCAATGCATAGAATAAAAATTTAATATTCATTAACTTATTTATGTTTAGTAATGCAATAATGACCCTGATAATATATATTTTAATATTATAAATATCAAAATACCAATAAAACTCAACTATAATCCCATAAATATAAATAATTAAATTAGAATATTCATGAATATAAATATTTAATTGTATAAAGTCATAAACTAATAATAACAAGTAATTTAAACTTTAAAATATAACATTCCATATCTGCTAGCAAAATAAAAAGTTTTAATAAATAAATAACTATTTTATGTCCATGTCCAACAACCAAAATTAATGTCTATTAAAAAACTTTGAAGTGACAAACAAGTAGATAATATAAAGATTCAAACTCATGAACTAAAATTTATGTCAATATTTGAAAAAATATCTTCTTGAGTTGTAATATTCCCATCTCTTCCATCTTTCATTGCATTAAAATCATTTCCATCACTTTCACCATCATCACTCTCTAAATCTTCCAAGTTCAATATATCTACAAAGTTAAAAAGATAAATCACATCTCTTGAAATTGTAATAATACTTTATTCATAAACTATATAATAAAATAATTTTTTTATCATCATTATCATTTTTTGAATAGAACATGATGCCAATTCATGATGAAAAGTCTTCAATTCCTCACTAGTTAACTCTGATAGCTCATCAACTAATACCCATGCATCATTGTCACCAAATAATTCAAAGTCAATAGGATCATAGTTTTGACCCTTGAAATAAAACATGTGTTTAATATTTGTTAGTTTAAAAATTATAAAACAATAAGTAAATAAAAATAATTATATATCATTTATAATAAAATTACCTTAGTTGTAGTCTTAATTGTAGTGCACAAAACTAGATCATTAAGCCTTTAATGCTGTAACCTATTTCTCTTTTTAGAATGAATATGTGCAAAGATGCTCCAATTTCTCTCATACCTAGATGCACTACAAGTTTAGCTTAAGATACAAATAGCTAACTTTTGCAAATTAGATGCATAACTTCTATGGCGACCCATCATTTATCTGAATACAAAATATTGTATTTGTTAAAATAGAATGCAATTAAATAAACTTTATATAAATGAAAGTATAAAGATAAAACTAATGAAAAAGCTTACCTAAAGCCGAGCGACTTCGATCATTTATAGTCGATGAGCGTCCAAAGTCATCCTCTACATTTCAAAAAACTTCATCTTATATGTTAATTTTTCTTGCAAAGTTGGATTACCAAATGAATACCTCTCTATAGCATCTAAAAGTCTAGAAATACTACAAGGATGTTTCTCTATAAGCTCTGAATCATATTGAAAATATGGATTCAACCAAAACCAGCTGCATGAAGATTTTGGTGTAATTATAAATCCCACCGAGAATCAATTATCCTTAAATAAGGTTCCACTGTGTAGCCTTTCTCCTTCTAAACCTCTTGATCATTTCATTTCTAGCTTGATGCATAGCATAATATAAGTAATCCATTGAAGGAGCATCACCATCAACAATCCTTAAAACTTGAATTAAAGGCTCTGTTAGTTCAACAATGGTTGCATATTTATTTCAAAAAATGAAATTAAGTACATCATCATGAACATTTTTTCTTTACTATCCTTAGCATAAGCTGAACTTGCCCACTCTTTAGAAGTCATCATTGCTCTTAATACATCTTTGTGGCCTAATATACTTTGTAAAGTGATAAAATTTGTAGCAAAATGTATGGGTGCTAAGCGAATTATCTCCTTTCTACTAATAAATTTTCTCATTAAATACAAAGGATAACAATGGTTATAATATATTTTATAATACCTGCAGTATGGGCTATTATATCCTTGACTGAAGCGAATTTTCGAATATCTTGCATGATGAGATTAAGGCAATGAGCAGCACAAGATGACTAAAACAATATAGGAAAGTCTTGCTCTAACTTTTTACCAGTAGCAACATAGTTTGCAGTATTATCAATCACTATATGAACCACATTTTCATAACCAACAGATATGATATTTTTTTAAATAACTTATATAACATATTCATTGTCTTCGAGGTATCTGAAGCATCCACACTCTTCAAAAATACGATCCCTCGAGGATAATAAACTAAAAAATTAATCAAAGTTCTCCTATATTGATCTGTCCACCCATCAGTCATAATTATGCATCTGGTTCTCTTTTATGTGGCACGAAAATTTTCAACATACTTTTTTACCTCTTCAACATTCTTGGTTAACAAATAAGCATGAATAGAGTAAAAATTTGGAGCTTTGTAACCAGGGCCTGTACTAGCTATGGAATCTATTATGGATTGATAATACTTGGAGTTCACAGTATTAAATGGTACACATGCATCTATCATCTATTTTGCCACTGCAAGATTATACCTTTCAACTGCTTCTTTGTTTTGCAACAAGCTTTTTATAGTTGGTTGAGCACCAGGTATTGTTCTTGGTATGAAATAATTTTTAACTATCTTTGGTTGTTTTCCTTTTCCACTTACTGTATTTGTCACTTGACCTCGGCTACTTCCACCAACTATACTTTTTGCATTACTTGTACACTTGTTTGATGAGGTTGGACATGAAATTTCTTGTATTCATTATCATCATCTTCCCCTACTTGCCTATGTACTTGCCCCCCATATTTTCTATGCCTTGTATTAAAGGGATTGTAATCTTCACCCATTTTCTTTGCCCTTTTTTTTCTCACTAACAATTTGTATATTTTGTATCATTTGATGGTGAATATCCATCGGTACCTTATGGCATGGCTCTACTTCTCCTTTTATTCTCGTAAGATGCTATTTGAAGCAATTAATCCCACCACCAGCAAATATCTTTGCACAATACAAGCATGCTAACTTCATCTTTTTACTATTATCACTGAATTCAGGAGCTTCTCTACAATGATTCCATGCAGGATCACTTTTTCTTCTAATCCCGATTGTTTGAGTAGATGAAATATTACTTGAATCACCCATGGATGGTATATTTTCTTGAGAGGCCATTTTCATAATCTATAAAAGCACAAAATATAAAGTACAAGATGAAGGTACAAATAATTAAATAAAAAAATTTAGTACAATAAAAATTACAAACATAGGCTAATACTTCAATTACTATTTAGTTATTATAAATTAGTTGTTTTATTCCTTTTCCTATTTCCCATTAAACAAAGTTTAAACAATTAATTTTTTTTATTGGTTTCTCTCTTCCTCTCTTTGTCTAATAAATCACAATGGCAGGGTCAGTTTCTTCCCCTAATTCTCTTCCCAATTGGCAAGTTCCCAATTTCATCATTTTTGTCCGGCATGATAGGAACCCTCGGCCCCTCGTCTCTGGGTGATTGGAAGAAAAGGACATCATGGATCAAATTAGGAGCCCAAGATATGGCGATCGTCTTCTAATCCTTGATTGATCCTCTTCTTTTTATTTTATTGATGTTTTGATAGGAGATGGGGGAAGGAGGGCGAGAGGGAGGGAGTGAGGGAGGCCAAGAGGGGGTGGGGTGGAGAAACTGAGCCTACCGAGGAGGGAGTGTGTGATCTAAAGGCCGGTGGAAACACACAAAAAAAAATCAATCAATGACTTACTTGAACTACGAATCGGAGGAAGGAGAAGGGTGGAGCTGTGGAGCTCCTTTGTCCTTGTTATTGCTACCACCGCCGTCATCGTCATTCCCCTCGCTTGATCACCGGTCCGACACCAAGAGGAAGAGGCAGACAAAGAGCAGAACAAGGGATCAGGGCTAGGGGAATCTAGAGTGATGGAAGGAAAGTTCGGGACTTCGAGTTAGGCCTTTCGTTAATTCTTTTTGACTTTTGATTTTCCAGTTGTTTTCCCATTAATCCTTCCTTTCATCGAGTTTCCTCTGGGTTTGAACCAGGTGCGACTATCCATGGTTGAATCGGCCAGGTCACTAGTTTTCTATCAGTTTTGAGCAAAGATGGGTTAATTTTAAATCCGAACCGGCTTCTTGTCCGGGTCACCGGGATTCCGGTCCGACCGGCTGGGCCAGGCTAGGTTTAATAACACTGGATAGCTCTGAAATCGATGACTCTGCCAACAAACGGGCCATTGTCAATTAACTATAGTTCCAAAAATATTAACTTAGTAAAAAAACATGTAAGGTATGTTGGGATTTGCGTGGTGCTCCCAAGCTTTGGAGAGACTTGGAAGACCATGGCAGGGATGCTGGAGGCGATCCCTGGGTGCTTGGAGGCGTGCCAAGCATTTCCTGGAGGTGTTCCGGGAGGCTCGAGATTTGGGTTTGGAGATCTTGAGGTTGGAGTCGGCTTGGGCTATTGAGGAGTCGATTCCTACAGGTCGACAGCAGGTTGGAGTTTTGGTCAAGTCGGCTCGAGGTCTGTTTGAGTCGACTCATGGTCTGGTCGAGTCCTCGAGGTCTGTTCGAGTCGACTCTTTTGACAGGTTTAGAGCTCATGTGTTGGCCTGGGGGGAGAGAGAGAGTTTTGTTGGGCTGAGTCATGTTGACTCAGGGCTATATATATATATCTTGTATGCGTAGAGAGAGTGAGCCAGAGTAGCAAGAACATAGCCTTAGTGCTCTTTCTCCCCATTTTCTTGATTTCTTCCTCTCCCTCTCTCTGGTTCTCTCTATCGTTGACAGCCCCATGGGGGCACACCTCCGCGATGGGAGTGGATGGTGTGTCCCAATCCTTCCCTGGTGAGGTTCCTTTCATGGCCATGGCAGCATCAATGAGATCCCGGGCATTCCGCGGAGTTGAGCGAGGTGTCTCATTCCTCGACATTTGGTATCAGAGCTTCTTGATGCGGTGGCATGAAGGAAGAAGGGAAGAAGAAGCAGATCTCTGGTTATGAGATCTGGAGGAGGCTGCAGTGGTGCAGATCGGAAGCACCATGGATCTACTGGAGATCTCGTGGAGGTGAGCAGATCGAAAGCATGGTGGATCTGTCGAAGATCTCGTCGGAGAGATGAGATCGGAAGTGAGGGACTGCTCCCCTTACTGGGAGAGAATTCTTGATCGCGCCAGAGAGGAGATCTGGTGGATGACCCAGTGGTGACGGATGTGATCAAGATCGCGATGGCAAGGCTGGAGTTTAGATTCTTGGATCTGAAAGTCGTGGAAGATCGTCGACTTGAGAAGGGTCATGGTGTTTGAGTCCGGATCTGTGGATCTCTGATGGAGATGGAGATGTTTTCATCGCATCTGGATGGCTCGGCGATGATGGATGAAAATCCGGATCGTGTTGGCATGGATCAGAGGGAGTTTCGGTCTTCCCTTGTGCCAGAACGTGATGGCCGAGATGGAGGAGAAAATGCCCAATCAGGGGCATGGCTACCAGGAAGAAAAAATGGAAAGAGAAAGGCATGCACGCTGTCATGGGGAGCTGGCTCATTCTTCCTAGAGTCGGCTCGGGCAGAGAATGCGGAAGCAGTGTAGGATGGCCATCGCGGAGTCGGCTCCTCCAGAGAGGCCTCTATTTGCAGAGCAGCAGAGCCGGCTCGGGCACGGTGTTGGTGCAAGACACAGGTGCAGACAGCAGTGCAGTGCGTCACGGCATGGCGAGTGGTCACCGATGCGTGGAGGCGTTGCAGTGAGCTCGCCGATGCAAGCACGATGCAGGGCAGCGTTGGGCACGACACAGGGGTGCGGGCTCGATCGCGGGAGCAGCACGCGGGCACGGGCGTAGAGCAAGTAGAGCTGTCAATATGGGCTGGCTAGGCCCAGCCCGACCCTAACCCATATGGGCTTGCATTTTGTGGGCCGGGCTGGGCTAGGCCCACTTGTACAAATGGGCCAAAAAAACCCAACCCGGCCCAGCCCTATATGGGCCGCGGGCTAAGGCCGGGCCATTCCCCTATGCGGGCCGTGGGCTAGGGCCGTGGGCTAGGGTCGTGAGCTAGGGCCGTGGGCCGTGGGCTAGGGATCCACGTGCTGAAAATATCAAGTAAGAAAAAAATGAATCAATTTATACTATTCATTTCTGCAGATTTTGGGACTGGAAATATGTGTTGATACTGTGGTAGGAGATGCAATGATAAGAGGCATCTTTGGAGGACAAAAGAAGCGTGTTACAATAGGTAAATCTAACAAGAAAAGAAGAGGCTGGACTAGAAGTCTAGAACTATCAATCATAAGTCGGAACAGTCGCACGGAGGAGGTCTCCCAGTCCTGGAGGCCAAAATGGTGGCCGGTGGGAGCCAGGAAGCAGGGAAACCCGGAGATCAAACTTCCTCCTCTCCAATCTACTCTATTTTCGATGATGGATCGACACGACATCAGAGAAAGCCTGTGAGCCCCCATGGCAGGCTGGCACGGCGACGGTGGCACCCCCCGATCCCGAGCCCCCTCAGACCCATGCCTCACTGGTCACTGCCTCTAATGATCCGTTGAGAGAAATCAAAAAAAAAATATAGAAGAATGACGAGTCCTCACCGCCGAACGGCCGAAGTCTTGGGTTCCAGCCAGCATCATGGTCTCGCAAAAGAAGAACAGCGGCCGTGGGGTGGGGTTCTTCGTTCTCCCATCTCCGGTTCTCCCAAACAGCCAAACTTGAAACTCCATTCTCCGGCAGCTCTCCGTGAGTCACTCACAGACTCACTAGTTCTCTCCGACGGAGGGCAGCGGAGGGTGGCGGCTTTGACCTAACCCTAACAAAGGGTCCTGAGTCTCGACTCCCAGTCTCTCGTCGTTGTCGAGTAAATAAAATCCGTAATGCCTTCAGTCTTCACCCTGTAAGTAGTAATTAGTAAGTCCTAAACTAGTAAACCGTAGGACCGTAGGTGAGTTGACTAATAGTAACAGATTAAGTGATCTCTGACCCGTAAGGCTAAGTTTTTTTTTTTATTATTATATCATGGCCCGGCCCTAACCCTGTTGAGCCCATGGGCTACAGGGGCCGGGCCAAAAAGCCTACTTACATAAATGGGCTAATTTTTTTTAGCCCGGCCCGACCCATTTATAGGGCCAAATGGGCTGGCCTATGGGCTCTAGCCCATTTTGATAGGTCTAAGAGCAAGGCTCGGCCACGGCGCAGGGCGCAAGCACGGAGCAGCCGCGGGTGCAGTGCAGGGCATCGCAGCGGGTGACGCAAGGCTGCGGGGTGTCGAGTGGGCCACGATGCGGGCGGCGCAGGACCCCGGGGCCGGCGTGGGTGCGCGGATGGCCGCACAGGCGGTCACCGGTGGCTTGGCAGCGCGGGCGATCGCCGGTGGCTTGGCACGACGGCGGGATAGTCGTCGAAGGTGGTGCACGGTCGCCGGTGGCGACGGCGGTGGCCATGGAGGTCTGTGGTCCACGTGTTCGACCGTGGACCAGCAGCAATGGCAGCCAAAGACCAGGATTTTCGGCGTGAGCCATTGGGACGGTTCACAGGTGGACCGGTGGGTTTAAATCACTGCTCTGAAATTCATGCTGACTCATTTTTTCGGCGATTCTGGGTTCAATCGAACTCTGATTTGAGCCCTATCTGCACTGTTGGATTTCATGTTTCGAGCTCTTCTGTTGAGCTGGGTTGGATCCGGTGATGGAGTCAGATCACAGGTGATGTGGAGATCGTGGTGCAGCGACCGTATGTGCGGGCAGCTTAAGCAGGTTGGTTCCATCTTTGGCTCTCCTAGGCGGACAGAGGTTCGTGGTGTTGGAAGCAGTGTGGAGGTCTGCTGGTTGTGTGGATCTCGTCGAGGATGATGGATCCTGTGGTGTAGGAGCTCGCGATGGTGGTGCAGAGCTGCAGGTCCTGTGCTGGGGAGCATTGACAGGTCGAGTGATCTTTGCACAGGTGGAGCGACACACATCGGAGATTTTCAAAGCATGAGTGGTAGCTCCATCGATAGTGGACCAAGTTCTTGGTCACTATGGAGGAGAGCGATAGGTAGGTCTCCAGCTACCTTGATCGTGATGGAGCTGTATATGGGTGTGGTATCCCACGTGACTGGAGGTGGGTGTTGGGAGTTGATTAGCCCAGGTAGACCGAGTACATCAGCAGAGGCTGGGACATGATCATGCAGCCTATGGATAAGCTGGGACGTGATGATGCAGCCACTGGAGCTGATGGAGGCTTGCAGCTCAGGGAGACCGTGGACAGGTCTCAGGGAGCACCAGGGAGGTACATCAGCAGAGGTTGATGAAGGCTGGTAGCTCAGGGAGCACCAGGGAGGTCTCAGGAGACCCAGGTACATCAGCAGAGGCTGGGACATGATCATGCAGTCTATGGATAGGCTGGGACGTGATTATGCAGTCACTGGAGCTGATGGAGGTTGGCAGCTCAGGGAGACAGGAGGCAGTCTCAGGGAGTGCCAGGGATGTCATGCAGCTTATGGACAGGCTAGGATGTGATGGAGTAGATATCATACAGCCTATGGACAGGCTGGGACATGATGGAGTAGACATCATGTAGCCTAGAGATAGGCTGGGATATGACGGACATCATGCAGCCTATGGACAGGCTGGGACATGATGGAGTAGCTACTTACGATGGTTGCTATGTTCAGTTGCTGTATTTGAGGAGTTGAGATGAGCTCTTGAGTTTCGAAGGTTCCTGCGGGGTTGCAGAGTATCCGAGACGGTCTCGGAGAGGTCCGCGATGTGCGAAGCGTCCGAGGAGACAGTGACTGGTTACGAGGTTCAAGTCATGCTCAGCAGGGCAGTGTTGAGATGCTGGCCTCGGGGTTCTTTCTGTGGCATCAGGAGGACTTCAGTTTCAGGTGGAGCACCAGTGACAGGTGGCTTCACTGGTGGAGCGAGTTTTGACACATGTTCAGAGCAGGAGGTGCATGAAGGACCATATCCTTGCACGGACGTCAGGGGTGCACTTAGCTAGGAGAGCGGAGAGTGCAGAGTATGGCGTGGCTCTGTGGAGATTGTGTCAGATAGAGCTCCAGTTACAACGAGTGCCGGGATTAGGTCCGCTGGGTTCTCTCCAGGAAAGTCCAAGAACATACTGATGCAGCTGCCAGACAGGAGGAAAGCAACAATCTATGTTGCCAGGATACGAGTTAGGATCTTCAGCTGTGGAGGCGGTCATCTCAGAGGTCTCCAGGTGATATCAGCAGCCGGAGGATATTGGCAGAGGCGTGGATATCCGTACAATGCTGTCAGGACACACAGTTATAGCAGGGTGTCCGTTGAGGACATTGCCAGGTTTGCCAAAGCTTGGGGGCACCAAGGTGGAGATTGTTTGGATTTGCGTGGTGCTCCCAAGCTTTGGAGAGACTTGGGAGACCATGGCAGAGATGCTGGAGGCGATCCCTAAGTGCTTGGAAGCATGCCAAGCATTTCCTGGAGGTGTTCCAAGAGGCTCGAGATCTGGGTTTGGAGATCTTGAGGTTGGAGTCGACTTGGGCTATTGAGGAGTCGATTCCTGTAGGTCAACAGCAGGTTGGAGTTCTGGTCGAGTCGACTCGAGGCCTGTTCGAGTCGACTCATGGTCTGGTCAAGTCGGCTCGAGGTCTGTTCGAGTCGACTCTTTTGACGGGTTTAGAGCTCATGTGTTGGCCTGGGGGGAGAGAGAGAGTTTTGTTCGGCTGAGTCATGTTGACTCAGGGCTATATATATATCTTGTATGTGTAGAGAGAGTGAGCCAGAGTAGCAAGAACAGAGCCTGTGTGCCCTTTCTCCTCATTTTCTTGATTTCTTCCTCTCTCTCTCTCTGGTTCTCTCTATTGTTGACAGCCTCATGGGGGCACACCTCCGCGACGGGAACGGATGGTGTGTCCCAATCCTTCCCTGGTGAGGTTCCTTTCATGGCCATGGCAGCATCAATGAGATCCCGGGCATTTCGCAGAGTTGAGTGAGATGTCTCGTTCCTCGACAAGGTAAAATGTTATCATCAGGGATCAAATCTTATAGAAAATAAATCAACCATGGCTCCAAAATTAGCAACATAAGGCCATTACCGGGATCAAACAGGTTTAAGTGGCACAAAAAAAAAAAAAAAAGTTTTCTTGTAATTAATAAAAGAAATCTACTATAGTTATAAAATCAACAACTTAGTAAATAACCAAGTACTTAGTAAAAAATGAACTGTAGCTTCTAAGTTAAAAGGAAAAGTCAATATTGCCAAGATCGAACCCTACTACTTAGGAAAAAAATCAACCATTGTTTGGAAATGAGCAACTTAGTACAAAAACCAGAATACTAGGTACGGTAATCAACTATGGTCCACTAGTTCCAGGACTTGGTAAAAATAAAAACAAATAAAAGGAAAAGTCACAACTTGTGTCAAATTACCAAAAAATGGACTGCAGTTCTAATAGTAGCAGCTTAGTAGAAGAACATGGGTATTTCATAGAAAAAAAATTGCTGTTCCAAAACTTAGCGAGAGCAGGAAAACACAAGAAAAGAAAAGATCGTGGAGGATGTAGCTTGAAAATTACAGCTTAGTAAAAGAACATGGATATTCCATAAAATAAGAAAATTACTGTAGTTTAAAAGCTTAATAAGGAAAATATTAAAAAAGGAAAAGATGCTGTCGGATCAAAAGTTAACAGCTTAGGAACGGTTTAAAAAACAAAAAAAATTCAAACCCTGGCCAATCGGAAGCTCAGTTAAAAAGGACTCAACGAAACGCCGTTGCCGGGGATCGAACCCGGGTCACCCGCGTGACAGGCGAGAATACTCACCACTATACTACAACGACATTGTTGAATTGCTTTTTATTTCAATTCTTTCTCAAACTTATTCAAACCAGTGGGAAGACAATCAGACAGCGCGCTGGACTGAATTCTGGATTTTAGAAATATAAAAAGTTAAATTTAAAATTATCACAAAATATCCAAGATTTGAAGAGCCGGTATAGAATTACATGTACATTTATATGAATCCTCACATACTCCATTTAAGTCCTAGTATTTTTTATCAGGCTAATGACCTGAATACATTTATAAATAGCACAATCGGTTATGGACTAATGAACTTGCACAATGGGTTAGCCCTAATAAACTTGCATGTGTTGTTGTATCATTTAATCCACGTAGGTTATGGGCTACGTGGGTTCTGATATCATTTATAATAATTTAGGATTTTGTCCAAAAAGACTAGTTGGATTATGTTTGCAAATGATCTTTTTTTTTGTGGCAAAGGCATGTAGAAGAAATGCAAGGATGTTGAAGGAAGCTATTCTAAATTATTATAACTAGTCAGGTCATCGGGTTAATAATGTACACAAGCCTCAAAAGCAATTTAGCTACTATTGATCTAGAGGCAAAACAATAAATTAATCAGCTTCATCAAGAAAAGCATTTGGAGTTACCTTTGGGTTGCCACTTTTTTGGAATAAGCTTGCAAGGCAGGATTTTTCTCATTTATTTGATAGGATCCGAAAAAAGATTGGACAAATGGAGATGAAAGCACTTGTCCAAAGCTACCCAGATTACTTCATTTCATCTTGAATTTTAGTCATATCTATTTATTATGAAATGTGCTGGTTCCATCTTGAATTCAAGTTATATCTATTTATTATCTTGGCTCTCTCCTATATAGCTCGTGGCGGTCACGAGCTATAATCCTCGAGATACAAGATGACCTCCAAACTCTCGTGTCATGACTGTCATGAACAGGAATAGCCTAGGAAAGAGCATGCTTAGTGAGCTGAGCTCTAAAAATATAGGCTACCAGATTAGTGTTCCAACCCTCCCAGTTGGATGGAGAAGGTCACATACCCTCATAGTCTCCCCGACAGCAACATTGATGAAGGTCAACCAACGACTCAGCAAGAGATCAACGATCCATGGGTCCTATAAAATGTCTACAATTTGCTGTCCCCTATCAGCCATCTAACCTGATCCATTACCTATGGAGCATGGGCACAAATCTCCCTCCACATGGAGCTGCCATGCACATCCTAGATGTCAACCATAGAAATCCATAGACCACACTTAGCCTTATCACCAAACTCCAAAGACTGTCAGGCTATAAAAGGAAGCATTCCACATGTCTAGTAATCAAAGCCTTGCATCTAACTAATAAGGACTAAATGCTAAAGCCTCCATTTCTGATTAGTTGATATATCACCTCCCAAGAAAGTAGATGTATGCCACCTCCATCGTGATGCGAGCCCTAAAGGAATCTTTTGAACATTTGCTTCAACTTTGCTAGGCAGGTCCTCGGCAAAATAGTATTAACAAGAGATATATGGGTACAGAGCATAGATCAAACCTCACTAGAGTGACTTGGCCATCATGGATAGTAAGCTTGCCTGCCATCCCTCTAGCCACTCTAGAATCAACTGCCCCACTCTAAAGCACTCCACCCTCTGCAGCCTCTTTTCTATGATGGGGATGCTAATGCCCAATCAATCTTGAATCTCCTACTTTAGTTAAACTCCCGTCTTTAGGTTGAAATACATAGCAGACCTAGACAGATTTATCCTCTACTCGAAGGTGAGGCAATACTCCTCCAAGATCCTTGCAAAGCAAATCATATTATGGACAGAAGCTTGACCTACTAGGAGATAATCATCTGCAATGACCAGGTATAAAATATGCTATGCCCCTAGAGCCAACACATGGGGATCTAGTGCCCTCTCCTCGAAAAGCCCAAGACAAAGCATTGACACAAATGAAAAATGAATGGATAGGGGAAACCTTGGTGGGGACCAACAGTGGATTGGAAAAACTATGTCGGAGTGCTGTCTATCAGAATGATAAAGAGTAAACTACGAATGCATCCTATGATCTAACTAATCTAGTGACCCTAAAATCTAAAGCAATTTAGGGTACAATATAAGAACTACCAGGATATATGGTCAGAAGTACTCTCCATGTTAAGCTTGATGTCCATGAGATAATGCCATGCTGGAGCTTTCAATAGGTCATGTATGAACTCCTAGGTGATTAATACATCATCAAAGATGCTCCAGCAATCAATTAAAGTCCCTTGCTTTGAGTTGATAAGACGAGCGAGGATCAACAATAGCTTGCCTTCCATGATGTTGGCATAAATATTGTACAAGATAGTGCACAAGCTGATGCTCAAAAATGACTCAACTCTGAAGCATCCACTGCTTAGAGAGGAAAGCAATGAAGGTTTGCTTCCACTCCTCAGGCATCGCTTTAGTGATAAAAAATTGCTGAATAGCTAGCACCATTATTTCTTCAATGACCAATTTTTTTTATAATTTTTGAACCGATAGTGAGTCAATTTTTTTCCTGATAGCCTTTAGATTGATTTCATTCAACTAATTCTCCTTGATACAAGATGCATAGTTACTCCTTTTTTTTTATAGACGATTCCTCCCTTTTTCAATGGTGGAAGTAAAAAATAAAGGGACATGAGAGAGACAAGACTTGAACATAGAGAATACTCTCCAAAATGATGACATGCTTTGACTAGAAGAAATTAAGGATGAATCAAAAGAAAAAAAATGAAGTTGTAGGTGCTGGACATCAAATTTCTGAAACTAGAGAGAAGAAAATTACATTGATGAACCTGTAAATATGTTAATAAAAGTATCAAATTACACATTAATTAATTTTTATTATTTAAGAATTGATATTTTTATCTATCTTTTATATGAAAGATGATTGTTAATGTGAAGAGCCCAATTTATGGGTTAAAAGGATTGAAATTAAGAGCAAATCAGATTCATAATGAAGACCAAATAAAGATCTATAGGTGGCCTAAACTCAAGTCAAATCTCAACTCAAAACGGGTCCAAAATTGGTTCAAAATCAATCCAAAAATCAAGCAAAACCAGGCCCAACATAGATTTTAAAGCGGTCAGTCCATGGTGGATCAACCACTCGATCTATAGGGGGCATCATGTGGTCCATGAAGCCATGGCCTTGCAACTCATGGATTTTGGGTTGAGCAGAGAGCTTCTATACTGACTGTGGATGGCACTTCAAAAGGGGGTGTGTTGGCCAGGGTAGGTAGCCCAAGATGGGGGGTGAATTGGATTTTAAAACTTTTTTGTAATACTTCAAATAATGTGCCAATTCAAAACATGTATTTGTGAGCATGATAATAAAGTGCAGTGGAAGTAAAGAAATAAATGCAAGAATAAAAATAATCACAAACACATAAAGATTTATAGTGGTTTGGTGCACTTCAAGGTACCTACATCCACTCCCCAAGTTTTTCTTGGGAATTCATTATAATCACCAAGATTACAGCCAACTTGTTTTCTAGGCTCACAAGTCAAAATTCCTTGGTTTTCGTGGGCTAACCAAAAATCCCTTGATTTTGCAGGCTAACCAAGAACCTAGTTGGTTTTACGGGCTCACCAACAACCTAGTTGGTTTTATGGGCTCACCAACAACCTTGATAGTTTTACGGGCTAACCAATAATCCAACTTGTTTTTACGGGCTCACAAGTCAAAACCCTTGTTGGTTTTCATCACATAGGCTCACCAACAACCAAGATGGTTTTCTCAAGGCTCACCATCAACCTAGATACTAGTTTCAATTTCATTTAAACTAGTAAACAATACAAGTACAAACTCAACAATGAAAATATAAAAGCTTTCTTGTAAAAAATAGATTTGTCTTTGAAGTACTTGATTGTTATTGTTGAGCTTATCTCCATATTGTAGAAGCTTCAATGGATGCTTGAAGATACCACTCTTGGAAGCTCCCTTTCCATTTTTAATCCTTGGAGGCTCAACACTCTCAATATTGAATTCTTAAAAATCCTTCACATATTTTTACTTGCAAATCAAAGGATTTATCATTCAAACCATGGATTCTCTCCTTCCCCAAGAGCTTGGTGGTGTATAAATAGCCCTCCATACCTTTATGACCATTTGTGACCGTTGGAGGAGAAAATATAGCCGTTGGAGCCAAGTTGGGGAAGTTTTGGACTTCAGAAAAACTAGCCATTACAGCAAGTATCGACACTTGATCTTCATGAGTCGACATCTTGAGTCGATACTTCATTTTCTTGAGTTGACACTTGACCAAAAATATCTTCTGAAGTCTTCTGCTCCATACTGGTGAGTCGACACTTCATCTGGTAGTCGATACCTTGAGTCGATACTTGACCAAACTCCTAAAATTACCATGTTCTATATCCTGTTTGGTCTCAGGCCTTGAGTCAACACTTCACTGTTCATGAGTTGACACTTTGAGTCGACACTTGGATTTCATGAGTCGACACTTGGCTGCACCAATACTGAAACTTCTCTAAATTCAAATCTTGAGCACCTATAACTAATTAACACACTTAACGCATAATTAGTACTCAAATACTTAATTATTTTGTCATAATCAAAACCAGAGTCAACAGGATGGTACCAGCGATTCATGGGAGGTCGATGGTGAAGACGGCGACTCTTGGATCCAGTGACAGCACAGAGCAAGGGAGGTTCACGCCACAGGGAGCAACCGAATGTTGATGACAAAGCCGGTGAATGGATTTGACAATGGCAGCAGCAAGGTCATTGATGAAGGGAGATGGCAGGTGGAGCATGAGAAGCTGATGGTGAAGATGGTTCTGGTGATGATGTTGATCATGGTTTGGTTCCTGATTAGCACTAATCCATGGTGGAACAACACTAGCGAGCAGTGATGTGATAGCAATGGTGGAGAACGGAGTCGGTAATGGAGGTGACAGCCAAAGAAAACCGTGATCTAGTAGGGGAGATGGTAGCTCAGGCGATGACAGGTACAGCCACAAGGGAGAATCCAAGTGAGATTTTCTACATACCAGCTACAATAGTGGTGGCAGGGTTCCAACAAAGCTTTGGGTAGTGGTGGTAGTCCTATGGGTGTCGTCCTATGGGCCAACCATGGCTAAGAGTAATTTGTTTGAGAGAAGGACTTTGTAGTGCAATTATAGTCTAGATATGTGGTCGAGAATTGACTGGAACGAAGATCCAACATTTGTCTTGAATCTAATAAGAGTTGGGATATAATACAACAATCTAGGCATGATTTTGGTTAACTTGATCACAGTCCAACGATCCAGAGAATTCTAAAGTTTGAAGGCTATTATACAAGGATTTTATCACCAATTAGAGTGGGAATCAAGCAACGAGAGCAGTAGCCAGTAGTTCATTATTTTTTTTCTTTCTTTATGTAAGTGCTTTAATAGGAGAGAGTTGGCAGGGGCTAATCTTCTTCATCATCTTTCTTTCATCGAAGGTGATGCTTGCGGACATCATATACAGTTGATCTTCAAGTCTCCAAGAGAGTAGAGAAGGTTCTTTTAGTATTTTATATTTTAATTTCTTTTCATGTAATTAGTTCTTAAATGTAATGATCTTGTTCTTCAAGTTTTATGCATATTCTTCAATCTATCTTTAAATTTTTGAATAATCTGTGACTATGTAGATACAGATCAAGATACTACAATCTATACCAAGTGATAAATTATACTCAAAATCTAGATTATAGAATATTTTAATTATTTATATGATTTATGTCCTTAAATAGCTTATGACTATGTAGGGCAAATATATATCTAGTAAGATAGGTTATGCTCGAAATATCAATCATACATTTTTTAATTATATATTAAAGAACTAAATTATATTTTATTAAAAGAAACTTAATTGAAATCCCGAGATACTTATCCTATTTAATTTCTTGCTTGAAAATTTAATTAGAATTTCTATTTGCTTTTACTTTCTAATTTTAGGTATAATCATACTCTTTCCTAATCTGACTTTCGTAATTTAATTAGGACTCTAAATAAAACTCTAAAAGTGAACATAACTCCATTGTGGATATAATCCCAACTTACTCTAACTATAGTTTGAATTGGTAAAATTATTTTTGATTGTCTATGACAGTGATTATACACCTCCTCTATTTTAAATTTCTTAGAGGTTGTTTTTACTTTCCCAACAATCCTATGCATATAGTATCCTATATTGGGTGTAGAGCATTGCTTAAAGTCTTTGGTTGAACAGAGGAGAACATGGAAGAAGACCATTATATAAGATCCTTAGCACTATTATGAAAATATCATGATATTAAAAGACCATGTAACTCCATTTGTCTTTATTTTGGATAATTGATATGAATTATCTTTGCAATATGATATCTTGCCCGTATATCTCTCTACTACTAATATCTTTACAATGTGATTTCCTGCCCAAATATCTTCACTTGGAAAAAAAATTGGATGGCTACCGAAGTTGGAACCAAAATTGATTTCGGAATATCTATATGATCAGAATCAGAATGGAAATAGATGATTTCTATTATTTTTGTTTGGTTCATTTAACAATAGAAATTGGAATCAAATCAATTTCTATTTTTACCTTAAACTAAAATCTTCAAATTTTAATTATTTTCATCTATTTTTAATATTTTTTATTTTATTTAATATTTTTTGGGATTCATTCCATTTTATGAAAATCTTATCTCTAGTGACCTTCCCACCTATCAATCCTAAATCCACAAAATAATATTTAAATATTTTAAACTTATTTATTAATTATTTTAATATTTTTAAAATATTAATTATGAAACTATCACTAAGTGGAAGGATGAGATCTAATACACATTAGATACCATCATATTTAAAACTGGAAGGAAGCCATCTGAGCATTTAGTGGCAGAGGGACCTAGCACCAAATGTGGGACCTGAAAGGGGGCAACTATGGTAGCTCCACAGGCAAAGGCGATCATGATGAGGGAAACCATGAAGAGGAGCACCACGAAGGAGAAGAGGATCGCGATGGCGAGGGGGGTGGAGAGGGCCCCACATTGGAGGAAGGACTTGGAAAGGGAACGACCATGGTGACTCTATTGGCGAAGGTGATCATGGTGAGGGCAGCTACAAAAAGTAGAGCCACAAAGGAGTAGAGGAGCATAGTGGCAAGGGGGTGAAGAGGGCCACAACATTGGAGGGGGGACCCGGGTGGGGGTGTTGGTCATGGTGGCTCCGTCGGCCAAGATGATCATGGCAAGGATAGCCACGAAGAGGATAGAGGGAATAGATCTAGCGAAAGAGGGGGGAGAGAGGCTAGTCGTGATGTTTTTTTTTTTTTCAAAGCCAATCAAGATGGAATAGTTTTGAATCCGGAAAAGAAAAACTATATTAAATTCGGAGGGGATTAGGCTATTCCCATTCTATCCCAAAATCAAAATCGAAATATGATGCTCTCCAATCAAACTATTGGAATGAGAGGCATTCATTTCCATTTCTATTCCAGGCCCCCACTCCCCTTGTTGCCCAGCTATTGCAACCTAGGGGGCGAATTGGATTTCTCTAAAAAGTTAGCAAGTATATGTAATAAAACTAGAATTTAGGTGGTTCTTTGTAAGGTGATGTGCAACTCAAATAAAAAAAGATAGAAAGCAAAATAAACACCAATGCAATACAAATATACAAGTTTATAGTGGTTTGGTGCTTCCCTCTCACCTATGTCCATATTCAAAGTTCTTACTTCAAAATTTCAATCTACTAATCGTATTATAATGATTACATGTCAAACCCTCTGAAAGGAATCCTAGCTCTCCTAACTAGTTTTTTGTTTCTTGGAAATGAGGGAACCCTATACACATCAATTCAAGGTTTGGCAAATCTTTTCCATGTTTCAACCTAGTTGAAACTCCTTTTCACAAGAGCAAGTACAAGAAGTTATAGAACAAACTCCTTAAATGAGTAGACATAAAAAAATAAAGTACTTTGCAAACTTTTGATAAGAACCCTCTTGAATTTACTTCTTCCTTAGAAAGTTGGTGGTTGGAGCTCTTGAAGAAGTAGTTGAGTGAGTGAATGAGGATCTCTTGAAAGCTTCTTTTCTTCCTTGAATGCTGATCCTTGAGCTGAACTTTAACTTAATTTTCTTTTTGATTTTCTTGGAATGTGTCTTGTTGTTTTCCACTCTTTTGGATCTCTAATTAATGTAGTTGGTGATTGGAGAAGAAAATCTAGCCATCGTTGAATGTTTAGAGATGGTTGGAGAGTATTTAATAGCATTAATGGTGTATAGAAAACTAGTTGTTATAGATTTTTAGGGCATAAGGATTGATCCTTTTCGTCAGGGGTCAAAAATGATGTCGACCCTTTTTGGCTAGGGACGACCTTTTTTGAATAGCCTTCTATCTGTATCCTAAGAGCCATAGGGGTCGACACTGATGTCACCCCTTTTCCATAGGGGTTGACATTGATGTTGCCCCTTGGGGCATGTCTTCATCCTCTTCTTCAATGGGATGCTTTGTTAATCGACCTCTAACTTTTAGAGGTTAGCATCTAATTTCAAGAAGGTAAATTCTCTCAATTTTTGCCTATCAAAACATGATGAAATTTCACTCTATCGGTCAAAATTTAATCTTCAACCTCTTGAATTTTTTGACCAACCTCTTATAATCCTCCAACTTCAAAAATTCATTATTTGCCTTCTCCAATTACTTTCTTTTGCTTATTTTTTTTAAAATACTCCAAGAATATAAAGTCATTAGCAAGCAACTTAATTATTTTGTAATCATTAAAATCAACACCAGCTCAACATTCTTTTTCTTTTTTTATGATGACAAAATATAAATAGAATAATCATATATAGTGGAGTGAAACAATTTAAGCCATATGTTTAAAGAATTTTGAAAAGAAATCATAGAATTTAATAGATGTTTGCATAAGGTTTTGATAACAATTTTAGCACAGACAATTCAAATATTGTTTTTGAACATTGCTTCCTCCCTCTTTCTTGGTATCTAATTCTAGTAGGCAATTCTACTCTATTTTTTACTTATCTTTCCCCGTTTTTGACATCATCAAAAAAGTTCTTTTTGGAAAGATGAATGGGGCTTTGGTCCACAAGTGATACATAAGTAAATATTCAAATTTATTTGCTAAGCAAACATTAACGTGTAGAGAAGCATTCATTCATAATTTAGAGGTGACATATATTTCACTAAGAAAAGTTTAAGTACAAAAGACAAGATTACATGTACATCACCAATTAAAAAGTTTGATAAATCTAAAAGTCATCCATAAGTCATAACCATATAATTTGAAAAAAGAAACATTAGTCAAAATATACAAAATATAGATAATGTGCTGACATAAAATCTTAATCCTCACCAGATGAAGAAAAGGTGCTATAAAGAATAGTGGGTCTAAACGAGACACTGGCTCGACGACTTCTAGTCCTGCTAGAAGGTCTGACACCGGAATGGAAAGGTCTAAAAGATGTAGGTTGAAATGGCTGATAGGTGGTCTGGATAGGTTGACTAGAAGGTCTAATGAAACTAAGAGATGCCATAGGCACTATAGATGATATGACTAAAGACATAAGTGTCAAGCTGCCTAACCATCTTGCTCATAGACTGCAATAGAGAGGTCATACCAGTAGTCATAAAGTCACCTTGTCCTCTCGTCTCCTCTCTCAACTACCATGCCTTAGACTAAATCAGCGCTCAGAGTTTGCCAACCTCAACAGATAGTGTAGACAAACAGGTAGTGTCATCCTCGCAATGGCTTGGTCCAGATGATGGTTTCCTCATCTCCCTCTCCAAGTCAAATGTTTTGCCACATAGCCTATTGAATGTGGATTCCATGTGCTCCATTCTTGTGAATAATTTGGCCAACAACTAGGTGATAGTAAAAATGTGAGGAACCATCATTGTATCAACTAGTGAGTTCATGAAAGAGCTCTCCCCTTGACTCGGGCTCTTGGATGCCTGAAGTATAGCTATAACCTCCTGTGCAATAGCCCTAACCAAATCATGTCTGAGCTTGGATCAGTGAGATGGTGGCTCAACTTGAAAGATATCTTTAAAACCATTGCCACTGGTGTCAATAGGATACTACTCAGATGCTGCAAGTCTCTTTATCTCATGGGCACTTAAAGGACCTATCGTTTGCTTAGTAGGCGAATATGGTTCCTGGCTGGGTCCTATCTTTCTACGGGATAAAGATGGCCCCTTCCCTTCAGCTTGATCCTCCTTGTCTTCTACTTGAATCCTCTCAATTCCTTTACCCCGACCCAACGATCACCAACTTTACTAAAACCCATGCGATGTAGAGAGCGATCATTGTACGTGTCAGTGTGAGCAAGTTGACTAGACTTTTCACCATTAAATCTCACTCCAAAGCATCAAAATAATGGGTGAGGGCCATCCCATAGTGCAGTGGGGCCTTGGTCCTTACAACTACCTCCTCCATTGTGTCTATCATAAGAGTGGGGAGGTTTAATTGAACTTCACTAGCTATATGGTACATCACATAGATGTCTCACTCAGATACAAAGTCATATGTTTCCATCCTAAGGAAGAAAATCTAGAAAATAATGTGGTGGAGAAATCTCATCTTAACATCTAGTTGCTTTGCCTCAATTTCTCCAATATTCCCACATCTTATTTTCCTAAAATGCATTAGTCCTACTTTCTTTCAAAGCATCATTCTCCATGCCTTTGCAAGGTTATAGTTGCCTAAGTGGCTACCCAAGAGGGGGGTGAATTGAAAATTTAAAAAAAATTGAAGCAAATAATGTGCAATTAAAATCCCTTAGAAGGTGTTAGGTACTGTGATAGAGTTATAAATTGCAGAAGCTAAAAAGAAATAAAGAAGCACAACACAAACACACCAAATTTATAGTGATTCGGAGCAACCCAGCTCCTACATCCACTATCCAAGATACCACTTGGGATTTTCACTATATTCACACCCGAATACAGTAGAATTGTTTTGCAGGATGACAATCTAAAACCTCTACACTTTGGTTTTACGGGATCACCAAAGAAAATCCAACACCCTTTGATTTTAATAGGCTCACTAAAGAAACTAACTTGGTTTTACCAGGATCACCAAGAACCTAACACTTGGTTTTTATCAAGGCTCACCAAGAACCTATTTGGTCTTTCAACCGGGCTCACCAATAATCCAACAATTCAAAAATGAAATGAAAGAAATGCAACAAAAATGACAAACTCAATTTGTTGGATAGTTGCCGGTGCAGCTTGATGGAAGTCTACTTGAATGCACTTGAATAAGCTTTAATTGCCTCAGTGGCTTCTTCCCAAAATTGCTTCAAACTTCAAATCATAATTGGTGAAGTCTTGAAGTCTAGCTTGAATGCTCTTGTGTTCTTTTACTGTTGGTTGGTAGAATATTTAATGAAGCTCTCTTTTCTTTTTTAAAAACTCTCTTATCTCTCTCCTCTCCTAGGAAATTCAAATCTTTTAAATATAAAGTCTTCCATCACTCCAAGGTAGTTAGAGATGTTTTTGACCATTGGGATGTGACTTGTGACCGTTGGAGCACTTTTTAGCATTCAAAAATAAATTATGGAACTAGCCATATGGAAACAACGTTCGAGTTGGCTCGGATTTGCTCGAGTCAGTTCAGATCCTTCGAGTCGATAGGTCGAGTCACCAAATCTTCATTGCAGTCAGCTCTTTGTCTTTGGGTGCAAAACATCACTCTGGACGAGTCGGCTCTTGATAGCTTGGGTCGACTCGAACTTCTTTCTTTGAAAAACTTGAACTCGAGGAATCGGCTCTTTTCAGCATGGGTCAGCTCTTTTTCTAAGGTTCGGAAATCCTCACTCTAGAAGAGTTGGCTCGATGCAGTTTGGATCGGCTCGCTTTCTCAGGCTTTCAGAATTAGGTATAGCAGAGTCGGCTCTTTCTAGTTCGGATCGGCTCGCCTGGCTATTTTCAGAAATCTTCAAAATTAGACTCTGGAAGAGTCGGCTCGGACCGATTCCAATTAACTCAGATTCATTAGAGTCAGCTCGGTTACCTTCGAGTCAGCTCAGATTGCTGCATTCCAGAATCCTTGCTGCGTGCCAGTAAGCGGAGTTGGCTCTTCAACAAGTTGGGTCGGCTCGAGTATCTTCTTCAGGATTTTTACACTTGAACTTAAAGAAAAACTCTTACCAACTCTTTACATTTTCAAGCATACTAACTTAAAACTAATTTCAAGGCACACATACATAGAAGTAACCCCTTTATATGATTTTTTCTTAGCTTTTTTATTGGGTTCTTCTTTACAAAAACACATTACAACACAACTCAAACAAGAAAATAGAGATGTAGGAGTTGAAGTTTGAACATTTAATCCATCCTACAAAAACTTGTAAAATACTTGAAGAGTTGTCAGAAATAAATATACATGCTCCAATGTTTGATTATCATCAAAATCACTTATGGAGTCAACAATCTCCCCCTTTTTGATGATGACAAAACACTGGGCATGAAAGAATTTTTATACTTTACATGTATAACTATATTTGAATGTTAAGTATTCACATGTATCAGAGCTAAAAAGAAAGAAAAATATCATAGCTCAAGAGATGATTGTATATCATCAAAGTGCTGAACTTTTCATGCTTCACAAAACATAGAGTATCAGAGACTTAAAAATTGATAATAGTAATCAAAGCATTAAGATTAATTTGAAAATAGTAATCGGAGCATATCAATCAGAGCAAAAACTCATTCAAGAGAATATCTTCCTTTCTCTAGAATTTAAAGTAATTTAAGCAATACTATTATTTTGTGCTCCCCCTTTTTCATTCTTTTTATGCACTTTAAGAATAGTTGGCAGAAAGCTTAACATACATACTAATTTGAAAATAGTAATCAGAGCATATCAATCAGAGCAAAAATTCATACAAGAGAATCTCCCCCTTTCTCTAGAATTTAAAGTAATTTAAGCAATACTATTATTTTGTGCTCCCCCTTTTTCATTCTTTTTATGTACTTTAAGAATAGTTGGTAGAAAGCTCAACATACATACTAATTTTCCATTTCATACATTCTTTTCATATTTCTCCCATTTTTCTTCTTTCATTTTTTATTCCTCATATTTTTCATATTTCTCCTCCTTTTTGTCAATCAACCAAAAAGGTGATTTCAAATGAAGCTCAGGTTTTAAAATAGATTGAGAAAGTTTTTAATATTTGTTTGAAATAATTTCATATTCTCGAATTTGAAATTCTAATTAAAATTTTATCACAGTTGTACCATATCATATAAAAACAAATGAAGTTGCTAAAGAAACTTTCATTTCATTGATAAGATTGGCATACAAAATAAGAAAGAAAGTACATTGTAATTGTAAAAGATAACATGTAAAACATTTAATAAATTAGAACTACACCCAAAAGACTTACTAAACTATTCTTCTTCTTCCTCAATTGAAGAAGAGGAGCCTACCTCTATAACATTATCAGAGGTCTTAGTTTTCAGGGATTTAAACCTTAAATCCCTAAATCTAGTTCTAACCGGGGCTCTAAAAGTCTTAGTCTTTATGGTTTTGGTTTCTTTCTTGGTTTTAAAAGGTTTGGGTGGATCAGATGAAGGAATAGAAGCAGGAGTGTCAAGTGATTCCTTGATGATCTGTTCAGGAGCATCTTCAGCAGTGACTGATTCTTTCTGGGATTGCAGTAGGATGCTTATGATTTCTTTCTTGAAGTCCTCCATTTCCTTTTCAATCTTCTGCTGGTGAAGCTCTTATTCAGTTTTCATTTTCTGCAAGCTTACATTCATTGTGTTTCTTATTTCATAAATTGCAGAAGTCATGTGGTCTGTCAAAGAATTGGAGATAGTTTCCATCTTCTGAAATATTAACTTCTTGAGGTCAGATGGAATGATCATTAAACCTTCAGTCCTTTCTTCAACAGCAGCACCTTCATCATCATCAGAAAAAATAGCAGCAACCTGACTAGGCATCTTCTTTATCCATGTTCCTTCTTGTAACTTGTAACCCATTCTTTTTAGTGAATTGAAGGAATAGATATCAAGTGGTGTAATGGCTTGCCTATTTCATTTGTTAAGTCAACCCCAGCTTCTTCAAATAATAGAGTGAAGACCATACCGTAGGGTAGACATGCTTTGACCTTTCTTGCTGCTTCAGTCATCTGGATCATCATTATGTAAGGAAGGTTGAGAGGTCTTTCCTCAATCAAGTGTCCCATAAAGCTCATGTCTTTGTCGCTGACCCAATCAAAGTGGCCAGTTATGGGAATAAATATCCTACTGATCATATTGTGTAGAAGCCTCATTTCCTTCGACAATAGATTGGCTTGTACATGCTGGACTGTGCTCACATCTTCTTTCTCCAAAATCAGTTTTAAAATATGTTCCTTGTCTGGTAAAAGAAGTTCAGTGGCGCCGTCTGTTGGCATTTGCAGTAAGGTACCCAGTTTCTCTTTATCCACTATTATTTCCTTTCCCTTGACAGTGGATTCCAAATGAAATTCTTTGATAACAATATTTTCATAAAATATCCGTACTATTGAGGAGTAGGTCAATATGTCCAAAGAGCAGAAGTTCTTCCAGCCTTGAGTCTCTATCCAATTTCCGATTTTCATTCCCATTTCTTCTAAGAATGTAAAGTCGATCCTTCTTCCACAAGTGACAGGCCGGTTGACCATTGAGACATGTTGTTCAGGAGGAGAAGGAATTTCTTTATCTTGAAGAGCTGGAGTAGATCTTTTCCTCTTTTTCCCTTTATCTTTTGCATCTTCACTGCGAACACTTGATTCACTGATCTGAAGAACCTTCTTCGCAGATCTTCGAGAAACCATTGCAGAGGGATTAAGGAATTTTAGGCTCTTAGGAAATGGTTTTTGGAAGTTTTGGTAGAGTTTCCGAGAGAAGTGGAGTGAATTTGAAGTAAAGTGAGAAGAGTGAAGTACTTAGAAAAGACAGATCATAACTACCTAAATAGCGATTCTCGAACTTTCGAGTCAGCTCGTCCAACCTTAGAAACATCCAAGTCGGCTCGTCCAGAGCGAACTCAAGATAATTAGAACATCGAGTCGACTAGGCAAGGATCTAGTTGGCTCGACCAGAGCAATTGGTAGCGAACTCAGACATTCGAGCCGGCTCGACAAGAGCAAAATTGCTCGAGTCGACTTGAACGGAAACTTTCCATATAAAATCAAATGATTCAGAAATTAACATTGATATAATTGAAAATTCAAGGAAAGTTGTTCAAGAAATCATGAATAATTATAGGAGGTTTTCTAGATAATTTTTTCTTAATTTTTGAAGCAAATTAGGTTAACTAAATCTAGATAAGATCACAAAGCCCTAATTCTCCTCTAAGCAATTCAAATCTATCCTGATTATGTGGCTTAGTAAAAATGTCAGCTAATTATTTTTCAGTTGGGATAAATTCTAGTTTAATGTCACCATTCAAAACATGGTCTCTAATAAAGTGGTGTCTTTATTCTATGTGCTTAGTCCTAGAATGCTGAATAGAATTTTTTGTTAGATTTATAGCACTTGTGTTATCACACTGAATAGGAATTTTGCATTGTGTAACACCAAAATATTCTAGTTATTGTTTAATCCACAACACTTGTGCACAACAACTTCCTGCAGCAATATATTCTGCCTCAGCAGTAGATAGTGCTACCGAATTTTATTTCTTACAGTGCCATGAGATTAAATTCAACCCTAGAAATTGACATGTACCACTAGTATTCTTTCTATCAATTTTACAACTAGCATAATTAGCGTCAGAAAATCCAATTAAATTTAAAGATGATTCTTTTGAAAACCATAGACCTAGATTACTTGTACCTTTTAAATATCTCAATATTCTCTTAACAACAAGCATATGTGTTTCTTTTGGATTACATTGAAATCTAGCATATACACATACACTATATAGGATATCTGGTTTACTTGTAGTTAAATATAATAAAGATCCAATCATACCTCTATATAACTTTTGATCAACATTGGATCCACTTTCATCTTTGTCCAATTTGCAAGATGGGCTCATGGGTGTGCTCATTTGTTTGCATGTCTCCATACCAAACTTCTTGATTATCTCCTTGGTGTATTTGGCTTGATTAATGAAGATTCCTTCCTTTGTTTGTTTTACTTGAAGTCCAAGGAAGTAGTTAAGTTCACCCATTAGGCTCATTTCAAATTCTCCCTGCATGAGCTTAGCAAATTCTTCACAAAAACTTTCATTAGTTGCACCAAAAATAATATCATCAATATAAATTTGTACAACTAATATATCATTATCTTTCTTTTTAATGAAAAGAGTTTTATCAACATTTCCTCTTGAAAAATCATTTTCAATCAAGAAAGTGCTAAGTCTATCATACCATGCTCTAGGAGCTTGTTTCAAATCATATAAAACTTTATTGAGTTTAAATACATGATTTGGAAAAGCATGATTTTCAAAACCCGGTGGTTGTTCTACAAAAACTTGTTCAGCGATAAAATCATTTAAAAATACACTTTTCATATCCATTTGAAAAAGTTTGAAATTCATATAGCAAGCAAATGCAAGAAGTAATCTTATGGCTTCTAGTCTTGCTACAGGTGCATAGGTTTCATCAAAATCTATACCTTCCTCTTGACTATATCCCTTAGCTACTAATCTAGCTTTATTTCTAATTACATTTTCTTGCTCATCTAGCTTGTTCCTATAGACCCATTTGGTTCCTATAATTGGATGGTCTTTAGGTCTATCAACTAGTGTCCAAACCTTATTTCTTTCAAACTGGTTCAGTTCTTCATGCATGGCTAACATCCAGTTTGGATCATTTTCTGCTTCTTTTAAAGTGTGGGGCTCTATTTGAGATACAAAGGCTAGGTAATCATGTGCTATCCTATGTGCAGACCTAGTCCTAATACCTTGAGAAGGATCACCAATAATTAATTTTTTAGGATGGGAAGTAGCGTACCTCCATTCAGTTGGTAGATCGGGATGATCCTTACTTACCGTTTCTTCTCCTTCTTCAATTGATCATTCTTGAATACTCATATCTTCCATTTCCTTTTGAATGGTACCTGCATCATTGTCAATACACTCATCTTTTCTAGATGGTGAAGGGTTAGTTTCATCAAATATAACATGCATTGACTCTTCAACAGTAATAGTCCTTTTATTAAAAACCCTATATGCTTTGTTGTGAAGTGAATAACCAAGGAAAATAGCTTCATCAGATTTGGCATCAAATTTTCCTAGATTATTCTTACCATTGTTAAGCACAAAGCATTTACATCCAAACACATGAAAATAATTGATATTGGATTTCTTTTCATTCCAAAGCTCATAGGGGGTTTTCTTCAAAATAGGATAGATCAAAACATGGTTTAAAATATAACAAGCAGTATTCACCACTTCTATCCAAAAGTACCTTGGAAGATTACCTTCACACAACATTGTTCGGCCCATTTCTTCTAAAGTCCTATTTTTCCTCTCTACAACACTATTTTGTTATGGTGTTCTAGGAGCAGAGAAGTTGTGATCAATATCATTTTCAGTACAATAATTATTGAAAAATTGATTTTCAAATTCAATACCGTTATCACTTTTAATTGAAATTATTGAAGGATTTTTCTGATTTGAAATCTTTTTGTAAAATTTTTTAAACATTTTGAAAGTTTCATCTTCGTGCGCAATAAATAAGACCCATGTAAATCGAAAAAAATTATCTATAATCATAAGGGCATATTTATACCTCCTAGGCTTGTGGTCCTAGTTGATCCAAATAAGTCCATGTGAAGTAGTTCTAAAGGTCTAGTTGTTGAAATCATATTTTTTGATTTAAACCTCCCCCTAGTTTGTTTACCCATTGGCATGCATCACACAAATGATCAAAATCAACTTTAAACTTAGGCATGCCTTTAACAAGATTTTTGGAAATTAACTTGGCAATAGTATGCATGCTAGCATGACCTAATCTTCTATGCCATAATAAACATGACTCCTTGGTCTTAGCATTCATCGCTACTAGACTGGAGCTATTAGACATGGCTAGATCATTTAGATCTACCACATAGATGTTTCCAAGTCTATGACCAATGAATTTGTTACTAGAATCAAGAGAGTTAGTTACTATACACATAGATGATTCAAAGATAACTTTGAAGCCTTTATCACATAATTGACTAATACTTAATAAAATATGCTTCAATTTATCTACTAGCAGCACATCTTCAATGAAAGTACAGGGAGATATTTTGATCTTACCAATTTCGATTATTTTTCTCTTACCATTGTCTCCAAAAGTAACCATACCTCCTTCCTTCATTTCCAGGGTGATGAACTGATCCTTGTCACCCGTCATATGCCTTGAACAGCCACTATCAAGATACCATCTTTTCTTCATTTTCTGGACTACAAGACATTCTTGCAAGAAAGTCAAGGAGTTCTTTTAGGTACCCAAGCTAACTTGGGTCCTTTCAGGTTAGCAGAGGAGGTTCCTTTGGGAATCCAAGTTTTTCTTGATGTGTTATGGACATTTCTAATAATATTGCAATTGAAAGCTTTATATCCTTATTCTTTGCAAACAAAACATCTGATTATGTACTTTGAAATTCTAGATGCATGAAATGTAGAGATAGCAAGTTTTGCATTTAAATTCTTAGGAACATATACGGCAGGTTTTGAAATGGAAGTAGAACCTTTTGTAACAAAAGTTTTGTGAGAAGTAAACTTGGAAAAAAAACCTTTTGTTTCACAAATGTTGTAGCTGAAATATAATTTAAATTTAAGGCATTATAACATATTCCAGCTTTATTATCAGAAATTCTTTGATCTTTAAGAATTAACTCAAGCTTATTAGAAGATAAAGTTAATTTTTCAACAAGTGGCTTGAGTTTTTCAACCTCCTTTTTCAGCTCATTATTTTCTTTCAACTGAATATTATTTTTGTCATGAAGCTCATTGTTTTCAGTTTTCAAAACATTACATTTTTCAGAAAAGACATGAAGTTGTTTTTGCAATAAAGAATTCTTTTCTAAAATTTCTTCTCTTTCTTTGAGTAAAGAATCATTGATATGCTTTAATGATCTAATTTTTACTCCTGCTTTTTAAATTCAGATAAAAGATCATGAAATGCAGAATTTAACTCATCAAATATAAATTCAATTTGTGCATCGAGGGAATTTACCTCATCCTCAAGACCCATAGACATAGGTTAGCTATTTTCGTGGTCTCTTCTTCTTCAGTCGAAGTGGAGTCTTCACTATCGCTCCACGTGGCAACCATTGTTTTCTTCTTTTTCTTTTTGAAAAATTTCTTTAGCTGTGGACAGTCCGGACGAATGTGCCCCGGTTTCTTACATTCATAGCAGGTGGGGACTTGTTCCTTATCTTTTTCTTTGTCCTTGTCCTTTTCTTTTGAATGCACTCCTCGCTTATGGAATTTTCTGTTATATCTACCTTTTTTCTTTTCCATAAAGTTCCTGAATCTCCTCACGACCATTGCAATGTCTTCATCTTCAAGATCGTCTTTGGATGAGGAGGAGTCATCTTCCGTTTCTTCATCATCCTTTGATTCTAATGCAGCCTTGAATGCAATTATTTTCTTCTTCTTCTGATTATCATCCGTTCTATGCTGCATGGCTAATTTGTGAGTGATAAGAGATCCCATTAATTCATCCATTGATAGAATGTTCAAATCTTTAGCTTCCTGAATGGCAGTGACTTTAAGATCCTATTTGTCAGGAAGTGATCTCAAGACTTTTCTGTACTAAATCAGCATTTGAGTATACCCTGCCAAGACTTTTCAAACTGTTAATAATATCTGTAAATCTAGTGTATATGGCAGAAATACTTTCATTAGGCTCCATCTTAAACAACTCATAATTATTCACTAAAAGATTTATCTTTGAAGTTTTCACTTGTGAAGTTCCTTTGTGGGTCACCTCAAGTTTATCCCAAATTTCCTTCGCTGAAGAACAAATGAAAATTCAACTAAACTCGTTTGAATCCAAAGCATAGTAAAGCAAGTTCATTGCTTTGGCATTCAATTCTCCTAATTTCATGTCATGTTCATCCGAGTCATCTTCAAGCTTAGGG
This sequence comes from Areca catechu, assembly GCA_021397845.1. Classification (NCBI taxonomy): domain Eukaryota; kingdom Viridiplantae; phylum Streptophyta; class Magnoliopsida; order Arecales; family Arecaceae; genus Areca; species Areca catechu. The sequence goes on from CM038051.1 coordinate 189,416,847, forward strand.
GCATCCACGCCATCAACTTTGGTCATGGGGATACTTGGCCCTTTAAGAATGACCTTCCATAATTGAAAATCAATAGCTTGGATATAGATTTTTATTCGTGCTTTCCAATATACATAATTTGAGCCTGTGAACAGTGGAGGTCTATTAGTTGACTGGCCTTCCGCTAGAGATGTACTAATGGGATGAGCCATCAATCTTTACTCTAGTATAATCAGAGACACTGCTCTAATACCAATTGTTGCCCAGGTGGCTACCCAATAGGGGGATGAATTGAAAATTTTTAAAAAAAATTGAAGCAAATAATGTGCAATTAAAATCCCTTAGAAGGTGTTAGGTGCTGTGACAGAGTTATAAATTACAGAAGCTAAAAAGAAATAAAGAAGCACAACACAAACACACCAAATTTATAGTGGTTCGGAGCAACCCAGCTCCTACATCCACTATCCAAGATACCACTTGGGATTTTCACTATATTCACACCCGAATATAGTATGATTGTTTTGCAGGATCACAATCCAAAACCTCTATACTTTGGTTTTACAGGATCACCGAAGAAAACCCAACACCTTTTGGTTTTAACAGGCTCACCAAAGAAACCTAACTTAGTTTTACCAGGATCACCAAGAACCCAACACTTGATTTTTATCAAGGCTCATCAAGAACCTATTTGGTTTTTCAATTGAGCTCACCAATAACCCAACAATTCAAAAATGAATTGAAAGAAATGCAACAAAAATGATAAACTCAATTAGTCGGATAGTTGCCAGTGCAGCTTGATGGAAGTCCACTTGAATGCACTTGAATAAGCTTTAATTGCTTCAGTGGCTTCTTCCCAAAATTGCTTCAAACTTCAAATCAGAGTTGGTGAAGTCTTGAAGTCTAGCTTGAATTCTCTTGTGTTCTTTTGCTGTTGGTTGGTAGAATATTCAATGAAACTCTCTTTTCTTTTTTAAGAACTCTCTTATCTCTCTCCTCTCCTAGGAAATTCAAATCCTTCAAATATAAAGTTTTTATCACTCCAAGGCAGTTAGAGATGTTTTTGATCGTTGGGATGCGACTTGTGACCATTGAAGCACTTTTTGGCATTCAAAAATAAATTCTGGAACTAACTGTTAGATACTTGGAAACGACGTTCGAGTCAGCTCGGATTCGCTATAGTCGGCTCAGATCCTTCGAGTCGATAGGTCGAGTCACCAAATCTTTATTGCAATCGGCTCTTTGTCTCATGATGCAAAACATCACTCTGGATGAGTCGGCTCTTGATAGCTTGGGTCGGCTCGAACTTCTTTCTTTGAAAAACTTGAACTTGAGGAGTCAGCTCTTTTCAGCATGGGTCGACTCTTTTTCTCAGGTTCGGAAATTCTCACTCTGGAAGAGTCAGCTCAATGTAGTTCAGGTTGGCTCGCTTTCTTAGGCTTTCAGAATTAGGTCTGGCAGAGTTGTTCTTTCTGGTTCGGGTCGGCTCGCCTGGCTGTTCTTAGAAATCTTCAGAAATTAGACTCTGGAAGAGTCGGCTCGGACTTATTCCAGTCGACTCAGATTCATTAGAGTCGGCTCGGTTACCTTCGAGTCGGTTCGGATTGCTGCGTTCCAGAATCCTTGCTGCGTGCCAGTAAGCGGAGTCGTCTCTTCAACAAGTTGGGTCGGCTCGAGTATCTTCTTCAGGATTTTTACACTTGAACTTAAAGAAAAACTCTTACCAACTCTTTACATTTTCAAGCATACCAACTCAAACTAATTTCAAGGCACACCTACACAGAAGTAACCCTTTTATATGATTTTTTCTTAGCTTTTTCATTGGGTTCTTCTTTACAAAAAGATATTACAACACAACTCAAACAAGAAAACAGAGGTGTAGGAGTTGAAGTTTGAACATTTATCCCATCCTACAAAAACTTGTAAAATACTTAAAGAGTTGTCAGAAATAAATATACATGCTCCAATGTTTGGTTATCATCAAAATCACTTATGGAGTCAATAGTTATAGTATCACGGCGAAAGGCTAGATTTCAAAAATCTTAAACCTTGAAACTTTAGTCAACCAAAATCTTAGACCCAGGATCCCTTGACATGATAATTAACAGGCAATATATTAGGATATAGAAGAATATCTATAATACTAATATTCTTTATTCTATTAGGCACACAAGTGTATGCCCTTTAAAGGTGATCTACATAGAACCAGATCTAGAAAGCACTCCCATTTCTTGCTTGCTTAAATAGAAAATCCTCCCGATAGTCTTTCTTCCTTCGGTAGCCTTTCCTCTCTTCTAGGACCTTTATCCTCCTGAAGAGCACTTCAAAATCTCTTCGAAACCTCTCTTATTATGTTATTATCATTTCTAATTCTCTTTCTAAGTCCTTGTCTTAAATTAGTAGACTTGTCTAAAAATAATAGACTTGTTCTACCAAGGAAAGGAAGAGAGTTGTTAGGACAAACTTCTGATAATATGACTTCAATCATCAAAGTTTTTAAATAGTTAGAGAGAAGGCACTTAAAGCACCCTTTTATTAGTCCTTAATCTGATATTTAATATATTAAATAAGATCCTTCAAGCAGAAGGAGTCTTATGGCAGAAAGGTACGATGAAACATCATAAACATATGGTGTTTCATAAACTTTGCACCAAGAGTTGCTTATTGCAACTCTTCAAGAAAAATCCAATAAGTCGATCTTTAATTAAATGATTAAAGACCTGGTCCACTTTTCAATAGGAATATAAATGAATATGGCTTATCTGGAAAAAGGTGATTAGGTAACAAAAGGACTCTTGTCCATTCCAAATGCCATATCATTTCATGTACCAAAAATTATTCATGCCAACCTTGAATTATTGTCCACTTTTAAAATATTTTGACCAGTCAACCTTATCCAATTAGGCATGGAATGAAGAAAAGAGGGGCTAGACTCTATCTAAAAAAAGTGATTAATTTGCAAAAGGACCAAGAGTCCTACACGCCCATTTGTGCACATGCTAATATTAGCACCAAGAGTTCTAAGTCCTTGAGATTCTTGGTTTTAGGCATGGATAAAGGCTATAAATTTAAATAAAATTTAATTTGGCTACCACAATTAAGGCTCAATCCAATTTAAGTTTTACTCAAATTATTTAGCCCAAATAGCAAGCATTTAAATCCAATTTAATTAGGTTATAAGTTTAGGCTAGCCAACATATGCTAGTATATCAATTAGCTAACCAATTTGGATCTTATGATCATAATAAAAATATAATTGACTTTCTTGATCAATTTCTTAATGTGTGTGACCCTTTGGACTCTACATCTAGCTAGAGTATGTCAGGTTTATGTCAATTTAGTTTGATTAGAAATCAACTAATTGAATTATGTCAAATCGAGCTAATCCTAATTGCCAATTTGAACCATCTTTCAAATTGACTCATGAATTTAATCAATTTAATACATGAAAATCTACAAGACATGATTGATGTCTAGCAACGTATTATGCCTACTTAGAAAAAAATAAGAAATTTAATAGAAATTATCAAAATATCCTTCAGTCGTAAGTTATTGCATAATTTAACCCTTCAATCTTCCTTTATCTCAAATAAGCAATGGGTATGAAAAATTATCAAATCCTAATACTTTATTCATTTGAATTTCGAATCACTAACGAAGACTTGATCGATGAAAGATTAGAAATCTCTTTCTAATTTCATCTTGCTTTGATCAAAGATTTTCTAAATCATCATTTGATGAGATTACATGAAAAAATACTTCTCTTACTAGAAGTAATCGATTCTTTGTTGACCTACTCATAACCTTCATACATAATGATGTGGCTGGAAGCTGACATGCTGACGTGTGATCCCTGTCAAATGCCATGTCAAAAAGTCCACCATGATGGACACCCCATCTCGGGCTCCTTTGGCCGAGCCAAGCTCACCCAGCCCAGCGAGGCGGCCCGTCAAAGTCGAGCTCCGTCCTCTGCCAGGTCGGCACTCGCGAGCTTGGGGCGCCTAGGCCAGAGCCAAGCGACCTCCTTTGGCCGGGCAGGCTCCTCCGGATCAAAGAGGTGGCCCGTCGAGGTCGAGCACAGCCCTCTTCCACCAGGTCAGCACCCGCAAGCTCGGGCACCTAGGTCAGAGCCACGCAACCTCCTTTGCCAGATCGAGCTCCTCTAAGGCTGAGACCCCTGGGCCGGAGTCGAGCTCAGCCCTCCTCTGCCAGGTCGAGCCTCTCCGAGGCTGATCCCTCCGAGCAGGAGTCGAGCCCCTGCATCGCCCATCCTGACCCCTCCGGGATCGAGGCCCTTGAGCCGGAGTCGAGCTCAGCCCTCCTCCACCAGGTCGAGCTATGGGGTCAGAACCGAGTCCCAACTCTCCAGCTCAGCAACCAGCTCGGACAACATCGTCGACCAACAAAGGGCGAAGCCGCCTCCCTGAGACATCGGCGGGCAACCCGAAGTCTGCAAGGAAGTACCTGTCACGCCATAAAAACCGTCCGTGGCCACCACTTACACCAGAAGGGCAAGAAGCTCCCTGATCAAGGTGCCACGCTCTCCACTAACCAGCTGAATCGCCCAGAAGAGGAAGTCAACCAGGAGATTCGAATTCTGGGGGTGGCGGTCCCTTAATCGAGATGCTACCAGGCTACCTGGAATGAGGCGAGCGGAAGGAATGTCAGAACACCCGACAATTGCCCTTATCACGAATCAGGAAAGACGTCCCGTCCATGGTGCAGAACGCCGCTGCACGTGCCTAACAACCTGGGGAGATTCCAAGGTAGGCACCCAATGGTCATCGGGGCTTGCAAGAAGGTACGACACCCCTAAAAGGGGAGAGGTATGCAAACACAAGCACGACCATCAAGCTCAAGCAAGTAAAGGGAAAAGGGGCACACAAAGGATCCCTCTAGCTCGGCCACCGCTCTCCCTACATACTCTCACACCACTCACTCCTCCTAGAGTGGAGTCCATCAAGAGGGCTCGACCAGGAGGATCTATTCCCCTGGATCATCACTGACTTGACCGTCGGAGTGCCCTCGCTGGAATCCTTGGCCTGGGTCACTAACCTTGTTTTTGCAGGTTCCCGTGAGCAAGACATCCCGGGACTGTGGGAGGGGCGGTCTGACCTCAGTAGTAGCTACGGGCCACGACAATCTTGGCGGCAACAGATTGGTGCGCCAGGTAGCGGGGCGAGGCAGAACGAAACGATCTTTGATCCAACTTTCACCCCTTTTACGAGCAGTTTGATGAAAGGATGGTGATGACACAAGCAAGGGAGGTCTCCACCAGTCCCGTGGGGGACACCCCTTCCCGGGGCAACCCGCACAACCCAGAGGTGGAACCACCCGCTCCAGCTCAGCCGCTTCTGCCAGAGTCTCAGCTGGCTGTACTCACCCAGGAGATGCAGATCCTCGCCATAGCAGTGCACCAGCTTCAACACCAGCACCGGTCCTTGGCTACTCATCAGCAGCCAGGAACTCCTGTGGCTCATGCCGCATCACCTCGCGACAGCCTGCGTTCCTTCCAAGAAAGGCCTTCACAGCCATGGGCCATCACTGACAATCGAGGTAGCCACCAAACTCCGGTGAAAGATAATAAGCTGGGTCTACCGACAGGGAGAGCCACTTGCCGAACCTTGAGCGGGTGGCATCCAGACCCCGCCATGGTAGGAAAGATAGGACCCCCCACCACGGGTGCCATGCACCCATGTCACCTTCTCTGTCTCCTTCGATAGAGGGGTCTATTGATGAAGCCATCAGGCGCATGGCAGAGAAGCCCCTGGAGGAGCATGATCGCAAGCTGGCGAAGTTATCCCACTGAATTGCCAATCTACCGGGTTCCACTAGCGAGCCAGCAGGCTACGAAGCCCATCCCCCTTTCTCCCGAGAAGTCCAAGAGGAGCCGATCTACCGGGTTCCACTAGCGAGCCAGCAGGCTATGAAGTTATCCCACTGAATTGCCAATCTACCGGGTTCCACTAGCGAGCCAGCAGGCTACGAAGCCCATCCCCCTTTCTCCCGAGAAGTCCAAGAGGAGCCGATCCTGGATCGGTTCCACATGTTACAGGTGGATCCTTACGATGGGACCACTGACCCCCTAGACCACCTAGAAAGCTACAGGGCCCTTATGAGGGTCCAGGGGGCTACCAATGCCCTTCTCTGCATCGCTTTTCCTGCCACTCTCCGGAAAGCAACTCAAGTGCGGTTCACCCGTTTGGAGCCGAAGAGCATCAACTACTTCGCCCAGCTGGGGTAAAAGTTCGTGGCCCATTCGATGCCTGTTGAAAGATGCCACGAGAGGCAGACAGCCTCTTCTCCATCAGGCAGCATGATCGCGATCCCCTATGGGATTATGTGGTCCATTTCAAGGCTGCCACGTTAGAGATTTACAACCTCGAGGAGCTAGTTGCCATGTTGCCTCTGAAGCGAGGACTCAGGACCTCTCGCCTAACGTACTCGCTCGATAAGAAGCCCCCTAAGAGCTACTCCGAGCTCAGATGTACATCCATGCTGAGGAGGTGGATCGTACGAGGCGAGAGCTCGACAGGAAACCACTGAAGAAGCCTGCCCCACCGAGGCATCCGGGACATAGAAGTCGGCATCTCCAGCTCTGAGCTTCTGGCAAAGGCCAAGGACGAGAGGTGCTCCCATTTATGAGGGGAGTTATACCCCCCTCCTCGCCCCGAGGATGAACATCTTCATGGAGATCGAAGGTGAGCCCTACCTAAAGTGCCCACCTCCGATGAGGCCATCTTCTAGCCATGACAAGTCGAAGTATTGCTGCTACCACCGCGATCATGGCCACGACACCGAGGAGTGCCACAATCTCAAGAAGGAGATCGAGGAACTCATCAAGAGAGGCTACCTCGGAAGGTATGTGGGGGGCAGACCTCAAGCAGAACCTCAGGTGCTCGTCGCTCTCCCACCAGCTCCTACAGTGGATAACAGCCCTACCGAGAAGCCGGTAGGGATGATAAGTTGGGGAGCTAGGCACGCATCCAAAAAGGCCCGGGGGCAGGGCAATCTAAAAATGTATTCCCCTTTATGATTGAAGGGAAAGGTTGGGGGAAAAATATAAATAACGATGATGTGGTTGTCGAGATAACGATCGTGAAGTATCCTATAAAACGCAACATGATTGATAGTGGAAGCTCCATGGATGTATTTTTTTTATGATGCTTTCTCCAGAATGAATTTGTCTCCTGCACGGCTCAGGCCTGTGCACACGTCCCTTGTCAGCTTCATAGGGGACTCTGTAAGAGTTGAGGGAGAAATTACTCTTCCGGTCACTGCAAGGACCCCACCTCGATAGAGCACTGTCATGGTGACCATTACAGTAGTTAGACTCCCCTCTGCCTACAATATGATCCTCGGTCGATTGGACTCAATATGCTCGATGTAGTCGTCTCCACCAAGAGACTACTTGTGCAGTTCCCAACCCCTTACGGCATCGGAGAGATGAGGGGAGCACCTCAGCCGGCCCAACATTGCTTCCAAACACTCTCGGGCCCCAAGGTCCCTGAAAAAGACCCTAGGATAGACGAGCTCGACCAAAGGGTGCAGGACACCAGAGGCAGCTCGGCCGAGAGCCTACTATCCTTTCTGCTCGGGAGCAACCAGGAGAAGATGGTGCAGATCGGGGCCCAACTATGAGAGGAGGAGAGGGCCCACTTATTGAAGTTCCTCTAGGTGAACATAGATGTGTTTTCCTAGATGGCGGCCGACATGCCAGGTATTCCCTCTGACATCATCACTCACAAGCTAAGCATTGAATCGAAATGTAGTCCAGTTCGGTAGAAGAAGAGGAGTTCACCCCAGAGAGGTAGGCGGCCATCAATGAGGAGGTAGACAAACTTCTCGCTGCCAGTTTCATTCAGGAAGTGCAATACCCGAGCTGGCTGGCGAATATGGTGATGGTAAAAAAGAATAATGGCAAATGAAGGATCTGTGTGAACTACACCGACCTCAACAAGGCGTGCCCAAAGGATAGCTTCCCCTCTCAAAGATCGATCAGTTGGTGGACGCCACCTCGAGGCACAGGCTCCTCTCCTTTATGGATGCATTCTCCGAATATAATCAGATCCAGATGCACCCCGAGGATAAGGAGCATACCGCCTTCGTCTCCGACCAAGGGATATACTGCTACAGGATGATGCCCTTTGGCGTGAAGAATGCTGGAGCCACGTACCAGTGCCTGGTCAAGAGCATCTTCAAGTACCAGATTGGCCGGAACATGCAGGTGTATGTGGACGACATGCTCGTCATGAGCAGGCCAAGCTCGGACCACATCGCTGACCACGTCGAAGCTTTCCACAACCTCCGAAAGCACCAGATGAAGCTAAACCTGGTGAAGTGCACCTTCGTAGTAGCAGCGGGAAAGTTCCTTGGCTTCATGGTCACACAAAGGGGCATTGAAGCCAACCCGGAGAAGATCTAGGCGGTCATCAGCATGGAGCACCCAACATCCAAGAAGCAGGTCTAGTGCTTAACAGGGCGGATTGCAGCGCTGAGTCGGTTCATCTCGAGGTCGGCAGATCACTGCCTCCCTTTCTTCAAGGCGTTGTGCAAGATGCACGACTTCACCTGGACGAAGGAGTGCAGAACAGCCTTTGAGGGGTTGAAGGAGTCCCAGGCCACTCCTTCGCTACTCTCCAGACTAGAGGAAGGGGAGGAACTTCTACTCTATCTAGCGATCACACCTGGAGCACTCAGCTCGGTCCTCGTCCGTGTAGACGAGGACGGGTCCCAGAAACTGGTGTACTACACCAGCAAGATCCTTCGTGATGCAGAGATCAGGTATGCTCGATCCGAGAAACTCATTTTTGCACTAATAATGTATGCTAAGTATCTCAGGCCAAACTTCCAAGCACACACTATCATGGTCGTGATGGACCAGCCATTAAGGACCATACTTAGCCGCCCCGAGACCTCCAGGAGACTGGCCAAGTGGTCCCTACTACTGAGCAAGTTCGATATAACATATCAGTCGAGGTCCTCGCAGAAGGCCCAAGTCCTAGCTGACTTCGTGGTCGAATGCACGGGGCTCGTCGAGGAGCCAGAGCAGACAATGACAGATCGACAAGCAGAGCTCGGACTAGGGGAGGAGCCCTGGATCCTCCATGTGGATGGCGCGTCCAATTCTGGTGAAGTGGAGCGGGCCTCATCCTCGCCAACAGTGATGGGTGGTTGCAGAATGTGCCCTCCATTTCAAGTTCGCCGCGACCAACAACCAAGCGAAGTATGAGGCGCTCCTCGTGGGTCTGAAAGTTTCCTGCGAGCTGGGCGTGAAAATCTTAAAAGTCTTTACCGACTCCCAACTGGTTGCCGGGCAAGTCTCCGGGAAATATGAAGCCAGAGATCCCCAGATGATGAAATACCTAGAACGAGTCCACTCGAGCACGATAGGCTTCCAGTGCTTTAACATTTCCCACATCCCTCGAGGGGAGAACGCACACGCGGACGCACTGTTAAGGCTCGTGACTCTGTCGGACTTATCACTGGGTGTGCCTACATCGAGTACCTCGAGCATCCAAGCCATGAAGCCCCACGGGAGGTGTAGCAAGTCATCCCAAAGTCGAGCTGGATGGACAGGTACATCAGGTACATCACTGATGGCACCTTGCTAGAGGACCGAGCGGAGGCCGGTCTCATCAAGAAGAAGGCCTCCCGGTTCGTCTTGATAGAAGGCCAGCTCTACTATCGATCTCATTTCTACCAGCTCCTGAAGTGCCTCAGGCCCATAGAGGCGGCCTACGTGCTCCAGGAGATACACGAAGACCTCTGTGGGAACCATATGGGGGGGAGAACACTGGTGTACAAAGTCCTTCGCCAGGGGTACGTCTGGGAGACCATGAGGGAGGATGCCGCCGACTTCGTCAAGAGGTACGACAAGTGCCAACACCATGCCCATATACAGCGCCAACTGGCAGCACTGATCTCCCAGCTCTCCTCCCTTGGCCTTTTGCTCGGTGGGGAATGGACATCCTTGGACCATTTCCCCCTGCACCAGGATAGCGAAGGTTTTTGCTGGTGGCGATTGACTACTTCACCAAGTGGGTTGAAGCAGAGCCGCTAGCCCGGATCACTGAAGCCAATGTATGCCAATTCTTTTGGAAGTCAGTTATCTGCCGCTTCGAACTCTCCCGCTGCATCATCACCGACAATGGGAGGTAATTTGACAACCGGGAGTTCGAAGGATTTTGCACTGAGCATGGCATCCAGCATTGCTTTACCTTGGTAGCCCACCCCCAAACAAATGGGGAGGTCGAGGTGACAAATCAGACCATCCTCCAAGGACTCAGAACCCGGCTGGATCAAGCCAAGGGTAGGTGGGCAGAAGAACTCCCAAGTATCCTATGGGCCTATCACACGACACCCAGGACGGCAACTAGCGAGATGCCGTTCAACCTTGTCTTCGGCACCGAGGCGGTCATCCCAGTTGAGCTCGGCATCCCTATGCTTCGAATACAGCAGTACGACGAAGTGCAGAACTTGACACACCTTTTGCTCAACTTTGATCTCCTCGAAGAAACAAGGGAACAAGCCCGGTTGCAGATGGCGACCTATCGGCAACGAGTGGCCCGGTACTACAACGCGCAGGTTAGGCCAAAAGTCTTCAGACCTGGGGACCTGGTGCTGCACCGAGTTGAAGCATCTTAGCCCCAGGAGTGCAGCAAGCTCTCGCCGAACTGGAAAGGCCCTTACAAAGTTGCTGAGGCCCTCTCTCATGGGGCCTACTACCTCGAGGACTTGGACGGTGCCAGGTTCCCTCGAACGTGGAATGCCTACAATTTGAGAAAATACTATCAATAGTGTAAGATTTTCTTCCACTAATAAAAAAGACTTTCCTTTGCATAAACGGTTATCTACCTTGCAGGAATGCTACAGCCCGGAGCCAAGCTCTCTGGCCACCGAGTCTTCAAGCCCAGCTCCAAGACATCCAAGCTTAGAGCCAAGCTCTCCGGCCACCATGTCTTCGAGCCCAGCTCCAAGATATCCAAGCCCGGAGTCCAGCTCTCCGGCCACCAAGTCTTCGAGCCCAGCTCCAAGACATCCAAGCCTGGAGCCAAGCTCTCCGGCCACCGTGTCTTCGAGCCCAGCTCCAAGACATCCAAGCCCAGAGTCCAGCTCTCTGGCCACCAAGTCTTCGAGCCCAGCTCCAAGACATCCAAGCCCGGAGTCCAGCTCTCTGGCCACCAAGTCTTCGAGCCCAGCTCCAAGACATCCAAGCCCGGAGTCCAACTCTTCGGCCACTAAGTCTTCGAGCCCAGCTCCAAGACATCAAAGCTCGGAGCCAAGCTCTCCGGCCACCAAGTCTTCGAGCCCAGCTCCAGGACATCAAAGCCCAGAACCAAGTTGTCCGGCCACTAGGTCCTAGAGCCCAGCACCGAGATCTCAAAGCCTAGAGCCAAGCTCTCCGACCACCAAGTCTTCGAGCCTAGCTCCAAGACATCAAAGCCTGGAACCAAGTTGTTAGGCCACTAGGTCCCAGAGCCCAGCGTCGAGACCACAAAGCCCGGAGCCAAGCTCTCCAGCCACTAAGTCTTTGAGCCTAGCTCCAAGACATCAAAGCCCGGAACCAAGTAGTCTGGCCACTAGGTCCCAGAGCCCAGCGCCGAGACCTTAAAGCCCGAAGCCAAGCTCTACGGCCACCAAGTCTTTGAGCCCAGCTCCAAGAAATCAAAGCCTGAAACCAAGTTGTCCGACCACTAGGTCCCAGAGCCCAGCACCGAGACCTCAAAGCCCGGAGCTAAGCTCTCCGGCCACCAAGTCTTCGAGCCTAGCTCCAAGACATCAAAGCTTGGAACCAAGTTATCCGGCCACTAGGTCCCAGAGCCCAGTGCCAAGACCTCAAAGCCCGGAGCCAAGCTCTCTGGCCACTAAGTCTTTGAGCCCAGCTCCAAGACATCAAAGCCCGAAACCAAGTTGTCTGGCCACTAGGTCCCAGAACCTAGCACCGAGACCTCAAAGCCCGAAGCCAAGCTCTCCGGCCACTAAGTGTTTAAGCTCAGCTCCAAGACATCAAAGCCCAGAACCAAGTTGTCCGGCCACTAGGCCCCCCAGCCCAGTGCCAAGATAATGAGATCCGGAGCTCAGACCTCCGACCACTAAGCCTTCGAGCTCAACTCCAAGACAACAGAGATCCAGAGCTTAGACCTCCGGCCACTAAGCCTTCAAGCCCAGCTCCAAGATATCAAAGATTTGGAGCTCGAATCTCCGACCACTAAATCTCTGAGCCTGGCCATGAGGCACCAAAGCCCAAAGATCAGTTCTACAACATTGGAGTCCGAGATACTTAGCAACAAGGCTGAAGCCTTCCCTCTCACTCAGTTGCAAAAAAAAAAAAAAACAGAGAAGAAGAAAAGAAGAAAGAGAGAAGGAGAAGGGACTGAGGCCTGGAGTGCATAAGTCAAGACAATTGAAGAAAAGAATTGTTTCCATTAGAAAGTAAATATTCATTTACAACTATCTTCGGGCCCCCGACATGCTGGGCGACCCGAGCCAATGCTGAAAAATAGAAAGGAGCTAAATTCCTAGTCTACCTTAGCAGCCCCTTTAGCATGGCCTGGAGATGGTGGAGCCTCGGCCTCGGCGACTTCAGGCACCTCAATCCTGGCCTCTGCCCCAGTAGTTACAGGCACCTCAGCTCCGGCCTCGGTGGCCGCCATCGACTGAAGAAGATCAGGAATGACCTCCATACTGCTTGACTCCATACCCGGAGCTCGAGGAAACCTGAGTCAACTCTGACCCTCGTAGGGGATAAACCCCTCGATTCAGTCATGCACGTACATGAAGCCCTTAAAGAAGGAGTCCGATGCCATCTAATAAAACTCGACGACGAACTCCCCCAAGGCCTTGTACCTATCCACGGCCCCTTCCGCCTCCTTCCTCGCTTCGGTGGCTTATGCCTTCGCTGCCTCCACCGATTTGGTCGCCTCTGCTGCCTCCATCTCGACCATAGCCAGCTTCTTTTCGCTACGGCCAGCTCAGCATGGAGGGACTAGGCGATTCCCCTCTACCGAACTACTTCGGCATTGAACATGGTTAGCCTCTTCTCCATATCCGCCAGCTCCTCGGCCTTGCCTTTTGAGCGAGCTCGCTCCCGCTTGAGCTTCTCTGCGAGCTCCTTCGAGTGCCTTTCAGTGCCGATGAACCCGCGCTGGAGCTCCTCGTTCTCCAGGTCGAGTTTTTGGGAGGTTTCAGTCTTCTTCCTCAGCTCAGCCCTCAATTCCTTAACCTTGGCTGCACATCCTGGTCGTTCTTCAACCAGTTTCGACAGCAATCCTGGATGAGGAGCGTCTCGGCCCCAACCTGCAACCAGTAAGCTGTTAAGGAGAAGAGAAGGAAAAAAGGAGAAAGTCCTGGGAGCTCAAAGTCACTTACTGTGGAAAGCAGGGGAAGATGCTGTTGATCGCATCCCCCAGCACCTTCCCGGCCATCTCATGCCGGTCGCATGCTTGGATGGAGAAATCCATCATGTGCTCAGCCAGCTTCGGACCCCGAAGTAATGACACGTCAGGCCCCATTCTGAACGGGACCCGACGAGGATCCTTCCTTCTCCCCCCTGAGATGGAGTCACCCTCACCATTGCCAGCGAAGGCCACGGGGGCGGGATGAGAGCTCGGTGCTCCCTCCATCGATGATCCCAGCACCGGGTCCGCTTCTCCCTACACCTCCCCTTCGACAACAATGAGTTCAAGAGATGGAGGCGGCACAGAGGTGGTGGCTGCTACGGCGGCCCTAGCCCGGATGACTACCTCGGGCTCCGGAGCAGGGGTCGATTCTTGCCTCCTCGCATGCTCTGCCACCGGCCTGGTCAACCTCAACTCGGGCTCAGGCATGGCAACTGCCTTTCCCCTCTCTTGTGCGGGAGCGGCCTTGGGCTCACGCCTCCTCGGCTCAGTCTGCTCGGCAGGGGTAGTAACTGGTGCACCCTCGCCACGAGGCCTATCGGGGAGGGTTCCTCCACCAGTCCAGCCGGAGGCCTCTTCTGGGTGATGGAGAGGTCATTTACGGAGAACCTCATGCCTACACTGGAGAACAGGGAATGCGTCAGCTCTGATTTAGAAAAAATAAGTTAAGAGAAACAGAAAAAAGACTCAAGCCGAACTCACCCAACTCTCCCGTTGGGTTGATCCCAGCCTCGGCAAGGTTCTGCTCTGACAGCAGAACCTCTAGAGAAGGAATCTGAGCAGTCTAGAGCTGCTTGTAGACGTCCTTATCAGCCTCGTCGACTGCAGAGTTCCTATTCAGGGACCGATTTGGGTCGCTCCACACCCAGTCGATCTCCTCGACAGTGGCAAAGAACTTACTCTTCCACCCTTTGATGGAAGAGGGGAGCTTGAACCTGATCCCCCTTGGACGAGAAGAGAGGGACCACCACCCAACTTCAGTAGGGTGGTGCTTCAGAGTGAAGAAGGCTCTGAAGAGAGAAAAATGGGGGACGACCCCGTGGAAGTGACAAAGTACAATGAAACAAAAAATAGTTCTTATAACATTGGGGATAAGCTGAGCAGGAACCAAGCGATAGTTACTCAGCACGGACAGAAAGAATGGATAGAAAGGAAAATGAAGCCCTCCTGAGAATGTCTCCTCATAAAAAATAATTTGGCCCGGGCTACTGGAAGTAACCCGGTCCCCCAGTCGGGGGATCAAAAGCCGGACAGAGTACGGGATGTCGTAGACATCCCGAATAGCTCCCAACTCCTTAGCAGTGATCATCGAAGCGATCCCGCCAGGACCTGTTGACTGGACAGGCTTAGGGATGGGTTCGGGCTGGGGAGGAGGACGAGAAGGACCAGAAGGGTTGAGGCCGGGCTCCCTAATGACAATACCACCAGGGCGATGCCTCCCCTGAGCTCGAAGCGCGTCCCATCTCCCTCCTCATCAGAAGAAGAACATGATGGCGGCCTCGGCCTAGAAGACCCGGCTTTGCCCTGGTTGGTAGAAGGACAGAAGTTGGGCCCGAAACGGGACATGATGGGGAAAGATCAAAGGACGAAGAAGTGGGACAGACGAAGACCACAAGAAGAAGGGGGAACCTCTACCCAACCTAACGAAGAAGGAAGGATTGACCTGCCGGGAGCTTTGGATGGACAATGACTTCCGGAAGGACGAAAGTGGGAGCTTCGGAGCAATGGCAGGAACGAAAGGTTTGAAAGATGATGTATTTTGGGAAAGATAACTTTTCCTTTCGAAATGACCGGTGCCCAACCATATCGTTACAAGCCTCTGCCGTCGGATTTGCACCACGCATCACGCATCGACAGCCTAGCATCTGATTTCAACTACGGTCGCTCTGGATTCTGTGCCCGCAATAACTGCCCCTCGGACATGGCCACGTGGCTCCTCTAGGTAGCCTGAAGAAATCACTTCCCGAGACGTCGCCAATCGCGATCATCATTGCACCAGATCCCCGCCTTTCCATGTCAGCAAGCGCATTTACTCCCTTCGACCCGAGTGCCCTGCACCGACGGGACTTAGGAGTGAAGGGCAAATGATGTGGCTGGAAGCTGACATGCTAACGTATGATCCCTGTCAGATGCCATGTCAAAAAGTCCACCATGGTGGACACCCCATCTCGAGCTCCTTTGGCCGGGCTGAGCTCACCCAGCCTAGCGAGGTGGCCCATCAAAGTCGAGCTCCGTCCTCCACCAGGTCGGCACCCACGAGCTCGAGGCGCCTAGGCCGGAGCCAAGCGACCTCTTTTGGCCGGGTCGGGCTCCTCTGGATCAACGAGGTGGCCCCCCGAGGTCGAGCACAGCCCTCCTCCAGAGCACTGGCATCTGGTTTCAACTACAACCGCTCCGGATTCTGTGCCCGCAAAAACTGCTCCTCGGACGTGGCCACGTGGCTCCTCCAGGCAGGCTGAAGAAATCGCTTCTCGAGATGCCACCGATCATGATCATCATTACACCGGATCCCCGCCTTTCCACATCAATAAGCACATTTACTCCCTTTGAACACAGCCCTCCTCCGCTAGGTCAGCACCCGCAAGCTCGGGGCACCTAGGTCGAAGCCACGCAACCTCCTTCACCATATCGAGCTCCTCTGAGGCTGAGATCCCTGGGCCGGAGTCGAGCTTAGCCCTCCTCTATGAGGTCGAGCCCTCTGAGCAGGAGTCGAGCCCCGGCATCGCCCATCCTGACCCCTCCAGGATCAAGGCCCTTGAGCCGGAGTCGAGCTCAGCCCTCCTCCACCAGGTCGAGCTATGGGGTCAGAATCGAGTCCCAGCTCTCCAGCTCAGCAACTAACTCAGGCAGCACTGCCGGCCAATAAAGGGCGAAGCCGCCTCCCCGAGACATCGACGGGCAACCCGAAGTCCGCAAGGAAGCACCTGTCATGCCATAAAAATCGTCCGCGGTCACCACTTACACCAGAATGACAAGAAGATCCCTGATCAAGGTGCTACGCTCTCCACCAATCACCTAAACCGCCCGAAAGAGGAAGTCAATTAGGAGATTCGAATCCCGAGAGTGGTGGCCCCCCGATCGAGATGCTGCTAGGCTACCTTGAATGAGGCGATCGAAGGAATGTCAGAACACGCGACAGTTCTCCTTATCACGAATCAGGAAAGACGTCCTGTCCACGGTGCAGAATGCTGCTACACGTGCCTGACAACCTGGGGAGATCCCAAGGTAAGCGCCCAACGGTCACCGGGGCTTACAAGAAGGTTCGACACCCCCAAAAGGGGAGAGGTTTGCAAACACAAGCACGACCATCAAGCTCAAGCAAGTAAAGGGAAAAGGGGCACACAGAGGATCCCTCTAGCTCGGCCACCGCTCTCCCTACACACTCTCACACCACTCACTCCTCCTAGAGTAGAGTCCATCAAGAGGGGCTCGACCAGGAGGATCTATTCCCCTAGGTCGTCACTGACTTGACCGTCGGAGTGCCCCCATCGGAATCCCCGGCCCGAGTCACTAACCTTGTTTTTGCAGGTTCCCGTGAGCATGACATCTCGGGATCGCGGGAGGGGTGGTTCAACCTCAGCAGCAGCTACGGGCCATGACGATCTTGGCAGCAACACATAATTCACCATATCCATGAATACCCTATACATGAGTAAGTTATTAATGAGTATGAACCAAAATATGGATTCGTTGTACAAGATTTCATGGTAATCTCAAGTCTAAGGATTACTTGCACAACTCCCACTAAGAGAATTATCTTTTGACAAGTAAGACTATCATAAGATATTCTCATGATGGATCATTTTAGTGAACTCATATCCTGATGAGCACCCACATCCTTGTATTAATGTCCCTATATAAATGGTCATGAGACCAACCACTCTCTCCATCGAGCATACATAGAATGTGCCAGTCTTTTGGAAACGTTGATAAAACTGACTTGATAATCCTATGACTGAAAATATTCTAAATTAGGGTTTATAAAATTTTAGATCTCATTATTATGACATTATCATAACCCTAAATTTATTATCCTAATTTATGGGGTTCATCATAATCTTAAAACAAAAAGGATAAGACAACATATGATAAATCAAATACCTTTTATTAATAAAATATCATACATGAGTTTGAAAGATTTTATAGAAAAATTTTTATTACATAAGAAATATAATTAGCTTTCAGGGCACTATTTTTTTTGCCATCAATAGGCATTCTCAAGGCCTGTCCAAGAATGGTGTCCTCCATGCTAATCTCAACATCCTTTACTAGAGAAGCTATATATCAAGCTCCTAATTTAATATTTTGATAGATTCCCTTACTAGATCCATGTAGATAGGTACATTAGTCGCACACAAAAACCCCCAACCTTAAGCTTCAATCTTCTCCCCAATGGTGAAACCTTACTTCTCAAGAAATCAAAAGTCAATCACCCTCCCCATGTCTATAATAGATGCAGGGATAGGCAACTTGCTTGGGAATCTAGGAGGAGAAGACATGGTAGGAGCTTAGGCAGCCTTCTTCCTTCTTTCCTTTTCATGTGCCATCCTCTTTCTTTGGGGAATCCTCATTTTGGGAGCCATTGAGGGTGAGAGAGTAGATCAGGCATGGAAATGGCAAAATGACAAGCTATTTTGTAGATTGGGAGGTGGGAGAGTGGCTATTTGGAGGAGAGCAAGGAATAAAGAAAGGTTTTCGCCTAAAAAGCTATCAGCCACCTCAAATCGTGACATCAGGGCATCACGGGTCGACATTTATATTGACCCCTTTGGCCATGAGTTGACATCAATGTCAACCCCTTTGGTCAAAAGGATTTAGTCCTAAATCAATCAATCTTAGGGCTTTAATGGTCTAATTTTGGATAAAAAAGGATTGGATTGAGGCCCTAATTACCTAGATGAACTGGATTTCAAGAGAAAGCTAGAATTCTTGAGATTTTTAAGACTAAATAGCCAGGGATTATACTTTAAACAAGAGGGTCAAACATCTCTAGTTCCCTTCTGATTTCACTAAATCTTTTTTCACTTAGAGGCTTAGTGAATATATCAGCAATTTATTTATCGGTATAAATAAAATCATGCAAAATATTTTCATTTTGAACATGATCTATTATGAAGTGATATCAAAGTTCAATTAATGCATTTTGTTGTAGAGTATTGCATTGAATATTTAAATTTATTGCACTAGTATTAATACATCTTATAGAAATTTTATTAAGTTTGATACCGTAATCCTTAATTGTTGCTTAATCTATAGAATTTGAGCACAACATGTCCCGGTTGTAATGTACTCAGTCTCAGTCGTGAATAATGCTATTGAACTTTGCTTTTTGGTAAACTAAGATATTAAGTTAACTCTTAAAAATTAGCAAGTTCACTAGTACTCTTTCTATCTATTTTGCATCCAACAAAGTCTAAATCTGAGTAGCTTATTAAGTCAATTGATGATTGCTTAGAATACCAAAGCCAACAGTTTTGAGTTCTTTTTAAGTATTTTAGAATTCTTTTTACAATTGTCAAATGCCCAGGGTTTGCTCAAAACTTAGGCCACATGTGAACACTAAATAAAATATTTAGTCTACTTATAATGAGATATAATAAAGAACCTATCGTACCTCTATAAAGAATTAAATCAATGCTTTTATCCCTTTTATTCAAATCTAATTTTATGAAGGTTTCATCAATGTGCCAATGCTCTTGGAGGTCTCCATATCAAACTTTTTTAGAATCTCTCTAGTATACTAACTTTGGCTAATAAAGATCATTTCTTTCCATTGCTTTATTTAGAATCTGAGAAAGAAGTTAAGTTTTTCCATCATGCTCATCTTGAACTCTTCCTACATATACTTAAAAAACTCTGGACATAGAGCTTCATTAGTGGTACTAAAGATAATATTATCCACATAAATATGAATAATTAGTATATCACTATTTCTTCCTTTTATAAAAAAGGTTATACCTACATTGCCCCTAATAAAATAATTTTCAATCAAAAATTTGCTAAGTCTTTTATATCATGCTTGGGATGTTAATTTCAAACAATACAATGTTTTGTTCAATTTGAAAATATGGTTTAGATATGCAAGATTTTCAAACTAAATGATTGTTTTACAGATATTTCTTCATCTATACATCCATTCAATAAAGTATTTTTAATATGCATTTAAAATAATTTAAAATTGATATAGTATATAAATGCAAATAATAGCCTAATAGCCTCTAATCTAGTTATAGTTGCAAATATTTCAGCAAAATCAATATCATCTTCTTGATTGTAATATTAAGTTATTAACCTTACTTTATTTTTAATTACATTATTATTTCATTAAGTTTATTTCTATAAACCCATTTTGTTCTAATTATAGAATAAATTTTGGATCTACTTATACGTGTTCAAATATTATTCCTTTCAAATTGATTAAGTTTCTCTTGCATGATATTTATCTAATTATGATCTTTTTTAGCCTCTTCTATAGTTTTAGGTTCAATTTGAGATATGAATGCTAAATGATTATAGACATTTGTAAGAGAAGATCTAGTTTTTATCCCTTGTGCAAGATCACCAATGATAGATTCCTTGGGATGATTTTTGATATTACTCTATTCTTTCTGTAGATCATGTATATTTTGAGATTCTTCTTGTTTATCTTGCTTATCTTAATCTTTGTTTTCATCTATCTTCCTATTCTTTCTCATGTTGAATTGATCCATCGTTTAGGGTCTGCTCCTTTGATTCTTTTTCAAGAGCACCTACATCATCAGCAACTTCTGTCTTCCTTATGGAAGATCATTAATCTCATCAAAGATAATATGTATCAATTCTTCTACTACTAGAATTCTCTTATTAAAAACTCTATATTTCTATTAGTGGATGAATAACTAAGAAAAATTTCTTCATCAAATTTTGCATCAACTTTCTTAGCTTGTCCATAATATTATTTAAAACAAAACATTGGCACTCAAAAATATGAAAATATCTGATATTAGGTTTCCTAACTTTCTGAAGATTATAAGGTGCTTTCTTCAAAATTGGTCTTATCAAAGAATGGCTTAAAATATAATATGCTATGTTAATTTCCTCCATCCAAAATTATTTTGGGAGATTACTGTCATACAATATGGTACAGGCTATTTTCTCTAGCATTCTATTCTTTTTTTTACCATCCCATTTGGTTGGAAAGTCTTAGGTATAGAAACATTATGCTCAATTTCTTTTTTACTATAAAAATCTTTAAAATCTTGGTTTTTAAATTTGATTTCATAATCACTACAAATTGTCAAAACTTGCAAACCCTTTTTATTTGTCACTTTTCTATAGATTTTAAAAAATACTGAAAATGCCTCATTTTTGTTTGCCAAAAATAACACCAAAGTAAAAGAAGAGAAATCATCGATAATCACAAAACTATAGTATTTATCTCCGAGGCTTATGGTCCTAGTAGTTCCAAATAAATTCATATGTAAAAGTTCTAAGGGCCTAGAAGTTGAAACTATGTTTTTTTGATTTAAAGGAAACTCTAGTTTAAGGCAAGTATCACAAATTCTATATTTTTCAAAACCAAACTTTGGCAAACCAACAACTAATTCCCTTTTAATAAGTTTGGAAAATAAATCTATACTTATATGCACTAACCTACAATGCCATAACCAACTAGTTTCATTAATTCTAGTATTCATTACTACTAGACATTCTATATTTTGCATGGGTAGGTCATCTAGGTCTATCATATAAATATTTCTATATCTATGTTCAATAAATTTTATGCCATTATCAATGGAACTAATCACCATGCACAAAGAAGATTCAAAATTAACTTTAAATCCTTTATTACAAAATTAAATTTAAATCCTTTATTACAAATTGGCTAATACTTAATAAGTTATGCTTAAGACCATCTACTAAGCATACATTTTCAATGAAGGTGGAGGGAGTGATACCAATATTTTCAAGATTAATTATCTTTCATTTATGGTTGTCACCAAAAGTGACCATCCCTCCATTTTTAATTTCAAGAGTGATGAACTGGGATTCATCACCTATTATGTGTCTTAAATAGCCACCATTTAAATATCATATTTTTTGAACCACGAGCTGCAAGATACACCTACAATAGAAATTCAGAGTTTAACTTTAGATACTTAAGCTTTTTTGGATCCTTTTTAGTTAGATGCTATGGTTCTTTTTAGAATCCATATTTTCTTTGCACTATAACTATCAAATTTATATAGTAGCATACATAAGATTTATGGCCTACTTCACCACACCTGAAACATATAATCTTTGGCAAGTTATTTAAAGATTTCATAAAAATACTTTTTAGAAATCTTTACCTTTTTAGTGAGTTATAACCATGACTGAAATTGTTATATACTGCCTTTTGGCTATCAAGAATCATTTGAAGTTTTAGTGAACTTAAATAAACTTAGCCACAATAGGTTTTAGTCTATCTACTTCTTTCTTTAAATTCTAATTTTTTTAAAAAATTAAGACTAACTCTTCTTTTGAAAAATCTTCTTTCTCATTTATCAAACTCTAAATTTTCATTCTTG
The DNA here is from genome assembly GCA_021397845.1 of Areca catechu. Taxonomy (NCBI): domain Eukaryota; kingdom Viridiplantae; phylum Streptophyta; class Magnoliopsida; order Arecales; family Arecaceae; genus Areca; species Areca catechu. The sequence goes on from CM038051.1 coordinate 189,438,772, forward strand.
TTCTTGAGATTTAATTTCTTTAAGTCATCTAATAAATCATTAAAAGCTTCTTGTAACTCTTCAAAAGTAAGATATCTAACAAGTTTAGAGGTTACCTCATCTTCGTGTGCCATAAGGCACAAGTTGGCAACCTCGTGGTTGTCATCATATAAACTTAATTCATCGCTATTACTCCATGTAGTTATCATTGCTTTCTTGTTTAGTTTCTTGAGCTCTTTCTTTAGTTGTGGATAGTTTGCCTTGAAGTGTCAAAGCCCTCTTATGCCCCTAACACACTAGGGGTCACTCTTTACCTTTTCCTTACTTAGTTCTCCTTTCATCATAGATCTCCTTCTCATTCATTGTTTTCTTTATCTCATAAATCTTTTAAATTTTCTTGTGATGAGTGCTAACTCTTCATTCTCATTAGTTCCTTCAAATTACTTACTTTCATCCTTCTCTTGTTCAGTTGACATAAGAGTAATGGTCCTCTTTTTCTTGGATTTTTTTGCCTCATAGTGCCGCTTCATTGCCACTCATGAGTCATCAATAATCCTAGTTACTTTTCTAGCGGCAAGTTGTTAAGGTCCTTTGCTACTTGAATAGCAATGAATTGCACTTTCCATGACCTAGGCAATGACTTGAGAACCTTTCTTACTAGATCACAATTAGAATTTGACTTTCTAAGACTCTTAAGACCTTTAATTATATAATAAAATGAGTAAAAATATCAATAATAGATTCATTGGATTTTATTTTGAAAAGTTCATATTTGTAAACTAATATATTAATTTTAGATTCTTGGACTTGATTAGTGTATTCATGCATCACTTTAAATCTATCCCATATTTTTTTTAAAGAATTACAAGTAGAAATATAGTTAAACACGTTCACATCCAAAGCATAATATAATACATTCATAGCTTTAGCATTGAGCTAAGCCATTTTCTTATTATAATCATCCCATTCGCTTTCAGGCTTGGAGAGTGTTGTCCATTATCAATTTGATGGTGTTTGAGGACCTTTGACAATGACACTCTACAAATTATAATCTAGTACTTGAATAAAGATTTTCATGTATGCCTTCTAATAGGTACAATTCGTGTCATTAAAGAGTGGGGGTCTATTTGTGAATTGCCTTTTGGCTAAAGAAAAGTTGATTTGGGTTGCCATGATTCTTTGCTCTTGATGGTGAAATCGAGGATTGGCTAGAGCACCTACTTTGATATAACTTGTTGTCCAACTATTTTAACTCAAAAGGAGGGGTAAATTGGTTTTCTTTAAAAATTTGTCAAGTATATGTAGTAAAAATAGAATTTAGATGATGCTTTATGAAGTGATGTGTGTTACGGCCGTAATGATGACGTGGCCGGGCTCAGATTTCGTCAGGTATGATCGAGCCACGTGGAGGTTTCTTCGGTCGAGTCAGCCTTGGCTCCCGCGCTACCGAGGTCGAGCTCGGCCCTTGCCCCCCCCAGGCTACCTCGCCAGGGGATATCCCGAGACGTTACCGCCCTCGCCGAAGTCGAGTTCGGCACAGGGCTCCCCCTGCCACCTCGCCAGGTGTCAACCCAGGAGGGGTCCACCTCGGCCGAGGTCGGCTGCTCCCCCGCTCCCTCACCAGGTGGCGCCCATAGACGGTCCCATCAAGGCCGAGGTCGAGTCGGGCCCCTTCGCTCCTTCGCCAGGTGGCCCCCGGAGACGGGTCCACCTCGGCCGAAGCCAGGCGTCCTCCTGCCATCTCGCCAGGTGTCCACCCAGGAGGGGTCCACCACGGTCGAGGTCGGCTGCTCCTTCGCTCCTTCGCCAGGAGGCCCCCGGAGATGGGTCCACCTCGGCCGAAGTCAAGCGTCCTCTTGCCACCTCGCCAGGTGTCCACCCAGGAGGGGTCCACCTCGGCTGAGGTCGGCTACTCCCTCGCTCCTTCGCCAGGTGGCCCCGGAGATGGGTCCACCTCGGCCGAGGTCAGGCCGCCCGTACGGAGAAGGTCCCGAAGAGTGGAAGTGCAGGTTCCGAGGTTGGCCCTCAAGCCGTGCGCACCGATGGCGGCGGCCCGTACCGATGGCGGCGGCATGCGAAATACCACTTACATCGGCCCGACAGGTCCTGCAGTCGAGAGACGTGGTTCTGACAAAACAGGGCCCATCAACGGACAGCGCCAGCACTTAGGAAGGAGAGCGCCCTCACTGGGCCCGAGGTCTGACCGGCCGCCCTACCGGCGCCACCCCCCTTTTTTCTTTACCCTTTCCCCGCTGGGCTCGGCGAACGAGGTCGGAAAGCCGCCTGGCCCTCAAAACCAAAAAGGGAAAGAGAAAAGGATGGAAAGGGGAGCCTCCCAAGAGCAGAAGACAGGCAAGCAGCGGGAGGAGATAAAAGGAAGGAAGTTGGAGGCGACCAGGTAAGCTGGGACAAGTAAGAAACAACGGCCAAAAAGCCCCACTCCGAGAGTAAGATCGAGGGTCCCGAGAGGGGATCGCTCGGCGTGAGCTCGGCAAGGAGGCCCGGTTGGGTTTCTGGTCCCTACAGCACCCTTCTTGCTAGTAAATTCTCTGAGTCTGGGACTCCTTCGGGGGCCCGTCTTAGAGAATCTGTTCCTTCTCGCCGTCTACTAACTTGACCGTCGGAGCTCCCTCGCCGGGATCCCCGGCCAGGGGCTTCTGACCCTCTCTTGTAGGTTCCCTCTCGCCAGGAGGCCCCAGGAGAAAGGCGGTCTGGTGGGATCGGTGGATCCGAGGAACGGGCGCGGCGGCGAGATCGGCAACAGATTGGCGCGCCAGGAAGGGGGGCAGGACAACACCCCCTAGCGGGAGCCAGCTTTCTGCAGGCACCACGCTCTCCGACAATGGTGGTCACTCGTGGGTGCGAGGCATCCACCAGCCGTATGGGGGAGGTTCCCTCCCCTTAAGGGCCCACAACCCGGAGAGGGAACTCCCAGCTCCCCCTCCTCTTCCATTACCGCCGACCTCGGCAGATGGGCCCCTCACGGCCGTTATCCAATAGCTGCAGACCTTGACCTCGGCGGTTCGGCAGCTTCAACATCAGCAGCAGTCCCTGGTGACGCAACCACAGCCGGGGACCCCCGTGGCTCGGGCCGCGGGGCCACGTGGGAGCCTGCGCTCCATTCAGGGCAGGCCATCCCACCCGAGGGCGGTCTCCGACCCCGTAGGAGCCACCAAGCTCCCGCAAAAAGAAACTACTCCGGTTCAGTGGATTACGAGAGTCGATCCCCGACCGATGAAGCCGAGACGGTGCATCGCAGCAAGCGACACCGAGGCATGACTTCGCGCTGTGACCGATCGGCGCCCCCTTCGCCAGCGGCCTTGGTGGAAGACTCCACCGACGAGGCCATCAGGCGTCAGACCGAGAGGCACCTGGAAGAGCACGAGCGCAAGTTGGCGGAGTTCGCCCACCGATTTGTCGACCTGCAGAACTCATCGGCAGATCTGGCAGGCTACGACTCCCATCCCCCCTTTTTGAAGAAATCCAGGCGGAGCCGATCCCGAGGCGGTTTTGCATGCCGCAGGTGGATCCCTACGATGGGACCACCGACCCTCTGGACCATCTGGAGAGCTACAAGGCTCTCATGAGGGTCCAGGGGGCCACTGACGCTCTTTTGTGCATCGCCTTCCCCGCTACCCTCCGGAAGGCCGCTCGAGTCTGGTTCACCCGCCTCGAGCCCGGATCCATTTGCTCCTTCCACCAGCTGGAAGGAAAGTTTGTGGCGCACTTCGACGCTTGTCGGAAGGTACCAAGGGAGGTGGATAGCCTCTTCTCCATCCGCCAGCAGGACCAGGAGCTGCTACGGGACTACATCACTCGGTTCAAGATCGCAGCCCTGGAAATCTACAGCCTCGATGAGCCCGTCGCCATGCTGGCCTTGAAGCGCGGACTCAAGACGTCGCGCCTGACCTACTCCCTAGATAAGAAGCCTCCCAGAATGTACTTTGAGCTCCTCCTCCGCACCCACAAGTACATCCGAGCAGAGGAGGCCGACCGCACACGCCGAGAGCTGGACGGGAGGACCCGAAGAGGCCGTCCCCGAGGGATCTTTCTGGAGCTCGGAAGCCCGGGCCACCTGCCGACCCTCGCCCGAATCCGAGGCCGAAGGGCGAGGCCGTTCCAGAGCGGAGGTTCACCCCTCTCCTCGCACCTCGGACAAAGATCCTCATGAAAATTGAGGGCGAGCATTACCTCCGCCGACCTCCTCCTCAGAACCAAAGGGGTATCCGGGATAAATCGAAGTACTGCCAATTCCACCACGAGCACGGTCACGACACGGAGGAGTGTCGTAACCTGAAGCGGGAGATCGAGGAGCTGATCAAGAGGGGCTACCTCAGGAAGTTCGTCAGGAACGAGGTCCCCCCGGAGGGGCATCCGCTCGCGACCTTGCCACCAGTTCCTGCAATCGATAACCGCCCGACGGAGAAGCCCGTGGGCATGATCTCACTTGGGGTCGGGCGAGCGGCGAAGAGAGCCCGGGAAGTCGGGAACCCGGAGAATGTAATCCCTCATGATGAGGGGAAGAATAATGAGAATGTAAACAACGATGCCATGGTGGTCGAAATGACCATCGCGAAGCATCCTGTACATCGAATTATGGTGGATAGTGGAAGCTCGGCTGACGTGCTTTTCTACGATGCTTTCTCTTGGATGAATTTGTCCCATGATCAGCTGAGACCGGTGCATACCCCCCTGGTAGGTTTTACTGGGGACTCCATGGGGGTCGAAGGGGAGATCACTCTCCCGGTCACCGCCGGATCCCCACCTCGGCAGTCGACCGTCCTGATGACGTTTACCGTCGTCAGGCTCCCTTCGCCTTACAACGCCATTCTCGGGCGTCCCGGGCTCAACCAACTGGATGCCACAATTTCCATGAAAAGGTTGTTGGTGCAGTTCCCCACGCCTTCCGGGCTCGGGGTGATGAGGGGGACGACCCAGTCGGACCCGCATTGCCTCCAGACGGTCCCGGGTGCTCGGGGCGCGGAGCTCTGCCCCGATGTTGACGACCTCGACCTGAGGGAGAAGGAACCCAGGGGGGCCCGTGGAACGCCTGTTGACTTATCCCCTTGGTTCGGACCCACTGAAGACGGTGCAGGTCGGGGCGTAACTCCGAGAAGAAGAACGGGCCCGCCTGCTGGAGTTCCTCCGTGCGAACACAGACGTGTTCACCTGGTCGGCGGCCGACATGCCGGGCATTCCGCCCGAGGTCATCACGCACAGGCTAAACGTGGATCCGAGCTGCCGCCCGGTCCGCCAGAAGAAGAGGAGCTTCGCCATGGAGAGACAGAAGGCCATCAATGAGGAGGTGGAGAAACTCCTCGCTGCCGGCTTTGTGCGGGAAGTTCAGTATCCCAGTTGGCTGGCGAACGTGGTCATGATAAGAAAGAGCAGTGATAAGTGGAGGATCTGTGTGGACTACACCGACCTCAACCGAGCTTGCCCGAAGGATAGCTTCCCTCTTCCAAAGATCGACCAGCTGGTCGACGCCACTTCGGGACATCGCCTCCTGTCATTCATGGATGCCTTCTCTGGATACAACCAGATCCGAATGAGCCCGGAGGACGAGGAGCATACCGCCTTCATCACCGACCGCGGAACTTTTTGCTACAGGATGATGCCATTTGGCCTCAAGAACGCTGGGGCCACGTACCAGCGTCGGGTCAACAGGATCTTCAAGGACCAGATCGGCCGCAACATGCAGGTGTACGTGGATGACATGCTGGTAATGAGCAAACCCGATTCGGACCATGTAGCTGACCTGGCGGAGACGTTCGCAACCTCCGGCATCATCAGATGAAGCTGAACCCTGCGAAGTGCGCCTTCGGCGTCTCTGCCGGAAAGTTCCTAGGATTCATGGTGACCCAAAGGGGAATTGAAGCCAACCCGGAGAAGGTCCAGGCCATCCTGGACATGGAGCAGCCTGCCTCCAAGAAGCAAGTGCAGCAACTCACCGACCGGGTTGCGGCCCTCAGCCGCTTTATCTCCATGTCGGCAGATCGCTGCCGTCCCTTTTTCAAGGTGCTGAGAAAGATGAACGACTTCGCCTGGACCAAGGAATGCCAGGAGGCCTTTGAAGAGCTGAAGAAGACGCTCGCATCGCCACCGCTGCTTTCCCGGCCCGAGGAGGGGAAGGAACTCATCCTCTACCTGGCGGTCACCCCGGAAGCCATCAGTTCGGTCCTGGTTCAGACCGACGACCAAGGAGTCCAGCGGTCGGTGTACTATACCAGCAAACTCCTCCGTGACGCGGAGCTCAGGTATTCTCGGCCCGAGAAGCTTGTTTTCATACTAATAGTGTCTGCTCAGCATCTCAGGCCCTATTTCCAAGCGCATCCCATCGCTGTCCTGACGGATCAGCCGCTGAAAGCGGTGCTCAGCCGACCCGACACCTCGGGGCGATTGGCGAAGTGGGCACTGAAGCTCAGCGAGTTCGACATCACGTACAGGCCCAGGTCGGCCATGAAAGCTCAGGTGCTGGCCGATTTCTTGGTTGAATGTGCGGGTTTGGGCAAAGAGCCCGAGGAAGATCCCTTGCACCGGCAGCTGAAAGCGGGCATAGAGGGGCCCGGAGAGGACGCATGGATCCTCCACGTAGATGGAGCCTCGAACTCTGGCAGGAGTGGAGCCGGACTCATTCTCGCCAACGGTGATGGGGTCGTCGCCGAATGCGCGCTCCGTTTCCAATTCGCCGCGACAAATAATCAGGCGGAGTACGAGGCACTCCTCGCTGGGCTGAGGGTCTCCCACGAGCTGGGCGTGGTTAACCTTAAGGCCTTCACTGACTCCCAGCTCGTGGCAGGACAGGTCTCCGGGGAGTATGCCGTGCACGATCCCCAAATGGCGAAATACTTGGAGCTCGTCAGGACGGGCACGGTCGGTTTCTGGCGCTTCAACATCTTCCACATCCCCCGCATGGAGAACGCCCGTGCAGACACTCTTTCCCGACTGGCGACCCTGCCGGACACGATGCTGGGTCGCGCTCACATGGAGCACCTCAAGGCCCCAAGCTACGAGACCCTAGTGGGGGTCCATCAGGTCGATCGTGAGCCCAGCTGGATGGACAAGTACGCCAAATACATAACCAGCGGCACCTTGCCAGAGGACCGCGAGGCGGCCCGCCTTGTCAGAAAGAAGGCCGTGCGGTTCGTCCTGATGGATGGGCAATTGTATCGAAGATCCTACTCCTGCCCCCTCCTCAAATGCGTAGGACCCGCAGAAGCCAAACTCGTGCTCCAGGAGATTCACGAGGGCGTCTGCGGGAACCACGTCGGGGGCAGAGCATTGGCCTACAAAGCCCTTCGCTAGGGCTACTTTTGGGAGACGATGAAGGAAGATGCCGCAGATTTCGTGAAGAGGTGCGATCGGTGCCAGCGTCACGCCACGGTACAATGGTAGCCCTCCAACCCAATCTCCCAGCTTTCAGCTCCGTGGCCATTCGCCCAATGGGGGATGGACCTTCTGGGCCCATTCCCGCTGGCGTCTGGACAGCGGAAGTTCTTGATCGTGGCCATCGACTACTTCACGAAATGGGTCGAGGCCGAACCCTTGGCACGGATCACCGAGGCAAACGTCGCCAAGTTCTTCTGGAAGTCAATCGTTTGCCGCTTCGGCCTCCCCCATACCGTGGTTACTGATAACGGGCGCCAGTTCGACTGCCGGGAGTTTGAAGAGTTCTGCGACGACCTCGGCATCAGGCATCGCTTCACCTCGGTGGCGCATCCTCAGACCAATGGAGAGGCCGAAGTCACGAACAGGACCATTTTGCAGGGTCTCCGCACGCGGCTGGACCAGGCCAAGGGCAGATGGGCCGAGGAGCTCCCCAGCATCCTTTGGGCATACCATACCACCCCGAGGACGGAGACCGACGAGACCCCGTTCAGCCTCATCTTTGGAGCCGAAGCGGTCATCCCGATCGAGCTCAGCCTACCCAAACTGCGTGTGGAGCAATATGACGAGACAGAGAACCCCGCCAGAATGATGCTCAACCTTGACCTTCTTGAAGAAACGAGGGACAAGGCCCGAGTTCGGATGGCGGCGTATAGGCAGCGCGTGGCCAGGTATTACAACTCCCGAGTGCTGCCGAAGTTTTTTCATCCCGGAGATCTGGTCCTCCGGCACGCTGAAGCCTCTCAGCCACGGGAATGCAGCAAGCTCTCACCAAACTGGGAAGGCCCGTACTGGGTAGCAGAAGCCCTCCCCCACGGTGCCTACTACCTGGAGGAACTGGGAGGGTCCAGGTTTCCCCGGACGTGGAACGCCTCGAACCTAAGAATGTATTATCAGTAATGTAAGGTTTCCCACTCCTGCAATAAAGTTTCTTTGCTTCAAACGCTCTTTTCTCGCCTCGTAGGGAAATCGACGCACGGCCCTGGGTTCGGCACGCCCGATCGTGGCCGACGGCCGAAGAAAGCAAGAAGTCCCGGACCTTAGTCTGGAAGGCGGGGCAGAACCCAGTTCGCCCATGCAAGCACGGAGAACAGCTCGGCAAGCCGCGCAAGGCTTGAAAAAGCCTGCGACCCCGGGGTTCAGTTCGGAAGTCCCGGGCTTCAGCCTGGAAGGTGGGGCAGAACCCAGTTCGCCCACGCGAGCACGGAAAATAGCTCGGCGAGCCGCGCAAGGTTTGAAAAAGCCTGCGGCCCCGGGGTTCAGTCCGGAAGTCCCGGGCTTCGGCCTGAAAGGCGGGGCAGAACCCAGTTCGCCCATGCAAGCACGGAGAACAGCTCGGCAAGCCGTGCAAGGCTTGAAAAAGCCTACGGCCCCGGGGTTCAGTCCGGAAGTCCCAGGCTTCGGCCTGGAAGGCGGGGCAGAACCCAGTTCGTCCACGCAAGTACGGAGAACAACTCGGCGAGCCATGCAAGGCTTGAAAAAGCCTGCGGCCCCGGGGTTCAGTCCGGAAGTCCCGGGCTTCGGCCTGGAAGGCAGGGCAGAACCCAGTTCGCCCACGTGAGCACGAAGGCATTCCCAAAGATGGACCTGCGCGAGGCCTACTCCGACGCCACGTGGTCCGGGATGTCCCAACCTTTGTTCTGAGCGACGGACGGGACCAGGTCCACCCTCGTTCCGGCATTCCACATCAACATCTCAAGAAGAAAAAAGAGGAGATGGGAGAGTGAGGAAGAAAGCGAATTTGAGACATGGATAAATTGTGTTTTCATTAATCCAAAAAGGAGAAGTACAAGCTGGGAATCCCGACAGGCCGGGAGTCCCCAAAAAAAAAAGAAAGAGAGAAAAGAAAAAACAACAGCGACAAAGAAAGAGAAGGAGATAAACGGCTCAGTTCGGCGCGGTGGCGGGGCCCTCAGCCTGGGTCGCAGGTTCCACTCCCTCACCGTCGACGGCCGCTGGCTCGGGGGGTTGCACCGGGGCTTCGGCCGTGTCGCTCGTTGGGGGCGCAGCTGTGGCCTCGACCGCGCCAGAAGCCTTTCGGTCGGGTCCTTGCCTCCTACCTCCGAGCACCACCCCACTGAGGTCAAGCTCGGGGTAAAGGGACCCCACCTTCTCCCGGCACATCCGGAACCCCTTCAGGAAGGAGTCCACGGCTGCCTCCCGGACCTCCGAGATGTACTCGTCGGAGGCCCGAAATTTTGGGATGGCTTCCTGCGCCTCCCGCTTCGCGGCCTCTAGGAGCCCGTTGATGTAGGCGCTCCGCTCCTTCGCCGCACTCGCCTCCCGTCGGGCCTCCTCCAGTTGGCGCTCCAGCCACTGGGAATGGGCCTGAAGGCGAGCCCTCTCGGCCGCGTCCTCTTCCGCGCGGTGCTGGTTGGAGTCCCTCTCCTCGGACAGAGAGGACTCCAAGTCCTTGTTCCGCCCCTCGGCGCGCGCCAGGTCCGCCTGGAGGGTCTGGTTGTTCGCCCGTAGCTCGATCCCCTTCTCCATGAGGTCCTTGACATCGGCCGCGAGCTTGCCGAGCTTCTCTTCCTTCTCGGCGTCTTTCTTCGCGTACCCCGCGAGGAAGTTCCTCAGCAAGAGCACGTCGTTCCCAATCTGCACAGCAAAGCAATCGGGTTAGTATAAAAAGCTAACCGAGGCCAAAGAAGATAAAGAAGCCTGAGTTTAGACTTACCGTGAAGAGCTGCGGGATGATCCCGAGCAGGGCGTCGGCGTAGTCCCTCCCGCCTCGAGATCGGCGGTCCCGCGCGGTGGAGGCATACTCCATCACTTTCTCCGCAAGCCCCTTGTCGCGGATCACGGAGCAGCGGTTGGTGAGCGCTGGTGGTGGAGTCGTCAGGTCGGCTGCGGTGGCGACTGCCCCTCCAGCGAGAATCGCCGTCGATGGTGCGGTGGGGATCGCGGGCTGCGCTGTCGGAGCCGCTGCGACGACGAGGCCGGTGCTAGGCGGAGTTGCCGACGGTGGAGCCCCCTCGTCGGCAGCACCGCCGGGTCTGATGGCAGGTGCATCCATGGCCCCGCCCGAGGTAGCCTGGGCGGGGGAGCCGCGGCCACCGGGCTGGGTGCGGTCGTCGGTGCGACCTCCTGGCTTGCCTCTGTGCGGGCCCTCTTCGTCGCGGGCTCATCCACCTCGACGACGTCCCTCTGGGCCGCGCCCAGCAGAAGGTTCTCCAGTGAGAATTTCATCCCTGCAACACAAAAGAAAAGAAGGTCAGTCAGCTCGGCTAAAAAGAAGAAAGCAGACATAAGTCAAGGGAGGACTGAGTCTCACCCGGCTCACGGATGGGACTGATCCCGGCCTCAAACAAGTTCTGCTCCGAGAGCAGAACCTCGAGCGCCAGGACCACATCACTCAGGAGTAGCGAATAGGCCTCTTGGTCCACCGACTCAACCTGGGAGTTCCGGTTCGGAGACCGGTCCGGTTCGCTCCAGGCCCAGTCAACATCCTCGATCGAGGCAAAGAAAAACTGGTTCTTCCAGCCCTTGATAGAAGAAAGGAGGTCGAACCGAAGACACCTGGGCCGGGGCGAGATATACCACCAGCCGTCGTCAGTGGAGTACCTCTTCAGGGTAAACAGAGCCCTGAAGAGGGAGAAACGGGCAACAAACCCGTGGAAATGGCAAAAAACGATGAAAGAAAAGATGACCCGGATGGCGTTGAGAGCCAATTGGGCCGGAACGAGACGGAAATGGCTAAGGAATGAAAGGAAGAAGGGGTGCAGAGGAAATCGAAGACCCCCGAGGAGGAAGTCTTCGTAGAAGGCTATGCGGCCGGGGCCACTCATGGTGACGTGATCCCCGGGCCGTGGAACAAACAGATGGATTGATCCCGGGATGCCGTAGGCCTCCCGGAGCAAAGAAAGGTCGCCTTCGGTCATTGTGGAAGCATGACCGGAGGGACCGGCAGAAAGAAGAGGTGGAGCAGGAAGAGAAAGAAGCGGAAGAGCGGAAGCGACAGGAGGAGACCGGATACCCCTGGGGATACCGATGGTGATACCCCCAGGTTGCAGTCGCCTGCGGATCTCCTCCAGGATCGCTTCCTCCTCTGAGGAGGAAGAAGACGGAGTCCTCGGCCGGGACGGACCGGCCTTGTCCGGGTTAGAGGAAACATAGCGACGGCGTGCCATGACAAAGAAGAAGGAAAAGAAGATTCAAAGAAGAAGGAAAAGAAGATTCAGAGAAGAAGAAGAAGAGGGGAACTAGGGAGAAAATGGAGGCACTCACCGAAAATGCACTGCACAAACGCGGGGCAGTGAAAATTGGCCTGCAGCAAACCGCCCACGAAGCAAGGGAAAAGGCCTCATTCCGGAAAGCCCCCTCCTTTTCAAACTCAGTCGGCAGCAGCCGTACCCGTCATTCCACCCCGGACCATTGGATGATCGCCGCGTGGACGCACGCCCGACACCGGCGCCTTGATAGCAAGGAAACGGCCTCTGCTCCGAAGCGACACATTTATTATGGGCAAGTGGGCGACGCGTGGCGGCTTCCTATAGGACTTCGGGTGCACCGAGAAGCGGCGACGAGGATCGCGGCAATTATGATGCAAGATCTTCGCCTCCCCACGTCATTTCCGTATTTAATCCCGACGTTCCGTTCTACGACACCCCAACGGAACGGCGGGCTAGGGGAAAACTGTTACGGCCGTAATGATGACATGGCCGGGCTCAGATTCCGTCAGGTATGATCGAGCCACGTGGAGGTTTCTTCACCCGAGTCAGCCTCGGCTCCCGCGCTACCGAGGTCGAGCTCGGCCCTTGCCCCCCAGGCTACCTCGCCAGGGGATATCCCGAGACGTTACCGCCCTCGCCGAAGTCGAGTTCGGCACAGGGCTCCCCCTGCCACCTCGCCAGGTGTCAACCCAGGAGGGGTCCACCTCGGCCGAGGTCGGCTGCTCCCCCGCTCCCTCACCAGGTGGCGCCCATAGACGGTCCCACTAAGGCCGAGGTCGAGCCGGGCCCCTTCGCTCCTTCGCCAGGTGGCCCCCGGAGACGGGTCCACCTCGGCCGAAGCCAGGCATCCTCCTGCCACCTCGCCAGGTGTCCACCCAGGAGGGGTCCACCTCGGCCGAGGTCGGCTACTCCTTCGCTCCTTCGCCAGGCGGCCCACGGAGACGGGTCCACCTCGGCCGAAGCCAAGCATCCTCTTGCCACCTCGCCAGGTGTCCACCCAGGAGGGGTCCACCTCGGCCGAGGTCGGCTGCTCCCTCGCTCCTTCGCCAGGTGGCCCCGGAGACGGGTCCACCTCGGCCGAGGTCAGGCCGCCCGTACGGAGAAGGTCCCGAAGAGCGGAGGCGCAGGTTCCAAGGTTGGCCCTCGAGCCGTGCGCACCACAGATGGCGCCCCGTACCGATGGCGGCGGCACGCGAAACACCACTTACATCGGCCCAACAGGTCCTGCAGTCGAGAGACGCGATTCTGACAAAACAGGGCCCATCAACGGACAGCGCCGGCACTTAGAAAGGAGAGCGCCCTCACTGGGCCCGAGGTCTGACCGGCCGCCCTGCCGGCGCCACCCCCTTTTTTCTTTACCCTTTCCCCGCTGGGCTCAGCGAACGAGGTCGGAAAGCCGCCTGGCCCTCAAAACCAAAAAGGGAAAGAGAAAAGGATGGAAAGGGGAGCCTCCCAAGAGCAGAAGACAGGCAGGCAGCGGGAGGAGATAAAAGGAAGGAAGTTGGAGGCGACCAGGTAAGCTGGGACAAGTAAGAAACAGCGGCCAAAAAGCCCCGCTCCGAGAGTAAGATCGAGGGTCCCGAGAGGGGATCGCTCGGCGTGAGCTCGGCAAGGAGGCCCGGCTGGGTTTCTGGTCCCTACAGCACCCTTCTTGCTAGTAAATTCTCTGAGTCTGGGACTCCTTTGGGGGCCCGTCTTGGAGAATCTGTTCCTTCTCGCCTCTACTAACTTGACCGTCGGAGCTCCCTCACCGGGATCCCCGGCCAGGGGCTTCTGACCCTCTCTTGCAGGTTCCCTCTCGCCAAGAGGCCCCAGGAGCAAGGCGGTCTGGTGGGATCGGCGGATCCGAGGCACGGGCGCAGCGGCGAGATCGGCAACAATGTGCAACTCAGATATAAAGCAAGATAGAAGGCAAGATAAACACCAATGCAATACAAACACACAAGTTTATAGTAATTTAATGCTCCCTTTATATCTATATCTACTTTCCAAGCTCTTACTTGAAAATTTCAATCCATGAATCATATTGCAAAGATTACACATCGAACCCTGCAGCAAAAATTCTAGCTCTCCTAGCTTGCTTCTCGTTTCTTGAAAATGACACGCCGATTCAAGGTTCGGCAAACCTTTTCCATGTTTTAATCAAGCTGAAACTCATTTTTATAAGAGCAAGTACAAGTTAAAGAATAAGCTCCTTAAATAAGCATATAGAAAAAGTACAATGCAAACTTTCAATGAGAACCCTCTTGAATTTACTTCTTCCTTAGAAAGTTGGTGGTTGGAGCTCTTAAAGAAGTAGTTGAGTGAGTGATTAAGGACCTCTTGAAAGCTTATCCTCGAGTTGAACTTCAACTTGGTTTTCTTTTTAATTTTCTTGGATTGTCTCTTGTTGATTTCCACTCTTTTGAATCTTTATTTAATATGATTGGTAGCCAAAAAAACCAAATCTAGCCATTATGAAATGTTTGAAGGTGGTTGGAGAGCATTTAATGGCATCCAAAAAACTAGCCATTATAGATTTAGGCAAGCCGAAAAACCAAATCTAGCCATTATGAAATGTTTGGAGGTGGTTGGAGAGCATTTAATGGCATCCAAAAAACTAGCAATTATAGATTTTCTAGGCATGGTGATCGACCTTTTTGTCAAAGATCGACATTGATGTTGCCCTTTTTGGCTAAGGGTGATCCTTTTTTTAATTGCCTTTAATCTATATTCTCAAGGCCATAGAGGTTAACACTGATGCCGCCCTTTGTCCATAGGGGTCAACATTGATGTTGCCTCCTGGGATATGCCCAGCATATAATTATCTTCTTCTTCAAGAGGATGCTTTGTGGATTAACTTCCAACTTTTGAAGGCTAGTGCCTAACTTCAAAAAGGTTAATTTGTTAAATTTTTGCCCATCAAAATATAAAGAAATCACCTCCCATCAATCCAAATTTAATCTTCATCTTTTAAATTCTTTAACCAACCTCTCATAATCCTTCAACTTGAAAATTTCATTCTTTGCTTGCTTTAATCACTTTCTTTTGCTTAAGCAACTCAATTATTTTATAATCATCAAAATCAACACCTGGTCAACACCCCCCAACCAAACACCCCTCTAATATAGGAGAGGAAAACAAGATGCATGGGAGCGCAAACATTAGTTTATATTTATGATGTGATCTCTGATATGCATAACATGTGGTAAACAATCTTAATGAAAGATGATGATCCATGGATTTTGCTTGGATTGAATCACTTGCACCATACAAGATCTAGCACCCAGTATTAGACTAATGATATATGGAACCTAATAGGATAGCTGAGTCCTCTATCCATTTAATATTGTCACTTGGAAGAATTAACCGAGGAAACAAGACAAACAAGGGAAGAAATAAATGGCAACTGACAATTATCACATCACTGCTCTGAGGAATTGGTTTGGGAAGAGGAAGTAAATAAAGGAAGAGGAAGGGATTAAACAGTCATTGATCAACAAATTTTAATGTTTGAGACTTCAGAACATGTTTAAAAAATGAGTGGCTTAAGATCAGAGTATTTGTTTTCATGGATTGATGGGGAAACTAGATGCATTCTCTTCGAAATTCATCCGAAGTTTAAGGAACATTGAATCTTATCCAATTGAATCTTATCCAATGGCTAGTTTATTTGTTGAAGGATAAGTTGCAATTGCAATATAGTGAAATGCTGCTAATTCCAACCAAAGTGCGAAGACGTGGTCTTTTTTTTTTTTTTTTTTTTTTTTGACAGTTAAAATTTTTTAAACCAATCTATAATAAAAATATCCATGAAAATTAGCTAATAAAATATCAAAAAAACTCAAAAGCACTCCATCAATAGCATCAAATATGTATGATTAACTACATATTTCACTATCCAATCTACTGCATTGTTAGCCTTTCTATACATATGTATAACTTCAAAAAAGACTAGGCATGCTTTCATATTCCAACAATCATACCGAAGTAGATAGAAGCCAATCTCGAATGAAATAGACCGTGATAACCATCTAACAACTATCGAAGAATCTCTTTCAAAAATGATTCAATTGGCCTTCAAAGTTTTCGAAACATATGACATACCTTTCCTACCATCACAAAGTTCTACCATAAGAACTTTAGCATCTTACAATCAAACCCCATCTGCTTGCATTCAAAGCTCTAGTAGAACTTTGTACGACAAAAACTAGCTCCTCCCCAATCACCACCATTCATTACACTTCTATCAAAGTTAACTTTCATAAAACTAAGGGATGGTGGCTCCCTAGTAAAATAAATCATTTAAGAGGATGCAGAGCCTGCTATCAAGGAACCATAGTTTTTTCTAGCTACCAAGGTGTCTTTCAATACGGTACCAAAAATATATCATTGTGCCTGGGTCGAAACCTTCATCAAAATCATCCTGGAATGTTGGACTATGTTTTAAAAAATTCTTATTATTTTATTTTGGAAATTCCGATTGAAAAGAATCCATCACAAAACCTTCAGCTTGAGTTTGAGCATATGAGTGGGCGAAAACCAATTGACTGATCGAATTCCATCTGATGTGGCTTGGGCTGGCCCATCTGATGTGTTTCTTCTGCATGGGCCAACTGATCGAATTCCACTAAAGCCTCGAATGGGTTACCCCTATCGAGTAAAGGGTCACTTGAGTCAGCAATGACTCAGTTAGGAGACGTGCATTGAGCCAAATTTGTTGGCCTCTCCCAACCTGCTAAGTTAATATGAAAACTTATGTATCCCACTTGATTGGGATCTTGCCTCATAACCAACAAGTCATGGATTTGAGGCATGACTCTACTGAAGCTCGATTAAATTCAGGAATTATTTCCTGTGATCCGTGACGGTTGGATGAATGAAAGATCAGGATCCTTCTTCTTTCCCGTTGTGACCGGCAGGTACCTTAGTAGCATCGGGTTTACATACTCATTCTTGGATGGAAAAATATTACAAAAATTTTATACCTTGAATCGAATATCTCCTGGCAGGATGCGGGGTAGCTATGCCAAATTTATTCCATTTCCCTCTCGTCCCGGGTCAACTCAACCAATTTTGAATCATCCATCTCCTTCCTCTGGATGCCTTGGTTCTTAAGGTTTTTGTTCTTATTCGCCGGGAACCAGGGACCGAGCTTGGGCTTAAGAGGACAGTGGCACTCGTCCACCATCTCTTCTAAAACCATGAAGTTCTTCGGCTGCACCCAATCTTCATTGGAATCCTGCTACCGAGATCTTCAATCATGGTAACATTCTGATTCAAGGTGACTAATCCGCCCACACCTGTAACACACCACAGAGAGAATTCTCATACATAAATTGCTACCAAAAATCAGCATTCTTCCCCTGATCTTCCTACCCAGTTTCAAAGGTTGGGTAACATCAATTTTCAAACAAACCCGTTAATACGCTAGCCGTTGAATCCGATCTACGAACTCATTCACAAACGTAGAGACTTTGGCAAACAAAACAATCCTCAACGCCTTTTGCTGATTCAAAAATTCCACCGGTAACGACGGCAGTCTCATCTAGATTAAAGCCATTTAGATGGTTACTCTACCCGGAATAAATACAGGATTCCAAGGTTCCATGGCCAATACTCGACCTTATATTACTCATGGCCCCATATGTAGCAAAGAATCCCATGTAAGAATTTCTTTAATTTGGACTAATATTAATTAAAATTTTATTTTATTAAAACCGGATTGATTTTATGATCCATGTTGATAGACATAGGTTGAGCCCATTATTATGTGATCATTGATTAGGCTAGGAGCACCGCATGTGATTTGGTGTGGCTAGGTCCCCTCTCCGCTTCCTCTATTTATATATTACGTATACCATGATTTTGTGGTACAGTGATTTTTCCCATCGAGAGCCGCCTTCTTAAGAAAGACCGGAGAGAAGGACTCTGCCTGCGGTGTTCGTGTGAGCATAGAGATAAAGAATTTGTATCGGAAGATCATGATGAATCCAAGTATTTATTTATTTTTCCAGATCTAATATATGATTCTATTTTTGATTGATCCTAGAAATTTAGGGATTGTTTTTCCCACATTTGGTATCAGAGCCTAGGATCATAATCATGTTTTAATATTTTAGATCTGATTAAACCTTCCCCATCGATCGTCACGAATCTTAGCATACCATGTTTCTCGCCATGTGGTTTGACCGTCTTTGCGATGTGTTTCCTGTCGTCGCCCCTCCTCCTTTTCTCTTCCCTGCGGCGATCCGTGGTCCTGATAACCAGCCGTGGCCGATTGAATCCTTAAAAAAAAAAAAAAAACAAAGGAGGATGAGGGTGGCTACTATGCGATCGGACTTCCCTGTGCGGTCATTGCCGGCCACGTATTCGGTCGTTTCGGACCGGAACCTCCCCTTCCCACCTCCTCTTGCCGGCGGCGACGACCGGTGAGCGGCTGTCTCATCGGTGGCGACCGGTCGAACAAGTTTAAAAAAAAAAAAAGGGTTTCGTCCAAAGGGTGGCGACTGTTGGGCCGTGCTTGGGCCGTCCCGCCGGCCGCGTTCCGGCCGGTCTTCGGGACCGGAAATCCCCCCTCGGCTTCCCTTCCCCGGCGGCGGTGATCTGAGACCAAGATCACCGCCAATGGCGATCGTATAAAAAAAAAAAAAGGTGGTTACCAGTACCGCACCGCCGTCGGAGGCTTTCCGTCCTTCGGCGTGCCCACCGTACCTAACGACCGGGCTTTCCTTGTCGGCCCAGGCGGTGGTTTCGCCCGCGGCGGCGCCGGTGAGGTTCAATGGTAGTTGGGTTTTGGGTGTTTTGAAAAGCCCTGTTTTTTTTTTTTGGCACAGTCATTTGGTCTCTCCGGGAGAAAGGCCTGGCTAGTTTTGGGTTTTAACCCAAAATCCGTTAGCCCATTAAAAATTTTAAAAAAAATGCCAATTTTGCATTCAAGTCCCTGTGATTTCTGGAATTAAAAATAAACCCTTTTACAGTTTGGTCCCTCTTGAATTTATAATTACCTTTTGGTCCAAAAGGTATTTTGCACTTTGGCCCCTAAACTTTCTAGAATTATAAATTAATCCTTTTATGGTTAAGATCCTGAAAAATTTATAATTATATTTTTTGGTATAAAATAAAATGTTGGAGGGGTATGGGCGAATTCTTATGGTTGTTTTTATTGATGATGTACATTTATGGAATGCAATGAAATTTGTAAAATGGATCAAGGGATACATGTTGATTAGTATCCTATTGCGACTGATCATATTGGACATACATATATATTTAATCATATCCTTTATTTTGGCTTGGATTTTTATTCCCTATATGAATAATTTTGTGGGTTGGCGCAAACATTTATCACCAAAGTGGTTTGTTTGTGTCAATCCATCAAATTATTCATCATGTAAGGGATATTTTCTGGTTATGACATACAACCGCCTGCCCAAAGGGGGTTGTTATGTGTTTTAACTAGAAAATGTGGCATGGAGCATTTTGTTGCTAAGGTACTCTAGCTTCCTTGGGCCTGTCTGGCCAAAGGGGATAGGTTCAGGAATGCCAGAATATCTGATTAGCTTGTAGCTTCATGTGAAGAGCTCTAATACATATCGTATGTTCTGTCCAAAGGGGAACATATGATATTGTGTTTGTGCTCTTCTTTGTTATTGTGATATGATATGATATATTTGTGGTGTGTTCGTTAATTGATGTTTGCATTCTTTATTTTGATTATACAGTTATTTTTTTGTGTGAACAACAACAATGCCGTTATTGAGGTGCTTACTGGGTCGAACTATAAGAAATGGAGGCAAGACCTAGAGTTTGCTCTTGGAATTGCTGACATTGATCTTGCATTGCGTGAGGTTAGACCCGATGATTTGAATGATCATGTTGCCGATCTCACCGCCGCGCCCGTGCCTCGGATCCGCCGATCCTACCAGACCGCCTTGCTCCCGGGGCCTCCTGGCTAGAGCGAACCTGCAAGAGAGGGTCAGAAGACCCTGGCCGAGGATTCCGGCGAGGGAGCTCCGACGATCAAGTTAGTGGACGGCGAGAAGGAACAGATTCTCCGGGACGGGCCCCCGAAGGAGTCCCAGACTCAGAGAATTTACTAGCAAGAAAGGTGCTGTATGGACCAGAAACCCGGCCGGGCCTCCTTGCCGAGTTCAAGCCAAGCGATCCCCTCTCGGGACCCTCAATCTTACTCTCGGAGCGGGGCCTTTGGCCATTGTTTCTTACTCGTCCCAGCTTACCTGGTCGCCTCCAATTTCCTTCCTTTTATCTCCTCCCGCTGCCCACCTGTCTTCTGCTCTTGGGAGGCTCCCCTCTCCATCCTTTTCTCTTTCCCCTTTTGGTGTTGAGGGCCAGGCGACTTTCCGACCTCGCTCGCCGAGCCCAGCGGGGAAAGGGTAAAGAAAAAGGGGGGTGGCGCCGGCAGGGCGGCCGGTCAGACCTCGGGCCCAGTGAGGGCGCTCTCCTTCCTAAGTGCCGGTGCTATCCGTTGATGGGCCCTGTTTTGTCAGAACCGCGCCTCTCGACTGCAGGACCTGTCGGGCCGACGTAAGTGGTGTTTCGCATGCCACCGCCATCTGTACGGGGCACCGTCTGTAGTGCGCACGGCTTGAGGGCCAACCTCGGAACCTGCGCCTCCGCTCTTTGGGACCTTCTCTGTACGGGCGGCCTGACCTGGGCCAAGGTGGACCCCTCCCGGGCGGACACCTGGCGAGGTGGCAGAAGGGCGCCCAGCTTCGGAGGAGGTGGACCCGTCTCCGGGGGCCACCTGGCGAAGGAGCGAGGGAGCAGCCGACCTCGGCCAAGGTGGACCCCTCCTGGGTGGACACCTGGCGAGGTGGCAGGAGGGCGCTTGGCTTCGGTTGAGGTGGACCCGTCTCCGGGGGCCACCTGGCGAAGGAGCGAAGGAGCAGCCGACCTCGGCCGAGGTGGACCCCTCCTGGGTGGACACCTGGCGAGGTGGCAGGAGGACACTCGGCTTCGGCCAAGGTGGACCCGTCTCCGGGGGCCACCTGGCGAAGGAGGAAAGGAGCAGCCGACCTCGACCGAGGTGGACCCCTCCTGGGTGGACACCTGGAGAGGCGGCAGGAGGGCGCTCGGCTTTTGCCGAGGTGGACCCGTCTCCGGGGACCACCTGGCGAAGGAGCGAAGGGGCCCGGCTCGACCTCGGCCTTGGTGGGACCGTCTATGGGCGCCACCTGGCGAGGGAGCGGGGGAGCAACCGACCTCGGCCGAGGTGGACCCCTCCTGGTTGGACACCTGGCGAGGTGGCAGGAGGAGCCCTGGACCGAACTCGACTTCGGCGAGGGCGGTAACGTCTCAGGATATCACCTGGCGAGGTAGCCTGGGGGGGCAAGGGCCGAGCTCGATCTCGGTAGCGTGGGAGCCGAGGCTGACTCGGCCAAAGAAACCTCCACGTGGCTCGATCATTCCTGACGGAATCTGAGCCCGGCCACGTCATCATTACGGCCGTAACAGATCAAAGCACCATTTGTGCCTAAATTATAAGATGGACTCTTTTCTTTTGAGGGTTCCATATTAATTTACTAGCATTGATTTGCCATGTTTGGTACTTTTGTCATCCCTGGTGTCATTATCATGCTCACAGGATCTTTAATATTTAAGATTGATATTGAGGTGAAAGATCCTATATCTTTGGCATATCTTCTTGTTTGTTAATGTTTCCAGAAATCATGGAGGTCTATATTTGTCTCATTTCCATCGCTTGATGATGGTTGATCCATCATCGAATAGAAAGTGTTGTAAGAGATAAGTTCTGAGTGGACTTTCGATTTTTGGATTATCAATTTTTGACCTATTTAAAACCCATACCATTAATTATGTTAAGCCTAAATTGATGAGTTTGTTGGATTCAATTTGATTGGGTCTATTTTAGCTTTGGGATTAAGAAGATCTTTTAAGCTTAAGCCCCTATAAATTAAATATGAGTCCAAATAAATTTTTTGAAATTTACGGTTTGGTCCTCTACTATTGCTTTTGATAAAAATTGCTGTAACTTACTCATTTTATATTCGTTTTGAGCAGTTTTTTTGGACCATTGGATTCATAATAATTTGAAGAACATTTTGATAAAGTTCTTCATGTTTGATAAATTATTTAAATAATTTAAAATTATTTTTGTGCAATTCTACTCACTATCATATAATTCGAGTGTATTTTTCTGTAGCCTCAAAGGGTTTGGAGCACTCTATGAATTTTGAATAGTTGAGTTAATGACTTATTTTTATTTGGAAATGCATATTGTTGTCTCTATTATAATTAATTCAAAATTAACTGTAATTGATTGTGACACTTATTATATACTATAATTCTTGTCCAAATGTGTTTTATAGTTATGTAGTAAGTGTTATTGATAGATGTGGCAGTTGGAATACATTATTATATAATAATATGATAAGAAAGATACATGTATTTCGTTATATACTGATCATTTGTGGCATGCATGTCGTTAAAGTATGTCATTTTGTGTTTAATGGGCATTTATCTTCTCTGTATGTATAATTTATGGTTGGCATAAATATTTATCACCAAAGTGGTTTGTTTGTGTCAGTCCATTGAATTTTCTCATTATGAGAGGGTTTCTGATTATAGCATACAACCGCCTGTCCAAAGGGGGTTGTTGTATATTTAATCGGAAAGGTTGCATGGGGCATTGTGTTGCAATGGTGCTCTAACTTTCATGAGCTTGTCTGCCCAAAGGGGATTAGTTCGTGACTGTTAGAGTATTCCATTTGCTTGTGGCTTCGTGTGAAGAGTACTTATGCATATTACATGTTCAGCCCAAAGGGGAATATGTGATATTATTTATGAACTCTTGTATATCATATGCCCATTGACTAGTATTTAGCATTCCTGCTATTTTTGATTATGCAGTCATTTATGTTAATAATAATATTGTTATTCAGTTTTGACTGGGTCAAAATATTAGAGGTAGAGGTATATTGGGCTTAGAAAATTTGTCTGTCCAAAGGGGACAGATTTTCGAATGCCTTGTATCCTCATTGTGTTAATATTCTTTTTCTTTGAAAAGAAAACATATTGAGTATAAAGAATTTGTTTACCCAAATAAAGATATTTTCAAAAATTGTATTGACCTCATTTTTGGAGCTCAAAAGTACATCTCATTCTCTACCTGTATGACAGTTTTGTGATGATGCACATGGTACATTTATTGAACATGGCTTATCATATTCAAAGCCTTTATTAACTTATTATTTGTACCTCGAGTATGTAGCATCATATATGAGCTTGATTGATATTTTATGCCATTCTAGAGGTCATGACTTGATGATCCCTCTTTAGAAGGTTAGTGATTTTCAATGGATGGTGACCAACAAAGTGGCCTGTTCATTGAGATTTACTAGGTCCTTGTGTGAGTCTTTTAGAAAGGATTATGAAGCATTATATATGAAGAGAGATTCCTTATGTGGGTCATTTTCTTTCTAAAGAAAGTTTTATTGCATTTGACCAAGGGCTCTCATTAAAATAATGCTTATAAAGATTTTCAGAGATATATTGTTATATTTCTCTATTGATTAACTGCATAGAGACTATTTAGCAGTTAGTATTTTTGTATTCAATAGAGTTAATGCTCCCATTATGATGACTCTGATTGAAATGTAGATATGAAAACTGAAATTGTGCTAGCACTAAGTATGATGAAACATAGATATTACATCATGTAATGATCTTCCATCTTGGTTGTCTTATTAGAGTACTCTAAAATAAAGCTACCAATAAAAGTGGTAAAGAGTAAATCATTTTGAAATATATTTATATAATTGATTTCATTCTTATTGTTGTATTTTAGAATGGTAATCTAATTTTGACATCATTTGTGATAGATATGTAGAATCTGATGAAAGAAAGTTTGGATGGTATGTTGGTGTTAGGATTTATATCTTGAAACTAGAGAGAATTGAATATAAAATTAGTATTATGAGATTTATATCTCTAATACATAGGCTACTCATCATATTTAGTTTTCATACTGTGCTGTTTAATGATCTTAAAATCATATATATGAAATAATTACTAAATTATCTCTTATTATGTTTCAAAAGTTTTTGATACTTTTGAGAAAAGTCTAAGGATATTTATATGGTATATTAGTTATATTTTGAATCCTATATATAGTAAATAAATAGTATTATTATATATTAGTATAAATATGGGATAGTTGTTTAATACACTATGCCTAAAATTTTTAAGTATAAATGATATGATTGAGAGGCAATGTGCACCCTGTAAGATATGGTGTGCGTATGATGAGTAGATGCAATTCACTTTGGTATCTCTAGCATATAATCCTAATGATTACCATCTACATTTTGAATAAAGTTCTTGATAAAAGGTTATACAAGATACCTTTTGAGTTAGAGGTTGGTGGAAGCCCAATATCTTTCATCTTTATGGTTGGAGCTGTCTTGCAACACTTAACATTGATAATCTATCAGCAAATAAACCTTGGTTTTGTAATAATACGTTGTTTTTTTGGTTATCCAGATAATTTTAAATGAATACAGATTCTACTATCCTAATAGAGAGGTATAAAGATATTAAGTTGAATCATGCTATATTTGTAGATTCTGATTTGTATAATGTCAGATGCTTCCATATATTGAAGTATGGCATTGCAAGAAAATAAGTTGTTGCTCTTATCCTATCGGGGAACAGTGGGAGAGCAATATTAAAGATATACACTAATTATAGTATCTTCATTACTAGTTGATGTAGTACTAGTAAAGAAATTATATGAAAAGAAAATAGAATCTAGTGGCATTCTTGGATATACAGGCAAAGTTTGTGACATGTTGTAAAGTCACAATTCATATTGTTTCATTATGAAACTTTGTCCTGAGTCTTATAATTATTGATTATGTCTTAAAACCACTTATTTTTTATAATCATAGGCAGCTATATTCCTTAAAGGAATGATAAAAGTTTTTATCTTTTCTATCTATGTGAAGATAGAATATTTATCAGTCAAAGGTTGTAATTAAAAGGGAGATATTTTATACAATATACAAAGTCAATATTCGTTGATCCCCTAATCAAGATTAAGATCCATAGTTTTATAAAACATGTCAAGAATATGGACATTTTAGAATCTTTTGTTTTTGGATTAGTGGAAGTTTGATGTTTTATACATTGACTTGATTGATAAATTTTATTTATCATTGATTGCTGGACTGTAATCCAACGACACATAAGTATCGAGTGCATGTGTATAAAGTCCATGTTGGCTGATTATCTAACCAAGAATTTTGAAGCCCGTATGCTTTACAAAGCATGTTGAAAATATGGGCATATTGAATTCTTTTGTTGTGCTTGGTTAGAGGGAATGACTTTATATTTTTGCTTTATTATTATAAAGCTTGATTTTATTTGATTTTCTATCATGTGTATTTATATACATTGTTGACATGATAGTTAATGGATTGCATTCCTATATGTTTTTATGTGCATATGTGGAATAAAGTACAACATAGTATCTCAAGAATGTGTTTTATCTTGAGAATGACAGTTGTATGGGTATGTCTCATTTTGATAATTATGAGAGCTCATTATGTTTGGAGACATACAGACTTCTTTTGAAGTCCTGAGATTTCTCTAGCTTGTAATATAGCATGTGGTTATAGAGAAATTTTGATTGAGGGTACATATATTTAATTTATTTTTATTATGAGATATCTCTTTTAGTTATGTACCTGACTGAGACCCGGTATCGAGTTTCAAATTTGTTGTGATGTCTCGTCATTAACACCATTGTTGAGTATGTGAGACATGATGGCTTGTTGTTTGAAGCCATCTTGATTTCTCTTGCTTATTTTGTTTCTAAGCATGTTGACAGAAATTGGAGGACTGACAATAAAAAATAGCATGTTTTATTTGAGAATCTTGATGCTATTTTCTTGCTACACTACTACACCAATACTCATGTCGATGGTATTTATGATTGTTGTAACCATGGATAAGTCTTGTATCGGTTAAGTAGTGCAACGGTCCCATGATTCGGCATCATGGATATTATTAGATCGAGTCGTTTGTAGGTGCTGTCTATGGATCATATGGTGGCCACATTTTGTTTTCAACCCGAGAGCTGTTTTTAAAATAAAATATTTTCAAAATTATAATTAATGTAGTTCATGTGGGAGAATGTAAAAATTTCCTTAATTTGGGCTAACATTAATTGGAATTTTGTTTTATTAAAACCGGGTTGATTTTATGGTCCATGTTGATAGACATAGGTTGAGTCCATTATTATGTGATCATTGATTAGGCTAGGAGCAGCTCATGTGATTTGGAGTGGTTGGGGCGGCACAGTGTAGGCCTTAGCCCAACTTGACTCATGATGAGAGGGTCGGTTAGAGTATTTTTATTTTATTGGCCAGGTCCCCTGTCCGCTTCCTCTATTTATATATCACGTATACCGTGATTTTGTGATACGGTGATTTTTCCCATCGAGAGCCGTCTTCTTGATGAAGACAGGAGAGAAGGACTCTGCGTGCGATGTTCGTATGAGCATCGAGATAAAGAATTTGTATCGGAAGATCATGACGAATCCAGATATTTATTTATTGATTCTATTTTTGATTGATCCTAGGGATTTAAGGATTGTTTTTCCCACATCCCAGTCCTCTTCCATCTGAAACAGGAAAGGTGAATGCCCTTTAGCCATTGAAAACATCTCTATATCCTCAGCAACCTTCACCCTGTTTTCAAATTCTTTAACAATAAGGTCCAAAGGAAGACAAGTCCCTAGGCTTTTTGCAATCTTCGAGTTTGTCTCCCACTGGCTCCTTGCCATCTCCATCTCATCCTCCAGCAAGTAGCAACACAAGAACATTAGAGAAACAGTTCTCTAATGCACAAATTTCCTTCTCTGCTATCCCTTGTGCTTGCCACAAAGGTTGCTGCTGATGGCCGTATACAGCCCACTTCCACGAGGCTCCATCACCGGACACTGGTGCCCCATCTCGATACTCAAGTTGCGTCTACATGAGCGAGAGAGTCCACACTCAGGTGAAGATCCACCTCCAAACTAGTTGTCGCCGACCACAGCAAGGTGTTCAGGAAAGGCAGCCGCTACCCGATGCCCAAGCAAAAGCCCATTTTTCCTCATAAATGTGGCTTTTTTTAATATTTTCAACCAAACATCTGCGCATCATACTCCACCTCCGTAACCAACATCTTATCTTTCCAAGATTCCATCACACAATTCCCTCTTATCTAAATAACATCTTTAGTCCAGAACTTTCGGCTAAGATCTATGATTGTTATAAATATGTCACGGTAGACCTAGCCATGATTTATGTGGATCGGGGAATACTGGAGCATGCACCTATTTAAATTGATCATGAGTTAATTATAATATTTATAATTGAATTTAAATGAATTTAGATGCTTACTATGATGAGAAAGCTAAAATTAAAATAAAAAGTACATGACAATCCAAACTTTCGAGAAAGATCACCAACTGAATAAGGGGTGGTAAATTTAGTGGGAGAAAGTAAAGGTCGTCATCCCTTTAAGAAATGGAAGAAGAAAATAAATAAAAAGGGAAAGAAGGTGCAGAATACTCCTGGCCCGAGTCAGACCATGAAGTATAAGGCTAATCAGTCTTCTGCAGAGTGCTTCTACTGCAAGAAGAAGGGACACTGGAAGAGGAACTGTCCTCTTTATATTGCGTCCCTTGATCCGAACAGGCCGAGGAAGCAGAAGTCTGCTGAACAAGGTATTTATATGATAAAACCTTGTAATTACTCAATTGTTGATACTGCTAACTGGGTATTGGATACTCGTAGTCCAATTCATGTTTGTAATTCGTTACAATAACTTCAAGTTAGCAGAAGATTTGAAGATGGAGAACAGTTTCTGAGCGTCGGGAATGGAAATCGTGTTCCAGTACTGGCGGTTGGAGTCCTGCATCTTGTCTTTGAGTCTTGTATTGTCGAACTAGTCGACTGTCACTATTGTCCTAGTTTCATTATGAGCATAATCTCTGTAGGCCTTTTGGCCAATTGTGGTTTTGAACTTTCAATAAAAGGAGATTTTTGCAATATTATTTTGAATAACTCTGTTATAATGAAAGCTAGATTAAATAATGGCATATACGTACTATCAAGGCCTGTTAGTGTAATGTACACTTCTAGCAAACGTCCAAGGTTAGATAATGTCGATAATTTGTATCTTTGGCACTGTAGGCTAGGTCATATTAACCAAAATAGGATAAACAAGATGCGAGAAGATGGACTTCTCGAGGTCAGTGATTCTGAATCACTGCCCACTTGTGAATCCTGTTTACTTGGTAAAATGACCAAGTCACCTTTTACTGGAAAGGGTGAACGAGCTACAAAACTTCTAAGTCTAATACATACTGATGTATGTAGATCGATGTCAGTTAGTGCCAGAGAAGGATACAAATATTTCATTACTTTTACAGACGATTTTTCAAGATTCGGTTATGTCTTTTTAATGAGACATAAGTATGAATCGTTTGAAATGTTCAAATGATACCGTAATGAAGTAGAAAAGCAAACTGGAAAAAGTATTAAAACCCTTCGATCTGATCGAGGTGGTGAATACTTATCTGATGTTTTTTTGACATATCTTGAGGAGAATGGAATTCTCTCTCAGTGGACTCCTCCAGGAACACCGCAGTTGAATGGTGTGTCCGAAAGGAGGAATCGAACCTTGTTAGACATGGTTCGATCAATGATGGGCTTTGCAACTCTGCCGCTATCCTTTTGGGGATATGCGCTTCAGACAACCTGTTACTTGTTAAATAATGTTCCAAGTAAATCTACTGTCTCCACTCCGTATGAGATGTGGAATGGACGTAAACCCTCAATCTCACACCTTCGGGTCTGGGGTTGTCCGGCTTACGTAAAATATTTAGACGCAGACAAACTTGGTCCTAAGTCTGACAGGTGTTTATTCATTGGTTATCCTAAGGAAACCAAAGGGTATTTCTTCTACTTGGAAAATGAACAAAAGGTGTTCGTTGCTCTTAGAGCTATCTTTTTGGAAAAGGAGTTCCTTGGAGAATGAACTATAGCTTCTAAGATTGAACTTGATGAAGTTCAGCCAATAGAAGAACCTACACACTCTAAGGACATCGTAGAACCGGCTGTGATTAAATCACACCCAGAACCCATTAGGAGATCCGATAGAATACCGCGTCACTCGGACAGATACTACGGTTTCTTGGTCCGGGACGGTGATCCCATTGAGCTCGATGAGAACAATGAGGATCCGATCACCTATATGGATGCACTTCAGAGATCTGACTCTGAGGCATGGCTTGGAGCTATGCGATCCGAAATGGAGTCCATGGAAATCAACAATGTTTGGACATTGGTTGATCCGCCTGAAGGAATAAAATCCATCGGGTGTAAATGGATCTTCAAGAGAAAAAGGGGCGCAGATGGGAAGGTAGAGACCTATAAAGCCCGTCTGGTTGCCAAGGGGTATCGTCAGCGATATGGTATCGATTATGACGAGACTTTCTCCCCTGTGGCAATGCTCAAGTCCATTCGGATCATGCTTGCTTTGCAGCATATTTTGATTATGAGATCTGGCAGATGGATGTTCGAACCGCTTTCCTGAATGGGGAGCTGGAAGAAGAGGTGTATATGATACAACCTGAAGGGTTCACATCCACAGATGAATCAAAAGTATGCAAGTTGCAGAGGTCCATCTATGGACTCAAGCAAGCATCTCGAAGTTGGAACTTACGGTTTGATAGGTGTATCAAATCGTATGGCTTCATTAAGAACGGAGAAGAACCATGCATCTATAAATGGGTTAATGGTTCTGTGATCGTATTTCTAGTACTGTATGTTGACGATATTCTCTTAATCGGGAATGATGTCGCAGCATTACAAGGAATAAAGGTCTGGTTATCATCTCAGTTCTCCATGAAGGACTTGGGTGAAGCTTCTTACATACTATGTATGAAAATCTATAGAGATAGATCTTGGAAGCTTTTGGGACTGTCCCAGTCTATGTACATTGACACCGTGCTGAAACGGTTTAGCATGGAAAATTCCAAGAAAGACTATCTTCCGATAGGTTCTGGAATTACTCTTTCCAAGAAGGATTGTGCGACAACTCCTGAGGAAAGAGAGCGCATGAGTAGAGTACCTTATGCTTCTGTAGTAGGCTCTATCATGTATGCTATGACTTGTACTAGACCAGACATGGCATACTCACTAGGAGTAGTGAGCAGATACCAGTCTGACCCAGGTGAGGCGCATTGGAAGGTGGTTAAGTCCATCCTTAAGTATTTAAGAAATACTAAAGATCAATGGCTGATTTATGGAGAACCTGACTTGAAACTTGTGGGATATTCTGACTCCAGTTTCAAGTCAGATAGAGATGATAGAAAGAGTGTGTCAGGATTTGTATTTACCCTGAACGGAGGAGCAATCTGCTGGAAAAGTTCCAAGCAGGCAACTATTGCAGACTCGGTATGCGAAGTAGAATATATTGCAGCATCAGATGCAGCAAAGGAAGCTGTGTGGTTGCGGAAGTTCCTTGGAGAGCTAGGGGTGGCACCTTCCCTAGATGGTCCTATTCCTGTGTACTGTGACAGCACTGGAGCCATTGCTCAAGCTAAGGAACCTAAAGCTCATCACCGCACGAAGCACATATTGCGGCGCTACCACTTCATACGAGAAATCGTGGAGCGAGGTGACATCAATCTTCTGAAGATCGATGAAAAGAAAATATGGCCGACCCCTTCACTAAAGCCCTTGGAATCAAAGAGTTCGACTATTGTAAATGGGAAATGGGTATTAGATACTCTTCTGATTGGCTTTAGTACAAGTGAGAGTTGTTGGGAATTGTGTCCCAAAGCTAATCGCCTGGGTTGTAGGCGGTTGTGCTGAGTATTGTATTCATTTTATGAATTAATAAAATTATTATTTTGGCAGCTCATCACATATTGTATTTCCCTGAAATGAACTCTTTTTATGTGATGAAGTCCTTAAGACTACACTGACTTCGATACAGAGAGGATGTATCGAGTGGTCCTTAAACCCAGTTCACAACCAAAGGATATATTATACTGGACGGCAATATATCAAGTATAGGTTGTTACAGTTCACATCGTTTGGTTGTCCTCTTGACCAAATGTGTGTGGTGACACTGATGTGATCTACAAGTGGGATATGTGGTATCTCATTGAATGTGACTCCGTGCAGCCCCTTTCTGCTAAAGGGAAACTCACGATTGGATATGGGTATATGTGTCCCTCAGACTTGAGGTTATCATGGTAGCTTGCAAGCAACTCCCTGTGCTTTGGTGCCGGACTACCCGGATTTTAATCCGGTGACAAAAGGTTTCTGGGTACAGGCAAGTACTTGTGGAGCAGTGATGGACCAAGATGGAATTGACCTATCCAAACAGTTTGGATTGAATGTCTCGCTGTATCTCAATTTAGCAAATCCTCGGCCAGGGTAGTCCTAGTGAAGAGTCACTGGGCTTGCAAGGTTGAGACACGTTGTCGACTGACTCAATCTGGGTTGGCAGCCCAATCTCAGTCGTCCTGAGCATTAGAGGTCAAAAAGATGAATTATACGGTAACCATATGCCAGAGGTTCGATAGTTTGCTCCCGCATCTTCGACCTATCCGGACGCCGGGACCCATTGCTAGATGGTTTCCTGTGCTGGTACTAGAAATTGTTCTAGTGCTACCATCTAGGTTCGAACCTATGAGGTCACACGCCACAGAGGATAACTCTCTGATCCGGATGCCGATTACGATTGGGAATCGTCTCGGTTTTATGGTCACAGTATTTTTTTTTAGCACTCTTTTCCCATTTTGCCCTTGTCTGTGTCGATCGAAAAATGTTTCGGGTTGACCTGCTCTGCGCCAGGATTTTTCTGAATCAGTTTTGAACTGATTCGGAGTTCGTTTCGACCTCCAATTGGTTGTGAACTAATTTTATTCCCTGAACCAGGTTCAATTGGATTGAACCACCATTGGGTTTGGACCAAATTGGTTTAATGGGATTGGACCAATTTTGGTTGGACCGGTTTGGATGAACCAGCATTTTCATTTCCACATGACCGTTTTACACGGTTTTTCTCATGTTGGAATTTTTTTTTGCTGGAAGGAAGGCCAAACGACTCCCAAGCTAGCGTCTCTTCCTCTTCTCCCTCCACCATTTGGTTTAATGGCTTTAATCCCCTGTTGATGGCAGGTTAATTGGGTTAATTGCAGCCGGTGTCCTCTTTGCCTCCCGCCCTCTCCGTTGTCACTTCACCCTGCAGCTTACAAAACCAACCAGCCTCCCCTGTTTCAAAAGAAGGAAGAGATTTCTGCTGGGTTGGTTTTGCATCGTGTGAAGAGAACAGCAAGTGCTGTTCTTCTTAGAGTTTATAAATCCCCTAAGAGCTTGATTCCTTCCATTGGGTATTTGTAGAGCTGGGTTTAGGAGCTTTAGAGGGAGAGAAACAAGTTTTAAATCCCTTGTTTTGAAGTGCTCAAGTTCTGCCCAACTGCAGAACTTCTGTGACCGTGAACCCCTCTTCCGGCGGCTAGCACCGTGCGTGGAGGCAGATCCGAGAGTCCCGGGTATGTCTCCCCTCTAGAGGGAGTACCACTCTACTCCTAGGAGCAAACCACGCGAGCCGGGATCACCCCAGCTGCTCTGAAACGAAGGCCAAAGTCTGCTAACCAGTTCTGCTACAGAAATCTGGCAGCAGACTTTGGTGATTTATTTAATTTTTTTGGCTTAGATTTGATTGCAAAAATTGGTGGCAAATCGAAGAAGACTTGTCCAAGAAGCCTCTGCTCAAATTTGGGAGCAAACGGAGGTCCGGAAGGCGGTGTTCCGACAATGTTTTGCAAGCCAAAAAACAGGGTCCAAAGGAAGAAGACGACTAGAATAACTTTATTCCAGTTATTCCAGTCTATTCCAAGTTTGTTCCAGAGTTATTCCAGGCGGAATAAAGGTATGGAACATTTATTTTTAATCATGCATGGATAGATTAAATTATTTAATATTTTATAAATATTTTATATGTTTATGCATGCCTAAATGCAACTAGACTTAGATTAGTTCCTAGCGGAGCAGATTCCTGCTGCGCGATTTTTAAAAATTGTTTTAAAACCCAATCTGCTCCCGCAGATGTTTGCATGCCTAGTGTAGGATCTTGTCAAACCACCTGCATCAGTTTCCTTTCAAGACCCTCGGAGGCTAGTGCCCTGTGGTCGAGATTGAGCTCAGCACTCACCCGCCGATGTGGAGCCTCTCCGAGCGCACGCCCTCTGGACCGAGTCCGTCCTCTGCCCTCCAGAGCGAGACCCTCGGAGGCTAGTGCCCTACGGTCGAGGTCGAGCTCAGCGCTCACTCGCCGATGTGGAGCCCCTCCGAGCACGCGCCCTCTGGACCAGGTCCGTCCTCCGCCCTCCAGAGCGAGATCCTCGGAGGCTAGTGTCCTGCGGTCGAGGCCGAGCTCAGCGCTCACTCGCCGATGTAGAGCCTCTCCGACCATGCGCCCTCTGGACCGGGTCCATCCTCTGCCCTCCAGAGCGAGACCCTCGGAGGCTAGTGCCCTGCGGTCGAGGCTGAGCTTTGCGCTCACTCGTCGATGTGGAGCCTCTCTAAGCGCGCGCCCTCTGGACTGGGTCCATCCTCCGCCCTCCAGAGCAAGACCCTCGGAGGCTAGTGCCCTGCGGTCGAGGTCGAGCTCAGCGCTCACTCGCCGATGTGGAGCCTCTCCGAGCGCGCGCCCTCTGGACCAGGTCCATCCTCCGCCCTCCAGAGCGAGACCCTCAGAGGTTAGTGCCTTACGGTCGAGGTCGAGCTCAACACTCACCCACCGACGTGGAGCCTCTCCGAGCACGCGCCCTGTGGACGGGCCCGCACTCTTTCCTTCTCCACCAAGGTGACCGCACGAGCTCGGAGCACCCAGACTGGAGCAGACCTTGCCATCCCGAGACGCCGACGAGCCCCCTGAGGACCACGGAACGACGCCCCCATGCCGCCAAAACTACCTGTCCGGCCATACTTCCAGGGGATGGGACAGCTAGAGAGCATGCACCCCTAGGACGGTGGCCCTCGGATCGATGCCCTGCCAGGCTTCCCGAAATGGAGCGACCGGAGAGGATATCAGAAGGAATGGAAGCTTCCCCTACCACCTGTCAGGAAAGGCATCCCGTCCACGGCACGAGATCCTGCCACACGTGCCTGCCAACCCAGCGAGGATCCAGAGGCAGGCTCCAAACATCCAATTTCCATTTACAAAGAATGATCGACACCCCGAGAGGGGGGAGGCAATAACAGAAAAAACACACCAGTAGCAACAAACAACAATCCACCACCAATACAAGTGCAAGCTTGACAAAATGGGCAAAGCGCCACCACCAACACCACAGTTGAGGGAAAACCACCAGGAAACAAGGAGAAGCGAAGGAACAGGGAACCCCTCTGTCCCCACTATCACTCTCCCCTGCTGCGTTTCTCCTTCACTGACACATCTTCGACTCCTAGTACGGAGTCCATCAAGAGGGGCCTGATCAGGAGGATCTGTTCCCCTGGATCGTCACTGACTTGATCATCGGAGTGCCCCCACCGGAAACCCCGGACCGGGTCACTAACCCCTGTTTCACAGGTCCAGGAGTAGAGGGCCGGCAGGCAGTGAAAGGAGCACATTCCGGCACCGGCAGCAGCTATGGGACACGACGGTCTTGGCGGCAATAGATTGGCGCGCCAGGAAGGGGACGAATAAACCCTCCATCTCTTTACAGACAAGCCAGGCGGGAGGATGGTGACGACAAGGGCAAGGAAGGCTTCCACCAGCCATGCCGGGGACTCCCCCTCTCGGGGAAACCCACACCGCCAAGAAGCGGAGCCACCCATTCCGGTCCAGCCACCTCCACCAGAAGCTCAGCTGGCTGCACTTGCCCAGCATATGCAAGTCCATGCCACGACGATGCGCCAGCTTCAACACCAGCACCGATCAATGGCTACCCACCAACAGCCAGGGACCTCGGCGACCCATGCCGCAGCTCCCCACGATAGCCTACGCTCCTTCCAAGGAAGGCCATCGCAGCCGCGGGCCACCACTGATAACCGGGGCAGCCACCAAGCTCCGGCAAAAAGATAATGAGCCGGCTCTGTTGACAGAGAGAGCCGCTCGCCAAACCTCGGGCGGGAGGTGCCCAGACCCTATCGAGGCAAGAAAAGCAAGATCCCCCGTCACGGGTGCCATGCACCCATGTCACCTTCTCCGTCTCCTTCGGTGGAGGGGTCTACTGATGAAGCCATCCGGTGCACGGCGGAAAGGCGCCTGGAGGAACATGAACGCAAGCTGGCGGAGTTTGCCCGCCGGTTTGCCAACATGCCGGGCTCTGCTAGTGAGCTACCAGGCTACAACGCACGTCCCCCGTTCTCCCAAGAAATCCAAGCGGAGCCGATCTCGCATCGGTTCCGGATGCCGCAGGTGGATCCTTACGATGGGATCAACGACCCCCTGGACCACCTGGAGAGCTACCAGACTCTCATGAGGATCCAGGGGGCCACCGACGCTCTCCTCTGCATCGCTTTTCCTGCTACTCTCTGGAAGGCAGTCCGGGTGTGGTTCACCCATCTGGAGCCAGAGAGCATCACTTCCTTTGTCCAGCTAGGGCAGAAGTTCGTGGCTCACTTCGATGCTTGTAAGAAGTTGCCACGGAAGGTAGACAGCCTCTTCTCCATCCGACAATAGGACCTCGAGCCCCTACGGGACTACGTGGCCCGCTTCAAGGCCGCCACGTTGGAGATCTACAATCTTGAAGAGCCAGTCGTCATACTGGCACTGAAGCGAGGGCTCAGGACCTCCCGCCTTACCTACTCGCTGGATAAGAATCTCCCAAAGACCTACTCCGAGCTCCTTTTCTGGGCCCAAAAGTATATCCACGCCGAGGAGGCGGACCGTACGAGGCGGGAGCTCAACGGAGGACCCTGAAGAAGTCGGCCCCTGCTGAAATGTCCGGGACCCAGAAGCCAGCACCCCAGGCTCAGAGCTCCGGAGGGACCGGCCAAGATCGAGAGGGACCCCCATCACTGAGGGGAGCTACACCCCTCTCCTCGCCTCGAAGACAAAAATCCTTATGGAGATCGAGGGCGAGGATTATCTAAGGCGCCCGCCTCCATTGAAGCCTTTCGCTGGCCGTGACAAGATGAAGTACTGCCGCTTCCACCGCGACCACGGCCACGACACTGAGGAATGCCACAACCTCAAGTGGGAGATTGAGGAACTCATCAAGAGAGGCTACCTCAAGAGGTTCGTGGGGGGCAGACCTCAAGCGGAGTCCTAGGTGCTCGTCGCTCTCCCACCAGCTCTAGCCATCGACAACCACCCCACCGAGAAGCCGGTGGGCATGATCTCCTGGGGAGCGGCGTGCGCATCCAAGAAGGCCTGGGGGCAGGGGACTCTGAGAATGTACTTCCCTTTATGAGGGAGGGGGAAGACGGAGGGAAAAATATAAATAATGACGTCGTGGTTGTCGAAATGATGATCGCGAAGCACCCTGTAAAGCGCATCATGGTTGATAGTGGAAGCTCCACAGACATGCTTTTTTATGATGCCGTCTCCAGAATGAATCTTTTTCCCGATTGGCTTAGGCCCATGCACACACCCCTTGTCGATTTCATGGGCGATTCTGTGAGAGTAGAAGGACAAATCACTCTCCCGGTCACTGCCAGAACCCCACTTTGGCAGAGCACCGTCATGATGACTTTCATGGTTGTAAGGCTCCCTTTCGCCTACAACGTGATATTGGGTCGACCCGGGCTCAACTTGCTTGACGCCGTCGTCTCCACTAAGAGGCTACTTGTACAATTTCCAACTCCCTACGGTGTCGGGGAGATGAGAGGAGCGCCCCAGCCGGTGCAGCATTGTTTCTAAACTCTTCCTAGGGCCAAGGTCCCTCAGGACGACCCCAGCACGAATGACCTCGACCAAAGGGCCCAAGACCCTAGAGGAGGCCCAGTCGATCGTCTACTTTTCTATCCGCTGGGTGTGCAGGACTTGAAAGTCTTCACCGACTCCCAACTAGTCGTCGGACAAGTATTCGGGGAGTATGAAGCAAGGGATGCCCAGATGATGAAGTATTTGGAGCACGTCCGTGCGAGCACGGCAGGCCTCCGACGCTTCAGCATTTTCCACATCCCCCGAGGAGAGAATGCACGTGCGGATGCGTTGTCCAGACTCGCGACCATGCCGGACTCGTCACTGGGACGTGCCTACATCGAGCACCTTGAAAGTCCCAGCTACGAGAACTCGACGGAGGTACATCAAGTCGCCCCCGAGCCGAGATGGATGGACAAGTATATCTGGTACATTACTGACGGCACCCTACCAGAGGACCGCATAGAAGCCACCCTCGTCAAGAAGAAAGCCTCTCGGTTCGTCCTGATGGAGGGCCAACTCTACCACCGATCTTACTCCTACCCACTTTTGAGATGCCTTAGAACCGTCGAGGCGACCTTTGTGCTCCAAGAGATACACGAAGGCCTCTGCGGGAATCACGTGGGAGGGAGGACACTGGCTTACAAAGCTCTCCGCCAGGGATACTTTTGGGAGACCATGAGGGAGGACGCAGCCAACTTCGTCAAGAGGTGCGACAAATGTCAGTGCCACACCAACATACAGCATCAGCCGGCGGTGCCGATCTCCCAGGTCTCAGCCCCTTGGCCCTTTGTCCAGTGAGGGATGGACATCTTGGGACCATTCCCCCCAATGTCTGGGCAGCGAAAGTTCCTGCTAGTGGCGATCGACTACTTCACCAAGTTGGTCGAGGCAGAGCTGCTAGCTCGGATCGCGGAAGCCAATGTCTGCCAGTTCTTTTGGAAGTCAATCATCTGCCGCTTCGGGCTCCCCCGTTGCATCATCACCGACAACGGGCGACAGTTCGACAACCACGAGTTCGAAGGATTCTGCGTAACTCATGGCATCCAACACTGGTTCACCTCGGTAGCTCACCCCCAAACAAATGGGGAAACCGAGGTGACCAACCCGACCATCCTACAAGGGCTTCAGACCAGACTGGACCAAGCTAAGGGCATGTGGGCAGAAGAGCTCCCGAGCGTCCTGTGGGCCTACCACACAACGCCCAGGATGGCGACCAATGAAATGCCCTTCAGCCTCGTCTTTGGTGCCGAAGCAGTTGTCCCCATCGAGCTCGGCGTGCCCATATTGTGGGTGTAGCAGTATGATGAAGCATGGAACTCGGCGCACCTCCTGCTCAACCTGGACCTTCTTGACGAAGCAAGGGACAAAACCCACCTACGGATGGTAGCCTACCGATAAAGAGTGACCCGGTACTACAACACCCGCGTTCGAACAAAAGCTTTCAAGCCCGGAGACCTAGTGCTGCGACGGGCAGAGGCGTCCCGGCCTAGGGAGTGCGGCAAGCTCTCCCTGAACTGGGAGGGCCCCTCCAAAGTAGCTGAAGCCCTCTCATAAGGGGCCTATTACCTCGAAGATCTCGATGGCGTCAAGTTTTCCAGGACATGGAACGCCTGCAACTTGCAAAAATATTATCAATAATGTAAGGTTTCCCAACAATGATAATAACAATGATTTTTCTTGTGCAAGTGTCTATCTGTCTTGCAGGAGAATACCAACGATGCCCTCGAGCCCAGCTCCAGGACGTCGAAGAATCATCGAGCCATGTAGCTCCTAATTCAAAGCGTCCCCGGGCCCAGCTCCAGGACATCAAAGAATCAAGGGGCCACACTGCTCCCGATCGACGACGCCCCCGAGCCCAGCTCTAGGACATCGGAGGAGATTCGAGCCATGCAGCTCCCCAACTCCGAGCATCCTCGAGCCCGGCTCCAAGACGTCGAAGAATCTTCGAGCCAAGCAGCTCTCTATCTCAAACGTCTCCGAGCCCAGCTCCGAGGTGCCAAGAGATCATGGGGCCACATAGCTCCCATCAATGCCTCGAGCCTAGCTCCAAGGTGCCAAAGACCTGAGCCAAGATCTCAGGCAATCCCTAGGCCCGAGCCTAGCTCCATGTCCAGGAAGGCCTCGAGCCTAGCTCCAAGATAATCAAGATCGGTAACCCTCCTTCTCTGATCTCCCTACTCGAAAAGAAGACGAGAAGGGAAGGAAAGAAAGAGAACAAAGGGGGAAGCCGGCAGCCCCCCTTCTCTGATCTCCTACTCAAAAAAAAGATAAGAGGGGAAGGAAAGAAAGAGAACAAAGTGGGGGTACAGCCAGCATCCTCTCCTCCGATCTCCCCACTCTAAAAAAAAAAAATGAAAAATGAAAATGATGAATGAATGACGAAAAGATGAATGAGAGAAGAGTGGGGAAGGAAAGAAAGAGAGAACAAGAGGAAGATACAACATCATCGAAGTTACGACCATCCACGTCCCCGAGCCCTGCTCCATGATGCCAGCTCAAGACCGGAGCTCAGACCTCCGGCCAAGAGACCCTCGAGCCACGCAGCTCTCAACCATCCACGTCCCCGAGCCCAGCTCCAGGATGCCAGCTCAAGACCGAAGCTCAGACCTCTGGCCAAGAGATCCTCGAGCCACGCAGCTCTCAACCATCCACGTCCCCGAGCCCAGTTCCAGGATGCCAGCTCAAGACCAGAGCTCAGACCTTCGGCCAAGAGATCCTCGAGCCACGCAGCTCTCAACCATCCACGTCCCCGAGCCCAGCTCCAGGACACCAGCTCAAGACCGAAGCTCAGACCTCCGGCCAAGAGACCTTCGAGCCACGCAGCTCTCAACCATCCACATCCCCGAGCCCAGCTCCAAGATGCCAGCTCAAGACCGGAGCTCAGACCACCGGCCTAGAGACCGCCGAGTTCAGCAGCTCTCAGGTACCCTCTCTGATCTTCCCATACATTAAAAAGAAAGACAAAAGAAGAAGGGGAGTGAAGGAGAGGAGCCAGACAAGAAAAATAATTGCAAGAAAGTTTATATTTCATTAATTGGGTGTCAATTACAAGTATCCTGTGGGCCCCCGACATGCCGAGTGGCCTTGCTAAATACAGAAGAAGAAGCAAAGAGTGACTATCTACTAGACAGGTTGCTGGGCCGGGAGTCTCCATTAGTAGGGCCTTCTGGCCATGCAGTTTCAGGCTCAGCTGGCGCGGCCCCCTCAACGCTTGCCTCTTGGTCTGAAGTACCGGGATTGTCAAGGTAGCTGTGGCCTTCGACCGAGACGAACTCCTCGACCAGGCGGCGCGGGTACACAAAGCCTTTGAAGAAGGAGTTCGACGACGTCTGCTAGATCTCGACGAGGAACTCCTCCGAGGCCTTGTACCTTTCCACCGCCTCCCCAGTTTCCTTCCTTGCTGCGGCCACCTCGTGCCTGGCGTCTGCGACCGACTTGGCTGCCTCATTTGCTACCCTCTGAGCCACGACGGACTTCTCCTCCTCTGCTACCAGTCGAGCTTGGAGGCACTGGGCAGTCCTCTTCTGCCAGGCCACCTCGGCGATGACCACGCCCAACCTCCACTCGGAGTCGGCAAGCTCCTCGGTCTTCTTTCTCGACTCTCCCTGCTCGCGGTCGAGATTCTCCTAGAGCTCTTTTGCTCGCCCCTCAGAGTCGGCGAGCTGCTTCTCGAGGTCCTTGACCCGTCGGTCAAGTGCCTCCTCAGAGTCAGCCTTCCCCTTCAGATCGGCCTTCAACGACGCGATCTCGGTCGCCCGCTGCTGCTCAGCTTGCTCCTAGTTGCAGCAGCAACTCCTAATGAAGAGGGCCTCGACACCCATCTGCATTGCATGGGACGTCAAAAAAAAAAGAAGAAGAAGAAGAAAGAGAAGAGAGAGAGAAGATGAGGCTACTTACTGTGTAGAGATGGAAAAAAATACTGTCGATCACAGCTCCGACCGGCAGCCCATCCATCTCCCCCCGGTCGCATTGCTGGATGGAGAAGTCCATCATGCGATAGGCCAGGGCACGGTTGTCGGCCAAGGAGCTCTTCGGCCCCAGCTTGAACGGAAGGCGGTGCCTCGCCTCATCTCTCCTGCTCTCCCGGGGAGCAGGTGCGCCCGTCCCTCTAGAAGAGGGGCCCCCGAGAACCAATCGAGGACCCAGCGCTATTGCGGTCGGAGCCCCCATCAATCGGAGGAACTCTAGGGTGGACCTCTTTTCCCTCAGCTTCGACCATCTTTGGACCCGGAGGGCGAAGCGGAGTAGCAGCAACGGCATCAGCCTGGATGGCCGCCACCAGCTCCAAGATAGGGAGTTCAACATCGGCCCGGACGGCCGCCACGGGCTCCGGGATGGGAGGTTCTTCCTGTGGCCTTGCCTGTCGCGTAGGGGCTCCCACAACCTCCTTTCCTTTCGAGGTGATCGGCATGGCAGGAGCAGACGTCGGCGTCCCCTCAACTCGGGCCCGCCTCGAGGGAGGCTCGACAGCCACCCCGGTGGATGGCCTCTTCTTGGGGACCAGTAACAGCTCGCCCTCTGGAAGGATCAACCCTGCACATGGGAGCTTGGAAAGTCAGCCCAAAATGGAAAAAAGAGAAAATGCATATGGAAGAAAGAGTTGAACTTACCGGGCCCTACCGATGAGTCGACCCTGGCGTCAAGAAGGTTCTGCTCCGATAGCAGGACCTCCAAAGAGGGGATCTGAGTAGTGCAAAGCTGATCATAATCATCCTGATCGGTTGCTTCAACCATAGATATCCGGTTTAGGGACCGGTCCGGCTCGCTCCAGGTCCAGTCGACCCCCTCGACGTCTACAAAGAAGAACTTGCTCTTCCATCCCTTGATGGAAGAGGGGAGCTCGAACTTGATGCCCTTCGGGCAAGAAGACAAAGACCACCACCCGTCCTCGGTCGGGTGGCATTTCAGGGTGAAGAATGCCTTGAACAGGGAGAACCAGGCAACGAACCCTTGAACATGATAGAGTATGATAAAGGAGAAGATCACCCTGATGGCGTTCGGCACCAACTGGGCAGGAACCAGACGATAATTATTCAGAACAGACAAGAAGAAAGGATGGAAGGGGAATCAGAGACCCCCGGAGAAGGTCCCCTCGTAGAAGGCGAGATGCCCCGAGCCACTAGAAGTGACCCGCTCCCTGGGTCGGGGGACCATGAGTCGAACGGAAGATGAGATCCCATAGGCATCCCGGATGGCCTCCAACTCCGCGGCAGAAATCGTCGAAGCGACCCCGCACGGACCTGTTGACCGGACAGACTCAGGGGCTAGTTCAAGTAGAAAAGGAGGATCGATAGGAAGGGAAGGAATGACTTCTAGCTCCCTAACGGACGCAGGGGGACAGGAAGGGCCGGTCTCATGCTAATCCTAAACTGCTACCCCTTTGACTCCTCGTCGGAGGAGGAGAGCACCACCCTCCGAACAAAAGACTCAGGACGAGACATGCTAAACTGAGAAGGAAAGAGCCTACCCCAGGAGGAGAAAAAGGAGAAGAACGAAGTTGGCCTGGACCCCCAGGGAAGAGAAGAACGGGTGCAGACCGCGGAGAATGAAGGTCTGGACATTGCAACAAGCGCAAAGATTTGAAAAAAAGGAAACTTTGAGTAAGAAAATGTTTCTTTTCACTTCGAAAAGGCCCACCAAATCCGCACTGTTATGACCCCCTAGCCAACGAATCTGCGCCATGTGCTACCCATCGAAGAAAAAGGAATCCCAGCCGCTCGGAATTCTGTGCCAACATTAAATGCCCCTCGGACATGGCCACACGGCACCCCCACACTAGCTGGCGGGGCCACCCCTTGAAGCGCCAGCGATCGCGGTCATCATTGCACCGAATTTTCGCCTCTCCATGTCATCACTACAGCTACTCCCTTGGCCCCGAGCGCCGCGCACTAACGAGCCTCGGGAGTGGGGGGCAAATGATGTGGCGAGACCGCTGATGTGGATAACTGACGGGCGCCACATTGAGGGAGGCCGCCATTGCGGACGCCAAGGTGACGCCCCAGCCCGGATCACTTTCCCGAGCTAAGTTGAGCTCCTACAAGGCCACGAGCTGGGCTCCGTCCTCCGCCAGGTCGTGCCCGCGAGCTCGGGGTGCCTAGGCCGGAGCCGTCCTCCGCCCTCCAGAGTGAGACCCTCGGAGGCTAGTGCCCTGCGGTTGAGGTCGAGCTCAGCACTCACCCGCTGATGTGGGGCCTCTCCGAGTGCACACCCTCTAGACCGGGTCCGTCCTTCTCCCTCCAGAGCGAGACCCTCGGAGGCTAGTGCCTTGCGGTCGAGGCCGAGCTCAGCACTCACTCACCGATGTGGAGCCTCTCCGAGCACGCGCCCTCTGGACCGGGTCCATCCTCCGCCCTCTAGAGAGAGACCCTCGGAGGCTAGTGCCCTAAGGTCGAGGTCGAGCTTAGCGCTCACTCGCCGATGTGGAGCCTCTCCGAGTGCGTGCCCTCTGGACCGGGTCCATCCTCCGCCTTCCAGAGGGAGACCCTCGGAGGTTAGTGCCCTGCGGTCGAGGTCGAGCTCAGCGCTCACTCGCCAACGTGGAGCCTTTCCGAGCGCGCGCCCTCTGGACCGAGCCCGCACTCTTCCCTTCTCCACCAAGGTGACCGCACGAGCTCGGATCGCCCAGACCAGAGCAGACCCTGCCATCCCGGGAAGTCGGCGAGCCCCCCGAGGATCACGGAACGGTACCCCCATGCTGCCATAACTACCTGTCCGGCCGTACTTTCAGGGGATGGGACAGCCAGAGAGCACGCACCCCTAGGGCGGCGGCCCTTGGATCGAGGCCCTGCCAGGCTTCCCGGAATGGAGCGACCAGAGAGGATGTCAGAAGGAATGGAAGCTTCCCCTACCACCTGTCAGGAAAGACGTCCCGTCCATGGCACGGGATCCTGCCGCACGCGCCTTCCAACTTGACGAGGATCCTGAGGCAAGCTCCAAACGGCAAATTTTCAACTACAAAGAACGATCGGCACCCCCGAGAGGGGGGAGGTAACAACAAAAAAAACACACCAGTAGCAACAAACAACAATCCACCACCAACACAAGCGCAAGCTCGACAAAAGGGGCAAAGTGCCACCACCAACACCACAGTTGAGGGAAAACCACCGGGAAATAAGGAGAAGCGGAGGAACAGGGAACCCCTCTGTCCCCGCTATCACTCTCCCCCTACTGCGTTTCTCCTTCACTAACACATCTTCCACTCCTCCTAGTACGGAGTCCATCAAGAGGGGCCCGACCAGGAGGATCTGTTCCCTTGGATCGTCACTGACTTGATCGTCGGAGTGCTCCCGCCGGAAACCCTGGCCCGGGTCACTAACCCCTGTTTCGCAGGTCCAGGAGCAGAGGGCCGGCAGGTAGCAAAAGGAGCGCACTGCGGCACCGGTAGCAGCTATGGGCCATGACGGTCTTGGCGGCAACAGCAATGATTAAAGGTTTGAAGAGGTTTGAGAGGGTTTTTGGAGAGTTTCCTAGAGTGGAGTGAGGAGTCGGCTAGGATGAAACCATCAAAACCTAGAAAACACAATGAATAGGAAATATGGAAACCCTACTTAAAAAGCTTCGGCCCGACCTTCGAGTCGGCTCGCCGAGAGCCCTGAGAACTCGAGTCGGCTCGAGCAAAAATTCAATCTAAAGGTCAAAATGGGTCAAACTCAGTTTCTAAAGGTTTATAGAGTCTAAACCAGGTTGTCCTAGGCTCTAAAGAAAAATTTAAAATTTCTAGATAATTTTTCCTTGATTTTCAAAAATTAGGTCAAGTAGGTTTAAAATGGATCACATAACCCTAATTCTCCTCTAATTTTCTCAAATCTATCTAGACTTAATGGTTTAGTAAAAATGTTCGCTAGTTGGTCTTCAATAGGTACAAATTCTAGTTCAACTACATTGTTTAAAACATGATCACAAATAAAATGATGTCGAATTTCAATGTGCTTAGTTCGTGAGTGCTGAATTGGATTTTTTGATAAATTAATAGCACTAGTATT
The DNA here is from genome assembly GCA_021397845.1 of Areca catechu. NCBI lineage: Eukaryota > Viridiplantae > Streptophyta > Magnoliopsida > Arecales > Arecaceae > Areca > Areca catechu. The sequence goes on from CM038051.1 coordinate 189,483,200, forward strand.
GTCACATTTAATAGGAATTTTGGATTGGACAACACAGTAATCTTCTTGTAGGCTCATGTAGGCAACCCAAAAGGGGGGATGAATTGGATCTTTTAAAACTTTTGTACTATTTAAAATATGAACTTAAAGCAAGTATGTGCTAATGCAATTCAAGTGCTTGTGTATTTCAAATAAATGCAGCGAAAATAAAGAAATAAAAGCACAAGAAGAACAATCACACAAACACAAAGGTTTATAGTGGTTCGGTGCCAACCAAGCACCTACATCCACTCTCCAAGAATCCCTTGGGAATTCCACTAAGTTTGGTTTTATAACTTAGGCTCACCAACAACCTATACAACTTGTTTTGTCTTCGGGCTTATAAGTCAAATCCTAGTTGGTTTCAAGGCTCACCAACAACCACCCTTGGTTTTACGGGATAACCAAGAACCTAAACAACTTGTTTTGGCTTCGGGCTCACAAGTAAAACCCTAGTTGGTTTCAAGGCTTACCAACAACCACTTTGGTTTTCAAAGGCTTACCAAAAACCTCAAGTAAAACAATGTAAGAGCAAGTACAAATGAATACAACAAAAGCTTTCTAAAATAAAGCAAATATCTCTTTGAAGCCCTTGATTGTTGATGAAGATCTTGTCTTCAAGTTGATGAAGCCTTTGATTGATGCTTGTAGATGTAGACTTTGAATGCTCTCTTTGAAACTTGGAAGTTTGAAGGCTTTTAATTACTCAACTATTGAATCCTTTAAGAATATTCAAGAAACTCACCAAAGGATTACTTCCCCATTTGATTCTTGATGTTTATATAGCCTCCCAACACTTAAATGATCATTTATAGCCGTTAGGAAGAAAAATATGGCCGTTGGAGCCAAGTTGGAGAAGTTCTGCAGCCCAGAAAACTAGCCGTTACTGTTCAAGTGTCGACACTTCAATTTCAAGTGTCGACACTTCAATTTCAAGTGTCGACACTTCATTTTTCAGGTGTCGACACTTCACTTCCAAGTGTCGACACTTCAGCTCCATGTGTCGACACTTGACTGAAAGTGCTTTCTGAAGTTTTCTGTTTGTCTCAGGCCTTGAGTCGACATTTTACTCTTCAAGTGTCAACACTTGATCCTCAAGTGTCGATACTTCATTTCCAGGTGTCGACACTTGCCTGTGCCATTGCTGAAACATCTTCAAATTGAAACTTTAACCTCTTTAAGTTCTTCCATATTAATTTCAAAGTCCATATACTTGATTTTTTATTAATTTAAGGACTTTTTCAACAGAAATACAAGCATTTCTTCATCCAACATGGTTGAGTACTAAGATCTGAAAAATACACTTAAAATATAATTAGTACTCATATATACTTAAACATTTTGTCAATCATCAAAATTAAGATAGAGTCAACAATCTTTCCCTTTTTGATGATGACAAAACCTTTAAGTATATGAAAAGGGTAAGCTTAAAAAGATTAACAATAGTATAAACATGAAAGCTCAAAATCAATAAGCACCAAGCTCCCCCTCAATATATGATCCAAAAAAAATCTTCAAAAATATTTTTCAAAATATGCAAAATTTTCAAATTTTTAAAATTTCTTCTTCTTACTAATTCTTCACTTTAGATAAAAGCATTTTACATTCTTCTCTCCCTTTTGCACTTTATTTCATTTCTCAAATGATTTTTCATGTTTATCCAATCTTCCCATTTTCATACTTAACATTTTTCTCCACCTTTTTGACATCATGAAAAAGGATGAAAGGCAATACAAAGTGGGAATGAAATCGGAAAGAATAGCAAGTAGGTCATCAAAATTAATGCATGAAATCAAATAATTATGATATCAATTGAATATGATACAAATTGAACATGATACCAATTGAAATATGATACCATTTGAATGTAACTCCCCTTAAAAAAAGTTAAATTTGATAATAAGGAGGAGTATCAGAGCAATATAAGTACAGCATGATATTAAGCAAAATATTCAAAGCATCAAATATATGATAACAAATCTTTAGATGCTCCCCGTGAATGTTATTCCTTCTTTGAAAATATGCATTTATTTGAGGAATAAAACATGAAAGCTCATGCATCAAGATTTGAGATTTTTCAAGATATTCATGATTTTCAAAATACAAAGCATTTATATCACTTAAAAACTTTTAGCATGATTTCAAATTCATTTTAAGATGATTTGATATCCATACAAATGCTAGAAGTAATATGATATCAAGTCTAGCTACTAGAGCAAGGGTTTGTCAATATACATACCTTTTTCTTAAATGTAACCCTTAACTACCAGTTCTATACTTGATTCAAATCAATTCTAACTTAAGCATAGATGCCAACAATGAAAGCACATAAATCGTAACATTTCACTTGAAATAATTCAAAAACTGTATTAATCAAAATCAAGTGAAAGTCTAATAATCATAAGTTGAAATCATGAGAGCATGAAATCCATTTACATCAAAATAGTCACGATCACAACTAATGATTATTAGTCTAAGCTTGATTCTAATTAATCAATTAAAATATTTTTCAAATCAATATGCATTTTTAAAAGTATTTTTCATGAAATACATTAATCAAAATCAAGTGAAGGTCTTACAATCATAAGTTTAATCATGATAGCATGAAATTCATCAACACCAAAAAGTTTATGATCATAGCCAATGATGATAAGTCCAAACTTGATTCTAATTAACTATTTAAAATAATTTTTCAAAGTAATTGATGCAATAAAAATTAATCTATATTTTTAATTATGGAAGGAGATGTTTAGAATTTACCAATATACAAAGTCCATTTTACCATTTAGTTCAAAATGTAGCTTGTCCAATTCTTTAAATTGTCTTGTACAACTTCTTTTCAAGAACTTCCTTTTTCATGTTGAGTTGCAAGACATTCCTGCAAAACAAATTAAGTGGACATTTTTGGTACCCAAACTTTCTTGGGTCCTTTATGATTAGTAATTATGGTTCCTTTTGGAACCCAAACTTTTCTTAATCTAGATGGATAAGCATTAAAACCACATTTAGAAGATAAATTGAAAGAAGCAGGAATAGAGAAATTTTTCAAAAGTTTTTGCTTCTTTTCCTCAACCAAAATATTTTTATCACATAAATCTTTCAAAATAACATTTTCTTTTTCTAAAAATTCTTTTTCTTTAGAAAAATTATTCTTTTCATTTTTCAAAATATCAATCTTGACATTTAAATCATCATTTTTATTTGCAAGATTGGTGTTGTCAAGAGAAAATGAATCTACATGCCTATTTTATTTCTTGTGCTCAATTTTTAGCAATCTATATTCATGCACAAGATCATTAGATGTATCATGTGATTCTTTAAAGGTAAAATCATAATTATTTTTAGCACATACCTTTTTCTAATTGGCCATGAAGCAAAGATGGGCAACTTCATCATCCGTAATTGAATCTTCGCTATCGCTCCAAGTTGCCATCATTGCCTTGAATTTCTTTTTGGCTTTGAAAGCCATTATCTTCTTTCTGTATCAGCTTCCACTATCCTTTGCCATAAGTTCAACTCATAGGTCATGAGTGAACCGATAAGCTCCTCCAAAGGTAAGGTTTTTACATCTTTAGCTTCTTGGATCGCCATCACCTTTGGATCCCATGATTTTGGCAAGGATCTAAGAATTTTGTTCACCAAATTAGCATTAGTATAGATTTTGCCAAGACTTTTCAATTCATTAATAATAGTCATAAATCTAGTATACATATCAGAAATAGATTCATAATGCATCATTTCAAAAATTTCAAAAGAATGTACAAGCAAATTAATTTTAGTATTCTTCACTTGAAGAGTACCCTCATGAGTAACTTCAAGTGTGTCCCATATTTCCTTCGTCGATATGTATGTAGAAATTCTATTAAATTTATTTAAGTCCAATGCATAATAAAGCAAGTTCATTGCTTTAGCATTGATTTCAGTTTGTTTAATGTCATATTCATTCCAATCCTCTTCGAGCTATGGAATGGAAATGCCATTAACCAACATGGAAGGAATATGAGGACCACTAACAATGATTTTTCAAAGATGATAACTAATAGATTGAATATGGATGCACATGCGAGTTTTCCAAAATGTATAATTTGTGCCATTGAAAAATGGTGGTCTAACACTAATACCTACAAGGGTTGTCATGAACTTTAGCTCAAAATCGTTAGATTTTCAAACAGAGCACCTGCTCTGATACCAATTGTAGGCTCAGGTAGGCAACCCAAGAGGGGGGATGAATTGGGTCTTTTAAAACTTTTGTACTATTTAAAATATGAACTTAAAGCAAGTATGTGCTAATGCAATTCAAGTGCTTGTGTATTTCAAATAAATGCAGCGAAAATAAAGAAATAAAAGCACAAGAAGAACAATCACACAAACACAAAGGTTTATAGTGGTTCGGTGCCAACCAAGCACCTACATCCACTCTCCAAGAATCCCTTGGGAATTCCACTAAGTTTGGTTTTATAACTTAGGCTCACCAACAACCTATACAACTTGTTTTGTCTTCGGGCTTATAAGTCAAATCCTAGTTGGTTTCAAGGCTCACCAACAACCACCCTTGGTTTTACGGGATAACCAAGAACCTAAACAACTTGTTTTGGCTTCGGGCTCACAAGTAAAACCCTAGTTGGTTTCAAGGCTTACCAACAACCACTTTGGTTTTCAAAGGCTTACCAAAAACCTCAAGTAAAACAATGTAAGAGCAAGTACAAATGAATACAACAAAAGCTTTCTAAAATAAAGCAAATATCTCTTTGAAGCCCTTGATTGTTGATGAAGATCTTGTCTTCAAGTTGATGAAGCCTTTGATTGATGCTTGTAGATGTAGACTTTGAATGCTCTCTTTGAAACTTGGAAGCTTGAAGGCTTTTAATCACTCAACTATTGAATCCTTTAAGAATATTCAAGAAACTTACCAAAGGATTACTTCCCCATTTGATTCTTGATGTTTATATAGCCTCCCAATACTTAAATGACCGTTTATAGCCATTAGGGAGGAAAATATGGCCGTTGGAGCCAAGTTGGAGAAGTTCTGCAGCCCAGAAAACTAGTCGTTATTGTTTAAGTGTCGACACTTCACCTCCAGGTGTTGACACTTCAGTTTCAAGTGTCGACACTTCATTTTTTAGGTGTCGACACTTCAGCTCCAGGTGTCGACACTTCAGCTCCAAGTGTCGATACTTGACTGAAAGTGCTTTCTGAAGTTTTCTGTTTGTCTCAGGCCTTAAGTCGACACTTCACTCTTCAAGTGCCGATACTTGATCCTCAAGTGTCGACACTTCATTTCCAGGTGTCACACTTGCCTGTGCCATTGCTGAAACATCTTCAAATTGAAACTTTAACCTCTTTAAGTTCTTCCATATTAATTCCAAAGTCCATATACTTGATTTTCCATTAATTTAAGAACTTTTTTAATGGAAATACAAGCATTTCTTCATCCAACATGGTTGAGTACTAAGATCTAAAAAATATACTTAAAATATAATTAGTACTCATATATACTTAAACATTTTGTCAATCATCAAAATCAAGATAGAGTCAACACTTCTAGTTGTTGCTTGATTCATAATACTTGAGCACAACAGCTCCCAGCAGCTACATATTCTGCCTCAGCAGTAGATAGTGCTACAGAGTTCTGTTTACGACAGTGCCAAGAAATTAAGTTAATACCTAGAAATTGACAAGTACCACTTGTGCTCTTTCTATCTATTTTACATCCTCCATAATCAGCATCAGAATAACTAATTAACTTTAGTGATGTGTGCTTAAAATACCATAAGCCTAAATTACATGTACCTTTTAGATATTTAATAATTCTCTTAACATCCATGATGTGTGATTCTTTAGGATTAGATTGAAAGCATGTACACATATAAACACTAAATAATATATCAGGTCTACTAGCTGTTAAATAAAGTAATGATCCGATCATACCTCGGTACAGCTTTTGATTAATATTTGTGCCATTCTCATCTTTGTCAAGTATATATGCAGGACTCATTGGTGTTCCATTTACCTTGCTTGATTCCATGCCAAACTTCTTGATTATTTCTTTAATATACTTGGCTTGGTTGATCAGAATACCTTCATTGGTTTGTTTTATTTGAAGTCCAAGAAAGTAACTCAATACGCCCATTAAGCTCATTTCGAATTATCCCTGCATTAGCTTAGCAAAGTCTTGACACAATGATTCATCAGTAGATCCAAAAATGATATCATCAACATATATTTGAACAATTACAATATCATTTTTCTTTCTTTGAATAAACAGTATGGTGTCAACACTACCTCTTATAAAATCATTATCAATTAAAAATTTACTCAATCTATCCTACCAGACTCTAGGTGCCTGTTTCAGACTATATAAAGCTTTATTTAACTTGAAAACATGATTTTGAAAAATATGATCGATAAAACCAGGAGGTTGCTCAACAAAAACTTCTTCAGATAAAAAACCGTTCAAAAAAGCACTCTTTACATCCATTTGAAATAACTTGAAATTCATAAAACATGCACAAGTTAGTAACAATCTAATGGCTTCTAATCTAGCTACTGGTACATAAGTTTCATCAAAATCTATTCCATCTTGATTATATCCTTGTGCAACTAGTCTAGCCTTATTTCTAATTACATTTCCATTTTCATCTAGTTTATTTCTATAAACACATTTAGTGCCTATAACAGGATGATCATTGGATCTTTCAACTTGGGTCCAAACATTATTTCTCCTAGATTGGTTTAAATCATCATACATTGCTAACATCCAATTAGGATCAATTTCGCTTCTTCTATATTATGTGGTTCTACATTTAAAACAAAAGCAGTTAAATCATATGCGTCTCTATGTGCAGATCTAGTTTTAACACCTTGAGATGGGTCTTCTATAATTAATTCTTTAGGATGTGATTGTACATACCTCCATTCTTTAAGTATATCATCATGCTTTTTACTCACCTCTTCTTCATGTGGTTCACTTGATTATTTGTCTTTAAGAGTCAAGTCCTTTAGTCCATGCTCTAATGTACCTGTATCATCATCAGCAAAATCTTCCTTTCTCGAAGATGTAATATCAGATTCATTGAAAACAACATAAACGGATTCTTCAACAGTCAAAGTTCCTTTATTGAAAACACGATAGGCTTTACTATTTAATGAATATCCAAGAAAAATAGCCTCATCGAATTTTGCATCAAATTTACCAAGATTGTCTTTTTCATTATTAAGAACAAAATATTTACATCCAAAAACATAAAAATATTTGATATTTGGTTTTCTATTATTTCAAAGTTCATAGGGAATTTTCTGATAATAGGTCTAATCAAAACTTTGTTTAAAACATAGCATGCGGTATTAACAGCTTCTGCCCAAAAGTATTTTAGAAGATTTCCTTCACAAAGCATTGTTCTGGACATCTCTTTCAAAGTACGATTCTTTATTTCTACAAAACCATTTTGCTGTGGTGTTCTAGGTGCATTAAAGTTATGATCGATATCGTGCTTTGTACAAAAGTGATCAAAATACTGATTTTCAAATTCGGTGCCATGATCACTACGAATTGAAATAACAGAAAGATTGATGCAAAATGAAGGCTCTAATACCAAAATGATGTAGAACGAAAGAAGGAGATGATGCGATGCGGAAGCAAATTAAAATTAATATATTTTTTTATTTATTTATTTTTAGAAGTCGGCTTTGACTCAAAGGAAAGATAAACTAATGTTGAAAGAAACTAAGAAATGACAGAAAGCACAATTAAAAGGAGTGGATTATCAGAGTAACTCAAAAGTAGGATCGCTGGGGATTGAGAAACCCCCAGACCTAGGGTTTACTCTTCTTTCAAGAAACAGACGAAGAGAGAAGAGAAGGTTTTATACCTGACTGTGATATCTCTCATTGCTTCAATTGAAGGACACTCTCGAGCAGATTGTAGGATCCTTGGAGACGAGGTATCTTCACAATGGATCCTCAGATTGTAGTCCTATGGCAAGGTTGGCCTTCTTCTAGAACTCAGGATCTGGAAGAAGAAGAACAAAAAAAGAACCAGAAACTCAAAGAAAGACACTGACCTAAGTACTTAATGAAGATTGTTGGATATAGAAGTTCTGGAGATCTTGATACTGATCTGACTCTCCTTTGAACTGGCTCTGTAGTTGAAACAGTTGATCTGAACCTGGATGCTGGTGACCGGCTTCGATGTGGAAGAGAGGGGCCGTGGGATGAAGATGGAAAATTAGGATTTGGTGGTGGAGTAGAGATGGGTGGACTAAGCTAGGGTTTTGGGGTTGGAGATCTCACACCTCCTCAAGGTTCCTAGGGAACCCGGATTTACTCCCTCACGGAGCTCAACACCTGAATACAAATGCGGAAGAGAGAAACACAAAGTTGCTCACACAGAAATTGATTTCATTCATCTTTTTTTCAAGAGTTACATAGAGTTGAATATATAGACATAACAAAGAAATAAAATTTCATACACTTTCCATGTGGGACTAATAGGACTAACCCACACATTAGGCATCAAATTCTCTTCCCAAGACTCCTTCCATGAGTGGGCAACCCAAAAACTCCAAGAAAACTTGAAAATCAGCTCCAAATGGCAGGTTATGGGGGTGTCTCCTAGTATCTCTCCATGAATCAAGGATTTTCCCTTCATGGTTTGGCTCTTTTGGACACCTCCTAGTCTTGCTCCACAAGTTTAGGCTTCTTCCTTTCATGGCTTTGGCATTTTAGGAAACTTTTGGGTGCCTCCTTGATTTTCTCCCCAAGACATGCTCTCTTCCCTTTTATAACTTGGGTTTTTATGGAACATTGTGGGGCACCTCCTTGATCCTCTCTTCAAGAAAAATTCTTGCCATCCTGGCTTGGGTTTATCTGGAAAGAAGTTGGCTCCTCCTTGGATTGAGGTATCTTGATGGATTTCTCCCCCAAGTGGCGCATGAAAGAAGGGACCTGCTTTCTTGTGGTGTGGGGACCAAGGCACACTGGATGGAGATGTGGCGCCTCCTGGACTCTGGCGTGTGGCTGAGAGTGTGGCGCCCACTTGCTTGGTCTTGGGAGAAAATGTGGCACCTTGGAGAAGACCTAGACCACTACTAGGACTTGTATTGAGTCAACATGACTCAACAAAATTTAAATTGCAGGGAAATACAAACTCAAACTAAAATTGAGTTGACCAAGTCAACCCTTATTACAAAACCAGAAAACCCTAATTCTTCGAGCAATGTCAATCAGAGATCCAGATGGAGCCCTGAAGTCTTCTTCTGAGTCTGGTGCCCGCACCAATTCTCCCGGGGTGGGAGGAACTCGACCCTGTCGAGTATGGATCAAGCTGGCTCTGGTATCTCTCCAAGAGGTCTGGGTCCAATTCTTGTAATTCTTCGCGGGAGATCCAAGAGTTATCAGAATCTGGCCTTCCTTGCCAGCGGACTAGGTATCTTTGGTATCCTCAATTACGAGTAGAGATAACCTGATCATCCAGGATCTTTTCAATATGCTCTTTCCTCACAGGCCAGTTTGTTGGTGGACACACAGGGTTGGGTTCACTCTCAAGAGCAGGATTAGGCTCAAAAGGCTCACTGGGAATCACAGCTGGTTCTCTATACTCTACTAGGTCTGTAATGTTGAAAGTGGAGCTAATGCCTAGTTCTGAAGGCAACTCGAGCACATAGGCATTGGACCCTACTCTCTTCACCACTCTAAATGGTCCAGCTCCTCTAGCATGTAACTTTCTAACAGTTCCAGGAGGAAACCGTTCAGGCCTTAACCTAATCATTACATAGTCTCCCTCAACAAAAGTTTTGACTCGCCTTTGAGAATCAGCCAACTTCTTATAAGTTTCATTACTTAAATTTATTTTGGCATGAATTTCTTTATGGAAGTCCTTTACATGCTATGCAAGTGCATCAAGAGACTTGTGTGTGTGGACTAATAGTGAAATCAGATCAAGTGGTGTGTGAGGCTTGTATCCATGAACAATTTCAAAGGGACTCTAGCCTATAGACCTATTGATCGAAACATTATATGCAAATTTAGTCCTAGACAAAATACAAATCCCAATTCCTGGTGCTCTCAATAAAACCAAAATCAGAGCCAAAGCCTAGAAAGGGTCAAGAAAAACTAAACTAGACTGACGACGCATTCCTAAAGAATGGACTTTATTCCAAAGGAACCCTCGGTCTAAACCTAACAAACTAAGGCTCTCTAGGTTTGACCTTGGATCGGAGGAGGGCATGCAGAGCATGAAAACTTATTATGGATGCCGAGTAGGTGCCATAAGGTCTTCCAGAAGTAGGTGGCAAACCTAATAGGTTCTAATGAGTCTTGCAACCTAGAGATCTCAGTAAAGTGTAATCCCATAGCTCTAGAAACATGAGAAGATTCAGGGAATGGTAGGAAATAAGAATCAGAGTTTTGAGGTGGCTTATCAGAAACAAGAAACAAACCTTGGTTATTCAGGATGACCTTAAAATGAGGACATTGTTCTATAGGTGCACTCATCCAAACCTCATGATTTGCTCTAGGAGGGTCTACAAGTGCAAGTTCTAGGGTAGGCTGGATGCTCCTAGAAGGTGGAAGGTTATCAGGAAGGTCTTTGGAATGTTTATCTAAAAAGTCCTCTAAGCTACTGTCTTTTTCTTGTTCTTGGACCTTCTCAATGGGCAATTCTTGTGAACCCCTTCCTTCTTCACACTTCTCTACCAGATTTGACTCAGGGGTGTCTTCATTGGATTCCTCAATGAGTTCAGAGGTATTCTCACTTAAACTCTCATTGGGTGCAATTTCCTCTTCCTGAACTTTCTCAAAAGGGTCTTCTCTTAGGGTTAGCTCCTGAATTCCTTGAGTGGCAGGGGTCCCCTCAATAACCCCATCAGGTAAGAGTTGGTTAATTGAATTATCGGGAGAGATATCCTCAAATTCTTCTTCTTCATATTCATCTATCAAACTTATGTCAGGCTCATATATTTCTTCCTCAATCTCACTGAAAGGTTCTAATCTATTCTCCTTTGATTCCTCTTTAAGTACGGCTCTGGTCAGGTCAACTAATTTTGGGATGGCCATGCCTAACTCCTTCTCAGTGTTATCCTTCTGGTCAAGAGGTGACACAAGTGGGAATTGACAAACAAAAGTCTGGTTCACTACGGGTGTCGGATCAATCGGAACTTGACTCAAGTTGGTAGAGGTTGGCTTTAAGTCCAAAGTACTTGATTGGTTATATCTTAAAGACAACTCATAGTCTTGGGCTTCTTGGTAGGCTCGGTCTAACTTATTGGTCTTTTCAAGGCATAGCTTCCTATAAATGTCTGGGTGTAACCCAACTCTAAACCTCGATGTGATCTGAGCTTCGGTCTCAATGGTATTGCATTTCATGTCATACCACTGGAAGTCCTCGATATATTTAGACACAAGCCTATTACCTTGTCGCAATTGGTACCATTGGTCTAAAAGTCTTTTCTCATAGGATCTACCTAGGTACCTATCTCTTAACTTACTTCTCATATCTCTCCAAGTATATATTTCCTCTTTTCTTTGATAACACTCATGCTCAATAGCATACCAATGTGACCTAGCATGTTTGGTGAACTTGGTTTTGGCCAACCTAATTTATCCTAATTTCGATATGTTAGTGCACTCAAAATACCGATCCATTTGTTCTTCCCACTTAATATATGTCTCTTGTCTTCCATCAAAAGTGGGTGCATAAGGTTCGATGTTCCTAACAGGTCCCGTTTCTGAGTCAACCAAGTATGGATATAGTCTCCTAGGGTTATGCTCGGGATCACGGTATAAGGTCATCCTAGGCTCCTGGCATGGGTGAGGTTGGGGCCTATTAAATTTTGGATCAGGGGTCCAATTTTGATGTCTACATTTTTCAAGTCCCTGGTCTCGGTCTCTAAACTGGGCAAAACCCTCATTCATATCCTGGCTCAATTTGGTCATACTTTCGGTAAGAGTTCTAATCATGGCCTCTAAATCAGGTTGGGTTTGACCAGGTTGGTAGGGTACTTCGTTCCGGGTGGACATGATGATGCAAGCAAGCACACCAAATGAGACTCGACTGAAACGACTATGGGCTACTAGACCTAGAGCCCAAACTAGATGCCCAATCAGAGTGGCAAGCTAGCCTGTAGTAACTCGGGACTCAGCCAGGCAGGTGTAAGGGAGTGTTAGGTCCGTAATTGCCAATCCTAGACACCAATCAGAGATTGGCCAGGTAGGCGGACCAGCACACAAGCCCTTCGGGATAGAATCCCTGAATCACCATTCTAGACACTGAGTACAAAGCACACACAGAGTAACTAGACAAACTGACTCAACATTAGCGTAGACCCGACTTGTTGGTGTCCCTAGCCCACTAGGGCAAATTAAGTCTAATAAATTTTAAAATTAGGCTTAGGATCGAATGAATGGGTGGTGGTTTTGGGCTAAGGAGAGGTTATCAACTCCTCCCCTTATCTTAGATGCTCAATTGCCCTTAAGATGAATTAGGAGATGATCACTCAAAAAAAAAAATTGAAATGCAGAAACACAAAAATAGAGTTGCTATAATTTAACTCTCAGAAATTTCACAGAAACCAATAAATCACAGTAAAATTATGTAAAATAGTTTCAATTATAATGGTTCCAGCAAAATAAAAATAACACAATTTGGAGTTACATGTAATGAGAAACAATTCCTACAACAAAGTAGTTACAGACTAAAAACAGAACGATTCCCCCGTTTACAATTCCTGCTACGAAGTTGTAACCCAGCGGATCCCCTACACGCCCTAGGAACACCCCATGGAATGGGAAGAGGAGGCTTGCACCTCGCTTCGTTCCTAGGACCGGATGTCCTGGGGAGTCTACTTCGAGCAGACAAAGTAAAAAAGAGAGACACTCAAAACATGCAAGCAAGTCAGAAACCCTAGACAAGGCTCTGATACCAAAATTGATGCAGAATGAAAGCTCTAATACCAAAATGATGCAGAACGAAAGAAGGAGATGATGTGATGCGGAAGCAAATTAAAATTAATATATTTTTTTATTTATTTATTTTTAGAAGTCGGCTTTGACTCAAAGGAAAGATAAACTAATGTTGAAAGAAACTAAGAAATGACAGAAAGCACAATTAAAAGAAGTGGATTATCAGAGTAACTCAGAAGTAGGATCGCTGGGGATTGAGAAACCCCCAGACCTAGGGTTTACTCTTCTTTCAAGAAACAGACGAAGAGAGAAGAGAAGGTTTTATACCTGACTGTGATATCTCTCATTGCTTCAATTGAAGGACACTCTCGAGCAGATTGTAGGATCCTTGGAGACGGGGTATCTTCGCAATGGATCCTCGGATTGTAGTCCTATGGCAAGGTTGGCCTTCTTCTAGAACTCAGGATCTGGAAGAAGAAGAACAAAAAAAAGAACCAGAAACTCAAAGAAAGACACTGACCTAAGTACTTAATGAAGATTGTTGGATGTAGAAGTTCTGGAGATCTTGATACTGATCTGACTCTCCTTTGAACTGGCTCTGTAGTTGAAACAGTTGATCTGAACCTGGATGCTGGTGACCGGCTTCGATGTGGAAGAGAGGGGCCGTGGGATGAAGATGGAAAATTAGGGTTTGGTGGTGGTGGAGTAGAGATGGGTGGACTAAGCTAGGGTTTTGGGGTTGGAGATCTCACACCTCCTCAAGGTTTCTAGGAAACCCGGATTTACTCCCTCACGGAGCTCAACACCTGAATACAAGTGCGGAAGAGAGAAACACAAAGTTGCTCACACAGAAATTGATTTCATTCATCTTTTTTTCAAGAGTTACATAGAGTTGAATATATAGACATAACAAAGAAATAAAATTTCATACACTTTCCATGTGGGACTAATAGGACTAACCCACACATTAGGCATCAAATTCTCTTCCCAAGACTCCTTCCATGAGTGGGCAACCCAAAAACTCCAAGAAAACTTGAAAATCAGCTCCAAATGGCAGGTTATGGGGGTGTCTCCTAGTATCTCTCCATGAATCAAGGATTTTCCCTTCATGGTTTGGCTCTTTTGGACACCTCCTAGTCTTGCTCCACAAGTTTAGGCTTCTTCCTTTCATGGCTTTGGCATTTTAGGAAACTTTTGGGTGCCTCCTTGATTTTCTCCCCAAGACATGCTCTCTTCCCTTTTATAACTTGGGTTTTTATGGAACATTGTGGGGCACCTCCTTGATCCTCTCTTCAAGAAAAATTCTTGCCATCCTGGCTTGGGTTTATCTGGAAAGAAGTTGGCTCCTCCTTGGATTGAGGTATCTTGATGGATTTCTCCCCCAAGTGGCGCATGAAAGAAGGGACCTGCTTTCTTGTGGTGTGGGGACCAAGGCACACTGGATGGAGATGTGGCGCCTCCTGGACTCTGGCGTGTGGCTGAGAGTGTGGCGCCCACTTGCTTGGTCTTGGGAGAAAATGTGGCACCTTGGAGAAGACCTAGACCACTACTAGGACTTGTATTGAGTCAACATGACTCAACAAAATTTAAATTGCAGGGAAATACAAACTCAAACTAAAATTGAGTTGACCAAGTCAACCCTTATTACAAAACCAGAAAACCCTAATTCTTCGAGCAATGTCAATCAGAGATCCAGATGGAGCCCTGAAGTCTTCTTCTGAGTCTGGTGCCCGCACCAATTCTCCCGGGGTGGGAGGAACTCGACCCTGTCGAGTATGGATCAAGCTGGCTCTGGTATCTCTCCAAGAGGTCTGGGTCCAATTCTTGTAATTCTTCGCGGGAGATCCAAGAGTTATCAGAATCTGGCCTTCCTTGCCAGCGGACTAGGTATCTTTGGTATCCTCAATTACGAGTAGAGATAACCTGATCATCCAGGATCTTTTCAATATGCTCTTTCATACACTTTCCATGTGGGACTAATAGGACTAACCCACACATTAGGCATCAAATTCTCTTCCCAAGACTCCTTCCATGAGTGGGCAACCCAAAAACTCCAAGAAAACTTGAAAATCAGCTCCAAATGGCAGGTTATGGGGGTGTCTCCTAGTATCTCTCCATGAATCAAGGATTTTCCCTTCATGGTTTGGCTCTTTTGGACACCTCCTAGTCTTGCTCCACAAGTTTAGGCTTCTTCCTTTCATGGCTTTGGCACTTTAGGAAACTTTTGGGTGCCTCCTTGATTTTCTCCCCAAGACATGCTCTCTTCCCTTTTATAACTTGGGTTTTTATGGAACATTGTGGGGCACCTCCTTGATCCTCTCTTCAAGAAAAATTCTTGCCATCCTGGCTTGGGTTTATCTGGAAAGAAGTTGGCTCCTCCTTGGATTGAGGTATCTTGATGAATTTCTCCCCCAAGTGGCGCATGAAAGAAGGGACCTGCTTTCTTGTGGTGTGGGGACCAAGGCACACTGGATGGAGATGTGGCGCCTCTTGGACTCTGGCGTGTGGCTGGGAGTGTGGCGCCCACTTGCTTGGTCTTGGGAGAAAATGTGGCACCTTGGAGAAGACCTAGACCACTACTAGGACTTGTATTGAGTCAACATGACTCAACAAAATTTAAATTGCAGGGAAATACAAACTCAAACTAAAATTGAGTTGACCAAGTCAACCCTTATTACAAAACCAGAAAACCCTAATTCTTCGAGCAATGTCAATCAGAGATCCAAATGGAGCCCTGAAGTCTTCTTCTGAGTCTGGTGCCCGCACCAAAGATTTTTCAAATTTGTGACTCTTTTGTAAAATTTTTTGAATACATTAAAAGTATCATCTTTATGTGCAATAAACAAAACCCATTTGTATCTTGAAAAATCATCTACAATCACAAGTCCATATTTCATACCACCTAGGCTGGTAGTCCTAGTAGGTCCAAATAAGTCCATGTGAAGTAGCTCTAAGGGTCTAGAAGTTGAAACTATGTTTTTAGATTTAAAATCCCCCTCACTTGTTTTCCTAACTGACATGCATCACAAACATAATCAAAATTAACTTTGAATTTCGGCAAACCTTTGACTAAGTCTTTTACAATAAGTTTAGCTATTATGTCTATACTAGCATGACCAAGTCGCCTATGCCATAGTAAACTTGATTCCTTGCTCTTGTCATTCATTGCTATAAGACTTGTATTACTTGACATAGCTAGATCATTAATATCTACCACATAAATGTTACCAAGTCTGTGTCCAATGAATTTAGTATTAGAGTCAAGTGGATCAACTACTATACACATTGATAACTTGAAGAATACATTAAAACCAATTCACATAGCTGACTAATACTCAAAAGATTATGTTTTAATTTTTCTACAAGTAACACATTTTCAATAAATGTAGAAGGAGTAATTTTAATTTTACCAATACCGATTATCCTTCCTTTTCTATTGATACCAAATGTTACCATTCCACTATCCTTTTGTTCTAGAGTAAAAAATTGATCAGCATCACCAGTCATGTGTCTTGAACAGCCGCTATCCAAATACCATCTTTTCTTTATACTTGTGGCTGCAAAACATCCCTACAAAACAATCATTTAATAAATTTAGGTACCCAAGCTCTCTTGGGTCCTTATAAGTTAGTGGAAATGGTTTCTTTTGGAACCCAAACTTTCTTAATTTTCTTTTTGTCATTATGTTTCAAATGACATTCAAAAGCTTTATGACCAATATCATTACAAGCATAGGATACAATCTTTGAATTTAAATAATAACTACAAGATGATGCAAATTTAGGTTTAACATGTTTAGAACTAATGAATTTAGGAGCATATGAAGTAGAAGCTGAAAATTTATTTGAAATAGAGCCTTTATAACCAATTCCAAATTTATTATTAGTTTTTTTTGATCTTTTAAGATTAACTCAAGTTTGTTAGAACTTAGGGTTAATTTTTCAACTAATGGTTTCAATTTTGAACTTCTTTCTTTAGGTTATCATTTTCATTTTTCAAATCCTTATTTTTCTCAAAAAGCTCTTCTTTTTAACTTGAACAATCTTAAATCTTTCACAAACCAAATTTTATTCTCTTTGCAAGATTTTGTTTCTTTCACAAAGTTTGTTTTTGTCTTTTTCAAATACATCACATTTATTTTTTAAATCTCTCATTTTTAAACCAGCTTTTTTGTATTCTATCAGTAGTTCACAAAAAGTATTATGCAGTTCATCATAAGTGAATTCTAAATTAGGTTCAGAAGTGCTTACCTCGTCCTCCAAACCCATAAGACAGATTGAGCTATTTTTGTTGTCTCTTCATCTTCTTCAGTGGATGTAGTTTCATCACTATCACTCCAAGCAGCTAGCATTGCCTTCTTCTTCTTTTTGGTAAATATCTTTTCTTCACTTCAGGACAATCAGGATGGATGTGTCTTGGCTTCTTGCACCGTAGCAGATAGGTACTTGATCTTTATCTTTCTCTTTATCTTTTTCTTTATCTCTTTCCTTTTCTTTTCCAAAATCAGCTTTTCTATAATACTTTCTCCATCTGTTTGTTTTTCTTCTACCCATAAACCTTTTGAATTTTTCATGACTAAGACAATTTCATCATTTCCAAGATCATCATCATCTGATGAATCAGATTCTTCATTCTTATCTTCCTCAGTAGCTTTAAATGCAATGGCTTTCTTTCTTTTTGTGTCTTCCTCAATTCTTTGTTGCATAGTCAATTCATGAGTGATCAAAGATACAAGCAGTTCATCTAGTGGCAGTGTATTTAAATCCTTTGCTTCTTTAATTGCTGTCACTTTGGCTTCCCACTTATCTGGCAAAGATCTTAAAACTTTTTGGACAAGATTAGCATTAGAATAAGTTCTACCCAGACTCTTCAGGCCATTTATAATATCAGTAAAATGGGTATACATGGTAGATATAGTATCACTAGGATCCATTTTAAACAACTCATAATTATGTACAAGTAGATTGATTTTCGATGTCTTAACTTGAGAAGTGCCTTCGTGTGTGATTTATAATTTGTCCCAAATTTCTTTAGCAAAATTACATGTTGAAATTCTGTTAAACTCATTTGGATCCAAAGTACAATACAATAGGTTCATTGCTTTGGCATTCAATTCAGCTAATTTCATATCATTCTCGTCCCAATCCTCTTCTGATTTGGGAACCTCTACATCATTAACTTTAATTGTAGGTGTGTGAGATCCTTTCATGATAATTTTCCATTAGTGAAAGTCTACGGCTTAAATGTATATCTTCATTCTTGCTTTCCAATAAGTGTAATTAATTTCGGTGAAAAGTGGTGGTCTATTTGTGGATTGACCTTCGACCAATGAAGTGCTCATGGGATGTGCCATATGTCTTTACTCTAAATAACTTTCAGAGACTCTGCTCTGATACCACTTGTTGCCCAGGTAGCTTCCCAAGAGGGGGGTGAATTGGGATTAAAAAACTTTTACAAGTATGTGCACTTTGAAATTCTTTTAGTGTAGAAGTGAAGTGTGCAAAGCGGAAGTAAATAATTTGAAACAATAAAGCAATGAAAGCACAATCACAAACACCAAGAAATAGAGTAGTTCGGAGCAACCGACTCATACATCCACTACCCAAGGACCACTTGGAATTTCTACTATATCCCCTAAACCGAAATACAGTCGAATTGTTTTACTAGGCTCACAATCCAAACCTATACACTTTGGTTTTACTGGGATTACCAAAGAAATCCTAACTCCCT
Organism: Areca catechu; assembly: GCA_021397845.1. NCBI lineage: Eukaryota > Viridiplantae > Streptophyta > Magnoliopsida > Arecales > Arecaceae > Areca > Areca catechu. The sequence goes on from CM038051.1 coordinate 189,501,845, forward strand.
TTGGTTTTATACGGGATCACCAAAGAAAACCCAAACACTTGGTTTTAAACCGCGAAAACCAAGAACCCAAACTTAGGTTTTATGAGGTTCACCTAAAAACCTTTAACTCTCTCTTAAGATACAACCCCTTGCTATTCTTAGAGAGTAAACAAAGATAAAGAAAATGTAATCAAGCAACTACAAAAAACCAAGTTTGTTTTGGTATTGCCGATGTAGATCAAGATGAAGTCAAGCCTTGAGTGCTCTTCAATGCTTTTCAAGCTGCTTCTTCCTTTCTTTAATGAGTGGATTCAATGATGGAGTGGAGTTGGTGAAGCTTTGAATCCAACTTGAATGCTCTTTGAGGTAGGTAGTGGAATGACTTGAAAGCTCTTTGATTTCTCAAGAAGATTCAATAATAAATCTCTAATCATTGTTTAATCCTTCAAAAATAATTCCCTTTATAGTTTTCCATGATATATGGCCATTGTAGGGCCTTGGGATTCATGAAATGGCCGTTGAAGATGAATTGGGGTTCAAATTTCAACTTCAGCAACTAGCCGTTGGAGTGCAGGTAACGGCTCCACGAGTCGGCTCGAGTTCTAGGAGTCAGCTTGAAGTCTCAGACAGGCCAAAAATAAACTTCTGTGAGAGCCAGCTCTTCAGGCTGGAGTCAGCTCTTGCCTTCTAGCTTTCAATCAAGTCAAAAATATACATACTTAGAGTCAGCTCTTGGACTAGGAGTCGGCTCGAGATCTCAGAACTTCAAAAAATATATTTATGGAAGAGTCGGCTCTTGGTTCTGAAACTTTGAAACTTTCTTCATGCCGTGCCACCATGAGTCGGCTCTTACAGGTCTTTAAAAATTACTTCAAGCTTCCCTAAAAATCTTCAACATTGAATCAACTAGAAGCTAATATACATACTTTATCAAATTTTCATAATTTTAAGCCCATTTTTCATGATTACAGTATTCATAAGCTAGGGCTTTTACAAACTCAATTGAATTATCCTTAAGTAAATTTGAAAACCATTTCAAACAAAGGTAACCAATCCCTGCAAAACTTTTTTAAACAATTTGTAAAGAGTTAGTATCAAATACATGCTCCAATATTTTGTGATCATCAAAATCATTCCAAGGGTCAACAAAGATTAATGATTAGCATTGAAGCACACAATGTAATAAGCTAATGTTTTTTTTGTTCCAAACTGATTTCAGGATGAATGAAGAATTCAAGAATGCAATCATAAAAAATTAAATTCAGAGCATAAAATATTTTGGATTCAAAAGTATATTTTCTTCCAAAAATTTAGCCTTCACATAATGTTGAAATACTAATTAAAAATATTTCATTGCTCCCTTTTTTAAAAAAAAATCCATTTTCCTACTTTCTTCAAAAGTTTTTCAAAATCAATCATAGATTCTAGAAAATAAATTTACATTACTCCTGCTTTGATTTGCAACAAGAGAATTTATTGGAGTATTCTCAAAGGTATAAACATAACATTGTTCAATAAGATTAATTATCAAATTTGATCATTTAAAAATCTAAAAAGAGCTCCCTCTTTCTTATATAAAAAAGGCATAATATTTGAAAATTTTTATTTTCTCATTTTCTTTTGGAAATAGCAACAAGTTTTTTATTTTTGAAACTTTTTATCTTCTCCCCTTTTTTTGTCATATTGAAAATGAAATTTATGCTAGAGAGAAATATTAAAATATAAAAGAGATAAACTCATTATCAAGCAAAACCAAACATAACTTCATTCAAAAACTTTTAAAATTTCATGCAAGCTAAAATGATATATAAAATATGAAAATACATTCCAAATTTTGAACTATAGATGCATATATTTATTTAATAATAAGAGTTTTTGAAACCTAATATTGAAATCAAATATGAGCCCAATATAAATAAATTTCAATATGCATCTAAGTATAAAGTATAAAGTATAAAATAACAAAGAGATTCATCGAAATCAATCCATTACACGATGAAAGAACATCTCTTTCTTTTTTCAAAAGATATTAAGTAACTTGCTAACAAAACAAAATATGAATTTTTAAATTTATCTTAAATGATATCATTTCAAGATATGGCTATGTAAAACTAGATTTGAGATAAAGCATTTTTCTCTTTTTTCAAGAGATAAAATGATAAGATATTTAATATCAATAATATGAATTACAAAAGGAAGCTCTTTTATATAACAACTTTCTTAAAGAATTTTTCTTGATATCAATTTCAAAAAGATTCAAAAAGAACAATTTTTAAATTTCATTCTTTGAAAATAATCAATTAAGTAAAATATTAGAAATGATGACTAGATTAATTCATGTGACTAAATTATATAAGCAATGTATAAATATTTATCAATAATTAGGCTTAAAAATGATTTCTCCTTTTTTTTTTCAAAACATGCACATTCATTTAATTTAATCAAGCATTTATTTCTAAAATTTTCAAAATTGAGATTGTAGCAATTAAGTTTAAGATCAATTTTTGAATTGAGGTATGCAAGCATGAATAACCAAATTGCAAGTATGAATAACCAAATTTAAAGTACTAAATTATTTCAAAATAAATGAATCATATCAATTTTAGCTCAAATTATTCAAAAATAGTCTCTTTTCTTTTTTCATAAATAGTCTCTTCTCCTTTCTTGAAAATGCACTAAAAAGTTTAGAAAAATCAATTTTACTCCACATAAGTTTTTTTTTGCAACTAAGCATATTTTGATTAAGCTTTCTTATATAATTAATAATTAAAATAACATAATATAAAAAATTAAAAGACTATGTAGATTTTATGATAAAATATAAACTTGGAATGTATAATATATTTAAAGCAAAAAATAGGGTCATCAAAATATATATTCTAGAATTATGCACCCATATGAAGCATCAAAATTATTCAACTAAGCAAAATAAATTCATCAACCAATGATGGTATGATGTCCAATGGTTTGGCTTTTACCAACCATCATCACCTATCCATTTTGAATCCTAAGCATCTATTTTTCAAGATTTTACTCCTTTCAAAGCATTAGATGCTTGGCACACCTACAAAGTGATCATTTTTTTTTAATTTTGGTACTCATATTTTCTTGGATCCTTTGAAGTTAGTCAAGATGGTTCCTTTTGGAACCCATACCTTTTTAATTTTATTTTATTTAATTTTATGAAATCACAAAGGTAAGTTTTATATCCTATTTTTTATAACAAAAATATATAACTTTTGGAGTAGGATTTGAAGAAGCTTTTACAAAAAAAAAAAATTCAAATACTTTTATCTTTTTTGGTTTAAATCCTAAATCAGCCTTATTGAAAATAAGTCTTTGGTCACTAAAATCGTTTGAAGCTTTTTTAGAGCCAAGGATAAATTTTTTTCAACAAAAAGTTTAAGCTTTTCAATTCATTTTTTAGATTCTAATTTTCATGCAAAACAAGCTTATTTTCTTTTAAAATATTTTTCTTCTCAGTTGATAATTCAAAATTTATCTTTTTCTAAACTTTGTTTTTCATACTTAACTTTTTAAATTCATCCCAAAGATCCAAAATGCATCTTGTAATTCTTCAAAAGTAAAGTCAAGTTGATGTTCAAAATTTATCTCATCATTGTGTGCCATAAGGCATAGATTGACTCTTTTTTCTTTCTCTTCCTCGTAACTTGACTCATCACTATTGCCCCAAACAATCATAATTCATTTTTTCTTCATAAATTGTCTAAGGAATATATCACCTACTTTATCTCTTTCTTCCGACTCATCGCTTTCTTTTGATTTGGTAGTTGATTTGAATGTGATGGTCCTCTTCTTCTTGATTCTTCATCATCCTTAATTTGTCATATGTTCAACTCATATGTCATGAGTGAACCTATCAGTTTTTTCATCTAATAGCTTGCTAAAATCTTCTTAAATGACTGTCACTTTGGTTTTCCAAGTCTTTGGCAAACACCTAAGAATCTTACAAACAAGCTCATTATTAATGTAGGATTTGCCAAGACCCTTCAAAATATTAACAATATTTGTAAATCTCAAAAATATATTAGAAATTGATTCATGTTGTTCCATTTTAAACAAATCATATTTATGAAAAAGCAAATTAATTTGGGACTCTTTAACTTGGCATGTTCCTTCATCAGTAATTTCTAATCTATCCCAGATTTTTTTAGAAGATATACAAATAGAGATTCTATTAAATTCATTGGCTTGTTTCATCATGAGCAATAAAAAATATTCATGGCCTTAGCATTGAGGTGGACCATTTTCATATCTTGATCATCCCAATCTATTTCAAGTTTAGGAGTGATAATGTCATTTACTATAACTGTGGGTGCATGTGGACCATTGATTATAACTCTTCAAAGTTAATAACCTAGTGCTTGAATATAAATATGCATGCACGCTTTCTAATAAGCATAATTTATATCATTAAAAGTGGTGTTCGGATGGTAGATTGCCCTTCAACTACTATCCATATGAGTTGTCATTATCTTTATCTCTTAATCATGAGATCAATTTAGTTAAGAACGTGGTTCTGATATTATTTGTTGTCTAGCTAGATAATTTAAAAGAGGAGGTGAATTGGGTTTTCAAAAACTTCAGGCAAATATGTATACTTTGTAAAATGTGAGCTAGTGATTCAAGTGTATAGAGATGAAAATTAAATGCTGAGAGAGAAAGCAAATAAGCACACATACAAACAAGAGCAATTTATAGTGGTTCGGTGTACTTCCAGTACTTACATCCACTTTTCAAGCTCCACTTAGAAATTTTTCACTATATTCATCAAAAATAAAATCGAATTAATTTCCGAGCTCATAATTCAAAACCCAATTAGTTTTGTCAGGATAGCCAATCAAAACTTTACAACCTTTTTAAGGTTACACATTTATTTTTCTCGGGCTCGTAAATAATTTAATTAGCTTTACTAGGACAGCCAATCAAAACCTTTACAATAAATCTCTAAATTTCATATTCCTACTAAAACTTGCAACAAAAACAAGAATCAGAAAATGCAACAAACAAAACTCCTTAAGAGTTGGATTGGTTGCCATTGGAGCTTCACTAAAGATCACTTGAATGTGACAGTAAATGTGCTTGATCACTTTTTTGATTACTCACTAAATATTTCAAGAGTAGTTTGACTCTCTTGAGTATCAATGAATGCTTGTAAATATCTCACCTTTTTTCTAAAAGATTTTCAATGATTCTTTTTAATCCAAACTTAGTCCTCTATTTTATAGTGATTTGTATGTGTTTTTGCTAGTTTGGAAGTCCATTCGACCGTATATAGCTATTGAAAATCAAAAAAGTTATTGGAAAAAAAAATTCTAGATGAACTAGAAAGTCAGCACAACTAGTCATTATAGCCTGTTAGAAGCCCATGAATTAATTCATCTAAGTCAAGAGTTGATTCATCTACATGCCCTGAAAAAATTATCTTCTATTTTCTTTGAGAGAACTGACTCGTCTGTTATAAGAGTCAACTCGTCTGCATGTTCTGAAATTTCAACCTTCTTTTTTTTTTGCAAGAACCGACCTTCTACATGTTCTAAAAATTCAGCCTTCTATTTTTTCTGTAAGAGTCGACTTATCTATTCTAATAGTCAACTCTTTTGCTATAGAGGCTTCCAAAATACTTAAAAAATTTCTCCAAACATTTCAAATACTTCTTTAACTTTTTCAAATATTTCAAATATTTATCTAGCATTAAAATTTATTCTTCCAATACTTCTTCTTTAAGCCCAAACTTGAATAATTTTATTTGAAAGTTTTTTAACTTAGCTTCATCAAGATAATTCCTATCTTAATTTAATGTATCTTTATAAGCACCTGAGAGATCCTACGTTCATCTTGAAACAGTTCATCTTGAAACATACCATCTGTAGCTAAAATTTTGTTATCATCCAAATCAATCATTGGATCAATAATGTGGACATGTACTTCATTTCCCATTAATTAGCCTTTCAGCTAAGGAAACGGAATAACATTTCCTAACTAGATTTTTATATAAGATCTTGAGTTGTTACTGTTATTACTTAGTAAATCCTTCATTTTTTTATTTTTTTTTGGAAATGGGTACAAACGGAAACTCCTTCTAGCGCTTGGAGAGGGCGTTAATAGCTAAACTAAGAGCATTTAAAATTTCCATACTCAAAAAATATGAGCTTTTAAACATTGTTTTCTGACGTAAAAGAGACAAACTGGATTCCTTAACAATCCATAGCACAGTGTATCACATAATGACTGATGCAGAGACTTGGATCTATTGCTGTAACAAGCGAGCAATCTGCAAGCAGCTTATATTTGGCTCAAAATTTGGCTAGAATTCACTCATAGCTGTAAATGGACCAAACCAGAACTACATATGGTTTACTAGAGCTAAACTCCATTAAACTTGTAATCTGAATAAACAAATAAATAGCATATGTTATATATTATATTAATTATTATTTAAATAAAAAGCTATTGATTTATTCAATACCGTCCGCCAGCAGAATCTCTTTTGGTGTGAGGCCAAACCTGCAAAACCAATGCGATGTTCCTTTTGCTGCCAATACCTGCAGCATAGCTTCCTGAAAATGAGAATCAACACTACTACGTGCAGTAGACCATAAATCGCTCAAGTTGAGACGTGGTGGCGGCCAGATACGATGGCTTTATTTGAAATTTCCACGGCGATGGTCACTTCAGGCTCCTTCCAGACCAGACATGCAACAATCACTCTAGTATGATCGAAATTAAGAAAAGCAGAAAAATTAATGCAGTAATAGCCATACTTATCTGATGCAGACATAAATACTAACTTGGTAAAACCTAGAAGATAATCTTAAACGATACCGAGTTTCTATACTCAGAGATGTCAGAGTTCCATTCATCCATGCATGCCGACGAAAATCTGGGCACCGGTCCAGAAATGAAAAGGCACAGATTGTACAGCAACATAATATCTCACAAATAGAAACATTACGAACACAATGATAAGGTAAGTTGTAGGCCCGTAAATCACAAGCAACACATTAGACATACAGTACCACAGAGAGAAACCAGTGTTCTCATATCACAACATAGCAAATCCTTTCCACGCAACCTGAGCTGAAAAAAAAATAATCAGAAACATGGGATATAAAACTCAGGCAATCTCTTCCTCTTCCTCCTCCTCATACTCTTCATCAGCCGTTGCATCCTGGTACTGCTGGTACTCCGCTACCAAATCATTCATATTGCTCTCAGCCTCCGTGAACTCCATCTCATCCATTCCCTCACCAGTGTACCAGTGCAAGAAAGCTTTCCTCCTGAACATAGCTGTGAACTGCTCGCTTACCCTGTGGAACATCTCCTGAATGGATGTCGAGTTCCCAATGAATGTTGATGCCATCTTCAGCCCCTTTGGTGGGATGTCACAAACACTGGATTTGACATTGTTTGGAATCCACTCAACAAAGTAAGACGAATTCTTGTTCTGGACATTGATCATTTGTTCATCCACTTCTTTTGTGCTCATCTTCCCACGGAACATGGCAGAAGCTGTGAGATAGCGGCCATGTCGGGGGTCAGCAGCGCACATCATGTTCTTAGAGTCCCACATTTGCTGAGTCAGCTCAGGAACAGTGAGGGCCCGGTACTGTTGGGAACCTCTAGATGTCAAGGGTGCAAATCCCACCATGAAGAAGTGAAGCCGGGGGAAAGGGATCAAGTTAACAGCAAGTTTTCGGAGGTCAGAGTTGAGCTGACCTGGGAACCTTAGGCAACAGGTGACACCACTCATGGTAGCAGAGATGAGATGATTAAGATCACCAACTGAGACAAAGAGGAAAAAAAAGAATTTAAGGCATAAAGACCATCAAAGGACATAAAGCAACTAGAACAGATTGTATATTGTAAACGGTATGCTCCATCCAACTAATGCAAAGTGATAATTTCTGCTGGTGTAGGAAATCTGGGGCAATCCAGAACAACATAGAATAAATAAATCATAACCCTAATTCAGCAATCTTTACTCCAGTTCTAATTAACAACCTGAATTCTCAAACAATATGAACAAGGTTACACTAGTGCACTCATTAAAAAGAGAAACAAGAAGAAAAAGAAGTGACTTGACTTACAGGTAGGAGTGGCAAGCTTGAGAGTGCGGAAACAGATATCATAGAGAGCTTCATTGTCAAGGACCATACATTCATCAGCATTCTCAACAAGCTGATGAACAGAAAGAGTAGCATTGTATGGCTCCACGACTGTGTCAGAGACCTTGGGTGATGGGAAAACAGAGAACGTCAACATCATGCGATCTGGGTACTCCTCTCTGATTTTAGAGATAAGAAGGGTGCCCATGCCAGATCCAGTGCCTCCTCCCAAGGAATGGCATACTTGGAATCCTGTAAAGGCAATTAAACAGATAAACAACAACACCATCTAAAATACCAACCTTCTAAATTTTAAAACAATCAGACCTTTGCACTATCATATACTACCAAAATTTGAAGTAATAAAAGAAGAGAATTGGTGCAAAACAATCCTTATCCATGAGAGCCAAAAGCCTTGCTTGCTTTTCCAGAAACAAAGAAGAATAATACATGTGTTGAAATGCGTGCAACACTTCCACAATAACCTAATCAACTTAAAATTTAATTTGATCATCTGGAAGCAGGAATATTTGAAAAGAGGGAAAACGGGAATATGTCATCATTTCATAAGGTTTTATGCATATCCAATAAACATAATCTAATCATGGCTTACGAGGTTTTCTCTGATTATCCATTACCATGCTGATATGAGCTTAAATTCATTAAAAATAGTCCAGAAGGTCTTTCCATCTAAACCCATCTTAACTTTGCAATGCTCATTTCTTACCACCAATTCTTAATTTCTGACAACGATATACCAAACTTTCTGACAATGTGCAAGACGAACATAAAACATAGGTTAAAAGTTTGATAAAAGCCTTCCACCTAACTGAACATTAGCATTCATCACAATTTCAAGATATAGCCATTATACTCTTTTCAAGGATCTCAAACAAAAGTTGAAGTGGAACAGCAAAGAAGTGCCAGACTAGCTGTGGTAGCATGGGATTTCCCTTGAAACTTGGAGGGATTTCCCTTGAAACTTGGAGGTTTGTATACTCCCAGGACAATCAGATGACAGAACATGTACAGCTACTATGGGAAGGCCATATTAAACCAACAAAAGAACATGTACAGCAACTATGGAAAGGCCATACCAAACCAGTAAGCACAGATGGGTCCATAAGATGCTCTAGTACATGCCATCTTGTTTTGAAGAACAGACAGAAGCAAGGGTTTTGAATACTTGATCATAAATACAAAGTATTATTTTGCAACACTCATACTTTTAAAATCTAAAGACACTGACATGTCCAGATATTACAATCACTGATCAAAGAGCAAGGAAATAAACACCACAAGGTCACATATTTTCGGTACTTGCAAATGTATTCATCCATAGAGATCATGCTACCTTATAAGAATCCAATACCACATTCATCCAATCAAGTACCAATATCTACCCCAATACTTGCAACTAAAAGATATCACCAGTGGATCATAAAGGACAACACAAGTACAAGAAGACTAATATATTTTACCCCTCAAGTTCTACAAAAAATAATCACAATAGAAAATCTGAGAACAGACAAACATCTGGATGATAAAGTCTTGCAAAACACCATATGCATAAGATTATGCATACCTACATACTCATCGATTAAACATGCCAACCTAAATGCCAAAACATTGCAAAACCAACATATCACACGTCAAGTAAAAATCTGGAGGATATCAATCTCAACCAAGAATCTCATTCTATCTAACCAATGAACAGAAAACCACAATTTACATGTACAATGTAGTTCCCATCTCCATTATACCCACTTTGTGAGTTTCCATTTCCATAAAGCATGCACAAATTATAAGTTTCACTCAGTTGTAGACCAGACAACAGAGCCAAAAAGATCTTCCCCGATGTCAGCTAAGGAATAATATTGTGTTTCTTTAAAAAACATCAAACAGCAGTATATTAAACATAATTTATATACCCAATCGAATACACCAACTAAGCATTCGGGCATAAAGGGGGAAAAGTAAAACGTAACACAGTAAATGCAAGTCGGCGCAGAGATAAATCCACGTTGTCGCTTTAACATTCAAGATAAGTTGTTTTCAAATATAAGGTTCAACAACGAATAGAAAAAAATATATAATAAAAGAAAAGAAACCAATAATTCAATTAGACAGAAATAAAAGCTAGTTATCACAAAATCGTGAGGCAAAACTTCTACCATCACACACTTAAGTAGCAATAGCAAATAAAATAGCAAAAATGAGGAGAGGATAAAAGATTAGAAGGAACATAAAAATCACAACGTGGACATATATGCCTTGCCTAACTTGCAAATCGTGATACTCCAAATATATATATATATATATATATATAAGGAAACCCTGATTTGAAAAACCAGTATGCTAAGACCATAACATCATCAAGATTTTTTTTTCAAAAAAAAAAAAGACAATTTAAGATTCCAGATATCACATGAAAACAAAATCTGAGATCTAAAACAGGAAAAGTAAGTATACATAACACAAAATCCAATGTCTCATCCTCACCAAATAGGTCTAAAGCATGAAAATTACATCGTAAAACCAAATTAACCACAGATCAGACATAATGCGAGCAAAAAAAAAACAAAAAGAAAAATAAAACCGCATGAAGGTCTAACATGATGCAAGCACTCTCTATTTTAAGCCAGAAACCTTGTAAGCAGTCGCAGTTCTCGGCCTCCTTCCGAACGACATCAAGAACGGCGTCGATGAGCTCGGCGCCCTCGGTGTAGTGCCCCTTGGCCCAGTTGTTCCCGGCCCCGGACTGCCCGAAGACAAAGTTGTCCGGGCGGAAGATCTGGCCAAAGGGCCCGGATCTCAACGAATCCATGGTCCCGGGCTCCAGATCCATGAGCACCGCCCTCGGGACGTACCGTCCCCCGCTCGCCTCATTGTAGTAGACGTTGATCCGTTCGAGCTGGAGGTCGGAGTCGCCGGAGTACTTGCCGGTGTGGTCGATCCCGTGCTCGTCGCAGATCACCTCCCAGAACTTGGCCCCGATCTGGTTCCCGCATTGCCCACCCTGGATGTGGAGGATTTCCCTCATATTCGCCGCCCTCGTCCGGTGGATCTCCGGCTGCCGAGCTTCGGTTCAGGCGAGGACGCGGCGGCGGCAGAGGATAGGTACGGATGGATGGGAGCAGAGAGCGGAGGCGAGGTAGAGATTGCAAAGGGATTTTATTTACGGGCTGGGGGTGGTCACCGCGCATTAGTTCACCCGTTTATGTAGCAGCAGATCGACCGGGCCCCTCGCCTCGGGCGTCTGATACGGTTACAAGGGTGTTGATTGGTGTTACGGTGATCCACCTCCGGTGTCCAGATGTGCGGAGTGCTTCGCTGGAGCGGACGGTAGGGAGGAAAACCGTTACCGTGTCGTTTTCAGGGAATGGTGTGAGTCGGTTGTATCGGGGAATGGTGTGAGTCGGTTGTATCAGGGAAGATGGTGTGGAGCCTCCAAGCTGGCCCACCGGTGAACCTATCCAAACTTTTTTTAGTACGCTATGGTGTGCTCGTTCTTGTATTTTTAGACTCAACAAACGGGTCGTTAGGTAATTGTGCCGTTAGCGAAAACTTGTACGCGAAGCGTTCTTTGATATTTGTGGTAAATAAGGCTTTGGCATTACATACATGTTTGTTATTACTGATTGGTCGGCAAGTCACCATACTTTTTTTTTTTTTTTTGATAAGACAAGTCACCATACAACTCAAGGACAGCTTAAATTATAGAGATTTAATAGACTTAACCGGAATTTTGAAGCTAGAAGCTTAGAACCTCATTAATTTCATCTTTCAGGAATTCTAGTGATGCTACTCTTAAAAATTGCAGATCTTCTCTGGAGGATATTGTTTAGTTACATGGATTTGTTTATGAAGTAAAAGAAGGAATTCCTTCTCCTCTTTTCACTTGTCATGCAAGCCCAGTATGTTTATTGGAGAGAGAAGACATTACATGTCCAACGTGAAAGTTGTTATAATGGCTGCGTATCATCCCCTTCCTACCTTTTGGGTGGTTCAGAGGTGGATATCATGCTTGGTTTCTACTCTTAAGCTAATACTCAATGGTCTTTCTTAATTCTCTACCATCTTCATTCATCATATGCTGTTGGACCTTATTATGTTACTTGTGTAAACGAAAACATTGTCTTTTTCCCTTGAGATTGCCAAAACCTTGCTTGTATCTGAAGAGGAAGTGGACTGAGCACCTACCTCACATCAGAATATTATGAAGTCATAATAGGTCATAATAAGATCTTCCATCAAAATTATATTTGAAGGGAACGTTGCAGCTACTAAGGTCATAAAGGAGGAAGGGGAGGCAGTTTCAGTATCATCGATACTGCTTTCACATTCATGGCACATGCTAAATGAACTTGGACAGGTTACGTGAAGTTGCATCCAATAGAATGTGATATGGATGGGATTTCACTCGGACTGTCTAATAACCGCCGACTCTCATCGATGTCAAGAGATGGCTAAGGATAAGGATATCGAACCTAACTTCAAACATGTACCCCTTTTTCTCTTGGGCCATTCAATAGAGGTTAACTTTCATCCCTCTGTTCCTTAGATTGCCTGATGAAATTCGACCCTCATCCTAATTAAAGAAGGGCCAAGTCTAAGATTGAAATTAAGGCAACATTGACCTTCAGATCCACATGCTCATAAAGATCATGTAATTCACGAGAATATTTGGTTTCACTATAGATAAGCCAAGAATATGATCACTGAAACTTATCGGAATAGGTAAATTATAGTAGAAAAATCATACCCTATAAGGTCTCAATAATGACCTGATTCTCTACCCATCATATGACTCTTCAGCCAGCTCCTATAAATAGAGGTCCAAGAGGATCCCAGGTATGGCACTTTTCTCCATTATGCTCTACTCTTTCTTTTCTATTCTATATTACTAATTTAAACATCATGCTATAGGACCACCATGCACTTGTGTAGACCTGAGGAGACCGGTGGAGCCCTTTGCAAGAGTCCATTGCGATTCGGATTCTTTAGGGATAGCAACCATCAAGCCCCAGGTCACTATGCACCAAAAACGTTATGCAACAACCTAGCTCGCATCCCCTCATCCATGGACCTCAGATGCAACTCTAGATTTAAAATCTTACACCCAACACCCTAGGAACTTGAGCTATGGGTGTGGTACCTTGGGGCTATTAGATCTGGATTTAAAACTAGGGATGAAAGAGAGTTTCTAGACCTAAAACTGGGGATGAGGGAGAGTTTTATGCAACAGAAACTCCTTGGCACAGCAATCTTTCTCATGCACACTTTGTTCCACGTGCTTCATTTGATTCTTTCCATGAGAAAACACCTTCTATCATCTTCTCTAAAACCTAGAGATTAGGGCCAGCCAAGATTTGTGGCATGGACAACCTTGGGCATGAGGAGAGAGAGTCCCAAGACTTTCTAGCTATGTACTTTTGACCACGTGAATACCTAGTGCACAACACCTTTGTGCGCTCCACCTCTCCAACTTTCTAGGAGATCAGCATGCTCCCTCCTTCTAGATATCTTGAGACTTGCATGAGGCTAGGAAGCATGAGAAAATCGGGTGGAGAGAGAGTCTTAGTGCCCTTGAAACTCCTTGCATGTTGAGGATTATTTCTTCAGATATCGCGTGCCCCCTTTTGGGAAAGAGGGGCACGCATGATGCCTCCTTCTTGCTACCTTAGGTGGCATGCAAACCAGAGAGAGATTTGGGAGAAGGTGGCCACTTCAATTCTTATCAATTAGGATTACAATCTATATATATACCTATATACATGGACCAAAATATCCTAGTCCAAAACTCTCTAGGCTAATCCATACATGAAAGCACTCACTTAAGTCCAAGTCTTGTATGCTCTCATCCCCATGGACTCAAACATGGTCCAAACCTAGGTTAGCCCTCTCTCAAGACCTAATTTTCATATACCTTAAGCCATCAAGGTCCCAAAATCTAGGTTTCAAGACCGTGGAGGGCTGAACCTCCACCATAAGACGAAACTAGTCCTAGCCCTAAGATCCAAACCAATTTTAAAATCCTAGAGTCATCACCATGACTTTTCTCCTAGCCTTCCAAGGCCTGGGAGCACCACATTTGCACCAACAATTTCTACTTTGGTGCCCACAAGTTTTAGCACACTCTGCGCGATCCATCTGCACTAACCTACTGCCATCACACTGTCATTGTGCACCTTGATAGTTTTCTATGCAAACTTTAATGCCAATGCCAATTTCTTCAATCCTGGAGGCCTCTAAATGACTATCTCCACCTAGACTGAAGATCCTTACTTGTATCTGGGTACCCTCTTGTATCCTGTTGGCATTTTCCTCCTCTGTACCTGCACCAACCATTGCTTTTGACTTCTTTTGGAGGGACTACAACTCACCTATCCAAGATAGAACCCATCTATCTCTTTCGGGACTCGCCTTAGCCTCCTCATAGGTATCTAGGTCCTCTCTCATTATAAACAAACCATTTGACATGGTCTTCCCAGAGCCATGCATCTCCGATGCCTACACATCTTGCATAGACCCATGCAATGCATCACCAGTGCTAGTGCTGGAATCTGGTATCTTGTCCTGCACCTCTTGACTCTAAATATGTGCCAAACCATCCTTCACCTATGGAGGCACCTCTGACCAATGCTTTACCTGATACTCAACTCCTCCTGGTGCTCTTGTAGAAGATAAAGTCAAATTTGAGATCAACTACCCAATACTATCCTACGGGGCCTCCAGCTGCACCTCCACTATCACTGCTATCCTTTTAGACCCTCAACACTCCACAGACTCCTCCAAAATAACTAAGAGAACCTCCTCCTCCTCCTTTGAACCAGCAGCAACAATCTAGGAATCAGCCAATTCTACCACTCTAAGGCTCCGCAAATCTATGCTTTGATTGAATTACTGAATGTACCATAACTACTTCCTAGCTTTCTAGTATCTAAAGGCTATATAGTTACTTTTTCAGCTCCACCTCGACCATGATCCCTTGGATGAATTCTCTTCCAGTATGACAAATATGCCAAACACTCCTCATCTATCAAACAAAGCCCTGCTACTTATCTTTTCCAAAGAACTCTATCACCTAACTATCACACCCTCTAACCTTTCTTTCTCCAAGATAGGATCCAACCGAAGTTGGACCAGAAAGTCTACCACTCAAACCTTCCATCCTTAGAAGCTTCCCTTCCCATCAATCCTCTCAACCTCCACCTTCAGCCTGCTACTCCTAGTTAGCCAAACCATAATAAAAATGAAGGTAGATTCGAGATATACCATGGAATAGGTGTGCAGATTTTTTATTTCATCATGTATAAATTCTCCCCCTCCTTTTTAGATGCTTCTCCCTGCTTCCTCCCCTCAAAACCTGACCTCCAAGAGCTCCTCTCCTTTCCTCCTACCTTGTGTAGGAGTCTAACTAGCTTTTAGAAACCTGGGACCAGCAAAGAGAGCAAAGATTAGCCCGTAGTCAGGTTCTGTTTTGAATAAAATTCTATAGCACCCCTTCTTATTGGATGGACACCTTTTTCCTTCCCCTCCATATAACCTATTATGTAGAGAGTCCTTTTCTTGCCTTCCACCACTTGTGGACATCCTTACCAAGCTCTAAAAATGTGGAAACATCAAGGGAATTGAAAGGAAAAAAATTTGAAACAAAACATGTTCTGTTCATGAATAGAATTTCTAGAGCAGCTTTTCCTCTTGGATGGTTGCCTTCTTCTTTCCCCTCCATGCAACCTGACATGTAGAGACTTTGCTTTTTGCTTTCTATGACTTGTGTACATCCTTACCAAGCTCTAAAAACATAGAAACAATAAGGAAATTGAAAGAAAAAAATCTAAAACAAAACCTGTTCTATTCTTGAACAAAATTTCTGCAACCTTCCCATAACCTTGCTCTTGGAGATTTCCTCCCTTCCATGCTGACCTTAGGTTTTGATACCATGTTGTAGGATCACCATGCATTGTGTGGACCTAAGGAGACCAACGATTGAGCCATCTACAAGAGTCCATGGCAATCTGGACTGTTTAGGGGTAGCAACTATCAAGTCCTAGGTCGATGTACACCAAAAACCTGATGCAGCAACCTAGCTCGTGTGCCCCTCTTCCATGGACTTGAGATACAACTCCATATCTAAAATCCCACACCAGCATCCTAGGAACTGGGCTAGGGATGTGGTACCTTGGGGCTATCATATCTAGACCTAGAACTAGGGATGAGGGAGTGTTTCTATGCAACAGAAACTCCTTGGTGCAGCAACCCTTCTCACGTTAACATTGTTCCATGTGCTCCATCTTATTCTTTCCATGACAAAACACCTTCCATCCTCTTCCCTATAACCTAGGGATTAGAGCAAGCCAAGATCTAGGGCATGAACTTTCTTGGACATGAGGAGAGAGAGTTCTAGAGGCTTGGGACTCTCTAGCACTACACTTTTGATTGCATGAATACCTAGTGCACAACTCTTTTATGCGCTCCACCTCTCCAACTTTCTAGGAGATTAGCATGCCCCCTCTTTCCAGATCTCTTGGAACTTGCATAAGGCTAGGGAGACATGAGAAAACTAGGTGGAGAGAGTCTTAGCACCCTTGAAACTCCTTGCATGTGAGGGGTTATTTCTTTATATACTGCATGCCCCCTTCTAGGGAAGGGAGTGTGCATGATGCCTCCTTCTTCTCACTACCTTGGGTGGCATGCAAACCATGGAGAAGGAGAGATATTAGGAAGAAGGTGGCTACTTTGATGATGATCAATTAAGGTTATAATTTACTTATATATACCAATATACATGGACCAAAAAATCCTAGTCCAAAACTTCCTAGGCTAACCCAAACATGAAAGCATTCATCCAAGCCAAGTCTTGCATACTTTTATCCCCATGGATCCAAACATGGTCTAAACCTTAGTTAGCCCTCTCAAGATCTAATTTCTTTGGGCCTTAAGCCCTTAAGGCCTCAAAACCTGGACCTCAAGACCATGGAGGGCTGAACCTCCAACTTAGGAGCAAATCAATCCTAGCTTAAGATACAAACCGATCCTAGAATCTTAGAGTCATCGCCATGACTCCTCTCCTGGCCTTTTAAGGCTTAGGAGCACTATATTTGTGCCAACACATTAGAGGATCCTTATCGGAGCCAACTCTAGCTAGGAATTTTGATTGTAGGTATCTTCGCCATCTGGGAACTATGGTCTACTCTATCACCTTCAACCTCAACTAGGAATCTATAACAAGAGATTGGTGCTAGAGGAAGGGCCCCTACCTATATTCAGGAAGGAGCACTAAGAAACCTAAACATAGAACAAGGAAGGGAGTGTCTTCCTAATGTTCTAATGCTACATCCCATGCATCTTTTTGGACTGGACCCTCGTTCAAAGCCTAGGTGTCAGCTCCACAACCAAACGGTCCAGCACCTGCTCCACTCACCATGAAAGTGGGACCAGACCGGATTGACCTCATGTTTTAACAAATACAAGTACTAACTATAGCAATCCAGACCTTACAGTAGCCTAATCTGGCTCTAGTTGAAGTCATGTGGCTGGAGCCTTAATAGCCTCTACGTAGTCCAAAATGAGAGAGTTAGATATAGTAGAGTTGACCAAGGAGCCTAAAGCTTGGTAGAAGGCTCTCTCTCACCCCTTAATATAGGCAAGGCTCTAATTTGGTCACTATCATAGGTGGTCAAAAATAAAATCTATTCACTACTATAGCTAGCAGTGAGTTAAGATCGTATCCTTGGGGATCAAGGGCAATTATTTCATGAAAACAGTAAGAAGAAAGTTGTTTGAAGGGACTTAGATTAAAAATAGTAGAAAATATAGAAACTAATTAATTAATTGAATCGAGATAGCAGGAGAAATGATCCAAAAATTCGAATCCACCATGTACACAGGTTCACCTTCTTTTCTTTTTGTTGTAATAGCAATAATTATTACACATTCAAGGTTAGAATAGTTTATCTCTTGCTAGGCACGGGTCGTATCCGAAGATCACGACATGTCCTCTTAGAGTATAAACTATCTAATTGTTATGCAAGTTTAGGGATCTAATCTATCATCCTACGATCTACCTCACTTAGGCACATATCGTATCCTGAGATCATGGCATGTCGATAGAGAGTATAGGTCGTGTATGCTAAATTAATACCTCAATCAAAAACATTGATCAATAGATGTATATAAGAAACACATAATATTTATTACTTAAGCATTAAGTACAAAAAGAAAAGGAGAACCTGGTTACATGCTTCATCTTCATCCCAAGTTAAAGGAATCTAATCGTGCATCGCTACTGCCACCGTCTCCTCCATGATTTATCTCTTTCCAAGCCTAATACAATAATCTAAAAATAAAGTAAGAAACTAAAGTGAATAGAATTTGCTGAAGAACTTGGTCCCTAGACTACTAGTTGGGGTCCTCCTTTTATAGAGCTCGTCTAGGACTTCCTCCTGCTCAGATTTGGGATCAATCGGACTCAAGATTGACCAGATATAGCAAAAAAATATCTCAGCCATCCATTCTATATCACAGACCTTGGATCGCACAAAGATTCATGTGAAATCATCGCTCCTTCCTTCTTAGGCCAGCGGAATCCAAACATGGTACGGATACCAGGGCCAGAAGAAAACGACAGGTTGAATCCACATCTCTGTGGATCACCTATGAATGAAGCCCTAAGCCCAAACCTCACTTATAAATTGTTATCTTGAGTTTTTGTAATTTTAGCTTAGTTGGGTTTATCCCTAAATCTCAAAATTGAGTCCCTGTAAAAATCCCTAGACCCAAAATTGAGTCTATAAAAAACCTTAATTTTAATTGGATCATAAATGGTCCAGTGTTAGTTAGCCCTTTTTACCAATTAGGGTTTGTATATAAACCCTATTTATCAAGTTGTGTCAAAACCTATTTTGGGCCAAACCCTATTTACCAAGTTTATTTAGTTGGTTATGCCTTTTGATCAATTTGATCAAGTTGGACTTTAATTAATTAGTTGGTTGAGTCTTGTAATTATTAGTTGAGTCATGTAATACAAGAGGGGACCCAAGTCACAACCCATGTGACTCCATGTGCTAGCTCAAGTCAAGCCATGTGACTCCATGTGCTAGCCCAAGTCACTTGCCACATGACAACCACTTCTTGGCGCCACCTTTTCAAGATTTTGGATAACATCACATGACATGTTTGGATATCACTTGCCACCACATCGGGACAACACCACTTGCCACCTCACCTACCTTGGTCAGCCACATGGAGAGGGAGTTGACGCCACTTTAAGATGAGTAAATGAGAAGGATTCCAAGCCATATTAGCACCCCTTCCCCTCCTCATTTTGTCGCCAAATCCTAAGAGAAGTCGGCAAAGAGTCCATCTCAAAGGGAGACGCCACCTAGCTTCTCATCACCCATATCAATATAATTCTGTCTCAAGGAGACACCAATCAAGGAGAGGACCAAGAAAACTTCTTACTTCAGAGTTCAAGCTACTCAAGTTCCAAACTCAAAAATCCAGCAAAAACTCTTGAGTTTTTTTCTATCCAAATTGGAGAGTCCACTTTACTTAGGAAGCCGACATCATCCAAACTCCAGAGACGACCAATCATTGAACCAATCTTGGCCACTCATCATCACACATCATCTATCATCATCATGACGCTCAAATGGGATGAGGATCTCTTGTTGTCACCCACTTTGAAGGAAGCTCCATATCAGCCCAAAAACAGGAGTCCAAGATGCCCAAGAAGGGATTCCTAGGAGTTGATGCCTAAGGGAAACTAATGTTAGTCTTTGTAACCCTTACACCTCTGGTTGATAATCTATAAATACCCCATCAACCTCCCTTGTATTATTCATTCCACATATATGAAATAAAGTTGACATTGTATCAAAATTTCCTTTGATGTGTGCATCATGGGGTGTGAGGCCCTTCCTTTGTTCTTCAGAGCATCGCGGGGTGTGAGGTCCTACATATCCGATAATCAAAAAACCCTAGCCACTATTCCAGCTTCTTCTTCCCTTTTCCTCTTCCTTTGAATTTTTCCTTTTCCACACCTTCTTATTGTGTGATTAATTGATTGCAGGTGATCGAGGTCAGACATGATGATATTTCTTGCCTTGGAACCAGTTGGATTGAAGATCAAAGCCCGATGATCGAGATCTTGAAGCCTTGCCACAAGATTCTCGAGAGTCCAATCAGATCTACAATCAAAGAATTATATTCACAATTGATAAAATCAAACCTCTTCCTCTACTCTTAATTTCTAATCCATTGAAGGTTTAACCCTAGTTTAAGATGATTTCTTAATCACCAAGTTCTGTTCCTAATTAGTTTGCTTGATTTACTTTGCGGGCTTGAGAACCAGTTAACTAGTTTGCTTTAATTGTTTACTTTAAGTCTTTAAAATTGAAAATCCAGAAAATCTAATTGCTATTAATATCAGATAATTAGCTTAATAATTAGTAGATTAATTTTTGCATATTGTCCCGCATCATCTTTGGTATCAGAGCAGGTTAAACTAGGATTTAATCGCTCTTATGCTGAAATTTCTGCATACCTAAAACTAGGCTGAAATTAAATTACATAAAACCACCATTAAAAAAATAAAAATAAATTAGTAATGATTTTTTTGTTAATCCTCTACTAATCTTAGAAAAAAAGATTTATTTGCTATTTTCTTATGGTGGAAGGAAATCACGCCTCCTAAGCGGGTATACGCGAGTATACTGTCACGACCTATGAGAGTAATGAGCTACGACCGGACGTGATATCCCAAAATCAAAAATATAAAAATTGATTAGATCTAAAATTTAATAATTAAAATTTAATGTTATTTCATTTTTAATTATTTTAGTTTCATTGCATATTAGGGTTTCATATTGTGTAGTTGCATCATCCATTAACCTAATCTTAAGGGTATTTGATCATCTCAGATCAGGGCAGGATCTCATCACCTATCCTGGGCCCACAACCATCACCTTTGCATTGAACCTAACCCTAATTAAAATTAATTAGAAATCTAAAGCAATTTATGGACACCAACAGGTCGGGTTCCAAGTATTGTGTGGAAGCTAGTGCACCCAATCCTTTGATTATCACTTGAATCTGGTATCTAAGGCTAGAGGTCCAGAGGCAAATGCCCTAAGTGGTTTCATGGTTTTTAATTAGGACCCTACGAGAGCAGGGAGAGCCTCCCACGATCCCACCTCTTACCTGGCCAGTGGACAGGATAATTACTGAATTGATTATAATTTGAGCTGACCCATTCTACTTGAGCTCTAGGTCTAGGAAACCCCTAGCTCGAGTTCTGTGTGATTGCATTGTATGGCAACTAGGTCAAGCACACCCTATCAGCCTACCCAAACCTAACCTAATCCATCCATGGATCCTAATATGAAGAATTTTATAAGAATTATAATTGAGCAATTTAGACAGCTTACTACAAGGTTTGACCAAATGAAAGAAAGACTAGGTAACCTTGAGGAATCCCATGCGACTCATTCAGACCCTGAAACACCTAGACCCATACCCCTAGGGCAAAGCTCTGAGACACCTAGACCCATTCCCCTAATTCCAAGAGCCCAACTCACTCCCCCATATCCAAGAGGTCAATATAGAAAACCTACTTCCCCAGATCCAAGAGCCCAACATAGGAAATTACTCCTGACCCAAGTCCTAGGCGGCACACCCCTGATGTGAATGACCAGGAAGAAAGGATCCTCAGGAGTATTCATCTAGATGCACCCACATTTGAGGGAAGTTTAGATCCTAAGGTTTATACAGATTGGGAGAGTGATATGGACTAGTACTTTGAATGGTACAAAATGTATGAGGAAAGAAAATTTAAATTTGCTAAGCTTAGGCTAGTCTGACAAGCTAGACTATACTGGAGAAATGTGGAGTGACTGAACCAACAAAGAGGTGTTTTCCTAAGACACATGGCGAGCAATGAAGGTAAAGCTTAGGAAAAAATATCTACCATTCTCATATGAGCAAAAATTGTTAGATCAATGGCAAAAGTTGACTCAAGGTAATAAATCTATGGCTGACTACATAGCCAAATTTGACAAGTTTGTAATGAGGTATAGTGTAGTCGAATCAGAAGCTGATACCTTATCGAGGTTTAGAGATGGCTTAAATGAGGATATCCAGAGGGAATTATTTTTAAGGGAAGTTAATGACTTAGACCAAACCTACCAGATTGCTAGGGATTGTGAATAATTTCAAAGAAAACCTATTATCCACCAATCTGAGCCTAGTAAGTTTAATGCCCCTGAAAATAGGCCTAGCATGAATCGATTCCCAAATAGCCGACCTAATCCTACCTTCCAACCAGTTCGTAGGGAAGACAAAGGAAAGGCACCCATAGTTCAAAGAGATAGGAACCCAAATACACTATGTTTTAGGTATAAAAATACTATTCATTTTGCTGTTGAGTGCCCAGAACGAGCTTTACATATAAGAGAGTGTGAAGAAGAGAATTTAGAAAATAATGAAGAATTTAAAGAAGAAATCTATGAAGCTGAGGAAGACTTGGTAGAAGAATATGAAGGTGATGAAGAGCCTATAGAGTCATCTGATCTACTAGGTGTAGTTAGGTGTATTCTAGCTCAGACCAAGAAGAATGAGGACAGACACATAACGAATATTCTACAGACCTTTATTAAGCTAGGAGACAAAGTGTGCAAGATGATTATAGATAGTGGAAGTTGTGTGAATGCCATATCTACCAATGCTTTTAAAAGTTTAGGCTTCCCACAGTACCACATCCTAGCCCATATAAGGTATCCTGGATTGATGCGACATCTATTCCTATTAGATTACAATGCCAGGTCCCAGTCCAAATACAATCCTACCAAGAGAATGTATGGTGTGATGTGATTCCAATGGGGGTTAGTAGCATTATATTAGGCAGACCATGGTTATATGATCATGATGCTACCCTCTTTGGCCGATCTAACTCATGTTCTTTTAAACACCATGAAAAGAGAATTGTGATCAACTCGACCTCATCCAAAGACAATACCAATAGAGGTTCAAAGTCATTTGAGAGAGAAAGAACTAGGATTGAACCTAATTACTACTAAGGAATTAGATCATGAAATTATTGAAGGTTCAACAGTCTGGATGCTAACTGCTAAAGAAGTTCATGATGAACCACCAAAGGAATACCTTAAGGACATCTTAGAGTTTCTTAAGGAATTTAAGGATGTGTTCCCAAAAGACCTCCCTAATTATTTACCTCCATTAAGGGACATACAACACGCCATAGACTTAGTCCCACGAGCTACCTTGCCAAATCTACCCCACTATAGGATGAACCCTACTGAACATAAAAAATTATAGAGGCAAGTTGAGGATCTTCTTAGAAAAGGATTTATCAGAGAAAGTTTAAGTCCTTGTGCCATTCCAGCTCTCTTGACTCCCAAGAAGGATGGTACTTGAAGAATGTGTGTCAATAGTAGAGCCATCAATAAGATTACAGTGAAGTATAGATTTCCAATACCCCAACATGATGACATGTTAGACATGATGGTCGGTGCTACCATATTTTCAAAGATAGACCTTAAGAGTGGCTATCATCATGTTAGAATTAGGTCCGGGGATGAATAGAAGACTACATTTAAGACAAAGGATGGCTTATACGAATGGTTGGTGATGCCTTTTAGCTTATTGAATGCACCAAGTACTTTTATGAGGATTATGACTCAGGTCCTGAAAGCATTTATTGGAAAATTTGTAGTGGTATATTTTGATGACATCCTCATATATACTAAAAATAAGAAGGATCACTTAGACCATCTTTAGCAGGTATGTCAAGTTCTTAGAGGACATAATCTTTATGCAAATTTGAAGAAATGTAGTTTTATGACCCTGAGGATTATTTTTCTAGATTTTGTAGTGACTGCTGAAGGAGTATCTGCTGATCCTGGAAGGTCAAATCTATAGTTGAGTGGCCTGTACTTAAAAATGTACATGATGTTCGAAGTTTTCATGGTTTATCTACCTTCTATAGCAGATTTATTCAAGGGTTTAGTACGATTGTTGCACCAATAACTGATTGTATGAGGAAAGGAGCTTTTGAATGATCTAAAGATGCCGATAGGGCCTTTCATGATATTAAGGATAAGACGACCCAAGCCCCAATTCTGAGGTTACCAGATTTTTTGAAAGTTTTTGAGATTGCTTGTGATGCCTCAGGTATAGAAATTTGAGGAGTCTTGAGTCAGGAGAATCACCCAGTTACTTTCTTTAGCAAGAAATTAAATGATGCTAAATTGAAATATCCGACTTATGATAAGGAATTGTATGCGGTGGTTCAAGCACTTAGGTACTGGAGATACTATTTGCTACCGCAAGAGTTTGTATTTTATTCTAATCATGAAGCACTTAGATTCCTTAACTCGCAAAAGAAATTAAATCCTAGGCATGGAAAATGGATTGAATATATACAGGCCTATACTTTTATTTTGAGACACCAATCGAGTACTGATAACAAGGTTGCTGATGTGCTAAGTAGATGATTTATGCTCTTGAATTGTGTTAGTACTAGAGTAGTTGGATTTGAAAAGTTAAAAGATGAATATAAAAATTGCTCGGACTTTGGTGAAATCTATAAGGCGGTTGGACAAGGACCATTTAGTTCATATAGTGAATATATTATTCAAGATGGTTATCTTTTTAGGAAAAGTAAGCTATGTATTCCTAATACTTTACTTAGAGACTTCTTGATTTGGAAAACATATGCAGGAGGTTTAGTTGGATACTTTGATAGAAATAAGACAATTTTAGCACTAGAAGACCAATTTTATTGGCCGAACCTTAAAAGGAATGTTGCTCAAATAGTAGCTAGATGTCGAACTTGTGTTGTTACCAAACAACAAAAGCAGAACACTAGCTTATACACCCCACTTCCTATACCGGATTGTCCATGGCAAGATCTTAGCATGGATTTCGTTCTTGGATTACCTAAAACCATTAGGAGAAATGATTCTATATTTGTAGTAGTTGATAGGTTTTCAAAGATGGCACATTTTCTACCATGTTCCCAAACCTATGATGCTTTTAAGGTAACCAAGTTATTTCTGAATGAAGTGGTTAGACTACATAGTTTACCTAGCACCATAGTATCCGACAGAGACGTACGATTCACCAATTATTTCTAAAAAATACTCTGGCACTTGTTAAGGACAAAACTTAAATTTTCTACCTCTTATCACCCTTAAACTAATGGCTAGACTGAGGTTGTGAATCATAGTCTAGGAAACTTGTTGAGAAGTTTAGTTGGAGAGCATACTGCTAATTGGAATCTATTACTGTCTAGGGCTGAATTTGCATACAATAGCTTAGTTAGTAGGTCTACCGAAAAAGTTCTTTTGAAATTGTTCATGGGTACAAGCCTAAAAAACCTTTAGATCTCATTCCTTTACCCATGCATGAACGCATCTCAAAGTCTGCTAAGTCATATGTTGAGCATGTTAGAAAGTTGCATAGAGAAATAAGTAAAAAGACTAATGAAAACAATGAATCTTATAAATATATGGCTGACACAAGAAAAACACTCAAAGAATTCAATGAAGGAGACTTTGTCATGGTTATACTATGACCTGAACGGTTTCCACCTGGAACCATGAAGAAGTTACACACCCGTAGTAGTGGACTATACAAAGTAATTAAGAAAATTGAACCTAATGCCTACGTGTTTGAGTTACCACCTGAACTAGGCATTAGTTCTACTTTCAATGTTTCAGACCTTATAGAGTATAGGGAGCTAATGTTGATTCCTAGTGAGCCTTTTGGGCCTTATCCAATCCTTGAGAGTGAGCCAACCCATGTGTGTCCACTTGCCATACTACCAGCTCGGAGAGACAGGATTGAGCGGATCTTGGACGACAAGATTATCGCTACCCGGGCAAAGACTATCAGCGATATCTGGTCTGTTGCAAGGATGACCCAAAATTGACGATTCTTGGATCACCAAAGAGGACTTACAAAGAATTGACCCAGACTTACTAGAGTACTATCATAGCAAGGTTGACCCATATTCGACAAGATCAAGTTCCTCACCCGGGGAGAATTGGTAAGGATACCAGGGCCAGAAAAAAATGACAGGTTGAACCCACATCTCTGTGGATCACCTGTGAATGAAGCCCTAAGCCCAAACCTTACTTATAAATAATTATCTTGATTTTTTGTTATTTTAGCTTAGTTGGGTTTAGCCCTAAACCCCAAAATTGAATCCCTGTAAAACCCTTGGATCCAAAATTGAGTCTATTAAAAATCCCAATTTCAGTTGGGTCATAAATGGTCCAGTGTTAGTTAGTCCTTTTTACCAATTAGGGTTTGTATATAAACCCTATTTATCAGGTTGTGTCAAAATCTATTTTGGGCCAAACCCTATTTACCAAGCTTATTTAGTTGGTTATGCCTTTTGATCAATTTGATCAAGTTGGGCTTTAATTAATTAGTTGGTTGAGTCTTGTAATTATTAGTTAAGTCCTGTAATAATATAAGAGGGGACCCAAGTCATAACCCATGTGACTCCATGTGCTAGCTCAAGTCAAGCCATGTGACTCCATGTGCTAGCCCAAGTCACTTGCCACATGACAACCACTTCTTGGTGCCACCTTTTCAAGATTTTGGACAACATCACATGACATGTTTGGACATCATTTGCCACCTCATCGGGACAACACCACTTGACACCTCACCTACCTTGGTCGGCCACATGGAGAGGGAGTTGATGCCACATTAAGATGAGTAAATGAGAAGGACTTCAAGCCATATTAGCACCCCTTCCCCTCCTCATTTTGTCGCCAAATTCCAAGAGAAGTCGGCCAAGAGTCCATCTTAAAGGGAGACGCCACCTAGCTTCGCATCGCCCATCTTAATGTAATTCTGTCTCAAGGGACACCAATCAATGAGAGGACCAAGAAAACTTCTTACTTCAGAGTTCAAGCTACTCAAGTTCCAAACTCAAGAATCTAGCAAAAATCTTAAGTTTTTTTTCTATCCAAATTGGAGAGTTCACTTCACCCAGGAAGCCCGCATCATCCAGACTCTAGAGACCACCAATCATTGAACCAATCTTGGCCACTCATCATCACACATCATCTATCCTCGTCATGGCGCCCAAATGGGATGAGGATATCTTGTTGTCGCCCACTTTGAAGGAAGCTTCAAATCAGTCCAAAACAGGAGTCCAAGATGCCCAAGAAGGGATTCCTAGGAGTTGTTGCCTAAGGAAAACTAATGCTAGTCTTTGTAACCCTTACATCTCTGGTTGATGGTCTATAAACATCCCATCAATCCTCCTTGTATTATTCATTCCACATATATAAAATAAAGCTAACATTCTATCAAAATTTTCTTTGCTGTGTTCATCACGGGGTGTGAGGCCCTTTCTTTGTTCTTCGGAGCATCACGGGGTGTGACACCCTACATATCCGACAATCAAAAAATCCTAGCCATAATTTCAGCTTCTTCTTCCCTTTTCCTCTTCCTTTGAATTTTTCCTTTTCCACGCCTTCTTATTGTGTGATTGACTGATTACGGGTGATCGAGGTCGAACATGACAGTATTTCTTGCCCTAGAACCAGTTGGACTGAAGATCGAAGCTCGAGGATAGAGATCTTGAAACCCTGCCGCAAGATCCTCGAGAGTCCAATCAGATCTACAATAAGAAATTATAATCACCGTTGGTAAAATCAAACCTCTTCCTCTACTCTTAATTTCTGATCGATTGAAGGTTTAACCCTAGTTTAAGGTGATTTCTTAATCACCAAGTCCTGTTCCAATTAGTTTGCTTGATTTACTTTGCAGGCTTGAGAACTAGTTGACTAGTTTACTTTAATTGTTTATTTTGAGTCTTTAAAACTGAAAATCCAGAAAATTTAATTGCTATTAATATCAGATAATTAGCTTAATAATTAGTAGATTAATTTTTGTATATTATCCCACATCAAAATAGGACTCCTCCGAATCCCAGATCCTGCCTCTCCCACTTGGATTCGGACTTTGCCTCTCCCATGTTCGATGCCATGGATGGCCGGCGATGTAAGGCGGTGGATAGTGGTGGTGGGAGGAGGTGCAAATGGATGAATGGAGACATTGGTTGCAGGTGACCGATGGGCTTTTGGGCTAGGGAGAAGGATGGTGGCGGCACTGCCGACGGCAAACAACGGGAAGCTCCGGCCATGGGGAGGTGGTCGGCATTGGGAGGCGGCGGAGAAAACTAAAGGTGAGCGGTGGTCGGCAATGGTGCTAGTGACCGATCAGAGAAGAGAAAGAGGTAGTGGCGGGCTTCAAAAGTGGTCTCTCTATGCTTTTTTCGTTGAGAAACGGCTCCCGGCGACGAGGGAAGGGGCTCTGGTAGCTTCTCCGACGATGACAGAGCTCGAGATGGGTGATGGTCCATAGAGCGGCCCCATGGACCGGTGATCATTGCAGCCGTGGACCACTCATAAGTTAATGAACCAAGCAATCGGTCCATGACCAACTACTTTAATAGTCATGCAATCTCTTAAATAAACTTTTAACTTTGATTTCGGGCTCGTTCGAATTTCGATTTGAGTACCGTTTATGCCGTTGAACTCCAAAAATTGAGCTCTTTAAATCTATGAGCTCCTTTTCTATAAAATCAATAAAAAATATCAATTTTTAATAAATTTAAAATAATTAATATTTATTTTATTTGTTAAATTTGGATAATTAGTAGACTTATCAGCTCTGCTCTGAGCCACTCACCACAAGGCATTCTGAAGCCTATTCAACACACGATGCTGATGTCCATCATCAATTATAAGAGATGAATTGACAAATCTAGGCATTGTAGAACAAAGCCCCTGTTCAAAATAATGGACTTGGTTTCAACTCGGAGCCACCTTTCAATATCGAGATCATGCAAGAGCCCCTCCCCCACAAATTCAAAACATCACAGCTAGAGTTCTACAATGGCACTACTAATCTTGTGGATTGCATTGAAAGCTTTAAAGCTCTAATGCCCTTTCATGGAGTGACTAATGCAATAATGTGCCAAGTTTTTCCTTCTACTTTAAAGAAGGTAGCTCGATACTGGTACTTAGGCTTGAAGCCAAAGTCTATTTACTCATTCGACCAACTTGGTAGATCAATCATCACCCACTTCATCAATAGTAGGAAACAACATCGAGGGTTTGACTTTCTAATTAATGTTAAGCAAAGAGAAGGGGAGTCACTCAGATCCTATGTGAGCCACTTCAATGCAATAATATTAGATGTTCATAACTTGGATCACTCGATTGCCATGATGACCTTAAAAAAGTTGGTTGCAAAAATGTCCATTTCTTTTCTCATTAGAGAAGATGTATCCTCCAGATTTTGTAGAAATATTGGATTGTCCCAAAAAGTATGTTAACATAGAAGAGGCATATGAGTTGCACAGGGCTCCGATTGAGGGAGTCGGAGAAGAAAAAAGGGTCAGCAATACTATGCCCTAGACAAGAGAAGACCAAAAAGGAAAAGACCAAAGTCCTGAACTCCACCTCGATGTCCAAATCCAGGACCTCTCCTTAGAATCAGAGAATGGGAAGCCCTTGGAGAGGTAGGCGAGATGCCTCCCCCCTCGAGAAGGTTCAATATGTATGCCCCTCTGAATACTTCTAGGGACCAAATACTAATATAGATTAGAGAACAACTACCTGAAGCTAGGAGAATGAGGTGAAACATCACTTTTGCAATTCCAATAAGTTTTACCTTTACCATTGGACCATGGCCACAACACGGAAGAGAGCATCCAACTACAGGACGAGATCCAAAAATACATTCAGAGAGGGTGGTTGGGTTGATTCTATTGGAGCTTTTTCCTTGTGCATGGAGACTTAGAGAACAACAAGGAAGAGCTCCAAAACACCTGGGGTGTGGAGACTTGGGCATCCAAAGGATTAGTGCTCCTAATCCAACTGGTGTTAGGAAGTAGGAGGGCAGCAAAAAACTTGTGCACTTGGGAGACCTAGGAGCACTAGTTTTTCTCCTTTCTTTGGGACAGCACCCCTTTGGGCTCTTGGAGGACATGAGAGGGGGAGATAGAGAGAGAGGGGTCTTAGGAAGAAGAAGAGTTTCTTTTGATTTCACCAACTTTAGGGTTACATAGAGGCCCATTTATAAGCCAAAAACTTTCCTAATCCAATTAGAAAAAAAAACATGAATCCAAACCTAACTCAAACATCTTCCAAAGCTAATGCAATTATGATTGCACTAAATCCAAGCCCATGTATACTCATAACTTGATGTGCTCTCATCCCTTGGACCCAAACCTAGTCCAAACATAGATTAGTCCCTTGAAGACCCAAAAACCCTATACCTCAAGACCATGGAGGGCTGAATCTCTATTTTCGGACCAAATCAATCCTAGTCTTAGGATCCAAACATATCCTAGACTCTTGGAGCCAATGTTTTGGCCCATCACTTGGTTTTTCAAGGCTTAGGAGCACTATACTTGCACTTATAATCTCTACCTAGGTGCCCATAAGCCTTGGCAAACTCCTTGCAATCCCTCTGCATGAACCTGCTGTCACCACATCTCCTGACAACTCCCTGTGCAAAGCCCATTGCTAATGTCATGCCCTTGACCCTTGGATGATGCGGAACCTATATATGCATGCAAGTATTTTTTTATATTTTTAATGTTAAGTTGTATGATTAATCTCGAAGAACAGACCAAGTAAAGATGTAAAGAGTTCTATATGAAAATAAGAAACTAACAGCATGTATAACAGGACCTAAAAGTAATAGAAAAGAAGGACCGCCGAGGTTGATAAGCCTCGATTGGGCTAGTTCACCTATAATATGGCTACTGACGATAGAGGGGGTGTACCTGGCAACGGTGGAAGCGCCTGGTGCAGATCGTACGCAAAGAGATCACTCTCACTCCGGATGCGGCCTGGAAAACCAAGCCAGAGACCCATGGATTTTCGGCTTTCTGCTCGGTGGTTCGATTGCAACCCGGCTGGAGTCGTTGGATTCGTCGGAGTCGTGGGACCTGCAAACAACCTTCCAAGAGTTAGAAAACACAGTAGGGAAGAAGAAATAAAGGAAAAATAGCAAAGGAAAGTTGTTGATTGGAGTGGGTGGCTAGGGTTTTGGAGAGCAGGATGGCAGCATGAAGCAGTCGCAGGACACCGAGAAGAGGAAGGGCTCACACAGAATCCCTTCAAGCACACAGCAAGGTAGCACACAGCAATTGGAGAATCAAATATTATTTCATATCAAAATTAATTCTTCATACAAGAGACTAGGGCCCTTTAAATAGACTCCTAGACTTGGTCCCCAAGTAAGGCTAAAAGAGACATTACATAGGAGTTTGAATCCCCATCCAACTCTAGCTAGAAAATAAGGAAAAAAGCTAGGTAGAAAATCCCTAATTTCCCTCTCCCTCCTCTTGCCTTGGTCGGCCAAGGGAGGTGACCCTAGTGGCTGACCAAGGGTGGTAAGAATAAAGTCTTGGCACCACTTATCTCCCCTCTTGGGCTTGGGCTAGTCCAGTTTGCTTCAGGCTGCATTTCAGGGCTTCAGGGCTGCGTTTCACAGCTTCAGGGCTTCGGGCTTGTCTCTCGGCTTCTGATTTCTTCTCCTAGGCTTTCCATGATCCTCATAGCTTCAGTTAGGTTGGTCTTCACTTGGAATGGCTTGGTCTTCACTTGTATGAGTCATTACAAGTACTGATTTTCGGAAAATAACTAGCTCAACATGAGCTGACTAGTACAGGACTCAAGTAAAAAAATAACTTAGATGAACTAAACTTTATTACAAATGGACTCGAATGTGACTAAGTAATCCACAGAGGGTTGAGAAGTCTCTGTCTTATTCTGGTGCCTCTGGTATCCCCACCATTCTCCCGGGGTGGAGGAACTCGATCCTGTCGAGTGAAGATCAGGCTGGCTCACATATCTCTCGAGGAGGTCTGGGTTGAGGCACTACAAGTCCTCTCGCGAAATCCATGAATCGTCTGACTCTGGCCGGCCTTACCATCGGACCAGGTAGCATTGATAGCCGTAACCCCGGGTCCTTATGGCTTGATCGTCCAGGATACGCTCGATCCATTCTCCTCTCTCAAGCCAATTTATTGGTAGACACTTTGGGTTAGGGTCACTCACAATAGAAGGAGTAGGTCCAAAGGCCTCACTGGGTATCGCTGTCGGTTCTCTATACTCAACCAGGTCTGCGATATTGAAGGTAGAACTAATGCCCAAATCCGGAGGCAAATCAAACACAGGCATTTGGTCCAACCTTCTCTATCACTTTAAAAGGTCCGGCTTTGCGAGCATGAAGTTTCTCTTTTAGGCCTAAGCCTAACCAAGACAAAATCCACTACATCAAATTCCTTGGCCCTTCTTCTGGAATTAGCCAATTTGTTTCCAAATTAGTGCAGGTGGTGAACATGCTGGGCATATTTAAATTCTTAACAGGTGATGCAAAGGACTCAAACTACACCTACTAGACCCGACTCTGCATTCTTATCAAATGAGGTTTATTGGACTCTTATGGGCCTAAACCTAAGAGACTATAGACTCTCTAGGTCTGACCCTGGTGTGGTATGTACAAGAGAATTTATAATGGACTCCAAGCAAATGCCCTAAGGCTTGCAATGTTTCCCAAACTTTTCAATTACACATTGTTGAGGTCGTTCGGTTACACCAATTCTTTGAGTATGTTAGGTTAATGATGCGGAACTATATACGCATGCAATGAATTTTTTTGTATTTTTAAGATCCCGAATATCCAAAGAGAAGTGAGCCCAAATAGGCTTTGATACCAAATAATGCGGAACCTATATATGCATGCAAGTATTTTTTTGTATTTTTAATGTTCAGTTGTATGATTAATCCCGAAGAATAGACCAAGTAAGATGTAAAGAATTCTATATGAAAATAAGAAACTAACAGCTGCATAACAGGACCTAAAAGCAATAGAAAAGAAGGACCGCCAAGGCTGAGAAGCCTTGGTTGGGCTAGTTCACCTACAATATGGCTACTGGTGGCAGAGGGGGTATACCTGGCAATGGTGGAAGCGCCTGGTGTAGATCTATGGGTCATGGGATTATAGGATCTGGGGTCATAGGATTTGGAGTTATAAGATCTATAGGTTGTGGGTATACTAGGCTTATAGGATGTGGGTAAATAGGATCTATAGTCATAGGATCTAGGTTCATAGGTTTTGGATACATAGGTTCTAGGTTCATAGGATTTAGAGTCATAAGATCTATAGGTTGTGGGTCTCTTGGACTGATAGGACTTGGGTAGGTATTTCTCCTTAGTTCAAGTTTCATATCACTTCAAGTAGTTATGGGTTCACGGCCTTCTAGCCTAAGTATTCTCTCAACATTATCCCAGTCTAACCTGGCCTGGTGAACTAACTTAGCTTTAGTAAACTTGAACTGACATCTTTCAGAATCGAAACCCATATTTTGTTCAAAATACAGGTCCATATGTCTTTCCCAAGCAAGATAATCCTCACACTCAGGATCACAAAATTTAGGTGCTACCAACACAACGTACCTAGGGGCTCTCCTAGGGTTGGGCTCCAAATAAGGGTCATGGTATGGGGTTCTCCTAGGGTTGGGCTCCATGGTTTCACTATGTTGAGTTGGGTTGAGGCTATCGGTATTGGACTGGGTCATCTGGGTATTCATCTGGGCTATTTGGTCTACAAGGGCTTGAATCTTGGCTTCCAGCTTATCCATGGATTCAGGGAGATGGTGGATGAAATGGGACTCCTGATCTAGTGCTCATGCAAGACTCAATACTGACTTGACTACAGCTGCCTAGACCTAGAACCCAATCAGAATGGGTTGACTCAACTTACACTCAACTCAAATCCTAATCCTTCAATCTGGCCAGGTAAGAGGTGGGATGGTGGGAGGCCCCCCTGCTTTCGCAGGGACCCAATTAAAGAACCACTGATCCGCTTAGGTCGTTTGACTCTGTACCTCTTACCTAGACATCAGTATTCAGTAATAGGAAGTGAATTGGGTACACCAGTCATCCCACAAAAAATGAACCCGACCGACAGGTGTCCTTAGCCCACTAGGGCAAATTAAGTCTAATTAATTTTAGATTAGGCTTGGAACCGAATGCAAGGGATGTGGTTTTGGGCTAAGGAGAGGTTATCAACTCCTCCCCTTATCTGACATAAAGAAAGTGCCCTTATAGAAATTTATGCAATGATGACAAGCAGATGAAGATGCAAATTAGGGTTTCGATGTTTTGGTATTTTTTGAATATATGTATTTTTTTTGGAGTTTTTCTTAAATAGGAAGATAATTGTAGATTATGCTCTAATATATAGGAAATATGCTAAAATAAAGATATGCAAAGATTATACTAAAAAAAATCCTGAACTTTTCAAAATCGGGTTTGCTGCCAAAATAGAGTAGAATTGTTCTCAGGCAGTGTTTTGGCTGGGAAAAAATACACAGACTGAAATAATTTTTGAAAGAAATCTAGAAATTAATTTGAATTACTAGGAATCC
Organism: Areca catechu; assembly: GCA_021397845.1. Classification (NCBI taxonomy): domain Eukaryota; kingdom Viridiplantae; phylum Streptophyta; class Magnoliopsida; order Arecales; family Arecaceae; genus Areca; species Areca catechu. Next base: position 189,536,453 of record CM038051.1, read on the forward strand.
ATAAAAATAATTTTTAGGATTTTCTAAATTTTTTGTGGGCATAAACAATTAAAACAACAAGATATATATGAAAAGGCCGAAAAAGAAAAAACCCTAAAGAACTCTTTGTGTTTTTCTTCAGGGGTCAATTCACAGTAGCACCCCTACCGCCATAGGAGATCCCATTGATTGGGAAAGAGGATTTGAAGCCCTACTAATCTCCTATGACCGGACGGCCATGGTGAAGCACCCGATCCAAGTATCCAAAGAGAACTGAGCCCAAATAGGCTCTGATACCAAATGATGCGGAACTATATATACATACAATGATTTTTTTTGTATTTTTAAGATTAAGTTATAAGTTTAGATCCTGAATATCCAAAGAGAACTGAGCCTAAATAGGCTCTGATACCAAATGATGCAGAACCTATATATGCATGCAAGTATTTTTTTGTATTTTTAATATTAAGTTGTATGATTAATCCCGAAGAACAGACCAAGTAAAGATGTAAAGAGTTCTATACGAAAATAAGAAACTAATAGCATGCATAACAGGACTTAAAAGTAATAAAAAAAAGGACCGCCGAGGCTGAGAAGCCTCTATTGGGCTAGTTCACCTACAATATGGCTACTGGCGGTAGAAGGGGTGTACCTGGCAATGGTGGAAGCGCTTGGTGCAGATCGTATGCAAAGAGATCACTCTCACTCCAGATGTGACCTGGAAAACCAAGCCAAAGACCCGCAAATTCCTGGCTTTCTGCTCGGTGATCCGATTGTGGCCTGGCTGGAGTCGTTGGATTCGTCGGAGTCGAGGGACCTGCAAACGACCTTCCATGGGTTAGAAAAAACAGTAAGGAAGAAGAAATAAAGGAAAAATAGCAAAGGGAAGTTGTTGATTGGAGTGGGCGGCTAGGGTTTTGGAGAGTAGGATGGCGACAGGAAGTAGTCGCAGGACACCGGGAAGAGGAAGGGCTCACACAGAATCCCTTCAAGCACACAGCAAGTTTGCACACAGCAATTGGAGAATCAAATATTATTTCATATCAAAATTAATTCTTCATACAAGAGACTAGGGCCCTTTAAATAGACTCCTAGACTTGATCCCCAAGTAAGGCTAAAAGAGATATTACATAGGAGTTTGAATCCCCATCCAACTCTAGCTAGAAAATAATAAAAAAAGCTAGGTAGAAAATCCCTAATTTCCCTCTCCCTCCTCTTGCCTTGGTCGGCCAAGGGAGGTGACCCTAGTGGCCGACCAAGGGTGGTAAGAATAAAGTCTTGGCACCACTTATGTCCCCTCCTGGGCCTGGGCTAGCCCAGTTCGCTTCAAGCTGCGTTTCAGGATTTCAGGGCTGCGTTTCACAGCTTCAGGGCTTCAAGCTTGTCTCCCGGGCTTCTGATTTCTTCTCCTAGGCTTTTCATGATCCTCACAGCTTCAGTTGGGTTGGTCTTCACTTGGACTGGCTTGGTCTTCACTTGTATGAGTCATTACAAGTACTAATCTCTGGAAAATAACTAGCTTAACATGAGTTGACTAGTACAGGACTCAAGTAAAAAAATAACTTAGATGAACTAAACTTTATTACAAATGGACTCGAATGTGACTAAGTAATCCACAAAGGGTTGAGAAGCCTCTATCTTATTCTGGTGCCTCTGGTGTCCCCACCATTGGAATTTCCTTGGAAGCCGCTGAGATGTCCACCTCTACATGGATTGAAGGTCCTTACTTTTGTGCACCACTTTGTATCCTATAGGCTCATGTCTCTTCTAACCCTACACCAATCACTATTTCAACTTCTTCTGTAGGGACTGCAGCATTTTTGTCCTGGCTCAGACCCACCTATCTTTACCTTTGCTTGCCTCAACCTTCTCATAGGTATCAGGACTCTCTCTTACTGTAATCAATGCTTATGACATTATTTTCTCAAGGCCACACCTCTCCGATAGCCGCATATCCCACATCGACCCGTATAGTCTATCACCATCACTGGTACTTGAATTTTGCTTCTTTCCTTACCCCCCTCATCTCTGAACTTGTGCAAAACCTCCCTTTATATGTGAAGGCACCTCTGGATGGTGCTCCACCTAAATCTTCACTCCTCTTGGTACTTCTATAAAAAGAAAATCAAAAATCAAAGTCAATTATCCAACGCTACCTTGTTGGACCTCCTGCTGCTCCTCTGCCACCACTGCATCCATTTAGGATTCTTTGGACAAACTAGAATTTTCTGAAACCACCAAGAGGAAATCCTTCTACTCTGAGTCAGTGATGAAGCTCAGAGAATTAGATCATTCCTTTTCTTCCATGCACTTTTTTCTAAGTAGACAATTTCACTTAAAGTGCCTTGATTCATTGCACTTGAAGCACCTTACCTCCTTGCCACCTTTTCGAGACTTGGACCATCCTTTGTACTTACTGCCATCCTTCCCTCTCCTGGGCTTCTCTCCTGCAATGAGAACGTCTTGGAAAACTTTATTTTTTATCATCATTCCCTGCTCATTAGACCTGAGCGTGACACTTTCTCCTTATAATTTAGCATCTCCTTACCATATAGCAGAGTCATCATTAACGAATCAAAGCTATTGGGCAGCAAGCATAGCAATAGCAAATTCTTATCCTTCTTTTCCATCTTCACTCCAAGGTTCAGTAAATCTATATTCATCTAGTCGAACAGCTAAATGTGCCTAACTATATCCCCACCTTCCTATATTTGAAGGATGTATAGTTATTTTTCCAGTATCAACTTGTTGCACATGTTCTTTTCTATGTACAAGGTATACAACTTTGATCATAATCCCTTGAGTGTCCTCTTCTCTAGCATACCATACAATATCTCATCCACCAAACATCTCTAATTGTTGAACATGCCCTCTTCTTCAACAAAATCCACTAGTTCTCCATCATATCCTATGGCTTTTCCTTCAAAGTTGAATCCAATCCAAGTTGTACTAGCAAATCCTTCATCCTTACCTTCCGCATCGAGAAGTTTCTCTTCCCATCAAACTTCTTAAACTCCACCTTCGTCCCACTACTCATAGTGATGCTAAACTCAACCATAAATAAACCACAAGGTAGAATTCAAAGAATACCTTGGAATAGGGTATGCAGATTTCTGCAATGACAGCCTTCCTTCTTCTACTTCTCCACAAAACTAGGTTGATAGGTTTTCTTTGAACAGCCTCTTATTCCTTCCTTCTTCCTTTTCAAGTAACCAGATATTAAGGGGCCCCTTTACTTGACTCCTACCACATGTAGTGGCTCTCACCAGGCTTTGGAAAACTTTAAACCAGCAAGAAAAGGATCCAAGAAGGGGTGGAAAGAAATTCTTACGTGATAGAATTTTTCATTGGCTATCTTGTGCTGCACCTTGCATTGCAAGGGCTCCTTCTTCAATTCCCAGTCCAACCAAGCTCTGATACTAATTTTAGGACAACTTCTCTAGGGCATGGAGACCTAGGGAATAGTAGCAAGGGAAGTCCAAAGAGGTTTAGTCTCATTTGGGATAGCAAACAACCAAAAAAATTAGGAGACTTTAAAACAGGCTGCTGAAAAATTCAAGTGCATGCTTCCTACTATTCACGTGCTTTCTCTCCTATTTTTTAGGATCTGGTACATGAAGACACTAGATGGGATGCACCTCCTCTTAAGGACCTTCACATGGATCAGCAAGGAACCAGCAAGAGAAGGAACCCAACACCCTTTAAGGTGCTAAACTCCCTTATGCCAAAAACTTGCCACACTAATTTGAGTCCCACTAGGAGTAGGAGTCTTACTCCTTGTGAATCACTTAAGCATGCCTCTTTGCTTACTTTGAACACATGAAACCTTTAGATGGAGTACCTCCTCTTCTTTCCGATAGTGCACAAACACTTGGGATCAAGACTTCTAGGCATAGAAGGACTCCTAGGTGAGATGAAACTCCTAGTGCAAAAGCAATATCAGTGCTTAATCTTTCTTGTGCCTCCTTCTCCATGTGCAGCCAAGACTCCTCTTTGGGGTCTCTTGGAGGCACCCTCTTGCTGGAGACTTGAATGCCCAAATAATGGATAAGCATGGAGGAGAGAGAGCCCCTAGAGAGGACTCTTGGCACTAATCCTTCCTAGTGCTAGACCTTGCACACTTTTCTTGGGGTGTTGCTTCTTTGGGGCATAAAACCCCTTAGTGACATGAGGAGAGAGAGATAGAGGGAGAGGAGAGAGAAAGGTTTTAGGGAGAAGAAGAGTTTCTTTTGATTCCATCAACTTTAGGATTATATAAAGGCCTATTTATAGGCCTAAAGCTCTCCTAATCTAATTAGGAATAGAAAACATGAACCCAAATCTAACTCAAATATCTTCCAAGGCAAATCTAATTATGATTGCACTGAATTCAAGTCCATGTACACCCATGATCTGATGTGCTCTCACTCCTTGGATCCAAACTTAGCCTAAACATGGATTAGCCTCCTCAAGATCCAAAAATCTTGGACCTTAAGATCATGGAGGGTTGAACCTCCACTCTAGGACCAAATCGATCATAGTCCTAGGACCTAAACCTATCCTAGACTTCTGGAGCCAATGCCTTCGCTCCTCATCTAGTCTTCCAAGACTTGGAGGTACCATATTTGTGCCTACAGGTTCCTCTAGAGCAGTGCAATGTGCCACCCAAACCACCTTGCCTTCTCAAACCACATCAACAAGCCAAGGCTTCAAAAGATTGCCTGGCAGTTGGAGAAATAAATACTATCACTAGGGAGCAGCCTGAAGATGAAGCTAGAGGTTTGAGAGGGTCGACCAAGAGGTCAAAGGTTGAGGAAGAAATTATTTTCAATTTAGAGTGATGCTTGAAGGGTCCAGTTGCCCCACAATGATGTGATAGTTATAACTCTTAATATCACTAACTATAATGTACACCGTATCCTAGTGGATAATGAGAATTTGGCCTATATTTTGTTTTATGATACTTTCTCCAAAATCGGTATCCCTTCAAAATGATTATAGAATCTCAATTCTCTAATCATAGAATTTTTTGGAGAAGTAGTCCCTACTGAAGGAATCATTGTCAGTTATAGCGGCCAAGCATCCTGACAATCCATCATCCAACTTGACTTTTTGATAGTCAAGATAGCCCAGCCTACAACACTATCCTCAAATGACTAAGACTAAATGCTCTAATGTAGGTGCAAATATAGTGCTCCCAAGTCTTGGAAGGCCAAGAGAGGAGCCTTGGCATTGGCTCAAGAGTCTAAGATCTGTTTGGATCCTAGGATTAGGATTGATTTGGTCATAGGATGGAGGTTCGACCCTCCATGGTCTTAAGATCCTGGATTTTGGATCTTGAGGGGACTAACCTATATTTGGGCCATGTTTAGATCCAAGAGAGTGAGAGCACATCAGATCATGAGTGTACATAGGCTTGTATTGAGTGCAATCACATTGGATTTGTCTTGAAAGTTGTTTGAGTTAAGTTTAGGTTCATATTTTCTATTCTTAATTAAATTAGGAGAGCCTTTGATCTATAAATAAGCCTTTATATAATCCTAAAGTTATTAGAATCAATAGACTCTTTCTCTCTCTAAAAACCTCTCTCACACTCTCTCCTCCATGTCACCCAAGAAGGCTTTCATGCCAAGAAGAGCATGCCTAGGCCAACCTCCTCTCTTTCTCACACACATGCTATTTTCTTTTCCTTGGCACTAGAGAGTCCCAAGCCCCTAGAACTCTCTCTCCTCCACATCCTGGTTTGTTGTTTGGCCATCCAAATCTCTAGCAAGAGGGCATCTTCAAGAGACCCAAAAGAGGAGTCTTGGCCGGATTAGGAGGTGCAGCACTAGGAGTTTTGATGCTAATACTTGTAGCGTGTGGAAAAGGATTGCCACCAAGGTTTCCGAGTCCATCTAGGAAACCTAATTGCTACCACCCAAAATCCTTTGTCCTCCCCTTGCTGCTATTCTTTAGGTCTCCAAGTCCAAGAGAAGAGGTCATACACTTCAGGCGATAGATGAATGAATGCATACTAGAAGAGAGGACATTTAAAGGGTTGTAGTTGAGATTGCATACCATGTACATGAAAAAAATATATAACAAGTTGATGCCAAAGAAATAACTATACAACCTTCGGATGCAAGAAGGCGGAAACATAGTTGGGTACATTCAGTGATTTGACCAGATTAGCATAGACTTGCAGAGTCTTAGGATGCAAATGGAAAAGGAGGACAAGAGCTTACTATTGCTATGTTTGTTGCCCAATAGCTTTAATCTATTGGTGATGATTGTGCTATACGGTAAGGAGACATTGCATTATAAGAAGATAGTGTCAATGCTCAAGTTCAAGAAGTAGAGTGAATGGATAATAAAAATAGTGTTTCCTAGGAGGTTCTCATCCTAAGGGAGAAGCTTGGGAGAGAAAAAGATAGTAGCAAGCAAAGAGGATGGTCCAAGTCCTGAAAAGGTAGCAAAGAGGCAAGGTGCTTCAAGTGTAACAAAGCAAGGCACTTTAAGCAAAATTATCCACTTTGAAAGAAGTGCAAGGAAGAAAATGAAGAGTCTGGTTTCTTGAGTTTTGTCAATAATTCAAAGGGGGAGGACTTCCTCTTTATGGTTTTGGAAGAGCCCGAGGTGTCTAGGAAATCCAAAATGGCATTAGTGGTGATGGAAAAGCAGCAAGAGGTTCAATAGGGCAACGTTGGATAATTGACTTCTATTGCTATTTTACCTTTTGCAAGAGCACCAAGAAGAATCAATATTTAGGTGGAGCACTATCCAAATGTACCTTTATATATGGAGGGAGGTTTGGCATAGGTTCAGGGCTAAGAGGTGCAAGAGAGCAGTAGAATTCCAGCACCACTAGTGATGATGCATTGCATGGGTCAATACGGGAAGTATAGGTACCAAAAAGGTGTGGCCTTGAGGAGATGGTCTCACATGCATTGGCAATAGTGAGATGGGGCCCTGTGATGCGACAAACATATGATTAATGTTTTGAATATGGTTTGTAGAGCAATGAAACCTAATTACACTAGCATTGTACTCATCATAATAAGACTTAAGGATTATAAGAAATGGGATTTTTACTTGATTAGACACAACCCTAAACTAAGAAGGAAGAAGATCTAGACAATAGGGGCTAATGATTGTGGACTTACCTTGATGAGCTTTCCAACCTTCTTTTGATTCATACCTTAAAACTACCAACGCTCAGAACTGAAGAACCTGGATAACAGAGATCAGAACCCTGGACTTGGGGGCTTCAGCTTGTTGGTTCTTTGTCAAGGTGAACCCAGCCCACAACTCAAAGTCTTCGAAGGACCCTGTAATGAAGATCAAAGTTAAGGAAGAATGATAAGAATATATAGAAGGGATGGGAGAATTTATGAACTAAGAACAGAAATTTGAGTAGATCTGGCCGACTCCAATGCCTTCACTTGAGCTTGGAAGATGCTTTGCTAGGGGAAAAGAATGGCTTTGGCGTGGAGGAAGAGGATGGGAAACTTTCACATAAGGAAAAAAAATATAAGACAACTTCTACTTCCAAAATTCAACTTCAATTTTCATTCATTCCCAAAATCAATCCCCTTTACAATGGGCATCCAAGGCCTTTAATAGCCTCACAAAGCTAGCTTTTGAAATTTAAAAACTTCCCAAATTGAGGAGGATTACAATGGAGGGTTGGAGGATTTGGTGGAGAGTTTGGAGGGATGGGGGGGGGGGGGGTTGGAAGATTTGGTGGAGGATTTGGAGGGGTGTGGCCAACCTCCTTGAATTTGAATCTTCCTTGTTGGCGCCAAAGAGTGATGAGGTGACTAGTGAGGTGGCGCCTGATGACATGGCATGATGAGATGGTCTTCTACTTGGATAAGGAATGACATATGGCGCCAAGTGGTCCTAGTTGATGGTCCTTTTCTCTTGCTTGGTTGATGTGTCTTCTCTTCTTCATGTGGTCAAATTCTGGGATCCATAATTTGAGTCTTGTTGCTGGCTTTCATTGCTTTAAGACTTGATTAACTGAAATAGACTTAAGTCAACTGAACTGACTTGACTGACCTAAACTTGAAACGGACTTACAGGAAATGAATTTTTTTTTTTTTAAAGTAATTACAGGACTCAATAAACACTCTTGATTAATTACAGGACTCTTGAAAAGGAAATGGCTCTTGAAAATAAAACATTTACAGGACTCTTGAAAAGGAAATGGCTCTTGAAAATAAAACATTTTTGAACTAAAGGATACAAGGTAACCTAATTATCTTCGATCCAAATTGGGATAAGGCTAACCTTGTTGGAGTGAAGTTTCTTTCGGTTTCTGGTGTCCACACCACCCTGATACCTATAAGGAGGCTAAGGCAAGCTAAGGTAAAAATAGATGGGTCTGAGCCAGGACAGGAGATTTGTAGTCTCTCCAGGAGAAGTTGAAACAACGATTGGTGTAGGTGCAAAGGAGGAAGGAGCCTACAAGATGCAAGATTGTATTCAAATACAAGCAAAGACCTTCAACCCAGGTGGAGGTGATCATCTTAGCAGCCTCCAAGAGAGATCCAAGGGTAAAAGGTATGGTATTGGTGATGGGCTTTGCATAGGGAGTTGTCAGGGTACCGATGGCTACAAGTTGATGCAAATGGGTTGCACAGAATCTGCCAAGGCTTGAGGATACTAAAATGAAGATTATAGGCATAAATATGATGCTCCCAAGCCTTAGGAGGCTAGGAGAAGAGCCTTGGCATTGGCTCCAAGAGTCTAGGACCGATTTGAGTCCTAAGGCTATGACCAGTTTGGTTATAGGATAAAGGTTCGGCCCTCTACGATCTTGAAATTCAGGATTTTGGATCTTGAGGGGGCTAATCTATATTTAGACCATATTTGGATCCAAGAGGATGAGAGCATATTAGGTCATGAGTGTATATGGGTTTGGGTTGAGTGCAATCATATTGGGTTTGTCTTGGATGTTGTTTGAGTTAGGTTTGGATTCATATTTTATATTTCTAATTGGATTAGAAGAGCTTTTGGCCTAAATAGGCCTATATGTAATTCTAAAGTTATTAGAATCAATAGAACTCTTTCTCTTCCTAAAAACCTCTCTTTCTCTCTCCTCCATGTTGCCCAAAGGGGCTTTCACACCAAGAAGTAGCGTGCCCCAACCTCCCGTCTTTCTCACAAGCATGCTATTTTCTTTTTCCTTGGTGCTAAAGAGTTCCAAGCCCCTAAGACTCTCTCTCATTCATGCCCTAGTTTGTTGTTTGGCCACTCAAATCTTTAGCAAGAGGGCACCTCCAAGAGACCCAAAAGAGGAGTCTTGGCCAAATTAGGAGGTGGAGTGCTGGAAGTTCTTGACGCTAATCCTTGTAGCACATGGAAAAGAATTACCACCAAGGTTTCCTAGTCTATCCAGGAAACCTGATTGCTACCACCTAAAACCCTTTGTCCTTCCCTTGCTGCTATTCTCCAGGTCCCCACACCTAAGAGGAGAGGTCATACACTTCAAGTGATAGTATCAACTTATCATTTATAAAATTCTCGACTAGTCAAGGGGTTAGGGAGTTTCAAGGGATTAGCTACTTGCTCAACATTGTTATATGATGGCTCACTAAGCTAGAAAGTTGCTTGATGCCCTCTTGATAGAAAGATTAGATACCCACGATAACCTAATAGAGGAATGAGGGAAGCCAGTGGAAGCTCTCATCTCGGTACCCCTACGAGATGGGAATAAGGAGCATGTTGTCCAAATTAGATATAGTCTAGACGAGGCAACAAAGTAGTGTCGTGTTGTCTTTCTACAAAACAATGCCAACATTTTTACATGGACAATGATAATATGGTAGGCAAAAATGCTGAGGTGATGACTCATTGCCTAGATGTGGACCCTATCCATCGACCTATGAAGCAGAAGAAATAAAACTTTGATCTAGAATAACAAAAGGCGATTGCCAATTAAGTTGAGAAACTATTAAAAGTTGGATTCATCAAGGAAGTAATATACATAGATTGGTTGGTGAACATGGCTATGGTACAAAAAGCCAATAGAAAATTATAAATCTGCATTGGCTTGACCAACCTAAACAAAGCCTACCCAAATATTAGTTATCCATTATCTTGGATTGACTAGATGGTAGACATGATCTCTGACCATGATCTCTTGACCTTTATGGATGCCTTCTCTAGTTATAATTAGATAAAGATGACACATGAAAACTAGGAGATAATGGTTTTTATAATTGACCATGGTCTTTTCTATTACAGGGTCATGCCTTTTAAGCTAAAGAATGTAGGAGCCATGTACTAGCAGATGGTGAATAAGATGCTCGAAGACTAGATCGGATGGAACATGGAGATATATATAGTCACATCTTGGTCAAAAGTTGAACCTCTTCCAATCATATCAACGATCTCGAAGAGACCTTTACTACCCTATGCAAGTACTAGATGAAGCTTAACCCAGCTAAATGCACCTTTGGGATCACCTTTGGATTTAGGTGTCACATCAAGGCATAGAAGCCAACCCTGAATAGATTTGGGTTGTGTAGGACATGGAACCTCCCAAATCTGTCAAGGAAGTCCAATTCCTAACTAGAAAGATTGTCACCTTCAATAGATTTGTCTTGAGGTCCGTGGAGTGTTGCCTCCCTTTCTTTAAAATTTTAAAATATCCTAAAGACATCTATTAGACTTAAGAGTGCCAAAAGGCCTAGAACTCAAAAATTACCTGAGCTTACCTCCCATTCTCAATAAACCCAATAAGGGAAGGAGTTGTGCTTTTATCTGGCCATGTCATCGATAGCCATTGATGCCGCCTTCATTTAAGAGGAGGCAAGAAGTCAAAACCTAGTTAACTATATCAGTAAGACCCTCCACAATGCTAAAGTTAGGTACTCCCATCTCAAGAATCTGTTCTTCATGCTTGTAATCTTGGCCAAAAAATTATGGCCATTTTTTCAAGCCTACACTATAGTTCTACTCGTAGACCAATCCCTAAGAGCTTTATTAGATCAACTAGATACTTGAGGATGAATAGGCAAGTGGACCCTTAAGTTGATAGACTTGAACTTGCAATTCTGCTTGTGACCTTCTATAAAAGCACAAGTGTTGATCAATTTTATCCTCGAATGCTCCATCCTCGAGGAAGCACCTAAGGAGATTCCCTCTATAAAGAAAGGGGCCAAGGACCTCTAGACTATGCATGTTGATGGGCCATCGAACTTAACAGGATCAAGAGCTAGATTAATACTAACTAGTCTTGAAGAAAATGTTATAGAATATGCCCTGTGACAAGTTCTAAACTATGAATAATGAGGCTGAGTATGAAATCCTGGCAATTAGGCTCAAAATAGCAAAGGAACTTGGGGTATGTCACTTGAAAGTTTGTAGCGACTTGCAACGGTGGTCGGCCAGGTCTGCATTGAATATGAGGTGCAAAAGAAAAGTATAAAGAAATACCTCCAAAAGGTTCAAGATCTTGTCATATCTTTCAAAAGCTTTGACATCCAACAAATTCTTAGGACAAAGAATTCATGGGTAGACTTGTTGTTAAAGATGGCATCTTTAACAATGACTAATCTTCATTGAAATTATTTTTCAAAATACTGGAAAGGCCCAGCATTGAAGAGCCCGCTCCATTATAAATGGATGTCGAACCAAGCTGGATAGATCCCATAGCACGATTCCTCAAAGATGAGATGCTCCTAACTGATCAAAAGATCTGAAAGATAAAATATCAGGCTTCCTGATATATTCTCTATGAAGGCAAGTTTTATAAGAGATCTTTTTTTTTTCCACTTCTTAAATGCTCGCTCCCCACTGAGGTGACTATGCCCTCCATGAAGTGCTTGAAGGAATATATGAAAATCACCTGAGGGGAAGATTGTTGTCATACAAAATACTTCAATAGAAATATTATTACTGACAATGTAGTAAGATGCCTCTGAATTTGTAAGAAAATGTGACCACTACCAACAAAATCTCATATATAGTGGCTGCCCTCTACCCCTTTGATACAAATATGCACCCCTTGGCCCTTTGTGCAATAGAAAGTGGATATCCTTGGATCATTTTTCCAAGCTACGAGTTAAAGAAAAATTCTTCTTGTGGCCATCGATTACTCTATAAAGTGGATGGAGGCCGAACCACTGGTGATATCATGGAAACCAAGGTCAAAGATTTCATCAAAAAATCCATTATCTGTGATTTGGCCTTCCTCAAATTCTAATAATGGATAATAGCCATCAGTTTAGTAGATCTTAGCTCATTAACTTTTACCAAGAAATGAGAACCACCCATCATTTTACAGCCATCAATCACCCATAGGCCAATGGGAAGGCCGAAGTTACCAACAAAATACTCTTATAGGGACTAAAAACTAGGCTAGACCAAGCCAAAGATTGATGGACGAATGAGCTTCATCACATGTTATAGGCATATCAAATCACATAGAGAGTTCCTATGAAAAACACTCCCTTCAACCTTGCCTTTAGAATTGAAGCCATAATCACAGTAGAAATAGGCATTCTATCCCTTTATGTAGAAGGCTTCAATGACCAAAGCAATTCAAACTAGCTCAGGACTAATCTTGATTTGTTAGATGATGCCCGAGAATGGCCACGATAAGAATGGCATCTTACCGACACAAGGTAAGGTGGTTTCACAATCCTCGAGTCAAAAGAAAGCTATTCAAGGTCAAGGATTTGATATTGCACCAAGCAAAAGTATCACAACTTATCGACTAAGGAAAGCCATTCTCAAATTAGGAAGGGCCTTATCAAGTAGAAAAGGTAATCCATAGGAGAACCTACCGATTAAGGTGGCTTGATGGTGTCTTCCTTTTCTGACCATAGAACTCTAAGAAGTTGTGAATATATTATCAGTAATAAAATCACGAATTTCAGATAAAATTTGTACACTCCTGACCATTGAATTGCAGGATCGCGCAAAGTCTCTCCATCAGAGGGTTAACAGTATTAAGGTCCCTCAAGCTCTAAGTCAATTCTTAGTTAATAAAGAAAAGAGGGTTAATCCACTAAGGTCTTTCAAGCTCTAAAGTCAACTCTCAACCAACCAAAGAAAGAGGGTTAATCCACTATAGCCCCACAAGCTTTAAAGTCAACCATAAACCAATTGAGGAAAGATGATTAATCCATTAAGATCCCTTAAACTATAATGAGGGTTAACCCACTAAGGTCCCTCAAGCTCTAAAGTTAACCCTCGGGTAACTACAAAAAGAGGGTTAACTTACTAAGGTCCCTCAAGCTCTCAAGTCAACCCTTAATCAATTATGAAAAGAGGCTTAACGCTCTAAGGCCCCTCAAGCTTTAAAGATAATCCTTGGCCAAATGAGGAAAGAGGATTAACCGATTAAAATTTCTTAGGCTACAATGAGGGTTAATCCATTAAGGTCTCTTAAAGGGTTAACCTACTAAGATTTTTCAAGTCCTAAAAGTTGAAAACCTCGTAGCTGAGAAAAGGGGGTTAATTCATTAAAGTCCCTTAGGCTATAACAAGGGTTAACCCAGCAAGATCCCTCGAAGGTTAATCCATCAAGATCCCTCCAGTCTCTAAAGTCAAAAACCTCAAACAACCAAAAAAGGAGGTTAGTCCATTAAAGACACTTAAAAAAATGTATATATACCCATATATATGCTCATGATAATATAACAAGGAGTTTAGAAAATAACAACCAGTCGAATCCATTATCCACGAACCAAAGAGATGAGCAAAGATAATCAATATAGATATTGTAAACAAGGATACACTTCATTCAAAAGAAGGAAGAGCTATAGGTTCAAAAGAAGAAAGCTACAAGAGTCATCCAAAAAAAGAAAGGATTATAGATTAAGCTGACTACCAAAATTGGTTTGATGCATTACAGAAAAAATAAAAGGATATAGGAACCGAAGTGCGACTACAAGAAAATCAAAAATATCAAGTATAATGGCAACATCTCCCACATCATCCTAACATAGGGCCTCTAGTAGGTTAGGTTCCATGCATCGTGGTATCTTCCGTAGCCTTGACCACATTAGGTTCGGCTTGGAGAATGCTTCTAATTTTTTTTGGTATCGCTCCCGAGTCTCGCTGGTGGATGTTCTTTCTCGAATTCTAATCTTCATTAAGAAAGGACAAGTCCAACTCTGGAAAGCATGCAAAACCATCGCTCAATATCACTTCATGGCCTTAATGTAGGTCAAACTAGCAAACGCTACCTTAGCATCCTAAAAGACTTCAAAGTTTTAAAATGCCTCAATTTCCTAAATAGTGGCTTCTTCGGCCTTCTTCTCCATCTTAGCCCATTTTGTCCCAACTTATTGCCTCTTCTTCCACTCCACCCAAGCTTTCTCAGCATCAGAACCTCTCCTCGTCACCTTAGCCAACTTCTCCTTAACCTCTAGGACACTTTTCTCGGTAGTCTAAACTCGAGCGAGATAAGACATCACCCCCTCCAAGTTGATAAGAAACCCTTGCAGATAATGGCCAAGCTAAAATGAGAATGAAAAAGTTAACTAAAAAAGAAAGAAGAAAGGAGAGAGAAGAGAAAAGAGAAAAGAAGAGACAAAACAATCCCTGTAGTCACCTGAGTGAGGAGTCCACCATGTCCTGACTTCGATAGGACCATTCGGTGGCATCTAAAGCCATGGTATCAGATAAAAGGAGAAACCTGTTGAATGTATCAAAGGAGATCCATTGATTGGTTAGGATGGACATTAAAGCCATGTACAATTCCCTCGCTCACATGCCAATTCCATGCTCTAAGCCCGATGTCTCTTGGAGTGAGGGCTGTGAGAGGCCCCTCACACTTTTGGGGGTGGGTGTTAATTGCATCGAGGCTCTTCTAGATGGCTTGATGGGCACTCGGTCCTCGACATTGATCGAGGAAGCTCCAGCATGAGCTCACTTAGAGCTCCCTATTGGAACCTAGAGGCTTTCCTCTTCACAAATAGCCTCAGCTTCCTTAACTCGATAGGGTCCATCTCTATATCAATAAACCGAAGCAATTTAAAAGAAGTAGAAGAAGAAGAAGAAGAAGAAGAGAGGAAAAATAATATGAGAAAGATTAAGGTAGGAATTGGGGAAGGGTCCTTGCTTACCTCAAGGCTCGACTTGGCTGATCCTGATGGTGAAAAGCATCTTGTTTGATAAAAGAATCTTCAGCTCAAGAATCTTGATGGTAAGCAAGACTTGGTATCATCAGCTTTGCTCCTCATCTAAAGTTGAAATTTGATGCATCGACTTTTTGGGAGCTCCCCATGAAAAAAAACTCTAGTCTTTTCTAGATGATTTTGAAATAAATAGAAACCATCCTTTCTATCTATGGACCAAGGAAGGGGGGCCTCGGATCAAAGGAGGGTGACCGCCTCTCCTCCTCTAAGAATAAACATGCTACTAACCATTGACCTCGGGATGTTTGTAAAACATAAAGAAAGCCCTAAAGAGAGTCAAGGTCAGCTCGACTCCTGGTAAAACACAAACTGACAAAAAAATCACATATAAAATGCTAAGAGTTCGATATGCCAAATATAATGACATATTGAGAAAACTAAAAAGATGAACACTGAAGGGATAAAGGGGAACCTTAAACCCGCCTGAAAATATTTTTCATAGATAGCTAGCTAGCCTCACGAAGGGTCACAAACCCTATCATTGGGGCTAGGCACCTCTAACCAATACTCGGGTGGGACTTGGTAGAGAACTCAGAGGAACTCGAGGTTTGCCTCTCTGAGCACTGATAAAAAATGTCAAGGATTGAAGGATCCTTTAGCTTCTTATTGGCCACTCTCTAAAGGGATTTGTATCCCAGAAGATGAGCTAAATGGAAGACAAGGTCTCTATGGAATCCTGGGACTCCCCCATTCTTCAAAGAAATACAAAATCGTAGTTTCGATGAAAAATAATGAACAAAGAGAGACACTAAAATTGAAAGAAAAATGGTAGAAAGATAAAGCAATAGAACATAAAAATCAAAGATGGAATGCTTGTGGAAGAATACTGAAGGTTCTTTTGCTTGCAGAAGTTTCCTGGCAGAAGGTATCTATAGTGAAAGAGATAGCAAAAGAAAAGTTCTGTATCCCAGGTCGCTCCTATTTATAGAAACCTTAAACAGTCTTGATGCACTGGCTACCCAGCTTGATTTTCCAGATTTCTGCCACTTGGGAAACACTCATTGGCCCAAAATATTTGCATGCAGATCGCAATGTTAATTACCCCTTGGGTGGAGACCGAAGAGGATAATGATGAAAGATCATTCCCTATATTTTTTATGCTTGGGCTTTGGAAACCTTAAATCCGGCTTCTTTTTCAAAATATTGGATGGTGTGCTCTCCCAGGCACCTCATTGATTAGGGTGGTGCCTCGAATAGCATGCAACTTATCAAAACCTAGCTCTTGGAATGATGACTGAAGATAGTAAATGAAGCAACTTGTTTGGCTCCAAACCAAAGATGAACCAACCTTATAAGGGTCGGCCCAATCATAACTACATCATGCAAGGTGATACTAATAAGGAAAGAAGCTTTATTAAAAGGAGAGAGGATGCATATAGGAGTAGGTTTCCAAGGGAACCTCAATAGATATCACATTGTAAAGCACATTCATCAGCCAGGACTACTTCTCAATTTAGGAAGGACCATTGCCTCCCAGTGCTGCTTGATCGTTGTGACAAACAACTAAAGCTTTGACTATCACTGAAACTAGGATTTGAGGATGCTCGTCATCCACTAATAGAAGCATTTGCTTGACCAGACCTTTGCACTCTTGAAAGCCCAACTTACAAGCTGACCGAGAAGCCTTTGACACCTCCCTTGATAGCTCTCGAGCAGCCTTCTTCTTCGATCATTGAAGCTTCCCCTCAATAGCACCGGTCTCAACCACACTCAACAACTTGTTCTGATGACTCGTTACCTCCAAGCTGACCAAGTTGACCTAATCTCCTAAGGTTTTGATCTTCTTCTTTGCTAAATGGATCTGGGTCTTTGGTGAAATAGCCTCCTTACTACAATTCGCATGGATATTATTGGTTTGAGCTCTCTCCATGACACCCCTTGCCTTGACTTTCTCCAACTCCTCCCATAAGCCTTGCACCTTCACAACCACTTCTTTCCAAGCTTCTTAAGCTTGTGAAACTCGGGCTTCCAATTTGGAAAAGAAAAGGGGCCTTGGAATGTAACTTCCTTCTCCTAGTTGGAGTTCATCCCAAAACCACTCATTATCTTGCCAAATTAGTTGAAGCTCCTACCAAAGCTCGCTATTCTCCCATCATGTTGCCTGAAGCTCATACCAAAGCCAGTTAATTTTGGAAGCAGCATCTTCTTGCACTTCCTTGAGAGCAGCCTGTGCCTGGGTAGACACCCTCTTAATCTCATCCTAGGTAGTGGACACTCAAGTTCTCTTCGAGGCTAATTTTTTCTTGGCCTCCTTCAAAACCCTCTCAAGGCACTCCACTACCATGACGACTCTGCTTCGGGCCCGGCTAACTTGTAGAACCTCATGCTCAACTTCGAAGGCTCTTTTATTAGCCTTGAGAGCCACCTTATTCACCTCCTCGACCCTGATCACTTGAGACTTAATAGAAGAGGATACCAGCATGAAATAACCTAGGTGATGAGCCAACTGCTCAACACCAAAATTTAGTAAGCAACAAAACACAGGCTAAAAGATAAAAAGGATAAGATACAAATATATTTGGGTATACACACCGAAGGCATTGTCTTATTGAAAGCTCAACTCTTTTGCTAGTAGATTATCATTGTCAGAAGGAAAGAGAAACTTTTTGATCATATCCCAAGTGAGCAATGGATTGCCCAAGTCCCTTGAGCGACATAGCTCACCTCACTAACTCCCTTCCATGCCCAGGAGAGGGGTTCAATCTGCTCAAATTATGAGCTACTTGAACACTTGGGGGCACTAATAGATGCACCACCCATATCAAAGATGACCCAAGATGCATCAAATCCCTTGCCACTCATCGAAACTTTTTTAGTTTTCTCAAATCCATCATAGAAACAAACTAAAGAAGGTGAAACATAAAATCTTTTCCCAGATGAGCCTTCTACTAAAAGATCTCATGAAAATGTGGTGAGCATGTGAGGTGTCCCCATTTATAAAAAACTTAAAGGGCAAAATAGACATACCATCCTTGTTGGCCTCCCCTTTAAGTGATGACACCTGGTGTAATCTAACCAACTAGCACCCTTGATAACCAAACTGAGTACTAATAAATGCCTTGGTCAAATGACACTCCTGGTGACATGAATAACGAGAAGGATCCTTGATCAAGAAAAATTCCTTCAACTCTACTCTCTTGGCCCAAATTATTATGATTTAGGTTGAAGAGTAGGGGGCAATTGACATGGATAGAGTTTTTCTTAAGCTGCTTGATGATTGACAACTATCATCCTGGATGAGAGATGGCCAAGGATGAGGACATTGAACTTAACTTCAAATAAGTACCCCTCCTCCTTTCAGGCCATTTGATGGAGGTTTACTTTTGCCCCTTCATTCCTCGGATTGCTCAACTAAACTCGACCATCATCTTGATCGAAGAAGGGCCAAGCTTAAGATAGAAATTAAGGCAATATTGATCTTCAGATCCACGTGCTCATAAGCATCCCACAATTTCCAGGAATAGTTGACTTCACTACAGGTAAGGCAAGAACATGATCACTGAATCTCACCAGAATAGATAAATTATAGTGAGTAAATCATATTCGATAAGGCCTCAATAATGACTTGATTCTTCACACATCATATAGCTCTTCAGCTAGTTCCTATAAATAGAGATCCAAGGGGCACCCCAAGTATGACACTTCTCTCCAAGATAAATAACATTAAACTCTGTCTATTTGTTTTCCTGATTTCAATCTATTTAGTTATTTTATTGACTAAATTGACAACTACAAAACTTCAATCACTTGATTACTAGTATCTCTAAATTTTATTATATAAAAATATATTTTTTCTTATAATATATTACTAATTTGTATGTACATAATAAAAATCTTGCAATGTAAATCTAAATTAAAAAAAAAAAAAAAGACTCACAAGGTGTGAGATCAAAAATTTGCTAGACTCTTAATCATCTCTTGTGTGATAAGTATCTATTATTTATATTAATTTAACTTTGCACAAAATTGCATATGAGAGGAAATTATAGCTTTTCCTTCAATTGTACTCTCACTCAACACAACAATTTGAGGCATTTTTAAGCATGATATACATATAAAATCATGCTTATTCAAAATAATAAAAATTATGTAAACCATCACATCATAAATTATCATGCCTAGAATTATTCTAATTCATCCATATGCACGTATATAAATTCTCAATTATATTTCAAAATTTTACATCATTTTTTAATGATATAAATAAAGCATGTAATTGTAGATATGGATACAAGTTAATCCAAAAAACTTAACATGCAAAATAAATTTTCATGCATGTCATATGCCATTAATATCACCTTTCATGGCCATAAAAATATTTTCAGATGCATATTTAACTTTTTATATTTATGGCTAAAATTCATCCGACACATAGAAAATTATGCCCGCTCGATCTCTACATAGCATGCTAAAATGAGAATCATTCATATGTCTTGTAGAAATGATGAACAAAAATTAATTTTTCATAATTTTTAAATTTTTTAAAAATGAAAATTTTATAAAAAAAAAATTTATATGAATCTTAAATTGGAATTAAATCACATGGGCATGCAAAAGCATGCAATAAAGAGCTCTAACTGGACACAATCTCATGCACCCATATGTGCTTTATGCATGATTAGGCTCCATCTTTCCAAAGTTCAACCCAATTTTAGATTGCCATTTTGTTACTTACTTATTTAAATTATGTATGCTATTACATTAAAAAAAAAAAAAAAGGCAAACATGCAAGAAAAATAGCCAAGAAGGCCCAGCTACCAATATAAAAAAAAAAAAATTAAAAAAAATAAATAATCAAGTGAAAACTTTTCGATTTCACATACTCCTCGTATGAAACCAATGACTTAGAATCTTTGAAAAGGCTTTTCATGTTGCTTAAAATGCCTTTTTGAACAACTTATAAACCTCAGAAACTCAAATTAGCAAACTAGTATTCTTCGAGGTGGAACTTCATCAGAAGCCAAACTATTTACCCATGGCGGTGTACAGTGCTAGAGTATTATTTATACAATTCCACGATCTAAAAGCTTTAGAGCACCAAAAGAGAGAGAATTTTTCCCTTTTTTTTGAATATCTTCTAACTGTTGGCTTGCATCCATTAAGCTTGATGGAGGCTTAGTTATAAGAGTGCCTCTGTGAAACTTATACCGAATTAATCATTCCATTTATTTAATTTATCCAGCTCATTTATAGCTATCAATTGCCAAATATTTGGCTCTTCAATTGTTAAACTTATGGTTTTTCAAGTTCTAAGTCATCCCATTTATTTGCTCATCAGTTGGGTATGTAATTCACATTCTAAAATGCAATAAAAATATATATGGGTTTGTCCACTATGGGCTTCCTTTTTATTGACCATTAAGTCCCAATATCTAACACTTCTATCATCTATCATTTTAATTTTTTAATTGCCTTTTTCTTCTTCTCATATTTTATTTTTGTTGTGCTTACTATGCCAAAAATATATATATTTTTTTTACATTAACATCCATTACCTCATAAGTCAAAACCATACTGCTTCTTATTAGATAGGTTACATTTCGCTATCTGCTTGTCACATACATACTTCTAGATAAATGGATGGTTGCTACTTCTTAATCATCCATAAATGTAATGTCCCACCGGAGAAGATACACATTCTTAAGGTCATCAAATAAATTTAGTGTTTTCCACGCATCACTTATGCTTTCATTATATTCATCCTAAATAAGGTGATATCCATTATTAGGTTTGGATGGTCCATCCTGGCTAAAGCTGAAGTAGTGAAAAACTAGTTACAGACTTTAGGATCAATGATATTTTGCTAAAAAATCTTCACCTAAGTTATATTGTGAAATAATCAGCCTTGAAAAGTCGAATGAGAAAAGAACCGGCAAATGAAAAATGAAGAATATGATGTCTTGGCATTGGAAGCAAACAGAGGTAATATTATTGCCAGTTTATTCATCTTTTTTTAGGAATTGCCATTTAGTTCATCAGCAGAAACACCCAGCTCCACAAATAATTGAAAGGCTAGTTATACTCATGGGCCACCTAAAAATGATCAAATAAGAAGAAGTGAGAATTGATCTTATGACCTATCTTTTAACCAATTAAAGTTACATGAAATGAAATAATATTAGAGAATCATGTGGTAGAAGTAAACTTCTATGAATGAAATGCAGTTGCAGGAAGAGAATGCAAACCATCCAGATTATATATATATATATATATATATAACCAAATCAGTCACACAACAAAACTACAAAAGATCACTTCAAGGCCTCCAAGATTAACATTTTAGTATGGTGAGAAGAGCATGGAACCATAGAGTAAAGTGTTTGAAATTTCAAATCCTTTTGTTTTTTGTTTTTTTTTGGTCCATATCTTGTTAAGAATTTTATGACTAAAATTGGGCTATAATCTTGTAGTTGCACCTCTCCTCCATTTGGGGGTCTTTGGCGTGACGTGTGAGTAGCATTCAGCATATGGAGGTGCACATGACTGATCTAAGAGGGAAAAGAATAGTTGTGATCTCATCAACCAATAAGATGGATGGTTATGACCTCACCACCCCCCCTCCCTTTTTTTTTTTTTATTTGTTGTTATCATGAAAGATGAGAAGATGAGGGATGGATATCGTCTGCGGTTTGTGTAAAAGGAAATAAAATGGTACCAGTGAACAATAAAAGAATAACGTTGAGAAAAGGGAATGTCATTTTGAAAGGATATTTTTATTCTTTGATTAGTTTATATTTCTTTCCTTCATAATTCTTCCAAATCGAAAGAATTGAAAATTTAGTTTAATGGGGAGAAGGAAAAGGATGCCCCCTTTATTTTTTCTAAAAATTAATATCCAAACAAGAGAAAGGTAATCCTTCCTTTCTTTTTTTCTTTTGATCTCTCTATCCAAACAAGATGTAAAAGTGAATAAAGAGCCCTACTATCTTTCATTAAACCAAAGACAAATACAACTCAAAACCGGCCTAAAGCTGGGGAGGTTATGAACCGATTTAGTTCACAATTATTTTTTAAAATTGTATTGATAAATTCATGTTCATTTTCATTGTCAATTTTCTCTTCCATTAATTCTTCCCTACCGGATGGCTTGAAAACAAGGGTATAAAAAACACTCTAGGAACTTAATGAGCATTATGGTGATTTAAAAGTGAATAAAGAGCCCTACTATCTTTCATTAAACCAAAGACAAATACAACTCAAAACCGGCCTAAAGCTGGGGAGGTTATGAACCGATTTAGTTCACAATTATTTTTTAAAATTGTATTGATAAATTCATGTTCATTTTCATTGTCAATTTTCTCTTCCATTAATTCTTCCCTACCGGATGGCTTGAAAACAAGGGTATAAAAAACACTCTAGGAACTTAATGAGCATTATGGTGATTTGAGAATTGAAGTATAAAATTACGCTAGGTTTTGGACAACATAAACTCCGTTCTAATATATAAACATAGGCCTAAATTACATAGTAATAGGTTAATAACTAAATCATGAGACTCAACGACTACCGTCAATCCAGATATCCACCCAGCATCACTGGACTTCTACTTCGCTGGACATCGTGCGTCATGGTCACGGTACATTCGGACAATGAGATCATCTGGTGGAGCCCGGTGGGGTACCAACTACTTTGACCAATTGGCGATGGATTAATGCATCTCACATCATGACTCCAAGATCCAAAGCTAAAAAGTTTTTGCGTGGTGCAATTGGTTGCTGGACTTTTCACAAGATTAGTCGGTAGGATTCGATTCTTGATTTAGATATATTTTAAAAAAAAATTAAAAATAAAATAAAAAATAAAAAAATAATTTTAAAATAAAATTAAAAAATTAATAAAATAATATTGGAGTTTCTGTTAGTCGGTGGTACTGAAAAAATT
Organism: Areca catechu; assembly: GCA_021397845.1. NCBI lineage: Eukaryota > Viridiplantae > Streptophyta > Magnoliopsida > Arecales > Arecaceae > Areca > Areca catechu. The sequence goes on from CM038051.1 coordinate 189,559,432, forward strand.
ATGACTATATAATAAATTCCGTTCATTCGATTGACGTCAATGATGACCAGGTTGACGAACTTATCTTGGGATGGGGAATGGCTGCGAAAAAATTAATATGCGCCGTGTATCGAATATTTCTTGACTGAAATTGGAATACCGTCTAGGGATGGCCACGTCCAAGGTCTAACTTTTTTCCCTCCTTATTTTTTAACAAAAAAAAAAAAAACTAGAAAGTTTTTAATAAAATTCGAGCTATGAGATTCCTAGTTTTAGGGCACATCTAGTTAGTAATTATTGGAATCGCAATGAGAGTTGGAATGGATATATCCTGGTTGGTTCGTAATCTAAATCGAAATTAAAATCAGAATAAAATTTGAATATTAAAAAAAATAAAAATTAGATTTCGAAGGATTACGATATTGCTATTCTTTATGGGAGTTAAAATGAAAATGAAACCCTCTTCAATGAAATATTTTATTTTAAAGCTTAACTTTCTCCATCTAATATGTTCTTAATTAAATATTGATAGAATATTTGCTCGATGGTCTGCATGTGCTCTGGCATTCTACTTGCAGGAAAATTTCAACGATAAGCATTCGAATCCGGGGTACTACGTGCTCACACACCTTTTTAAATATTAAATTGGTTGCCAATCCATGTTCTTTAGTTGTGCCCCCCTCCCTCCAGCGCAGTCCAAGGCATTGTTGCCAAAGTTTTTGGGATACCAGAAAGTTTTTTTTTTATTTCTTAAAAATATTTTTAGAGGGTATAATAAGGTTTGATAATAATTAAAAAATTATTTTGATTTTGCTAGCCAATTAAAAAACAATAAAAAGAAGCTCAAATTAAAAGTACTTTTTAGCATATGTTAGAAAATTATTTTAGTTTTGATGGAATTTTTATGGTATTAAATAAATTTATAGTTGATATGGTATTATATCGTATCATATCATATCGTATATGTTATGATATGCTAAATATATTATATTATATTTCAAAAAATATCATAATAAATCATATTATATAGTAAACTATATAATAATATTTTAATATATAATTTTATATTATATTATATTTTATTATAATTTTATTATGTAATTGTTGATGTTGAATCCGGACTATCTCTTCGTACCTTTATATTTTCCGGCCAATTCTTTGGAGGCTTCTGCAAAATAAACCCACTCATCAGAGAATTTTCGGTAGAGGATACTTCAATACTTAAGTCGGCAAGGGCTCGGTCAACGGATATAGTAAAGTCAGAAATATTTCAACCAGTATTTTTTTCTTGCTCTGGAGATCTTTTCTTATCGGTATTTATAGAAGTTTGCCTTAACAAAATTCACTTAGAAAAGGTTAGCTCCAGCGTTGAACAGTTAGAACTAACTTGGATCGTTATAACAGTTATCTATTATTCCGTTAAGATAATGACTCATTTTCTTGCTAACCTTATTTTTTTTGAATTAGCCGGCGAATCGGGTTGTTGACTCGTTGTTATGTCTTTATGTTGGTCGGACTTTATGAGACAGTCAGACTTTTCAAGAGGATCAGGTTAATGAATTCTAATTGGTCGACTGGTCAACTTTTTTGACTTTAATATGAGCCTTTCTAACCAGTCCGTCCGATCAATCATAACAGTAATGTTTTTATTATTATTTTGTCATATCAAAAATATTTTATAAGCTAATTTGATTATAAATACATGTCAAAATTTTATATTACTTCAAAAATATAATTATTAAATAATAAATATTTTTTATCAAGCTCTATTTCTAAGAATTTTAATTTTTAAAAATATTATTTTAAAAAGTTCTAAAACTTCAACCACCACCAATAATCCTACAGAGGGCCCGCATAAAGTTGGTTGGAGTGACCTTGTCCATATTAATTTCAGTCCAACCTTGATTGATAAAGAATAGCAGGTACATCACTAAAATGGAATTCCAGTTGGCAGAGGCCATGCCAACTATCACGGTGAGAAATCAGGATCTCTATCTTGTTCTCCCTCTTTATTCCCATTTTATTATTCGGCATCTCGAATCAAATATTATCTGATAGGATAGCCATACCAAAATTTATCCATCGTCCCTTTTGGTTATCAAAAAAATTTAGTTATCAAGAAAAATAGCAGATACTATGAATGAAATTTTGGATAGTTACACCAGAATTTATTCCCCATCCCTTTTGGTTATCAAAAAAAAGACAGCAGATACTGTAAATAAAATTTTGGTTGAAGTCTAAAGGATTTTTTTTTTAAATAATATTTTTTCAAAAAAATTACTGAAGTAGGTGATTTTCAGTATATTTATCGAAATAGGTGATCTGTCCTACATGGCTGCCACGAGAGCTTGAATTCGACTTTCGAAAAGATGAATTCCAATTCATCTTTTCAAAAAACGAATTCAATTTAACTGAATACGTCATTCGAAAAAGATGAATTCAAGCAAACTAATTCCGTCCTTCCGGAAGACGAATTCTGTTTAGTCAAATCCGTCTTTCCGAAAGACGAATTCTTAGCAAAATAATATTTAAAAAAATATTGACCAAAATGGAAAAGGAAAATATAATTTTTAATTTAAATAATTAATATATAAAATTAAAATTTTAAAAAATATTGATTTTATCAAATTATATTAAAATTTTAAAAAATCATTTAAAAAAAATTAGTAAAAAAATTTAAATTAATAATTTTTTTATAAAAAAATATAATGAAAAATCACATATTGTATCTGCAATTTCACCAAATAATATTTTTTTATTAAAATTAAATAAAATTTTTTTAAAATAAATAATTTTTTAAAAAAAAATTAACCAGAAATCGTGGATTGTAACTGTGAAATCGATCTACACAATACATAAACCATTTTCTGTATCAAATTTTATAAAAATTAATAAAAAATTAACAAAAAATTGCAGGACCGGTAGGTGGACCAATAGCAAGACCAGTAGGTGGACCGATGATCGGATCCTGGTAGCCGGATCGGTGGTCGGGATGGTGACAGGACTGGGGGCCGGATAGGTAGCAGGATCGACGGAAAATAAAATTTTATTATTAAATAAATTATTAAATCCTTCCACCAAATGATTTTAATGAAGAAAGAAAATAGGGTTTTTATTATTAGTAAATAATTAATATATTAAATAAAAATATTTTCATAATATTCATTTTACCTAATAATTTTTAAAAATTAAAAAATTAAAAAATTATCAAATAATTGTTTAAAAATTAATATTTTTTATAAAATAATATCATGAAAAATTACGGGTAGAGTACGTCTTTCGAAAAGATGAATTCAGGCAAACTAATTTGTCTTTCCGGAAGACGAATTCTGTTCAGGCAAATCCGTCTTTCTGAAAGATGAATTCTTAGCAAAATAATATTTAAAAAAATATTGATCAAAATGGGGAAGGAAAATAAAATTTTTAATTTTAAATAATTAATATATAAAATTAAAATTTTAAAAAATTATTTATTTTATCAAATTATATTAAAAAATTTAAAAATTATTTTAAAAAATTAGTAAAAAAATTTAAATTAATATTTTTTTATAAAAAATATAATGAAAAATTACGAGTTGTATCTGCAATTTCAACAAATAATATTTTTTATTAAAATTAAATAATTTATTTTTAAAATAAATAATTTTTTAAAAAAAATTAACCAGAAATCGTGGATTGTAACTGTGAAATCGATCCACACAATACATAAACCATTTTCTATATCAAAATTTTATAAAATATAAAAAATTAATAAAAAAATTTAACAAAAAATTGCAGGACCGGTAGGTGGATCGATGGTCGGACTGGTAGCAGGACCAATAGATGGACCGATGATCGAATCCTGGTAGCCGGACCGGCGGTCGAGACGGTAACAGGACTGGGGGTCGGATAGGTGGCGGGATAGACAAAAAATAGGATTTTTGTTATTAAATAAATTATTAAATCCTTCCACCAGATGATTTTAATAGAAAAAAATATTATTATTAAATAATTAATATATTAAATAAAAATATTTTCATAATATTGATTTTACCTAATAATTTTAAAAATTTAAAAATTATTAAAAAAATATTAAAAATTATTAAAAATTAATATTTTTTATAAAATAATATAATGAGAAATCACGGGTAGAGTTCGACTTTCGAAAAGACGAATTCAGGCAAACTAATTTTGTCTTTCCAGAAGACGAATTCTGTTCGAGCAAATCCGTCTTTCCAAAAGACGAATTCTTAGCAAAATAATATTTAAAAAAATATTGATCAAAATGGGGAAAAAATAAAATTTTTAATTTTAAATAATTAATATATGAAATTAAGATTTTAAAAAATATTGATTTTATCAAATTATTTTAAAAATTTTAAAAATTATTTTAAAAAAATTAGTAAAAAAAATAAATTAATATTTTTTTATAAAAATATATAATGAAAAATCACGGGTTGTATCTGCAATTTCACCAAATAATATTTTTTTATTAAAATTAAATAATTTTTTTTAAAATAAATAATTTTTTAAAAAAATTAACAGGAAATCGTGGATTGTAATTGTGAAATCGATCCACACAATACCTAAACCATTTCTGTATCAAAATTTTATAAAAATATAAAAAATTAATAAAAAAATTTAACAAAAAATTACAGGACCGGTAGGTAGATCGATGGTCGGACCGGTAGCAGGACCAGTAGATGGATCGATGATCGAATCCTGGTAGCTGGACCGACGGTCGGGATGGTGACAAGACTGGGGGCCGGATAGGTGGCAGGATCGATGGAAAATAGGATTTTTATTATTAAATAAATTATTAAATCCTTCCACAAAATGATTTTAATGGAGAAAGAAAATAAATTTTTTATCATTAGATAATTAATATATTAAATAAAAATATTTTCATAATATCGATTTTACCTAATAATTTTAAAAATTAAATATTATTTAAATATTATTTAAAATTAATATTTTTTATAAAATAATATAATGAGAAATCGCGGGTAGAGTTCGTCTTTCGAAACGATGATTTCAGGCAAACCAATTTCGTTTGTCCAAAAGATGATTTCTGTTCGGGCAAATCCGTCTTTCCAAAAGATGAATTCTTAGCAAAATAATATTTAAAAAAATATTAATTTTGAATGGAGAAGAAAAATAAAATTTTAAATTTTAAATAATTAATATATGAAAATAAAATTTTAAAAAATTATTGATTTTATCAAATTATATTTAAAATTTAAAAAAATATTTTCAAAAATTAGTAAAAAAAATTAAATTAATAGTGAGAAATCACGGGTTGTATCTGCGATTTCACCAAATAAGTTTTTTTATTAAAATTAAATAATTTTTTAAAAATAAATATTTTTTAAAAAAAATTAACTGAAAATCGTGGATTGTAATTGTGAAATCAATCCATAATACGTAAACCATTTTCTATATCAAAATTTTATAAAAAATTAATAAAAAAATTTAACAAAAAATTGTAGGACTGGTAGGTAGATCGATGGTCGGACCGGTTGGTGGACCGATGATCGGATCCTGGTAGCCAGACAGATGATCGGGACAGTGACAGGATTGGGGACCGAATAGGTGGTAGGATCGACGAAAAATAAAATTTTTATTATTGAATGAATTATTAAATCCTTCTACTAAATGCTTTTAATGGAGAAAGAAAATAGGATTTTTATTATTAAATAATTAATATATAAAATAAAAATATTTTCATAATTTTAATTTTATAATTTATATTTTTTGAATTTACTCAAGTAAATAAATGATTCTTTCTTAAAGCAGGCCAGAACACATATAAATAAACACATATATAAATAAAAATTTATAATTTGATTTTGTTACATACAATGCATAAATAGAAAAAAAATACTAGGTCCCACATGGTGGCCATCTCCTATTGCATGCAGGCTGCATACGACGACGGGTCGGAGGTGGCACATGCTGCTCTGTCTCATGTTCTATGTCGTGTGATGCCTGATATGCAGCATGCTCTACATCGTGTGATGCCTGCTGTGCAGATACGTGATGTGACAACGATCCTTCGCCAAAGAAGTGTCCTCTAAGTCCAGAGTAATCATGCTGCCAGTCCATGAAATTCGATGCAGTAGTATAATCAAAGTGTGCTGCCACATCCTCAATAGATGTGAACTCGGGTATCGGATATGGAGAGGTACTACATCGTCAGGTACCTCGTCTGTGCTGAGCTGGTGGAGGTGCTCCCGATGAAGATGCATATGGATAATAAGGTGAAGGAGTCTCGTCCTCCCTGTCTCCCTCCTGATAAAACTCACATAGTGGAACCGGTGCATGCTCGCCAAGAGTATGGAGGGCAGAATGACATACGTCCTGTATAGTCTGGGAGGACATCGCGATAGAACCTAGTTGGGCAAGCTCAAGTATCATTGCAATGCTAGTGCCCTATAAATAAAAAAATAATTAGTTTGACAAAATTTAAACTTAGATTTTATTAAATAGTAAAATTTAAATTACTTACCAAGTGATCATACACTGCACCATTGCGATTGATGAATCGACGAGTGATCCTACGGTACCACTACATATAAGGATCGTGATAATCCATGGTACCATCGAATGGATCACCATGTATAATATAATCATGTTGACTCATGCATAACTATATATACTCCCGATGAACGGTGGACCAATCCTGATCAAATCGTCCCCTCAAATCAATACGATGCAGTGCAGACATCGTATTAAACCGATCTGGCATGACATGTCGCATCCCAAACTGGCGCACCACTCTATCAGGTAAATGCTACTCACTATATAAAAACAAACTAATAGCACTCAAGTACACCAGATCTCCTGACCCTGTGACAGTAATATGGTAACTCTACAAGTATAGCGGCAGTATATGGCTGCCATATCACTTGTTTATAAATAATTTAAAGTATAATTTGTTAAACAAGAATAAATAAAATAAGTCAATCACTACAAAAAATTCAATATTCATTACCTCGTCAGGTCGCAGTCAATCAAGTAAATAACGATATTAAGAGACTACATGTGTAGGTACCTGTACAGAAAAAAGATCTGTGTCACAGAAAAAACTCTCCATCTACAATATCATACATGCTACCTTCATCTGATGCAAGCTACCAAATGCAAGTGGAAAGATATGATTATTTCTATCTATAGCAGTTGCAATCAACAATTTCTCCTAATACTTTCCATACATGAAAGTAGCATCGACACTTATGATCGGATGATAGTGATTAAACCCTGCAATCGAGGGTGCAAAGGCCCAGAATACACAATCAAACTGGGCATAATTTGGTTACCAGTTGGAGTGCTAATAAATTTTATCCAGGAACCCGGATTAAATGTTTGTATAGCATTCAACCATTTCGGACGCCATTGATATGACATATCCCAATCTCCGAACAGCATCGCTATCGCCTTCTGTTTAGCATTCCATAATTTTCTATAACTTGGTGTATAGTTGTATTTATTCTTTATGACTGCACCAAGTCCAGCAACAGCAATGGTAGGAATTTCTTTAACTAGGTCCCGAATTTTATTAGCAATTAAAGTGAAGTCCAGACCGGAATAATCTTGAGACATCATTGCAGATAGGCATATATGAGGATCAGTATATCGTGAGATCTCAAAAAATCATGATGTTTAATAGCTCTCACCATCCACTGATAGCCAGAATCACTGCTCTTACATTTCACATGCCATAGATTTGGATTTGACTAAATAACCTTGAATTCATGATATCTTTCAACAAAATATTGCTTTACTACGGTCTATAATTCTACCTTATCTATAAAGTGCAGTCCTTTACGTAATTCCTCATCCCTTTGCCATATAACATGTTATTCCTGCATTGAAGAATACATTGACATATTTGCAGCATTCCAATCAACCTGAGTGAATGTTTTAGATGGAGCTTCAAATGTAGAATAGTTTGGAACAGTGGTATCCTCTGGACTTTGTACTGGATGTGAAGTACCGGCTTCATTACCTTCGTCAGCCAAATCTTCACTTTCGTCATCATTCTCACTAAAAAGTTGATTATCGACATTCACTCTATCATCAGCAGCTGTATATATTGATGCTTTTCTAATATTCTTTCTGGTACAGTACTGTCCACCATACATAACGGATCTACAGTAAAAATCGAACCAATATTTTGGACATCATTATCTACAATGTTCGGAGTACTATATGATAGAACCTATTCAGTTACACGAGTTATTGCTATATTTGAATAGCTTCTTCATAATCATTCTGTTCGTAATCAGGTTCAGAAGCTTCTATGATTTGGATATCTATATACAACTCTGCACCCGATATACATGAATGTGAATTGATAGTTGAAACAACATTATCTCCATGTCTTCATCATCGGTTAGTGAAACAAGTTCATACTTTACAAATATCGGTTGGACAACTTGTGGATATCTATAAATAATCAATATTTTTTTTCCAGTTCCGTTAATATGGATAACTCTACAGATTTTATTCTCCAACTCTTGAAATGTCATACCAGAATTAATTCTAATTGTCTTTTTCGGTCCCTAATTATACTCAATCCTATTTGAACCATTAATCATAGAACCATTAATGTAACATAATGCTGTGATTGTTTCTCCCATTATACCCTACATGTTCAATTAATAAAATACATTTAGATATAACCTTCCTAAAATTTATATCGACATCATCAAAAAACCAAAAAAAATTATCAAAAAACCAAAGAAATTAAATAAATTATATGACAATGAAATTAAATAAATATTTATTTTATTAAACACAAACATATAAATTATAATATATTTTTAAATTATTATCAATGTACGGAGATTATTATGACTTAAAAGATAGATGCATGCATCCTATCACCAACTACTAGGTCATAGATCCTATTCCATTCAGGAATTTCATTAATTTTACAGGTCAACTTACAGTAATCAAACAGTATGCAAAGAAGACCGAATAAAATTTCGGCAGCATTTTTTCTTAGTTCTCTGCATATAAATATTTATGTTTGTGAAGAACAAAAGGAAAATGATGCTCGAAATTTCCTTCGGTCTTCTTTGCACAACATTTAATTACTGTAAGCTGACCTGCAAAATTATTTGCAATTTCTAAACTTTCAACATTGGACAATCAATTGATTAATGTGCATAATTCTCAGATCCGTATAAATTTATAAAATATACGGATACTAAAAATATGCATATTAAACAATTGACGGGTCTACAGTTCAATGCAATGCAAATTTTATACAAATATATGCAGAAAATCGAACGATTAACCAAAATTTTTTTTCCAAACATAATAACATCAATGATATCAATTTCTACCTATTACATGCTATAAATATTCATATTACGATCGCCTATTTATATATTATTTAACTATTAATATATTAATATATTATTCTGATATATTTATAAATTCATAACTAACTATCATTTCAATTTTATAAAAATGATATATTTAATACATTATGTATATTAAAAATTTTATGATAAATTATTAATTAATTTATAAAGCATAACAAACTTATTTTTCTTTATTTCATTATTTACGTGCTATAAAAATTATTATTTATAAAAATTTATTATTAACATCATATTTAGTTTATATTAAACAAATCAAATAATTAAATATTAAATTAATTTCATGCTACAATATAAAAATTATTTTAACTATTAACTCATAACAAAATAATTTTAATAATTATTTACATTAATAAAATAACTTACTGAATTTTAAATACCTTAAAATTTTCATATACATTTATTAATTATAATAATTTCATATTCTACATAAATTATATATCCTATCCTTTTTAATTTTATTTATTACATAAATTAATTATCCTACTCATCCCTCAAATTTTAATACTATTTTATCAATTTTTATAATTAAAATATTAATTTAACTATATATAAAATCAGGTTTTCAAGATTAATTCCTAATATAAACAGCAATAATGTAAATTATTAAATAATAAATACTAAATAAATTTATCACAGAAAATTTAAAATACAAGTATACTGGATATTAAATTCTTAAAATTAAATTAACATATACAAAATTTAATTTAAACATTCAATCAACTATAAATTAATAAAAAATTACCTTCAACCGGGATGATGAAATATGAAATATTTTTTCGTAAGAACGGGATCTAGATCGCCCACAAACCAGAAGCCAGAAGTCAGATCTGGACAAGGAAATAAAACCATTAATTAAAAAAGAGTTTAAACAGTAAAAAGAAAAAAAAGAAATAAGAAACACTAACTGGGATCGAGAATAACCGGGAATAACGAAGATTGTGGTGAGGGGACCATGGGCAAGGATGAAGATAAAAAAACTTCGGAGATAGGGACCACGAGAGGGACGGGCAAGGGTTGAACAAAAAAAATGGAAGAATAGAAAAAAAAAAAAACAGGGATGGGATATATGGGTTCTGCCTAAATTCGTCTTTTAAAAAGACAAATTCATCTTTCAGAAGAAATCATCTTTCGGAAAGATGAACTTGAATTCATCTTTCCAAAAGACAAATTCTCTGGCCACGTATCACCAAAAAGCGCCACATATCACCTGAAACGCCACGTATCACCAGAATTCATCTTTTGAAAAGATAAATTTGAATTCGTCTCTCCAAGAGAGGAATTCACTATATCATCTTGCCATGCCGCTGCCACCTAACACCTATTTTGATAAATATAATTTTAAAAATTTATTTTCATAAATATTTTTTTTAATATTATTTAAAAAAAAATCGAAGTCTAAACAGTGGTAGTCTTCGTTTTGTGGGTTGGTGAGCTAAGGAAATATGACGTCAAGAAGTCTCGGTCCGCCTGGTAATTTGATTCGGAATTATTTTATAGGCGGTGGCGCATCCCATAACTTCACCGATACGTTTTGTTGACTGACCGGATGGTCCTCAACGAGTGGCACAAGGGAAGTCATCGATACGAAGGGATAAAATTTAGCTAAGCCGGTACTAATTTTGGTTTCATGTTCAAGTTTTAAATATTCTTTTTTTGGATGCCTAATTTCATGTCCATAAAATTGGTTATTGAATTGAAACATTTTTCAACAGAAACGGAGGACTTTATGATTATCCCCGAAAATAGTTATGTTGATCGCCCGCATTCTTTTTTTTTAAAAAAAAAAAATTCCTACTTTACTGAGTTAATATTTTATTGCTCTTTCTTTTCTTTTTTTTTTTTTCCCCTTCTTTTTCTATATTTTGCATATAGCTACATAAATTGTAGTTACTCTGTATTTAGATTTCCCAATTATCAATAAAGAAAAGCCTTAAATGGCCAATTGGCCATGCTAATGTTTACTTAGCTTTGAGTTTGAGATGGCCTCGTTGAAATAATCACAAATTCGACCTTTCGGAGGAATTTGGCTGGATATCAAAATTTTGAGTCAAAAAAATCAAAAAAACTCATCCCTCTTCAAGAAGAATTCGAATAAAAAAGAATTTAAAAAGTAACTTAAAAATAATATATATTATTAATGTAAAAATACTTATTTATTAATAAATAGTTTTATTAAAAAGTTTAAGAAAAAGTTTCATCTTTTTTTTTTTTTTTTTTTTTTTGACAATCGAGATCTCTAATGTGGTGATTAATATCATTTTTGACAGCCAAGGTCTTTAGTGGGATAGAAGTGCCATGGGTCTTAAGCAAAATTTAATGTTATTCATAATTATGATGGATATAAATTTGCATACTTAATTTTTATACATGACAAATCATTTTAATGTATATATATATATTAGATATATTAGATTAGATGAGATCTTTAACATGGCCATTAATACCATTATACGTGTACATTAATGTGGGATGGAAGTATTATGGATCTTAAACAAAATTTAATGCCATTCATAATTATAATGCATGGAGATTTGGATACTTAATATTTGCACATGACAGCCTCTATTTTATATATATATACACACACTAGCATACAATCCATACAATACATAAGATATATCTTTTATATTATTAATATATTATTAAATATTATTAATCTTTAAAAATATTATAAATAATAAGATAATAATTTTATAAAAAATGTATTATTTTTATTCAAATAGTATTAATACTGTCAGTATCAAAATATTATTTTATTTATTTTATATTTTATAGATTTTTTTATATAAGAGAGAGAGCCTTGTATTATTGGCAATCCTGTAATTTCAATAGCTTGCATTAAATTGTTTTTTTTGCATAAAGCTTTTTTTTATATTAACTCAACTTTTCTGAGGTAGACCCACTGATGCGGAACTATATATGCATGCATATTATTTTTATGTTTTCATATATTAAGTTATATGTTTGAGTCCCCAAGATCAGACCAAGAAACTAAGTAGAGAGTTCTATATAAAATTAAGAAGCAAAAAGTATGCATAACATGACCTAAAAGGCAATGGAAAGAGGACCGTCGAGGCTGAGAAATCTCGGTTGGGCCAGTTCATCTGCAATAAAGCATCTGGTGGGCAGAGCAGGTGTACCTGGCAATGGTAGATGCGCCTGGTGCAGATCGTATGCCAAGAGGTCACTCTCACTCCCGGATATAGCCTGGAAAATCAAGCCAAAGACCCGTGGATTCCCGGCTTTCTGCTCGATGATCCGATTAAGGCCCGACTGGAGTCGTTGGATTCGTAGAAGCCGAGGGACCTGTAAACAATTTTTCAGGGGTGAGGAAACAAAGCAAGGATGAAGTAGTAAAGGAAAAACAACAAGGGGAAGAAGATTTTGAGGTTGGGTGGCCAGGATTTGGAGAGCTGGATGGTAGCTGGAGACAGGGCGCAAAACACCAGGAAGGAGGGGGAATTTGGTCATTGCAAGCGCAGAGTCTTTAAGAAAGGATGGCTTAGTCAGTTCAAGAAAAGGTCATCGGCTGGGGTTAGAGGAATGAACTCTTGATGAGAATACTAAATGAGGTCCTGGGCTGAAACTAGTTCTAGAGTAGGATGAGGATCTGGTGGAAGGTCATCAGGAAAGTTTTTGGAAAGCTTATCTTGAAAGTCTTCTAAAATAAAGTCTACTTCCTGGGATTGTTCCTTAGGGACCTCCTCTATGGACAACTCTAGAGAACCCTCACTTTCATCTACTATGATTGATCCTGGCTCAGGCACTCCTTCAAATTCTATAGTGGGTTCAGGATCTTTTTCTAGTAGTTCCTCAGTGATTTCAACCTTGGGTCCATCTTCATCATAGTCCTCAAAGGCTTCTCCTTCATATTCATCTACTAAACTAGGATCAGCCTCATACACTTCTACCTCTGGCTCTTTAATGGGTTCTGGGGTCTCTTCCTTGCAAACTAATGGGATAGGAGTAGTAGGCTGGTCTAAAGGAAGTCGGCTAGGTTTGGACTTAGGTTCAAGGGAATTATTCTTATTGGACTTAGATTGATTGATCATGAGTTCTCTTTGATATAAATCGAGTTCCCTAGCTAGGTGATAGGCTTCCTCTAGGTCTTGAATTTACCAATGAAGCAGCTCCCACTAGATATCCCTACGCAGGCCATCCTGAAATCTAACCATGATCTTAGACTCAGGTTCGACTGTGTTATATTTCCTACTAAACTCGTTAAATTGGTCAATGTACTCAGACACAGTCATGTTCCCTTATTTCAATTTATACCATTGGTCTAAAAGTTGGTACTCATAAGATCTGCCCAGGTACTCCTCTCTCAATTTACTCCTCATGGCTTTCCTGGTAAGTATTTCATTTTCCCATCAATAACATTCATCCTCAATATGTTCCCAATATTGCTTAGCATATCTGATTAACCATGTGTAGCCAAACTAATCTTCTCTGACTCTGACATCCTAGTATACTCAAAGTACTGATCCATCATATCCTCCCATTCAGTATACACCTTAGGATCTGGTTTTCCATCAAACAGGGGTGCATAAGGTTGGGTGCTCCTAATGGGTCGTTCATCTTGGTTCAGGTAATCATAATTGGGTCTCCTATGGTTAGGTTCTAAGGATGGATCATGATATGGGGTTCTTCTAGGGTTGGGCTCCCTACATGGGTCAGAGTATTGGGTTCTCCTAAGGTTGGACTCCCTATATGGGTCAGAGTATTGGGTTCTCTTAGGATTGGACTTTCTATATGGGTCAGAGTATTGGGTTCTCCTAGGATTGGAGTCCATGGTCACACTAGTTGAATTGGATTAAGTCTACTGGCATTGGGTTCCTAATCTGATGATCATGCAATCAAACACACACATCGACTCCTAAGCTAGTGCACATGCAAGACTCAACAATAACTCAACTACAGCTGCTGAGACCTAGAGCCCAATCAGAATGGGTTGACTTAACTTACACACAACTCAAATCCTAGTCCTTCAATCTGGCCAGGTAAGAGGTGGGATGGTGGGAGGCCCTCCTGCTCTCGCAGGGACCCAATTAAGGAACCACCGATCCGCTTAGGTCGTTTGACACTATAACTCTTGCCTAGACACTAGTATCCAGTAATAGGAAATGAATTGGGTGCACTAGTTGTCCCACAATGATTGAACCCGACCGATGGGTGTCCCTAGCCCACTAGGGCAAATTAAGTCTAGTTAATTTTAGATTAGGCTTGGGACCGAATGTAAGGGATGTGGTTTTGGGCTAAGGAGAGGCTATCAACTACTCCCCTTATCTGACATATAGAAAGTGCCCTTAAGGTATTTATGCAATGATGGCAGGCAGATGAAAATGCAAATTAGGGTTTAGTATTTTTTGGAGTTTTTGAATATATGTAAGTTTTTTTTTTGTTTTGGAATTTTTCTTAAACAGAAAGATAATTGCAGATTATGATATAATATGCAGGAAATATGCTAAAATCAAAGATATGCAAAGATTATACCAAAAAAAATCCTGAACTTTTTGAAATCGGCTTTGCTGCCAAAATAGAGCAGAATTATTCTCAGGCAGTGCTTCGACTGGGAAAAAATTCACAGACCAAAATAATTATTGAGAAAATTTTGAAAAATACTTTGAATTATGAGGAATCCAGAAAAATAAATCTCAAAATTTTTTAAGTTTTATGCAGGTAGAAACAATTAAAATAACAAGGTATATTTGAAAAGGCCAAAAATAAAAAAACCCTAATAGAACCCTTTGTATTCCTCTTCAAGGGTCAATTCACAGCAGCACCCCTACCGCCATAGAAGATCCCATCAATTGAAAAAGAGGGTTTTGAAGCCCTACTAATCTCCTATGACCGGACGGCCATGGTGAAGCACTCGATCCGAATATCCAAAGAGAACTGAGCCCAAATAGGCTCTGATACCAAATGATGTGGGACAGATGCATGGGGATGGATCACTGGCGAGCGTAGAAGTTTCCAGAGATTAGGGTTTGCATGGGGGAAGAAGGAAGAGATACTGGGATTCACACAGATTCCCCGTGGAGGACAAGCACACAGCAAAGGGCTCATACAGATGCCCTAGAAATCACACAGAAATCCTAAAAAGTTCACACATAACTAAAGAAATTTTTTTTCATTCATCATTCATTGAAAAAAAATACAAGAAGGGATAGGGTATTTATAGATTCACCCCAGGGTACATAACTTAAAGGCTAAGAAATCCTGACTTATAGGCTAAGAAATCCTGGTGGACCTGGTCAACAATGGGCCTGTCTTGGACTGTAGCTCTCTCTTACGGGCTTGGCGGCATGAAAGGGCCCAGGTGCATGAAGGCCAGCTTTGGTTGGGGGGCTTGGTGAATCTCCTGGCTGCGAACTCTCCTTTTGCACATGACCTGAATGGACTCATCGGACTCACTTGATTAGACTGACTGGACTGAAAATAACTGGACCTGACTAAGTAAACTCAACTGGGCTCAGTTGTCTCACTTTATTACAGGACTAATGGACTCAAATAAAATAAAATAAAATAGATTTGTTTGGTCCCTATCACCCACTTCTCTTCCTCCAACCCTTACTATCTTTTAAATGCCATGATTAATATAGGAATGATCTTTTAAATATTGTAAATCTTGATTAATTATTTAATTAAAATTTTTTAAATTTAAAAAAATAAAAATCATGTACATGTGACTAGTGGAGGCTCTATCTTGGTTGAGCCTCCATTTTAATATATATATATTAGATTTTGAAAGATAAATATATAATAATAATAGAAAAAATTATGGAGGCATGCTTGATCTATTTACATATAATTCCAAAAGTTTAAAAAAGTACCATTTATCTACCAAAATTCTATATTTATTATAGTGGTCCAGCCATCTATTTTAATTATAAAGCATACGAGCCACTTGATAACTAAACTTTTCTAAAATCTCAGAATTACCTTTACCACAAACTTAGCAAGGGGTGTGTGGAGGGAGTGTTTTCAGATCTATGTAAGCAAAGAAATGACAAAGAATAGGATACTTTGAGATATATACAGATAAATAAATGATAAAAGATGGAGTGCTTTGAGATTTATGTAAATTAATAGATAATAAAGAATAAAGTATTTTGATATTGCATAGGCGGATAGATGACAAAGAAGAGAATGTTTTGAGATCAATGCAAATGGATGGATGATAAAGGATAAAGCACTTTAAGATTTGTATATGCAAGTGGATGAATGAGAGACGATATAATATTTTGAGATATGTTCTATTGAATGGATGTAAAGGATGGAGCCTTTTGAGATCTGTACAAGCAAAAGGATGATAAAAAATAGAGTAGTGTGAGATATGCAGGTGGATGAATGATGAAGGATAAAATATTTTAAGATTCATACAGATAGATGGATGATAGAAAATAGAGTGCTTAAGATTTATGTAGCCTGAAGGATGATAGAGTACTTTGAAAATTGTACAAGTAGATAAATGAAAGAGAATGGAGTGCTTTAAGAACTATGATGGTAAATGGATGAGAGAGGATGAAGTACTTTGAGATCTATATAAATGGATAGATGATAAAGAATGAAGTAGTTAAAATTTGTGCTGGCAAATAAATGATAGATGATAGAGTGCTCCGAGATTGTATAAGCAGATGGATGATAAAGGAGACCTTTAAAATTTATGCAGAAAAATGAATAATAATAAAGTGCTTTGAGATCTATGTAGATGGATGAATGAGGAGATTTGTCATCTGAGATTTGTGTAATCATATAAATAACAAAGGAAAAAGTGCTTCGAAAGCTATACGTGCAAGTGGATGGATGATAGTGATGTGGCAACATCCGCTGACGTGGAGACTACACGGTCGCCAGCCGGTAGCTGCACGGGTGGGGACTGCAACCTGGACGCGGCTCCCGAGTGGAAGGCCGAGGTCAGCTCTCGGTCGGGATCGAGCTCATAAAGTTAGCCCTCCTGTCGAGGTCAGCTCCCCACCAAGATCAAGCTCATAAAGCGAGCCCTCTTGCCGAGGTCAGCTCCCAACCGGGGTTGAGCTCATAAAGCGAGCCCTCCTACCGAGGTCAGCTCCCAGTCAGGGTTGAGCTCATAGGACGAGCTCTCCGTCTGAGGTCAGCTCCAAGCCAGGGTCGTGATCACGCTGCCGACGCAAGCCCCCCGTTTGAGGTCAGCCCCCAGCCAGGGTCAAGCTCATAAAGCGAGCCCTCCTATTAAGTTCAACTCTCAGCCGGGGTCGAGCTTATGGGATGAGCCCTCCATCTAAGGTCAGCTCTTGGCCGGGATCGTGCTCACGCTATCGAAGGTGGATCTCCCGAATGGAGGTCCTTCCCTGCCATACGAAGGCCAGAATTCCTGCCAGCGGTGAAGGAGGGAAAGATCAATAGAAATTCAAGCCACGGCATGGAGGTCCCTGTCCACTTGTAACCTCCAGAAGGTGGTGCATGCCCTACCACCATGCCAGCTCTATGACACGCCGCCTGCATGCTTTGCACAAGGTAAGCCCCGTCAGACCCAGGGCCCTATAATGTGCCACCACGTCCACAACCATATGGCCAGAGGATGCTGACCCATGCAGTGCGAGCCCAGAGTTCCCCAAGAAGGAAAATCCTGTCAAGGCCATAGGCCCTGTAATGCTCGAGCGATCCCTCCATAATGGAAACTTCCCGCCATGGCACGGGGCTTAGTGGCACAGTGCCTACCCCGCTTAAGCAAAAAATGACACCCCCAACAGGGGGGAGGACCAGTCTGAAGGAAAAAAGCAGAGGGCCTCCAAGAGGGCTCTGGGAGGCCCACGGATCGCCTCCTTCTCCAGAAGGACTTGTCCGAGAGGGGGAGAAGAAGGAGAAGCCATGAGCAGTGGCAAGCCCCTCCAGGGAAGACACCTCGAGAGAGCCTCCAAGAGGGCTCTGAGAGGCCCACGGATTGCCTCCTCCTTCGGAAGGACCAGTTCAAGAGGGGGAAGAAGGAGAAGCCGCGGGTAGCAACAAGCCCCTCTGGGGACACCACGAGAGGGCACACTAAGAAGGACTCCATGACACAACCAGAAAAGAGAAGGAAGGTAAGTAAGAAGGTAAGTGAGTAAGAAGGGGAGAGAGGTAAGCAAGCAGCCAGAAGCTCAGCAGCCAAGGGATCGGCTGGAGGGATCTTCCCCGTTCCCCCCCTCTTCATTCCCTCTTTCTTTTTGCTATTTGATCATTATCATCTTGTCACCCCCTGGGGGAGGGAGTCCCTCAAGCTCTCCGCCTCAGAGGTTTTGTTCTCTTCGATCGTCCCACTGACTTGATCGTCGGAGTGTCCTCACCAGAATCCCCGGCCCGGGTCTCCTCTATTTTGTAGGTCGATCGGATCGAAGAGCCGACCCCCGAAGAGGAGGGAGCGCGCCTGGCAGGAGGAGGCACCCGACACAGTGGCGATGCATCGGAGCTACAGGCCATGACGATTCAGGTGGCAACAGATTAGCGTGCCAAGAAGGGGGGCGATAGATGATTCAGGATCTAAGATGATCTCGGCCAAGACTGAGGATCCAGGCTCTCCAACCGATGGAGCGACAATAGCCGTCGCCCTGGGGGCAGGCGGGGGACACGAGAGCTCCCTCTTGGGGGCCCGTCCAAAGAACGAGAAGAGAAGGGTTTGATGATAGCGGAGAGAGGGGCTTGTGTTCATGGGTTTTCCGAACACCTGCCACCTTTCGTGATACTCACCGGTTAGACCCAGAATCCAAGCATTCCCCTACGCGTGGGGCTTCCATCATCTTATGCAAGCCTAACGGGCACCACGGCCTCGCTCACAGTCCGAAGATGGCAGTGGGATGCCACCCACCACGTGACTCGCAGCGGGGCGAACCAATAAGAGACGGGGCCTGATCCCGGAGGCAGCCTACCGATAAAAGATGGCATGCTATTATAAACCCCGTAAAGGACCCCAGCGAAGGGGTCGAAACCCAGCCGGGCAGAGCCTGCTACCTCACCAGTCCCGCACCTCCCGACGCTCGCAAACCTGGAACATGAGCAATTTATGAAAGCACTACAGGTGATGTAAAACTTCCTCTCAATTATCTAAGTCCCTTTTTCATGCAACTTTGTCTTTCACTTATGCAGGAACGTCTATGTCCGACTCAAAGTCCGACATACTCAAGCCGGGCCCTTTATCAGGCCCGTACTCCTTACCGTGCTCACAGCCCAGAGGTGGCGGCAGGGCAACCCACCAACTACCGCTTGACTCATAGCGCGGTGCCCTCGAGTCGAGCCCCTCAACAGGCCCGCACTTTTCAATCGAGCTCACAGCCCGGAGGTGGCGGCAGGGCAACCCGCCATCTACCGCGTAACTTATAATTTAGCATCCTCACCAACGAGGCGGGCCCACTCCATCAGGCCCGCCCTCATCAGCCGTTCTCACAGCCTAGAGGTGATACCAAGATGCCATCTACTGCAAGACTCACAGCATAGCAACTCCTCATCAACAAGCTGGGCCCCTTCTATTAAGCCCGCGCTCACCAGTCGAGCTCATAACCCGGAGGTGGCAGTAGGGCACCCACCATCTATCGCGTGACTAACAGTTCGGCATCCTCACCAACAAGACGGGCCCCTCCATCAGGCCTACCCTCCTCAGCCATACTCACAGTTCGGAGCTGGCAACAAGGTGCCGTCTACCGCATGACTCAGCTTGGCTCTTCCATAAGTCCAGTGCCCCACAACCTCATGGCCGTGCTCACAGTCCAGAGGTGGCATCAAAATATCATCTACTGCGTGACACAGCATGACGAATTGAGAAGCTCGGTGCCCCCAGCCTCGCTCACAGCCCGAAGGCAGCACCAAGATGCCGTCTACCAAGAGACTCACAGCATGGCAAACCCATAAGCTCGGTGCCCCAAAGGCTCATAGCCGCACTCACAGCCCAGAGGCGGTACTACGATGCCATCTACTGCATGACTCACAGCATGACGAATCGAGAAGCTCGACGCCCCCAGCCGAGCTCACAGCTCGGAGGTGGCGACAGGGCAACCCACTATCTATCGTGTGACTCACAGTTCGGCATCCTCACCAATAAGACAGGCCCTTCCATTAGGCCCGCCCTCATCAGCCGTGCTTACAGCCCGGAGGTGGCACCAAGATGCCATCTACCGCGTGACTCACAACTTGGCTCACCCATAAGTCCAGCATCCCATAGCCTCATGGCTGCGCTCACAGCACAGAGGTGGTACCAAAATGCCGTGCTATTGCGTGACTCATAACGTGGCAAATCGAGAAGCTCGACGCCCTCAGCCTCTCTTATAGCCTAGAGGTGGCACCAAGATGCCGTCTACCGCGAGACTCACAGTATGGCAACTCCTCATCAGCGAGCCGAGCCCACTCCATCAAGCCCGCGCTCATCAACCGAGCTCACAGCCCAGAGATGGCGGCAGGGCAATCCTCTATCTACCGCATGACTCACAATTCGGCATCCTCACCAACAAGGTGGGCCCCTCCATCAAGCCCGCCCTTATCAGTCGAGCTCACAGCCTAGAGGCGGCAACAAGGTGACGTCTACCATGTGACTTAGCTTGGCTCACCCATAAGTCCGGCACCCCATAGCCTTATGGCCGCGCTCACAGCCCGGAGGCGGCACCAAAATGCCATCTACCGCATGACTCGGCATGGTGAATTGAGAAGCTCGGCGCTCATCAGCCGAGCTCACAGCCTAGAGGCGGCAACAAGATGCCGTCTACCGCATGACTCATAGGTTGGCTCACCCATAAGTCCGGCGCCACATAGCCTCATGGCCGTGCTCACAGCCTGGAGGCGGCACCAAAATGCCATCTATCGTGTGACTCACAGCATGGCGATCGAGAAGCTCAGTGCTCACCAGCCTTGCTCACAGCCCGGAGGCGGTACCAAGATGCCTTCTATTGCTTGACTCATAGTTCTGCACTCTCAAGCTGAGACCACTTCATCAGACCCACACTTTTTAACCGAGCTCATAGTCTTGAGGCAGTGACAATGCAACCCGCCATCTACCACAAGGCCCGTAGCTAGGCAATCTTCAAGCCTGGTCCTTCCGACAGACCCGTGCTAGTCGCCCCGCTCATAGTCTAGAGGTACAGTTGGGGATTCCTGGAATCCCGCCATCTACCGCATGACTCATAATTTGGTACCTATAAATCAGACAACTCATGAAGCCCCACACCCACTGCCTTACTCACAGTCTGGAGATGTCCGCAGGGAAACTCCAGAAGTCCCACCATCTGTCACTTGACTCAGCGTGGTGAACTAAGCCAGGATATTCTGGGAGCCCTACATTCAATTGCCTTGCTCACAACCCGAGGATGTCGATGGAAAATCCCTGAACTCCCATCATCGACCACCTGACTCACTGCTTAGCAAACTGAGGAGATTTCCCAGAAGCAATCTAAGCCGAAGAAAAGAAAAATAGCAAGCAAAGTCGAGAGAGACCCCCAGCAACCGGGGAGGCCATACAACAGATTCGAGCTCGAAGAAAAAAAAAAGAAAGAGAGAACAACAGTCATAAAGGAAGAGGCGCCTTCATTGATCGAAAATCTCCTACATTCTATAGAGGCTCTCGATAGGCTAGGAGGACACCTGAAATCCTAAGTTACAGAATGAGAAGAAACAAGCTTCAGGCTTCCCTTGCCGTCCCTCGCCCAACTCTTGCTCTGTACTTAATCCTCAAGGGCGGCTGGGGACATGCCAATCCCTTCTACCCGCTTGTGCCCTTCCTCAGGAGTTTGTCGAATCTCTAAAGTATGGCATTGGCTACACTGCCCCGTCCTTGGAGTTCACCGATCCCGTGATTCCAAGGATAGCTGCGGCAGCTCTGCATTAGGATACTCCTGTCAGCACTACAACGGCAATGGCCTTTTTCACAATGACCATGACCGGGGCCACTACCTCCTCTTGAAAGATCTCCGGTCTTATGAACCAGGAGGTGGCTCCAGATGCCCCCCATCTTTGAGGTAGCCTCTTTCTCTGCCCCAGTTGCATGATTGGAGGCTCTCCCCCTTCACATCCTTGGGGAAAGCTTCGAGCTCGGCGAATCTCTTCTCTGAACCAGATGCCCTCATCTTGATGCTGACCGGTTGCTCTTGGGGAGCCTTCATTTGGCCCTCCAGATCTCGAGCTGAAATCCTAAAATATACTAAGAGCCCTCCCTCAGCACAGGCCGATGGAGAGGGATCGAAGAAGGAGAACATGGAGGCTAATGCTGGAATGAGAAGGGGGTTGAAGGAGGAGGAAGGAAACTTTGTGGAACCCTGGTCGCCGCCACCGAAGGCCCTTTAAAAGCTATATAGCCAACCGGAGGCCACCACATGTCGGCACCAGGTGCCCCTTGATGCTTCAGTTCGTGAAATAGATACCTTGATCCAGCTAGGGCATTGATGATCCCTCCATCGAAAAACTGAGTGCAGCATCCCATTAATGCAAAGGCATGGTCTTCAGGGCATGGCCAGTCGAAGCATTGATGGTACAGAAGGCGCGTCCCTCCATGTCAGCATGATCGTTACTTCCATCGTCCCGAGCGACGCTTCGTTCTCCGAGCTCGAGAGTGGGGGACATCTGATGTGGCAATATCCGCTGACGTGGAACCTACACAGCTACCAGCTAGCGGCCGAACGGGTGAGAGCTGCCACCTGGATGCGGCCCTCGGGTGGAAGGCCGAGGTCAGCTCCTGACCGGGGTCGAGCTCATAAAGTTAGCCCTTCTGCCAAGGTTAGCTCCCGGCCGGGGTCGAGCTCATAAAGCGAGCCCTCCTACCGATGTCAGCTCTCAGCCAGGGTCGAGCTCATAGGGCGAGCCCTCCGTCTAAGGTCAACTCCATGCCGGGGTCGTGCTCACACTACTGAGGAGAGCCCCCCATCTGAGATCGGCCCCTAGCCAGGGTCGAGCTCATAAAGCGAGCCTTCCTGCCGAGGTTAGCTCCCCGCCAGGATCGAGCTCATGGGACGAGCCATCCGTCTGAGGTCAGCTCCCGGCTGGGATCGTGCTTATGCTGCCGAAGGCGGATCTCCCGAATGGAGGTCCTTTCTTGCCATATGAAGGCCAGAATTCTTGCCAGTGATAAAAGAGGAAAAGATCAACAGGAATTCAAACAATGGCACGGAGGTCCCTGTCCACCTGCAACCTCCGAAAGGTGGCATATGCCCTGCCACCATGCTAGCTCTACGACACGCCGCCCGCATGCTCTATACAAGGTAAGTCCTGTCAGACCCAGGGCCATGTAACGTGCCACCATGTCCACTACCGTACGGCCGGAGGATGCTGACCCACGTAGCACGAGATCCATAGTTCCCCCAGAAGGAGAATCCTGTCAAGGCCATAGGCCCTGCAATGCTCGGGCGGTCCCTCCATGAATGGAAACTTCCTGCCATGGCACAGGGCTCAGTGGCACAGCGCCTGCCCCTCTTAAGCAAAAAATGAAACCCCCAACAGGGGAGGACCAATCTGAAGGAAAAAAAGGAGAGGGTCTCCGAGAGGGCTCCGGGAGGCTCATGGATCGCCTCCTCCTCCGGAAGGACCAGTCCGAGAGGGGGGAAGAAGGAGAAGCCGTGAGCAGCGGCAAGTCCCTCCGGGGAAGACACCACGAGAGGGCCTCCGAAAGGGCTCCGGGAGGTCCACGGATCGCCTCCTCCTCCGGAAGGACCAGTCCGAGAGGGGGGAAAGAAGGAGAAGCCGCGAGCAGCGACAAGTCCCTTCGGGAAGACACCGTGAGAGGGCACACTAAGAAGGACTCCAGGACATCTAGAAAAGAGGAGGAAAGTAAGTAAGAAGGTAAGTGAGTGGGAGGAGAAGAGTGGTAAGCAAGCAGCCAGAAGCTCAGCGGCCAAAGGACCGGCCGGAGGGATCCTCCCCGTTCCCCACTCTCCATTCCCTCTTTCTTTTTACTATTTGATCATCATCATCTTGTCACCCCCTGGGACTAGGGAGTCCCCAAGCTCTCCGCCTTAGAGGTTCTGTTCCCCTCGATCGTCACACTAACTTGATCGTTAAAGTGTCATCGTCGGAATTCCCGGCCCAGGTCTCCTCTATTTTGCAGGCCAATCGGATCGAAGAGCCAACTCCCAAAGAGGAGGGAGCGCTCCCGGTGGAAGGAGGCACCCGACGTAGCGGCGATGCGCCGGCGCTACAGGCCACGACAATCCAGGTGGTAATAGATAGGATGGAGCGTTTTGAGATTTATATAGGCGAATGAATGCATACTTTGAAATCTCATAAAAGGTACAATTTGGTCCATTTAAATCAAAATTATTTTGATTTTTTTTTTATCCTGTTAACAGCAGTGCTAGGATCCAAATAAACGGCTAAGCCATATTTCATAAAAATGAAGGTTTGGTGGCTAATTAAAATTTTTAAAATTTTAAAATGTAAATATAATATGCCTAAATTTGGAAGAGTGTTTCTATAAGTTTTCTAAATTGTATTTGCAAAAGTATAGGAACAAGAATCTTATTTGTTTTCTAGAGGAAGGGATATAATTATTTTGGAAAGCACCATTTGGTAAATTTATGCATACATATATAAATCCTAGGCTGAGCAATTTGATACGTCAATGTTGCACATCTTTTCAAATTTCACGAGGTCCCTCGTGGAACATGTGTCACAGAAGAGCAATCGCATGGTAATTCATAAAAAAATCCCCACTTTGCTACCAAAAACATTTATTATGTGGCAAAATTTCGCTGTGCAAAAGGGAGAAATCAAGGTACAACACGCCAGCTAAGAGACTTTCCGATGCAATTAAGCTTTCGAGTTACTAAAGAATTTTTGGTTACCAAAAAAAAAAAAAAAGGACTTCTGGGGTCTGGACCCTAATAACCCAGACCAGCTGCTTCCCTGCTGGTTCGCGTTGTTCCGGATAATGGAACTCTAAAATGTGCGGGAAAAATGAAACTCATGTAATTTTGTACAGGGTGATAAATAGGGTAGACTCGCTTTGTGGATTCAAAATACCAGTAAATTTGATTAAAAAAAAAAAAAAAAACTCCGTAGATATCCTTTCATCTTTTCATCATATATACTAATTATACTCTAAATATTTTATTTTTAATTAAATATTAAAAATTTTGAAGAAATATGGTCTAGATGTCCTTCCAAGATTTAATATCGTTAATTATAAGCATTTCCAACAAATTACCTGCTATTGGACTTCGGTAGTGCCCGATGATCGCCTAGCCTTCTCCGGTATGGACGGGCAACTGTTCTTGGCATCTCTCGGATGGATACTTGAAATAACAGATGCTCAAGTCAGTGGAGAGAAAGATGAACTACAATAATCGAAGCCGAGAGCAACAATGAAGAGACTAAATAAGTATGAGAGTGGAGTAGATGTGTTACATCATCAAGATTATCTTTTACTAATTTATAAAGTTACGTGGAATAACATAATATTGCTAAAGAGGTGGTCTTCTGGTAGAATATCGAGAATTTTTGCTATTGGCATCTTTATGTTGAGATAGCTGATTCTATTAAGATCCTATTCTTTATGATCTTGCCCACCATGATCGTAACCATTATGATATCTACTAAGACAGCTATATTTCTATTGGGACAACTTTGGTCTGTCATTCACTTGGACGTCGTAAACTCCGAGTATCAGGACAACTTGCCCATCACCAAGTGGAAGGCCTTGGCAAAAGAGTGGGTCTTGATATTGTATCCTAACAAGCTCGACTAAGCCTACATTGATAGTTAATTAGATCCGAGTAAGTATGCGGTAGATGTACGTGAAGCAATATCAGTCGGGCCTGACCATTCGTAATCTTTCGATATAAGATGTCCCGGATAAGCAATGAAGTGGCCGACTTAGTCGGCCTCTACCTATAATCAATAGCCTGGTCGTTCTCAGATAGTTGTTTTTGTCGCATCTTTTTTTTTAGTTGGTGGCGGGGTTATAGATGAAGCGATTCTTAGTCAACAATCCGGTTTCTCCTTAGTCGATAGTTTGGTGGTCATCTCCTTTGATCATTGATCGAGCGGGCAGTCCGATCGATCTTCAAGGTCGAACAAGTGGTTGCTACAACAACAAGTATAAAATTATTAATATATCCTTAAATTTTTTTTTTTTTATCTCGCTAGAGAATTATGTGTTCATAAATCTTAATGAAGGTGGATAACCGGATAACATTATAATCAAAATTTTAAAATTTAAATTTTAATTAAAAAAAAATTGTGATGCCAATGCAAGCTGCGAAATATTGAAGGGGTGCTCGGCGTCACATCTCTCTCGCACCGATCAAAAGAACACGCCTAAAGTCACGTGAATCTAACGTGTTTCATCGAAACGAGGAAAAAATTCTCACGGGCGTGTAACACGGGTTCTTGGGTAAATACTTCCAGAAGTCATTGCTCTGTCCACCGCTATATATATTTGTGCGAATCCACGCTCAGAACTCAAAACACCAAGAGAAAGAGAGATCCAGAGAGAGGGATGGGGCGAGCGCCGTGCTGCGAGAAGGTCGGCTTGAAGAAGAGGCCATGGACGCCAGAAGAAGACATGAAGCTCAAAGACTACATTCAGAAGCATGGTCATGAGAATTGGCATGCTCTCCCAAAACAAGCAGGTTCTTTTTTTTTTTTTGTTCTGTTGATTATATACTCTAATCCTTTCAGTGCCAAGTTCTACCATAATTTGCTTTTCCTTTCATTTTTCCCATCAATGCAAGAAAAAAAAAAGAGAGAGAGAGAGGGAGAGAGATTTGGGAAGATATAAGCTGAAGAAGTCTATAACATAAGATGTTTTCCTTCAAAGAAAGTAATCCAAGCTAATTCACTTCAGGTTTACTTCGATGCGGGAAGAGCTGCCGCCTGAGGTGGATTAATTACCTCCGGCCCGACATCAAGCGAGGCAACTACACAACAGAGGAAGAGGCAACCATCATCAGGCTTCATGAGTTGATAGGAAACAAGTAAAGATTTTATAATGAATTATTAGATCATTGGGTCCATTTTATCATTATGTTTGTCTTGACTTGCTTGCAAATGGTGTTCAGATGGGCTAAGATCGCCTCGTTCCTCCCTGGAAGAACCGATAACGAGATCAAGAACGTGTGGCATACGCACTTGAAGAAGAGACTGGCAAGAAAAGAATCCAGTCCTTCATCGTCCAATTGTAAGATTTCATGCGTCAATGATGGAAATATAAAGGTCGAGGAGGATGGTGAACAAGCAAATTTTGGATCCTCTGAAAATCTACAAAAAAGTAACTCGTTCGAAGTGGAATGCAGTCAAGATTCGACGAACTTAATGACTGAAATCTTCATGGAACTAGACCGGTGCAACATGCCGATAGGACATGACCCTTCGGTGGATGACTCTAGGGAGTTTTCAAGCATCTCTCCATCAGAACCAGACAGAACATCCAGTGATTTCCAAGCACCTCATGATGACGACAAGGACAACCAGGATTTCTTAATCCAAGTGCCGGAATTTTCCTTGGATCCAGAAGTTTGGAGCATGGTAGATGATGATTCCTGCTTCCTGACTCCTCGGATGGTTGCAGTGGTGGAAGATGGAGCTCACAACAATGCAGCAACCTCTATAGGAGATTCAGCAGGGGAGGTTGACAACAGCCAACAGGGGACGGTTGGGTTACTTGGAGAGGGAGAGTGACTGGTGGGGAACGGTGGACTTCAATGAGGTCGAGAGAGTTGGTCCAGGGGCATGTCATGGTGGGGCCGCGGAGTTGGGTCCGGTCTCGCTGTTATTGTCTACGGAGACCCCAATTGCCCACGTTTTCCCACGATTCGTGTCTCACGCCTGTCAATGCGATGACGTCAGATGTGGACCGGGTGCAAAGGTTGTACGGTGATGAAAACTATTGTTAGGTCTATGTGTCGCTCCTCGCATAAGGAGTCGTTGTCGTAGGTAACGTATTAACTCGAATCATTATCACCGTAACAAACTAACAATGCATATTTTGTCATTGTATTATGATCGTCCTGTTATCATCATTACATCATCATATTCATCACCCTCTTATCATCTCTCTAGTCCTGGACCAACTACCGAAAGTTTACAAAGTTTATTGGTTTTTTTGTTTTTTTTTTTTTTTTATTTTATTTATTTATTTTTTGAGTGAAACAGGATGTATCCCTTTTTATTATTAATAAAAAAGAACGAACAAGTTACAGTTTCAGAAAAAGTGAAATAGAGGAGATATATTAGATAAAAAAATGTATAAAAAAAAGGAAAACTAAAGTAAAAATTATCAACCATTTGTTGTAATTATAACCAAAATTTATGGTTCCATCAAAAGTCTCTTATAGATGTTGTTGTGATAAGCCGGTTCAATAAAAAGCAATTACCGATTCAGAAGCTCAATTAATCTTTTATGAATCGGTCATCTAAGCTAGAAGATCTGAAGATAACTCCCAAGCCTGACAAAATGATGATTTGATATTACTGTACTAATCACAGCATAGGATCAGTCTTCGACCTATGCCAAAAAGGTTGGTTCTGAAGTATATCCTTGATCCACGCTATTCCAGAATAATTAGCTAGTCCTTTTTCATGTCAATCCAAAGAAGACTGGTTCGAAGAAGATAATTAATTTATCTCTCCGCTTGCTCCGAAGAGGACAAGTCCGAAGCAGACATTCCAGCTTACTCCGAAGAAGGTAGCTCCGAAACAAATGGCTAAGGCGTCTTTGGCTTACTTCGAAGAGGATACATACGAAACAAATGGCCAGCTTGATTTCGGTCCCTTTTGAAAAAGTGGCTCTGAAGTAAATTCCTGGTTAATCTCAACTTAAAGTTGCCGGAAGTGGGTTTGGTTGTTATAACCAACCACGTGGTCAATAGCTCTGGCCTCAATAATATCGAGATAACCAATATTTGACAGCAACTACTTTTAGTTACGAGGATGTTAGACTAACTAGCTCCCCTAACTGAAGTCATGCGGATCCAACTACTTTCAGTTACATCTACTCCTATAAATATTGCTAAGAGGGGACTCCCAAGGTAAGCAATTTGAGGCACACCAGAGCCAGTTCACAACGAAACTCTTGCAAGCTCCCATTCCTTTCATTTCGCTTCTTTTCCTCAGAACTCTCTATTCCGTGGCCTAAATCCTTATTAACTTAGGCATCGGAGTATCATCAACCGGAGAAAATCCGATCAAGGTTTTGTTTGTAGGAACTCCGGGAGGCGAACCAGCAATCCAACCACTTCATTCCATCTGCGAGGGTTCAGCATCAACAAATTGGTGCACCAGGTAGGGGGCAACATTCCCCTCTTAGAAAGGAGAATTTTGAGAAGTAAAAATGGTGAAAGGAAAGGTCCAAAATGCTTCAGCAAGCAGGGGATGCCCTTCCTCTCAGAGGAACGATCCCCCAGTGAAAAACAACATGCCACCTCCTGTACTTACCATAGGATAGCAACAGTTTGAGACTCTCATGAACCAGGTCGATGCATTAATGGCCATAGTTCAGAACTTCCAGGAAACTGCACTTTAAGGGAGACACCCACCAGCCTCCTCCAGACATAGCCACCGATCCGAAGGGAGAGGAGATCATCACTACATGCCCACTTGGCACTCTTCTCGAGACCGACTCTCCCATAAGCATCGAAACTCCCAGCATCACAGGCAGGCTGATAGCCGACCCGATAGGAAAAGAACCAGGCGATCTCTCTCGATTTCTTCCGAAGACTCTATACCTGGAAGTGCTGGATGAAAAGAGATCCATTATGATTATGAAGAGAAGTTCAAGATGCTTGAATCACAGATTACGAGGCTCCGTGATCAATGAAGGGACAGCTAAATCATGGCCTAAGACTCGTGGCCTCCTTTCACTTCCAGAATAATGGAGAAAATCGTCCCTCGGCACTTTAAGGTCCCTCAGATGGAATCTTACGATGGAACTACTGATCATTTTGATCATTTAGACAGCATCAAGGTCCACATGATGGTACAGGGAGCCTCCGATGTATAACATTGCCTTGCCTTTCCCACCACTTTGAAGAAGGCGGCTCGAATGCGGTATTCAAGCATATGCCCAAGTACCATCAATTCTTTCTCTAAATTAAAAAAAATTATTTATCTGACATTTCAGGACTTGCCGCAAAATGCCTCGCAACACGGACAGTCTGTTCCTCCTTCAGTAGTATGAAGGAGAGAATCTTAAAGATTATATTGTGAGGTTTAACTCTGCCACCCTTGAGATCCTCGATCTCAATGAGTACATGGCCATGTCTGTTTTGAAAAAAGGCCTTCGATCATCCAACTTTACATTCTCCCTGGATAAGAGGTTTTCAACAAGCTACGCCGAACTCTTATCAAGAGCCCAAAAATATGCGGCTGCTGAAGAGCAAGCAGCCAATCGGCATCTGACTAAAAGAAATTCTGTTCCTAAAAAGAAGAGCAACAAAGGGTCAAATCCTGTTGTACCCCCCAACAATGATGACTCTACTCGACGATGTAATCCCAAGCCCAAGGTATTGGGTGGACGATTCGACTCCTACACCCCTCTTAACCTCCTGAAGGAAAAAATCTTAATGGAGATAGAGAAAGAAAGCTACTTGCAAAGGCCGCACCCTATGAAGATTTCCTCCATTGCAAGGAACAGGAACAAATATTGCCGATTCCATAAGGATCACGGCTATAATACCGAAAAATACTTCCAACTAAAGTATGCCATAGAAGACTTGATCAAGAGAGGGTATCTAGGAAAGTACGTTAGCCTCCCAGAATTTCGAACCGAAGTTATTGCCCCTCAAAAGACTGCGGAAGAAGCTGAACTATCCAACCAGAGGCCAACTGATGGGAGGGTAGGCATTCTCCATTGACGAGCTAGCTGGAGAAGCAGAGTCAAAGAAGATGCTCCGAAGAGACTCAAAAGCAACAATTCCATATGCTTCTCTAACGACGATTTACGAAGAATCCATGTCCCCCACTGATATGGCTACTACGCCGATGTGGCGCACGTGCTAGATCCAGCCGGACGTGGTCAGTACCACGTGTTTTTTTTTAAAAGGTCCCCCGTTCGGGGAGAAGTACCCTTGCTCCTCCACTAGGTGGCGCCCGGAGACTGGTCCACCTTGGCCGAAGTCGAGCCCTCTCTGTCGCTCTGCCAAGTGGCCACCCAGGAGGGGTCCACCTCGGTCGAAGCAAGCGGTGCCTCGCTCCCTCGCCAGGTGGCACCCGGAGACGGTCCCACCTCCATCGAGGTCGAGCCGGGCCCTCCTGCTCCTTCGCCAGGCGGCGCCCGGAGATGGGTCCACCTCGGCTGAAGTCGGGCACTTCTTTGCCGCTTTGCCAGGTGTCCACCCAGGAGGGGTCTACCTCGGTCGAAGCTGGCGGCCCCTCGCTCCCTCACTAGGTGGCACCCGGAGATGGTCCCACCTCCGCCGAGGTCGAGCCGGGCCCTCCTGCTCCTTCGCCAGGCGGTGCCCGGAGATGGGTCCACCTCGGCCGACGTCGGGCACCTCTTTGCCGCTCTGCCAGGTGTCCACCCAGGAGGGGTCTACCTCGGCCGAAGCTGTCGACCCCTTGCTCCCTCGCCAGGTGGCACCCGGAGATGGGTCCACCTCCGCCGAGGTCGAGCCGGGCCCTCCTGCTCCTTCGCCAGGTGGCGCCTGGAGACGGGTCCACCTCGGCCGAAGTCGGGCACCTCTTTGCCGCTCTGCTAGGTGTCCACCCAGGAGGGGTCCACCTCGGCCGAAGCTGCCGGCCCCTTGCTCCCTCATCTGGTGGCACCCGAAGACGGGTCCACCTCCGTCGAGGTCGAGCCGGGCCCTCCTGCTCCTTCGCCAGGTGGCACCCGGAGACGGGTCCAACTCGACCGAAGTCGAGCACCTCTCTGCCGCTCCACCAGGTGTCCACCCAGGAGGGGTCCACCTTGGCCAAAGCTGGCGGCCCCGCGCTCCCTCGCCAGGTGGCACTCGGAGACGGGTCCACCTTCATCGAGGTCGAGCCGGGCCCTCCTGCTCCTTCGCCAGGTGGTGCCCGGAGACGGGTCCACCTCGGCCAAAGTCGAGCACCTCTCTGCCGCTCCGCCAGGTGTCCACCCAAGAGGGATCCATCTCGGCCGAAGCTGCCGGCCCCTTGCTCCCTCTTCAGGTGGCACCCGGAGATGGGTCCACCTCCGCCGAGGTCGAGCTGGGCCCTCCTGCTCCTTCGCCAGGTGGCGCCCGGAGACGGGTCCACCTCGGCCAAAGTCGGGCACCTCTCTGCCGCTCTGCCAAGTGTCCACCCAGGAGGGGTCCACCTCGGCCGAACCTGCTGGCCCCTTGCTCCCTCGCCCGGTGGCACCCGGAGATGGGTCCACCTCCGCCGAGGTCGAGCCGGCCCTCCTGCTCCTTCGCCAGGTGGCGCCCGGAGACGGGTCCACCTCGACCGAAGTCGAGCATCTCTCCGCCGCTCCGCCAGGTGTCCACATAGGAGGGGTCTACCTCGGCTGAAGCTAGCGGCCCCTCGCTCCCTCGCTAGGTGGCGCCCGGAGATGGGTCCACCTCTGCCGAGGTCGAGCCAGGCCCTCCTGCTCCTTCGCCAGGTGGCACCCGGAGATGGGTCCACCTCGACCAAAGTCGAGCCTTTCTCCGCTCCTCCGCCAGGTGGCGTCCCCTGACGGGTCCACCTTGGCCGAGGTCAACCCTGCTCAGCGAAGCCTCTGGGAAGTGGGGGCGTGGGTTTCAAGATCGCCACCCGGGTAGTGTGTGCCGCACCCCGTAGGGGGTGCCAGTATGGTCTGCAGTGACACGTGAAACCTCGTTTACACCAGTCGGATTGGCCCCGCAACCGTCAAACGGAATCCTTGCGGGCAGGAGCCCAAAACGGCTGGGCACTCATCATCAATGCCTCGGAGGGAGAGCACCCGCACTCGGCCCAAAGCCTCACCAGTATCCTTCCCCCCCTTTTTTCCTTGTCATGCACGGTGAGAGAGGCAATTCGGCCACTGGGTTCCCAGGCCCGAAGAGGAAATGAAGGGGGGGAGAAAGGCGAGAAGTGGGAAGGGGCCCCCAGAGGGGAAGGGAGGGGCTGGAGGCAACGTGATGATATAAAAGGGATGGTAAAAATGGGCAAGGAGGTAAGTGAAAAAGATGAGAAACACACCGAGAGAACGATCCGGGGAGTCCTTAAGGAGTCCTCAGGTGTGAGCTCGGTGAACTCAGCGTAGAGAGCTGAGCATCAACTCCACTCTTCCCCGCACTTCTTTTATTAACATCTCCTCTAAGCACGGGAGTCCTTTGGGAACCCGCCTTAGGAGATCTATTCCATCTCGCCGCTCCCTAACTTGACCGTCGGAGCGCCCCCGCCGGAACCCCCGGCCAGGGTCTCTGATTCTATTTTGCAGGACCGGAAGCTTGGAGATCTCGAGGGGAGATGGTCCGAGATCGGTGCCAGCTCAAGAGCTACATGCCACCGCGGTGAGATCGGCAACAGATTGGCACGTCAGAAAGGAGGGCAGGACAGTAACCCCAGTGCGAGTAAGCTCTCCGCGAGCGAAAGCGCGCTCCGACCATGGTGATGACATGCAGACGTGAAGCATCCACCAGCCGAGTGGAGGAAGTTCCTTCCCCCCAAGGACCGCGTAGCCCAGAGAGGGAACTTCCTGGTCCACCTCCTCCTCCTCAACCGTGCCCGGTGGACGAGCCTTTTGCAGCTGTCATCTAGCAGTTGCAAACCCTGACCACTGTAGTGCGGCAGCTGCAGCACCAGCAACGCTCCCTGGCCACTCAGCCCCAGCTAGGGACCCCCGTGACTCGGGCCGTGGGGTCCTGCGGAAGCCTGCGCTCCATCCAAGGCAGGCCCTTTCGTCCGCGGGCAGTCTCCAACCCCCGCGGGAGCCACCAGACTTTCGCAAAGAGGAACTACTCTGGTTTGACGGATCATGAGAGTTGATCCCTAGCTAACGACGTCGAGACGGCACGGCGCAGCAGGCGACATCGGGGCAAGGCCTCCCGTCGAGATCGATCGGCACCCCCTTCCCCAGCGACCTCGGTGGAAGATTCCACCGACGAGGCCATCAAGTGCCAGGCCGAGAGACGCCTGGAAGAGCACGAGCGCAAGCTGGCGGAGTTCGCCCGTCGCTTTGCGGACATGCAGAACTCCCCAACAGATCCAGCGGGCTATGATGCCCGACCACCCTTCTCTCGAGAAATCCAAGAGGAATCGATTCCGGGTCGGTTCTGCATGCCTCAGGTGGATCCCTACGATGGGACCACCAACCCCTTGGACCATTTAGAGAGCTATAAGGCTCTCATAAGGGTCCAGGGGGCCACGGACGCTCTCTTATGCATTGCCTTCCCTGCCACCCTCCGGAAGGCCACTCGAGTTTGGTTTATCCATCTCAAGCCCGAATCTATTAGCTCCTTCCATCAACTGGAAGGAAAGTTTGTGGTACACTTCGACGCTTGCCAATAGAGATGGCTCGTTCAGCAGAGCTGATAGATAGAGATGACTCGACCAGAAATCTGTGTTCTAGAAGAGTCGGCTCGAGCAATAGAGCTGACTGAAGAGTCGGCTCGAGCAGTAGAGCTGACAGAAGAGCCAACTCGACCAAAAATGTGTTCTGAAGAGCTGACTCGATCTTCAAGAGCTGACTCGACCAGAAAATTAAGAAACAGTAATTTTAAGCTTCAAACTTTTATGAAATTATTTCATTTCATTTTGAAAATGTTTTAAATAATGTGATACACTTAATTAAGAATTAAGATGTATAATTTTAAGATTTAAGGATATGATTCTGATCTTAAATCATGATTCATAGATCATGGGTTAAATGGGATGGGCTAGGAATAGATCCTTATTTGGGTTAGACTTAAGAATAGATGAATTGAATTAATTAGAGATAAGAAACTAATCAAAAGTTGAATTATGTTTCATTTCTCTATAGTTTCTAATAGTTAGAAAGTGTGATCCAAACATCTAAAAGGATCTATTGTGGCTCAGTGATTGATCTAGTTCTTTAAGTCTAATCTGGTTGAGGAAGGTGAACCGAATTGGTGTCTACGCAAGCTGCCTTATGTTCTATGGTTATGAGGTACCTCTTTCCTGGCTAGCTCCTTTGTTGTTAGTGTCTAAGAAAAGATGGTTAATGTCGTAACTCATTCCTTGACCGCGCTTACCTGGCTGATACGGCTAACAAGAATTGACTCATGAGAAGCTCACTGAATTGGATTAACTCATGTCATCTAAGGTTAATCAGATTTGTCTGATTTCAGGTGCCCATGGACCAAGATGTTCATGAACCTTCTACAAGTTAGTGGGAAGA
Source organism: Areca catechu (assembly GCA_021397845.1). Classification (NCBI taxonomy): domain Eukaryota; kingdom Viridiplantae; phylum Streptophyta; class Magnoliopsida; order Arecales; family Arecaceae; genus Areca; species Areca catechu. The sequence continues at coordinate 189,594,985 of CM038051.1, forward strand.
TTCTTGATCATGGTCCATGTATTCTTCATATGTCACATTTTTAAATCCTCTAAATTATTAGGTTCTTAAAAAGATGAAGTTATAGGGATAACTGAGTCTTAGCCTCCCATTAAGTTGGGTGGCAATGTATCCTTTAGTTGGGTGATCATCGGCAATACCAAAGTACGAGTGGTCATTAAGCTATTCGAATTGCCATTCATAATATGATAGCTCAGTGCAACTCTCTTAATGGTGTTCAGGTGAGCTGGCCAAAGTCAGGCTTGATCATTCATTAGTTAGAAGCACTGAAATTAGTCATGTTAATGGTTGGACTTAACCAGGGCCTTCTTTAGCAGGAAGCCCAAAGGTCGATTGAAGTGTTAATGGGGCAAAATTTGATATACTAGAAATTGCTTGGAAGAAGCAATTGGTTAATTGAACCTACCTTTAGATTCACGTGGGTGAGCTGGCCAAAGTCGGGCTCATGTGATACCTTTAGGATTCTAGTACTTACTAAGGAATTAAGTGTAATTCCTTGGATTAGAGGTAGAGGCTACAAACCTGAATAAAATATGTGGGAAGACCTTTAGACTAAAGTCCATGTCTTTAGGATTAAAATTGAAATTCATATACTAATTGGTCTTTTGGTTTTCTTTTCAGAAAAATGTCTGCCAACTTGTCCCTCCGCTCATTGCTTGACAATGAAAAACTTTCTGTCCCAAACTTTGATAATTGGTATCGAAGACTCAAGATTGTCTTAGAGCACGAGAGGATCCTGTATGTTGTATCGAATCCAGCACTTGAGGTCCCCGCAGCTAATACTCTTACATCTGTCAGGGACACTTATCAGAAGTGGGTTTCTGATAGAACTACTATACGTTGCATTATGTTGGCGGCTATGAACGACGAGTTCAGTCACAAATTCGAGGAGGCCCAACTGGAAGAAATCTTGCAAAAGTTACGAGAATCCTTTGGCATGCATGACGATGTAAAGCAGTACAGGACTTCCTGTGCCATCTATAACGCCTATATGCGAGATGGGGCATCAGTAACTGATCATGTATTGTACATGACCGAGTTATTTGAATGCCTGGCCAAACTTGGATGTCCCCTGCATGAACAGCTGGGGAAGGATGCTATACTGAATTCTTTGCCCCCTTCTTATCTTGGTTTCCTTGATCACTTCCGGATGCATAGGCTTGTAGTGAACTACCACAGTTTGTTGGGGTTACTATAGAACTATGAGAAGGACCACAACCTTAATAAGGGGTTGGTGTACTTGGTGGGAGGAAACAGGATAGTGCGTCGTCTCCTTGGGAAGGGGAAGAAGAATAATAAAAAGAAAAAGACCAAAAAGGTGCAGAGTGTTGCTGGGGCCAGTCAGGCTGGGAAGAAAAAGGTGGACCAGAGTCGGGCGGAGTACTTCTACTGTAAGAAGCATGGTCACTAGAAGAGGAATTGTCCTCTATATATTGCATCCCTTGACCCAAACAAGTCGAAGAAGAGGAAGCAACAAGATGTTGCTGCTCAAGGTATTTATATGATAAATCACTATATCTATTCTTTTTGTGATACTACTAACTGGGTACTTGATACTGGGAGTCCTTACCATATTTGCAATAAATTGCAGGGACTTCGAATTAGTAGAAAGTTCGAGGATGGGGAAAGGTTTCTGAACATTGGAGATAGAAGTCGAGTTCCAATTCTGTCGTTAGGAGATTTTTCTCTTGTTTTTGAATCTTGTAAAGTTATTTTATATGACTGCCATTATTGTCCTACATTTCTTGTAAACATTATCTTTGTAGGCTTGTTAGCCAATGAATGTTTTGAACTTTTAATAAAGAGAAATGTTTGCAACATTACTTTGAATAGTTTAGTTGTAATGAGTGGAAATTTAGTAAATGGCATCTATTTGCTATCACAGCCTGTGAGTGTAATGTACACAGCAAACAAACGCCCTAGAATGGATAATGTCAGCGATGCTTATCTCTGGCACTGTAGGCTAAGTCATATAAACAAGAACAAGATAAATAGGTTAAGACAAGAAGGTCTCTTAGAGGTAAATGATTTTGAATCATTACCTACCTGTGAATCTTGTTTACTTAGAAAAATGACAAAATAATCTTTTTCTGAAAAAGGTGAAAGGACCAAAGAAATTCTAAGTCTAGTACATATGATGTATGTGGACCTATGAATGTCAGTACTAGAGGTGGGTATAATTATTTTATTACTTTTACAGACGACCTATCTAGGTTCGGTTATGTCTATCTTATGAGACATAAGTCTGAGTCATTTAAATTATTCAAATAATATCGTAATGAAGTTGAAAAATAAACTGGAAAGAGTATAAAGACTCTTCGATCTGATCGAGGAGACGAATATCTTTCCAATGAATTTCTGACTTATCTTCACGAGAATGGAATTCTCTCTCAATGGACACCTCCGGGGACACCCCAACTAAATGGTGTGTCTGAAAGGAGAAATAGGACTTTGTTGGACATGGTCTGGTCCATGATGGGGTTTGCTACTCTGCCTATCTCTTTTTGGGGTTATACCCTGGAGTCTGCTTGTTATCTTCTTAATAGGTCTCCTAGTAAGTCTGTGGACAGGATTCCATATGAGATGTGGTATGAATGGAAACCGGTGCTTTCATACCTTAGGATCTGGGGGTGTCCAGCATATGTTAAGCATTTGCAGACTGATAAACTAGGACCTAGGTCTGATCGGTGCCTATTTATTGGGTATCTGAAAGAATCTAAAGGGTATTTCTTTTACCTCCCTGATGAATAAAAACTATTTGTTGGTCTTAGGGCTATCTTTTTAGAAAAGAAGTTTCTTAGTGAAGGAACTGTAGCCACTAAGATTGAACTTAGTGAAGTTCAACAGGTAGAAGAACTGACATATTTAGGAGATACCTCAGAACTAGATTTGACTAATTCAAATCCAGAGCCCTTTGAGCATCCATTAAGGAGATCCGGTAGAGTACCACGTTAACCGGATAGATACTACAGTTTTTTGGTCCAAGATGGAGATCCCATTGAACTTGATGAAAATAATAAGGATCCAATCACCTATATGGATGCTCTACAAAGGTCTGACTCTAATAAGTGACTAGAAGCCATGAAATCTGAAATAGAGTCCATGGAGATCAATAATGTGTGGACATTAGTTGATCCACCTGAAGGGATAAAATCTATTGGGTGTAGATGGATTTTCAAAAGGAAACGGGGTGCAGACAGAAAGGTAGAGACCTACAAAGCCCGTTTGGTTATCAAGGGATATCGTCAGCGTTATGGTATTGATTATGACGAGACGTTCTCCTCTGTGGCAATGCTCAAATCCATTCGGATTATGCTTGCTTTAGCTGCATACTTCGACTATGAAATCTGGCAAATGGATGTCCGAACAGCCTTTCTAAATGGTGAGCTAGAAGAGGAGGTGTATATAATACAACCTGAAGGGTTCACATCCACAGATGAATCAAAGGTTTGCAAGCTTCAAAGGTCCATCTATGGACTGAAGCAAGCATCTCGGAGTTGGAAGATACGATTTGATAAGTGTATCAAGTCGTATGGCTTCGTTAAGAACGGAGAAGAACCTTGTATTTATAAGTGGGCTAATGGTTCTGTGGTTGTATTCCTTGTATTGTATGTGGATGACATTCTCCTAATCAGGAATGACATTTCAGCATTACAAGGAATAAAGTCTGGCTTTCATCTCAATTCTCTATGAAAGACTTGAGTGAAGCCTCATTCATACTAAGTATGAAGATCTATAGAGATAGATCTAAGAGGTTTCTGGGATTATTTCAGTCAACGTACATTGATACCGTGCTGAAACGGTTCATTATGAAAAACTCCAAGAAAGACTATTTTTCGATAGACCATGGAATTACTCTCTCAGAAAAGGATTGTGCATCAACTCTTGAGGAGAGAGAGCATATGAGTAGAGTTCCATATGCTTCGGCAGTGGGATCTATTTGTATGCAATGACATGTACAAGACCAGACGTGGCATACTCACTAGGAGTAGTGAGCAGATACCAGTCTGACCCAAGTAAAGTGCATTGGAAGGTGGTAAAAACTATCCTGAAGTATTTGAGAAATACTAAAGACCAATGACTTATCTATGGAGAGCCTGACTTAAAACTTGTCGATTATACCGATTCAAGTTTTTAGTCATATAAAGATGATAGCAAAAGTGTGTTGGGCTTTGTATTTACCCTCAATGGAAGAGCCATTTGCTGGAAAAGTTCCAAGCAACACACCATGACAGACTTATTTTGCGAAGCAAAATACATTGCAGCATCAGATGCAGCGAAGGAAGCTGTGTGGCTACGAAAGTTCCCAAGTGAGCTAGGAGTGGCACCTTCCCTGGATGGCTCTGTTCCATTATTTTGTGACAACACTGAAGCCATAGCTCAAGCCAAAGAGCCAAAATCCCATCAGCGCACCAAGCACATTCTGCACCACTACCACCTCGAGCGAGAGATTGGCACGAGGAGACATCGACCTTCAGAAGTTGATGGAAAATAAAATATGGCCGACCCCTTCACTAAAGCAGTCGGAATTCAAGAGTTTAAAGATTGTAATTGAAAAATAGGAATGCGATTATGTTCTGATTGGCTTTAGTACAAGTGGGAGTTATTGGAAATTATGTCCCAAAGCCAATCGTCTAGGCTGTGGACGGTTGTGCTATTTGTATTTGAATTTGATATAAATAAAAGTTATCTTTTGACTATTCATCACCAGTCCATTTTTCTTAATTTAAACTCTTTTGTCATGATATCCTTTGAGCTACCTTGTATGCGTGTAGAGAAGATGCATCGTGTAGTTCATAAATTAATTCGCGACCAAATGATACACTTTTTCGGGATGATGGTGTATCAAGAGTAGGTCGTTGATGTCATATATGTTGGTTGCTCTCTTAACCATGTAGCATGGAGATGCTGGTATGACATCGGGTGTTGTGTTTAACACTTCACTAAATATGACTCTCATGCGAGATTCTCTTGCTACCGAAGAGGAGTCTTGCATTAGAATATAGACTTGAATTATTCCTTCGACTGATATCACTATGGCAACTTGCAAGCAACTCACTATGCTTTGGTGCCGGACTACCCAGATTTCTAATCCGATGACGGAAGGTTGATGGGTACAGTCAAGTACTTGTATAGTGGTAATAGGATCGAGATAGGATTGACCTCTCCAAATGATTTGGATTGAATGCTTTATATGCCTCAATTGAGAAAGACCTTGGCCAGGGCATTCATTGTAAATAGTTGCAAGGATTCTTTGAGACATATTCTGATGGACTGCTTAGGGTTGGGTAGTTTAACCCTTTGCCATCTAGAGCATTAGAAGGTTCAAGGAATAAGTTCAATGCTATTCCATATTCAACAGATTCATGTTGTTCTGCAACCTTCAACCTATCCGGACGTCGGGTGTCATTACTATATGGCGACTTTGGCTGGTACTGGAAATGTTCCCATGCTATCGGTTTAGTGTTTGAACCTATGGGTCGCACACCGAGGATTTCTTCTTACTTTGTTGGCATGTGAATGATTGAGAATCGTTTCAAACTTGTTTGATAAGGTGTTGTCAAAATTTCTATTCGAGCCAACTCTTCTTGAACGAGTCGACTCGAGCCAAGTCGACTCGAATGGTCGAGTTGACTCGATTGACGGACTGCTGAAATTTGAAAACCCTTCATTAAATACTATAATTGTTATGGAATTTAATGCTGGAAGTTTTGAGTTTTAATGATTGCTATTGCTGAATTCCAAGGGACTTCTAACCTCCCTGGAATCTCAAGAGATCCCAAAACTGTCCCTTAATCTCTCATTTATTCCTCTTAATTGTTTTGAGGGCTGCTGCTATTATTTATATGGCTGGGTTGCAAAAAGTGAAGAGTTCACTCCTTATATTCCATACCCAGAAATCTGGATCAAGGTTAATACTCTACCATATTCCTTGGTTAGAGATCTTGATTGATCCTTGAGAGATTGAAAGATTGGATCTTCGGGATAGTGAGTTTTGGATGAGATCTTTGAGTACATACCTTCTATTGAAGGTTTGGAATAGAGAGAACTAGGAGAAGTCCTTGTTCTATTCCAGCACTGCTACAGCAACTAGCACTTCAAGGAGTTAAAGGAGTCCCACTCGTCTTCAAGAAATTAAAGGAGTTCACTCGACAAAGCTTCCGTAAGGGCTAGCACCTTAAAGGAAGAAGAAGGAATCGCACTACATGGTGTGAACCTTCCGTAGAGGTGGTACACGAGTGCTGCTTGCAAAGCCGGATTGTTTCATAGGTCAGTAGGGTCCCTGGGATCGTGACTAAGAGATGGACTTCCAGTTTTCTCCAGGTGAACGTCACCAAGGTATGTACTTGTGTTATGTATGACACATTGTTCCTTACCGTATCATTGTATAGTTATAAGAATAGTTCCATATTTTATACTTTGATTGCATGTTTTCATTTTTACATTACTTTAGATGCATCTTAATCTTGGTATTGGGGTTGTATTAATTAGATTAACATCTTGATAAAATGTTTTTATCGCTTTCCGCTACTGCATGCTTTTATAAAAGTTTTAAAATGAATGCGTCATCCCTTTGGAATGGTTCCTTTCAATTCTAACTTCGAGGAGGAGTTAGAGTCAGAGGAGGAGGTGGCCCCCTTTGAAGCCTCCCCAGATGCCCCACGGGGGTCTGACATCGTTCACCAATCTGGAAAGGGGCCGGTGACCAATCTTTAGATCTTCCTTTCCATTTATCCTTCCTTTTTTTTTGACTGTACAGTTCTTTTTTTGATCAATGAATGAAGATACTTTCCTCTGAAATGATGTTGAGTGTGGATTCTTCAACATAATTGATAGTAGAAGAGTCTTTCCACTCCCTTGGATCGGACTTGCCGGTAGGGTAGGCTAATCAAACCATCCACGGGCCATCTTATTAATGACAGGGTAAGCTGTTCGGACCCATTTTGGCACATTTGTAGATTTACCATGGGGTAGGTCATTTAGGCCATCCCTGTGCCTTCAGCCGATGTTAAGGCAGGCTGATTAAGCCAACCTTGGCGTGTCTTCGGATTTACCGTAGGGTAGGTTGGGTGAACCATCCCGATGACTTCAATATTAGTTAAGGTAGATTGATTATGCCCACCCCGGCACGTCTTTGAATTTACCGTAGGGTAGGTTGGGTGAACCATCCCTGCACCTTTAATATTAGTTAAGGTAGGTTGATTAGGCCCATCCCGGCATGTCTTCGGATTTACCGTAGGATAGGTTGGGTGAACCATCCCTGCACCTTTAATATTAGTTAACGTAGGCTGATTAGGCCCACCTCGGTGCATCTTTGGATTTACTGTAGGGTAAGTTGAGTGAACCATCCCTGTACCTTTAGGTGATCATAAGGCAGCTCGGTTAAGCCTACCTTTGCGCTTGTCAGACATATTGATAAGGCAAGTGGATCAGATCCACCTTTGCGCTTTTAGCTAATCATAAGGTAGCCTGATTGAGTTTTCCTTTGCTGATCGATGATGAAATAGGTGAGTTAGACCCATTTTCAAGCAAACTCTTATTGAAGTCTTCCCTGGTGGGGGGTTTGCATTGATAGTACTTGCGAAGATTTTGTACATTCCAAGGCCGAGGAAGCACAACACCATTTAAAGTTTTGAGTGGATACGTTCCTGGGCATATGATTTCCTTGATTCGGTAGGGACCTTCTCAATTGGAAAAAAGTTTGCCTTGCTCTATCGGCCTGGATACTTTGGCTCTTCGCTGTACTAAGTCTTTTGGATGAAAGATTTGCTCCTTCATTCTGGAATTGTAGTATCTGGTGACTTTCTATTAATATGCCACCATCTTCATATGAGCTTGGAGTCTAGTACCTTGTAGCAGATCCAAGTCCGTCCTTCGGTGCTCTGAATTCTCGGGCTTCTTTTACTTGTCGATCCTCAAGGATTGCAGTGTAACTTCTATGGGGAGGACTACTTTAGTGCCGTACGTCAATTGAACGGGGACTCGCCGGTAGCTATTCTGGGAGTTGTCTGATAAGCCCACAGAATAGAATTCAACTCTTTGGCCCAAAGTCCTTTGGCATCATTCAGTCGGGTCTTCATACCATGAAGAATAGTCTGATTTGTTACTTCAACTTCTCTGTTGGACTGCGGGTGACCGACAGAAGTCAACTTGTGGAGCACATGGTAATGAGCACAGAAGTCCTTGAACTTCAAGTTATCGAATTGCCTTCCGTTGTCAATGACTACGGCATAAGGGATTCCAAATCGAAATATAATATAATTTTTCACAAAGCTTTTGATTTTTGCCTCTATAATGTGAGCCAATGGTTCGGTCTCGATCCACTTGATGAAGTAGTCGATGGCAACGATGACAAATTTTTGCTGTCCAAATGCCGGTGGGAATTGACCAAGAATGTCCATGCCCCACTGGGCGAAAGGCCATGGTGCTAGCAGCTGAGTTAGCTGACTTGCTGGTTGTCTCTGGATGTTGGCATACCTCTGGCATTGGTCACATCTTCGAACAAAGTCAGCGGAGTCCTTCTAGATGGTTGGCCAGTAGTAGCCCTGGCATATTATTTTATATGCCAGGGATCTATCCCCCAGATGGTCTCCGTATATGCCTTCATGCACCTCCTATAGTCGGCGTCCATTGGACCTAGGCATCTCAGTAGAGGCTGGGTAAAAGATCTTTTATACAAGGTCCGTCCAAGATAACATACTGGGACGCCATCCAGTGAACTTTCTTGGCCTTTTGTTTGTCTTCTGGTAACGTACCCTCATTTAGGAACTTGAGGATGGGGTCCATCCAACTAGGTTCATTCTTAATTTGATGTACTCTTGGAGTCTCTTCGGCTATACTTGGGACCTCGAGGTGTTCTATAAAAGTATGGCCCAGGGAGTTTGGTGTAGTAGTGGCTAGTCGAGATAGCACATCAGCCCGAGAGTTCTTTGATCACGGCATATGAGTGATTTCAAAGAAGTGCTTCATATTCAGTACTTGGAAAAGGTGCTTCGGAGTCCTGCAAGAAGTGCTTCGTATTCAGCCTGATTATTTGAAGCATAGAAGGAAAAATGGAGCGCGTACTCCATGGTGTGCCCATCTGGTTTGGCTAATATAAGGCCCACTCCACACCCAGTAAAGTTAGAATCTCCATCCACGTGAAGTACCCAAACAAACTCCACATCCTTCGGGTTGGCTCCATCTTCTTCGGTCGGTTGTGTGCCGTCCTTTGGCTTCCATGCACATTCGGCTAAGAAATCCGATAGCACTTATGCTTTCATGGATGATATGGGTTAGAAATTGATATCAAATTCATTCAATTTAATAGCCCGCTTAGCTATCCTTCCAGATGTGTCAGGACAGTGAAGAATGGCTTTAAGGGGCTGATCAGTCAGGACCACAATGGTGTGGGCATTAAAATAGGGTTGCAGGCATTTCGCTGCAATCACCATTGAGTAGATAAGTTTTTGCATCTTTGGATACCTTACTTAAGCATCGTGCAAAACTTTGCTGGTATAGTAGATCAACTTCTGGAGGCAGTCCATCTCCTTCTGGACGAGGACCGAACTGACAGCTTCGTCCATAGCAAAAAGGTATAAGTAAAGAGTCTCTCCTTCTTGAGGTTTATAGAGCAGTGGCGGGGCCTCCAAATACTTCTTCAATTCTTCGAAGGCAAAATTGCAGTCATCTATCCACTTGAAGCTTCGGGACTGCCGAAGCATCTTGAAGAAAAGAAGACATTTCTTAGTCGATCGAGAAATGAATTGACTTAAGGAGGCGATTCTTCCCGTTAACTGTTGCACTTCCTTCTTGCAGGAAGGGTGTCTCATATTTCGAATGGCCTGGATCTTCTTAGGATTAGCTTCGATTCCCCGTTTTGTCATAAGGAATTCCAAGAACTTGCCTGACGTTACACCGAAAGCATATTTTGTTGGGTCCAACTTCATTTGGTAACGTCGCAAGGCAGCAAATGATTCTTCCAGACCTTTAATATGATCACTTGTAAGGAGACTATTCACAATCATGTCGTCCACATAGGCCTGCATGTTCCTTCCTAGTTGTTCTTTGAATACTTTATTAATTAGCCTCTGCAACATTGCCCCAACATTCTTTAATCCGAATGGCATCATTTTGTAATAGTAAAGGCCCTTTTCTATGATGAAGGCCGTCTTCTCTTCATCTTGGGGATCCATTCTTATCTGGTTGTATCCCAAAAAGGCATCCATGAAGCTCAATAATTGATGGCCTGCCGTGGCATCCACCAGTTGGTCGATCTTTGACAGGGAAAAGCTATCTTTTGAGTAAGCTTTGTTGAAGTCCGTATAATCGATGCAGATCCTCCACTTATCGTTAGCCTTCTTTACCATTACTACATTAGCGAGCCATTCAGGATAGTGGGCCTCTCGAATGAATCCCGTCTTGAGGAGCTTGCTTACTTCCTCGTCTATCGCCTTCTATCTTTCAGGGGCAAAATTTCTCCTCTTTTATCGGACCAACCTGTAATCGGAGGCTACTTCCAGCTGATGAGTAATTACTTCGGCTAGAATCCCAGGCATGTCCGAAGCTGACCAGGCGAAGACGTCGGCATTATCTTTGAGAAAGTGGATCAACTTTGATTTTGCTTTTTCATCAAGCAGACTTCCAATCTGCACAGTCTTGGAAGGGTCTTCTTCAAATACTGTACCAAAATAGTTTTCTCCATCGGCTCGCCACAATCTTCAGCAGGATCCCTTGAGTCCAATTGGTCTATAGTTGTGGAATCAGCCGATTGCCTGTCTTGTATCATCAGACATTGCCGTGTAGTTCTTTGATCTTCCTTTTCCTCCCCTACTCCGCTCCTAGTGGAGAAACATACTAGGAGGTAATAAGTTGATACTATGGCCCGGAATTTGTTCAGGGAGGGCTGTCCCAAAATTATATTGTAGGCCGAAGGAGTTCGGACTACTATGAAGTTGATGGGGAGTGTCTTCTATCGTGGTTCGGTGCCGAGGGTCACGGGCAGCACTATTTCGCCCTCGACATCAACTTGGTTGTCCCCAAACCCGGTCAGCGGCATGGGTGATCTTTGTAGTTTATTTTTAGGCAAACACATTCTGGAGAATGCATCGTAAAGTAAGACATCTGCTGAGCTTCCATTATCAACTAAAATGCATCTTATATCATAGTTGGCCACAACGGTCGATATTATAACTGGGTCATCATGTGGATGCTGAACTCCCACAAGGTCATCATCAGAGAAAAGTATGGAGTTGTTATCGTTGAGCCATTTCGGAGCATCATCTTCGGCTCTCCTTTAGTTGGTTGGCCGATGCAACATTCCCACCCTTCTATCAGTGGATCTTTGGTTAGGTAGTTCAATTTCTTTAGGGGCCCTTTGGGAGCCCGTGGCCTCAGACCGAGATTTTGGATGACCGACGTACTGTCCTAAATAACCCCTCTTGATCAGATCTTCGATGGCATCCTTGAGTTGGATGCAGTCCTCGATGTTGTGGTCGTGGTCCTGGTAGAATCGGTAATATTTGTTCCTGTTCCTCGCAGAAGAGGATGCCTTTATGGGACGTGGCCATTGGAGATAGCTTTCTTTTTATATCTCCATCAGAATCCTTTCTCTAGGAAGATTGAGGAGGGTGTAGGAGTTGAATCTTTTGCCCAGTGCTCTGGGCTTGCAACTCCGTCGTTGGGTAGAGTTATTGTTGCTGTTGTTGTTGTTGTTGGGTGTAGGGGGATCCAGCCCCTTGTTGTTCTTCTTCTTCGGAATAGATTTTCCTTCAGCTAATCATTGGTTTGCCACTTGCTCTTCAACATCGGCGTATTTTTAAGCCCTTGACAGGAGCTCAGCGTAACTTATGAGAAATCTTTTATCCAGGAAAAAGGTGAGCTTGGATGATCGAAGCCCCTTCTTAAGAGCGGACATGGCTATATCTCGTTGAGATCAGGGATCTCGAGAGTAGCCGAACTGAATCTGGAGATGTAGTCTTGAAGGCTCTCTCCATCATTCTGATGAAGGAAGAATAGCATGTCCGTATTCCGGGATGTCTTGCGGCAAGTCCTAAAATGCAGAATAAATAATTTCTCCAATTCAGAAAAAGAATCGATGGTACTTGGGTGTATGCTCGAATACCACATCCGAGCCGCCTTCTTCAGGGTAGCGAGAAAGGCAAGGAAGTGCAATGCGTCAGAGGCCCCCTAAATCATCATGTGGGCTTTGAAACTGCCCAGATGATCCAACGGGTCAGTAGTCCCATCGTAAGGCTCCATTTGAGGAACCCTGAAGTGCCGAGGGACGATTTCGACCATGATGCGGGGGTAAACGGGGGACGTGAGTCGTACGCCACGAACTCGCTGTCCTTCTTCTGATCATTGAGCCTCGCAACCTAAGACTCAAGGGCCTTGATCTTTTCGTCGTAGTCAAGGTGGGCTTCCTTCTGTACATCCCTTTTGGGAGTAGAGTCTTCGGAGGAGATAGAGAGAGATCGTCTAGATCTCTTCCCCCTCTGTAGGGCATCGGTCGACCTTGGATATTGAGAGTTTCAGCCTTCGGGGGAAAGCCGATCACGGGGGGGGGAGAGTCAGGTAGACTCATGACGTTGGTCTCCCTTCCCTCGAGACCGATGACTGTGTCTCGAGATGGCTGGCAGGTGTCCCACCTGAAAAGCTGCATCATGTAAATTCTAAACCATGGTTGTCAGAGCCTCAACCCGATTCAGAAGTGCCTCGAACTGCTATTGTCCCACTACAAGTGTGGGGGTTGGAACGTTGTTCTCCACCGGGGGTCGTTCCCTTAGGATGGAGGACGATCCCTGCTTGTCGAAGCATTTTGTGTTTTACCTTTCGCCATCAGGGTTTCTTCATACTCTCCTTTCTCAGTGAGGAGAGCTACCAGTAGGTGGTAAGTCTGAGCTACTGCAGACTGTCATCACCCACTCGTTTGCGCACTTCCCCTTCCTGGCACGCCAATCTGTTGACGTGGACCTTCATCGACCGGGCGGAGCTGCTGGATTGCCAGCTCGCTCTCCTTGATGGATACCTGCAAAACAGGTCCCTGATCAGATTTTCTCCGGTGGAGGATACTCCGATGCCTAAGTTAGAGAGGGAGATTCTAGCAACAGAATGTAGAGTTTCTAAAGAGAAAGATAATGAAAGTATTCTCTTTCAAGGCATATTTGTGGCATACCTTGGATGTCCCCTTTTACCAGTATTTATAGTTGTTGTGCTAGGGTATGGTTAGGCTCACCTATCTATGATTAGAACAGGGTTAATTAACTTTATCCCGCACATAACCGTAGATGATTGCCAACTGGATTTGGCCAGTCTAGAATCATTGGAGCTAAAGTTAGTGGCCACGTAGCCATCTCGATATGGTTATAATTGGAGGTAGTAGCCACACGGTCGATCGTAACAACCATCCATGTTCAAAGATTTAGGATCAACTGGAGATTCCCTTCCGCACTTCTTCTTCGGGAAGGGTTGGCGTTGAGTTGGCGGATTGTCTTCGACTTATCTTCCGCAAAGTAAATCAAAGACATCTCTATCATTTGCATCGATATTCTTTCCTTCAGAGTGGGTTGTATGAAACCGATGTTGTCTTCGGATCGGCCTTCTCTAGATCAACCTTCTCTAGATCGACCTTCTTTAGCTAATATACAGAAGATTGATTGGGAGCTGATGATGATAATCGTCGAGACTAACATCTTTAGCTAAATCGAAGACCGATCTTATATAATTTTTTTCAGATATTTTGATTTAAATATTTAATTTTTTGATATACAATTAAATTAATAATTAATCGATATTGTACTGACATATCGTAACAAACACCGCCACACGGTCCGAAACTGCAGAAGTGTTCCTTGGTGTTCCCTTGCCCCGTGACACCATCTCTCTTTCTCCAATTTTTGGACCGAGGGGTCACAGCTGGCAGCAGATTGTCGAACCCTCGGGTACCATCCTCCCAGTTCCACCAGGGAGGAGCTTTTTGGGCGCTCCCGATTCGGTCGGTCAAATGGCTTTGCTTCGATCATCTGTAAGTTTTCCATCATCATCTGTTGCTAGATTTGTTGATCTTTCTTTTTCTTTTTCGTTTTGGATACTTGGAATTGATCTGTCTCTCGTAGATAGAAGGGATTGGGACTTTAATGTGTTATCTTGTGAGGTTTTTCAGGGTATCTAGATCGGGGTCAGCCTTTCCGCGGATTAGGGTGGAATTGGATTTGGTTTTTTTAGATCTGTTGTAAATCTTATTTTGTGCTTTCTGGTATTCGTGCTGTAAGTGGATCTATTGATCGGGCCCTTGCAAAAGGTTTTGATTTCGTGGGGTTGGAATGGAGATTCGATCTTGCGATAGAGATTAGAAAAAAAGGTGGCCTTTTTGCTGTAATGTAGCATGGGAGTTGGATGTGTGCGATTATTGTAGTTCTCCGTCGATTAGGCTTTTGGTATTGGAGCCTTGTGATATATATACCTTTGTTTGATCAATTGGCAGTGCTTCTAATTTGTAGGTGCTGGGAACTCGGGATGCTTTATTTTAGCTTATTTGTTGAGAAATTGTCGAGTTCTTTGCAATCCATGTTTCGTATTCGTGTGGTTTCTCTTATTTATTTCCATTTTAGAATATAGGTATATTTTGTTAATGTGTTACATTGGTACCGTTTGTTCTCTAGCTGTCATATTAAAATTTTGAAGTGCTTGAAAACAGCTTACTGGAAACTTGATTGGATTGTAGAACTGTCTGGTTGTATTTTCTTATAATTTGTGTATTTTTCAAGATTTTGTTTATTTTCATTCTGCTTCAACTGAACGATCCATTAGTTTATGTAATTCTATCATGAAAGGATACATGCAGTTCCTCTATTATCTGTAGCAGACATGGAAGTGTCTTGGGATTATAGATTTTACCATGTTCCAAATTTGTCTTTTATTATTGATGACTCTGATTAAATCCTTTGACATTTTTTATAATCTTACCATTCTTTTGGCAATCTTTTTATTTTCAGTTGTAGTCAAATCCAAATAATTGTGTTTTAAATGTCTATGTTGTCTCTATTGAGGAGTTGAAATTTGTCATATAAGTTAATATAAACTTATGAGCATAAAATCTACCAAGTTTTGCATTCATTATTTGATGCCAATGCCCTCTGCAAGTTTCCACCATCCAATGATGTCATGCAAAAATGAGAGTTCAAGTGTAACTGAAGTGTTACCTCTTGTTCATTTCTGCCAACTTTCTCTTAAAGTCCAGGAACTTAATTGACTATGGGGTCATCCTCTAACGCCTTCTTAATTGGTGTGTTTATCAAGTTTGATGCAGAAACTGATTTATAATCAAAAAGCCTTTGAAACATGTCAGTGTTTATCTGGCTGGTTGTCTAATAGCTAGCTCAATATGCGACTGTATTTAGCAATTTGGTTTGGAGTTGAAGGAAGATGTGTTGTAAACAAAGAGGTGGATGAATCTGTTCATCATAAGTTCCATTATTGTAAATTATGGGAGTTGAATTCTATTTTGGTTGTGGGGTTAAGTTTCGGGGGTTGTTCAAGGCTTTGGGCTAGTCTAAGGTGCCTGCATCTGAAACTTAGAAATGTTTGACACTTGGGTATAAGTTTGCAAGAATAAATCCTTAAAGATTAAAAGGATCTAATATTTCAACATGAACCTGCAGTGAACACATACTGAAATCCATGTAATATAGACTTTGTGATTTCTTGAACCTGCTAGGTAACTTGGCTGGTTTTGAGTCCTAATGGTGATTTCTTATATTGATTAAAGAAGAAGCTATTACCCATTTGTTTTTTGGTAATGGGTTTGGAAGAGGAAAGGACAAACTTTTCAAAAGGAAAGTTAGGCTAGAGATTATTTGATAAAGTTCTAAGGTTAAACTCTTTCTTGCATGTGCTTTAGGATTTAGCTTTCCATGGCTGGGAATGCTCTTATATGGGATGGTCTCAAGGACTTAAGCTTCAGTTTATCTGCTCACTTTATTTCTTAGTTTGTAGACTGCAACCTCAGAGTAAAAGCATAGATTTTTGGAATACTTTTATCGGCACTTCTAAATTCTAACTATAAAAATATATATTATTTCAAAAATTTCAAATATATCAACTACCTATTTTAGATTGTTAACACTACTAATTGACTTTCTTTTAGGGTTGTTCCATGGTTCTAGAGCAATCTCTTTATCCTCTTGTAGATCCAAAATGGACAGTTGGGATGGCACTAATCATGATAAGCTTAATTGCTTTGTCGGGCTTGATGCAAGATGTGGTTTGCTGATGAACATTTATATAGAATATTTGAGTTCTTATTGAACCCCATTTAATTTGAAATTATTTTAAATCTCAGGGTTATTAAAGATGACCAAGTTGGCAATGTATAACTAGACTTTAAATTTTGGTAATCAATCTAGATCACAAATTTAGTTCATAGCCTATTTAGAATAACATTAGAAAGCCAGATTAAGTTAAAAGATACCTTTTGTTCTCAACCATTTTTAACCTCTAATCTTACACGGATGGCATGTGATTGTTGTGGCCCATCCTGAAGGGCGCCAAGGATATGTAACTAGTTAGATCCTAGTCTTGAGAGAGCTTTGAGTGAAACTTGTGGTTCCATCATGCACATCAATTTACATGCTTATGCAATCTGAGATCTATCGAGAAGAGATGATGGAACATCATCCGACATGATTTCTGATGCATGGCCAGCACTATTCTTGATACAGATAATTTTTGGGTATTTTATGGGTGTATAGGGTATGGAAAATTTTATTAATCTTTATCTCCAGTTCATGCACGAAATGAACTAAATCGGAGTTTTTTAGGATAGTTTGTTTCAGAGATTAGTTTGTTTTAGGATTTGTTTTTATCGGGATCTCTCAGTTTGTTGAGAGTGGTTCCTGTTGTTTGGAATCTAAATTTATTTAAATGGGTCGTAAACTTCATGAAGGGGACATCGATAATTGAATAAAAAAAAGTTCGAGTATTCTTTTCCTGATTACTTCTCCTTCTCTTCTTCCTTTCCCCCTCCTTCCTCTCTTCTTCTCCTTTTTTCTCCCTCCTCTCGTGGTTTTTCTTTTTCTATCCTCTTATTTTTCTTCCCCCTCTTCTGTACTTCACATAAAAAAAAACTTCCCCTGTTTCCAACTCTCGACTACCAAAACCCACCATCGAATCAACCCACCTTCGCGCCTCCCACGCTCCACCACCACCGTCATATCCGGCTCCTTTGCCCCATCCTCTACTCTTCGCCACCCTCACTGAACGGAAAAACCCCGCGCCGCCCTCTCCCTCTGTAAGACCAAGAAGAATCTCACCCACCTCGACCGATTGATAGCGCTACCGTGAGCTCCTCCCAGCTCACCACCAGCCTTTGACCCTGTCGGACATCGCCTCTCTTCCTCACCTCCGATCGATGCCTCCACTACCGTTTGAGCCGCCATCGACTGCCACCTCCTTCCTCAGATTCAAGGAAAAATAACCATCGCAGTCAGGCCCCCTTCCTCCGTCGTGACCATCGCTGTCCTGCCGGTCTCCTCCAAAGCCGACTGCCGGCTTGTCATCCTCCACTATCATCCCCTTCATTTCCACCGGGCGCTTGCGTCACCTGATTTCTGATCGTCATCACCTGTGTCGACTTTGGGTGCAGCTCCTCCCACGGGCATGTCCTGTCGTCCTCGGTGTCACTTGTGTTCGGGCCATTATCGGACTGCCGACGAGCTCCATTCCTCCGTCCACGGCAATCTTCTCCGCCTCAGACTTGCCGTTCACTGTTTACACCCGAGCCCCCAGTTCGCACGATCGTGAAAGCACCCCTGAAGCCTCCGCACAATCACGAAGGCACTCCCCGCACGATCCTCAATGCAGATTCAAGACTAGTCGCCGACTTCGATGGCCTTTGGGGATGATTTGAGTTTTTTTTAATCATAATTTGGACCGTTCACTTCATTATTTAGACTAATCCTCTTGTATTTAGTGAACCAGATTCGATAGCTTCTAACCCACTTCGTTTGAGGACCACTGGCCTGATATTTTGATCGCCTCCAGGATGATCTCCTTCCAAAAATTGTGGCATTCCGTGTTTTCGGGTGAGAACTCATCAATAATTAGTATAGATACTGGTCAATTGCTGGAATTATATCTTTAATTTAGTTAGATCTGATTCAATTGAAATTGACCAGCCTTAATCTAGTAGTCATTTTTTTAATGAACAACGGTCCGACCTCTTGAAATATTGATTGTGCATGCCGATCGGGTCACTTCCTAGATCGGATCCTAATTTTGACTAAATCATTTTAGTTTAATTCTTACCCGGTGTGATTATATGTTAATATTGTCTTTAGTTACTTAGTTAATTTATTCGCTAATCTCACCAGAGGGTCCTTAGGTCTAGGAATTGTTGCTCCGTCCCGCATTAGCTTTTGGTATCAAAGCAAGGTTAGGTTAGGGTTAATTACATTTTATTTGCATTTTGCATTTGATTAGTTTGCAATAAAAAAAAGTTAAATTAAAATAAAATTTTTGATTGTATGCTAAGTATAATGTTTGGACACCTTATGTGATGCATTGCATTTCCATAATTAATCTAAGGGCACTAACCCCTTAATCAGATAAAGTGGGGAGTTGATTATCTTTCCTTAGTCCACAAATCACCACCCTCATCTGCATTAACCTAAACTTTAAATTAAAATCAATTAAATGCTGATCCTAAGAAACTCGAGCTCAATAGGACAAGGAAGTCCTAGAGTTGGACTGGACTCAGATTGATTAATTGTTCGGTGTCTAAGGAAAGGGGTTCAAGGATGATTGTAACCCTGAAAAAAGGTGGTTTTTAATTGGTTCTATTGACCAACCTGGCCAATTTCTGATTAGTGTATAAGAAAAGCAATGGGGGAATCTCCATCGATCTTATCCTTACCTGGTCGAGTCAGTTAGTCAGTCTTGGGCTTGGAGTGCTCAAAGGCAGACTTGGAACAGTTAGGAGTTGTCTAGGATTAGGCTAACCCTAGGATAGAATTGATTTGTTTGTCACTTGATTAAAAAAAAATTTAAAGAAACCTATATACCCTTGAAGCCTACTCACCTCTAGAACCAGTGCATGATAACTAAGTTAGGGATCAAGTACCAAGCAGAACCTTCCCACTTAGGTAACAGAATGGATCCCAATGTAGAAGCTGTTTTACAGGGAATCATTGGTCGACTTGAAGCAATCGATGGCAAGTTAGGTCCCTTAGATGCAAGGGTAGGAGCCCTAGAAGAGGAATAATTAGTGAACACAAACCATTCTGTTAGGAACTTTTCATCAAGAGTCACCGAACCTAGAGACCAAAATGACTATCCGGGTTATGAGGGAGGTCGTACACAGACACCTCGATCCGTTATTGATCTTAGGGGTCAACATGATTATCCAGATTTTGATGTGGGTAGCCATCAAATACTTCGACCTTATCGTAACCTAATTGACCAGGATGATCGTATTATGAAAAGTGTTAAGGTTGAACCCTGAGTTTCGTAGGTTGCCTGGATCCCCAAGAATGCATTGACTTGGAAGCTGACATGGATCATTATTTCAATTGGTATGAAATGTCTGAGAATAGAAAAGTAAGATTTGCTCAAATAAGGTTATTGGGCCAAGCCAAATTATATTGGCACAATATCCAGCGGTTAGCCACCTATAGGAGACAGGAGTCCATTGGAACATGGGATGAGATGAAGCATAAGCTTCGTGAAAAATATCTCCCTGCATCTATCAACGTCTCCTAGACCAATGGCAAAGACTGATCCAGGGTACCGGATCTGTCAATGATTACATTGACAAATTTGAGGATTATCTTATGCGTTGTAATGTGAATGAGGATCCGTCTATCACCTTGTCCCGATTTAGAGCTGGTCTAAGAGAGGATATCTGAAGAGAGTTGCTTATGAGAGGTCTATGGTTTAAAGCAAGCCTATCAACTAGCCCGAGATTATGAGAGATTCCAGAAGATGTCTGCCACCCGTAAACCTGAGCCTTCTAGATTAGAAATTTTAGATCCAAGACCTAGCATGAGTCAAGTCCTAACTGGCCTAAAACCTAACATAAATCAAGCCTCTGTTAGTCGACCCCCGTCTACAACTTTACCAACTAAGAAGGACGAGAAAGAAAAAGGAGTTATAGGAGAGACTTTTCGAGAAATTATCTCTAAGGTTCAATGCTTCAAGTGTAACGGAATAGGTCACGTGGCTAGTTAATGTCCATTTAGAGCATTATATATAGAGAAACTTGAAGAATATGAAAATCTAGATAATGTCCCCGAAGAGGAAGTTTACATTACCAATCCAGGATTAGTCGATACCTTCGAAAAGTATGACTCTCTCCAAAATAAGACTACACCTGAGGAACGATTAGGAGTGGTTAGGTATGTATTGACTTAATCCAAGGAAAGTAAAGACTGGCGCAGGATCGCTATCTTTCATATCTTTATTGGTCAATGCGATAAGGTATACAAGATAATCATTGATAGTGGTAGCTACATCAATGCCATCTCTATCGATATCATTTTGTGTCTAAGACTAGTACCCATAGATCATCCGAGTCCGTACAATGTGGCCTGGGTAGATGCTTTATCTATCCCAATCAGATAGAGGTGCCTAGTTCCGATCAAATTTCAGTCATACCAAGATAAGGTTTGGTGTGATGTGTTACCAATGGAAGTAGGTAGTATCATTCTTGGCAGACCTTGGCTCTTCGATTAGGATGCCACTCTTCATGGCCGATCTGATACCTGCACATTCATGAGCCAAGGAAAAAATATTATTGTTTATCCTTTACCTCTCCCCGAACTACCAAGAAAGTTGTGGAAGGTAATCCTAATGTCCAAAAGCAGAAGAAAAGCCTACACATAATCAATGCTAAAGAGTTTGAAAATGAACCTTATGATGACTCTTTAGTTTGGAATGTAGTAGTCAAAAAATCTAGCGGCGATATCGTTCCTTTGTACCAGTATTTCCAGGAAATACTCACCCTCTTAGATAAGTTTAAAGATATTTTTCCCGAAGACCTAGACCATTTATTCCCGATGCGAGATATCCAGCACATTATTGACCTAGTTCCAGGAGCTGCCCTTCCCAATCTTCTTCATTATTGTTTGAACCCTAGTGAGCATGCAGAGTTGCAGAGACAAGTTACAGAGCTTCTTAAAAAAGGTTTTGTAAGAGAGAGCTTGAGTCCTTGCGCAGTCCTCGCACTCTTGATTCCAAAGAAAGATGGTACATGGAGGATGTGCATGGATAGCTGTGCAATAAACAAAATAACTATAAAATATCGATTTTCCATTCCTAGATTAGATGATATGATTGACATGATATCTGGAGCTGGTATCTTTTCCAAAATTGATTTGAAAAGTGGATATCATCAGACTAAAATTAGACTTGGTGGTGAATGGAAGACTGCCTTTAAAATTAAAGATGGTTTGTATGAATGGCTGGTCATGCCATTTGGTCTTTCCAATATCCTGAGTACCTTCATGAGAGTTATGACTCAAGTACTATGACCGTTCATTGGTTCATTTGTGGTTATGTACTTTGACGATATCTTGATTTATAGTCGGACTAAAGAAGATCATCTAGATCACTAGCAACAAGTCTGTCAAGTCTTAAGGACCGAAAGACTTTATAGGAATCTAAAGAAGTATGATTTTCTGACAATTTGAATAATTTTCATAGGATTTGTAGTAATCCCTGATGGTTTGGCGGTAGATCCTGAAAAGGTTTGTGCTATATCTGAGTGACCTGTATCTCAAAACGTGCATGAAGTTCGAAGCTTTCATGGCCTCACAACTTTTTATAGGAGGTTCATCACCATCACATCTCCGATCATTGATTGTATACGAAAAGGGAGCTTTGAATGGACTAGAGCTGCTGAACGAGCTTTTCAGGAATTAAAGAAAAGAATGACCCACACTCTAGTTTTGCGATTACCAGATTTTTCAAAAATTTTTGAAGTTGCATGTGACGCATCTAGAGTGGGAATTGGTGGAGTCCTAAGTCAGGAAGGACATCCTGTCGCTTTCTTTAGTGAAAAACTCAATGACTCCAAGCGTAGGTATTTTATTTATGACAAAGAATTCTACGCCGTGGTCCAAGTCCTTAAGTTTTGGAGGCATTATTTGCTTTTGCAAGAATTTGTTCTGTATTTGGATCATGAGACTCTCTAGTTTTTCAATTCACAAAAGAAATTAAATCTGAGACATGGAAAGTGGATTGAGTTCCTTCAGGCTTATACCTTCGTGATAAGGCACAAAGCAGGCATAGACAACAAGACTGCCGATGCACTCTCTCGAAAGGTAGACCTATTAATGGTAGAAACTATTGAGTCGATTTTGGCTATTGATGCACTTTCTTTTAGGATGAGCCTTTTATCAGCAGTAAGTGTGAGAGTTACTGACTTTGAACAGTTAAAAGAAGAGTATAATAAATGCCTGGACTTCAAGAATATTGTTACCTCCCTGGGACAAGGACCGTCTAGAGAGTTTAGTGAGTATACCCTTTAGGATGGTTATCTTTTTAAGAATAATAGGTTGTGTATTTCGCAGACTTAGTGGGAGATTTTTTAATTTGGAAAATACATATTGGAGGATTATCTGGGCATTTTGGAAGAAATAAAATAATAAATGCCCTAGAGGCTCAGTTTTACTGGCCTAGCCTGAAGTACAATGTAGTCCGGATTGTTTCACGCTGCCGGACTTGTGCCGTGGCTAAACAACGAAAACAAAATACCGGATTATACATCCCATTATCTATATCTGACTATCCATGGCAAGACGTGAGCATGGACTTTATTTTAGGATTGCCCCAAACAGTTAAGAAAAATAATTCAATTTGTGTGGTAGTAGATAGGTTTTCCAATATGGCTTGTTTCTTATCATGCTCCAAGACCTCTGATGCTTTTAGAGTTGCTCACCTATACTTTGATGAGATTGTTAGATTACATGGACTGCCAAAATCTATTGTGTCAGATAGGGACGTTCGATTCACTGGCTACTTTTGGAAAATCCTATTACAGTTAATGTGGATAAAATTAAAATTTTTATCTACCTATCACCCACAAACAGATGGACAAACTGAAGTCGTAAATAGAAGTTTAGGGAATTTACTTCGGTGTTTGGTGAGAGAGCATGTTAAAAATTGGGATTTACTTTTATCCCGAGTTGAATAATAGTTCGGTAAATAGGTCTATTGGTATGAGTCCATTTGAGTTGTGCATGATTATCGTCCTAATAAATTAGTAGACTTAATTCCATTGCCTATGCATGCTAGAGTTTCAGAGTCAGCATCATCCTTTGCAGAGCATGTTAGGAGTCTGCACAAAGAGATTAGCGATAAAATTAATATAAGTAATCAACTGTATAAACGATTAGCAGATTCTCATCGGCGAGTTAAGAATTTTGCTAAGGATGACCATGTCATGATTAGGGTTAGATCTGAACAGTTTTCACTAGGAACCATTCGGAAATTACATACCAGAGAAGCAAATTCATTCAAAATCTTAAAGAAGGTTGGACCGAATGCATATGTTATTGATCTACCACCTGATTATGTGATTAGTTCTACTTTCAATATATCAGATATAATTGAATATAAAGAAATATTTAGTGATCTATTTGAGCCTGTACCTTTCTTTGAGAGTGACCCTCCTGATTGTCCACAAGTCTAAATGAGAGAAAAGCATGATGTGATCGAACGTATCTTGGACGAGCAGATCAAGTCCACGAGGTGTCGAAACTACCACCGCTATCTGGTTTGCTGGCGAGGCAGGTCGGAGTCAAAGGATTCCTGGATTACTGAAGAGGAGTTGCAGAAAATTGATCCAAATCTATTTGAGTACCTCCAGGAAAGTATAGAGCCTGACTCGACGAAGTCGAGTTCTCCCTACCCCAGAAGAAATTGATGGAAACATCATCCGACATGATTTCTGATGCATGGCCAGCACTATTCTTGATGCAGATAATTTTTGGATATATTATGGGTGTATAGGGTATGGGAAATTTTATTAATCTTTATCTTTTACTTATGCACGAAATGAACTGAATCGGAGTTTTTTAGGATAGTTTGTTTCAGAGATTAGTTTGTTTCAGAGATTAGTTTATCGGGATCTCTCAGTTTGTTGAGAGTGGTTTTGGTTGTTTGGAATTTGAATTTATTTAAATGGGTTGTAAGCCTCATGAAGGGGACATCGATAATTGAATAAAAAAAGTTCGAGTATTCTTCTCCCGATTACTTTTCCCTCTCTTCTCCCTTTCCCCTTCCTCTCTTCTCCTTTTTCTCCCTCTTCTCTCGTGGTTCTTTTCCTATCCTCTTATTCTTCTTCCCCCTCTTCTATACTTCACATAAAAAAAAATCACTTCCCCTGTTGCCAACTCCCGACCACCAAAACCCACCATCGAATCAACCCACCTTCGTGCCTCCCACGCTCCACCGCCACCATCATATCTGGCTCCTCCGCCCCATCCTCCACTCTTTGCCGCCCTTACTAGCGAGCGAAAAAACCCCACACTGCCCTCTCCCTCCACAGGACCGAGAAGAATCCCACCCACCTCGGCCGATCAACAGCCCTATCGTGAGCTCCTCCCAGCTCACCACCAGCCGTCGACCCTGTCAGACGCCGCCTCTCTTCCTCACCTCCGATCGATGCCTCCACTGTCGTTTGAGCCACCATCGACTGTCGCCTCCTTCCTCAGATCCGAGGAAAAATAATCATCGCAGTTTGGCCCCATCCTTCATCATGACCACCGTCCTGCAAGTCTCCTCCTAAGCCGACCGCCGGCTTGTCATCCTTCACTACCATCCCCTTCGTTTCCACCGGGCACTGGCGTCACCCGATTTCTGATCGTCATCACCAGCATTGACTTTGGGTGCAGCTCCTCCCACGAGCATGCCCTGTCGTCCTCGGTGTCACTTGTGTTCGGGCCATTATTGGACTGCCGGTGAGCTCCATTCCTCCATCCATGGCAGTCTTCTCTGCCTCCGAGACTTGCTGTTCACTGTTTACCCCCGAGCCCCCAGTTCGCACGACTGTGAAAGCATCCCTGAAGCCTCCGCACGATCACGAAGGCACTCCCTGCACGATCCTCAAAGCAGATTCAAGACTAGTCGCCGACTTCAGTGGCCTTTGGGGATGATATGAGTTTTTTTTAATCATAATTTGGATTGTTCACTTCATTATTTAGACTGAACCTCTTGTATTTGGTGAACCAATTCCGACGGCTTCTAACCTACTTCACTGAGGACCACTGGCCTGATATTTTGATCGCCTCCAAAATGATCTCCTTCCAAGAATCGTGACATTTCGTGTTTTCGGATGAGAACTCATCAATAATTAGTATAGATACTGGTTAATTGCTGGAATTATATCTTTAATTTAGTTAGATCTGATTTAATTGAAATTGAATAGCCTTAATCTAGTAGTCGTTTCTTATGAACAACGGTCCGACCTCTTGAAATATTGATTGTGCATGCCGATTGGGTCGCTTCCTAGATCGGATCCTAATTTTGACTGAACCATTTTAGTTTAATTCTTACCTGCTATGATTATCTGTTAATATTGTCTTTAATTACTTAATTTATTCGCTGATCTTTCCAGAGGGTCCTTAGGTCCAGGAATTGTCGGTCCGTCCCGCAGCTAGAGACATGGTGTTTGACCATCACTTTAATTCACTTTTTTCAACTTGTGAAAACCAAAATCAATTTGCATTTCACTTGCATGGTTGCAAAGGCTAAGTGGAACCCATTATACATGGTGCTCATTGGAGCGAACTTATTTGTATATAAAATACTCTTGTGACAAGGGGAATATGGGAAAGTTGTTGCGAATATTTTAAAATGCAGCTATAGTACACAGGCGATCAAGAGACTGCATGGTTGTAGTTTGTTGGCCATGCTGTTAACTTTTTTAACTATATAAAAATAAATAAATATATTAACTGCAATAAATACTAATATCAATGACTATAACATTGACATTCAACTTAACCATCAATTTGAACATGATCCATCCGTAATGGCCTACATAAGAGTGGGTCATATATTTGCCCTCGTAATGCTAAGTGGGCCTCATTTGAGGCCATAAAATGCTAATTGAGCCATATATATATATCCATGTAATACAAAGTGAACTGCCTTTTCAGTCCATATGAGGTTTGACGGCATATAGTTATTGCATATAAACAATGCTGTGCAGTCAAAGGATTGCATCAGCATGTGACGCCATATGCAAGGCATTTTAAAAGATGGGAGTTGCAGTACATTGTTTTCCTTATCTTAGTTATTTATTTACTTGTTTATAGCATAGCTACTATCTTTACTCAATCTGGGTGAAATTTCCAATTTCTTTGCTTTCTCATAGGTTCTAAATGAACAAACTATCCATTTATTGAACTATAATCTGTTACTCAGATTGTCTCCATCCCCATGTTGAATTTAAATATTTGATATATTTAAGGGACAGTAGATTGGCCACCTTTTTTAGGGAATAAGAAGACTCATGTCATTAAAATAGCACTTGTTAGTTAGTGCAAGCTAGAGCTTCCAAAGCCAAGTGTTTTATCTGAGTTTGTTTACCCTTTGGTTTCCTTAAAAGTTTCATGGTTCATAGTTTTCTCCATCTTTTGGGTGCTCATTTTTGTTTTGGGGCCCTCAAACAGTACCCATCTCTATCCCATGAACATTACATTGACACCACAAGCTTAGGAATAAAAGATAAACCATATGATTTTAACTGCATGACACCTATCATGGCTTTTCCAAAGGAATGCATAGGTTCATTTGGAGGTTGAAATCATCAGCTTCCTTCTACCAGTAGCCTATTGATTCCTTGCGAATACACAAGTATCTCTCTCCTTTCCATGAGCAGTTCTTTAATCCCTTTTATCCTTATGGCATGTTCCCTTTCTTGTTAGCATGTAGAACATTATGAGTTTGTAGGAGAGACCCTACATGGCTTTTGGATTTAGTTACCCATCTATTCATTAAAAAGGTTCTCTGACGCACCTTGTTGAAGAAAACTTGATCATGTTTTTTATTGAAAAGGTCTTTATAGCTTCTGATTCATTCGATGTTAGGTACATCAATAAATTCTCTTTGTTCCTTTCCATGGACTGAATGCGTTCATGATATTTGGAAAGCAAGTTGATTCACTACTTATGTTTAATTTATCACTTTACATGTTAGCGCACTGATGTGCACAAAGCAATTTGGGCTCATTCTTTGCATAAGCATCACCAAACATGGAGCCTTTTGTCTCATTACTTATTTATTTCCTTAGGGACCTTGGTGTCTAAACATGGAGCTTGTGGGCCCATTGTTTGATTCAAGAGTCCTATTTCGCTGTTCTAGCAGGTAAACTAAGACTTCACCAAAATAATGAGCATGAATGTCTTGGTGATAACTCATGAGTGTTTTGTTCCGTTTTTACCATGGAACCAATGAATTGTCTGGAATGAATTAGAATTTCAACACTCTACATTTATGTAGCAAATTTGAAATGACAGCTGATAAGACCAAGATCACAAGCTTAGATTACCTAAAGCCCACTTAATGCTAGTATAAGGCACTTTACAACCTACTTCAAGCAACATGGGCCAACACCAAACCAATAAGTTTACAAGAATCCTATGATGGTTAGCAACCTTATATCCAATGGATATGAAACTTAGCATTTATAACTTTGGAGGTCCTTAGTCAGCCAATCCCAAATGGGCCATTCTTGGGCCGTTGATATGAAGCATGCCATATCAAACTCAAAATGCTGAGTCAACCATGCAATTTGGACTCATCTTGGGTTTGTAACTCTTCCAGTATCTGCTCTGGACCACTCAGTTCCTTATCCATGTTTTGCTGCCAAGTTTTTAAACTGGACCACATATCTAAAATTGGACCTTATGTCTCTATTGTTTTATGTTTTAATGCATGTTAATATATAATTGTTGGTAAAAAAAGGGTTTAATCCCATAGGGTGGATGTAAGGGATTTATAAATGAAATAATACCTGTTATGTCTTGATATTTCTCTTTTAGATCTGTCTCCCACGATGAGAGTGGGATATCATCATTACCTAAGTAAGTAGCATTGGAATACTCCAGGTTAGGAGGTTTTAAATTTGTTTTCAATACGCCTTCTTGTTGAAGGAACCTTGCTTGATTATAAATTGGTTTAAGGGTCCTAATTTAATTAGGACTATATTTTCATTTTTTTTCCTGAGAGCTTTATATGGTAGATGAATGATTTATAGAATACATTTGATTTGGTAATGGAACTTATCTATTATTTGATGGACCTTTATATCACCCACATGGTGAATCCAATGTCATCCTCCTCCATGTTTTACCCCTTCATCATTATATATGCTTGGGTTCTATCAATTAATGAATTGAGGCCAGACTTTGTGGTTAGTTATTCGATATATCTATAACAATATTTTCAATCTTGCTTTTATTCTGTTTACTTTGAACCCTCAGAAACTGTATGAGTGATGGATGTGCAGTATAGACAAGCCTTGTATCTCAAAAAATTGATTGTGCTGTTGGAAGTTGAAATTTACCGTTCTAAGAACTGGTACTCTTATATTCTTAGGAAGTCCTGCAGTGGTATTATGCATGTCTGACAATTTAGCTCCACTTCTTTCAGTCAAATGCATCATCTGGGATGGGCATTGCTGACCATTGCAAGGACACATTCTTAGAGCTTCAAAGGAAGAAGGCACACCGGTATGTGATTTTCAAAATTGATGAAAAGCGAAAGGAGGTTGTTGTAGATAAGACTGGAGGTGCAGCTGAGAGCTATGATGATTTCATGGCTTCTCTGCCAGAAAATGATTGCCGATATGCCATCTATGATTTTGACTTTGTTACTGATGAGAACTGTCAGAAAAGCAAGATTTTCTTTATCGCCTGGTAACTCTCTTTGTGCATGTTCTCCATTTAATTGTTCTGTTAATGGTACTATCATTGTTAGCTGAGGCATAATGTGTATAAAATTCCGATCCAGTAAGAGGAAATGTAGGTAGAAATTGTTTTATTTGTGTGATCTCTGCAGGTCGGGCAGTTCTGTCCTGTATTCATGATACATGGATGGTTTTCTGACTGTCTGTCGTTGGCAATCACTGTGTGGTTGCAATCTCTCAAGAAATCTTAGTGGTTTTGGGGTGGTTCTTAAATGAAAGTTGATGGGTTTGTGGAAAGACATATACTGATGGGCAGGAAGCAAGAAGTCCCTACTGTTTTAATATGAATTGGATTTTCATGTGTAAGTTGACTGAATTTCTTCGGCAAGCTGATGTTTATCACAATTATGGTAATGTATGTTTGTGTTGGAAGCTTTGGATGGCTGCACTTAGATTGTGTTATTTGGATGCAACCTTAAAAAGTGGATTTGAGGGCACAAATATGGTGCACATGTAGATGCATGCATGCATATAAAAATACATGACATTATCCATATATTCATATGCAGGAACATATTCACGTACATAAACATATGCATCTTTACAGATACATACATGTGCATACACAAAATCACATGCATTTTTGGAATCATTACTTAGTCATGGTAAAGCAGGATTTCTTGGTGTTTTAAGTGAATGAAAAGAAGTCGTTGAACATGGAGTACAAGTTTGGTTTACTTGCTTCCAAAGAGTCAGAGAGTCAGAGCAGAATGCTATTTGACACCAGTTGGATAAACCTGATGGGAAACCCATGGAACAGGATAGATCCAAATGTAATGTTTCCATATTCTTTTGCTCATGAATCATGATTCTAAAAACTATATTACTATTGGAGATTTGCATTGAATAGGATTGCATGTACAGAGGCCAATCATGTCAGCAGATTTTGAGCAAATATTCAAAGAGCTCAACCCTCTGTCACCTTCTACTGAGAATATCTTGGTGGTAATAATTATTTGCTTCATACGTTTTTCTTCTCATTCTAGGTTTCTTTTCTAACTTTTTAAGTACTAAAGGCTGATCATCAAGAATAATGAGCTAAGCTTACCACAGTTTATACTACCAAGCATCATGCTTTAAACACAACATGTCAAGCAGTTCGGATGGAATGGTTGGAAGATGTATAATGAGCGTAAATTAACACCTTTTGCCACTTTCATTGCTTAAGATTCTCCCTCATATTTTTTTCACTTTTCCACTGCAGCTTAGGTGGTTCGTGTATATTTGAAATATCTTCATTGGTGCTGTATGCATAAAAAAGACCATTATTAATTTTACTGTTCCCTAACTTTCTTGGGTCACTTTCTGCTTTTCTTTTCCTGTTAGTTTCTGATATCTTATATATATACTGATATTAGTATTTATAATGATGTTGCAATTTTATTTGCTTTTCTTTCGACTCATTTTTTTAACCTGTAATTGTGTTATGTTGTAAAATATCTTTCTGCATCAGGTCCCCATCTGTTTCTCGTATCCGTGCTAAGATGCTGTATGCAACCTCCAAGGATCGATTCAGGCGAGAGCTGGATGGAATTCACTATGAGATTCAGGCAACTGACCACACGGAACTCGACCTTGAGGTTCTCAGAGACCGGGCACGTTAAATCAGAGAGATCATACGGATGTGCAAATTAAAAGCAGTCAGGGATATATTCGGTCGTGCCCCCTGGAAAATAGTGGTGAAGGGATAGTTCTTAAGAACTATATGCAACTTGATTATGTCAGTTGAATACAATAATGTTGTTGAAAAATCAATATCTATAAATTATGGACAGAGCTTGTATACTAGTACTACTATTAAGACTATAAATTGCATGATTAATATTTGTTGCGTTTGACCGGGTGACTCTGCATCTTCTGTATTATCTCAGATTTATCTCTCTCATCTTGAAAGACCCTGTCAAGCGGCCACCTGTTCACCTTCATTACCCAATCAAACAATGGTGCCTCAGAGCTATGCATTTAGTTGCCCTTAATGAAGCTTAACTTGAAAACTCTACGAGGAACGACGATCTAACTTGTGAAAGTGTTTTGAGTAATTGTGCACTCCTTTTATAGGCATGTGTGAGGTCTGCTGAAACGGGACCTATCCTTATAGAAGTTGGGCTGTTGAACCAATTTTGGCTTCTCTATTTTTTCTTTCATTTAGAGGGAAGCAAAGTAAACTTTGTGGGAGATTGGCTTGCATGATGGGGGCAAAGGATCATATATAGCAATTTATTTGGAGAGGCAGGTACCTTGGAAACTTTTGGAGCTCTTTTGGACGAGTGTACTTATGATGACATTGTTAAGAGAATGGGGACGTTGTTGTAAGCCTTGTTTGGTGCTTGGCACGGTAAATGGGCCCGGGTGCTTTAGACGGCACACCAAGCTTTGTTATTCATAAGAAATGAAAAAGGAGCATGCAATTGGGCAAAAGTGGACGTCTGATGCAGTCGATGATGGGAGGATGGTATGGAATGTTGTGGATGGAAGCATAGTTAATAAGGGGAAGTGTTTTTAAAATAGCCTTAGTTTCTTAAAAAGAACTTGAAAATCATATTATTAATGTATTTTTAACAAATATATGTAAAACAATATTTTATTTTTAATTCGTTAATTAAATGAATTATTAATTTTCTATTCTAATCGATCCTCCAACTACTTTCAACTCAAAACTGTCAGGGCATACTCTCATAATCAAAATTTTGTGTTTTCAATTCTTTTTAGAAAGGGGTGGGATTCGGGAATAGCCTCCAGCACCATGAACATATCTATTCCAAAAAAAAAAAAAAGAAAGAAGAGGAGACTAGTAGAACAAAGCTCGCTTCAGCGGTCGACTTTGCAATGTCTTGGCAGACGTGCTTTTGGGTTTCTTTCCATGCTGGTGAAACTATCTTCTAATTGCCATGGCAGAAGGGGGAGGATCAAGCATGAAGGAGGGGAAGGAGTCCTTGAGCTCTGGCGAGGGCAAGAGGACGTGGGCCAGGGTTGTTCAAGGGTCGGCGAGGGGGTCTTACTGGACTTCTCACAAGCTCCTGGTTGAAGATTTGGAGCAGTTGCAGGCTTCACTAAAGTCCTGGAGTTGCCGGAGGCAGAGCTGGAGGAGGCGCGACGGGAGTGGTAGGGACTAGCGGTGGTTGTTCGAAGCCTTGGGAGGCAGGTGTCGACTGAGTTAGTTGCAAAGGAGGTTCGGTCGAAGGCCAATCTCTCCTATGAGCAGGAGGTTATACCGTTGGCGGAGGACCACCTGGTGGTCAGGCTAAAATCGGAGAGGGAGTGTGCATTTGTCTGATCTGGCGGGCCATGGTTCGTCGGAGGGCAGCTGTTGGCCATGCAAAACTGGGAGCCAGTTTTGTTCTGGGATAGAGGATGATCCAGAAGGTGGTAGTGTGGCTGCGCTTGCCAGGACTTCCACTGGAGTTTTGGAAGCCGACGTTTATCATGGCGGTGGCCGAGGAGGCTGGGCGACCCACATCTCTGTTGATGGGTTCACGGATCACCTCAAGAAAGCTAGTTATGCTCGGGTTCGAGTGGAGCTAGATGCGGCTTGCCATTGAAGCTAGGGGTGCTGGTTCGATGGAAGATAAAGGTATTTTGGCAGCAGTTTGTATATGAGAACCTGCCTAGACTCTGTTTCAGTTGTGGGAGAATGGGTCATGGTGACGAAGATTGTAGGGAAGTTCCAGTAGGTGGTTTGGGGGGACAGATGGGAAGGGAAGGTGTGGTTATAGAGGAGAACGCGGTTTTGGAGGGGACTGAGAAGGTTGGGATGGAGATTGAAGGCACGGGCTGTCCTAAGTTTGGGTCGTGGCTGCTTACTACTCGTGTTCGGCAGCAGAGGCCGGTGCAGACTCCGATGAAGGAGAGGAAGGAGGCAGTCATTGGTAGGGACCACAGAAGAACTTCGCCTGAACATCCCTCCTCCTCTCCCTCCAGGGCATCACCTACTGTGGGTATGTCTACTCCTAGTTTGCCGCCGGATTCGGACAGGTGGCAGAAGCCGAGCAAGGTCGCACACCATCGTTCGCCGAAGGCGAGCTCGGGGGATATGTCTGGTGATGGAGCTCCGCCGGCCCCTGGTTTTGGGCCTCTGGTAGATTGGGTGATAGAATGGATTTGGGCCATTCAAAGGTTGGCCCAATTGATTTGCATATGGTGGACTTGGGCTCCGGTGTTCTAAAAAGAGGCTGAAGCCCTCCATCTTCACCTGCACCCAGCCCGAAGGGGATTGCTTCGGTGGTGCTGAAGCCGTTGCTGGTGGAGCCTGCATCTCCTCTTCCGGCTGTGCTGAAGTCGCTGGTGGCAGAGCCGGCATCTCCTCCTCTGGCTGGGGCCAAGGTTTGTCCATATGTTCCTTGTATGGAAGGGCTCATGGGGGGTAAAGGTTGTTCTTTTGTTTCTTTGTCATCAACTGCCAAGTCTCCACCTGGGGATCGGGAGGGAGCAGTAGGGGCGAGGTTGGGCGGCAAGGTCGTGGGAGCTGCCAAGGGGAAAAAGCTGGTGGAGTGGGGAGAGGGGAAAAAATGAACAAGGGGGAACTCAGGGGCATACTGAGGGGACTGCTTTACATTCTTCTCTTTCAGCTACTCTAGACAGAGACAGTAAATCCAACTTGGGAGGTCTTTCTGCTCTAATTGCTTCTCAATAGTCAGACCCGAGGTCGGGACAGGCTGTTTCGGAGGATGTGGTTCCTGTGGCGATTGGGGTAGCTCGGCAAGATCCTATTCATGAGGATGTTGTTGGGAAGCTGAAGGTGGTGCTGTTTACTATGGCAGAGGGTGCTAAATAGGGGGGCCTAAATGTTGTGTTTAGGGAGGGCCTAGGGGAGGGCTCTTCTAAGGCGTTGTGACCTTGTAATGAAGATCCTTTCTTGGAATGTAAGAGAGGCGGGAAAACCTTCCTTTGCCTCTTCTTTTCATAGACTATGTCAATTACATCATCCTAATGTGTGTCTTCTTTTGGAAACTAGACTAGCTTGATCTTCCTTGCAAAGGATCCGGAGCCGTCTTCATAAGGATTGGGATTTTTATGCTATTGATGCAAAGGGGTTATCTAGGGGTCTTGTCATTGCTTGGGATAGGGGAGCTGCTAGGGTGGTGACTGAAAATTATGGCATGACCTGGATTCTTTCCAGAGTCTATGCTAGCACCTGCAATAATGAAGGGACGTATCTTTGGAATGAAGTCTCCCTGTTAATTGATCAGGGGTTCTCTACTGTTGTCGGGGACTTCAATTGTATTACCAAGCTGGAGGAGAAGAGAGGGGGTAAACCTTTTGGTCATAATATGGCTACCAGGGAATTTAGTAATTTTTTGGATTCCAATGGTTTGGTGGACCTGGGATTTGTGGGCTCTCGGTTCACCTGGTGCAACAATAGAATTGGAAGGGTAAGGGTTTGGGAGAGACTTGATAGAGTTGTGGCTACCATGGGCTAGCTCAGTCTTTACCCCTATTTTATGGTGTGGCACCTGGATAGAGTGGCTTCAGATCATTGTCCTATTTTCCTTTCTACTTCTCCTCGATCTCCTGTTCATGTGCCCTTCAGGTTTGAAAGGATTTAGCTTTCTTATCCGAATTCTTGGGAGGTGGTTAATGATGTCTAGAGGATTCCTGTGAGGGGTGATGCTCAGTATCGGATTACCCACATATTGGAGCTTTTCAAACATTGTTTGCGAAGATGGAATAAAGAGGAGGCTGGTAACATCTTCATTAGATTGGAAGAGGTTGAAAGGGTAATCCATGATTTCCAGGTGAAGGAGGATAGGGAGGGGGGTTTGGATGTTGGAGATCTATCCTCTCGGCGTACTAGTCTGGTTTCCTATAACTCCCTTCTATCTCAGCAGGAAACTCTGTGGAGGCAGAAATCCAGGGTTAGTGGCTGGTTTAAGGTGATAGGAACTCTTATTTTTTCTACCAGGCTACTCTTGTTAGGGTGACAGTCTTTGTGCTTCTTTCATGTGCCACATATATGATCTTCGGTCTCTGGAGGGAGGAGAGGGGGTTCTCATCCCACTCGTGCGTCTGCTATGTGGAGGGAGATTAGGAGGGGGCTCCGGATGTCATTCAGTACATGAGATGGATTATCGGGGACGGGAGATCTATCAGGGTATTGTCTGATCTGTGGATTTCAGATATTGCCTTAGATAGGTGACCCACCTTTTTATCCTCTGAGCTATCGGTCTCCACTACTGTGGTTGATCTTATAATCTCAGGGTCGCAGTGGTGGGATTCTTTTTGGCTCTCTCACTATTTTGGGGAAGTCCTGAAGGAAAGGATTCTCTCCATTGGGATACAGGTGACTCCTTGCCATGATACTCGAGTCTGGGGTTTTTACTCATCTTCTTTGCTCTGTTGTCGAATCTTTATTCTATTTATTGCCCAAAGCATCAGGGGGGTTTTCAGGCTACTTGGTTCTAGGCTCTTCTAGTGCATCTGAGAGTGAGACTTTTTATCTGGAAGGTGGCTTGGCGGCGGCTCCCCACGAGATTTTTTCTGAGTGCTCATGGGGTCCACCTTCCTTCTTCTTGCCCGATTTATGGAGCTGACGAGGAGTCAATTGACCATACTTTATTCTTTTATTTGAGAGCTTGGCGAATCTGGTCCCTAGCGGGCTTTAGATCTTTCTTGTACCATGCTGATGATGTTGTGGATTTCTTTCTTTTTGTCCTTCGCTCTCCACCCTCTTCGGCTTCTCGGGCATTTATAGCTTATTTAGCATACCATCTCTGGATCACCTGGAATGCCTTGGTTTTCAGATCTAACATATGTTCGGCCAGGTTTATTATCGAGAGAGCTAGGACTCACGCTGATGAGTATCAGGATATGATGGTAGCTACTTCTGAGATCTGGGGCTCCGGTTCTGCTCTTCGAGCGCCCGTGGGATTTTTATCTTTTGGGAGTGCCCTCCTCCGTCATATGCTACTATCAGCTTTGATGGGAGTGTTAGAGAAGCCACTGCTGGGGCTGCTTTTGTGATCCGGGCTTCGGGTATCAGGTTTCTAGCTACGGGGGGGATCCGTCTTTTTGATCCTACTGTTTCCATGACAGAGCTTTATGGTGCCTGGGCTGGGATCAGGTATGCCAGGAGGATCCTTCAGCTCGATCGTCTTATTGTTGAGGGAGACTCCTTGACGGTTATTTCCTGGATCCAGAATGCATTTCGTTGTACTCCTACTCTCCCTCACCTTCGGCATATTATTACTCTGTTACGTGGCTGTACTGGGATTATTGTCTGGCATGTTTATCGTGAAGCCAACTCAGCTGTTGACTAGGTGGCTTCGTTTATGGCGAATCACTTGGGAGAGTTTTCGTGGTCTCTTCTGGAGGAGATGCCTACATAGTTTAGAGATATTTTGTTGGCGGACTCTTTTGGGTGTACTCAATTCAGGATTGTATATTGAATGATCCGGGTTATCAAAAAAAAAAATGAGACTAGCTATCCAATCCCAAGATCAACACTCCACCTACTACTACAGTGTACATGCTCCGGAAAAGAAGAAGAAGAAGAAGAAATGTTTTTTTCTCTTTAGAACTTGTTTGAGAAATTCAACAAAATTGGGCTAGTTTTTCCATTGATTCATTAATTATATATATATATATTTTATGAAAAAAAGTGGGGGAGGAGTTAGATCCCGGGCGTGGCCACCCCGACAGTCCCCCAACCCCAGCCAGGGAATGTTTGATACGCGGTGCATATTAATTTTTTCGCAACATTGGTATATGGTGTATATTAATTCTTCCGCAACCGTTCTCCATCCGAAAGTGAGTACGTCAACCTGGCCACTACTGGCGCCAGCCGAGTGAACAGGATTTATTATATATATCCCTAACTTTTTTACTACCACCGGCCAACAGGGGCCCAAGGTTATTTTATTAATTTTTCTCTTTTCTTTTATTTTACTCCCGGACTATTTTTCTATTTTTTATTTTACCCCCGGACTTTTCAGTCGAAATATGTCCAAACCAGGACTCGAACCCCTGCCAGCCAACTGTGCCACATGCCAGTGGCTATTAATTATATATTTACATAGGGGATTTTTGCATGTATACCCTCTAAAATATTGAATTTTGCATGAATACCCTTCCAAAATTGATATTTATATGTATGCCCTTCTTAGATACCTGATTTGTATGTTTATCCTTTTTTTATTCTTTTTTTGTATATGTACCCATACCATCCAACATTGTTAAAAAAATTAATGTTTTAAATTAATTAATTTTTAATTTAAATAACTATGGTTTTTATTAATTGCATCAAAAGAATTGTTATGTTAGGGGTATTGATACAAAAATAGTGTTTGAGGGGGGCATAGATGTAATTAGTGATTTAAGAAAGGTATTCATGCAAATTCAAATTTTTAGAAGGGTATCCATGCAAAAAAAACCCATTTACATAGTCTATTTAAGGTTCATAGGGCTAGCTCAAATCTTGTGGAAGAAAAAAAAAATGACCATAGTTTTTTTTTTTTGGTTTTTTCACTGCAGTTTAATGGGTCCATTGATGGGATTTAGGCTAAGACTAGGATGGGTCTTTAATTTTTTTTTTTAAAAAAAAAAAAAAAAAAGGCTACACAGACTGACAAGCCTGATTCCTCTAAAAAAATCCAGTCCAATTCTACTGGATTTATTAAATAGGTCTTAAGAAACATCCATTGCTTTTCTATAGAACCGTGCATTTCTTTTCTCCCAAAGTTACCAAAATGCACTGCTAGTTGGTTCCCGGCTGAGGGAAAGGTCCATTACAATTGCCTGTAACGTGTTTTGAGAAGGCTTTGGCACGAGGGATAGCGGCCAGTATTATTAAATCCGTCCAAACCCACGAGGCCACGGATCCCATGAAATTTTGAACCCTGACACCCAAATATCCCTAACATTATTTTCTTCCCCGTGACATGACTATTAATTCTAAAAGCAGGTTGAACAAGTGCATTCATTTAGAAGACAATTAATTAAGGGATGAGGTTTCTTTTTCACCAAATAATCAAGCTTTGCTAGAATGCTTTGTACAGGTTAGGTTTTCCTTCATTTTGCCTCCAGGATTTGCCAATTGCAACTATTTAATTTTCTTGGTGATCATACTTGTTGCTGGAAGAAACTGGTGAGGCGGCACCTTTCACTTAGTACCATCGATAGGGCCCATGCATATATTTAGTCACACGTTAACAATGTAATGGATAGATCCTCCATATTTATATAAAACCAAAAATTTAAATAATACCTAACTTCCAGACTTTTTGAATGAGGCCTTAGGTTATAACAATTGATATTAGTGCAGATCTAGCTAATGGCCCATGTAATCTAGAAGATACTGTGGTATAGGTATAGTTGGATTTTGTAGTACTTATAATTGAATTTCAATGGATTAATAGTACTTATATAAGATCAAAAAAATGAAATAATATATTCTAGCCAGTATTTTTTGAATGAGATCTTAAGTTGTGATAGAGATACTATCCAATATGACTATCTTCCCATTGTTTGTCTTGTAACATTCCCGATTCTAAGTTTTGAAATGGGGTTTGTTATGATAAACCGGCCCAGAGAGTTAATTACCGGTCCAAAGCTTTAACTAATCCATCCGGACCGATCGATCAGACGGATCGGCACAACGGTACTCCCAGAGCCCAATGTGAGAATGGATCGATACAGCGCTTCAGCCAGTGGTGACATATGACTTGCGATCGGCCTTCGACATGCTCCGAAGTGAATGGCCAATCTATAATCGACATACTCCAAAGTGAATGGCCGATCTACGATCTACCTAAGGCCCGTCAAGAACGAGCCTGGATGTTATAATCAACCAATCACACAACTGATAACCATAGCACCAGTAAGACCAAGGTAACTAACCGTCGACAGTAACTACAATTAGCTGAAGGAAAGTTATATTAACTAACTTTCCTAACAGAAATCAGAAAGTCTTAACTACTTTCAGTTAGAACAATGCCTATAAAAAGAGGCAAGAGGGGACCTTCGAGGGAAGTGATTCTAAGCAAGTCTAAAACTACCTTAGACCATACCAATTTGACTCTTCTTTTTTTCATCTATCTTTGAACTCTCCATTCTGTTGCCCGAACTCTACTGACTTAAGCATCGAAGTGTGCCCCATCAAAAAATTCCGGTAAGGGATTTATTTTGCAGGAACCTAGGAAGCTGGACCGACTATCCAGGCACTTTGTCTGGTTCATGGAGATCAACATCGATAGATTGGCATGCCAGGTAGGGACCGGTAAGGTCATTTAACTATGTAAGCTATCCCCTCTTGGGAAGGAGAGCCCTCAAGAAAACACAAGATGGTGAAAAGAAAAGTCCAAAATATCTCGACGAGCAGGGAATTCCCTTCTTCCCAAAGAAACGACCCCCCAGTAGAAAACGATATGGTACCTCCCACATTAGTTGTGGGATAGCAATAGTTGGAAGCCCTCCTGAATCGAATGGATGCATTGATGGCTATAGTGCAAAATTTTTAAGAAACCGTCCTCCATGGACAACACCCACCGGTGGCCTCAAGACACAGCCATCGGTCCATGAGGAAAGAAGACCAACATCAAGAATTCACTCGACGGTCCTCTCGAGATCGGCGATCTCTCGAATCCCAAAGTTTCCGATACCATAGGCATGCAGAAAGCCGACTCGATAAGAAAAGAGCTAGAAGGTATTTGTTAGTTTCCTCTGGGGACTCCACTCCGAGAAATACCTAGCGAAAAGGAATACATGATGACTATGAAAAAAATTCAAGATGCTAGAAATGCAGATTGCAAAACTCAATGACCAACAAAAAAATGATGAAATCGTGGCATATGACTCACGACCTCCTTTCTCCCAAAGAATAATGGAGAAAGTAATTCCCCACCATTTCAAGATTCCCTAGTTGGAGTCATACGCATCAATCCTTTGGACCACCTAGAAAGCTTTAAAGCACACATGATGATACAAGGAGCTTCTGACACCATACACTGCCTTGCCTTCCCTGCCACTTTGAAAAAAGTAGCTCAAATG
Source organism: Areca catechu (assembly GCA_021397845.1). Taxonomy (NCBI): domain Eukaryota; kingdom Viridiplantae; phylum Streptophyta; class Magnoliopsida; order Arecales; family Arecaceae; genus Areca; species Areca catechu. The sequence goes on from CM038051.1 coordinate 189,634,934, forward strand.
TGGTATTCAAGCATCCGCCCATGTACCATTCATTCTTTTAATAAATTAGAAAAATTGTTTGTGTCATATTTCTGGACATGTCGAAGGATGCCGTAATTTGGACAGCATCTTCCTTCTTCAGCAAAATGAAGGAGAGAGCCTAAGGGACTATATCGCCATATTCAACTCCACCACCCTTGAGATCCCTGATCTTAATGAATATGTGACTATGTCCGCTATAAAGAAGGGCCTTTGATCATCTAGGTTTACCTTCTCCCCGGACAAGAAGTGAAAATGAGCTATGCAGAACTGCTAGTAAGGGCTTAAAAATATGTGATGGTCAAAGAGTAAGCGACTAGTCGGTGTCTGACCGAAGGGAGGTCGGCCCTCAAGAAAAAGAGTGGCAAAGGGCCGATTCCACCCAGACCTCCTAGCAACGATAGCACACCGACTCAATGGTGCAGCCCTAAACCCAAGCAATCGGTCAGTAGGTTCGACTCATATACTCCTCTCTCTCTCTCCCAAGGAAGAAGATCCTGATGGAGATAGAGAAGGAAAGTTACCTACAAAGGCCTCATCCTATAAAAGCACCCCCTACTTCAAGAAATAAAAATAAATATTATTGATTCCATCAGGACCATGGCCATAACACTGAAGAATGCATCCAACTCAAAAATGCAATAGAAGATTTGATCAAACGGGGATACCTAAGTTTGTCTATAACCAGGAACCCTAAACTGAAGTTGCTATCTCTAAAAGGGTTATTGAGGAGACGAAATTATCCAACCAAAGGCCTACAGATGGAAGGGTATGCATGCTACATCGTCGGACCTACTGGAGAAGCGAAATTGAAAAAGATGCCTCCAAGTGGCATAGGTGCAACAACACCATATGCTTCTTAAACGATGACCTACAAGGACTCTAGATTCCTCATGATGACCCTGTAGTGATGTCAATTGTTATAGCTAATTATGATGTAAGAAGGATTCTGATAGATAATAAAAGTTTCATAGAGGTCTTGCTTTATGATGCTTTTCTCAGAATGAATTTGTCCAAAAATAAGTTATAAAGGTCTTTCATACCCTTAACAGGATTCGGAGGCAACCAAGTCAGAGTAGAAGGGGAGATAATATTATCGGTGACCTTGGCATGGAACCATCTTAGAAAATACTCCCTATCAACTTTATGGTCGTGCAAATGCCATCGGCCTATAACGCCATTTTAGGATGACCCGCTTTGAATAAGTTTCATGCCATCGTGTCGACCTACCATCTTCTAGTTTCGTTCCCAACTAGAAATGGAATCGAAGAAATGAAGGGAGATCAAAGAGTCGCCCAACAGTGCTTAATGATACAAGACATACAATCGGCCAACCACATGACTCTGGAATAATTGGAACCAAGAGATCTGATGGAAGACTGCGGGGAACCTATTGAAAAGATCATTTCTATACCATTGAAGGAAGATGACCCAACAAAAATCATGCAAATCAAAAGTCTGCTAGATGAGGAGATGAAGACAAAGCTGATCAACTTCCTACAAAGTAATGCTGATGTCTTCACTTGGTCGGCTTCCGATATGCCGGGGATCCCGACCAAAGTCATCACCCACAAACTGGAGGTTGCTCCTGATCATAGGGCCATCCGATAGAAGAAAATAAACTTTGCTCCAGAGAGACAGAAGGTGATTGATGAAGAGGTGAACAAGCTCATCAATGCTAGATTCATAAAGGAACTTCATTATCCCGACTGGCTAGCTAATATTGTAATGGTGAAGAAAGCTAATGGCAAGTGGAGGATTTGCATTGACTACACCGATCTCAACAAGGCTTGTCCAAAAGATAGCTTCTTTCTACAAAAAACATACTAGCTAGTCGACATCACTGCTGGACACCAGCTATTGAGTTTCATGGATGTCTTATCTAGATATAATCATATACGGATGGACCCTGATGACGAAGAGAAAATGACATTGATGATCGAGAAAGGACTCTATTATTACAAAGTGATGCCATTCGGCCTAAAAATACCGGAGCAACCTTCCAAAGGCTGATCAATAAGGTGTTCGAAAAGCAACTTGGAAGGAACATGGAGGCATATGTCGACGACATGATTGTGAAGAGTTTCCAAAAGGTCGATCACATCAAAAAATCTAGAGAATCCTTTGATGCCCTGTGTCATCATCGGATGAAACTAAACCTAACCAAATGTGCCTTTGGGGTGACATCAGGAAAATCCATGGAATTCCTTGTCACTAAATGAGGCATAAAGGCCAATCTAGAAAAATACAAGCTATCTAAGATATGAGACGTCCCTCCAGCAAGAAAGAAATACAATAACTAACTAGGAGAATTGCTTCTTTGAGCTGATTCATTTCCTGGTCGGCTGAGAGGTGCCTCCCCTTCTTCAAAGCTCTGCACCAAACAAGAGGCTTCGAGTGATCGGAAGACTACCGACTCATCTTTGAAGAGCTGAAGAAATACTTGGGAAGTCCCCCTCAGCTTTCAAAATCTCAAGAAGGTGAGATTCTCTACTTATATCTCTCCACTTCGGATAAGGCTGTTAGTTTGGTGCTGTAAGAAAAGGAGCGAATAACATGCAGAAGCTGATCTACTATACTAGTAAGGTGTTACACGAAGCCAAAGTGAGGTATCCAAAAGCGTAGAAGCTTATATATTCATTGGTTATCATGGCAAAACGCTTGCGACCCTACTTTCAATCCCATGCCATTATGGTCTTGACGGACCAATCCCTGAAGTCCATCCTTCGTTATCCTGATACTTCAGGAAGGATAGCCAAGTGGGCCATCAAGTTAGATGAATTCGACATCACATTTTAACCTAGATTAGCTATGAAGGTGCAAGTGCTGGTTGATTTCTTTGTTGAATGTATGTGGAGCCAAGAAGATAGTCGATAGACAGTCGATGAAGGACAAATAGCTAAAGGAGATTCAGAGCCCATAAGGATACTCCACGTGGATGGAGCATCCAATTCTGCTGGTTATAGAGCCGAACTTATACTAGCCAACCTCGACGGGCAAACTAAGGAGTATGCCCTCCGCTTATTCTTTCAAGCTTCGAACAATCAAGCAGAATATGAAGCCCTCTTGGCAAGACTTAGAATCACCAAAGAGATAGAGATTTAGAAGATCAAGATCTTCTTAGATTCCCAATTAGTGGTGAAATAAGTGAAAGGCAAATTCAAAGCCTGCAACCCAATCATGATCAAGTATTTGAAAAAGGTACAAGATCTAATGTCCCAACTAGAATTCTTTGAGATAGCCCATATACCGTGGACCAAAAATTCAGGTCGATGCCCTTTCTCGACTTGCGACTACTGCTTCGGATTCCCTCAGTTGGACTTATATAGAGTACCTAGAGGATCCCAGTATATCGGAGAAGGCTTCGGATGTGCATCAAATCAAACATGAGTTCTGTTGGATGGATCCTATTTTCAAATTCTTGAATGACAGTGTACTACCCGAAGACAAAGTCGATGCTAAACAAATCCATTAGATGGCTTTCCAGTATGTCATTCTGGACAGAGCACTCTGCAAATGGTCTTTTACACAACCCTTGCTAAAATGCTTAGGACCATCCGACGTCGACTATGCCCCAAGGAAAGTGCATGAGGGTATATGTGGAAACCATCTAGGGGACAGGTCTCTAGCCTACAAAATAATCCGATAAGGTTACTATTAGCCGACATCTAGAAAGACACAGCTGACTACGTTCGGAGATGTGAATAGTGTTAGAGATACTCTTGTCGGGTTTCTCCCGGGATCGGTATATTGCATCAAATATTAGGCCTCTCAATCAGAGTGGCATAGCAAAAGCAGATATAAAAATAATTTTATATCCGGTATGCAATATAAATAAATCTAATTTATTCATGATAATATTCTTAAACATGCATTAGAGGATGTGAACAAGATCAAATATGAAAATATGATAATTTTAAGTAACAGTTACATACCTGGATCGCTATATTGGGCTACTTTGAAATCCGTGCAGATCCTCTTTTGGACCGGGGTTCAATTGCAGCCATGCAAGTGCCCGACCTCTATTGAAATCCACATAGGACTTGTTGTAGCAGAGTTGTAGAGGGCACTGGACTGCTAGATCCTTGTAGCCCTCTCCTCTTTCAACAAATCACCTTGCTTCAAAAGCGATGCCGATTGATAACTGGACCGGCTTCTGGCTTCTATCTTGTAAACTGGCCTTTGCAAGATTTAGGACCTTCTTTCCTCTCTTTGCTCTTATCTAAATAATCTCTCAACACTTGGAAGAATGATTAAGAGAGGAAGTAAGAATGGAAGGGAGAGGGAACCTTTGGTAGCAAAATGCCTCACACATCCAAGTGGATGATAGTTTCTTCTCCTTTCATTCACTCACCCAAGCATTCCCCTTTTTTTTCATGCTTGGTTCAAGCTTGGCCTTTCAACCCCCTCCCCCTCTCCTTATATAGCCATCATCTCATTAATGGCATAAGACCATTATGTATGAAAACATTAAAAGAGGAGAAGAAGATTTTCTCCCTTTTAATGCTTCCACACTTCCATGAAAACTTTCTTAAGCCTTTCACATGGAAGAGTTTCTTCCTTCTTCTCCACTTCCATTAATGAGGTCAGTTTTCCATTCCAAGTCCCCATCCTTTCTTATTATGACAAATTAATGAAGGGTTTACCAAGTCAAAAATGGGAGGAGACTAGTGTGAACACAAAATTTAAGAAAGTTCCAAGTCATAAATGAGAGGAGACTAAGTTTGTTTATGTCATTCCTCTTCATTCATGCAAACATCATGCCAACATCATGCCATGTGGTGAGTGAAATTAAGGAGAGGGGGAGAGTGCCATGTGGCATGAGGAGAGAGAGTCCCAGTCCAATTGGGCTCTAACTCATGGTCCAATTTTAAATTGATTTTATACTCAGATCAAAAGCTAGATTTAAATCCAATCGAACCTATTTTGAAAAGGCTGTTGATCCAACATAATATGGATTAATTAAAATTAAACTAAATCTGATTTAATTTAATTAATAATTAATCCATAATTAATTAGGTCAAATCTTAATTGTAACACTTACAATTAGGTCCAAATAGATTTGCTGATTAGTTACTTAAGCCCCTAATGTATGTGACCCCTTAGGTCCTATTATGTCTGATAATGAGACATGCTATAATCTCCATTATACATCATCGAAATACCTTTCGATGGATAGAAATAATTTTTGCTTAACCCTTATTAGGATCATCAAATCGAGAACGATCCTAATGGGCTCTCACAATCCATCAGTGGCACCTAGCTGTATGAGTGGCAACCCAGCAGAATAAGATTGTAACCCCTAGGTATAGTTACCGTGTGATTCGGTTCCTCTATCAAAATCCCTGACTCGATGTTGGTTACGGAATCTCGCCAAACCTATCAGTCATATGCTTAAACTTAATTGACTCAAGTCCAACCGTGATACCAATGAAAACACCTTTTCATCATCACCCTGCTATGGCCATAGACTCTTTGGACTTAGTCTCAATAAGTTGCATAGGATTATTCCTTACCACTAAGGCTAATAGATCCCTATGAGTGAATACCCTACTTCTATAATAAACTTACCGTAGCCAACGAACACCGCAAGGTCCCTATGGATAGGAACCATGAGATTATGCTATCAAACTACAGCAACCTTACTATGAGTATGAGTAGCCGAGACACTCTAGGTCAAAGAACTATTCACACAACTACAACATCAAAAAGTATCGACGAGTGAGTAGTCATCCGTATAACTTCCCGTAGATGGTCACGCTTAGTACCATTGATCTCCATCAACTACCTGCACTCTCACTCCAGTGTCACCACACTGTAGGTCAGAGACTCACCTACCCAGAATGGAAGTGATCCGTGCATCGATTTTAATGGATCAATCACTGTCCTTGTGATGTTCCAACAATCGGGAGCTTTTAGGAGTTAATCTATAAAGACACATGCCTCATATTCTTAACTCTTAATAATATGTGTCATTGTCCATTAACTCTATGGACGATTCATAGGCATATCAATATGAATAATATTGCCCTTTATTATGAAAAAGAATTAATTTCAAAATCCATACCCTAAAATTACAATATGTCATGTCATCTTGGCTTTTAGGGCACACATCTAACAATCTCTCACTTACACTAAAGCTAATTGACCACATATCTAAGTCTCATCTTCTCAAGGTGGATCTCAGTCTTTTGCTGGCACAAAGGCTTAGTAAGTGGGTCTGCCATATTATCCATGGAGTCTACTCTGCATACCTCAACATACTTCTTATTGAGGTAGTCGCGTATGATATGAAACCATCGCTCGATATGCTTAGACTTCTGGTGAGACTTGGGTTCCTTGGCCAGAGCTATTGCACCATTATTATCACAATATATGTGAATGGCATCAGATGACATCACTCCAAGCTTTGCAACAAACTTTTTATACTAGAAGGCTTCTTTTGTAGCTTCAGAGGCAACGATGTACTCTACTTCCATTGTTGAATCTGCTATGATGGGGCTGCTTGGAACTCTTTCAACTTATTGCCCCGTCTTGCACAAAAACACAAACCCTGATGTAGACTTTCTATCATCAGGATCAGACATAAAGTCTGAGTCTGTAAATCCCTTTATCCTTAATTCTGAACTCCCTCCATAGACTAAGAACAAGTCTTTAGTTCTTTTCAAGTACTTAAGAATGTTCTTCACAGCTGTTCAGTGTTCTTCATCTAGATTCGACTGATATCTGTTCGTGACACTCACAGCAAGAGCTATATCAGATCGAGTACACAACATGGCATACATGAGGCTTCCAATTGCCGAAGCATGTGGAATCTTGCGCATATGTTGAATATCTTCAGGTGTGTTGGGACACATTTTCTTGGAGAGATTAATGCCATGCCGAAGAGGTAACAATCCTCTTTTAGAGTTCTCCATGCTGAATCATTTCAACACTTCCTCTATGTATAATTTATGTGAAAGGCCAAGCATCCGATTAGATATCTCTATATATCTTAATCCCCAATATATAAGATGCTTCACCTAAGTCTTTCAAAGAGAATTCCTTAGATAACCAACTTTTGACCGAAGTCAACATGGAAACATCATTTCCTATAAGGAGGATGTCATCCACGTACAATATGAGGTCACCGCCCTCCCACTGGCCTTCCTGTAAACACAAGGCTCATTCTCGTTCTTGATAAAACCAAATGATTTGATTACTTCATTAAAACGAGTATTCCAACTCCGAGAAGCTTGCTTCAATCCGTAGATTGATTTATGCAACTTGTAGATCTTATGATCTTCATCATTGGAAGTGAAACCCAAAGGCTGTTCCATGTAGATATCTTCCTCAAGATATCCATTCAGGAATGCAGTTTTTACATCCATCTGCCATATCTCATAGTCATGATATGCTGCAATTACAAGTAATGTACGGATGGATTTTATCATAGCTACTGATGAAAAGGTGTCATGATAGTCAATGCCTTCGTGCTGACTATAATCTTTTGCCACTAGCCTAACTTTAAAGGTCTCTACCTTACCATCTGCACCTAATTTCTTTTTGTAGATCCATTCATAACCAATAGGTACAATACCCTCTGGTGGATCCATTAAGGATCATACTTGGTTAGAATGCATTGAATCAATTTCTGACTTCATAGCATTCACCCATTTCTTGGAATCGATGTCTGACATCGCCTTATCATAAGTCTTAGGATCAACCATTTGATTCTTATCCCTAATTAGGAACATTTCCTTTATATCCTCTATAAGCATACTCAAGTACCTTTCAGGAGATTTGGAGACTCTAGTAGACCTGTGAGGTGGAAGAGCATTTTTGTGTATTGGTTGATTAAGTTCGATCTGATCTCTAGTTGGCTGCTCTTCAGAGACTTTCTCATCGAGCTTAATTAGCCTCCCACTACCACCTTTCTGAATAAACTGTTTTTCAAAAAATGTGGCATGTCTACTCACAATCACATTGTGATCTTCTGGAAGGTAAAAGTAATATCTTAAACTTTATTTAGGATATCCTATGAAGTGAGCTTTTATAGATCTAGGTTCCAATTTATCCGTCACTAGTCTTTTGACATAGGCTGGACATCCCCAAATCTTGAAATAACCAAGACTCGGTTTCTTACCATGCCAAATATTATATAGTGTAGTAGGAATAGATTTAGATGGAACCCTATTTAGAATGCAAATTAAAGTTTGTAGGGCATATCCCCAAAGAAATAAAGGCAAGTTAGTGAAGCTCATCATGGATTGGACCATATTCAATAATGTCCTGATCCTCCTTTCAGACATCCCATTAAGCTGAGGCATACCAGGTGGAGTCCATTATGAGACTATTCCATTGTCCTTAAGATAACCAAAAAGTTTCATACTAAGATATTCACCTCCCCGATCTGATCGAAGAACCTTAAGAATTTTACCTATTTATTTTTCTACTTCTTGTTTGAATTTCTTGAACTTTTCAAAAGCTTCAAATTTGTCTCATAAGATATACATAACCATACCATGAACAATCATCAGTAAAGGTTATGAAGTAGAAAAAATCACTCCTGGTTTGCACATCAAATGGACTACACACATCAGTGTGTACCAGGGCAAGTAATTATGTGGCCCTTTCCCCATGTCCTACAAAGGTTAACTTGGTCATTTTTCCTTGAAAACATGACTCAAGATGGATATGATTCAGAGTTAAGTGAATCTAGGATCCCATCCCTTTCTAGTTTGTTAATCTTGTCCTCACTTATATGACCGAGCTTTAGATGCCACATGTATTTATCATTCTGGTCATCTCTAGGATGTTTATGTCCTATGGCATTCACTTTGACTTTCTCGTTAATGTTCAGAGATGCATCAGCATGCAAATAATAGAGGCTATCAACTAAAATGACTTTTGCAATCAATTTATTTCTCAAATAAATGTTACAAAAGTCTTTATTAAATAAACATTCAAATCCTTCCTGTGCAAGCATAGAGACAGAAATCAAATTTATACTAGCTCCAAGCATAAAGTAACAGTCTCTAAGGACTAATCTAAATCCTAAAGGTAACTCCAGAGAATATGATCCAATAGCTTGTGTAGCAACTTTTGCTCCATTTTCGACATGTAGGACCATCTCACCTTCTCTGAGCACTCTACTTCTTTCCAGGCCCTGTATCGAAATGCATATATGAGCACTAGAGCCAGAGTCTAAAGTCCAACTTGAAGTAGATGAAACTATTAGGTTAGATTCAATAACGTGAATGGATATACCTTCAGAAGGTGCATTTTGCCTTTGTTTCTTCAGGCTTTCCAGGTAGAGAGTGATGCAGAATGAAAGCTCTGATATCAAAATGATGCAGAATGAAAGATCTGATACCAAAAATGATGCAGAACAAAAAAGATGATGCGATGCGGAAGTAAATTAAAATTAATGTATTTTTTTTTTAATATATTTTCAGAAGTCGGCTTTGACTCAAAGAAAAGATAAACTAGTGTTGAAAGAAACTAAGAAATGACAGAGAGCACAATTAAAAGGAGTGGATTATCAGAGTAACTCAAAAGTAGGATCACTGGGGATTGAGAAACCCCCAGATCTAGGGTTTGCTCTGAGTTTCAACGAAACAGACAAAGTGAGAAGGAAAGGTTCTTGTTACCTAGTAGTGATATCTCTCGTTGCTTCAATTGGAGGACACTCTCGAGCAGATTGTAGGATCCTTGGAGACGGGGTATCTTCGCAATAGATCCTCGGATTGTAGTCCTATGGCAAGGTTGGCCTCCTTCTCGAACTCAGGATCTAGAAGAAGAAGAACAAAAGAAAAAAGAACCAGAAACTCAAAGAAAGACACTGACCTGAGGACTTAATGAAGATTATTGGATGTAGAAGTTCCGGAGATCTTGATACTGATCTGACTCTTCTTTGAACTTGCTCTGTAGTTGAAACAGTTGATCTGAACCTGGATGCTGGTGGCCGGCCTCTATGTGGAAGAGAGGGGCCGTGGGATGTAGATGGAAAATCAGGGTTTGTTGGTGGTGGAGTAGAGATGGGTGGACTAAGCTAGAGTTTTGGGGTTGGAGATCTCACACCTCCTCAAGGTTCCTAGGGAACCCGGATTTACTCCCTCACGGAGCTCAACACTTGAATACAAGTGCGGAAGAGAGAAACACAAAGTTGCTCACAAAGAAATTGATTTCATTCATCATTTTTTTAAATGATGCAGAACGAAAGCTCTGATACCAAAATGATGAATGAAATCAATTTCTTTGTGAGCAACTTTGTGTTTCTCTTTTCCGCACTTGTATTCAAGTGTTGAGCTCCATGAGGGAGTAAATCCGGGTTCCCTAGAAACCTTGAGGAGGTGTGAGATCTCTAACCCCAAAATCCTAGCTTAGTCCACCCATCTCTACTCCACCACCACCAAACCCTAATTTTCCATCTACATCCCACGGCCCCTCTCTTCCACATAGAGGCCGGCCACCAGCATCCAGGTTCAGATTAACTGTTTCAACTACAGAGCAAGTTCAAAGAAGAGTCAGATCAGTATCAAGATCTCCGGAACTTCTACATCCAACAATCTTCATTAAGTCCTCAGGTCAGTGTCTTTCTTTGAGTTTCTGGTTCTTTTTTTTTGTTCTTCTTCTTCCAAATCCTGAGTTCGAGAAGAAGGCCAACCTTGCCATAGGACTACAATTCGAGGATCCATTGCGAAGATATCTCGTCTCCAAGGATCCTACAATTTGCTCGAGAGTGTCCTTCAATTGAAGCAACGAGAGATATCACAGTCAGGTATAAAATCTTCTCTTCTCTCTTCGTCTGTTTCTTGAAAGAGGAGTAAACCCTAGGTCTGGGGGTTTCTCAATCCCCAGCGATCCTACTTCTGAGTTACTCTGATAATCCACTCCTTTTAATTGTGCTTTCTGTCATTTCTTAGTTTCTTTCAGCATTAGTTTATCTTTTCTTTGAGTCAAAGCCGACTTCTGAAAATAAATAAATAAAAAAAATATATTAATTTTAATTTACTTCCGCATCGCATCATCTTTTTTGTTCTGCATCATTTTTGGTATCAGAGCTTTCGTTCTGCATCAGAGAGGACAATTCCTTTTCCAATGGCCATCTACATTGCAATGGAAATATTTTTCTTTGCTAGCCTTAGCTTTCTTAGGAGTGTCCTTCTTTGTTTGAGTTATTTTTCTGTTTCTTTGCAGGTATTTTCTTCTTCCAAGTAAACTTTTTTTGGAGGAAGATGGCTCCATAAAGAAAATTGATCCCTTTGAACTCTTCAGGGTCCTCTCATTGTTACCAACATGTTTAATAATTCAGGTAGAGTGTAATTCAACTTGTTCATATTATAGTTCATTACAAACTGACCATATGAACCTATTACGGACTAGAGGATCAAATCCACCTGAAGCTCCTTATGAATAGGAATGCCCAGCTTCTCAAGCTATTCTATGTCCTTGATCATTGACAGATAATGATCGTGGATTGACTGCCCTTCACGCATCTTATGGTTGAAGAGCCTCTTCAACACCTTGAAGCACGCAGTCCGACTCTATTTTCCTTACAACTCTTGTAGGTGAACTAGAATTGATTTAGCAGTCGGCATATCCTCATGTTGGCTCTGTAATTCATTAGACATTGAGGCCAACATATAACACTTAACCTTATTATCATCTTTCATCCATTTTTTATATACAGCCATCTGACGAGCATTAGGATGGTCAGGTAAAACAGGGGTTTCCTGGTCAAGCACATAGCCCAACTTCTTAAAACTCAAAATAATTTTAATGTTCCTCAACCAATCTTTAAAGTTAAGGCCTACAAGTTGGTTTATCTCTAGAATACGGACTAGGAGATTTGAAGCAGACATGGTTAACTACGAGAGTTGAAGATTCAAATTAGATGCTTTATACTTAATTACAAAAATTATTCTAGGATCTTTAAGAAATAATCTAAAACTCCCACTAATTCCCATAATACTCCCCTGCTGTCATGTATTGAATATAATTCAACAATTCGAGCTGGCTCGAGCCCATCAAGTCGACTCCATTATCTGGAATACTGATGCTCCAAACAATGCCAATCAATCAAATTGACTCAATCTAGAGTTGAGCCGACTTGAAGACACAGAATTCAGAATTCTGATCTTTTGGAGATGAAAACCTCTACGACTCTAGGTTTCTAGTGGGTGCTATGATCCCATCGATGTGCGGCACCTCAACGTGCCTGTTTATTGGTAACACATTACACCAATGAGTGGGCAACTCTTGTCCAATGTATCTCATACAAGTTGTAGCCTGTCTCTAAATCATGGAACATTAACATGCCCATTTATTAGTTCAATCATTAGTTAAGTCTGACCCACCTTTTTTGCTAAACAAAGTCATCATTGAGTCCCTCAACGTGCCCATTTATTGGGCCCAACCCTATTAATGCCTAGCAACATCTCATGCTTAATAGGTGGTTGTGTCTTCCCGATACAACTAGACCATTGTATCCAGCAGAGAATAATCAACACCAGTAGGATACCCGCACACCTACAATGGTGGAGGACTTAAGACTTAATATTTATGGGGAGTTTAAGTTCAAGTCTCTTTTAAATTGATCAGCCAACTCATGTCTGACCAATTATATTAAGTCAGCACAATCTCATGTCTAACTTAAAACTTTGAGTCAGCACAATCTTATGTCTGACTAAAAGTGCTAGCATGGATGACCATCTTGAAAACTTAATCAATCAACTTGGCCAGGTCGAGAATGATGCATGGGAGGGTTTTGCCATATGCCCTCTTTCTGCCAAACGAGTTTGATTGAGAAAGAGTTGGCCCCAATTATCAGACCATGATCGAAACCTTCCTCAGATACCAATTGATTGACAAGATTCCAAAAGGTCAATCCAATGATTTGGGCTCTTCACTGAGCCAAATTAGGTCTTAACTCATCGACTCACCATCATATGAGTCAATCTGACCAGACATCATCTTAAAACAATTTTAGGATGACTTGGGCCTAATTTGCTCAACCCAAAACTTCATGCACCCAATTTAATTTTCTTGATCTAATCAATTTTAAAATTGGTTCAAGTGCATGATATTTATGGTTTATGATCATGAATCAGATTTATGATCTAAACCTAATTTGGTGTATCAACATGCTCGATCATATAAACTACATCTGATATAATTAAATAGATGTAAAGCATGCTTAACCAATATATCACATATATCATCATAAATTGATCAAAAATTTTGAAAACACTTTTTCAAAATAGGTATACATCAAAGTAGGACAACCTTTGCACTATAGGGGATAAACCCTATTGCAAAACAACCTTATTTCACTTTGTGCAACCTTTGATCAATTAATTTTTAGATTTAAATATATAAATTTCAGATCTAAAAGTTATGATTATAATTTTGAAAATAATTTTTCAAAACATATCAACTCTTGACATAGTCATCATATAACTTTCAGATCTGAATATGTTTCAGATCTGATTCTCATCCATGCATGTTTAAGAAGGAAAAATCGTGGCTCTGATACCACTGTCGAGTTTCTCCTAGGATCGGTATATTGCATCAAATATTAGGCCTCTCAATCAGAGTGGCATAGCGAAAGCATATATAAAAATAATTTTATATCCGGTATACAATATAAATAAATCTAATTTATTCATGATAATATTCTTAAATATGCATTAGAGGATGTGAACAAGATCAAATCTAAAAATATGATAATTTTAAATAACAGTTACATACCTGGATCGCTATCCTGGGTTGCTCTGAAATTCTTGCAGATCCTCTTTTAGATCGGGATTCAATTGCAGTCGTGCAAGTGCTCGACCTCTACTGGTATTCACACAGGGCTTGTTGTAGCAGAGTCGTAGAAGGCACTGGACTGCTAGATCCTTGCAGCCCTTTTCTCTTTCATCAAATTGTCTTGCTTCAAAAGCGGTGCTGATCGATAATTGGACCGGCTTCTGGCTTCTATCTTATAAACTGGTCTTTGCAAGATTTAGGACCTTCTTTTCTCTCCTTGCTCTTATCAAATAATCTCTCAACACTTGGAAGAAAGATCTAGAGAGGAAGTAAGAATGGAAGGGAGAGGGAACCTTTGGTAGCAAAATGCCTCACACACCCAAGTGGATGATATTCCCTTCTCCGTTCATTCACTCACCCAAGCATTCCCCTTTTTTTTTCATGCTTGGTTCAAGCTTGGCCTTTCAACCCCCTTCTCTTCTCCTTATATAGCCATCATCTCATTAATGGCATAAGACCATTATGTATGAAAATATTAAAAGAGGAGAAGAAGATTTTCTTCCTTTTAATGCTTTCACACTTCCATGAAAATTTTCTTAAGCCTTTTCACATGGAAGAGTTTCTTCCTTCTTCTGCACTCCCATTAATGAGGTCAATTCTCCATTCCAAGTCACCACCCTTTCTTATTATGATAAATTAATGAAGGGTTTACCAAGTCAAAAATGGGAGGAAACTAGTGTAAACATAAGACTCAAGAAAGTTCCAAGTCATAAATGAGAGGAGACTAAGTTTGCTTATGTCATTCCTCTTTATTCTTGCAAACATCATGCCAACATCATGCCATGTGGCATGTGAAATCAAGGAGAGAGGGAGAGTGCCATGTGACGTGAGGAGAGAGAGTCCTAGTCCAACTAGGTTCTGACTCATGGTCCAATTTTAAATTGAATTGTTACTCAAATCAAAAGCTAGATTTAAATCCAATCGAACCTATTTCGAAAAGACTATTGATCTAACATAATTTGGATTAATTAAAATCAAATTAAATCTAATTTAATTTAATTAACAATTAATCCATAATTAATTAGGTCAAATCTTAATTGTAACACTTACAATTAGGTCCTAATAGATTTGCTGATTAGTTACTTAAGCCCCTAATTTGTGTGACCCCTCAGGTCCTATTTTGTCTGGTAATGAGACATGCTATAATCTCCATTATACATCATTTAAACACCTTTTGATAGACAGAAACAATTTCTGCTCAATCCTAATTAGAATCATCGAATCGAAAACGATCCTAATGGGCTCTCATAATCTACAATTATACCTAGCAGTATGTAGTGACAACCCTGTAGAATAAGATTGGAACCCCTAGGTATAGTTACCGTGTGATTCGGTTTCTTTATCAAAATCCCTGACTCGATGTTGGTTACGGAATCTCGCCAAACCCATCAGTCATATGCTTAAACTTAATCGACTCAAGTCCAACTGTGATACTAATGAAAATGCCTTTTCATCATCATCCTGCTATGGCCATAGACTCTTTGGACTTAGTCTCAATAAGTTGCATAGGATTATTCCTTACCACTAATGCTGATAGATCCCTTCGAGTGAACACCCTACTCCTACAATAAACTTACTGCAGCCAACAAATACCGCAAGGTCCCGTATGGATAGGAACCATGAGATTGTGCTGTCAAACTATAGTAACCTTACTGTGAGTAGCCGAGACACTCTAGGTCAAATAACTATTCACACAACTATAGCATCAGAAAGTTATCGACGAGTGAGTAGTCATCCGTATAACTTCCCATAGATGGTCATGCTCAGTACCGTTGATCTCCATCAACTACCTACACTCTCACTCCAGTGTCACCAGACTGTAGGTCAGAGACTCACCTACCTAGAATGGAAGTGATCTGTGTACCGATTTTAACAGATCAATCACCGTCCTTGTGATGTTCCAACAATCGGGAGTTTTTAGGAGTTAATCTATAAAGACACATACCTCAGATTCTCAACTCTTGAGAATATGTGTCATTATCCATTAACTCCATGGACGATTCATAGACACATCAATATGAATAATATTGTCCTTTATTATGAAAAAGAATTAAGTACAAAATCCATGCCCTAAAATTATAATGTGTCATTCCGACTTGACTTTTAAGACACACATCTAACAACTCTAACATTCGAAGATGTCCTGCAAGCCAGCTGACTCAATTAACAACTCCATGGCCTTTCGCTTAATGGGGAATGGATATCCTCGATCCATTCCTTCTAGTCTCTAATCAATGAAAGTTTCTCATCATGGCCATTGACTATTTCACTAAGTAGGTCGAAGCTGAACCCCTAGCTCACATAACTGACGGGAAGGTCAAGATCTTTGTCAGGAATTTTATTATCTTTTGATTCAAAATTTTTCATGCCATCATCACTGACAATGGAAGGCAATTCGATAACTCTAAGTTCAAGGACTTCTGTGCCCAATATCATATTCTGCACAAGTTAACCTTCATTGATCATCCTCAATCTAATGGAGAAGCCGAAGTGACCAATATAACGATCCTCCACGGTTTGAAGACCAGGTTGAACGATGCCAAGGGGCTCTGGGTCGAAAAACTGAACTCTATTCCTTTGGGCTTATCGGATGACCCCCAGGATAGCTATGGGAGAATCCCTATTTAACTTGGCCTATAACATTGAAGTAGTCTTTCCAGTGGAAATCACCTTACAGTCCCTAAGGATTGACCATTTCATAGAGCGAGAAAATACAGAGCACCATAGAGCAGACTTAGATCTACTCCATGGCACCAGATTATAAGCTCAAATGAAGATGGCTACGTATCAGCAAAAGATCGCCAAATACTATAACTCCAGGATGAAGGCACGAACCTTCCGACCGAGGACTTAGTGTTACGAAGGTCCGAAGTATCCAAGCTGATGGAATAAGAAAAACTCTCTCCTAATTGGGAATGACCGTACTGAATTAGGGAAGTCATACGCCCCATGACTTATCGACTCGAAACTTTGGATGGCTCCCTGTTGTCTCGGCCTTGGAATGTAGAAAACTTTCACAAATACTATCAATAAAGACTTTTTTTGGATGGTTTCAACAAAATGTCCAAATAAAGGCAAGCCTAATAAACCTACCTTAACAAATGAAATCTATGAAAGCACCAGGTAGTTCTGGTCAGCCTACCTTATTGGTATGTTCGACGAGTGCAAAGACGGGCCTAACCAGCTTACCTTATCATTAACAAAAGCACAAAGGCAGGCCTAATTAACCTACCTTATCGGTATATCTGACAAGTACAAAGGCAGGCCTAACAAGCCTACCTTACCCATATATAGTTGACAAGCATAAGAAGGGGCCTAACTAGCATACTCTATCGGTATATTTGATGAACATGCAAGTGGGCCTAACTCGCCTACTATACCAGAAAAAATTGAGATCTTTAATCCACCACTTCGGTAAGATTGATTCGAATAAGCAAGGAATCATAACTATGCTATGAATGTACGCTAAAGCAATTAAATTATCATACTGATGTCCCTATACTTGGAAAATTTTCTTTCTTCGAAGGAGGTTGAAAAGGGTCCGATGACTCTATACTTAGAAAAATTTTCTTTTCAAAATGGGAGTTAAAGGACAGTCGACTACTTTATACTTAGAAAAATCTTGGAGGAAAAACTCACTACAAAATGACACAAGTTGAAAAAGGAGGATGATTTTTTTTATTCATTCCTAAAAGGGCTGTTACATATACATCTTAGTCACATTACAAAAGGAAGAAGAAAAATATTATATCAGTCTTCGGCAATTGGAGCAATATCTTGATCGGCCATGTTGGGAGCTTCTTTCGACTGCCCAGGAGTCTCCTCGGCTTCAACCTGCATCATAGGCTCTTCTTCAATCTCATATGGTTGTATGCCTGAGACGTCCAAGTTTGGCTGAAGCTAGAGAATTTCCTTATAACAGTCGTTGAAGCTGACTCTATAACTGATTGTCCCAGCCTCAGTCATCTCATCATTAAAGCTTGAAGACTTCTTATAGTCTTCCATGGCTCGGACAACTTGCTCCTTTGCTGACTCCACTTCCCTGGCAGCTATGTCCGCCTTCTATAAAGCCTCATCAGTCTTCTTTTGCTTTCCTTGACTAAGTGCTCTAGGGAATGGATCTTTTTCTTCTTCTTCCGTAGCTCCGCCTCCTGTTCAGTTATTTTTACTTGGGCTTTCTTCAGTTCGGCCTCTAAGGTCTGAACATCGGCGATGCTTTTATTTAATTTTTCTTTCATGGCCAACCTCAGTTCTTTGGCCACTTCCTTTTTGGCTCTTGCCAATTCTAGTTCTTCGTGAAGACCTCTACTAAGGCCAGCGAACCTCGATATGCCCTCCTCTATCAGGGTCTCTTCATGAATAAGCTGTACCAAGCAACGAAAGGAAAAAGTTAGTTATATCAACCATAATTTCCAGGAAATTAACAAGAAAAGTACTTATTCTCAGAATATTCGGATAAATTGAATCGACGACCTACTCTAGTCGATGATTCTTCATCACCTCCCAGTCTCTTGGGAGGAGTATGGCCTTTAGTAATTTTTTGGCTAGTTTGGGGTTCTCCAAACCCCTCCCATCAAAAAAGACCGCGAAATCTACTTCATAGTCCCTCTCGGAGGGAATATCCTCTTTGACCCCTCTTCAATTTGAGGAGCCTTGCCTTTATCTTGGAAAGCAAGCTGGACTATTGGTGCATTGACAATGGGGGCTGGAGTCGGCCTCTCTGAAGTATGGGTCGGAGTAGTGCCCCTTGAGTGTAGCTCTGTTAGAGGAACGTCATCATTGTCTGACATCATCCTCAATGGTGTAGAAGCATTTCTCATAGCCTCTTCGGCCTGACCTTTCTTCCGGCCCTCCGATCCTATCGAAGGGACTGGCACAGACCTCTTACGGGCAGCCTTACGAAGCTTACCGAAGTTCGGTTTCATCTTGTTACCTATAAAACAAAGAAGCATTGGTGGTCAGCTGACAAGAAATTGAAGACAAAACATAATTCATATAATGAAGTATACCTAACACTGGAGACGAACTGATCTAAGCGAGATGCAAGTTATGCTCGCTCAGCAACTCTTTTGCTAAGAGAACACCAGATCTCGAGAGCCTATCTATGTCTGCCTGGTCGGCCTTCAGAACATTCTTACCGGCATTAGCATCCAAACAGGGTTCTCTCATTCCGTGTTAAAACCCTAAGGATAAGAAGAAAACAAGAAAAAGAAACAAGGCTTCCATCCGTGGATAGTGGATGGTAGCCCTGTGACCAACTTTCGACCAGGGCGAAGGCCGATGACCCACCATCCTTGACCATGGAAGTCCTCATTGAGTATGAAGAAGGAAGTGAATAGGGAGGTCTTTGGCTCTATACTTAATCTATGGTAGAGGACTAAGAAGGCACAAATGACCTAAATACTGTTCAGAGTCAGTTGTGCCAGGACTACATGGTATAAATTAAAAATTTTGATGAAGAAAGGGTGCAAGGGGAATCAGAGACCCGCCTTCAGGTGGTCTTCGTACACCGATATGGTACTAAGAGAAGTACGATTTACCCTTTCATCGGGTTGAGAAAGCACTAATGGAAAGATTTCTGGAATGCAGTAATGATCCCGCAAAGAAGCTAATCTAGAGAATGATAGAGAACTCATAATGGACTTTGGTTTCGATTCATCATAGCCTCTCCTAGAAGAACTTATGAGGTCGGAGGGGTTACCTTCTCCCCTACCGGCTGGAAGCCCGCCGGCGATAGGAACCCTTAAGGACCTAACCATATTGGAGAAGGGATAGAGTCTCTAACCTGTGAAGGAGAAGACTTGAAGAAATAGAAGCTTGGAGCAAGATGTGGAAATTGAAGATTTCTGTGATAGAAGATGAAGAACAAGAAAGTTCATTCCCTGGGGTAGACACTCTTAATATAGGCGATGGCAACAATTTAGATATCTCCCTCGGAAGACGTGAAGCATCCCCGATCATGCCACATATAAACGACATCGATACGAACTACTAAGAGATGCTAGCTGACTCGATGGGAGAAAAACAAGCCTGTCAATCATGATCCACAAGAATACAGCTAACGGCCTAGATGAAGTTCCTACATGATATCAGATGGATGTGATGATGCCATGTCTCATGATCCGGGTCGAAGATCGGGAGTCAGCCAAAACATCATAATGAAAAGAGTCGGCGTGACTCTTAAACCCACGCCGAATCTCCCGGAGCCAATAGGAGTTTGACACCTGTCCAGAGCACGATGCTCAAAATGGAAAGCAGTTATTATGGTCAGCCGGATCTGAGATTTGCCATCATTAGCAATCTTCTCTTTTACCGAAAGATGACAACAAATTAATACTCTCATCTTTCAGGGTGATAAATTACCTTAAAATTGAGAGTGGAGGGCAACTATTATGATAAACCGGTCCAGAGAGTTAATTACCGATCCAAAGATTTAAATATCCATCTGGACCAGTTGACCCGATGGATCGGCACAATGGTACTCCCGGAGCCTAATGTGAGAATGGATCGCCACAGTGCTTTAGCCAGCAGTGACATACGACTTGCGATCAGCCTTCGGCATGCTCCGAAGCGAATGGCCGATCTACAATCGACATGCTCCGAAGCCAATGGCCAATCTATAATCGACATGCCAAAAGCAAATGGCCGATCTATAATTAACATGCACCGAAGTGAATGACCGATCTACAATCAACATACTCCGAAGCAAATGGCCGATCTACGATCAACCTAAGGCCCATCAAGAATGAGCCTGGTTGTTATAATCAACCAATCACATACTGATAACTACAGCACCAATAAGACCAAGGTAACTAACCATCTACAGTAACTACAATTAGTTGAAGGAAAGTTATATTAACTAGCTTTCCTAATAGAAATCAGAAAGTTTTAACTACTTTCAGTTAGAACAATACCTATAAAAAGAGGTAAGAGGGGACCTCCGAGGGAAGAGATTCTAAGCAAGTCTAAACCTATCTTAGACCATGCCGATTTGACTCTTCTCTTTTTCCATCTATCTTTGAACTCTTCATTCTGTTGCCCGAACTCTACTGACTTAGGCATCATAGTATCCCCCGTTATAAAAAATTCTGGTCAGGAATTTGTTTTGCAGGAACCCAGGAAGCTAGACCAATGATTCAGGCACTCCATCCAGTTCGTGGAGTTCAGCGTCAACAGGGTTGAAGGACACATCTCGTTCCATGGGCAAAATAGCATAGTTTTGTTCCATGAGATTGGAAATCTTGCTTAGTGCCATTCAAATATCCTACAAAATTCAAAATGTTGACATAGAGGTTGACAAAGGTTGTTTCGGTGTAAGAACATGGGCAAATAGCAAGAACCAATACATTTTTGTCTATAGAAACCCATAATTCAATATAGGGACTTATGCAGGAAAGTTTCTAATTATGTTCCTTGACGAAGTAATAGTGATAATGGATGATGGCCTTGTAAGAGTTTTTTTTAAAAATTATGGACTAGCATTAATTATTATTTTATTTTATTAAAAATGGGTTGATTATATAGTGTATGTTGATAAACATGTATATAATCTAATATTATGTGTGATCCTTGTGTTTGGGCTAAGAGCGCCTTATGTTAG
Source organism: Areca catechu (assembly GCA_021397845.1). Taxonomy (NCBI): domain Eukaryota; kingdom Viridiplantae; phylum Streptophyta; class Magnoliopsida; order Arecales; family Arecaceae; genus Areca; species Areca catechu. Next base: position 189,656,346 of record CM038051.1, read on the forward strand.
TTGGTATGATTAAGACGGTACAATATAGGCCTTAGCCTGACTTGATCCATGATGGAAGGGTCAGTTAGGGTATTTTTATTTTATTGGCTAGGTTTCTTCTCTATATATATGACATGAATTTATTTTCATGGCTAGTCCCATTGAATAGCCACTTATTGAGAGAGGAAGACTATAGAGAAAAACTCTGTTTTTGGTATTCGCATGAGCATCGTGATTAAAGATTTGGAATAAATGGCAAATACATGTATGCATTTCAAATCTAAATCCTTTTGGTGGATCATGATTATGTAAAAAATTTAGTTTTGTTAGTTATTCAAATCAAATCTCGAAAGGTTTTGTATTCTAATATTCTGTATTTGATCCATGGGCTTACGGATTAATGGTTTGCTCAAATCAATTTTTGAAAATAATATTATTTTTGATATTCTAAAAATCATGCATAGGATCCTGGGATAATAAAAATTTTCTTACAATTGATATTAGAGCTACTATCATGATCTACAACTTTTTTTTTATTTTTAATTTATTTTATGGGAATGATCTGGTTTTCTTTTAGATCTTGTTTTTAATTTGTTTTCCTGGTTTCTTTTTTCCATTTGAAAATCATGTGCATGCCCTCGATGATTCCTAAATTAATCGGTAGGTGTTTTCGTGCCTATGACTTTAATATCCTCCGGATATGTTACCGAAGGCCTTTGACGCTACAATCAAACTTTTCAGATCATTTCAGCCATGACAGGCCATGGCTGTGGAAGAAAATGGAAACTCATGGCACTTATGTAAAAATATTAAATAATAATAATAGTAATAATAATAGGGTCGGTGGTCGTGGGAATTGACATGCCCTTCTCCTTTGTGACCTCCCTTCTTGACCACCACAGGGGTCTTTTCCACCAACTCCTTCATCTCTTTGAGGCCAAGATCCGTGAAGGTCCAGGCCTCCTTGATGATCTTGATCTTGGCCATTGCATCGAACTTCTCCAACTTGATATCGAATGTTGTCTTCCCCTTCTCCTCCATAGGGTTCGTGGCCTCCATCGCCAGCTCGGCCCCCACCCTCGAGGTGGGCATGCCATTAGTGGGGATCCACTGTTGGAGCCCAAGCTTGAGGCGGAAGAGGATAGAGTACTTGTCGTGCTCGGCCTTGGTGAGGAAGAAGAGCTCGTCTACTATGCACGTACTCTAGCTTCTGGGTTCGGACCTCGCCACCGCCACCACCGCTACCTGTGGGTGCGGTGGAGGAGAGGAGCCGCACGGTGGATGGAAGGATGAGGCGAAGGTTCAGACGGAGATATTTTGGTGGTTAGGAGGGGCATTTTATAATTTTAATATCGGATTATTTAGGTCTCTGATATTCCACCATGGGAGAAGAGGATGGAAGTGGCGTGATTTGGCACATCGGCAGTCAGGAAACGGCCACCGGTTGGGCATTGCCAGGCGAGGAGCACGGGCACCAACCATGGCTTTGTTTTTTCTCCATCCCCAATGGCTTTTTGCCTTGATAAGGCCAGTGATAGGGTTGTCGGCGACCAGGGAATGGCCGCCAATGATCGGTTCGACCGATGGCCCTCCACGAGGGAGAGATCCTAAGCTGAGAACTGCCATTAATGGCAGTTTGGAGTAACGGTGGGAGGAGGTAGAAGATAGGCTTAGTGGACTGGATTAATGTGTTTTGGATTTTAACCCGTTAACGACCAGATCTATTATCAAATCAAATAAATTGAGCTGAATTGTAGAACAGGCTGAACCTAATACATCGGGTTAGTTTTAATCTGGGTTTATATTTAAGCCCCTATAAAATTTTAAATTTGAAATGGATCCACATAAAATTACATATAGGTTCCTAAAGTTTTGAATATTACAAATCAGCCCTCAAAATCTTACATCTAGGTCCCTATCATTTTTGAAAACATATTTTATAAAAAAATCCTTATATTTCTATAATTTATGATTTAGTCATCTATTATCGATTTTTTTGATAAAATCATGGTAACTTATTTGTTTTATATTTGATTTGAGTAATTTTTAGATTGCTGGACTTGTAATGATTTGAAAAACATTTTGATTGAATTCTTCGTGCATGATAAAAATATATAAATTATTTATATATAATTTTACTCACTATTATATAATTTAAGCATATTATCGTGTAGCCCTAAAGGGTTCAGAGCATTCTATGAATTTTGAATAGCTGAGTCATTGAGGACTAATTATTTTATCTTTTCTTATATTTTAAAATTATATATTGATGTATCTATTATAGTTGATCCAAAAATGACTATAATTAATTATGACATTTATTATATATTATAATTATTGTCCAAAGATATTTTATAATTATGTAGTAAGTGTTATTGATAGAAGTAGCAGTTAGAATAGAATATTATGTTATGATTTAATTAGTGGGGTACATATTATTAAGTATCTCATTCTAGACCGATTTTTTTTGGCATATATATGGTTAAAGTATGTCGTTTTGTATTTGTTTGGGTATTTATTTTTTTGTATGAATAATTTTATGGGTTGGCATCAATACTTATCACCAAAGTGATTTATTTATATTATTTATAATTATTTTTCATTATAAGAGGGATATTTTCTGGTTGTGGCCTACAATCGCCTATCCAAAGGGGATTGTATGTTTTAACTGAAAAAGCTTGCATGGAACATTATGTTGCAAGGGTGCTCTAGCTTTCATGGATTTGTCTGTTCAAAGAGAATAGGTTTATGGATATTAAAATATTTTATTTGTTTATGGTTTCATGTAAAAAGTACTTAAGCATATTACATATTTTGTCCAAAGAAGAATATGTAATATTATATTTGGACTCTTAATATCATTTATGTATATTCCCATTAACTAATATTTTGCATTTCTGCTATCTTTGATTATACAGTTATTTTTTGATGTTAATAATAACAATGTTGTTGTTGAGATCTTGATTGGATCAAATTATCAAAGGTGAAGGTATATTAGGCCTAGAATATTTATTTGCTTAAAGGAGATAGTTTTTTTGAATGTATTATATCCTCGTTATGTTAATATTTAATTTCTTTTAAAAGAGATATATATTAGGCCTAAGAAGTTTGTCTATCTAAAGAAAATAAAATTTCAAAAACCTTATATTATTGGAGCTTAAAAGTACATCATATTCTCCACCTAAAGAAAAGTTTTATAATGATGCACATGGTGCTCTTATTGAAAATGGTTTATTTAAAGCCTTTATTTATTTATTGTTTGTACTTCAAATATGTCGCATCGTACATGATCTTGATTTGTTGTTTATGTATCTTATGCTATCTTAGAAATCATGACTTGATGATCCCTGATTGGAAAGTTTATGAATTTCGATGAATGGTGACCATTGAAGTAGCCCGTTCACTAAGATTTATAAGATCCTTGTATAAGATATTTTAAAAAAATTAAATAGCATTATATGTTGAAGAGAGATACTTTATATGGATAATTTTTTTCTAAAAAAAGTTTTGTAGCATTGGACCAGGAGCTCTCATTAAAATAATGCTTATAAAAATTTTCTGGCATATATATTATCTATGTTTCTCTATTGATTAACTTTATAAAGATTATTTCGCAGTTACTATATTTATATTCAATAGAGTTAATACTCCCATTATAATAACTCTGGCTGGAATAATTTATAAAATTTGAAAACTAAAATTATGCTAGTATTAAGTATGGTGGATCATAGATATTATATTGTGTAATGATCTTCCATCCTGGATGACTTATAAGAATACTCTAGAATAAAAACTACTTATAAAAATGGTAAAGAGTTTATTATTTTACTTGTAAAATATATATAATTATTCTATTTCCAGTGTTATACTTATACCTAAGAATGGTGATTTAATATATGACTTCATTAATAAAAGGTATGTAGAATCTAATAAAAGAGAGTTTGGATAGTTGATGGATAAATAAAATAATATAAGATATGATGACATGATGGTGCTAGAGCTTATATTATGAAACTAGAGAGTATTATACCTAAACTAAGTATTTTGAGATCTGTCTTTAATATATCGGTTACTCATCATATTTTTAATTTTTTTGCTATGCGATTTAGTGAACTTAAAACTATATAAATAAAATAATTAGTAATTTTATCCTATTTTATTCAAAAGTTTTTGATACTTTTGAGAAAATGATAAGAGTATTGATATGATATATCAGTCACATTTTAGAATTTCATACACAATAAATAAATAATATTATTAAATATTTATATAAATATAGGATAGTTGCTTAATATACCATGCCTGAAACTTTTAAGTAAAATATGTGACTGAAAGGCAAAATCATATTCTAAAGGATATGGTTTAAAGTATGATGAGTGGGAGTAATTTATCATGATATCTCTAATATAAGATCCTAAGAACTATCATCTATATTTTGAATAAATTCTTAGTAAAGTAATTATATAAGATACCTTTTAAGTTAAAGGTTGGTAAGAAGTCCAATATTATTTAATTTTATGTTTGTGGCTATCCTATAATACCTAATCATTAGTACTCCATCAGTGAATAAGTTTTAGATTTAAAATAATATATTATTTAAATAGTTATCTAGATAATTTTAAATGAATATAGATCTACTATCTTAATAGGGGTATAAAGAATGTTGAGTTAAATCATGCCATGTTTGTAGATTCTAATTTGCATGATGTTAGATGCTCTTATACTAGAAATATAACATTAAAAAAAATAAGTTATTGCTCTTATTTTTTATTTTATTTATAAAAATATATATTTTATCATACTGGAGGACAGTAGAGAGCAATATCATATATACAAACTAATACTAATACCTTCATTACTAGATGTAGCACTATAAAGAAATATTTTATGACAATTTGATTTTTTAAGATATGAATGGCTGAAGGGTTTGTTTCATAAAAAGGCATGAAAATAAAATCCAGGGGCATTTTTGAATATACAAATAAAGTTTATAGCATGTTACAAAATCACAATATATTGCTTTCGATTATGAAACTTTATCTTGGATCTTATAATTATTGATTTTATCTTAAAAATTACTTAAGATTTATTATAATAATAGTACAGTTATGTTCTTTAAATAAACTATAAAAGTTTTCATTATCTCTATCTATGTAAAGATAGAATATTTGACAGTCAGAGATTTTAGTTAAAAGAAAGATATTTTGTAAAGTACACTCGTACAAAGTCGATGTTTATCGATTCCTTAATCAAATGAATAAGATTTATAATTTTTTTTTTTATAAAACATGTTAAGAATATGGGCATTTTAGAATCTTTTAATTTTTGAATTAGTGAAAGTTTGATGTATTTATGCATTGACTTGATAGACAAATTTACTTGTTATTGATTGCTTTATTGATAGATTATAATCTAAGAATACATAATTGTCGAGTGCATATATATATAAAGTCTATGTTGGTTGATCCTCTAACCAAAGATTTAAAGCCTGTATGTTTTATAAAATATGTTGAAAATATGGGCATATTGAATTCTTTTGTTATACTTGATTAGTGAAAATGACTGTATATTTATATTTTATTATTATAAAGCTTGTTTTATTTTAATATTTCTATCATGAGTATTTGTATATATTATTGACATGATAGTTGATAGATTGCATTTCTATATGGTTTATATATATATATGAAATATAATATAATATAATATAGTATCTCAAGAATATATCTTTATCTTGAAAATGATAGTTACATGGGTATGTCTCATTTATTATTAAAAGATCTCGATATGTTTATTTGGAGGCATACAGACTTCTTTTGAAATCATGGAATATTTTTAGCTTGTAATAAAGTATGTGGTTAAAGAGAAATTATGATTGCTGGTATGTTTATATAATTCTGTTGTTATGATATGTATACATCTTATTTATATACCTTTGTATGAAAACTGAGATTAGGTATCAAGTATCAAATATGTAACACTTCTCGTCATTGATACCATGTTAAGTATGTAAGACAGAATGACTTGTTGTTTTGAAGCTATTAAAATTTTTCTTGCTTATTTTGTTTTCAAGCATGTTGAAGAGAAATTGATGGACTAACAATGAAAATAACATATTTTCTTTGGATAACTTTTGATGCTATTTTCTTGGGATCACTTTTGATACTATTTTCTTGCTATACTACCATACCAAGGCTCATATCGATGTATTTATGATACCTGTAACCATGGATAAGTCTTGTATTAAACAAGGGATGCAATAACTTCCATGATTCGGCATGATTGATACTATTAGATCGAGTCATTTGTAGGTACTATCTTTGGATTATATGTTTTAATGGCCACATACTACTTTCAACCCGAAAGTTATTTTAAAAAAAAATATTTTCAAAATCATAATTAATATTGTCTAAGTGGAAAAATATAAGAGTTTTTTTTAATTATGGGCTACAATTAATTATTATTTTATTTTATTATGGTTTATTAAAAATAGGTTGATTATATGTCCATATTGATAGACATGTATATAGCCCAATATTATGTATGATCTTTGTATTTGAACTAGGAGCACCTTATATTAGTTGGTGTGATTAAGGCAATATAGTATAGGCCTTGGCCTGACTTGAGCCATGATGGGATGGTCAGTTAGGATATTTTTATTTTATTAGCTAGGTATCCTCTTCACTTCCTCTATATATATGATGCGAGATTTGTTTTTATGACTAGTCCTATCGAGTAGCTACCGGTTAAGAGAGGAAGATTGGAGAGAAGGACTTTATTTTTGGTGCTCGCATGAGCATCGTGATTAAAAGTTTAGGATAAATAGCGAATATAGGTATTGTTGCCCAGAAATGGAGCCCAAGAGGGGGGGTGAATTGGATCTTTTAAAAATTTAACACAATAAAACAAATGATCTAGTGGTGCTTGTGAGTAACAAATAATTAGATGCAAGATAATAGCACTTAATTAAATATTGCAAAAAGAAAAGAGCAATCACACACAAACACAAGATATATAGTGGTTCGGTGCAAACCTAGCACCTACATCCACTCCCCAAGCCATCCTTGGGAATTCCACTATAATCCATACCAGATTATAGTTGACTTGTTTTTACAAGGCTCACAAGTCAAAAACCTAAGTTGGTTTTATCACTTAGGCTCACCAACAAATCTAACTACTTGTTTTGTCTTCGGGCTTACAAGTTAACCCTAGTTGGTTTTAACACTTTGGCTCACCAACAAACCACAATAACCTTCTTTCAAGACACCCTTGAAAGCAAGGTTAAAGCACAACAAATCAGATATAAAATTTAAATGCTACAACAAACTCTCTTCAAGAGTGGATTGGAATCTTTGAAGCCCAAGGATTGCTTTGACTTCACTCTTCTTCAAGTTGCCTCCTTTTGGAATGTAGTAGATTTGAGCAAGTAGGCTTTTTCAGTAGAATCAAGCTAGAAGAGGCTTTTGATTTGAAGTTTGGAGAGAATAAAGGCTTTTTGGCTTTGGAGTGGACTTGAATGCTCTTGAATAGACTTCTCTCTTTTTCTTCTTGACTTCTTCTCACTTCACTTGCTTTAAAATGAGGTTGGTGGAGATTAAATACACCAAAAACCTTCCAAAAACGGTTTGTGACCGTTGGAGCATTGGAAATAGCCGTTTGGAGCTTGAAATCCCATTTCTGCAAGCCAGAAAAATAGATCCGTTAGAGATGTCAGGCTGCAAGTGTCGACACTTGGCTGTCAGGTGTCGACACTTGAATTCTGGGAGTCGACACTTGATCATTCAAGTGTCGACACTTTATGCACAGGTGTCGACACTTGACACAAAAAATCCTCGAACCAACAAGTTATGTATTTTCAAAATTCTCAGGCCTTGAGTCGACACTTGAAACCTAAGTGTCGACACTTGGTGTCGACACTTGAGTTCTAGGTGTCGACACTTGGCATGCCAAGGATTTTTCTTCGTGCCAAATGCTGAAGTGTCGACACTTGTCTGTCCAGGTGTCGACACTTGAGACTGAAAACATCCAGAATCAAGAGTAAAAGCCTCGAAATCAAAAATAAAGTTCATAAATGCATAAACACATAATAGTTAAGCAAATATTAGCCCTTTTTCAATGAAGAGAATGTTCGGATATGTGAGAATTGCTCCGTGCCATTGCGTGCCATACACCATAAGTTTTTGGAATTTTGAGGTGCTTTCTTCCTGAAAACTCACAACTTGAAATTCACATTAGAATACAATATGTGCTCAATGTTTTGTTATTCATCAAAATCACTGGGTGGAGCCAACAATCTCCCCCTTTTTGATGATGACAAAACCTTGAGAAAAAGAGACAACATAGTTCAAACCATGAGTTTTCTAATTAATAGAAGACAATCTCCCCCTTAATTAGATACTTTTTATTAAGGTAAACTTCAAATCAATATAATGCATCTTTTTCTTTTAAACAAGATACATGTTCTCAAATTCTCAAAAACAATTAAACATCCATTATCACTCAATTAAACATCCATTATCACTCTTTTTCTTCATAACAATTACTTTTTAACATTACTTTTTCTCATTACTTTTTCTCTCCCCCTTTTTGTCAATCATAAAAAATAACCTCCCCCTTTCAATTTGCATGTATACAAAAAGAGAGTATAGAAAATATTATAGCTGAAATTGTGCTTGTGTCAGAGTTAAAATATCCCATTATATCAGAGCTAAAATATGACAAACTGAAGTATAACAACCATATATATATGAGACAAGTTTTTAGTACAAACTGAACTGAAACATACATATATCAAACATAAAAAGAGATCTGAAATAGTCATCTGTGAGGCTAGTCCTCATCAGAAGGAACATCAAGACTAAAAGGAGCACTAATCCTAGATCTGGTGGCTAAAGCCCTAGGAGGTGCTAAAGCTCTAAAACTCCTGGTACAGCCGGCAGGACCGAAAGCGGGTACAACCCTAGAAGATCTGGTAGAAGGAGGCGAAAGATGATCAGCTGGCTCAATAGGATCCGGAACAAAGTCAACTAGTGCAGTAGAAGGAGCAGGTGTAGTAGGAGGATCTCGACTGACCACCTCATAAGCATCAGCTCCGCCTACACTGTCGCTGTCAGTGCCTACCACCTCAGTGGCTCGGTCAACATCCTGATCACCTCCGTCAGCAATATCAGCATGGTCGCTCTGGTGATCGCCGCCGTCATCATCATCATCATCATCATCATCATATGGAGCAGGAGCAGGTGCAGCAGGAGGTATAAGTGATCTCAGAAGATCCTCAAGACGTGTGAAACCCTCCTCCATAGATCTGCGGATCTCAGCGTGTTCTGAGGTAGTCTGTGCTCGTAGAAGCTCGACCTCGCTACGCAGCTGAGTCACCTCTCCTCTGATCTGTGTGAACTGGGCTCTGGCATGCTCCTCAAAGGATAATCCGGTAGAAGGTGGTGGAGGAACTGAAGCATCAGGTGACAGGTGCTCTGCCTGTGTCGATGGTACATCCACTGGAGGAAGGACTGCTGGCTCAGATGGTCCAGCCTCAGCCTCTCGAATCTCATCCTCCTCATCTGGCTCCTGGCCAGACTCTCTCCGAACCCATCGACCTCCAACCATCCTGAAACCCATGCGGTGCAATGACCTTTCATCATATACATCTGTGTGCAGTATCTCCTTGGGGATCTCCCCCTCCAACGATACTCCACAAGCTCTGAAAAGATGGGTCAGTGCCATCCCGTATGGCAAACAGTGTCGGCGCTGAGTGGCAGCATCATGCATCTGTGATAGCATCAAGGCCGGTATGTCAACTGGTCTCCTCTCGATCAGACTGGTCATCAACATCAGCTCTCTCTCTGTGATGAAATCAAATCTGCCAGTCTTCGGTAGAAGGATCCGTGCGGTAATGTGGTGCAGCAGACGCATCTCTAAAGATAACTGGTTCGCGGTAACTACTGAGATACCGCGAACATCCTCTCGCTCAAGGATGCATCTGAAAGCTGCCTCTCTATCATCAACTGAGAATGCACTGACTCCTCTCCGGGGTATCTCCCATACTCGGCTCAGCAACTCATCAGTCAATGAAATCTGCATACCTCTGACGGATGTCGTCCATAAGAGTCGTCGACAGTCAAGGGCACCGTAAAACTCCCTCACCAGGTGAGGATAGTATCTCTCCTGCATGGTGCAGAAGGGTACTAACCCTGCATCTGAGAGTATCTCTCTAATGCCAAAATGGTGCCTGTCGAAACAGTGTAGATCTACTCTCCTCCCTGAAGCTACTGACTTCCCTGCCATCCTCTCTGTAGGGGGGAGCTCGGAGTGGCTGAACTGCTCTGCGGAGCGGGATCGAATCTGGCCTTCGACCTCCTCTCACTACCCTGACTAGGCCTTGCTCTAACTGCAAGTCTCTTCCTAGGACCCATATCAGCCAACCGACCAGGAAGAAAGAAAAAGGTTCAGAACAAACGACTGGCCATAGGTGAGATTAGAGTTTAAATTGGTCTCAAAAACCAGAATTAATAAGTTTTGATCAAGATGAGAGATTTTGAGTAAAATTTGTAGGTAAAATTTGTGTTGGGTGGAGCATATTTGAATCCCAAAAATTAAGAAAAGAAAAGAAATTATGGGATTTAGGTTTTAAGCATTTAGGGTTTTTGCAAATAGGCGAAAATATTCAAAATGCAATACTAGAAATCCTTCCTAATCATTAATAAAAGGATTTATTATATTTAAATTAGATGAAAACCCATTTTATTTTATCCAAAATTGATGAAATAGTGATTTTTGTGAAAAATGGTTGAAAAACACCAAAAAGATGAGAGAAATTCGAGGAAAACAAATCTAAAACAAGATTCCCTCAAATGGAGTTTTAGAAATTTACTAAAACACACAGAAATCTAGTTAGATTGAAGAAAAAAGTTTGGAAAACCTAAAACACGATTGTTTGGTTTAAAAAAATAAAGTTAAAAACATAGAAAAATAAAAACTAAATTAGAGAGGGAAAATACCTGATTTGAGACGGATTGAAGGATGAAAAGACGGGTTTGGACAGGGGGGACCACTGTTCCAAGAAATTTGGGGAAGGAAATTTTTCAAAAAACCTTTCATTCGGCCCGTTTTAAAACAGTTCAGATTCGCAAGTGTCGACACTTCGGATTTGTCAAGTGTCGACATTTGGTCAGGTGTCGACACTTGACACTTTCCAAGTGTCGACACTTGGCCAAGAAAATTCGAGAAAATCCAGGAAAAAATAATAATAAAAAAAATTCTTGGGGTTTAAAACAATAAGTGTTGATCTTTTAGGACAAGGTAAAAAGGATACTAAGAGAATCCTAGGAGAATGGATCAATTACACCTAACTCCCTTCTAATCAGACAGAACCTATCCTCACTCAAGGGCTTTGTAAACACATCAGCTAATTGATCATTGGTACAGACAAAATCAAGAATTATGTTTGAGTTTTGTACATGATCTCTTATGAAATGATGTCTTATTTCAATGTGTTTACTTCTTGAATGTTGCACTGGATTTTTAGATAAGTTGATTGCACTAGTATTATCACATCTTATGGGTGTCTTAGTTAGTTTTATGCCAAAGTCTTCGAGTTGTTGTTTGATCCAAAGGATTTGAGCACAACAGCTCCCAGCTGCTATATATTCGGCTTCTGCCGTAGATAGAGCAACAGAGTTCTGTTTCTTGCTACTCCAGGAGATCAAATTTACTCTAAGAAACTGACAGGTTCCACTAGTACTTTTATGATCAAGTTTACATCCAGCAAAATCAGCATCAGAATAAGCAATTAAATCACATGAAGAATCTCTAGAGTACCATAAACCAATTTTAATTGAGCCAGATAGATATCTAAATATGCGTTTAACAGCCAAAAGATGAGACTCTTTAGGATTGGACTGATATCTAGCACACATACAGACACTAAACATGATATCTGGCCTACTGGCAGTAAGATATAATAACGAACCAATCATGCCACGATATAATTTTTGATCAATTGATTTACCTGATTCATCCTTGTCAAGTCTACATGTAGAGCTCATAGGGGTACCTAATGGCTTAGTGTTCTCCATCCCAAACTTCTTGAGTATTTCTCTTGTGTATTTTGTTTGGTTGATGAAGATCCCCTCTTTGGTTTGCCTTATCTGGAGTCCGAGGAAGAAATTTAGTTCTCCCATCAAGCTCATCTCGAACTCACCCTGCATTAGACTTGCAAAATCTTGACAAAGAGATTCATTAGTAGCACCAAATATTATATCATCAACATAGATTTGTACTACTAAGAGATCATCATTCTTTTTCTTTAAAAACAATGTTTTATCCACATTTCCTCTAGCAAAATTATTTTTTAGTAGAAAAGAGCTTAAACGATCATACCAAGCTCTTGGAACTTGTTTTAATCCATATAAAGCTTTATGAAGTTTATAAACATGATTTGGAAATTCAGAATTTTCAAAACCAGGAGGTTGTTCAACATAAACTTCTTCTTCAATTAATCCATTCAAGAAAGCACTTTTAACATCCATCTGATATAGTTTAAAGTTCATAAAACAGGAAAAAGCCAATAGTAGCCTAATTGCCTCAAGTCTAGCCACAGGAGCAAAGGTTTCATCAAAATCTATCCCTTCCTCCTAATTGTATCCTTTGGCAACCAGTCTAGCTTTATTTCTAATTACTATTCCATTTTCATCAAGTTTGTTTCGAAAAACCCATTTTGTGCCAATAATTGATGTGTTTGAGGGCCTATCTACCAGTGTCCAAACATTGTTCCTTTTAAATTGATTAAGTTCATCTTGCATAGCATTTATCCAATTATTATCACATTCAGCTTCCTCAATAGTTTTAGGTTCAATTTGAGACACAAAAGCTAAGTAGTCACAAATATTTATAAGAGATGATCGAGTACTTATACCTTTAGATGGATCACCTATAATTAGTTCTTTTGGGTGTCCATGAGCATACCTCCATTCTTTTGGTAAAGGATCAACAGTTGAGGTATCTTCATCACCTTGTGCTTGATCCTTGTCGATGTTCTGATCATCATTCTGTTCCTTGGTAAGTTCATCATTGTTGTTTCTTTCTTCAGTCTTCTTGTTACCTGATTCATCAAAAAGTACATCTTCTTTTCTTAAAGATTTTTGGTTAGTTTCGTCAAATACTACATGAATGGATTCTTCAACAACAAGTGTCCTTCTGTTGAAGACCCTGTATGCCTTACTAGATGTGGAGTAGCCTAGAAAGACTCCCTCATCTGATTTGGCATCAAATTTACTTAGATTGTCTTTACCATTGTTTAAGATGAAACAACGGCAACCAAAAACATGAAAATAACAGATTGAAGGTTTTTTACCCTTCCAAAGCTCATAAGGAGTTTTCTTTAAAATTGGTCGAATTAAAACACGATTTAAGATATAGCATGCAGTATTTATGGCTTCCGTCCAAAAGTATCTAGGTAAATCATTTTCACAAAGCATGGTGCGTGCCATTTCTTCAAGAGTTCTATTTTTTCTTTTTACTATCCCATTTTGTTGAGGTGTCCTAGGTGCAGAAAAATTATGATTAATTCCATTTTCAATACAGAATTTATTGAAATCGACATTTTCAAATTCAGTTCCATGATCACTTCTTAAGAAATTACTGAAACACCTTTTTTATTTAAAACTCTTTTATGAAATCTTATGAATTCAGAAAACGTTTCATCTTTGTGTGCTAAAAACATGACCCATGTAAAATGTGAGAAATCATCTACAATGACTAGACCAAACTTCTTACCTCCCAAACTAGATGTTCTAGTAGGCCCAAAGAGGTCCATATGAAGCAATTCTAAAGGTCTAGATGTAGAGATTACTCCTTTAGGTTTGAAAGAAGATTTTGTTTGTTTTCCAAGTTGACATGCACTGCAAATCTTATCTTTTTCAAAATTCAGTTTAGGCAAATCTTTTACTAAATTCTTTTTGCTAAGTTTTGAAATTAAATGCATGCTAGCATGTCCTAGTCTACGATGCCAAAGCCAACTAGCTTCATCGATCTTGGCTTCCATTGCCACTAGACATTGACCTTTCTGAATAGGGAGATCATCAAGATCAACCATATAAATATTGCCATGCCTATGATCGATGAATTTAATGCCATTGTCATCTAGACTAGAAACAATGCACAAAGAAAATTCAAAAACAACTTTAAAATTTTTGTCACAAAATTGACTAATACTAAGCAAGTTATGTTTTAAACTATCAACATATAAAATATTATCAATATAAGAGGTAGGGGTGATATGGATTTTACCAATACCAATGATTTTTTTCTTTCCATTATCACCAAAAGTTACATTGCCACCATTTTGATATGTGAGTGATGAGAACTGCTCCACATCTCCTGTCATATGCCTTGAGCAACCACTATCAAGATACCACATTCTCTTCTTGTTGGTTGCAAGGCATACCTGCAATAAAGATCAAGTGGAGACTTTAGGTACCCAAGCCATCTTGGATCCTTTTTGGTTAGTGGCATTGGTTCCTTTTGGAACCCAAACTTTCTTAGTTTTTCTTAATTTTCTTTTGTTGCACATGTAAGATTTATGTCCTATAACACCACAAGTATAGCATGTAATTGAAGAAGATGCAGGTACAAAGAAATTTTTAAGGAGTTTTTGTTTCTTATGAGTTCTGAATCCTAAACCAGCTTTGTCAAATACTGCTCTTTGGTTATTTAACAGTAAATTCAATTTTTCAGAACTGTAAGTAAATTTTTCGACAAAAGGCTTTAGTTTATCGATTTCCTCTTTATATTTCTTGTTTTCCATTAAAATTTCTTTATGTTGTCTTGATAATTTTTCATTTAAAACTAAGTTACTTTTCTTTTCAAGTATATTCTTTTCATTTTCAAGACCCATAATCTTATCATTTAAATTTTTATTTTTTATTAGAAGGTATTCATTCTCATTTGAAAGGTTGTTATTCATTTTAGCTAGTTCCAGATTTTGCTTCTTTAAGTCTTTATGTTTTGACTTTAATTTTTGAAATTCTATTACTAGTTCATCAAAAATTTTATGAAGCTCATCAAAAGATAATTCATTTTCGGTTTCAGAACATACCTCTTCTTGATCGGCCATTAGACAGAAATTTGCTACTTCCTGTTGTTCTTCCTCAGAGCTGGAGTCTTCACTTTCGCTCCAGGTTGCCATCATGGCCTTTTTCCTTAACTTTCTTCTGCTTTTCTTTAGTAAGGGGCAGTCTACCTTGAAATGCCCTGGCTTTTTGCACTCAAAACATGTGGGCTGCTCCTTCTTCTCCTTATCTTTTTCTTTACTAGGCTCACCCTTCAGAGGTTTCTTTTTGTAGTTGAATTTCTTTTTCCTCATAAACCTTCTGAACTTCCTTGCCAACATAGCAATTTCATCTTCTTCGTCATCCTCTTCAGAGTCTTCGCTTGAGTCTTCTCTGGTAGTAGATTTGAATGCTATTGTCTTTTTCTTTTTGTCCACCTCTCCGTTCTTCTGTTTGATAGATAGTTCATATGTCATTAAGGAGCCCAACAGTTGTTCCAGTGGGAGAGTGTTGACATCTTTTGCTTCTTCAATTGCAGTGACCTTTGCATCCCATGAAGCTGGTAGAGACCTGAGAAGTTTATTTACAAGTTCACCATTAGAAATTATTTTTCCTAAACTTCTCATGCCATTCACAATGTTTGTGAACATAGTATACATTTCACTGATAGATTCAGTATGTTCCATTTTAAACATTTCATAAGTGTGAATTAGCATGTTGACTTTGGTGGTCTTTACTTGGTGTGTACCCTCATGTGTAACCTCAAGTGTATCCCAAATCTCTTTTGCGGAGAGACAGTTGGATATTCTGTTAAACTCACTAGGATCAAGAGAACAGAATAAAAGGTTCATTGCCTTTGCATTAAGCTCAATTTGCTTAATGTCACTCTCATCCCAATCATCTTCCATTTTAGGGGTGAGAATGCCATTAATCATCATTGTAGGCTGATGAGGACCTTTTACTATTGTTCTCCATAAATTATAATCAAGAGCTTGTATAAATATGCGCATGCATGTCTTCCAGTATGTGTAATTTGTGCCATTAAACAGTGGGGGTCGGTTTGAGGCTTGACCTTCAACAATACCCATGCCTATTGGGGCTGCCATGATCTTTTACTCAAAATCCTTACCGGCGCTCTGATACCACTTGTTGCCCAGAAATGGAGCCCAAGAGGGGGGGTGAATTGGGTCTTTTAAAAATTTAACACAATAAAACAAATGGTCTAGTGGTGCTTGTGAGTAACAAATAATTAGATGCAAGATAATAGCACTTAATTAAAGATTGCAAAAAGAAAAGAGCAATCACACACAAACACAAGATATATAGTGGTTCGGTGCAAACCTAGCACCTACATCCACTCCCCAAGCCATCCTTGGGAATTCTACTATAATCCACACCAGATTACAGTTGACTTGTTTTTACAAGGCTCACAAGTCAAAAATCTAAGTTGGTTTTATCACTTAGGCTCACCAACAAACCTAACTACTTGTTTTGTCTTCGGGCTCACAAGTTAACCCTAGTTGGTTTTAACACTTTGGCTCACCAACAAACCACAATAACCTTCTTTCAAGACACCCTTGAAAGCAAGGTTAAAGCACAACAAATCAGATATAAAATTTAAATGCTACAACAAACTCTCTTCAAGAGTGGATTGGAATCTTTGAAGCCCAAGGATTGCTTTGACTTCACTCTTCTTCCAGTTGCCTCCTTTTGGAATGTAGTAGATTTGAGCAAGTAGGCTTTTTCAGTAGAATCAAGCTAGAAGAGGCTTTTGATTTGAAGTTTGGAGAGAATAAAGACTTTTTGGCTTTGGAGTGGACTTGAATGCTCTTGAATAGACTTCTCTCTTTTTCTTCTTGACTTCTTCTCACTTCACTTGCTTTAAAATGAGGTTGGTGGAGATTAAATACACCAAAAACCTTCTAAAAATGGTTTGTGACTGTTGGAGCATTGGAAATAGCCGTTTGGAGCTTGAAATCCCATTTCTGCAAGCCAGAAAAATAGATCCGTTAGAGCTGTCAGGCTGCAAGTGTCGACACTTGGCTGTCAGGTGTCGACACTTGGCTGTTAGGTGTCGACACTTGAATTCTGGGAGTCGGCACTTGATCATTCAAGTGTCGACACTTTATGCACATGTGTCGACACTTGACACAAAAAATCCTCGAACCAACAAGTTCTGTATTTTCAAAATTCTCAGGTCTTGAGTCGACACTTGAAACCTAAGTATCGACACTTGGTGTCGACACTTGAGTTCTAAGTGTCGACACTTGGCGTGCCAAGGATTTTTCTTCGTGCCAAATGCTGAAGTGTCGACACTTGTCTGTCCAGGTATCGATACTTGAGACTGAAAACATCCAGAATCAAGAGTAAAAACCTCGAAATCAAAAATAAAGTTCATAAATGCATAAACACATAATAGTTAAGCAAATATTAGCCCTTTTTCAATGAAGAGAATGTCCGGATATGTGAGAATTGCTCCGTGCCATTGTGTGCCATACACCATAAGTTTTTGGAATTTTGAGGTGCTTTCTTCCTGAAAACTCACAACTTGAAATTCACATTAGAATACAATATGTGCTCAATGTTTTGTTATTCATCAAAATCACTGGGTGGAGCCAACAGGTATGCATCTCAAATATAAATCTTTTTGGTGGATCATGATTATGTAAAAATTTTAGATCTGTTAGTTATTTAGATCAGATCTCGAAAGGTTTTGTATTCCAATTCTATATTTGATCCATGGGATTTATGGATTAATGGTTTACTCAAATCAATTCTTAGAAGTAATATTCTTTTTAGTGTTCTAGATATCATGCATAGAATCTTAGAATAATAAAAATTTTTCTACAGGTCTTTAATATGCTTATCAAATTTAAGAGATGCATTTGCTTGGAGGGCGGAGATGTTTGAAGGAGAAAAGGTTAAGGAAAGCTCTGATGCAATTTGCATTGACCATATCTTAGCTGGGTTTTCTATTTGATGAAAACTCATCGGGTTTTCAACATATAATTGTTCATCATCACTTAAAACAAGTTTCTAGCTCTTTAACACATTGCACATTCAACCATCCCCCAACATTGGTGTACTATTTTAAAGATGTGTCTTTACTAAATGCACTCATCCTGGTTTAACCCTTTTCTAATCTTTTTCAAACCTTTTTCTACTTGATCCATGGAGAAAATGGGAGGAGTGGAGCAACCAAAAGTAGGAGTGCATTTGTCAACTGAAAATCTAGACTTTACCGCTAAGGTGATAGCCTTATTGGTAGAGGCCTTGCCTCACTACCAACCGGTCATGGGTTCGAGGCATGATTCTGTGGGTGACTCGATTAAATTCAAAATTTTCCTGGGACCCGTGATAATTTGTGTGAGCGAGAGGTCAGGGTCTCCCCACTATAGTAAATAGGGGAATCAGCAACCCTTTTCTCCTGACACTTATGGGGAGCATTGGGAGATTTTCCAAAACTGTCGATGCTTTTAGAAAGCATCTATTGCCCAGGTGGCTTTCCAAGAGGGGGATGAATTGGGATTGAAAAACTTTTCACAATTATGTGCACTTTCAAATTCTTTTAGTGTTGTTGTGCAATATGCAATGCAGAAGTAATTAAGTAAAAATAATAAGACAATAAGAGCATAATCACAAATACAAAGAGATTTAGAGTGGTTCGGAGCAACCGTTTCCTACGTCCACTACCCAAGAACCACTTGGGATTTCCACTATATGCCCCAACCGGAATACAGTCGGATTGTTTTACCAGGCTCATAATCCAAACCTATACACTTTGGTTTTACCGGGATCACCAAAAAAAATCCAAACACTTGATTTTAAACCGGGATCACCAAGAACCCAACTTAGGTTTTTATAAGGCTCACCTAAAAACCTTCAACCCTCTCTTAAGACAGCCCCTTGCTATTCTTAAAGAGAAAACAAAGATAGAAAGAAAATAAACAAGCAACTACAACAAACCAAGTTTGTTTAAATGTTGCCGATGTAGATCAAGACGAAGCCTAGCTTTGAATGCTCTTTAATTGCTGTTCAAGCTACTTCTTTTTTTCTTCAATGAGTGGATTCAATGATGAAGTGGAGTTGGTGAAGCTTTAAATCCTAACTTGAAAGCTCTTGAAGTAGGTAGGTGAAAGACTTGAAGGCTCTTCAATATCTCAAGATAAATCAATATTAATGCTCTAAAAATTGTTTAATCCCTCAAAAACAATCCCTTTTATAGTTTTCTATGAGATATGGCCATTGTAGGACCTAGGAATTCGTGAAAGAGTTGTTGGAGATGAAATAGAATTCAAAAATTACTTCCAGCAACTAACCGTTGAAGTGCAGAAAATAGCTACTTGAGTCGGTTCGAGGTCCACGAGTCGGCTCGAGGTCTCAGACAGCCCAAAATAAATTTCTGTAAGAATAGGCTCTTCAAGCTGGAGTCGGCTCTTGCCTTCAATCACTTCAAAATAACAAATACCTAGAGTTGGCTCTTCAAAGCAGAGTCGGCTCGAGTTCTCAATTCACCAAAAAACCTAACTCTGGACGAGTCGGCTCTTGGGGCTCGAGTCGGCTTGAGATCTCAGGCTTCAGAAATAAGTATTCTTCCATGAGTTGGCTCTTGGGACAGGAGTCGGCTTTTGATACTGAAACTCTGAAATTTTCTCCGTGCCGTGCCACAATGAGTCGGCTCTTGATCCATGAGTCAACTCTTACCAAGACTTCAATTGATGCTTCAAGCTTCTCCAAAACTCTTCAACACTTGAATCAAACAAGAGCTAATCTACATACTCTCAATTTTACAATTTTCATCCCTTTTCACAAAATTATAAAATTGACAAAACTAGGGCTTTTACAAGTTAAAGTTCATAAGAGTGCATACATAATTGAATTACCTCTTCATCAATTTGAAAATAAATTTAAACTAAAGGTAACCAATTTCTTGCAAAAACTTCTCAAGTAATTGAAAGAATTAGTATCAAATACATGCTCCAATATTTTGTGATCATCAAAATTATCCCAGGGGTCAACAATCCCCTTTTTGATGATGACAAAATACTAGGCTTGAGCAGAATTTAAAAGCACTTTATAATTACTGTATATTCACATTTATCAAATGATATTAGACAGTGTGTATCACATAGATTGAGTATCAAGGTATCAACACAGTTTGTCACAATGTATCATATGCATCAAATGTATCAACTATATAAAATTGAAAACTATTAACACTAAGTATCATATGTATCGATACATTGTATTATCTATATCATATGAGCAATAAGTATGGAAACATAATGTATCAACACATAATGTATCAAGAGTATTATCTATACATTGCATATCAAAACTTACAAAATTAACAAGTATTTGAAGTAAATTTCATGAAAGTTTAACAATAAACTTGACAAAAGCTCCCCCTTACTATTATAATAGCATTTCTTTTTATTTTCATCAAATTTTTATATAAACATTTTCATAAATTAACATTCTAGCTCATCATATCATTTAACATTCTAGCTCATCATATCATTTAACATTCTAGCCATCATATCATTTTCATGCACATTCTCTCTTCTTTCCCTTTTTGTCATCAACAAAAGGTATAAAAGATAGGAGAACATACATTCACAATAAATTATACTTAACAAAAGTAAGAGATGAGTGTATCATAAGAAGACATGTATCATAAAAGTGATGTATATATATATATATATATATGAAAAGTTAGTACATAAGTGATACATTACGAATATGCCTCGGCACGACAAAATAGTATCACAACATCAAAATATAACAAGCATAGCGTCCTAAAAATATCAAGATAAAAGACTAAAACATCAAAATGATGGACTAGGATCATCACCACTAAGGTCTTTCTCACTAGAGGAGGAACCGACCTCTAAGATGCCTGGACTAGGCTTAAACTTAAAAAACCTAGGTCTAAGATCCCTGATTCTAGTCCTAGTAGGTGTGGTAGTCCTAGAAGCTTTGGTTTTGGCTCTAGCTTTTACTTTGGGCTCAGAAGAAATGATAATGGGAGTGGGTCTGGCAGTGGGAGGATCAAAGGACAATGCCAAAGTGCTGGTAGTAGATAATATCTCTGTTGCTGGAGTCTGTCCAACATCAGATCTTGTAACCTCAATACCAGCCTCAGCCTTAGCAGGAATGGCCTGTGAAGGAATGTCACTGAAATATACCGCCTGTCCTTGCTTGAAATCAGTGCCAGTGCCAGTGTTAGGTGCTGCTGTGGAAGTGGTCGGTACAGACTGGCTAGCCGCAGTAAGTTGTCGAAGAATGGACATGATATCATGGAGTCCTTACTGTATCTCAGACTGAAGTAGAGCTATCTTGGTATCAGTGTCAGATCTGAGACAAGATATCTCATTTAGTACCCTCTGCAATCTGTCATCAGCATCAGGTCCAACAGCTATAGATCCTCTGAATGGTGAATGACTCTGAAGGTCCAGCCTCATCAGTATATGCATATGCCTCCGCACCATGTCCCTCTGCTGCCTGAATGTCCTTATTTGAGTCATCATTTGAGTGAGCTACTGGAAGATCTGATGTCTTCCGAATCCAGTGACCGTCTACTTTGATAAATCCCATCCGAGTAAGAAATTCTAGATAGTATCTATCAATGTGTAAAAGTAGCCGGCTATCCTCACCTGTCAAGTCAACTAGGGCATCCTGAAACAGAAGTGTGAAAACCATGCCATATGGTAGACATGCCCGTGCCCTACGAGCAGCCTCTCTCATCTGTGAAAGCATAATAAATGGTAGATTAAGGGCCTCCCTTCAATCAGACATCTTATAAAAACCAGGTCATGCTCACTGACCCAATCAAATCGCCCTGTCCAGGGCAAGAAGATACGACTAATGATGTTGTGCAATAATCTCATTTCCAATGATAACTGATTTGCACTAACATGAATAATATCCTTTACATTTGTTCTTTCCAGTACTAATCTCAGGGTCTTCTGCTTCTCTTTCAGAACTAGGTAACATTCAACTCCTTTTGAAATGTGAAGTATGCTTGACAGTTTTTGTTCACTAAATTCAATGTGTTTTCCCTTCATAGTCCCTTCAATATGGAATGCACCTAAAGACATACTTTCAAAAAACTGCCTGACCAAGTCAGGATAATTAGGTACATTCAACAAACAGAAATCTCTCCAACCCTGTTTATCCAACCAATTCCCAATGTGCAAATGCTCTAATTCCAAGAAATCAAAATCTATACATCTACCAGGAGTAACTTGTCTATTATCCATTAAAATGACTTGCCTGGGTGCTTGTGGCTTTTCTTCTTGCTCTATTTGCTATTCTCCTTCCGGATTTGAGGTGTCCAAATGCCGTTTCGTCCTCCTTTCCTCCGCAACAATCTGAACCACTCTCCTAGGTTTTTTAGCTACGGCCTTACGAGGTGCCATCTAGCTAGGATTAGGAGTTTGGAGGGTTTAGGAAGTGTTCTGGGATGTTTTCCTAGGATGAAAAGAGGAGTCGGCTAAGTGGAAGAGAAAAAAATAGAAAGATACAATGAATATAAACCTATGAAACCCTATTTAAAAAAAATGTTCGGCCCGACTTTCGAGTCAGCTCGCCAAACAGTCTGATGACTCGAGTCGGCTCGAGCCAAAAAATAGCCTAAAGATCGAAAAAGGTTAAAATCAATTTCTATGGATTTCTAGATACTAAAATAGGTTGTTCAAGCTCTAGAGTGAAATTTGAAATACCTAGATAATTTTTTCTTATTTTTCAAAAATTAGGTCAAAATATTCAAAATGGGTCACACAGCCCTAATTCGCCTCTAATCTTCTCAAATCTATCTAGACTAAGAGGTTTAGTAAAAATGTCTACAAGTTGATCTTCAGTAGGTACAAATTCTAACTCAATAATATTTTTAAAACATGATCACGAATAAAATGATGTCTAATTTCTATGTGCTTAGTTCGTGAATGCTGAATTGGATTTTTGGATAAATTAATAGCACTAGTATTATCATAATTAATAGAATTTTAGATTGGACAACACCATAATCTTCAAGTTGTTGCTTGATCCATAAGACTTGAGCACAATAGCTCCCAACAGCTACATATTCTGCCTCAGCAATAGATAGTGCTATAGAGTTCTGCTTGCGATAGTGCCAAGAAATCAAGTTAACACATAGAAATTGACAGGTGCCACTTGTGCTTTTTCTATCAATCTTACATCCTCCATAGTCAGCATTAGAATAACTAATTAATTTGAAAGATGTGTGCTTAAAATACCATAAACCTACATTGCATGTGCCTTTCAGAAATTTAATGATTCTTTTAATAGCTATGATGTGTGACTCTTTTGGATTAGATTAAAATTGTGCACACATACAAACACTAAATAAAATATCAGGTCTACTAGCTGTCAAATAAAGTAATGAACTGATCATACCTCGGTACGGCTTTTGATCAACATTTGTGCCATTCTCATCTTTATCAAGTATACATGCAGGACTCATGAGTGTTCCAATTTCTTTGCTTGATTCCATGCTAAATTTTTTGATAATCTCCTTGATATATTTGGCCTGGTTGATCAGGATACCTTCTTTAGTTTGTTTGATTTGAAGTCTAAGAAAGTAACTCAGCTCACCCATCAAGCTTATTTCGAATTCTCCCTACATTAGCTTAGCAATATCTGGACACAAAGATTCATCAGTAGATCCAAAAATAATATGATCAATATAGATTTGAACAACTAAAATATCATTATTTTTTCTTTGAATAAACAGTGTAGTATCAACACTACCTCTTACAAAATCATTTGAAGTTAAAAACTTACTTAGTCCGTCGTACCAGGCCCTAGGTGCCTGTTTCAGACCATATAAAGCTTTATTCAATTTGAAAACATGGTTTGAAAAAATGTGATCAATAAAATCCAGTGGTTGCTCAACAAAAACTTTTTCAGATAGAAAATCATTTAAAAATGCACTCTTTATATTCATTTGAAATAATTTAAAATTCATAAAGCATGCATAAGTTAGTAGTAATCTAATATCTTCTAATCTAGCTACTGGTGTATAAGTTTTATCAAAATCTATTCCTTCTTCTTGATTATATCCTTGTGCTACCAGTCTAGCCTTATTTCTAATTACATTTCTTTCTTCATATAATTTATTTCTATAAACCCACATAGTACTTATAACAGGATAGTCATTAGGTCTTTCTAGTAGGGTCCAAACATTATTTCTCCTAAATTGGTTTAGTTCATCATGCATTGCTAACATCTAATTAGGATCAGTTTCAGCTTCTTCTATAGTGTGTGGTTTTACATGAGAAACAAAAGCAATTAAGTCATGTGTATCTCTATGTGTAGCTTTAGTTCTAACAGCTTGAAATGGGTATCCTATAATTAATTCTTTAGGGTATGATTGTACATACCTCCATTCTTTGGGTATATCATCATAATTTTTGCTTACCTCTTATTCATGTGGTTCACTTGATTGTTTGTCTTTGAGAGTCAAATCTTTCGGTCCATGTTCTAGAGTACCTGCATCATCATCAGCAAGATCTTCTTTTCTAGAAGATGTAATATCAGATTTATTGAAAACAACATATACAGATTCTTCTATAGTAAAAGTTCTTTTTATTGAAAATACGATAGGCTTTACTATTTAAAGAATATCCAAGAAAAATAGTCTCATTGAATTTATCGAGATTATCCTTTCCATTGTTAAGAACAAAACATTTACAGCCAAAAACATGAAAATATTTGATATTAGGCTTTCTATTGTTCCAAAGTTCATAGGGGATTTTTCTAATAATAGGTCTAATCAAAACTCTATTCAAAATATAGCATGAGGTATTTACAGCTTCTGCCCAAAAGTATTTTGAAAGATTTCTTTCACAAAGCATTGTTTTGGACGTCTCTTCCAAAGTACGATTTTTTCTTTCTACAACACTATTTTGCTGTTGTATTCTAGGTGCAGAGAAGTTAAGATCAATACCATACTTTGTGCAAAAGTGATCAAAATATTGATTTTCAAACTCGGTGCCATAATCACTACGAATTAAAATAATAGATACATTTTTTAAATTTGTAACTCTTTTATAAAACTTTTTGAATACTTTGAAAGTTTTATCTTTATGTTCAATAAACAAAACCCATGTATATCTTGAAAAATCATCTACAATCACAAGGCCATATTTCATACCACCTAGGCTGGTAGACCTAGTAGGTCTAAACAAGTCCATGTGAAGTACCTCTAAGGGTCTAGTAGTAGAAACAATATTTTTGGATTTAAAACTCTCCCTCACTTGTTTTCCTAATTAACAAGCATCGCAAATATAATCAAAATTAACTTTAAATTTTGGCAATTCTTTGACTAAATCTTTTGAAATAAGTTTAGCTATAGTATCCATACTAGCTTGTTCAAGTCTCCTATGCCATAGTAAACTTGATTCCTTGCTCTTATCATTCATTGCTATAAGACTAGTGTTGCTTGACATAGCTAGATCATTAAGATCTACTACATAATGTTACCAAGTCTATGTCCAATGAATTTAGTACTAGAGTCAAGTAGATTAACTACTATACACATTGATGACTTGAAGAAAATATTAAAACCAATGTCACATAGCTGACTAATACTCAAAAGATTATGCTTTAACTTTTCTACAAGTAACATATTTTCAATAAATGTAGAAAGATAATTTTGATTTTATCGATATCGATTATCCTTCTTTTTCGATTATCACTAAATATTACCATTCCACCATCTTTTTATTCTAGGATGAAGTTTTGATCAACATCACCTATCATGTGTCTTGAATAGTTGCTATCCAGATACCATCTTTTCTTTATATTTGTGGCTGCAAGACATCCCTGCAAAACAATTATTTAATAAATTTAGGTATCCAAGCTTTCTTGGATCCTTGCAAGTTAGTAGAAATGGTTCCTTTTCGAACCCAAACTTTATTAATTTTTTTTTTGTCATTATGTTTCAAATGACATTCAAATGCCTTATGACCAAAGTTATTACATGCATAGCGTACAATCCTTGATTTTGAATAATAAACATGAGATGATACAAATTTAGGTCTAATTTGTTTTGAATTAGTAAACTTAGGAGCATATGATGTAGATGTAGAAAATTTGTTTGAAATTGAACCTTTGTAACCAATTCCAGATTTATTATTTCTTTCTCTTTGATCTTTCAAAATTAATTCAAGCTTGTTGGAACTTAGGATAAATTTTTCAACCTAAGGCTTGAGCTTTTGAACTTCTTTCTTTAAATCATCATTTTTATTTTTCAAACCTTTATTTTTCTCAAGAAGCTCTTCTTTTTCAAATTGTGTGATCTTAAGTTTTTCACAAATAAAACTTAATTCCATTTGCAATATTTTATTTCTTTCACCAAATTCATTTTTATCTTTTTTAATTGTATCACAATGATTTTTCAAGATTTTTATTTTCAAACCAACTTTCTTGTGTTCTACTAATAATTCATAGAATGCATTATGCAGCTCATCATATGTAAATTCTAAGTTAGGTTCAGAAGTAGTTACCTCGTCCTCCAAACCCATGAGATAGATTTGTGCAGTCTTTATTGTCTTTTCATCATCTTCAGTGGATGTAGATTCATCACTGGCACTCCATGCTGCAAGCATTGTCTTCTTTTTCTTTTTGGTGATCATCTTTTTCTTTGCTTCAGGACAGTCAGGACGAATGTGTCCCGGCTTCTTGCATCCATAACATATTGGTACTTGATCTTTATCTTTATCCTTCTCTTTTTCTTTATCTTTTTCTCTTTCTCTCTCAAAATCTCCTTTTCTAAATTGCTTTCTCCATCTATTTGTTTTCCTTTTGCCCATAAACCTTTTAAATCTTCTCATTACAAGGGCTATCTCATCATTTTCTAAATCATCATCATCTGATGAGTCTGAGTCTTCATTCTTGTCCTCTTATGTAGCTTTAAATGCTATAGCTTTCTTTCTTTTGGTATCTTCATCAGTCCTTTGTTGCATAGCTAATTCATGTATGATTAGTGATCCAAGTAGTTCATCCAGTGGTAAGGTGTTAAGGTCCTTCGCCTCTTGAATAGCTATCACCTTAGCTTCCCATTTATCTGGCAAGGATCTCAAAACTTTTTGAACAAGATCAGCATTACTATAAGTTCTACCAAGACTTTTCAGACCATTAATAATATCAGTAAAGCGAGTATACATAGCAGATATAGTCTCACTAGGATCCATCTTAAATAATTTACAGTTATGCATAAGAAAATTGATTTTTGATATTTTACTTGTGATGTGCCTTCATGTGTAATTTCTAGCTTGTCCCAAATTTCTTTAGTAGAATTACAAGTTGAAATTTTGTTAAACTCATTTGGATCTAAAGTACAATACAATAAATTCATCGCTTTGGCATTCAGCTCAGCTAATTTCATATCACTTTCATCCCAATATTCTTCTGATTTGGGAACCTCTATATCATTAACTCTAACAGTGGGTGTGTGAGGTCCTTTCAAGATAATTTTTCATAAATTATAATCTACGGCTTCAATGTATATTTTTATTCTTGCCTTCCAATATATATAATTGGTTATGGTGAAAAGTAGAGGTCGATTTGTGGATTGACCTTCGACCAATGAAGTGCTCATGGGATGTGCCATCTATCTTTACTCTAAGTAACTTTCAGAGACTCTGCTCTGATACCACTTGTTACCCATGTGGCTTCCCAAGAGGGGGGTGAATTGGGATTGAACAACTTTTCATAATTATGTGCACTTTGAAATTCTTTTAGTATTGTGGTACAATATGCAATGCAGAAGTAATTAAGTAAAAATAATAAGACAATAGGAGCACAATCACAAACACAAAGAGATTTAGAGTGGTTCGGAGCAACCAGCTCCTACGTCCCCTACCTAAGCACCCTTGGAATTTTCACTATATCCCCTAACCGGAATACAGTCGGATTATTTTACGAGGCTCACAATCCAAACCTATACACTTTGGTTTTACCGAGATCACCAAAGAAAATCCAAATACTTGGTTTTAAACCGGGATCACCAAGAACCCAACTTAGGTTTTTACAAGGCTCACCTAAAAACCTTCAACCCTCTCTTAAGACATAGCCCCTTGCTGTTCTTAGAGAGAAAACAAAGATAGAGAGAAAATAAACAAGTAACTACAACAAATCGAGTTTATTTAAATGTTGCCGATGTATATCAAGATGAAGCCTAGCTTTGAATGCTCTTTAATTGCTCTTCAAGCTACTTCTTTTCTTTTCAATGAGTGGACCCAATGATGAAGTGGAGTTGGTGAAGCTTTGAATCATAACTTGAAAGCTCTTGAAGTAGGTAAGTGAAAAACTTGAAGGCTCTTCAATATCTCAAGATAAATTAATAATAATGCTCTAATAATTGTTTAATCCCTCAAAAACAATTCCTTTTATAGTTTTTCTTGAGATATAGCCATTGTAGGACCTAGGATTAGTGAAAGAGCTATTGGAGATGAAATAGAATTCAAAAATTACTTCCAGCAACTAACCGTTGAAATGCAGAAAATGGCTACTCGAGTCGGCTCGAGGTCCATGAGTCGGATCGAAGTCTCAGATAGCCAAAAATAAATTTCTGTAAGAGTCAGCTATTCAAGCTAGAGTCAGCTCTTGCCTTCAATCACTTCAAAATAACAAATACCTAGAGTCGACTCTTCAGAGCAGAGTCGGCTCAAGATCTCAGGCTTCAGAAACAAGTATTCTTCCATGAGTCAGCTCTTGGGATAGGAGTCAGCTCTTGATACTGAAACTCTAAAATTTTCTCCGTGTCGTGCTACAACGAGTCGGATCTTGATCCATGAGTCAGCTCTTACTAAGACTTCAATTGATACTTCAAGCTTCTCCAAAACTCTTCAACACTTGAATTAAACAAGTGCTAATCTACATACTCTCAATTTTATAATTTTCAACCCTTTTTACAAGATTACAAATTGACAAAACTAGGGCTTTTACAAGTTAAAGTTCATAAGAGTACATACATAATTGAATTACCTCTTCATCAATTTGAAAACAAATTTAAACTAAAGGTAACCAATTTCCTGCAAAAGCTTCTCAAGTAATTGAAAGAATTAGTATCAAATACATGCTCTAATATTTTTTGATCATCAAAATCATCCCAGGGGTCAATAGCATTGGTATCCTCCAATACTTTAAAGCGTCACTAAGAATCGATGCTTATAAGCATCGCTAAGTTTATCGTGTCCCGATGCTTTTAAGCATCGATGGATTTTTCATTTACCCACGCCCTAAACCCCAATTTTTTTTGCAATTCTTTTTCTGGCCATCATTTCTTTGTCCCTTCTCCTCTCCTCTCTTCACCTCTCTGGTGCGATCTTCATCTCCGGCATGCTCTTCACCAGCTTCCATATCTCCGGTAAATCTTCATATTCCCCTTTATTTTTTTTGGGCGGCGGGGGCTGTCGGGGCGGCGTGGACTTGTTGGCGGCAACGGTCCGGGGGGGAGGGTGGGGGGCTTGTAGAGAGAGGCTGGGCATGGGGGCGGGGAGGTGGGGATGTTCCATTGTTGAAGTAATGGGAGCCCTGTCGGGGCCGGAGTACGATCCTATCAATAAAGGGACGGAAGACCATTGATCACCCATTGTCTCTTTCATTAAAGATGGCCAAGGGTTGGTCTTATAATTAGCCTCTCACTAGCCTGTGTAGGTGGGATTTGGGAGAGGTGGCAATCCATCATATGGTTTTTCCGACACCCCCAGCAAATTTTTCGAGAGGAGCATTAGTTTTGGGCTCCATCTTCTCCACCGGTCAAGTCATTAAACTCACCATTTTCTCGGTTGTCGATAATCGAAAGATGGTCACTGGAGATTTCGATGGGTGGGTGACTTTCAGTGAGGGTGGTGCTGAGCTTGAAAGCACCAATAATGGCATTTTGGGAGCAATGGTGAAGAGAGAAAAATGATGGGAAGATGTTGGGTTCTGGGTTTTAACCCAAAAACCTAGCTCCAATAATTCAAACTTGAATCAATTGGCTGAGCCAAACTAGATTCAACCAACCTACTTAGATTTGGGACATTTTGCAATTTAATCCTTGAGATATTTAAAGTTACATATAGGTCACATTACATTTACATCTCTATTATAAAGTTTATTGCATAAAAATTCTTGGATTATATTTAAGTTATCATAATAAACTTTTATTACATAAAAAAAATTCTTATAATTTATTTATAGTTTTGTTAAATAATTTTATTGCATTAAAGTTCATAAACTTTTACATGAATGTTGTTTTAGTGCAAATAAAGAATTATGGCTTATTTTCATGCTTTTAATGATAAATTCATGTTATGTTTTGCATGTAAATTTTATAGACACTATGTATAAGGAAGAAAAAGTTTTGGTTTGATTAATTTTGTGTGATCACCAAAGTGATCATGAACTTGAAATATTAGAAATTTTTATAAGGTATTAGTATCATAATTGCATTTATGCTACTAAAGTATTGCATTGTTCTAACTTGAGATCAATATCTAACTTGTTGGTCTTTGACAGGATTAAAGAAAACCTGCATTTCTTCATTGGAATAGTGTTTTCAATCAACAATGCAAATAAATATATTTATCCATCTGCATTTGCATCAAATGCATATATTTGAAAATAGAATAATTCAACAAAAAAGTTTAACCTGGCCATATATTTTGCCAAATTGGAAACTGTATGTACATGCATGAAAATAGTATGTGCTTCATGTATTAGTTTGTCAGACAGTATATAAGGTTTATCCCCATTCATAGCCCTACTAGATCGCATGTGAATGAAGTAGCATGTCACAGGTTTTATACTTCACTATGTTATTCTATTCTTACATCAGGTTTGAGTTTAGGTCTTCAAAAAGTTATCTTGATTCTTCTAAAGTCATATATTATATTAGTCCAAATACATGAGCCAAGGTTCAGGCTTAATAACTTGATAATTGCATACCACTAAGAAAAATATGCTCTACCTGTTTTGTTATCTTTTTGTTAACAGGTGCTTGATTGCTTCGAGAGTAAAGAAGCTTTCTAACCTATTTTGAAATTGGTTTAAGATTTGTATGTGGAGGCTATGATGATTTTGGGATGTATGTTTTGCTGATTCAACTATTTCTATTGGCAGCAATATTGGATGGCCTTCTTTTATAGGCAACCGATTGTAGTCGTTTTGATTTAGTTGCAGATTAAATAGTAGATCTGAGCCTCCTCGTTATTTTTTTTTATTTATTGTTCTTTTCCTTAGTAGATTATTTATGTTTCTTACTCAATATGTTATACTTTAAGATTTGTTTATTATTGCAAATCCTTAATTTCAATTCCATATATAGTTTTGCTATGATCAATAATAATTTTTTAAATATTTTTTTATAAAACTTGCATTGCATAAAAATATAGACCCATCATTTGAGTAATGTACATATTCTACAGCATCCGTATATTTATTTTATTTTTATATAGCTAGAAAAAATATGTACAGTGGTCAATTAATTATCCATGTCAAACAGTTTAAACATTATATTAATTATATGTTATCAATTACAGTAATCAAACGATATGGAATGGGGTTGAAAGTAATTTCGGACAGTATTTTTCTTTAGTTCTTCTCACATATAAATATTTATGTTGGGAGAACTAAGGAGAAATGCTGCTGAAGTTTTTTTTGACCCCTATTGCATAATGTTTGATTACCGTATTGATAACATATAATTAATACAATTTTTGAATGGGATAGGACCTATCTTTACCTGCTAGTTGATCATAGGATGTATTTAACAATACTATAATTGATCTATTGAATAAACTCATTTTTAATTTATTTTATTCCTATAAATTTTTATTTATTTTAGTTAGTTTTATCTTACAATGGATAAGAGTTGGATAACTAAACCGAGGAATAGCAAAGAATATCTGGATGGAGTTTAGAATTTTATTAAATTTGGTATGGAGAGAAGTAGTATCAATGACAAGATTCTATGTCCATACCGAAAATGTGTAAATTATAATTCTCTATATCCAAATACAGTTGAAGAGCATTTGGTATGGAATAGTTTTTTAAAAGGTTATACAGAGTGGTTTTTTCATGGAGAGTCAATGTTACCATCTACATGTAACCAAATCTCTAACATGGAATATTTACCTGATTTTGGATCCAGTAATCAACAGGAAAATCTTGCAATAGATGATGATATAAGGGGTTTGCTTAGAGATGCTTTTGAACATGGTGCTCAAAATCCTGGAGATTTCAGTGGAGGACGAGTAGCAGCTGGGCTACCTGAGGGTCCTATATTTGCTGAATCTATACATAATGGGGAGCCAATACCTCCAACTAATATTGGAATAGATTGTTATCAAAAGCTGATAAGAGATGCAGATCAAGAATTATATACTGGTGTAAGAATTTTTCAAAATTTTTTTTCTTGTACATTTTTTCATATAAAATATTTAAATAGATAGTCTGGCAAAAGTTTTACTATGTTGTTCAAGTTATTAAAGGATGCATTTCCTGAAAGTACTAGTTTACCAACATCTTGTTATGAAGCCAAAAAAATTAGTAAAAAAATTGGATCTTGGATACGGAAAGATTTATAGCTGTCCAAATATTATATATTATATCGAGGAGAACATGCCGATCAAGTATCGTGCCATGTGTGTGGATCTTCACAATGGATAAAGCAAAAAGAAAATGAGAGTAAGGGATTAAATGAATTAGATGCAACACAAATTAAACAAAAACCGACCAAGGTTTTATGTTATTTTTCTTTTGTACCTATATTAAAAAGGATCTATGCATCATCAAAGACAACTTCGTCAATGAGATGGAATGATAAAGGACATATAAAATATAGAATGCTGAGACACCCAGTGGATAGTTTAGCATGGAAAGCATTTGATGACAGACATCCTGATTTTGCCTCTGATGCTTATAATGTTAGGCTGAGTTTAGCCAGGATGGGTTCAATACATTTCCAACTTTAAGTTCTATCTATAGCACTTGGCTAGTTGTTCCGATTCCTTATAATTTGTCACCATGGATATGCATGAAACATTCTTCACTTATTTTATCAATGATCATTCTAAGTGATAAGGGTCAAGGCAATGATATTGATATTTTCTTACAACCTTTAATAGATGAATTAAAATAATTGTGGGAGGGTATCAATGCAACTGATGCTTCGAATGGCCAAACATTCAAACTGCGGGCAGCTCTATTATGGACTGTTAATAATTTTCCTGCATATGCTAATTTATCTGGCTGGAGCACTAAGGGACGAGTTGCATGTCCTTCTTGTGGTGAATAAACTCATTCAATTTGGTTAAGATATAGAGAAAAGTTTTGTTATATGGGACATCGTCGATGGTTGGAAGCAAATCATCCATTTTGATTTTAGAAGGATTTATTTGATGTCACTATAGAGTTGGGATTTGCTCCAATTTTACCTTTTGGTTATGATATTTATAGATAAATGCTTGGTATCAGACACAGTTATAATAAGATGATAAAGTTCTCTAAAAAGTGAGGAAGAGATGATGTTGAGACTTCAGCACAAGAAGAAGTATCAGAGGAAGTCAATACTTACACTTTATATGCAATAGTATTCGAGGATCCGGATAACTTCTTTGAAATTAAAAATGATGATGTTATAATGATAGCATCTACCCATCAGCATACTAAACAATTATGGAAGAAAAGAAGCATATTCTTTGACTTACCTTATTGGGAGCATAATATTCTCCAGCATAATCTTGATGTTATGCATATAGAAAAGAATGTGATAATTTAATTGGAACAATATTAAATCTTGATGGAAAGACTAAAGATAACATGAAGGCGCATCTTGATTTAAAAGAAACGGGCATCCGACATGAACTTCATCCATAAGTACTTGTAAATGATAGAACTTATATCCCTCATGCATGTTATACAATGTCTAGTTGAGAAAAAAATCTTTTCCTGATAGTTTTAAAGAATAACAAGGTTCCTGATAGATATGCATCAAATATTTCATGATGTATGAATTTGAAAGAGTGAAAACTTTTAAATCTTAAAAATCATGATGGTCATATACTAATGCAAGATATTATTTCATTGGCTTTAAGATCATCAATGTCGAAACAAGTTATTATGATTGTTTTTCAGTTATCATTATTCTTTAAGGCATTATGTTATAAGGTTTTTGATTCTTAGGAGCTTGATCAGTTATAGTCTCAAGTCATATTTATGTTATGTCAGATGGAAAAGATTTTTTCTCCTGGATCTTTTATGATTATGGTTTATATACTCATTCACCTAGCTTCGGAAACTAAACTTGGTGGACTGGTACAGTATAGATGGATATACCCTATCAAGAGGTGATGCTGTAAAACTAAAATTTCATAATTTAGATATATTTATTATATTTAATGTAATATTAATATCAAAATTATAATAAATATCATACTTTTTTAAGGTATCTTGTATGTTTGAAGGATTATATACGAAATAAAGTCCATCCTAAGGGCTCAATAGCAGAGGGATATATTGCTGAAGAGTGTTTGACATTTTGTTTAAGATATCTCGAAGGTGTAGAAACTCTATTCAATCGATCTCAACATCATGGCGATACCATGAAAAATACAAATCATACAAGTTTGCATCAACCAGAAGATTTATAGAAAAAGTTAAAAGTATTATTCATGACCATAAATTCTTGTCACAAGCACACCGTTATGTATTGCTACATAGTGACATAATATCTGACTATCGTAGGTTAGTCTATTTATACATTGATAATACTAAATATTAGACATATTATTATCAAACTTATATTTGATTATCATGTAGTGAATTTTTAGCTGTACAATGACAAGCCAATCAATCCACTCGTCCTAATCCAAGGATTGAACAAAGATAGTTGGTTGAGTTATTCCCTAATTAGCTTTCCAATCATGTTAGTATATATAAGTCATATAATAATTTTACATACATTTAACATCGAATAAGTGATCGATAATTGATATTATATTTTCTACGTACTGGTACTGATAGAGAAAGATTATTCAGCAAAACTAATAGCACTTGCTAGAGGTCCTAATTATATTATGAACAAATATAATAGTTTTATTATAAATGACTTTAAATTTCATACCAAGAAGCGCGAGAAATTTAGAAAAGCTCAGAACAATGGTATTATGGTTGAAGCAGATGGAAAATCTTATTATGGTATACTTAAATATATTTTTGAGTTGGATTATTATAGAAATTTTAAAGTTGTATTATTTCAATATGATTGGGTGGATGTAAATAAACCAAGAGATTTGAAAAAGGACTCAAACGAATTTATACTTGTCAATTTTTCAAGATTGATACATACAGTTGTGTTATTGAAGAATGATTCATTTATCTTTTCATCTCAAGCTCGATAAGTTTTTTATATACAAGACTCGAAACTTAAAAAATGGGCTACTATTATTAAGACAAAATCCAGAGACTTGTATGACATAGGAAAAAGGATGGAAGAAGAAGATGATGATATTTATACTCAGTGTATATCTTATAATATTGTACCGGATGATCATATAAATGATATAACCATTTTGGTTAGGTTGGATTTTGAAAAAGATACAACTGGTTGATAATGACAAGTAAGTAGTTTATATGATGGTTTACATTTTTGCATGAATTATTATCCTATCTTTTAAATAGCAATTCATTTCTATTATAATTTGATTATAATGTTGACTGACTTAGTTTTTAATAATGCATGTTAGATACACCATGCCTCGAAGGAAGCGATTATCAGATGTATAGTTTCAGTTTTCCCAGATCGAGGCTGGTACTTCTTCGGCACAGCAGCCCGAGGGTAGTTGATTATCTTCACATCGGTCTGATGCCAGTCTCTCTATTTCTGCACATCCGGTCGAGGCCAGTACCTCTCCTACACATTAGGCCGAGGCCAGTCCCTCTGATTCAGCACATCACGATCCTCCTATGGATCATCCATATGATGAGCCTTTCATCGATGATATACATATACAGGATAATTTAATAATTTCATCTCATTTCAATTCATACATATGCAATAGTTTTGATATATACTTTTTTGTATTTTTTTATAGATGGATCCGGGAGACTTAGGCGGAGGCGAGGACCCACACTAGTCCATGATGTATGGCAGTTACATGAGGGTGAGAGGATAGTCATTGAGTGCAACAATCTAAACCAGCCTATTAAGAAATCTGTCAGTTTGTTAACCAGTTTTTTGGGGATAGTAGCATACCGGGATCAGCAATGTCTCCTAAATTATGCAAGGTGGAATGACATGCTTCCTACTTACAAAGTAGAGCTCCTACGACTTGTACAGGTAAAAAAATTGATATATTATTTTATATCTTAAATTCTTAACAATTTCATTGCTTATTTCATTTAATACTTATTTTTTTGTTTATTTATATTGTAGAGCAAGTTCGTACTCCCTCTAGATTGTAATGATTTTGTGCTTAAGTCTCTCAATCATAAGTGAAAAGAGTATAGGGCAAAGTTGAAGGGAGACAATAAGATAGAGAGTAAGATAGAGGACCAGGTTGCAGTTACTTGTCGTCCTGATGTACACCCTCATCAATGGAGGGAGCTGGTTAACTATTGGTTCTTCGAGAGGGCACAGGTTGTGTAGCATCATCAAACTTATAAACTTATTAATTTTTAATATAAATTATATTTATACAAGATATAACATAATTTTAATTTTATTTTGTAGATATATTCTGCTATTGGTAGAGCTGTATGAGCAGCTCAGTCTGTTCCTCACACAGCGGGATCCAAGAGTTATGCACGGCTCAGGCAGGAGCTTGTATGTTTCTCATCCTATAATATTTTTAGTACACTTATAGTTTTAACATTGTTGCCCAGTGATGATACAACCCAAAAAAGGGGTGAATTGGATTTTAAAAAATATTTGAACTATTTCAATGGATATAAAACAAGTATATGCCAATTCAAATAAGTGCTTCTGTTTTGCCAAAGTATTTGTGTGCTTTATGAAAATATGCAATGGAATTAACAAAGTAAATGAAAGAGTAAATAAGCAATAAATAAGAATAATCATAAATATAAGAATATATAGTGGTTCGGTATACTTCAAGGCACCTACATCCACTTCCGAAGTTTTTCTTGGGTATTTCACTATAATCACTAAGATTACAGTCGATTAGTTTTCTGGGCTCACTAATCAAAACCCAACTTATTTTTCCAGGATCATAAGTCAAAATATCTTGTTAGTTTTATAACTTAGGCTAACCAACAACCTTCGATGGTTTTACAGGCTCACCAAGAATCTATGTTGGTTTTATGGGATCACCAACAACCTATATTGGTTTTACGGGATCACCAACAACTTATGTGGTTTTCCAAGGCTTACCAAAAATCTTGATACAATAATGTAAGAATGAAAGTAAAGAATACAATAAAGCTTTCTAAAATAAAGCAAGTATCTCTTTGAAGCCCTTGGATGATGTTGAAGAAGCTTGTCTTCAATTTGTTGAAACCTTTGAATGAAGCTTGATGTTGTGGACTTGAATCATCCTCTTATCTTTGGAAGCTTGAAGGCTTGAATCACTCTACTCTTGAATTCTTGAAGGATATTCAATAATCTCACCAAAAGGATTACTTCATCATTTGATTTTTGGTATTTATATAGCTCTCCAAACCATAGATGACTGTTTATGACCGTTGGGGATGAAAAACTAGCCGTTTGAAGCAAGTTGAAATCAATTTTGTATTTTTGAAAAAACTAGCCATTATACCATGTGTCGATACTTGAATCTAGTGATTCGACACTTGAGTTCTTCATGAGTCAATACTTGATTTTTTCATAAGTCGACACTTGACTGGTGAGTCAACACTTGATAGGTCAGCTCAAGGCAAAAATTCTGGATTGACACAGTTCTGTATTTTTTTTGTTCTCAGGCTTTGGGTCGACACTTTGACATCTTCATAAGTCGACACTTAAGTGTGCCAGTACCGAAACTTCTCCAAAATCAAATTTTAAGTTTTTCCAAGTCTTCCTTATGTTCCAAAGTTCTTATAATTTAAAATTTCATGAATTTGAAGGACTTCTTCAACTGAAATACAAGCATTTTATTCTTTTAACTGATATGAGTACTTAATTTGATAAACACACTAAAACATATAATTAGTACTCATGTATACTTAAGTATTTTGTCAATCATCAAAATCAAGATTAGAGTCAACAATCTTTTCCTTTTTAATAATGACAAAATCTTTAAGTATATAAATAAGGTAAGCTTGAAAAGATTAACAATAAGATAAACATGTAAGCTCAAAATCAATAAATATCAATCTCCCCCTCAAAATATAATTTCAAAAATATTTTCAAAAATCATTAAAGATTTTTAAACATTCTCTCCCTTGCTAATTCTTCCCTTACGATTAAAATATTTTGCTTTCTTTTTTTCCTTTTGCACTTTCTTTCATTTCTCTTATAATTTTTCATGTTTATCATATATTTTTTCTTTTCATACTTAATATTTTTCTTCCCCTTTTTGTCATCATGAAAAAGGATGAAAGACAATATAAAATAAAAATGAAGGTGGAAAGAATAGCAAGTAAATCATCAAAATCAATATAAGAGTCAACAAACATCATGTATCATCCTGTATTATGCATGTGCCATGTATCATGGTATAGGGGTATAAAGATATGTCATTTTGAATTTTTTTATAACATTTATTCTTTCTATAGGCTGATCAGTAGGGGAGGGAGCCAGCTGGTGAGGTGGAGTTCTATCGGATGACTCACATTCACTAGGATGGCAGTTTTATTCGAGAGAAGTTTAGAGATCTATTTGTATTTTCTTATTTATATTATATCATGATTTATAATTTTATTTTTATTAAATATTAATATATAATTTTTTATAAAACATAGGAGAGGGCTACCTCTCTGATCGCCGAGCGTGGTGGCGAGTCTACATTATCTATGTAGAGCAGTCGCATCGAGGCTAAGGTATTCTCGGATTTGATGGACCAGAGTGTTATGGATGAGTGAGGGGTTATAGGATTGGAATTACCCCTACTCAGTTATCTCAGGTGAGTAGATTTACTTGGAATGCTAGAGATAATTATGATGATTCAAGTGTTCGTAGACTCAAAGATGAGATAGCAGCACTCAGACAGACACGTGATACAGATAGAGCAGAGATGCAGACTATGAGGGCTCAGCTTGAGCATGTTACATCTGTGCTGCATATGTTCATGCCATCTCAGGTAAGTAATTGTATATAACTACATATATATATATTGTATGCATGTAATAATTTAGAATATATTGTAATATAGGTATCATAACTATATATATATATATCTTGTAGGTTCCTGATGCATCTGCCAGTCGTAGACAGGACGACGACCAGCCTCCCGCAGACCATTGAAGCCAATTGATTCCTTATTATTATTATTATTTTTGTATTGCTTTTGATCTATTTGAACTTCGATCAAGTTTGAACATCTGTTGATACTTTTTATGTATGTAAAACACTCTTTATATTGACTTCATATATATTTGGTGTTTGGAGTAATATTATGAATGTTGTGTTTGTGTGATACAGGTTTTAATGAAATAATGTTTAATTCCATTTTGTATGTCTTTGGCTTTGTGTGATACAGGTTTCAATGAAATGATATTTGATTTTGGTGATAATGTATACATTGTTGTACATATTTGTATATGTGACACATGTTTCATTGTTGTACAGATTTGTTTTTGGCTTTGTGTCATACAAGTATTATTTTTTTTAAAAAAAGTTTGCTGATGCTTTAAAGTGTCGCTATATTACCGAATGCTAATGCTTAAAAGTATCGATAGGTTTAAAAGCTACCGATGCTATAAAACATTACTAGGTTTTAAACCTGTCGACGCTTTAAAGCATCGGCCCACCAACGCTTTTAAAAAGCGTCGCTACGTTTAAAGCCTACCGATGCTTTAAAGCGTCGCTAAACCTACCGATGCTTTAAAGCGTCGCTAAACCTACCGACGCTTTTAAAAAGCGTCGATAGGTTACGTTCCCATGCTTGCATACTCGACGCCTTTGCGACGCTTTTAAAAGCGTCGGGAGCTTTCTTGCCAACGCTTAAAAGCATCGGCAAATGTCTTTAATAGAATCGGCAATGACCACATTTCCTGTAATGCCCCCTTTGTCCCCATTCTACTAGCCAGTATCTTAGTGGTGTGAGGTTAACATACTCACCATTAGGTGGGGAAAGACTGCACGAATTTAAGCATCTCGCATCGAACATTACCTGGTAGGATGAGGGTCTGCGGGGTAGTTACACTGGAATTTATCCCCCCTATCCCTTTTCTCTATCAAAAAAAAAATCTAGACTTTAAAATTAAGGCCGTCTGTAGTGCTTCAAACATGTTTGACACTTTATCTGTACCGGTTATAAATAGCATCTTTGGTTACTCCATCATGTTTGGATGATTTTTTTTTTTAATGGAGAAAAAGGATATGAAGGATAAATTTGATGTAGCTACCCCCGCAGGCCTCCCATCACGTCAAAAAATGTTTGATTCAAGATGCTGAATTTTTACAACCTTTTTTTATTCAAAGATGAATATGTCAACTCGACATCACTAAGATGTCAATTGGTCAGAACCGGAAAGAAAAAGAATCGTAGTCTCTTACTCATCCAACTATCATAGATTTCAGAGAACAATCTCTAAATTTAATTATATTTTTTATATAATTATATTTTAAATTTATGATCTATTAATTATGAAATAAAATTTTAATTAATTGGACCACCATCTTGATGGTTGGATTTTTCTTTTGACAAAGGGATGTTTTATGGCTTGGTGCTGGTAAAATGATAGTGGACACCCCAATGCTAACCTGTTCATTTCAATCCAATTAAATGCAAGATCGTGCGGGCCTTAAATATTTTGGCGGCCTCGTTTTGGATTCTAATGAATGCTGGTCAGTGGTCGGTTTCAATCGTCCTCCTTGATGTCAGCATGGAACCTTTTGGCTCGCTCTTCCCTCAACGAATTCAATGCATGCTTGTCTAGCTCGACGCACGGCGCCAAAACGCCCTCGGCCTCAGCTTGGAGGCCTCTCGTCCTATTTATTATGTTTGGCGTGGGGGGATTTCCTGTCTTCCATTCATTATTCAATATATTTGATAAAATAAAAAATTTAAAATATATTTTTTAAAATATAAAAAATAAAAAATAAAAATAATATTTATATAATATTTTTATTAAATTATTTTATAATAAAATAGATGAAGTATGAATTTCTTATCTTTTTATAAAAAAAATTAAATGAACCATAATTTTAGCAATGTATAAACCTATCTCTCGAATATTTTATCTAGTTTTCTTGTAAATTTGTGTTAAAGATGAATATATAATCCTTTCTTTTCACCTATCCTTTTAAGATTGTTTGAACCAAATGATGGATTAGGGTTGTTGATGCTGGACCAAATAGACCGGGTGGAATGGTTCTTCCATCGGATCGCCGTCAACCGGTACCTGCAAGAAGTCCCTGACTGAAAGTTTTCCGATGGGAGACACTCCGATGCCTAAGTCAGAAAGAGCCCAGGTAACAGCAGAATGGAGATTTTTGAGAGCAAGGAGGAAAAAGAAAAATTCAAGAAAATGCCAGTTAAAAAAAAGGTCCCCTAAGTGTCCCCTCTTACCAATATTTATAGGCTCCAACGTAACTACTTACGATTATGGAGGTTGACGGATGCAACCACTTCATAACTGTAAGTAGTGGCTGTCGGAAAAGCCGTTACACTCGGGGTTTGTTCAATTTGAGGCTTCGGACCATGTGGGTGGTTGTAACAACCCAAACAGATTAACTGTTTGTCCAAGAAATCCACATGCTCCAGAACCCTCTTTCTTTTAAGGATGAATCCGAAGTAAACTTTACATTCTCTTTGGTAGCACTCCCGAAGGGAATGTTAGCACTTCGGATTCTTTTGAATATAGCAAAAATAAATACTTACAGTATTCGGATCAAGGTGGATGCACGAAGTCGAAGACAGTGAACAAAACTTGCTTCCCAGAAAGATAGATATGGTCTTCGGATTGAGATAATGATACGAAGCCGAAGACCTAGAGTTGACTTCTGATATGAACATAAAGTCATAAACATTAGGCATGGTCTTCGGATTGAGATAATGATACGAAGCCGAAGACCCAAGGTTAATAATGAGAAGACGGTAACATGAAACCGAAGACTCCTTTTGCCAGCTGATGCAACCAATAAAATAAAAGAACAAATAATTAAATTGGAACAAAATCGGGATATCTTAACAGCTATCCCCCACTCCCAATTTTGAAATGATTATGTTTCGAAAAATATGAGTACTTTAATTTTGTCTTCTAGTGATAACCGTCAAATAATGATGACAGAACCCTGACACGTCTTTTTGCCATAACTGCCTGGTGGGGCGATAGAACATG
This sequence comes from Areca catechu, assembly GCA_021397845.1. Lineage (NCBI taxonomy): Eukaryota > Viridiplantae > Streptophyta > Magnoliopsida > Arecales > Arecaceae > Areca > Areca catechu. The sequence continues at coordinate 189,698,849 of CM038051.1, forward strand.
GTGAAGACACGTGCCACCCCACCACGGGCGACCTCCAAAGAAACACCTCGATTTCGGAAAGGCCTTGGAAAATTTTCGAGAGAGAAATTTTTAATTGATGGGGATCGGACATGTGGCAATCATCCGGAGCATGGATGTTTTGTCAATGTGATCCTAGCCAGTAATGAAATTTCACGCGGATCGCCATGACTTGTCTCATTAATGGTCTTTCTAAAAGGCCGTACCCATGATCGAAATTGTCGATACGGTGCATGATCGTTTAGTTCTCTGAACTGCCTCGAAGATCCATCTCCTTCACCTATAAAAGGGAAGAGAACTTGAAAGAGAAATTTTTCTTCGCGCCCGTGCTCTTGGATTTTCAGTTTTTCCTACAGTCCGTCATCTTTTCCAGTGGTCTGGTACACCATTTTTGTTTTTCCACAGGTTAGAGGTCCTTCCTCGTTCCTTCTATTTCCTCATTCCTTTTAATGTCGAGGTCTTCTAAGAGCCTTTCTTCTAACTCTAGCAGCGGTTCACCAGTAGGCGAAGCGAGTAGAGTATTACCCAAAAGAGAGACTGATAAGCTCCCACTAGGGGTGGGATCAGTAGGAATCCTCAGGGCGAGACCAGTAGGGGAAGGAGTTCTAATAGGAAGCGGAGCCCGGAACGATCACCGGACTCTGTTGAAAGCTCCTTCACCCTTGCCAAAATAGAAGAAACCAAATAATGTTACCACATTCCATGTACCTTCCACATGATCCTTCCGAAATCCGAAGAAAGGATAGATAAGCCTCCCATGCGATCCATAGCTATATACGAAGACCACTTCAAAGTGGGTCTTCGGCTTCCCCTCCATCCCTTTTTTACAAAGATTTTTAACCTCTATCAGATAGTACTAGCCCAACTGACCCTTAATAGCTTCAGGAACATTTGCAGGTTCCTAGTGCTTTGCAATCTTAGGAACGTAGAGTCGAAGACATCTCTGTTTACTTCCTTGTTTATGTTAAAAAGAGATTTTCACGGCAAAGGGTGGTGGGTCATAGGTCCTCGGCCAGGCTGAAGACTACTAAAAGGAACTCCCAGTGCGATACATGGGTGAAAGCCTTGCTTCTTTTTTGTATACTATACCCATTGAGGTTTCAACACTGAGTGGACAGCTCCGCGTTTGGATGCAAACACCGGTAAGAGGGTATTAATAGCAGATGCTAAAGATTTTGAGACCTTGTCGGAACCGGAGATCCCTTCCCTTAAAGAACTGTTGAGGGAAGAAAATCTTCACCGTGCTCATATCAGTGAAGTTCCGACGTTAGGTATAGAATAAGTGGTCTTCGGATTCTTCTTGCTTCTCTTCTCTATATGTACATGCATAACAAACTTCTTGTTTCCAATTGCAGGTAAGAAAATGAAGCCCCAACTTGAAAAGGTTCGGCAAGCTTCTAGAAAAAGGGCGGTGGCTTCACCTGCAACAGCTGAAGTCCGAAAGAAGAGAAGGGCGGAGGGTTCTAGCGCACCTCCGATAAGGCCTGTATCAGATGAAGATGTTCCCTTCGCTTCTCCGGTTCCACCTGATTCCGCTAGAAGCTCATCCCCAAGGATGTCCCCTCCAAGGAGCCCTCAACTTACGCCATCCACAGGTCAACGAGATACAAATTTTAATAAAGAATCTGTGATTTCCCCTCCGAAAGACAAAAGTCAGGAAAGGTCGAAGTACCAATCCGAATAGGATTCTAGATGGAACGCCACTTTGGAGGGAGGATGCAGCGTAGATTTTACTGCCTTCTCGGATCGAGAGGGCTTGAAGAATCCTGAACTGGCGAGAGAGTTGATGAAGCGCACTCTTCTTCTAAAGGACTGGGATAACGTTAAGTCCTGGTACATCGAAGAGATCTCGGATTCGGTGTTCTCATCCGCTCTGAAGGTAAATATCCGTTTGCTATGTTGAACTTAGGTTTATAATTACTAAGTTTCCCACTTGCTATTGCAGATGATGCATGACATTACTCATATAGAGGAAAGCATCTTTGATTTCAGAATAACCTATAGGAAAATGAAAGAAGAAGTGAAGGTGGCCAAAGCCGAGAAGGCCATAGCTGAATAGCAAAAACAAGCTATGGAGGAGAAGCTCGCCCAAAGTGACACTTCAATTCAGAATCTAAAAGCTGAACTAGAAAGAGCCCAATCGGAGTGTTCTGAATAAGAGGCTAGATCTAAGAAGAGGAAAGCCAAAATTCAGTCCTTGGAAGCCTCACTTAAGGAAGCTAACGAATGTTCCGAAGAAGCTTCCAAAAGAAGGGAAGAGGTTATCGAAGAAAACCGATCTCTAAAAGATCAACTGGAGAAGGCAATAGAAAACTATAAAGCATCTCCGGCCTTCGAAGCTGAAATAGTTGAAGCAGGGACTCATAGCTATCAAGGAGGCTTCAACGATGGAGTGGAGGAGGTGCAAAGATTTTACCCTGACTTGGACGTCTCAAGTATCCAACTGTTTGATCTCGAGAGTCCAACTGTAACTGAACTCCAAACGGATCCTGAAGCACCAACAATGATTGAAGAAGTGGCGGGTCCAATTGATCTAACCGATGAGGCTCCTACAGAAAATTTGTAACTTTTTCTTTTCTTCTTTTGAAATGTAAGAAAGTCATTGTTAATGAAAACTTTTAGAATTCTCAATTGCGTGTGATAGGATAGAAATTTCTTAAGTGTGAAGTCTTCGGACAAATAAGAATTCTGAGGCACATAATACCGAATGCTAAGTCTTCGGATTTAGGATAAAAGAAATCCAGACATAATAATCAAGTCTTCAGACTCGAAGACTTAGGATAAAAGAATTCCAAATAATAATCAAGTCTCTTGGACTTAGGATAAAAGAAATCCAGACATAATAATCAAGTCTTCGGACTTGAATTTATGCTAAGTCTTCGGACTTAGGATAAAAGAAATCTAAATAATAATCAAGTCTCTTGGACTTAGGATAAAAGAAATCCATATATAATAATCAAGTCTTCGGACTTGAATTTACGCTAAGTCTTTGGACTTAGGATAAAAGAATTTAAAATAATAATCAAGTCTCTTGGACTTAGGATAAAAGAAATCCATATATAATAATCAAGTCTTCGGACTTAAATTTATGCTAAATCTTCGGACTTAGGATAAAAGAATTCCAAATAATAATTAAGTCTCTTGGACTTAGATTTTCACTAAGTCTTCAGACTTAGGATAAAAGAAATCCTTGAATCATTTAGGAATTAAGATAAACTGATCGGGCCTACCTCAGCACTTCGTGAGGTAGATCTGGAGATCATCCTCATGCCTTTTTGCATTGGGATTAAGACAGGCTGATCATGCCTATCTCGGCACTTTGTGAAGTAGATCCGGAGATCACCTTCATGCCTTTAGGATTAAGATGGACTATTTTGAGCCAAACTCGGCATTTTGTGAGGTAGATCCAGAGATCATCCTCATGCTTTTAAGATTAAGATGGACTATTTTGAGCCCAACTCAGCACTTTGTGAGGTAGATCCGGAGATCATCCTCATGCCTTTAAGAGAAATAAGATATGCTAGGTATGTTTGCCTCGGCAGTTCGTATAGTAGATCACAAAGATTACCATAATACCTTTAAAAAATAGAATGAAGAGAAATAGATCGAATCTATATCAATGACCATGAATGAAACCTTTATTGATAATATTTTCGGAGGTTTTGTACATTCCATGGTCGAGGTAATAAAATCCCTTCCAAGGTTTCCAGCCGATAAGTTCCAGGTCAAACAACCCCTTTGACCCTGTATGGCCCTTTCTATGTAGGGAAAAGTTTACCTTGTTCAATTGGCTTTGACACTTCGGACTTTCATAGAATTAGATATCCAGGAAGAAAGACCTGTTCTTTTACACGAGCATTGTAGTATCTCGCAACTTTTTGCTGGTACATAGCCATCTTCAACTGTACTTGGAGCCGTGTGCTTTGTAATAAGTCCAGGTCAACTCTTCGACGTTCAGAGTTTTCGGGTTTCTCATAGTGATCAATCCGAAAAGAGTGCAAGGAGACATCTACAGGAAGGACTGCTTCAGTGCCATAAGAAAAATGGAATGGAGATTCTCCGGTGGCCATTCTAGGAGTTGTTCGATATGCCCAAAGAACCGAATTCAACTCATCAGCCCATGATCCCTTAGCATCATTTAACCTGGTTTTTAAACCATGAAGAATAGTCCTGTTGGTCACTTCGGCTTCTCCGTTACACTAAGGATGCCCCACCGAAGTAAGTTTGTGCAGAATATGATACTGGGTGTAGAAATTTTTGAACTTTGGATTGTCAAACTGTCTTCCATTATCAGTTATAATAGAACAGGAAATTCCGAAATGGAAGATGATGAAATTTCTTACAAAATTTTCAACCTTGGCCTCACTAATCTGTGCTAATGCTTTAGCTTCAACCCATTTAGTGAAATAGTCAATGGCCATAATGAGGAATTTCCGTTGTCCAGAAGCTGGAGGAAATGGACCAAGAATGTCCATTCCCCATTGTGCAAAAGGCCAGGGAGCTGTTAACGGAGTTAACTGATTGGCAGGTCGTCTTTGCATATTGGCATATCTCTGACAATGATCACATTTTCGAACAAATTCTATAGAGTCTTTTTGGATGGTTGGCCAATAATAACCCTGACGGATTATTTTATATGCCAAAGATCTGCCCCCTAGATGGTCTTCGAATATTCCTTCATGCACTTCCTTGAGCACATAATCCGCATCGGATGGGCCTAAGCATTTCAGCAAAGGTTGTGTGAAAGACCTCTTATACAATGCTTCGTCCAAGATAACATATTGAGAGGCCGTCGACAGAAGCCGTTAGGCTCCAACTTATCTTCGGGCAAGGTACCCTCTTTCAAGAACTTAAGAATCGGATCCATCCATGAAGGTTCATGTTCAACTTGACAGATTTCAACTGGGGATTCTGATATGTTGGGGTCTTCAAGATATTCCACATACGTCCTTCCAAGAGAATCCGATGCGGTGGTTGCAAGTCTTGAAAGAGCATTTGCCCGAGAGTTCTCTGTTCTCGATACATGAACAATTTCAAATGTTCCAACGCAGATGTCAGGCTTCGGACCTTTTTTAGGTACTGGATCATATTTGGATTTTGAGCTTCAAATCACCTTTCACCTGATTCACCACCAGCTGTGAATCAGAGAAAACTTTGACCCTTTTGATCTTCAACTTCTGGAAGATTCTAAGTCCAGCAATGAGTACTTCATACTCTGCCTGATTATTTGATGCTTGAAAAGAAAACTGAAGAGTATATTCAATAACCTGCCCATTGGGTCTAGCGAGAATTAAACCCGCACCACAGCCATTGGCGTTAGAAGCACCATCAACATGTAACATCCAAACAAACTCTGGATCATCTTCGGCTTTTTCCTCTTTGGCCCTTGATTGGTCCTCTTCAGATCCCCATGTACACTCAGCTATAAAATTAGCCAAAATTTGTACTTTCATCGATGATCTAGGCTGGTATTCAATATCAAATTTTTCTAATTTAACAGTCCATTTAATAATTCTTCCTGAAGTATCAAGACAATGAAGTATAGCTTTCAAAGGTTGATCCATCAAAACCACAATAGAGTGGGATTGGAAATAAGGCCAAAGTCGCTTCGCCGCAACTACTAGAGAGAAGATGATCTTTTGCACTCTAGAATATCGGACTTCGGCTTCATGCAACACCTTGCTGGTGTAGTAGATCAGTTTCTGTGAGTGATTGACATCTCTTCGTACTAGAACCGAACTGACCGCTTCATCAGTGGCCGACAAATATAGATAAAGTGTTTCTCCTTCATAGGGTTTGGAGTGCAATGGTGGGTTTTCCAAATATTCCTTCAACTTGTCGAAGGCGATTTGACAATCTTCTGTCCATTCAAAATTTTGAGTTTGATGAAAAACCTTGAAGAAGGGTAAACACCTTTCTGCAGAGCGGGAAATGAAATGGCTCAAAGAGGCTATCCTTTTTGTTAGCTTTTGCACTTCTTTTTTGCTACTAGGGTGCCTTATAGTCCGGAGGGCCTGTATTTTTTTCGGATTAGCCTCTATTCCCTGCTTGGTAACCAAGTATCCTAGGAATTTTCCAAAGGTTATGACGAAGATGCATTTGGTTGGGTTCAACCCCATCTGATGATGTCTAAGAGCATCAAAAGATTCCTGTAGATCCGTGATGTGATCAGACTTATGCAGACTCTTTACAATCATATCATCAACATAAGCTTCCATATTTTTTCTAATCTGGTTCTTGAAGACTTTGTTGATGAGCCTTTGAAAAATTGCTCCAGCATTCTTTAACCCAAATGGCATCATCTTGTAACAGTAGAGTCCTTTCTCCGTAATAAAGGCAATTTTCTTTTCATCTTCAGGATCCTTTCGGATCTGGCTATAGCCTGAAAAGGCATCCATAAAACTCAGCATTTGATGACCAGCTGTAGTGTCAACCAGCTGATCGATCTTCGGCAAAGGAAAACTGTCCTTTGGGCATGCTTTGTTGAGATCCGTATAATCTATACAGATCCTCCATTTGCCATTTGATTTTTTCACCATGACTATATTTGCTAGCCAATTTGGATACTGAACCTCTTTTATGAAGTTTGCTTCAAGAAGTTTGTTAACTTCTTCATCAATTGCCTTTTACCTTTCTGGAACAAAATTTCTCTTCTTCTAGCGTACTGGCTTATAGTTGGGGGATACTTCCAAGCGATGAGTAATTACTTCAGGCGGAATTCCAAGCATGTCTGAAGCTGTCCAAGCAAAAATATCAGCATTATCATGAAGAAAGAAAATTAATCTTATCTTTGACTCCTCATCAAGCAAATTGCCAATTTGCAGAAGCTTGGTTGGTTCATCTTCGGATAATAGTATAGAAAGTGTTTTTTCCATTGGTTCTCCAAAGTCTTCAGATCCATCTCTCGGATCTAGCTGGTCGAGTGCCAAAGATTTGGATACTTGTTTGTTTTGAATCACGAGACGCTGATGAGCGATCCTTTGATCCTCCCTTACTTCTCCTACACCTATCCTGGAAGGAAACCGAACCAACAGATGGTATGTTGAAACTATGGTCCTGTATTTATTCAATGCTGGATGCCCCAAGATTGCATTATAAGCTGAAGACGTTCTGGCCACAATAAAATTGATTGGAAGGGTCCTTTGGAATGGTTCGGATCCAAAAGTCACGGGCAAGACCATTTCACCCTCAACTCCAACCTGATTTCCACCAAAACTAGTTATTGGAATGAGGGATCTTCGTAATTCATGTCCAGACAATCTCATATGAAGAAAAGCATCATACAGCAACACATCAACTGAGCTTCCATTATCAATCAATTTTCTTTTTACATCAAATCTGGTAATTACTGCCGAGACCACTACAGGGTCATCATGCGGAAGCTGTACATCTTGAATATTCTCATCAGTAAAAGTGATAGAGTTTTTCCCTTTATACCTCTTTGGTACATTCTCTTCAGCTTCTTCATCCCATGCCGAAGATCGATGAAGCATCCCAACATCTCCACTGGTTGGCTTCTGGTGAGGCAAATCAGCTTCTTCGGATATTCTTGGAAGGGCAGTTGCTTCGGTTTGAGACTCTGGGCGGTTAACATATTTTCCTAGATATCCTCTTTTTATCAAATCTTCGATGGCATCCCGAAGCTGGAAACATTCTTCAGTATTGTGGCCATGGTCTCGATGATAGCGACAGTATTTGCTTTTGTCCCTTGCTTTTGCCGGTGTCTTTAAGGGACGTGGCCTCTGAAAATATTTCTCTTTCTCTATCTCCAGTAGAATCTTTTTCTTAGGTAAGTTAAGAGGTGTGTAAGTGTCGAACCGGTTGTTCTGTTGTCGAGACCTGGGGCTGCGCCTAGAAGCCGAAGTGTTATTAAAGGATGTTGATGCATTCAGTTCTCTGGCACCTTTCTTTTTAGGAGGAAGTCTTCCCTCCACTAGTCTTCGGCTTGCCGCCTGCTCCTTAGCGGCAGCATACTTCTGGGATCTTGCCAGCAGTTCAGCGTAGCTCGTTGGAAATCTTTTATCCAAGGAGAAAGTGAATCTAGATGATTTTAAACCTTTCTTTAAGGCAGACATGGCCGCATGCTCATTTAAGTTCGGAATTTCCAAGGTGGTCGAATTGAAATGGTGGATAAAACTTTTCAAACTTTCTTCCTCTTGTTGCTGGAGAAGAAATAAACTGTCAGTGTTGCGTGGCATCTTCTGGCATGTCCTGAAGTGTGAGACAAATTGCCACTCTAACTCAGCAAAGGAATGAAGTGAATTCGGAGGTAGGCTCGAATACCACATTCGAGCGGATTTCTTCAAAATGACAGGAAAAGCAATACAATAGAGAGCATCGGACGCTCCCTACACCATTATGTGTGCCTTGTAGCTTCCTAGATGGTCAAGGGGATCCGAAGTCCCATCATAGGCTTCCAACTACGGGATCTTGAAGTGCCTAGGGATAATTTCATCCATAATGTCATCAGAAAAAGGGGGTTGAGAGTTGAAGGTCACAACCTCATCATTTCTTCTCAATTCTGAAATTCTTGCTATCTGTGCTTGCATAGCCTTGAATTTCTCCTGCACTTCATGATTGATCTCCTTCTGCTTTGTATTTTCTGGCACATAGCTTCTAGAAGAAACGGAGGGAGATCGTCGGATCCTCTTCCTTTCAGCATGACCCTTTACTTGTCGATCTGGCGGAGAGGTGTAGCGGCCACGAGATGATCGGATCTGTGAGAAGCTGGGGGTGATCTCTCTATGTTGATCTCGCTCCCCCTCAGGTGGACAGTCAGATTGTGGAATAGAGGTAGGGCATTGTTTCTGAGCTGCAGCTTCATGCAAGTGTTGCACTAGCGCCGTCAAGGTTTCTACCTTATTCACCAGATTCTCAAATTATTGCTTCTCCACCATGATCATGGGAGGCGGTGATCCCTGAGCCGCCGAAAGAGAGTTGACCGGAGGTCCGTTTGACGGAGGAGCCTGCTGCTCCTGACTCGTGGAAACGTTCTTACCTTTCCCTTTCACCATTCTTGCCCAGCAGAACTTCTCCTTCAAAACAAAGGAAGTAAATTTCTTCCCCTACTTGGCACGCCAATCTGTTGATGCTGGACCAAATAGACCGAGTGGAGTGGTTCTTCCACCGGATCGTCATCGACTGGTACCTGCAAGAAGTCCCTAACCGGAAGTTTTCCGGCGGGGGACACTCCGATGCCTAAGTCAGAAAGAGCCCAGGCAACAGTAGAATGGAGAGTTTTGAGAGCAAGGAGGAAAAAGAGAAATTCAAGAAAATGCCAGTTAAAAAAAAAGGTCCCCTAAATATCCCCTCTTACTAGTATTTATAGGCTCCAACGTAACTACTTACGGTTATGGAGGTTGACAGATACAACCACTTCATAACTGTAAGTAGTGGCTGTCGGAAAAGCCGTTACACTCAAAATTTGTTTAATTTGAGGCTTCGGACCATGTGGGTGGTTGTAACAACCCAAACAGATTAATTGTTTGTCCAAGAAATCCACATGCTCGAGAACCCTCTTTCTTTTAAGGATGAATCCGAAGTAAACTTTACATTATCTTTGGTAATGCTCTCGAAGGGAATGTTAATACTTCAGATTCTTTTGAATATAGCAAAAATAAATACTTACAGTATTCGGATCAAGGTGGATGCACGAAGCCGAAGACAGTGAACAAAACTTGCTTCCCAGAAAGATAGGTATGGTCTTCGGATTGAGATAATGATACGAAGATGAAGACCCAGAATTGACAACTTCTGATATGAACATAAAGTCATAAACATTAGGCATGGTCTTCGGATTGAGATAATGATATGAAGTCGAAGACCTAGGGTTAATAATGAGAAGACGGTAACATGAAACCGAAGACTCCTTTTGCCAGCTGATGCAATCAATAAAATAAAAGAATAAATAATTAAATTGGAACAAAATCGAGATATCATAATACATGTATCATTTCTCACTCTTGTGACTTCGACAAAACACAGAATTATTTCTAATTGGGATAGCTCACCCATTCTTTTCTTTTGTTACCAATAGAATGCTTATAAAGTCAAGGTTTTAATAATATAATTTATTAGATAGGTCTTAGCTAATTATGATAAAAAAAAAATACTGTAAGTTAACCAAGTGTATTAATTAAATTGAAACAATTCAAGACATTACACAAAAAAGCAAGCAGAAAGGTATAATTTAGATTTTTTAGCTCTATATAAATACACAACCTTTCTAGCAAGTAATCAACATGCAATTAAATACATGTTTGCATGGATCCTTATATACTATATTTTAAGTTCTAACATACCCGCTAGACCAACGATTCAAATCCAAATAAATTCATTCATAAATATCATGATTAACTTGTAGATAGCTTTAATGAACTAGTGCTTGCAATATCTCCTATTCCACAAGGTTATAGACCGGGTTGGCTTTGATACTATTTTAATAATTTAAAATTTTATATAAAAAAATTATTAAAATATATTGTTTGGATTTCTTGATTTTTTATAAGTATCTTAGACCTTTCGCGTGAATGATAGATATGAATCTAAATTCATGTTTGCATAAATTTTTACATAAATATGCAATCAAGAGGCTGCACAAACTGTAGTATTGCATTAGTGTAGCATATGGTTTTTGCTATGTAGGTGACTCGCTCCTTGTAATCAAACAGGAACGAAGTAAGAAGACGTTTTAGTCATACAAGTAGGTTAAAATGGTTAACACGTGACCGATGGGTCAAGTGAACGGCAAGATGCACCCATTCGACATTGGTTAATTTAAGTATCATATGTACACTACAGTAAAACGAGCGAACAATGACGCTTTTCTTCCGACGTTTCTGGGAAGCACCGAAAAGAACCAGAACCCACCGACACTTTTGGAAAGCGTCGGTATCATCCCAAAACCCGCCGATGCTTTTAAGCATTGGCAATTACCGACGCTTATAACCGTCGCCATCCTGGAATCCGCCAACATTTTTGAAAAGCGTCGGCATCGTCGGACCTTTACTGATGCTTATAAGCGTCGCCGGATTCCCTATACCTCTAGGCCCCCCCGCCCGAGCCCTAGATCTTGCCCGAGCCGTCGAACCCCCCCTCCTCCTCCTCCTCCTCCTCTGCTCGATCCGTCGACGCAGCACCCGTTTGAGCTGCCGAACCTCCGATCCTCCTCCTCCTCCTCCGCTCGATCCGCCGACGCAGCATCCGTTCGAGCCGCCGAACCTCCTCCTCCTCCTCCGCTCATTCCGCCGACGCAGCACCCGTCCGAGTCGACGAACCTCTTCCTCCTCCTCCTCATCCGGTCGGCAGCTCCTCCAATCTTTTATAAGAACTTGGTTGGTGACCAATCTTTCCCACTTCCAATCTTTTTCCTTCTGTCATGAATAATTTGGTCTTGGTTTAACTATAGATATATTCTTTTAGCCAAAAAAAAAAAAAAATCTATTGAACCCAAAAAGAATAAAAGGCAAAACTCTCTCTCTGTTTATATATATATATATGTGCTTAGTATGTGATTATTCCCGATCGACCATGGGGGCAGGCCAAGGATTAGTTTGGTGTGGGAAGAAATATAGATTCCTTCGGAAATCCAACGCACAATGCATGCCTGGTAGGAGAAATGTTGATCAGCGTGGTGTACTTTCGTCACATGCTCTTGCTTTGTTGATAACTGTGGAATTCATAACCCAATTTGATGTTGGATCCATTCAGCACCACGTCATAAAGCTGAAAAATATTCGCTGCATTGCATGTTACGTTGTTACCCTATAACTGTGCTTTCATTGGATTAACCACGCTTGCATGACTGATTGGGTTCATTAATATTCTACCATGCTATATATATATATATGCTTATCCATGTCATGAGGTTTAGGCCATGCTGGATCAATTAATACATATATTAACAGTGACAGTTTGATACATTTTTGGACGAAATATTGTCAAGAATTGATACTAGCTAGTAGGCCATTTTTTTATCAAAGACCTTATGAAAAGGTTCACTTTTGGTTACTAATGGTTGATATAATATGTCTTTCATGACAGTTAGCACACTGAATTGTTTTGTTTGATAAAAGTTACGGCTAATATAACTCTTTGTCATAAAGAAAGGAAGAGAGAGAGAGAGAGAGAGAGAGGAGGGGAAAAATTAATCATCGCCATCAATGAAGTCACTTAATGGATTAGTTGGTTATAAGTTAGTTGCGGTTTGGACATCGTATAGGCTGCAATTTTATTAAATAGTGACACAGGAAAAATTAATATGCCCGTATGGATTTGTAGGATGAGGATTGGGATTCATGGCATTACTCATAAAAATATAATTACAGAAATCTAATCAACTTTCTAGCTTCAAACGTCCAATTCTTTTTTTTTGAAAATAACTACCATGACTACATCCCAAAAAGGATACAGGCCAAGAACTGCCAATATATATATATATAGTTGATTTTCTAAAACATATTTGTTGAACTTTTATCAAAGTCAATAATTAAAAAATTATTTCAAAAGAAGTATTTTGAAAGTTTTGGAAACACTATAATGCATACTATGTCTGGCCTAGTGTGTCATAGATATTTGTGCTCATGACCAAAGTGCTTGGATGTTAAATTTTTATTTTTGGTTTGGAGAGTCATTTTTATCCCCTCACACTTAATGCTAATGTTGGTGTTACATCTCAACCTCTAAAATGCTTCAATATGTGGCCTTGCATGTGCTCCGATCTACAATGTTTAACATGTGAGATATGCTCATAATTTAATAAGAGAAGGAGAAGAGGATGAAGAAAAGTTTAGATTTTATTTCACCAAAGGAAAAAAGAGAGAGAAAATGTCAGGATTCTTTTTCTCATGAAATAAGTTTTAGATGAAGCTAATTATTGTCATATTTGTTGGCAATATCTTGATGTTCCTATTTGGAGTTATGCATTCATTACAAGTCCATCTATGGCCTCTATGGAAAGTAGCACCCTGGCAAATAATTTTGTTATCAGGTATTTGCTTGGAGAGCAAAGAAGCTCTGTAACCAATGTCAAAATTGGTTTAAGATTTGTATATGGAGGCTATGATGATTATGTGATGAATTGTTTGACTGATTCAACTATTTCTAATGGCAACAATCTTGGATGGCCTTCTTTTGTAGGCAACCGATTGTAGTCGTTTTGATTTAGTTGCAGATTAAATAGTATATAACAGAGTTTTCTAATTATTTTTTATTATTTATTGTTTTTTTTCTTAGTAGATGATTTCTATTTCTTTATAAATTTCTTAGTATATACCTGCATATTTTATTTCAATTCCATCTGTAGCTTTGTTACGATCAATTATGATATTTTAGATATTTTTTAAAAAACTTGCATTGTATAGAAACATAGACCCGTCAATTGATTAAAGTACATATTCTATAGCATCCGTATAATTATTTTATTTTTGTATGGATGGGAGAAATATGTACAGTGGTCAATTGAATGTCCAGTTTGGATAGTTTGAGAATTGCAAATAATTTTATAGATGCTTACAGTAATCAAACGGTATGGATAGAGTTTCAGATATATTTCGAATAGCATTTCCTTTTAGTTCTCCTCATACATATTTATTTGTATGGGGAGAACTAAGGGAAAATGCTGCCGAAATTTTTCTGAAACTTCTATTGTGTATCCTTTGGTTACTGTAAATGACCTATATAATTAATACAATTCTTGAATGGGATAGGACCTCTTTACATATTAGTTGATGATAGGGTACATTTAATAATATTGTAATTGATCTATTGAATAAACTTATTTTAAATTTATTATGTTCTTATAAATATTTGTTTATTTCAGTTAGTTTAATCTTACAATGGATAAGAGTTGGATAACTAAACCGAGGAATAGCAAAGAATATCTGGATGGAGTACAGAATTTCATTAAATTTGGTATGGAGAGAAGTAGTATTAATTGGAAGATTTTATGTCCATGCCGAAAATCTGTAAATTCTAGTTCTCAATATCCAAATATTGTTGAAGAACATTTGGTATGGAATGGTTTTTTAAGAGGTTATACAATCTACATGTAACCAAACCTTTAACATGAAATATATACCTGATTTTGGATCCAGTAACCAACATAAAAATCTTGCAAGAGATGATGATATCAAGGGTTTGCTCAGAGATGCTTTTGAATATGGTACTCAACAACCTGGAGATTGTAGTGGAGGACAAGTAGCAGCTGGGTTACTTGAGGATCCTATATTTACTAAATATGTACATGATGGAGAGCTGATACCCCCAACTAATGTTGGAATAGATCATTATCAGAAGCTGATAAGAGATGCAGATCAAGAATTATATGCCGGTTGCAATAATTTTCCAAAAATTTCTTTTCTTGTACATTTGTTTCATATAAAATACTTGAATGGATGGTCTGGGAAGAGTTTTACTATGTTGCTCAAGTTGTTAAAGGATGCATTTCCTGAAGGTACTAGTTTACCAACATATTGTTATGAAACCAAAAAACTAGTAAAGGATTTGGATCTTGGATATGAAAAGATTCATAGCTGTCCAAATGATTGTATATTATATCGGGGAGAACATGCCGACCAAGACTCGTGCCATGTGTGTGGATGTTCATGATGGACGAAGCAAAAAGAAAATAAGAGTGAGGGATTAGATGAATTGGATGCAACACAAATTAAACAAAAGCTGACGAAGGTATTACACTATTTTCTTCTTGTACATAGATTGAAAAGGATCTATGTATCATCAAAGATAGCTTCGTCAATGAGATGGCATGATGAAAGCCATACAAAAGATGGAATGCTCAGACACCCAGCGGATAGTTTAGCATGGAAAGCATTTGATGACAGATATCCTGATTTTGTATCTGATGCTTATAATGTCAGGTTAGGTTTAGCCTGTGATGGGTTCAATCCATTTAGGACCTTAAGTTCTGTCTATAGCACCTGGCCAGTTATTCTGATTCCTTATAATTTGCCACCATAGATATGCATGACACAGTCTTCACTTATTTTATCAATGGTCATTCCAGGTGATAAGGGTCCAGGCAATGATATTGATATTTTTTTACAACCTTTAATAGATGAATTGAAACAACTGTGGGAGGGTATCAGTGCAATTGTTGCTTTGAATGGCCAAACATTCAATCTGCGGGCAACTCTATTATGGACTGTTAACGATTTTTCTGTATATGCTAATTTATCTGGCTGGAGCACCAAGGGATGAGTTGCATGCCCTTCTTGTGGTGAATCAACCCATTCAATTTGGTTAAAACATGGAGGAAAGTTCTGTTATATGAGACATCATCGATGGTTGGAGGCAAATCATCCATTTCGATTTTGGAAGGATTTATTTGATGGTACTATAGAGTTGGGATTTGCTCCAATTCTACCTTCTAGTTCTGATATTCGTAGATAAATGCTTGGTATCAGACACAGTTACAGCAAGATGACAAAGTTCTCTAAAAAGTGAGGAAGAGATGATGTTGAGACTTCAGTACAAGAAGAAGTATCGAAGGGAGTCAATACTTGCACCTTAGATACAGCATTGTTCGAGGATCTGGATAATTTCTTTGAAGTTGAAAATGATGATGATATAATCACAGCATCTACCCATCAGCATACTAAACAATTATGGAAGAAAAGAAGCATATTCTTTGACTTACCTTATTGGGAGCATAATATACTTCGGCATAATCTTGATGTTATGCATATAGAAAAGAATGTTTGTGATAATTTGATTGGAACAATATTAAATCTTGATGGAAAGATTAAAGATAATATGAAGGTGCATCTTGATTTAAAAGAAATGGGCATCCGACATGAACTTCATCTACAAGTGCTTGCGAATGATAGAACTTATATCCCTCATGCATGTTATACAATGTCTAGTCGGGAAAAAGATCTTTTCCTTACAGTTTTAAAGAATATCAAGGTTCCTGATGGATATGCATCAAATATTTCACGATGTGTGAATCTGAAAGAGCGAAAAAATTTAAATCTTAAAAGTCATGATGGACATATACTAATACAAGATATTCTTTCATTGGCTTTAAGGTCGTTAATGCCGAAACAAGTTATTACGGTTGTTTTTCAGTTATCATTATTCTTCAAGGCATTATGTTCTAAGGTTTTTGATCCTAAGGAGCTTGATCAGTTGCAGTCTTATGTCATACTTACGTTATGTTAGATGGAAAGGATTTTTCCTCTTGGGTTTTTTACGATTATGGTTCATCTACTCATTCACCTAGCTTCGGAAGCTAAATTTGGTGGACCGGTACAGTACAGATGGATGTACCCTATCGAGAGGTAATGCTGTAAAACTTAAATTTCATAATTTATGTATCTTTTTCATTATTTAATGTGATATAAATATCATACTTTTTGAAGGTATCTTATACGTTTGAAGGATTATGTACGAAACAAAGCCCACTCGAGGGCTTAATAGCAGAGGGATATATTGCTGAAGAGTGTTTAACATTTTGTTCAAGATATCTCGAAGGTGTAGAGATAGTATTCAATCGACCTCAACGTCATGGTGATACTATGGAGAATACAGATCTATACAAATTTGAATCATCCGGAAGATTTATAGGAAAAACTGAAAGTATTGTTCTTGACCATAAATCCATGTCACAAGCACACCGTTATGTATTGCTACATAGTGACATAATATCAATCTATCGCAGGATAGTCTATCTACACATGGATAATACTAAATATTAGATATGTTGTTGTCAAACTTATATTTGATTGTTATACAATGAATTTTTATCCGTACAATGACAAGCCAATCATTCCACTCATCCTAATCCAAGGATTGAACAAAGATAGTTGGTTGAGTTATTCCCTAATTGGCTTGTCAATCAGGTTAGTATATATAAGTCATATAATAATTTTATATACATTTAACATCGAATAAGTGATCGATAATTGATATTATATTTTCTAGGTACTAGTATTGATGGAGAAAAATAGTTTAACATAACTAATAGCACTTGCCAGAGGTCCAAATTATATTGTAAACAAATATAATGGTTTTATTATAAATGGCTTTAAATTTCATACCAAGGAGCATGAGAAACTTAAAAAAACTCAGAACAGTGGTGTTATGGTTGAAGCAGATGAAAAATTTTATTATGGTATACTTAAAGATATTTTGGAGTTGGATTATTATGAAAATTTTAAAGTTGTATTATTTCGATGCGATTGGGTGAATATAAATACACCGAGAGGTTTGAAAAAGGACTCAAACGGATTCATACTTGTCAATTTTTCAAGATTGATACATACGGGTATGTTATTGAAGGATGATCCATTTATTTTTTCATCTCAAGCTTGACAAGTTTTTTATCTACAAGACTCGAAAGATAAAGAATGGACTACTGTTATTAAGACAAAATCTAGAGACTTGTATGACATAAAAAAAAGGGTGGAAGAAGAAGATGATGATACTTACACTCAGTGTATGCCTTATAATATTATGTTGGATGATCATATAAATGATACAACCATTTTGGTTAGGTTGGATTATGAAGAACGTACAACTGGTTGATTATGACAAGTAAGTAGTTTATAAGATGGTTTACATTTTTGTATGAATGATTATGTTATCTTTTAAATTATAATTTATTTTCGTTATAATTTGATTATAATGTTGACTGACTTGTTTTAAAATAATGCATGTTAGGTACACCATGCCTCGAAGGAAGCGATTATCAGATGTACAGTTTCAGTTTTTCGAGATCGAGGCTGGTACATCTTCAGCACAGTAGCCCGTGGGCAGTCGATCATCTTCACATCGGTCAGATGCCAGTCCCTCAATTTTTGCACATCCGGCCGATGCTAGTACCTCTCCACCTCATGACGATGCTATTCCCTCCGAGTCTGCACATCACGATCCTCCTATGGATCATTATGATGAGGAGCCTATCGTCGATGACATACATATATAGGGTAATTTAATAATTTCATCCCATTTTAATTCATACATATGCAATAGTTTTGATATATAACTTTCTGTATTTTTTTGTAGATGGATCCATGAGACTTAGGCGGAGGCGAGGACCCACACTAGTCCATGATGTGTGGCAGTTACTTGAGGGTGAGAGGATAGTGATAGAGTGCAACAAGCTAGGGCAGCCTATTAAGAAAGCTGCTAGCTTGTTGACTAGCTTTCTGGGGACAGTAGCACACCGTGGTCAGCTATGTCCCCTGAATTATTCAAAGTAGAATGACATGCTTCCTGCATATAAAATAGAGATGCTACGAGTTGTACAAGTAAAAAAATTGATATATTATTTTATATCTTAGGTTTTTAATAATTGAATTACTTATTTCATTTAATATTTATTTTATTATTAATTTAAATTGTAGAGCAAGTTCGTTCTTCCTTCAGATTCATCTAATTTTGTGCTTAAGTCTCTCAATCACAAGTGAAAATAATATAGGACGAAGTTGAAGAGAGACTACAAGCGAAAGGGTAGGATAAAGGAGCAGGTTGTAGCTACCTGTCCTCCTGATGTTCACTCTCATCAGTGGATGGAGCTGGTGCACTATTGGTTCTCCGAGAGGGCACAGGTTGTGTAGCATCATCAAACACTTCAAAATTTATTAATTTTCACTCGTCATAATTATATTTATACAATATATAACATTGTTTTAATTTTATTTTACAGACATATTCTGATATTGGTAGAGCTGCACATGCAGCTCAGTCTGTTCCTCACATAGCGGGGTCCAAGAGTTATGCATGACTCAGGCATGAGTTTGTATATTTCTCATCCTATAATACTTTTAATACACTTTATAGTTTTAACATCATGTATCATCATGTATCATGCATGTGCCATGTATCATAATACGGGGGTATAAGATGTGTTATTTTGGATTTTTTTTTATAATATTTATTCTTTATATAGGCTGATCAGCAGGGAGGGATCCTGGTGAGGTGGAGTTCTATCGGATGACTCACGTTCACCGAGATGGCAGTTTTGTTCAGGAGGAGTCTAGAGATATATATATATATTTTATTTATTTATATTATGTTATGATTTATATTTTTATTTTTATTAAGTATTGATATATGTGTTTTTTTATAAAATATAGAATAGGGCTACCTTTATGATCTCTGAGCGTGCTGACGAGGGTTCATCATCTACTCAGAGCAGTCGCATCGAGGCCGAGGTATTCTCGGAGTTGATGGGACCAGAGCATCCTAGACGAGTGAGGGGTTATGGGATTGGAGTTACCCCTACTCAGTTATCTGAGGTGAGTAGATATACTCGGGATACTAGAGAGAGTCATGATCAGTTACATGTTCGTCAGCTCCAGGAGGAGATAGCAGAGCTCCGATAGACACATGATGTAGACAGAGCAGAGATACAGACTATTAGGTCTTAGCTAGAGCATGTTACAACTGTGCTGCATATGTTCATGTCATCTCAGGTAAGTAATTATTTATTAATTTTGTATGTATCTAATTTTTAGAATATATATAATGTATTATGTATCATAATTCCTGATGTATATCTTGTAGGTTCCTGGTGCATCTGCGAGTCGCAGACCTGACGATGACCAGCCTCCTGCGGATCAGTGATGCCAGCTATTTTTTTTTATTATTTATGTTATCTTTTTGTTTATTTTAACTTGGATTGGTACTTTTATATATTTATATAAAAATCTTTATGATTGGTTTGTGTTTGTGTTTCTGTATGTTGGGTGTGATACAGGTTTGAATGTTTTTATTTGTTTGCGTATGTTGGATGTGATATAGGTTTGAAGAATTTCATTTTGATGATGTATACAGGTTGTGTTGTATGTATATAGGTATAGTTATCTGTTTAATTTAAAAAAAAAAGAATTCTGCCGACGCTTGAAAGCGTCGCCAGTTTTAAGTCTAGCGATGCTTTTGTTTGGACCTGGCGACGCTTTAAAGCATCCTAGGGTTTAAGTTTAGCGGTGCTTTAAAGCGTTGCTAGGGTTTACGTTTAGTGACGTTTTAAAGCATCGCTAGACTTAAAATTGGCGATGCTTTAAAGTGTCGCTAGAGTTTAAGTCTAGCGACGCTTTAAAGCATCACTGGATTTGGACCTGGCATAAAGCATCGCTAGACTTAAAATTGGCGACGCTTTAAAGCGTCACTAGGTTTGACCTGGCGACACTTTAAAGCATTGCTAGATTTAAATCCTAGCGATGCTTTAAAGCATCGCCAGGTCCAAACCTAGCGACACTTTAAAGCATCGCTAGACTTAAACTTTAGCAACACTTTAAAGCATCGGGAAATGCTGACACTTTTAAAAAGCATTGGCAGGTGGCATCCCCATACTTGCATAGGCGATGCTTTGGCGATGCTTTAAGAAGCATCAGGAGGTTTCTTGGCGATGCTTAAAAGCATCGGTAAAGGCCAAAAAAGCGTTGCCAAAGAGCCCTATTTCACTGTAATGGTAACGGGAATTCACATAAAAAATAAGGCATAAAATAAGAAATAAAAAGATAAGCAAATTAAATACAAAATAGAATGGAATGGAGAATGCAACAAGGCATAAACCACAAATTAGAAATAAACATGAAACATAAGATATCTCACATAACAAATAAGCAAAAATAATCATCGGTCTTCTTATGGTTCTGGGCAAAGTGATAGTTTTAAGGCAACGAGCATGTAAAGCATGGCCTACAGTACTGCAAAAAGAGAAAAAAAAATCATCTATAATAATAAAAATATATCCCTTGTCCTATTAGGATTATAAAAGAAAAGATGGATGGAATTAGAAGGATTGATGGTTCTTGTTGCTGTCCATTCACATGTTACTGAACTCCAGCGGTGGAGTGATAGTGCACCAATTTTCTCCGATAGGGATTGAAGGTCTTCCAGGGTTATTCTGCTCTAATGACTTGCAAAAGGTTCTTGGATTGCGGTTTTCAACAGAATCACTCCGATGCTCAAGTCAGTGATCATGAGAAAATATGAAGCTAGAGCAGCCAGAGCCAAGAGTCTATATTAATCCCATCAATGTGAGTTCAAGAACATGTAGGAACTATGGAATGTACCTTTGTCGAAGCTCCCTCTTATCTATTCGTATAATTATGTGGCATAACAGAATGCTATTATAGAGGTGTATATCTCTGATAGATATAACAAACTTAGCTAAGGTGGCAAGATTTTGTTTCCTAGCATATTAATTTAAGAACATTTTTTATTACGATGCTAGATTTGTTGGGATCGTGTCTACCACGATTTATGCCATAACTATTGGAAATTGTGTCCCAAAGCCAATCGTCTAGATTGTAGATGGTTGTGCTATTTTGTAATTGTATATGAATTTCTTAATGAATAAAAGTTATTCTTTTGGCTGTTCATCACATATGCATTTTCTTAAAAAGAACTCTTGTGTGATAGAGTCCTTAGAACTGCATTATATTTGATATAGAGAGGATATACCGAGTAGTTCTTAAACTGGTTCACAACCAAAGGATACATTATTATAGGACAGCGATGTATCAAGTATAGGTTGTTGTATGTCACATTTGTTGGTTGTTCTCTTAACCAAGGAGTGTAGAGACACTGATGTGATATACATATGAAATGTATGACATCTTACTGAACGTGACCAGCCGCGGAGCTCCCTTCTACCAAAGGGTTGCTTGCAAAGAGATATGGGTATATGTGTCCCTTACACCTGAGGTCACCATGGTAGTTTGCAAGCAAATCACTGTACTTTGATGCCAACTACCTGGATTTTTAATCCAGTGATGAAAGGCTTCTAGGTACAGTCAAGTACTTGTGAAGTGGTGGTGGATCAAGATAGGATTGACCTCTCCAAATGGTTTGGAGTGAATGACTCACTATGTCTCAATTTAGTAAAACCTTGGTCAGGGTAGTTCTTGTAAGGAGTCACATAATTTGTAAGGTTGAGACACGATCTGGATATACCAGGTTAGGGTTGGCAGTCAAACCCTAGATCATCCTAAGCATTTTGAGGTCAAAGGGATGAATTATGCGGTAACAATATGCTAGAGGTTCTAGAAAGTTGCTCTACAATCTTCAACCTATCTGAACATCGGGTATCATTGCTGGATGATGACTTTGACTGGTATTGGAAGTGTTCTAGTGCTACCAACTTAATATTCGAACCTATGGGATCACACACCATAGGGGTGTCTATCTGATCTAAAAGCGATCGATGATTGAGAATCGTTTGCCGTCACTGGAGGTTAATATGATTAACCATGTTCCAAGTGTCGACACTTGTAAAGTCAATACTAGGAAGTGTCGATACTTGGCTGTGACTAGCAAATTCTGGAAAGAACTTTTAAAAAGCTTTGACCTATGTTGCCGCTCTCGTCGCCGCGCCCGTGCCACGGATCAGCCGATCCTTCCTGACCGCCTGGCGAGGGAGCCTTCCTTCCTGCGGAGAACCTGCAACAAAGGGGTTAGAAGACCCTGGCCGGGGATCCCGGCGAGGGGGCTCCGACGGTCAAGTCAGTAGACGACGAGAAGGAACAGACTCTCCCACCCGGGCCCTCGAAAGGGTCCCAGATTTAGAGAGTTAATTGGTGAAGGAAATGCTCTGGGGACCGGAATCTCGGCTGGGCCTGCTTGTCGAACTCATGCCCAGTGTTCCCCTCTCGGGATCTCTGGTTTTTCTCTCGGTGCAAGGCCTTGTGCCCGTGCTTCCTCCTTGTCCCCAGGCTAGTTTGGCTTACCTTGTCATCCCCAGATTCTTCCTTCTTTATCCCCTTCCGTCGCGCGTTTGTCTTTTTCTGCCTCGGGAACCCTCCTCCCCCGTCCTCTTCTCTTTTCCCTTTTTGGTGAAGGGTGCCAGGCGGCTTTCCGACCTCGTCCGCCGGGCCCAGCAGGGAAAAGGCAAAGACAGAAGAGAAAAAGAGGGAGGGCGGCGCTGGCAGAGCGGCTGGTCGTCAGGCCTCGGGCTCCGTGAGAACGCTCTCTTCCCCGAGCGTGGGCGCCATCCATTTATGGGGCCTGTTCCGTCAGGATCGGGTCTCTCGGCTGCGGGACCTGTCGGGCCGATGCAAGTGACGTTCCGCGTGCCGCCGCCCTCCATACGGGACACCGTCTGGGGTCGATACGGCCCGAGGGATGGCCTCGGGACCTGTCTCCTTCCCCGGGGGCCTCTCCGTACGAGCGGTCTGACCTCGGCTGAGTTGGACCCGTCTCCGGGGGCCAACTGGCGAGGGGCGAAGGATCTGCCGACCTCGGCTTAGGTGGACCCCTCCTGGGTGGACACCTGGAGAGGTGGCAGGAGGTCGCCTGGCTTCGGTCGAGGTGGACCCGTCTCCGGGTAGCCACCTGGCGAAGGGCGAAGGATCAGCTGACCTCGGCTTAGGTGGACCCCTTCTGGGTGGACACCTGGCGAGGTGGCAGGAGGTCGCCTGGCTTCGGTCGAGGTGGGCCCGTCTCCGGGTGGCCACCTGGCGAAAGGCGAAGGTCCAGCCGACCTCGGCTTCGGTGGACCCCTCCTGGGTGGACACCTGGCGAGGCGGCAGGGAGCCGCCCGACCTCGGCCGACCTCACTCGGGCGGACCCCTCCGGGCCCGGGCGCCAATGAGGTGGTAGAGGAACTCCGGGCCGAGCTCGACCTCGGCGAGGGCGGTTTGCTTCAGACAGTCGTCGGGTGGTGCGGTATGCCGATCCTAGCTTTGTGGACGTGGCGCTGACTCCGGCGGGGAAACTTACACGTGGCTTGCTCTCATTCGGCGATACCTGAGCCTGGCCACGTCACTGTCACGGCTGTAACAGTTGCCCCCCAGCCTGCCGTTCCGTCGGGGCACCGTAGAACGAACGTCGGGATTAAATGCGGACATGACGTGGGGAGGCGAAGATCTTGCATCATAATTGCTACGATCCTCGCTCGTCGTGGCTCGATGCGGCGGAAGACCTATGGGGAGCCGCCACGCGTCGTCCACTTGCCCGTAATCAATGTGTCGCTTCGGGGCAGAGGCCGTTACTCTGCTAACGAGGCGTCGGTGTCGGGCGTGCGCCCACGTGGCGACCATCCAGTGGTTGGAGGCGGAATGATGGGTACGGCTGCTGTCGGCTGAGTTTGAAAGGGAGGGGACTTTCCAGAACGAGGCCTTTTCCCTTGCTTCGTGGGTGGTTTGCTGCAGGCTAACAACTTCTGCTGCTCGCGCTCGTCTGTGCATTTTTGGTGAGTGCCTTCTTCTCCTTCTCTAGCCCTCCTCCTTCTTTCTCACTTCTTTTCCGATCTTTCTGTTCTTTTCTTTTCCATGGCGCGCCATCGCCATGTCTCTTCCAACCCGGACGAGGCCGGTCCATCCCGGCCGAGGACTCCATCTTCTTCTTCCTCCTCAGGTGAGGAGGTGATTCCAGAGGAGGTCCGCCGGCGTTTGCAACCCGGGGGGATCACCATCGGCATCCCCAGGGGGATCCGGCCCCCTCCGGTTGCACCTGCCGTGCCCCTCCGTTCCCTTCCTGCCTTGCCTTCTCTTCCTGCTCCGCCATCTCTTCCCGCCGGTCCCTCCGGTCATGCTTCTACCATGACCGAAGGTGACCTTTCTCTGCTCCGGGATGCCTATGGCATCCCGGGGTCTATCCGTCTCTTTGCTCCGCGGTCTGGGGAGCGCGTCACCATGAGTGGCCCCGGCCGCATTGCTTTCTACGAAGACTTCCTCCTCGGGGGTCTTCGTTTTCCTCTGCACCCTTTCTTTCTTTCCTTCCTCAGCCACTTCCGGCTCGTCCCGGCCCAGCTGGCTCCTAATGCCATCCGGGTCATCTTCTCCTTTATTGTCTTCTGCCACTTTCACGGGTTCGTTGCCCATTTTTCTCTCTTCAGGGCCCTGTTCACCCTGAAGAAGTGCTCCACCGATGACGGCTGGTGGTACATCTCGCCCTGGCCTAGGTGTCTCCGGTTCGACCTCCCTTCCTCGGTCAAGGGATGGAAGAGCCGTTTTTCTTCGCCTCGGTCGACGACGTCGATTGGGCCTGGAGCGAACCGGACCGGTCGCCGAACCGGAATTCTCGAGTGGAGTCTGCGGACCAGGAGTCCTACACCCAGCTCCTGAGTGACGAGGTCCCGGCGCTCGAGGTTCTGCTCTCTGAGCAGAATCGTTTTGAGGCCGGCATCAGTCCCATCCATGAGACTGGTGAGATTTGGCCCCGCATTGATTTCTGCCTTCCCCTCTTTCTTTAAGATCGAGCTGTCTGACCTTCTGTCTTTTTCATTTTGCAGGGATGAAGTTTTCTTTGGAGAACCTCCTGGAGGGGGCGGCCCAGCGGGACGTCGAGGAGGTGGATGAGCCCGCAGCGAAGAGGGCTCGTACAGAGATGAGCCGGGAGGTCGTGGCGGCGACCGTGCCCGACCCAGCTGCTGCCATTTCCCCGCCCAGGCCACCTCAGGGCAGGGTTCCTGGTACTTCGGCCACGCGACCTGGCGGCGCCGCAGGGAGAGCTCCAGCGCCCGCCGCTCCGCCTATCTCCGGGCCTGTCATCGCCGCCAGCCCGACAGCACCGTCTGTGGCGACCGCCGGCCCGTCGGTTGCGGCTCCGGCTAAGGGGGCAGCTGCCGCAGGGGCCGGCCCGAAGGGTCCGGCACCGGTGATCTCCCACCGGGACTCGGTCATCCTCGACAGGGGACTGGCGGAGAAGATGATGGAGTACGCCTCCACCGCCCGGGACCGCCGAGCTCGGGGCGGCCGAGACTATGCGGACGCTCTGCTCGGCATCCTTCCTCAGCTTTTCACGGTAAGTGCGAGCTTCCTCTTCTTCCTTGTTTCAACCTCGAGGCTTTCTGCCTCTGCTCTGACGTGCGTCATTTTTGCCACTGCAGATCGGGAACGACGTCCTCTTACTGAGGAATTACCTTGTAGGGAACGCCAAGAGGGACTCCGATCGGGAGCTGAAGCTCGGCAAGCTCGTGGCCGACGTGAAGGATCTGATGGAGAAGGGGGCCGAGCTGCGAGCCGAGAAGCAAGCCCTCCAGTCCGACCTGACGTGTTCCGAGGAGCGGAACAAGGAGTTGGAGGCCTCCTTGTCGGAGGAGCGGACCTCCAACCAGCGCCGAACCGAGGAGGAGGCGGCGGAGAAGGCCCGCCTGCAGGCCCACTCCCAATGGCTGGAGCGCCAGCTGGAGGAGGCCCGGCGAGAGGTGGCCGCGGCGAAGGACCGGAGCGCCTACGTCAACGGGCTCCTGGAGGCGGCCAAGCGAGAAGCGCAAGAGGCCGTCCCCAAGTTCCGGGCCTCCGACGAGTTCACGTCGGAGGTCCGGGAGGTCGCCGTGGACTCCTTCCTGAAGGGGTTCCGGATGTGCCGGGAGAAGGTGGGGGCCTTCTTCCCCCAGCTGGACCTGAGCGGGGTCGTCGTCGGCGGCAGGAAGCCAGGGGGCGAGAGCAGGGCTCCCGGCGTGGCCAAAGCGACACCTGCGGCACCGTCGACCAGCGATGCCGCGGCCCCGGAACAGCCCCAGGAGCCGGCCACTGTAGAAGTTGAAGAAGAAGCAGCGCCCGCGCCTCCGGCAGACGGCTCCGAACCCGCACCCCAATGACCCGGCACTGTCTTTTTGCTTTATCCCTGTAGTTTTTGTTTTTTGGGGAGTCCCGGCCTGTCGGGGCTCCTAGCTTGTAGCGACCACTTATATCAATGAAGATCTGATCTTTATCGAAACCTTGGTTGTTGCTTCGTCTCACCTTTCTCTTCTTTTCTTTCTGAGATGTCAGTCTGGAACACCTGAAGTAACTGCAGGCCCGATCCTTCCATTGCTCAAATCGAAGGATGGGGCCCGTTGAGTCACGTTGCAGCAAGGCAAACCTTAAGCAGGTCCGATTTTGGGTTGCCTTCATGCCTGGGCGAACAACATGGTTTCCGCAGCGTCTTCCAGGCCGAAACCCGGGATCTCCAGACTAAGCTTGGTGCCGCAGGCTTTCTCAAACCTCGCGCGGCTCGCTGAGCTGTACTCTGGGCTTGCATGGGTGAACTGGGAACGGTGCCACCTTCCGGGCCGAGGCCCAGGATCTTCCGGACTGGGCTCGATGCCGCAGGCTTTCTCAAGCCTTGCGCGGCTTGCTGAGCTGTACTCCGGGCTTGCGTGGGCGAACTGGGTTCGGCGCCACCTTCCAGGCTGAGGCCCAGGATCTTCCGGACTGAGCTCGGTGCCGCAGGCTTTCTCAAGCCTTGCGCGGCTTGCTGAGCTGTGCTCCGGGCTTGCGTGGGCGAACTGGGTTCGGCGCCACCTTCCAGGCCGAGGCCCAGGATCTTCCGGACTGAGCTCGGTGCCGCAGGCTTTCTCAAGCCTTGCGCGGCTTGCTGAGCTGTGCTCCGGGCTTGCGTGGGTGAACTGGGTTCGGCGCCACCTTCCAGGTCGAGGCCCAGGATCTTCCGAACTGAGCTCGGTGCCGCAGGCTTTCTCAAGCCTTGCACAGCTTGCTGAGCTGTGCTCCAGGCTTGCGTGGGCGAACTGGGTTCGGTGCCACCTTCCGGGCCGAGGCCCAGGATCTTCCGGACTGGGCTCGATGCCGCAGGCTTTCTCAAGCCTTGCGCGGCTTGCTGAGCTGTGCTCCGGGCTTGCATGGGCGAACTGGGTTCGGCGCCACCTTCCAGGCCGAGGCCCAGGATCTTCCGGACTGAGCTCGGTGCCGTAGGCTTTCTCAAGCCTTGCGCGGCTTGCTGAGCTGTGCTCCGGGCTTGCGTGGGCGAACTGGGTTCGGCGCCACCTTCCAGGCCGAGGCCCAGGATCTTCCGGACTGAGCTCGATGCCGCAGGCCTTCTTGTTGAAGTTAGAGGGGAGTGTTTGAAGTGGGGGAGCTTTGTTAAAGGAACTGGGAGCCTTACATCACTGGTAGTACATTCTCAGGTTCGAGGAGTTCCATGTCCGGGGGAACCTGGCACCTCCCAATTCTTCCAAGTAATATGCCCCATGAGGGAGGGCTTCTACTACCCGATATGGGCCTTCCCAGTTGGGTGAAAGCTTGCCGCATTCCCGTGGCTGGGAGGCTTCTGCGCGTCGGAGGACCAGGTCCCCGGGACGAAAAACCTTCGGCCGCACTCGGGAGTTGTAATATCTGGCTACTCGTTGCCGGTATGCCGCCATTCGGATCCGGGCCTTGTCCCTCGTCTCCTCGAGAAGGTCTAGGTTGAGCATCATCCTGGCCGGGTTTTCTGTCTCGTCGTATTGCTCCACGCGCAGCGTGGGTAGGCTGAGCTCGATCGGGATGACCGCCTCGGCTCCGAAGACGAGGTTGAATGGAGTTTCGACGGTAGCCATCCTTGGGGTGGTGTGGTATGCCCAAAGGATGCTGGGAAGCTCGTCGACCCACCTGCCCTTGGCTTGGTCCAGCCGCGTGCAGAGGCCCTGAAGAATGGTCCTGTTCGTGACTTCGGCTTCCCCGTTGGTCTGAGGGTGTGCCACCGAGGTGAAGCGATGCTTGATGCCGAGATCGCTGCAGAAATCTTCGAACTCTCGACAGTCGAACCGGCGTCCGTTGTCGGTGACCATGGTGTGGGGGAGGCCGAAGCGGCAGACGATGGACTTCCAGAAGAACTTGGCGATGTTTGCTTCGGTGATTCTTGCCAAGGGCTCGGCCTCGACCCACTTTGTGAAGTAGTCGATAGCCACTATCAAAAACTTTCGCTGGCCGGACGCCGGCGGGAATGGGCCTAAGAGGTCCATGCCCCACTGGGCGAACGGCCAGGGGGCTGAGAGCTGAGAGATCGGGTTGGAGGGTTGCCGCTGCACCGTGGCGTGACGCTGGCACTGGTCGCACTTCTTCACGAAGTCGGCGGCGTCTTCCTTCATTGTCTCCCAGAAGTAGCCCTGACGGAGGGCCTTGTACGCCAATGCCCTGCCCCCCACGTGGTTCCCGCAGATGCCCTCGTGAATCTCCTGGAGCACAAGCTTGGCTTTTGCGGGTCCTACGCACTTGAGGAGGGGGTAGGAGTAGGATCTTCGATACAATTGCCCGTCCATCAGGACAAATCGCACGGCTTTTTTCCTGATGAGGCGAGCCGCCTGTCGGTCCTCCGGCAGGGTGCCGCTGACGATGTACGCAGCGTACTTATCCATCCAGCTGGGCTCCTGGCTGACCTGATGGACCTCCACCGGTGCTTCGAGGCTTGGGACCTCAAGGCGCTCCACATGAGCGCGTCCTAGCATCGCGTCCGGCAGGGTCGCCAACCGGGAGAGGGCATCCGCGCGGGCGTTCTCCCCGCGGGGGATATGGAAGATGTTGAAGCGCCGGAACTTGGACGCGCCCGCTTTGATGAGCTCCAAATACTTCACCATTTGGGGGTCGTGTGCGACGTACTCCCCGGACACCTGCCCCGCCACGAGCTGGGAGTCAGTGAAAGCTCTGAGGTTGGTCACGCCCAGCTCGCGGGAGACCCTCAGTCCGGCGAGAAACGCCTCGTACTCCGCCTGGTTATTTGTCGCGGAGAATTGGAAACGGAGTGCGCACTCAGCGACGACCCCGTCGTCGTTGGCAAGGATGAGCCCAGCTCCGCTTCCGCCGGAGTTTGAGGCTCCGTCTACATGGAGGATCCAGGCGTCCTCTCCGGGCTCGTCGGTGCCGACCTCCATCGGCCGGGCCGGGGGGCCCTTCTCGGGCTCCTTGCCCAAGCCTGCGCACTCGACCAAGAAATCGGCCAGCACCTGCACCTTCATGGCCGACCTCGGTCGGTATGTAATGTCAAACTCGCTGAGTTTTAGTGCCCACTTGGCCAATCGTCCCGAGGTATCGGGTCGGCTGAGCACCACTTTCAGCGATTGATCCGTCAAGACGGCGATGGGATGCGCTTGGAAATAGGGCCTGAGACGCTGGGCAGACACTATTAGTGCAAAAACGAGTTTCTCGGGCCGGGAATACCTGAGCTCCGCATCCCGGAGAAGTTTGCTGGTATAGTACACCGGCCGCTGGAGCCCCTGGTCGTCGGTTCGGACCAAGACAGAGCTGACGGCCTCCGGGGTAACCGCCAAGTAGAGGGTAAGCTCCTCCCCCTCCTCGGGTCTGGACAGTAAAGGTGGCGATGCGAGCGTCTTCTTCAGCTCCTCGAAGGCCTGCTGGCACTCCTCGGTCCAAGCAAAGCCATTCATCTTCCTCAGCACCTTGAAGAAGGGACGGCAACGGTCCACCGACCTGGAAATGAAACGGCTAAGGGCCGCAACCCGGCCGGTCAGTTGCTGCACTTGCTTCTTGGAGGCTGGCTGCTCCATGTCCAGGATGGCCTGGACCTTCTTCGGGTTGGCCTCGATTCCTCTTTGGGTC
Organism: Areca catechu; assembly: GCA_021397845.1. Lineage (NCBI taxonomy): Eukaryota > Viridiplantae > Streptophyta > Magnoliopsida > Arecales > Arecaceae > Areca > Areca catechu. The sequence continues at coordinate 189,729,091 of CM038051.1, forward strand.
ACCATAGACCCTAGGAACTTCCCGGCGGAGACGCCGAAGGCGCACTTTGTCGGGTTCAGCTTCATCTGATGGCGCCGGAGGTTGCCGAACGTCTCCGTCAAGTCAGCCACGTGGTCCGAATCAAGTTTGCTCATTACCAGCATGTCGTCCACGTACACCTGCATGTTGCGGCCTATCTGGTCTTTGAAGATTTTACTGACCAGACGTTGATACGTCGCCCCCGCGTTCTTGAGGCCGAAGGGCATCATCCTGTAACAGAAAGTCCCGCGGTCAATAATGAAGGCGGTGTGCTCTTCGTCCTTCGGGTTCATCCGGATCTGGTTATATCCGGAGAAGGCATCCATGAATGACAGGAAGCGATGCCCCGAGGTGGTGTCGACCAGCTGGTCGATCTTCGACAGAGGGAAGCTGTCCTTCGGGCAAGCTCGATTGAGGTCGGTGTAGTCCACACAGATCCTCCACTTACCACTACTCTTCTTTACCATGACCACGTTTGCTAACCAGCTGGGGTATTGGACTTCTCGGACAAAACCGGCGGCGAGGAGCTTTTCTACCTCCTCGTTGATCGCCTTCTGTCTCTCCATGGCGAAGCTTCTCTTCTTCTGGCGGACCGGGTGGCAACCTGGGTCCACGTTCAGGCTGTGCATGATGATCTCGGGCGGGATGCCCGGCATGTCGGCCGCCGACCAGGCGAACACGTCAGTGTTGGCATGGAGGAACTCCAGTAGGCGGGTTCGCTCTTCCTCGGGGAGCTGGGCCCCAACTTGCACCATCTTCAGGGGGTCCGAACCGAGGGAAAAGTTAGCAGGCGCTCTACGGGCCCTCCCCTGGGTTCCTTCTCTCTCAGGTTGAGATCCTCGATATCGTGGGCGAGCTCTGCGCTCCTGGTGCCTGGGACTGTCTGGAGGCAGAGCGGGACCGGCTGGATCGTCCCCTTCATTTCCCCGAGCCCGGAAGGCGTGGGGAACTGCACCAGCAGCCTCCTCGTGGAGATGGTGGCATCCAGTTGGTTGAGCCCGGGATGCCCGAGAATGGCGTTGTAAGGCGAAGGGAGCTTGACGACAGTGAATGTTATCATGACGGTCGCCTGCCGAGGCGGGGATCCGGCGGTGACCGGGAGAGTGATCTCTCCTTCGACCCCCACGGAGTCCCCTGTAAAACCTACCAGTGGGATGTGCACTGGTTTCAGCTGGTCGGGAGACAAGTTCATCCGAGAGAAAGCATCATAAAAAAGTACGTCGGCCGAGCTTCCACTATCCATCATGATTCGATGTACAGGATGCTTCGCGATGGTCATCTCGACCACCACGGCATCATTGTTTACATTATCATTAATTTCCCTCCCTTTGGGAGGGATTACATTCTCCGGAACTTCCCGGGCTCTCTTCTCTGCTCGGCCGGACCCGTGTGAGATCATGCCCACGGGCTTCTCCGTTGGGCGGTTGTCGATCGCGGGGACAGGCGGTAAGGCCGCGAGCGGCTGCCCTTCAGAGGGGACCTCGTTCTTGACGAACTTCCTGAGGTAACCCCTCCCGATCAGTTCCTCAATCTCCCGCTTCAGATGGCGACACTCCTCCGTGTCATGTCCGTGCTCGCGGTGGAACTGGCAGTACTTTGATTTGTCTCGGGCGGCTCTCGGGTTCTGAGGTGGAGGTCGGCGGAGGTAGCGCTCGCCCTCGATTTCCATGAGGATCTTCGTTCGAGGTGCGAGGAGAGGGGTGTACCTCCGCTCGGGAGTGGCTTCGCCTCTCGGCTTTGGATTTGGGCGGAGGTCGGCAGATGGCCCGGGCCTCCGAGCTCCCGGGGTGTCCCTCGGGAGCGGCTTCTTTGGAGTCTTCCCGTCCAGCTCTCGACGGGTGCGGTCGGCCTCCTCCGCTCGGATGTACTTGTGGACGCGGAGGAGGAGCTCGGAATACGTCCTGGGCGGCTTCTTGTCCAGGGAATAGGTGAGGCGGGACGTCTTGAGTCCGTGCTTCAAGGCCAGCATGGCGACGGGCTCGTCCAAGCTGTAGATTTCCAGGGCTGCGGTCTTGAACCGGGTGATGTAGTCCCGGAGCAGCTCCTGGTCCTGCTGGCGGATGGAAAAGAGGCTGTCCAACTCTCTAGGCACCTTTCAACAAGCGTCGAAGTGCGCCACGAACTTTCCTTCCAACTGATGGAAGGAGCAGATGGATCCGGGCTCGAGGCGGGTGAACCAGACTCGAGCGGCCTTCCGAAGGGTTGCCGGGAAGGCGATGCACAGGAGGGCGTCGGTGGTGCCCTGGACCCTCATGAGAGCTTTATAGCTCTCCAAATGGTCCAGGGGGTCGGTGGTCCCGTCGTAGGGGTCCACCTGCGGCATGCGGAACCGTTTCGGGATCGGTTCCGCCTGGATTTCTTCAGAGAAAGGGGGGCGGGAGTCGTAGCCCGCCGGGTCAGCTGACGAGTTCTGCAGGTCGGCGAACCGTCGGGCAAACTCCGCCAACTTGTGCTCGTGCTCTTCTAGGCACCTCTCGGCCTGGCGCCTGACGGCTTCGTCGGTGAAGTCTTCCACCGAGACTGCAGGTGAAGGGGGCGCCGATCGGTCTCGGTGCGAGGTCTGGCCCCGGCGTCGCTTGCTGCGATGCGCCGTTTCGGCCCCATCGGCCGGGGATCGACTCTCGTGATCCTCCGAACCGGAATAGTTTCTCTTTGCAGGAGCTTGGTGGCTCCCCCGGGGGTCGGAGATGGCCCTCGGGTGGGATGGCCTGCCCTGGATTGAGCGCAGGCTCCCACGCTGCCCCGCGGCTCGGGCCGCGGGGGTCCCTGGCTGCGGCTGAGTGGCTAGGGACCGTTGCTGATGCTGAAGCTATCGGACCGCTGAGGTCAAGGTCTGCAGCTGCTGGACGATGGCCGCAAGGGATCCGTCCGCGCGGGCAGGCTGCTGTGGAAGAGGAGGGGGAGCCGGAAGCTCCTGTTCGGGGGTGTGGCCCCCTGGAGGGGAGTGGGCTTCTCCCACACGGCTGGTGGACGCCTCGCGACCACGAGTGACCACCATTGCTGGAGAGCGTGACACCTGCAGAAAGCTGGTTCCCACTAGGGGTTAGTGTCCTTCGCCCCTACCTGGCGCGCCAATCTGTTGCCGCTCTCATCGCCGCGCCCGTGCCACGGATCAGCCGATCCTTCCTGACCGCCTGGCGAGGGAGCCTCCCTTCCTGCGGAGAACCTGCAACAAAGGGGTTAGAAGACCCTGGCCGGTGATCCCGGCGAGGGGGCTCCGACGGTCAAAGTCAGTAGACGATGAGAAGGAACAGACTCTCCCACCCGGGCCCTCGAAAGGGTCCCAGATTTAGAGAGTTAATTGGTGAAGGAAATGCTCTGGGGACCGGAATCTCGGCTGGGCCTGCTTGTCGAACTCATGCCCAGTGTTCCCCTCTCGGGATCTCTGGTTTTTCTCTCGGTGCAAGGCCTTGTGCCCGTGCTTCCTCCTTGTCCCCAGGCTAGTTTGGCTTACCTTGTCGTCCCCAGATTCTTCCTTCTTTATCCCCTTCCGTCGTGCGTTTGTCTTTTTCTGCCTCGGGAACCCTCTTCCCCCGTCCTCTTCTCTTTTCCCTTTTTGGTGAAGGGTGCCAGGCGGCTTTCCGACCTCGTCCGCCGGGCCCAGCAGGGAAAAGGCAAAGACAGAAGAGAAAAAGAGGGAGGGCAGCGCTGGCAGAGCGGCTGGTCGTCAGGCCTCGGGCTCCGTGAGAACGCTCTCTTCCCCGAGCGTGGGCGCCATCCGTTTATGGGGCCTGTTCCGTCAGGATCGGGTCTCTCGGCTGCGGGACCTGTCGGGCCGATGCAAGTGACGTTCCGCGTGCCGCCGCCCTCCGTACGGGACGCCGTCTGGGATCGGTACGGCCCGAGGGATGGCCTCGGGACCTGTCTCCTTCCCCGGTGGCCTCTCCGTACGAGCGGTCTGACCTCGGCTGAGTTGGACCCGTCTCCGGGGGCCAACTGGCGAGGGACGAAGGATCTGCCGACCTCGGCTTAGGTGGACCCCTCCTGGGTGGACACCTGGAGAGGTGGCAGGAGGTCGCCTGGCTTCGATCGAGGTGGACCCGTCTCCGGGTAGCCACCTGGCGAAGGGCGAAGGATCAGCTGACCTCGGCTTAGGTGGACCCCTTCTGGGTGGACACCTGGCGAGGTGGCAGGAGGTCGCCTGGCTTCGGCCGAGGTGGGCCCGTCTCCGGGTGGCCACCTGGCGAAAGGCGAAGGTCCAGCCGACCTCGGCTTTGGTGGACCCCTCCTGGATGGACACCTGGCGAGGCGGCAGGGGGCCGCCCGACCTCGGCCGACCTCACTCGGGCGGACCCCTCCGGGCCCGGGCGCCAATGAGGTGGTAGAGGAACTTCGGCCGAGCTCGACCTCGGCGAGGACGGTTTGCTTCAGACAGTCGTCGGGTGGTGCGGTATGCCGATCCTAGCTTTGTGGACGTGGCGCTGACTCCGGCGGGGAAACTTACACGTGGCTTGCTCTCATTTGGCGATACCTGAGCCTGGCCACGTCACTGTCACGGCTGTAACAACCTCAATTCGAATTTCGAATTCTGGTTGGTTTTGGCTTCAAGCCTTCATGGAATAATGGTCATTCTTTGGAAGGTTTTGACCTCAATTCGAATTTCGAATTTTGGCTAGTTTTGGCTCCAAGCTTTCATGGAATGATGGTCATTCTTGCCTTATGAGCTTAGAGCCAATTTAATATAGCCCTTGACCTTCTCCTCCAATCACTCCTCCTTCCTCTTTCTCCCTCTCATGGCTGCCTCTATAAATAAGGATTGTTTTAGGGGCTGCTGGTCAGAAAAAAATGGAGTTTTCTTGTTGAATGAGATTGCTGAAATTCTGAGAGGAAAAAGAAAAGGGGCTTGGAAGGACTAGGATTTTGGGTGTGTGACTACCTAGCACTCAAGTTAGGTCTTGGAAAGAGAGCTATTTAGGAAGGGTTCCACCTCTCCTCCTTGTCTTCCAAGAAGAAGTAGATCGGCCTCAAGGATCCCAAGGAGCTAGCACTTTAAGAAAGTTGATCAGAATCGAGCCCTGGTGTGAACTACCCATAGAGGCCAGACACGTGCAGGGCTCGAGAGCTTTTTCACAACCTCCTCCTAAAGGTATAACGGTAAGTATCGTTATGCCTTTTGGTTCTTTTCCTGCTTATGATATTTTTTGCATGCTACATTATCATACTTGTTCTTATTGCAGGTGATTGGTAGATTATTTTGATCGATCTACCAAGCCTTCCACTGTGCTTATTTTAAAATTATTTTAGAATATATTTTTTCTGCCATGCATGCTCTTTTTGCTTTCCCTTCAATAATAGCTCTGGTTGGCCGTATCACTGACTACATGGGCGATGCTACTACAAGGCAAGAAGGAAGACTTGACAATGTGCTTAAGCTCACTGGATAGCCTACTAGTTAGTAGAGTTGAAAAAGAAGTCAGTAGAGTTAAAAGCGAGGGCATCGCATTGGATGATTGCAATCATTTCCCATTACTCGGCTTGGAGTCAACTAGTCAGCTCAGATGAAATTAGCCTGTTGATGGGCTCTGCTTCTAGTCAACAATGGATAATGGGCTAATCAGACTTAGCATCTTGGACACAATAGTTGGTTCATCACGTCAAACCAAATACCATAGTCCACCAGGGATGGCGGTGCATTTTGTGGCCCGAGAGATCTTCGGGTTCATGTCAACAGCCGCCACGTCAAATGCCCTCCCACTCCCAAGTTTAGAAAGCTCTCCTTCTTCATGCTTTTCTGAACAGTGGGAGTAGTCAAACTCAGGATTGACATAGGCCCTACCCAAATATTGGCGAACCCATGGGATGAGATATTGCCAGCTATCTAGGTACTTCCATTTATAGGAGAGAGAGTGTGCTGACGTGGCACATCTAGGAGGTCACTTTTAATTTTTCTTAGGAGGTGGCTCACATGTCTTCTCTTAAGCATTGGCTAGTTGCCACGTGCCCAGGGAGTGACTGTTCAAAATGATTCATTCACGCATCTCGGGATCAGGCATTAAAAGAAGTGGGAGAGGCCCGAAGTGTTGTGACACTTGCAATTGGATCATGCCACATGTCAAAATATGGGAGGATACTCTGTGCTGAGTGAAATCTGGATCGTTGGGGCCTTTGGTTTACAATGGGTCTCTGGCACCATTTTGAGGGTTTCTCTTCCATCAATTTGTGGAGAGGTAATTTAGGAAGGAGGGTCTTAAACCCTAACTTGCTTCCAGAAGTCTTCCTCTCCTACAGGTGGGTCTTCTTCTCCTCCATTGTCCACTTCTTGCCCATGTCCTCCTTAGGGTTTCTTTAGAGTTCTCTGGTCTAGGTGCGTGAGGTGGACCTAGTTTTCCCTTAGGTCCCTGCTCCATTAGGGTTTTATTTTTCTCTCATCTTTCAGCATCATAAGTTCATCTGAGGGTGATGATCACTTAGCAGATCAAATTTTTGGTCTTTTGGATCTGGAGGAACCATATTTGTATAGACCCGACCTCTTAAACCAAGAAGAAGAGGAATCTCCCTTTAGGATAATAAGGAGGACCAACAGGTTCATCCCAACCCTAGCTTTTGTGCCCATCCTGGCCCGTACACTATTTCAAGCCTTCATCGACCTGGTGAGCATAACATCGATGGTGTCCACACCAACCATCCTTCGCCTTTGTAGGATATGCAGGGTTCTAGATCATATACAGATGCATGCTCTTGGGCCAAGTTATAGGATAACCTTTGGTTTTGAAGGGGGAATAGCTATATATGAAGCGTTCTTTCAAGTAGGGCTTCGCCTGCCCTTCCACCCTTTCACCCTTGCATTGCTTGACCGATACCATCCCGTTTCAGTCCAGCTGACTCCAAATTCTTTTTGGACCATATGCTTTTTTCCGGTTCTCTGTAATTTCCATGGAATTTTTCCTAGATTTTCTCTATTTAGATCGATCTTTATCCTGAAACACCACTTGATAGAGAGGGAGTGGTGGTTCATTGCCCCCCCATTATAGGACTATTTGCTTTGATCTGCCTTCCTCCATTAAGGGATGGAAGAGCAGATTCTTCTTTAATTTTCTTGAGGGGATAAATTGGATTTAAAGTGACCTAGACAAGTCCCCCAACCAGGACTATGTAGTGGGGCCTACCGATGAGAAGATTTATGAGCAGTTGTTTAACTCAAAGATCCCAAAAAAGGAAGTTTTATTATCAGAACAAAATTTGTATGATGTCGGAATTAGTCTGGTCGGGTTGCTTTCTACGAAGACTTCCTTGCCGATGGTCTTCGTTTTCCTCTCCATCCCTTTTTTCTTTCCTTTTTTAGCCACTTTTGTCTCGTCCTGGCCCAGTTGGCTCCTAACGCCATTAAGGTCATTTTTGGCTTCATTATATTTTGCCTTTTTCATGAGTTTGTTGCCCATTTTTCTTTGTTTAGGGCCTTGTTCACCCTGAAACGCGTCGACCGACGATGGGTGGTGGTACCTTTCTCCTTCGCCTAAGTACCTCCGGTTCGATCTTCCTACATCCATCAAGGGATGGAGCCAGTATTTCTTTGCCTCGGTTGAGGACGTCGACTGGGTCTAGAGTGAGCCGGACCGGTTCCCAAACCGAAATGCCCAAGTAATGCCAGTGGACCGAGAAGCCTTCTCCCAATTGCTCAGTGATGAGCTTCCCTCCCTCGAGGTTTTGCTATCAGAGCAGAACTTGTTCGAGGCCCGGGTTAGCCCGATCCAAGAGATTAGTGAGGATCCATGTCTCTCTCTCTTTCTCTTCTTTTTCCTCTTTTTTTTTTGCTGATCTTCCTTTGACTTTTTTCCTTCTCCAGGGATGAAGTACTCGATGGAGAATCTGATGGAGTCAGCTTGCAAGAGGAGTGCTTCGGCTGGAGCTGGGACACTATGTCGAAGAGGGCCCAGGTGGAAACAGATCGAGGGCCCAGGCCCACTTCGACCTCGGAGCAGAGGGCGATGGAACCAGCTCCCCAGCCCCCTCGACAATAAATTCCATCCCCGGAGATCATCGACATCAATGGGGAGAGTGAAGAGGAGCGACCGGTGCGTCCACCTTCACCGACGATTATAGTAGCCAGCATTCCAGCGACGGCTACGATGGCTGCGGTGGCCTTGTGGCCCACATCTCCGTGCACCGAAGATGCCCCGGTGCAGTCATCCTTCGAGCCTCCTCATGCATCGACAGGGATTCCAATAAATTCTTTCATCATCTAGGATTAGGGCCTGGCAGAGAGGATAATAGAGTACGCGGTCCAACCTCGGGACTATTGCTTAAAGGGAGGCAGGGCCTACTTGGCAGCCTTGCTTGGGATCCTCCTACAGCTCTTCTCAGTGAGTATTTAGCATTCTTTTAATGTTCCAGTTGGGTTGCAGAAGGTCTGACCTCTTCTTTGATGCAGATCGGGATCGATGTGCTTCTGCTCCGGGACTTCCTCACCAGCACAGCGAAGAGGGAGGCTGACAAGGAGAAAAGGCTGGCTAACCTTGCGACCGATGTGAATGAGCTGATGGAGAGGGGCCAGGAGTTGAAGGAGAGCAATAGAGTCCTTCGAGGAGATCTAGCTTGTGCTGAGGGGCGCACCAAGGATCTCGAGACGTACCTCTCCAAGGAGAGGATACTGACTCAGCACTGCACTGAGGAGACCGCGATGGAGATCAGTCACCTGGAGGGGCGATCCTGGGCCCTCGAGACCCGGGTCGAGGAGATCTTGGTGGAGCTGGCAGCGACCAATGAAAAGATAAAGTATGTCATAGGGCTGATGGAAGCTACAAGGAGGGAAGCCCTCGAAGCTATGCCAAAGTTTTGGGCATCACAGGAGTTCGATGATGAGGTCCACGAGGCAGCCGTGGACTCATTCTTGAAGGGGTTCAAGGCCTGCCGGGAAAAGGTGGCCTCACTCTTCCCAAAGCTCGACCTGGGAGGTGTTGTCATTGGCGGCGCCGAGGAGCAGCCCGAGGAGCTAGGGGCATCCTCAGGAGCAACTGAGGAAGTGGTTGCCGGGCAGCCGGCTGAGCATGCGATCGCACCGGTATAGTACCAGGTAGCTGACAATATAGAGATTGCCGACCTGGGAGGGAGCCGGCGACCCAGTGACCCCAGGTCCTTCTTCATTTTGTCTTCTGTATCTAGTGTAGGATTTTTTATTTTGTCTTTTTGGGGTCGCCTGGCCTGTCGGGGTCCTCTTCACTTGTAAAAAACCCTACACGAGAAACGATGTTCTCTTCTTCCTTCATATCTTTGAAATTTTCGTCTTCTGTTTTATCTTGTCATGACTCTTGTAATTTGGTAGGGACACGAGAGGCACCAAAATAAGATAGAGGCTTCTAAACCCTCTATGGATTACTTGGTAGTGTTTGAGTCCATCTGTAATAAGGGCTTAGTCTATTTGAGTTGTCATTTTCATTATTTGAGTCATGTACCAATCAGCTCATGTTGAGCTAATTTTCTTTCTGAGTCTTGTATATGTTAGTCCAAGTCCAATGAAGACTCAATACAAGTGAAGACCGAGCCAATACAAGTGAAGACCAACTCAGTTTGAAGACATGAAAGATCCAGCAAGTAAAGTGAAAGCCCTGACATCCCGGAACATAGCCTTGGAACCCTGGATCGCAGATTGGAGCATACTGGGCCACCTAAGGCCCAAGTGAAGCAAGCTAGGGCGCCATCCACCCTATGGTCACCACCTCTTGGTCGGCCACTTAGGGTTACCTCCCTTGGCCGACCAAGACAAGAGAGAGAGGGAAAATTTGAGGGAAAGAAATATTGGACCTACCATGCATTCTAGCTAGAGTTTGGGTGGGATTCAAATTTCTATGAAAAGATTCTTGTATCCTTACTTGGGGGGCAAGTTTATGAGTCTATTTAAGAAACTCTCTTCTCTTGTATGAAGAATTTTGATAAATATAATTGAGTTTTCTATCTGCTGTGTGCTATTTTCTGTGTGCTAAGGGAATTTTGTGTGGGCCCCTCTTTCCTCCTTGTCTCCTGCGCCCAGTCTCTAGCCACCATCAAACCCTAGAAGCATCCTCTCCAAGCCTTGGCCACTCAACATCAATCATCCCTTTTCCTTGCTATTTTTTCAATTATTTCTTCATCCCTTCTTCTTCAATTTCTAACCCTTGATAGGCTGTTTGTAGGTCCCTCGAAGTCTATGAATCCAATGACTCCAACCGGGCAATGTTCGGATCACCGGGTTGAAAGCCGAGAATTCGTGGGTCTTCGGCTTGATCATCCAGGCCGCATCCGGGAGTAAGAGCGATCCCTTCGTATACGATCTTCATCGGGCACTTCAATCATTATCAAGTACAGCCCCTCTACTTGCCAGTAGCATTATTGAAGGGGAACTAGTCCAACCGAGACTTCTCAGCCTCGGTGGTCCTCTTTTCTATTACTTTTTAGGTTCTATTTTGCATGTTGTTGCTTCCATTTTGCATAGAACTCTCTACTTAGATTCATGGCCTGATCTTCGAGATTTGAATACATAACTTAACCTATAAAAATATAAAAATAATCATGCATGCATTTTAGTTCTGGATCATAATTTCATTTGCTCTGATTTTGTCTGACTTCAAGCTTCGATCCTCCTAGGAACACCATAGCCATCGTGATGACTTAGAATAATCTAGGGGCTTTCAACCCGGTTGTCTAAGCCAGATCTAGGTAATCTCTGAGAGAGTCCAAGGACTTGCCTGAGGTCGATGGCAGATCTGGGATCCCTTTGTTTCTGCCAGAGCTAAGTTTGTAACTTTGGTTAGAAGTTTGACTTCGACTCTCGGTTGGAATGCAAGTTTTGGGAGGCTTCTAGGCTTTGGTGCAAGACTCCTGGAGCTTCCGTTGCTGGGGCTTTTGATCTTAAGGTACCGGGCTTGAAGAGTTTTCAGTCTTTGGGTATCGGGCTTCTAGAGTTTTCGATCTTTAGTTCCCGAGCTTCAGGAGTTTTCGGTGCAGGCTTAAAGAGTTTCTAGTCTTTGGTTCCTAGGCTTCAAGAGTTTCTAGTGCCGAGCTTAAAGAGTTTCCGGTCTTTAGGTGCCGGGCTTCTGGAGTTTCCGGTCTTTAGGTGTTGGGCTTCTGGAGTTTCTGGTCTTTGGGTGCCGGGCTTCTGGAGTTTTTGGTCTTTAAGTGCCGAGCTTCTGGAGTTTTCGATCTTTGGTTCCCGGGCTTCAGGAGTTTTCGGTGCCGGGCTTAAAGAGTTTTTGGTCTTTGGGTGCCGGGCTTCTAGAGTTTCCGATCTTTAGGTGCCAGGCTTGTGGAGTTTTCGATCTTTAGTTACCGGACTGGATTCTGGGCTTTGGTTGCCAGACTGGGTTCCAAGCTTTGGTTGCCAGACTTCTGGAGCTTCCAGTGGATTGCTTGCGTGACTTCTGCCCCATCTTCGATCGCCAGATCTAAGGTCGGGCGATGATAGTCCTACGAGACGAAGACAAGCATTATGCTAAAGAGAATTTCATTATTAGTGTTAGGAAGTCTTACATTATTGGTAATACATCCTTAAGTTGGCAGCATTCCAAGTCCATGAAAATTGTGCCCTATCGAGCTCAGCGAGGTAGTAGGCCCTATGAGGAAGGGATTCGACCCCCCTGTAAGGGCCTTCCCAATTCGGAGAGAGCTTGTCGCACTCTCAAGGTTGGGAGGCTTCTGCATGCCGCAACACCAGATCTCCCGGGTGGAAGGTCTTTGGCCTCACCCTGGAATTATAATATCAGGCCACCTATTGCCGGTAGGCTGTCATTCGGACTCGAGCCTTGTCCCTTGTCTCTTCAAGTAGGTTTAGATTAAGTAGGAGCCATGCCGGGTTCTCGACCTCGTCGTACTGCTCCACTCGTAGTGTTGGCTGACTTAGTTCCACCAGGATCATCGCTTCTGCGCCAAAGACAAGGTTGAATGGCATTTCATCTGTGACCGTCCTTGGCATTGTGTGGTATACCCATAGAATACTGGAAAGTTCTTTGGCCCACCTACCCTTGGCTTGGTCCAGTCTGGTTCGAAGTCCTTAAAAGATAGTTCGGTTAGTCACCTTGGCCTCTTCGTTGGTCTGAGGGTGTGCTACTAAGGTGAAGCGATGGCAGATGCCGAGGTCGTTGTAGAACTCCTCGAACTCCTAATTGTCGAACTGCCATTCGTTATCGATGATGATTGTGTGGGGAAGCCCAAAGCGGCATATGATTGATTTCTAGAAGAACTTGCTGATGTTCGCCTCCATGATCCGGGCTAATGGTTCAGCCTTGACTCACTTTGTGAAGTAGTCGATGGCAACTATCAGGAACTTACGCTTCCCGGGTGTGGGAGGAAAAGGACCAAAGATGTCCATGCCCCATTAAGCAAATGGCCAGGGGGCAGAGAGCTGGGAGAGCGGTGTGGCTGGCTGGCATTGCACGATAGCGTGACATTGGCAACGGTCACACCTCTTGACGAAATCAGCTGCGTCCTCCCTCATTGTTTTCCAGTAGTATCCCTAGAGAAGGGCCTTGTATGCCAAAGTTCTGTCCCTCATGTGATTTTCGCTGAGGCCTTCGTGTATCCCCTAGAGCACGACTGCTGCCTTTGTGGGTCTCAAACATTTGAGGAGTGGGTAGGAGGAGGACCTTTGGTAGAGTTGTCCGTCCATCAACACAAAGCGCACGGCCTTCCTTTTGATGAGGCCGACCTCTATTCGATCATCGGGCAAGATACCATCGATGATGTACTTGATATACTTGTCCATCCACTGGACTTCGGGATAACTTGCTAGACCTTTCTGGGCACTTCGTAGCTTGGGGTATGAAGATGCTCGATATAGGCGCTACCCAGGGATGAGTCTGGCAAGGTTGCCAGTTGGGAGAGGGCGTCAGCACGAGCATTCTCTCCACGTGGAATATGGGAGATGTTGTAGCGCTTGAAACCTGCCACACTTGCATGTACCAGCTTCAGGTACTTTGACAATTGACGATCCCGGGCCTCGAATTCACCCGAGACCTGCCCGGCCACCAATTATGAGTCAGTAAAGACTTTCAAACTGGGTATGCCCAATTTGCGAGAGACTCTCAGTCCCACGAGGAGCGCTTCATATTATGCCTGATTATTGATGGCGGTAAACTGGAAGTGAAGCACGCATTCGGTGATGACTCCTTCGCTATTGGCGAGGATGAGTCCAGCTCCACTTCCGTTGGAGTTGGATGCTCTGTCCACATGTGAGACCTAGATGTCCCCCTTCGGTTCAGGTCCCGGCTGTTGATTCTGGGGGCTCTCTTCCAGCCCCTCGGCCAGGCCTGCACACTCAACCAAGAAGTCAGCCAGTACCTGCACCTTCATGGACGACCTCGGGGGTAGGCAATGTCAAACTCGCTGAGCTTCAGCACCTACTTCACTAGGCATCCGGATGTGTCAGGGCGGCTTAGTACGGCTTTCAGCGATTGATCCATCAGAATCATGATCTGGTATGCTTGGAAGTAAGGCCTGAGGCACTGGGCAGACACAATGAGTGCAAAAATTAACTTCTTGAATCAAGAGTACCTGATCTTGGCATCGCGGAGAAGCTTGCTTGTATAGTACACGGGCCTCTGGATCCCTCCTTCATCTGTATAGACCAATACCGAGTTGACAGCCTCCAGAGTGACCGCCATATACAGGAGGAACTCTTCTCCCTCTTCTGGTCGGGAGAGCAGTGGTGGTGATGCCAGGATCTTCTTCAGCTCTTCGAAGGCCTCCTGGCACTCCTTCATCCAAATGAAGTCATGCATCTTTCGTAGCGCCTTGAAAAAAGGTTGGCAACAATCGGTAGATCGTGAGATGAATCGGCTCAGGGCTGCTATCCGACCGGTGAGTTGCTGAACTTATTTCTTGGAGGTGGGCTGCTCCATGTCAAGAATTGCCCAAACCTTTTCTGGGTTGGCTTCAATCCCCCTCTGGGTGACCATGAAGCCAAGAAATTTCCTTACTGCTATGCCGAAGGCATACTTCGCTGAGTTCAACTTCATTTGGTGAAGGTGAAGGTTGCGAAAGGTCTCTGCCAAGTCGTCGACATGGTCCGAGATCAGCCTGCTCATGACGAGCATGTCATCCGTGTACAACTGCATGTTGCGACCAATTTGGTCCTTGAAGATCTTGTTGACCAGTCGCTAGTACGTGGCGCCAGCATTCTTAAGGCCGAAGGGCATCATTCTGTAACAGTACATCCCATGGTCCGTGATAAAGGTAGTGTGCTCCTCGTCCTCCGGATGCATCTTGATTTGGTTGTACCTAGAGAATGCATCCATGAAGGAGAGGATGCGGTGCCTCGAGGTGGCATCCATGAGCTGGTCGATCTTCGGAAGGGGAAAGCTGTCTTTTGGGCAAGCATGGTTGAAGTTGGTGTAGTCTACACAGATCCTCCACTTTCCGTTATTCTTCTTGACCATGACTACGTTTGCCAACCAACTAGGATACTACACTTCATGAACAAAGCTGGCGATGAGGAGCTTCTCCACTTCATCGTTGATAGCTTTCTGCCTTTCCAAGGCAAAGCTCCTTTTCTTCTGCCGGACTGGGCAACACTTCGGATTGATCTTCAACTAGTAGGTGATGACATCTAGGGGAATCCCTGGCATATCTGTCGCAGTCCAAGTGAACACATCCGCATTCGTCCAAAGGAAACTCAGTAAGCGAGCCCGTTCATCGTCTAGTAGTTGGGCTTCTACCTGCACCATCTTTAGTATGTCCGAGCCAAGAGGATACGTCAGGAGATGCTCGACGGGGCCACCCCTAGGGTCATGCGCCCTTTGGTCGAGGTCATCGATGTCAGAGTCGAGCTCAGCACTTCGGGCATCTGGGATAGCCTGCAAGCAATGCGGGGGTTGAGGTGCCTCCCTTATCTCTCCTACATCGTAAGAGGTCGGGAATTGCACCAATAATCTCTTAGTAGATATGACCGTATCAAGTAGGTTAAGCCCAGGGTGGCCAAGGATAGCATTGTATGGCGATGAGAGTCTGGCAACGGTAAAGGTCATCATGACTGTGCTTTGCCAGGATGGTGACCCGACGATGACAGGAAGGATAATTTCTCCCTTGACTCCCACAGAATCTCCGGTGAAACCCACGAGAGGGGTGTGCACCAGCCCCAATCAATTAGGAGACAAGTTCATCTGAGAGAAAGCATCATAAAAAAGTACATTCATGGAGCTCCCACTATCAATCATGATGTGTCTTATAGGATGCTTGGTGATGGTCATCTCGACCATGATAGCATCGTTGTTTACATTTTCTTCCTCACCTCTCTTTTCCTTCATAAAGGGGAGTACATTTTCAGATCTCCTCCCTCCCGGGCTCTCTTCGATGTGCGCTCTATTATCCAAGAAATCATGTCCACGGGCTTCTTAGTGGGCTGATTGTCAACTACAGGAACAGGGAGGAGAGCCGCAAGTGGTTGATCCTCTACCCGAACCTCGCTCATAAATTTCCTGAGATAGCCTCTTCTGATCAGGTCCTCGATCTTCCTTCTTAGGTTACGACAGTCCTCAGTGTCGTGGTTGTGGTCATGGTGGAACTGGTAGTACTTCGTCTTATCACGATTGCTTGATAGCTTCAGTGGGGCAGGTCGGTGCAGGTAGCACTCATCCTCGATCTCCATAAGAATCTTTGACCTCGGAGCTAGGAGGGGAGTGAAAGTCTTCTCGGGAATGGGTCCATCTTTCAGCTTCGGTCCCGTTTGAAAGTCCGTAGGTGGCCCAGGTCTCCGCATTCCAGGTGCATCTCTTAGGACCGGCTTCTTCGAGGGCTTCCCATCCAGTTCTCTCCTGGTACAGTTGGCCTCCTCGATGTAGATGTACTTGTGGACACGGAGGAGGAGTTCAAAATATGTCTTCGATGTCTTCTTGTTCAAAGAATAAGTCAAGTGGGAGGTCTTGAGCCCTCGCTTCAATGCCAGCATGGCGACTAGCTCGTCCAAACTGTAAATTTCCAGGGTGGCAGCTTTGAGGCTATCCACCTCTCACAGCACATTTCGATAAGCATCAAAGTGGGCCACGAACCTCCTCTCCAGCTTTTGGAAGGAGTCATTGCTTTCGGGCTCGAGGCGGGTGAACCAAACTTGAGCGGCCTTCCGGAGGGTGGCCGGAAAGGCGATGCACAAGAGGGCATCCGTCGCCCCCTAGACCCTCATGAGAGCTTTATAGCTCTTCAGGTGGTCTAGGGGGTCAGTGGTCTTGTCGTAGGGATCCACTTGAGGCATGCAGAATCGACTCAGAATCGATTCCTCTTGGATTTTTGGAGAGAAGGGAGGTCGAGCATCATAGCCCGCTGGCTCCTTAAAGGAGCCCTGTATGTTGGCGAACTGGCGAGAGAGCTCCGCCAGTTTGCACTCTTGCTCTTCTAGGCGCCTCTCGGCCAGGCGCCAGATGGCCTTGTCAGTGGAGCCTTCCTCTGAGGTCGCTGGAGAAGAAGGAGTTGAAAGCTGGGGATGGTCACGACAGGGGGCCTTGTCTCGGTGGTGCTTGCCATGCTTGACGATGGCATAATCATCCATTAGGGATCGGCTCTCCCGGTTTGCTGACCTGGAGTGATTCCTCTTTGTGGGGATCTGGTGACTCCCACGAGTTTTGGTTATGGCCCGTGGATGGGATGGCCTTCCTTGGATGGAGCGCAAGCCTCCGGCTGGGGTTGAGTGACCAGGGAGCGCTGTTGGTGCTGTAACTACCTCACGACCGTGGTTAGCACCTGCATCTATTGGACAAGTGTAGCATACTAGCCATCTATCGAGGGTGGTTAAGGAGGAGCGGGAAGCTCCCTCTCCAAGCTACGCGGGCCTGGGGGAGAGGGGGCGTCTCCCACTCGGCTGGTGGTAGCTTCTCGTCCACGAGTCACCACCATGCTTCGAGTAGAACCGTTCTTAAGCTTATGGGGGGCTTGTTTGTACAGGGACTTTTCTTCCCTGCCTGGCATGCCAATCTGTTGCCGACCTTACCATCATGGCCTGCAGCTACGAAGTGGCACTGGATGTCTGCTTTTTTACTCCAGAATCTTAGTGTTCCCGGACCTGCAAAATAATGTTAGAGACCCAGGCCGGGGATCCCGGCGAGGGCACTCTAATGATCAAGTCAGTGGACATCAAAGCAGAACAGATCCCCTAAGGTGCATCCCACTTCGATCATCATGCTTAGAAGAGTTTTTAATAAAGAATTGAGTAGGAGAAATGAGAGAGGAGCGGTGCTTGAGTTGTAGTGACCATGCTCACGGGACTCACTCCAGAAATCCTCAGGGAGCCTCCCGCCTTCAAGTCACTTGTCTCGCTATCTCGTATGTTTGCCCTCTTTCTGTTGTTGCTTACCTTCACCTGTTTGTGCCTTCTTAGATTGTCGATCATTCCAGTGCCTCAATTTCCCCCCTCAGGGGGGTTGAGGGGTTAACGATGTATGTTGGCCGCTCTTCCAAGATCATTTTCTCTTATAGTAGGGAGTTAAGTTGTGAACATGTCTTTCCCAGCATGTTATCACGGAGGGAGAAATTAGGTGGAACCTCGATCTGGGTGCAGTCACCCTAAGGTCTGAGACCCCAAATGCAGCCTTCTCCTTCGGGAAGTTTTAGGTGGTTGCCCGCAGGATCTCACATCTCGATTGGGGTGCCCCTCCCCAACTGATGCAAACGAGGTTATGCACACCATTACAGATTTGTGGTGCCATACTGGGCATGCCGCACTATACGCGCCTGCTTCAGTGACGGTCTTGGGGTTGACGCATTCGTTCTTCTCGATGCTTCCAAGGAAAGGGCTCCACTTTGGTCGATGTGGGCTCGACCCTTGGGGAGCCACCTGGCGAAGGAGTGGATGAGGGCTCGACTCCGGTCGAGGTGGGCTCGACCCTTGGGGAGCCACCTGGCTAAGAAGCGGAGTAGGGCTCGACTCCGACCGAGATGGGCTCGACCCTCGGGGAGCCACCTAGCGAAGGAGCAAAGAAGGGTTCAACTCCGGTCGAGGTGGGCTCGACCCTCGGGGAGCCACCTAGTGAAGGAGCGGAGGAAGGCTCGACTCCGGTCGAGGTGGGCTCGACCCTCGGGGAGCCACCTGGCGAAGGAGCGGAGGAGGGCTCGACTCCGATCGAGATGGGCTCGACCCTCGGGGAACCACCTAGCGAAGGAGTGGAGGAGGGCTCAACTCCGACCGAGATGGGCTGGACCCTCGAGGAGCCACCTGGCGAAGGAGCGAAGAATGGCTCGACTTCGGTCAAGGTGAGCTCGACCATCGGGGTGCCACCTAGCGAAGGAGCGGAGGAAGGCTCGACTCCGATCAAGGTGGGCTCGACTATCGGGGAGCCACCTAGCGAAGGAGCGGAGGAAGGCTCGACTCCGACCGAGGTGGGCTTGACCCTCAGGGAGCCATCTGGCGAAGGAGTGAAGGAGTGCTCGACTCTGGTCGAGGTGGTCTTGACCCTCGGAGAGCCACCTGGCGAAGGAGTGGAGGAGTGCTCGACTCTGGTCGAGGTGGTCTTGACCCTCGGAGAGCCACCTGGCGAAGGAGCAGAGGAGGGCTCGACTCCGGCCGAGGTGGGCTCGACTCTTGGGGAGCCACCTGGAGAAGGGGTAGAGGAGGTCTCGACTCCGGCCGAGATGGGCTCAACCCTTGGAGAGCCACCTGGTGAAGGAGCAGAGGTGCCGAGCTCGAGTACGGCCGAGGTGGGCATGACCATCGATGGGGCCACCTGGTAGAGGAGCTCTAAAAGAAACCTGACACGACGCTATCTACCTGTCTGGTTGCCAACTGGATCCGAGGTGCACCCCACGTCAGCGATCTTGCCACATCAATTCTCTCAAGGCATAATTTACGCATTAAGCATATTAAAGGTTAAGGTTATGATGAGGCTAGTAATATGCATGGAGAATAGAATGATTTGAAAGCTTTGATTAATAATTATTATCCAAATGCTTATTATATCCATTGCTTGGCTCATAGATTTCAATTAGTACTAGTGGTTGCATCAAGAAAAAATATTATTATTCATTTATTTTTCAATAATTATTGAATATTATTAACATTATGAATGCATCGACAAAATATCATGATAAATTGAGAGCAAGTAACTGAAATTACAAATTCATTAGCATTTATGAGCTTGAATTTGGAAGAGGGCAAAATTAGATTAGCAGTTTATGATAACTTGGTGAGACTAGATGGAGTTCACATTTGAATTCTGTTCATAGCTTAAAAAAGCTTTTCTCAATTACTTGTTCTATTCTTGAGAATATTACTCATGATAGAGTTGATTATGTTCAACATGGAGATACTGATGGTGCATTATATTTCTTGATATCTTTTTTATTTATTTTTATATTATATTTGGTGATAGAAATCTTGGAGATAATTGACGACTTTTATCAAGCTTACAAAGCAAACTCCAAGACTTTTGCAATGCAATGCATTTGCTAAAAAGTATAAAGATTTTACTTAAAAAATCAAAAGAAGGTAGATGGGCAAGTTTATTAAAGGATATAATATTATTTTATGAGAAATATAAGAATGATGTTCCAGATATGACTGCTACTTATTGATGTGGCAGGATCGCTGACGTGGAGAAACCTGCAGGCGCCACGTCAAGAGAAGATGCCACGTCTACCCTCCAGCTCGGATCCCACTACCAAGCTGAGCTGAGCTGAGCTCCCCCAGGGCAGCAAGTCGAGTTCAGTCCTCCGCCAGGTCCGGCTTACGAGCTCGACATCTAGGTCAGAGCCGCCTTCCACCCTCCAGAGCAAGACCTTCGGAGGCTAGTGCCCTGCGGTCGAGGTCGAGCCAAGAGCTCACCCGTCGATGTGGAGAATCTCCGAGCACGCGCCCTCTAGACCGGGTCCGCCTTCTGCCCTCTAGAGTGAGACCCTCGGAGGCTAGTGCCCTGCGATCGAGGTCAAGCAAAGAGCTCACCCACCGATATGGAGTCTCTCCGAGCCCGTGCTCTCTGGACCGGGTCTGCCTTTCGTCCTCTAGAGCGAGACCCTCGGAGGCTAGTGCCCTGCGGTCGAGGTCGAGCCAAGAGCTCACCCACCGATGTGGAGCCTCTCCGAGTGCGCGCCCTCTGGACCGGGTCCGTCTTCTGCCCCTCTCTGCCCAGGCATCCCCGCAAGCTCGGAGCGCCTAGGATAGAGCAAACCTTGCCATCCCAACTCGGCCCCAGCCCGAACGAGGACCTCACCAGTCGAGGACACCGGCGAGCCGCCCAAGGACTGTACCGAAGCGCCCCCCAGACCGTACTGACCGTCTAAAATCGCTAGTTACACCAGAAAGGCAGGTAGCGCATCGATCGAGATGCTACATTCCTCACCAACCACTTAGATTACCCAGAAAAGAAGGCCAACCGGGAGATTCGAATCCCGTGGGCGGCGGCCCGCCATTCGAGGCACCCCCAAATTTTTCGGAATGAGGCAACCAAGAAGAGTGTCAGAGCGTCTGACAATGCATTTTATCATGGATCAGGAAAGGCTCCCCGGGACACCGCCGCGTGTATCTGACAATCTGGCGGGAATCCCGAGACAAGCACCAAATGGTAACCAAGTTCACCATGAACCCGAAGGTAAAGCAACAACTTGAACACACAGGCAAAGAACAAGCCAGAAAAAAAAAAAAGAGAGGGGGCATGGCCCTACCATGACCGCCATCACCACCACCAACACAAGCGCGAGCCCATCCAAGAGGGCGAAGTGCTGCAACCACCACCAATGGAGGGAATCTAGGGGTACAAGGAGAGGCAGAGGGACAGAGCATCCCTCTGCCCCGGCCATCACTATCCCCCTACGACGTTCACACCTCCACGCACATCATTTACTCCTCCAAGTATGGAGTCCATCAAGAGGGACCCGACCAGGAGGATCTGTTTTCCTGGATCATTACTGACTTGATCGTCAGAGTGCCCGAAACCCCAGTTCGGGTCTCTAACCGTTGTCTCGTAGGTCCAGGAGAGAGATCGCCGGGCAGTGAGGCGGCCACACCTAGCACGGAGATCTGGGAGCCGAAGAACGGCGGGCGGCAGGGGGGAGTGCACTCCGATGCTGGTGGGAGCTACGGGCCACGACAGTCTTGGCGGCAACAGATTGGCACACCAAGTAGGGGGAGACGGGCATGACTAAGTCATTCACCACTCCCCAGGTCAACACACCGCAGAAGAACGGTGACGACATAAGTTGGAAAGATCAACGCCAGGCGACCTTTTCCAGGCCTCTCCAGTACGTCACTTCCCCCATCCCTTTCAGTGGGGAATCTACTGACGAAACTATCAGGCACACAGCGAAAGCGTGCCTGGAGAAGCATAAGTACCAACTGGTGGGATCCCCCCACTGGTCTGTCAGTATGCGAGACTTAGCTGTTAAGCCTTCGGACTGCAACATCCACCACTAGTGGAGTCCTTCACCAGCCATAGTGCGGCGGAGTGCCATTGCCTCCACCGTGGTCATGACCGCGATATCAAAAGGCATCACGACCGTAAGCAGGAGATCGAGAAGCTCAATAAGGAGACCCACCTCCCAAGATTTGTGGGGGGCAGACTCCAAGCGGGGCCCCTAAGCGCTCGCCGGTCCCCTGTCGGCTTCAACCACCGACAGCTGCACCACCGCGAAAGCAGCGGGTGTGATCGCCTGGAGAATCGTGCATGCACTCAAAAAGACTCGGGAAGCACGGAGCCCCGAGGACAATCTGCCCACCATACGGCAAGAAGAAAGCTAAATAAAGACGTCACGATCGTCAGCACGACGGTGGTGAACCACCATGGGAAGGCCCCCACGAGGCGGCCTGAGTCCCATCAGGAGATGTCCATTACCTTAAAGAACTCAACAGCGTCATGCTCCCCGAGGGAGGAGGGCCTACAGCCCACGAAGATGCCCCCGATGAGGTAAGTCCCCTCACCAGCAGTTATGGTAATAATTTTTTCCCTCGCATGGGTGTCCGCATGTTTTGCAGGAAAGGGTCAACAACGTTCCCGAGCCTAGCTCCAGGATGTCAAAGAATCTTCGAGCCACATAGCTCCCACTTCCCCAGCGCTCCCGAGCCCAGCTCCAGGGTGCTAGAGAAACTTCGAGCCACATAGCTCCCTAACTCCAAGCATCCCCGAGCCTAGCTCCAGGACGTCGAAGAATCTCTGAGCCATGTAGCTCCCATTTTCCAGCGCTCCCGAGCCCAGCTCTAGGACACCAGAGGAACTTCGAGCCATGTAGCTCTCCAACTCCAAACATCCCCGAGCCTAGCTCCAAGACATTGAAGAATCTCCGAGCTACGTAGCTCCCACTTCCCAGCGCTCTCGAGCCCAGCTCCAGGGTGCCAGAGGAACTTCGAGCCATGTAGCTCCCCAACTCCAAGCATCCCCGAGCCCAGCTCTAGGATGTCGAAGAATCTCCGAGCCATGTAGCTCCCATTTCCCCAGTGCTCCCGAGCCCAGCTCCAGGGTGCCGAGGAACTTCGAGCCACGTAGCTCCCCAACTCCAAGCATCCCCGAGCCCAGCTCCAGGATGTTGAAGAATCTCCGAGCCACGTAGCTCCCACTTCCCAGCACTCCCAAGCCTAGCTCCAGGGCGTCAGAGGAACTTCGAGTCACGTAGCTCTCCAACTCCAAACTCCAGGCATCCTCGAGCCTAGCTCTAAGGAGCCAGAGGAACTTCGAGCCACGTAGCTCTCCAACTCCAAACTCCAGGCATCCCCGAGCCCAGCTCCAGGATGTCGGAGGAACATCGAGCCACGTAGCTCACCAGCAATCATCGTCCCCGAGCCCAGCTCCAGGACACCTTCTCAAGATCGGAGCTCAGATCTCCGGTCAAAAGAACCTCGAGCCAAGCAGCTCTTTATCTCAAATATCTCCGAGCCTAGCTCCGAGACGTCAAGGGATCACGGGGCCACGCAGCTCCCGTCAATGCCTCGAGCCTAGCTCCAAGGTGCCAAAGACCTGAGCCAAGATCTCAGGCAACCCCCCTGGGCCCGAGCCTAGATCCATGTCCAGGAAGGCCTCGAGCCTAGCTCCAAGGCAATCAAGACCGGTAACCCCCCTTTCCCTGATCTCCCCACTTGAAAAGAAGACGAGAGGGAAAGGAAAGAAAGGGAACAAAAGGGGGAAGCTCGGCAGCCCCCTTCTCTGATCTCCCCACTCGAAAAGAAGACGAGGGGGGAAGGAAAGAAAGAGAACAAAACGGGGGTCTTGCCAGCATCCTCTCCTCTGATCTCCCCACTTTAAAAAAAAATGATGAAAAATGATGAAATGAATGAAGAGAAAAGTGAAAAGTAAAAGGAAAAAGAGAAAGAAGAAAAGTTAGGAAGGAAAGAAAGAGAGAACAAGAAAAAAATACAGTATCGCCGAAGCCACCACTTTCAGTAGCTCTCAGCAATCTTCGTTCCCGAGCCTAGCTCCAGGACACTTTCTCAAGACCGAAGCTCAAATCTCCGGCCAAGAGAACTTCGAGCCAAGCAGCTCTCAGCAATCTTCATCCCCAAGCCTAGCTCCAGGATACCTTCTCAAGACCGGAGCTCAGATCTCTGGTCAAGAGAACTTCGAGCCAAGCAGCTCTCAGCAATCTTCATCCCCGAGCCCAGCTTCAGGACACCTTCTCAAGATCAGAGCTCAGATCTCCGGCCAAGAGAACTTCGAGCCAAGCAGCTCTCAGTAATCATCATCCCCGAGCCCAACTCCAGGACACCTTCTAAGGACCGGAACTCAGATCTCCGGCCAAGAGAGCCTCGAGCCACACGACCCTCAGCCAATGACACCCTTGGGCTTAGTGGCCCTCAAGTGTTGTGAAAAGAGTTCGATGCCATCTGCTGGATATCGGCGATGAACTCCTCCGAAGCCCTGAAGTTGGCGACGGCGTTCTCAGCATTTTTCGTGGCCACGGTGGCCACCCTCTCCAACTCGGCAGCCCTCAACCTGGCTGCCTCCGTCGAGTTGGTCGCCATCTTTGTCGCTTTTTCAGCAGCGGCAAGCTTCTCCTTCATGGTTGCTAGTTCCGCCTGGATGGCTCAGGCGATCTCCTTGTGCCGGTCGGCCTCGGCACTGTACCAGTTTAATTTTTTCTCGACGACGGAGAGGTCATCGATCGCTTTCTTTGAATGGCTCTGCTCCAGATCGCAAGCCGTCGAGAGTCCTCTCGCTTGCCCCTCAGCATCGGCGAGCTCTTTTTCGAGGTCCTTGATCTTCAGCTTAAGGGCCCCACTTGCCCCGACCTTCTCTTTCAGGTCGGCCTTCAAAGATTCGATCTCAGCGACTTGTTGTCGCTCGAGATGCTCTCGGCTCTGAAAATGACCCCTGATGTAAAGGGCCTCAGCACCAATCTGCACAGCAGGAAAAAAGAGAGATCAACAAAAAAAAATGAAATGAATGATGAATGAGTGAAAATGAAATGAAGAACAGATGAAAGAGGTGAAGGGACTCACCGAATACAGCTAGGAGAAGAAAGTTTTGAAGACATCGGCCACATGCATCCTGGCCATCTCCTGCTGGTCGCACGCTTGGATGGAGAAGTCCATCAAGCGTTCGGCAAGCTCGGGACTCTGGAGGACCGAGTTCTCTGGCCCCATCCTGAAGGGGAGATGGCGTCGCCCCTCCTCCCTTCGACTCTCTCCATGAACGGGCGGCCGTGCACCGCTGGCTGAAGGACCCCGGGGGGCAGGCTAGGAGGCCGGTGCCGGTGCAGGCGACACATCTATCATGGCCTTGGGAGTGGCCCGGGTCCCCTCACCCCTGGCGTCGGCGACGGGCGGACCCGGAGGAGGGTAGGGTGTAGCAGCAACGGCGACAGCCCTCGCCCGGACTACCACCTTGGGCTCTACAGCGGGAGCCTATTGGGCAGGCATCGGAGTCGCGAGAACTGCCCTCTCCATTGGCGCCGGAGCAGCGTGGGGCTCCTCTGAGCTCGAGCCAACAGCCACAGTCGTGCCCAGATCGATCACTAACATTTGGGCGGCCGCAGAAATGCTCTCGCCTTGGGCCCGCCTAGGAGCGGGCTCCCCGGCCAGTCCGGTCGGCCGCCTCTTCTTGGTGATGGCCAAGAGATCACTCTCAGAGAAGATCATGCCTGCATGCAAATTACGCAGTGGTCAGAACCTGCGAAAAACTACACAAGAAGTGTATGAAGGAAGAAAAAGAGAAGAGTTCAGGTCAAACTCACCCGACCCATTTGCTGGGTCGACCCCGGAGTCGGCGAGGTTCTGCTCAGACAACAGGACCTTGAGAGAAGGAATCTGCGTGCTGCGGAGCTGCTCGTAATCATCTCGGTTAGATGCATCGATCGTAGAGTTTCGGTTGGGGGACTTGTCCGGATCACTCCAGACCCAGTTAACCCCCTCGACCTCGATAAAGAAGAACTTACTCTTCCATCCCTTGACGGAAGAGGGGAGCTCAAACTTAATGCCCTTCGGGTAGGAGGATAAAGACCACCAACCATCCTCGGTTGGGTGGTGCTTCAGGGCAAAGAAAGCCCTGAACAAAGAGAATCGGGCTACGAACCTGTGAAGATGACAAAGCACAATGAAGGAGAAAATAACCCTAATAGCGTTTGGCACCAGCTGTGCCGGGACCAAACGATAATTGTCTAAGACTAACATAAAGAAAGGGTGGAAGGGAAAGCGGAGACCTCTATAGAAGGTCCCCTCATAGAAGGCAAGACGGCCCGGACCACTCAAAGTGACCCATTCCCCCGGACGAGGGATCATGAGCCGGACAGAAGGTGGGATGCCGTAGGCATCCCAGACAGTCCTGAGTTTCCCGGCGGTGATCGTGGAGGTGACCCCACCAGGACCTGTAGGCCGGACTGACTCGAGGACAGGAGCAGAAGAAGGAGGAGGAAGAGAAGGACCGGATCCCGATTTCCTAATGAGAACTGGACCAGGAGGGCGTCTCCTACTGAGCTCAAAGCAAGCCACATCTCCCTCCCCGTCAGAAGAAGAGGAAGAAGATGCCGGCCTCCATTTGGAGGGACCGGCCTCGCCCTGATCAGTGGAGGGATGAAAGCCCGGACCAAAACGGGACATCCTCAAAGCTAAAGACCGAAGAGGAGACAGCAGACCCTGGAAAGGAACCCTATTTTCGTGGGGGAAGGAAGAAGAAGAAGCTAACCTGGTGCCTTAGAAAAATTCGGGGCGACTGGAAGGAAGAAGAAGCTTGGGCGCGGCAGCAGCAGGCACGGAGAATTCAAAAAGAATAAATGGCTCGAGTAAGGCCTTCCTTTCATTTTGAAATGATCCAAAGGATTCGTATCGATTCAACCGCTCCACCAACGGATCCGCGCCACGTGCCTCCCATCGGTGAGAATGGCATCCCTGCCGCTCTGCATTCTATGCCAGCATTAACTGCTCCTCGGACGTGGCCACATGGCATCCCCGTATTGGCCCACAGGGGCGGTCCCCGAAGCGCCAACAAACATGGCCATCATCATACCAGATCTTTGCCTTTCCACGTCAGAACCGTAATTACTCCCTTTGACCCGAGCGCCGTGCACTAACGAGCCTCGGGAATGAGGAGCAAATGATGTGGCAGGATCGCTGACGTGGAGAAACCTGCAAGCGCCACGTCAAGAGAAGATGCCACGTCGACCCTCCAGCTCGGATCCCACTACCAAGCTAAGCTGAGCTGAGCTCCCCCAGGGCAGCAAGTCGAGTTCAGTCCTCCACCAGTTAAGGCTCACGAGCTCGACATCTAGGTCAGAGCCGCCTTCCGCCCTCCAGAGCAAGAGCCTCGGAGGCTAGTGCCCTGCAGTCGAGGTCGAGCCAAGAGCTCACCCGTCGATGTGGAGCCTCTCCGAGCGCGCGACCTCTGGACCGGGTCTGCCTTCTGCCCTCCAGAGCGAGGCCCTCGGAGGCTAGTGCCCTGCGGTCGAGGTCGAGCCAAGAGCTCACCCGCCGATGTGGAGCCTCTCCGAGCATGCACCCTCTGGATTGGGTCCGCCTTCCGCCCTCCAGAGCGAGACCCTCGGAGGCTAGTGCCCTGCGATCGAGGTCGAGCCAAGAGCTCACCCACCGATGTGGAGCCTCTCCGAGTGCGCGCCCTCTGGACCGGGTCTGCCTTTCGCCCCTCTTTGCTCAGGCATCCCTGCAAGCTCGGAGCCCCTAGGATAGAGCGAACCTTACCGTCCCAGCTCGGCCCCAGTCCGGACGAGGTCCTTACCAGCCGAGGACACCGGCGAGCCGCTCGAGGACAGTACCAGAGCGCCCCCCAGATCGTACTGACCGCCTGAAATTGCCAGTTACACAGAAAGGCAAGCAACGCGTCGATCGAGATGCTACATTCCTCACCAACAACTTAGATTACCTAGAAAAGAAGGCCAACCGGGAGATTCGAATCCCGTGGGCGGTGGCCCGCCATTCAAAGCACCCCCAAATTTTCCGGAACGAGGCAACCAAGAAGAGTGTCGGAGCGCCTGACAACGCACCTTATCATGGATCAGGAAAGGCTCCATGGGACACCGTCGCGTGCGTCTAACAGCCCGACAGGAATTTTGAGACAAGCACCAAACGGTAACCAAGTTCATCATGAACCCGAAGGTAAAACAACGACTCGAACACAGGCAAAGAACAGCCAGAAAAAAAAGAGAGAGGGGGCATGGCACCACCATGGTTGTCGAGGTCATCGATAAAGTGATATTACAAATAAGCATCTTTTTTTGGTTGATATATTTAATACTACTATTGATACTCAATTACATGAATTGCATAGTAGATTCAGTGATGATGTAGTTTAATTATTAATTTTTAGTAATACTTTAGATCCTATAGATGATTATAGGTTATTCAATTTAGAAAATAATATCAGCTTACAGAAAAATTTTATCTAGAAGCTTCAGTGAGCATGAAAGAAGATTTTTGAGAAATCAATTATAACATTATCATATTAATATTCCAAAGAATCCTGAGTTCCAGAATATATCTACTATTTCAGAATTATGTCAAGGATTGACGAGAACATGAAAATCAAATATTTATTCACTCATTGATATATTGATTCGCTTTGTATTGACTTTTCTAGTTTCAACTGCTATTATGTATAGAGAGAGCATTTTTAGTAATGAAGATTGCTAAGATCAGATTATACAAAAAGATGAAAGATGATTTTCTTGTCGATTACTTAATCATTTATATTGAGAAGGAGATAGTTGGAAATTTTACAGTAAATATCATTATTGATGAATTTAATTTTATAAAACAATATCGAGCTCAATTCAAATAATGCTTATAAAAAAAATTATTTAAATTAATTTAAATTATTTATTAATTTATTAATTTTTTGATTTTTTTTAAAAAAATTGGTGCGGTCCATTCCCAGTAAGTTTGCATTTCTGATCTCATCGATCAGAATATTAAAGTGACCCTATACCATTCTAAACTCCTCTCCTGGTATCCTCACCATACGTGCTCTGTGGTAGACTTGGTTTGTTGGCTGTGGAACTTTTCTATTAAAAAAGTTCAAGCATAATGCAATGGAGTGCCTAGAGCTCACGGGTAAGTATATCGTGGAGGTGATGGTATAAGTTTGCCGAATCCTAAGCTCAAATTTACTTAATCTCTTCATCAATCTATTCCCGTAACATCTCTTTCCATTACCTTTTTTTCTTCCATACAACTGTCTTTTTTTTTACCAAAATTGTCACATTTAACTTTAGTAACAAATTCTATTTAAACTTTTGTAATAGGGTATTTGCAAAATCTTATTGCTAAACTAGAATTCACTTAGGGGTTTATAAGATGGTTACTTCAATATGTAGCCTAACATTAAAGGAGAGAGAAGAAACAAATTTTTTGAAAAAAATTCTTTCTAATTTGCTTGGGTGAATAGATTGAAAATTTTATTGGATTCAAAGATTGGATCGGTATAATTAGTTAGATAACAAGATTATAGACACCAGACTTATATCCATAAATAGACAAAAATGGTTTCGGAGTAGGCTAATCCAAATCTTATAAGAAGCAAAAGGGAAAATTTATCCATGATAGTTACTTCGAAAGAACTCTCATGGCATGCACGATTTACTCTCATTAGCAAGTAAATGGACAAACAGCTACCTGGCTAGGAAAAAGAAAATCTCTTTTAATTCTTGCAAATTAAGCAACGTAATGTATTTATTCCATGATCACTATGAACCTTCTACAGTAAAATGTTAGTTGTCCTTATGAGGCCATCCAGTGTGCCTGCATCAGCAAAATATATACCTATCATTAAATTTTGCTTATGTACATGCAAAAATCATAATTACAAAAAATATATCTTGATCCATTGTTACGATTCAGAGATTGCATAGTTCTTGAGTTGTTCATTTTTGATCGTGAGATGACGGGTCTTCTTTCTCCTCACCCTCTTCTCCTAATGTAAATAAGATGGAAAACCATACACTGCTATTATGAGAGTTGGAAAAAAGAGATCACATAGTCTCTTATTTATAACTCTATATGTCTCTTTCACCAGAAAATTAATAAAAAATTAAAAATTTAGAATTTCACTTCAGCCTTATTTATTCAGTTTTATTGAAAATAATTTTTTTGGTCAATTAGATTCTGATTCAGTAAATATGATTGATTCAAAATTTAAATATAATAATATAATAATTAAATCATATATATTCAATTTTAAATTTAATAATTAAAAAAATAAAAAATAAAAAATAATATATATATTTCGGTGCTCTTGCATGATGCAGTTGCCGGTTTCCGTTTCTTTGGAGCCTCTCCATGCAGTAAATGAGTGATTAATGATCCATAACCTGTGCATTTATTTCGCTCACAAGACCATGATGGAAACTCCAAGTCTAACGGAGAAGCGTGCAATAAATCCGTGCAGAAACCAACGAAACCTCCAGTCAATATTAATCATTAATGGAGATGTCTAAGTTCCTTTCCTTCCCACAACTCCTCGAGGCCCACCACCATACAAATGCCTCAAGGAGAATGGGAATAGGCATCAAGCCATTAATGCCCAGTTTGGGAGTTGGAACTCGGAAGAAATGGCGAAGCTTCGTGGGTCCCGTGCAACAAAAAGGATTGGGATTGGTGTAATTAATGGGTCAGACTACCAGACTTAGAGCCACACGTGAAAGTAAGGCCAACTGCGTGTTCTCCACGCATCAAAGTGGAAGTCTCAACGTGAGAATAATGCTATCCTATTCATGAGGCAGCAATTAAATGGATAGGCTCAGCTCCTCCATCTATTTTAATTTAATTTAATTTATTCTTAAAAATTTATAAATTTAAATTAAATTTTAAAATTAAATTAAATTTATTTTTTAAAATTAATTATGGATTTATTAAATTTAGATCCGATCCGACTTAACTTGGACATACTAATATTGTTAGAACCATATCTATTTAGATCCTCAAATTATAATTTAAAATTTATATGAAACTTATTTTTAATATAAAGAATGAATTATAATTATTTTGATATTTTAATTTATTTTAAAAATAATATTATTTATGTTACGGCCGTATCGATGACATGGCCGGGTTCAGATACCGTCAGATATGATCGAGCCACGTGGAGGTTTCTTCGGCCGAGTCAGCGTCACATTGCCGAGATCGAGCTCGGCCAGGCTACCTCGCCAGACGACTTCCCGAAGACGTTATCGCCCTTGCCGAAGTTGAGATCGGGTCCACCTCGGCCGAAGCCAGGCGACCTCCTGCCACCTCGCCAGGTGTCTACCCAGGAGGGGTCCGCTTAGGTCGAGGTCGACCACTTCTTCGCTCCTTCGCCAGGCGACCCCTGGAGACGGGTCCACTTCGGCCGAAGCCAGGCGACCTCCTGCCACCTCGCCAGGTGTCCACCCGGAAGGGATCCACCTAGGCCGAGGTCGGCCGATCCCTTGTCCCTCCACCAGGTGGCCCCCGGAGATGGGTCCACCTCGGCCGAAGCCGGGCGACCTCCTGCCACCTCGCCAGGTGTCCACCCGGGAGGGGTCCACCTAGGCCGAGGTCGGCCACTTCTTCGCTCCTTCGCCTGGTGGCCCCCGGAGACGGGTCCACCTCGGCCGAAGCCAAGCAACCTCCTGCCACCTCGCCAGGTGTCCACCCGGGAGGGGTCCACCTAGGCCAAGGTCGGCAACTTCTTCGCTCCTTCGCCAGGTGGGCCCCGGAGACGGGTCCACCTCGGCCGAAGCCGGGCGGCCTCCTACCACCTCGCCAGGTGTCCACCCAGGAGGGGCCCACCTCGGTCGAGGTCAGGCCGCCCGTACAGAGAAGATCCCAAAGAAAGAGGGGCAGGTTCCGAGGTCGACCCTCGAGCCGTGCGCATCACAGGCGGCGCCCCGTACGGATGGCGGCGGCACGCGAAACGCCATTTACATCGGCCCGACAGGTCCCGCAGTCGAGAGGCGCGGCTCTGACAAAACAGGGCCCGTACACGGACGGCGCCAACACTTGGGAAGGAGAGCGCTCTCACTGGGCCCGAGGTCTGACCGGCCGCCTTACCGGTGCCACCCCCCTTCTGTCTTTGCCCTTTCCTCGCTGGGCACGGCGAACGAGGTCGGAAAGCCGCCTGGCCCTCAACACCGAAAGGGGAAAGAGAAAAGGATGGAAGGGGGAGCCTCCCAGGAGGTGAAGACAGGCGAACAGCGAGAGAAGATAAAATGAAGGAAGCTGGGGACAAGGTAAGCGGATCAAGCTGGGGACAATTAAGAGACAGTGGCCAAAAAGCCCCGCTCCGAGAGTGAGATTCAAGGTCCCGAGAGGGGATTGCTTGGCGTGAGCTCGGCAAGGAGGCCCGGCCGAATTTCTGGTCCCCATAGCACCTTTCTTGCTAGTAAATTTTCTGAGTCTGGGACTCCTTCGGGGGCCCGTCTTGGAGAATCTGTTCCTTCTCGTCGTCTACTGACTTGACCGTCGGAGCTCCCTCCGGGATCCCCGGCCAGGGTCTTCTGACCCGCTCTTGCAGGTCCACTCCAGCCAGGAGGCTCCAAGAGCCAGGCGGTCCGGTAGGATCGACGGATCCGAGGCACGGGCGCGGCGGCGAGATCGGCAACAATTTATTATCTATATTATGGTTAATAGTAGTTGGCTATGTAATAATTAAAATATAATTATCTGTATTTTATCCGGATCATATCCAAATCTAAATTTTTTAAATTAGAACCGGATTATTTATGGATCCAATTCAATTAAATGATTCATTAGATTAAAAATTTTGATAGTGGATTTAATTCAATCTGACATGATTTTTTAGTGGATTAGACTTAGATATAATATTAGAATCTGATCAAAGAATCAAATCAGATCGGGATCGCTCATGATTTGATTTAACTCAATTCATTCGTATCCCTATCTATTCCATGCGCTCTCCAATTTTTTCCTGAATCGCTGTGGATAAAATGGATGGTAAAATTTATTTTACCACTTGTGAAGGAATACCATGCCAAATCCAAGTTGCGCTCATCCCTGATAAATACTGGATGCACCTAGCAATACTAGTTTAGACGAACGAGAGACTTGTCATACTGCTGCTTCATTATAAATAATTATGTATAACACCGAGATGTTAGTGGTTAGTTTTTCAATAGAAAAAACACAAACTCAGCTACAATGTTTAATTAAAAAAAATAATTTCTACTCCTCGCTTTAATTGTCATTTAACAATTGTGATTTGATTAGGGTTCATTTATCTTTGTGCCTTGTGTTATATAAATTTAAATGCTTGATTCATGTACAATTCTAAGGGTTGAAAACCACATGTCCATCAAAATATGAGATTTAAATACTTTTGGCTAATAGGTCCTCATTATTGTATTATAATCCAACCAGGAACAAAAATCCTCTAGTGTGCACACTAGAGGAGATCGTATGAAACGGTTTTCCTTTTTTTTTTTTTTACCATGTATCATTTTATATCAATTTTAAAGTATAAACTAAAGAATCTCCTACTAACGGAGTTTAATACATGAACCATTGTTCACGAGCCTTTCTCTGGTATCCTTCTTTTCTTTTTTATCAAGCCATCCTTTCCTCTCTGTTTGTCCATAAAACTTTCCTTCTCCTCGGGTCATTTTCTCATCCGAATCTTCTTCTTTGTGAATATATCTATCCTAAGTTTATATCATAGTCATAGATTATGTACCGGTAAATGTCATATTATAAAAACTATATATAAATTTGTTTGGAGGTATGCATTGGATCGCTATGGGTATATATAAAAAAAGTTTAAAGGATATATAAAAAATCTATATATCATTTAGATATGTACTATGTAATGGTAAACATGATATTATAGGAACTATGCATGCATCAAATTATTTGAATATATATTGATTTGCTTAAAGATGTATATTAAATAGCTGCTAGGTATTATTAAAGAAGTTTAAAATATGTATCAAAAATCTATCGAGTATGCCTCACCTAGATATATATTATATATTAATGAATATAATGGTCTAAAAATTGTGTATCAATTAGTAGTGCTTACTAGTTTAAAGAGGAAGAAAGTGGTTTAGAATCCACACATGTTGATCAAAATTACAATATCCCTTGATGTAAGCCACATGAATTGCATACTTTTCTCATTAATAGTTCTTATACATTGAGACCAACATTGCACAAGTATATTGCAAGCAGGACCTTGCATTAATGGGTGCAAATTAAGTCCTACAAAAGTAACAATGAGCTAGTAAAGTTCAGCACTTTTTTGAAGATACTTTCTTATGTGGGATTATCTTGTGTTTCATTACATCAAATTCTCATGTTTTTGTATGAAAAAGTAGGGTTAGATCTAGGGTATACTTTTATTATCTTTAACTTTTATATTGGTTTACAAAAAAATCATTTGATTTTGAACCACCTTTTTGTCTTTATCTAGAAAGACAGAAATCTAAAGAAGAAAATGTATTTTTTTTTACTAGTCCAAAGAGGAAGATAGTGTTCTAGAACCTACTTTTTCATCTATCGAGAAAGGATTAAATTTACTTTTACATGAATGATATATATTGAACTTTGCTAGACCATTA
The DNA here is from genome assembly GCA_021397845.1 of Areca catechu. NCBI lineage: Eukaryota > Viridiplantae > Streptophyta > Magnoliopsida > Arecales > Arecaceae > Areca > Areca catechu. Next base: position 189,762,949 of record CM038051.1, read on the forward strand.
TGCCTCTGAGCTAATGCTTTGTTCAAGTTTGATTGGTTAATATTATCAGGTAGGAGTATAGTGGTCCAACAAAATTCTAAATGGATTGTCCTTGCAAAAATGAAAATACCAACTTTTCTTTCTAGAAAAGTGAATCTTGGTAGACTTTGTTCTGCAAAACTCTCAAAGAGAAATAAAGAAAATTGTTTTGCTTCCAGGAAATGTAGCTCTTCTGTTGACCTTGTAAACTTGCATGATAGTTGAGAAAGAGATGTAATTAAGAAAATTTTATAGTGACCCAAAGTTTTGCTAGGCCACTTGAGTGGTATTTGATAATTTTAGAAGCCAGTTATATTTTTCTTCACAGCCCATATCGCCCTCTACACCATGGACAAGGTTCAATTTGCAAGTTTGTATGAGCAGGTGGCAGTTGGAATATCTCAAAGCTAGTAATGACCTGGCTTCACAATAATAAGGTGAAGGGACACAAATATTGGGGACTGTCTTCTTAAGGTTGATGATAAACAAGAATAATAATTATTTTACCAAAGAAACAAGAATAATAATCATCTATGAGTATGAAGACACTAAACTACGAATCAAGATACATAGTTGAACATGTTTCATGTATTGTGTTTACATTCGATCAAAGTCAAGCAATGAGACTTGACTAGCTATGAATCAGTTGTTAAGTGTAAGTTGACATGTCACAATGCAAAAAATATGGTCATCTGGATTGCTCTAATTAATGCATGTAATTTTGTGTATGAAAGCACAAAATTATGGTTTAAGATAAGTTGTTGAACATGTTTAATTATGTTTTACTTACCTTCATAGTAACTCATACCACTAAGCTATCGATCAACAACCAAGTGTAAAGTGACAGATAATACGTACATTGTTGGAGTTCCGTTTGAGACTTGTCGACATGGCTAGAGATGGTTGCTAAGTCAAATAGTTTCGGATTTGCCTCCGTCGAATGTGGGTATTCTAAAACCTGCAAAATGAAAAAAAATATAGAAGTTCGGGTATAATGAGATAGTTCTTTGTGATGGATCCTTTCGATGCCTAACTCAGCCTCCCATGAAAGCAAACAAAAAAGAGAGAAAAATGTAGTTTTTAGATAGGTGGTGTAACGATGGAATGAGAGTGAGTGAGGTAATGGAAATAATAAGCGGATATGCTGGAGTACAAGCAAGGTGATGGAGATAGATGTTGGTGAGGCTCAAGAGAGTGAACGAGGCTTAGGTGGGGCAAGATGGTTTGAGCCATTGCCAGAACAGTAATTTGGAGCTTACGAATGGCTTTGGGAGGACTGTCGAGTTTCTCAAAGGGTTTAAGATTTTTAGGAATGTTTGCCTAGAGAAAGCCTTGCGAAAAATATTTTCTAGGAATAACTTCTGGAAAAGAATTTCTCTCTAAAAGAACTTACTTGGAGGGTCTGGGGAATATATTTTATAGGTAAGGTATGTGATGCCTATGAGAGTATTATGCAGTGCAGGGAGTGGTAGTCGGCACATCAATGCAGAGCGCATACTCTTGGAAAAGTGGCTGGAGATGGAGCGGAGCTCGTCTACATGGTAAGCGTGCTTCTGTAGAGTGCCCATATTAATAGATAGTGACAGAGAGACATCACACAAGGTATCATGCAAGGTCACTTGCCCTTTTATAGGAGGGCATGACAAACCTCCTTGTATGATGTCCAGGACCACGTGTTGGGTTCCGATGAACTTGCTTTCTGTACTGAGCCGGTAGTGAGATAGCCCAGTACTAGGTTGGTAGGTGCAGTGGCGAGCCATGCAGAGTCCATATAAGCTTTATCATTTCTGGATGCATCATATGTACCCATACTCATACATCTAAATTGCTCTAGTGCATGAAATAATGCAAAGATGGTCATCCTACATGCAAGTAGTATTGGGTCATCCTACATACGAGAAATTTTTATTTTTATAGTTATGTATCTTAAAAAAATGGATGTACAGACATAATTAAGTCTATGAAGGCACATAATTATGGTTCAAACAAGTAGTTGAAGACATTTAACTATGTTGTATTTATGTTCAATATCATTCAAAATAAGTCAAGCAACGGGTTAATAGTTGACATTTGCCCAGCGTAGCTTTCAACCAACTATAAAATGTAAGTTGACACATTGCTCGCACCTGAATTGCTCTAGTGCATGTAATAATGCAAAAATATTGTTGATATTGTGTACATGCAATTTTCACTTTTATAGTTGCTTATTTTAAAAGTGTATATACATGGCTATGTGTTTAAAGGAAATTAATAAATAAGGGTTCGAGATAATTAGTAGCTGAACATGTTTAATTATATTATGGTTACCTAATGTACAAGTCAAGAAATGAGACAATTAACTATTTCATTACCACCTTAGATATGAACCATCTATCAGGTATATTTTAACATGCCCTGGCATGTTTTTGTGGCTTACATATTTGAGTTGCTCTGATGAATGTTTTAATAGAAAAACATGGGTCATCTTGTGTACATGCAGTTTTCAATTCTATGGCTATATATGTCAGAAGTGCACACATATTGTGCATGACCAAAATCATGATTTGAGATAAGCAGTAGAACATGTTTAAATGTTATAGTGTGTTTACCTCCAATATCAACCAAACAATCATATAAATAGTTATATGCTTACTTGTCCAGCTATGAATAGTGGTCTAGTGTCAATTGACACATCATAATCCAAGTTGCTTGTACACCCGAATTGCCCTAATTTAATGACTTACTATCTCATGAGTTACTTGTCTAGTTCTCATGTCATTCCATGGTGCATATTCATGATTCACATATCTGAATAGTTGATCAACATAAGTAGTTGGACACATTTAATTCTATTGTTTGTGCAGTCAATCTAAGTGAAGTGACCCAAAAAATAGATACCCGTTTACAAGTCTAGCTATCAACCAACTGTTATGACACATCGTTGTACATATTCATGGCTCACACACCTGAATAATGGATCAGGATAGGTAGTTGGAGATGTGTTGTTCTGTTGCTTTTACATTCAATTTAAATCAAGAAGTGCTATAGATAGCTAAGTTACGAACTTGCTCTTGTGACACATTATAAAACGTGTTCACGATTCACACAATTGAATCATGGTTCAAGACGAGTAGTTGGATATGTTTAAGTGCATCAAGTTTATATTTAATTTAAGGCAAAACAATGCAAACAGCTATCTCCCTTGCTACCCAGCTATCAACCAACCTTCATGACATGCCATAATACATTTTGGTGCCTCAAAAACCTAAATTACTTTGCTCACATGAAAAACATGATTCAACTTTGATACGTGTGATTCTTACTCATGCGGCTATATGGAGTTGCAAATTTATAGGTTAGGTCCAATTGAAGCATATATGCTTGATCATCACCTAGTTATAGGTCTTGATATTGGATCCGAACCTAATCTAGTAGATGATTAGGTCGGGTTGGGTGGGTTCATGAAAAATATTTTAGACTTAGTGGGTCATTTGGACTGAGTTTGGATCATGTATAACATAGACCTAACCTAATATATTTTTGGTCTAGGTCAGCTCCAAGTGTATTATTGTTGCACCTGTCTAAGCTAGTTAAGCAAGTTATGCTATAGTGGATTTGAGCTCTTGAAGGACTCCAATTGATTGGCCAATGACTTTGGGAGTAGATTCAATCTTCTTATTGACCCACAAAAAAGTCCTCGATGTTAAAAAAATGGATGTGATTTCTTTAATAAGAGACCTTCCAATGCTTAGGTTAGCTTTGAGAGGGAGAACGGTAAGAAAAAATATAAAGAGATAGTATGAGTATCCAAAAAGTTACCACATAGAGTTTTTTTTTATCCCCTATTTATAGAAGTAGAGGGTCAAGTTAGTTAGGTGGTTATAACCATTTATGAGGTAGTTACATCATTAAAAAATTTGTTAAGTTACTTAGGCCAAGAGGTCAGTTTGTAAAGTGATTTGTTAAGTGATTCGTTACACTCTTTGATAACCACTTTATCAACTTTGTCATAATGGCTCTAACAACTTTAAGAAATATACTTCATATTAAATGAAGTCATAGAACTTTATATCTATCCCAAATAAATGATCGGCTTCTAGCCATCGAGCATCCTGTGTTTCAGATAAGTGGTCATTGAGCATCCTGTGCCTCAAATAAGTAGTCGGTTCTTAGCCATCATTTACCTTGTGTCTCAAATAAATAGTCGGCTCCTAGTCATTGGGTATCCTGTATCTCAATAACTAGTCGTCTCTTGGTTAGAAATCTTGTACCTCAAATAAATGTTCAACTCCTGACCATTGGGCATCCTGTGTTTTAAATAAGCAGCCGGCTCTTGGTTACTGGACACCCTGTGCCTAAAATTAGTGATATATCCCTCAAATAAATGGTCGACTCCTAGTCATTGGGTATCTTATGTTTCAAATAAGTGGTCGGCTCCTGGCTAAATTTTTTTTTCATATATCAGCAATTACATATGACAAGTTATCCATCTTGTAATAGTTGTATCTTACTTTCGAGCTCGAATTGATTTATTTAATTAAACTCGAAAGTACAATAAAAATATTTTATAGGCCTTCTGAGAGAGAAAAGATAACTGATTATTTTGATAGAGAATACTTGATCGCTGATCACTTTAATAAAAAATTCTTGATCACTTTGATAGAGAATACCTGATCACTGATCATTTTGATAGATAATACTTGATCACTTTGATAGATAATTCTTGATTAGTTTAATAAAGAACTCCTGGTTGCTGATCACTTTGATACATAATATCCGATCACTGTTATAGAGAATATCTGTTCAGAAGTTTGGACAAATTTGTGCCACTCTACCCGATTATTTTGATTGAGAATTCTTGATAGAGAATATTCGATCGAAAGTTTGGACAAACCTATGCCTTCTACCCAATCATTTTGATAGAGAATTTCTAGATCACTTTGCTAAAGAATATATGATTATTTTGAAAAAGAATATATGATTACTTTGAATAAAAAATATCTAATTACTTTGAATAAAGAATATTTGATCACTTTGAATAAAGGATATCCAATCACTTTGCTGAAGAATATTTGATAACCTTGGATAAATAATATACGATAACTTTGATGTAGAATATCTAATAACTTTGCATAAAGAATATCTGATAGCTTTGGATAAATAATATCTGATAACTTTGATGAGGAATGTCGACAGCTTTGGATAAATAATATTCGATAACTTTGATGAAGAATATCCGATAGCTTTGGATAAAGAATATCTGATAACTTTTGATGAAGAATATTTGATAACTTTGGATAAAGAATATCTGATCAGGAGTTTGAGCAAATCGATGTTCTTTTTTAGCAAATCTGTGCTCCCTTTCTTTTTTAGCAAATCTGTGCTCCCTTTCTAATTATTTTGAATAAAGAATAGAAAGATTAAAAAAATAGGTTTCTTTTTTAAACAAACATGTACCCTCTTTTGATCATTTTGATAAAGACTCTATTTAGTAGTTGAGAAACCTATGCTCTTTTTGGACAAACTTGTGTCCTCTATCAATAACTTTGATAGAGAATGCCTAACTGAAAGACTGAAAAATATATTTTCTTTTTGGATAAATCTGTACCTTCTTCTGACCACTTTGATAGAAAATACTTGATTGGTAGTTGAGCAAACCTATACTCTTTTTGGATAAATCTGTGCCCACTACTAATAACTTTGATATAGAATGCCTGACCAGAAGATTGAAAAAACCTATTTTCTCTTTGAATAAATGTGTGCTGGACTACTTTGATAAAGAATTCCTTATTGATAGTTAAGCAAACATGTACTCTTTTTTGACAAACCTGTACTCTTTATTGATTACTTTGATAGATAATGCATGATCAGAAGATTGAAAAAAACTTGTTCCCTCTTTGGACAAATCCATGCCCTCTTCTGACCACTTTGATAGTGAATACATGATCGATAGTTGAGCAAACAATATTCTTTTTGGACAAATTTGTGCCTTTTACTGATAGAGAATGCATGATTGGAAGATTAAAAAAATCTATTCCTTGTGCCCACTTCCGACCATTTTGATAGTGAATACATGAGCAATAGTTGAGCAAACCTGTGCTCTTTTTAGACAAACCTATGTCCTTTACCGATAGAGAATGCCTAATCGGAAGATTGAAAAAATCTATTCTCTTTTTGGACAAACTTATATATACCCTTTTTTGATTATTTTGATAGTGAATACCTGATCAGTAGTTGAGCAAATATGTACTCTTTTTGGTCAAATCTATGCTCTCTACTAATAAAGAATGCTTAATCAGAAGGTTATAAAAAAATGTTCTCTCTTTGGACAAACCTGTGCCCTCTTCCAATCATTTTGATAAATAATATCTGATAAAAAAAATATCAAAATGGGCATGAAGACGTACCTTGCAGGGGTTCCCTCTTTCCAATTTTATAGAGTTACTCGAGATAACTAAATATCATTTGGGAGGTGACCTCCTTTTGCATGGATAACAGATTTGTATTGGGTGTTGGGATCTTGTTTCACATATCTTCTTTATTGGTATCTTTCTATTAGAATGGCAGCATTTACTGGGATCTTGTCTGCGTACCATAATCTCTATTGGGATAGTTGTAACTTGTTTTCCTCTGCCACTTCCTTCAAAGTTGGATTGCTTGGCCAAGGTTGAACTACTTGGCCAAGGTTAGATTGCTCGGCCAAGGTTGCACTGCTCGGCCAAGGTTGGACTACTAGGTCAAGGTTGAACTACTCAGCCAAGATTGAACTGCTCAGCCAAGATTGCACTACTCGGCTAAGGTTGAATTGCTTGATCAAAGTGCTTGACCAAGATTGAACTTCTCGATCAAGGTTGGACTGCTCGACTAAGGTTGCACTGCTCAGCTAAAGTGCTTGCCAAGATTGAATTGCTCAGCCAAAGTTAGACTACTCGACCAAGATTACATTGCTCAGCCAAGGTTGGATTGCTTAATCAAGGTTGGACTACTCGGCCTAGGTTAAATTACTCGGCCAAGATTAGACTGCTCAGCCAAGGTTGGACTGCTCAACCAAGGTTGCATTGCTCGGCCAAGGTTATGCTGCTCGGCCAAGGTTATGCTGCTCAGCCAAAGTTGCACTGCATGACCAAAGTGCTTGATTAAGGTTGAATTGCTAAACTAAGGTTGGACTACTCAGCCAAGGTTGTACTGCTTGGCCAATATTAAACTACTTGGCCAAGGTTGAAATGGTCGATCAAAGTGCTTGGCCAAGGTTGAAGTGCTCGGCCAAACATGGATTGCTCGGCCAAGGATGGATTGCTCGACCAAGGATGGTTGCTCGGCCAAGGTTGAACTACTCGACCAAGGTTGGACTGCTCCTCCAAGGTTGCATTACTCAACCAAGATTGGACTGCTCGGCCAAGGTTGCACTACTCGGCTAAGGTGGACTGCTCAGCTAAGGTTGCATTGCTCGACTAAACTATTTGGTTTAAGTACTTAGCCATGGTTTGTCTCCAGCTTACTTATTGATCTATTTGATTTGTCAAGGCCGAATAGTTGAGTTATTGTCATAATATGCCCTTCCTAATTGGGTGTGAGATTTTCTTGCTTTGTAGACTTTGAGACTTTAGCTCATCAAGAATAAGATCTCATTGCTGGAAACTTCGATTTTGATTTTAGAGTTGTAATATTGGGCAACCTTCTGTTTATAAGCTGCCATCCTGACAAGGGCCTTCTCTTAAATTTCTTCTAGAAAGTCAAGGCTTATCCAAAGCCTCTCTTGATTGGTTCCTTTTCATCTTGTGTTCCTATCCCTAGTTCTTGGAGAGGTCTAAGATTATGCCAATTACCTCTTCAGTTGGTAGGTTGTTTAGCTTAGCTCTGTGCTTGGCTTCATCCAAAGATCTCTTCCTTCTTAAGGAGGAATTGATAGCTAGATTTTTTCCTCCCTATGGGAAGGTTCGGGACTTCTGTTGCCCTTATTAGACTAATATTGTTATTCCACTGAGATGATTTAGCCAGCAGAGCATAAGGCCAGATAATAGATCATTGAAGAAGATGGATGGTATTTTCCAGTAGTTGGATCTACTCAATCAAAGTGTCCATCCTTGGATTGTAGCAAGAATAGGTTGAGAATTTTTTACCTCAACTTCTACTGTACTAAGAGCATTTTAAGAAAATCATCATTGAAAAGTAGGGTTGAGTGGAGATTTTTCTCTCACCATTTTCTTGAATGATGGCCCTTCCTCTAGTAGCCCTTCCTCTAGCACCAATGTGTTGATGCACCTCTTTAAGCTAGTTAAGTAAGTTGTGCTAGAGTGGATTTGAGCTATTGAGGGTCTCCAAGGATTAGCCAATGATTTGTCGATGACTTTGAAAGTAGATCGGACTCCTTTTTAACCTATAAAAGAAGTCATCAATATTGGAGAAATCGGTGAGATTTCTCCAAAAGGAGACCCTCCAATGCTTAAATTAGTTTTGAGAGGAAGAACAGTAAGAAGAAAATAGAGAGAGTGCATTAAAAAAAATAGCTCATGGAGTTTTTCTTGATTTTCTATTTATAAAGATAGATGGTCGATTTAGTTAGATGATTACAACCGTTTGTGAGGTGGTTATACCATTAAGAAAGTTGTTAAGTCGGTTAGGCCATTAAGAGATTAGTTTATAAAGTGGTTTGTTAAGTGATCTATTATACTTCTTGATAATAACTTTATCATTCTTGTCATAACGACTTTAATGACTTTAATATATATGCTTAATATTAAATAAAGTTATGAAACCTTATACCTGCTCCAAATAAGTGATCAGTTCCTGGTCATTAAGCATCCTTGGCCTTAGATAAGTGTTCATTAGGCATCTTGTGCTTTAAATAAATAGTCAGCTCTTCGTATCTTATGTCTCAAATAAGTGATTGATTCATGGCCATCGAGTATCTTATGTCTCAAATTAGTGATCGATTCCTGATCATTGGATATCCTGTGCATTAAATAAGTAGTTGGTTCCTGACCATCGGGTGTCCCGTGTTTCAAATAAGTGATCGAATCTCTAAAATTAGTGGTGCTTCTGACCATGAGGTACCTTATATATCAAATAAGTAATCGACTTCTAGCCATCGAGCATCTTGTACATAAAGTAAGTGATCAAATTTCTCAAATAAGTGATCAGCTCCTGGTTATCGAGCATCTTGTGTCTCAAATAAGTGGTGAGCTCTTGACCAAATTTTTTTTATGTACCAGCAGTAGCATATAACAGGTCATTTATCCTGTAATATGTATATAATTTTATTAATAAAATTTTATAAAGAAACTTTTGTTCTTACTTTTGAATAAAACTAAGTTTTGATTGCCACAAAATTATTTATTAACATGGTCAAAACCTCATGAATTATTGCTTATGATGGGGACATCGCTAGCACGGATCTCGGAGCAAGAACGAATCCTGAAGCTGCATGAATCTCGGAGCATATCCAGAATAAAGTAGTTTGGGATTTTATCTTTTGTTTGAAATTTAAATAAGGATTTGGTTGGTTAGGATTTAGATATGGATAGGCTTATCTTATCACATCTTGTGTTTAAATTTGAATCATCTCTATCTTTTTATCCTGTATTCAAATTCAAATAAGGATTGGACAGGTCTATAAATACGACATTCAGTCCTTAGTCAAAAAAAAAAAAAGTTTTTGAGAAAAAAAGATTGAGTTTTTAGAAGAGTGATTTTTCTTGCCTTCGCCTTCGGGCATGGGCGTGATGCCCTAGTTATCCCCCTTCCCATTCCATCTTCTTTATCCCCTCGTGGCCTTTGAGATCCATCCTAGCACCTCCAAGTATCGAGGAGGGTGTAATGCCCTAGAGGTGAGAGGTCTCTTCGTTAGGGTGAGTCCCAAAGTCCATGAGATGCAGATCCCTATTCTACATCCCCACTATTCCTTCGCCACCCCTAGAAAAAAAATTATCAAAAAAAAATAGTACCATAATTTAGGTGACTTCTAGGCTCACCAACGATCCAACCCATCTGTCCCTCATCAATTTTGGTATCAGAGCCCAGAAAAATTAGGGTATCCCAAACTCCCCTTCTCTCTCACCAGCCCCGGTGACTCCCTCCACTTCTCCGTCGTTGATCCCCTCATCTCTAATCCCAATTCCACCCAACCCCGCCGGCAACTCCCGAATCATCCTAGACCCCCGTTCTCTCTTCCCTGTTCCTATGGCATTGTCAATCTCTTTGGTCCTAATCATTGCCAGAAGCCATCGACCCAGCCATCCGCTGATTCAGTCAACATCACCTCTTCGTGCCATTCTGCCCACCCACAGAAGCCCTTCCCTACAAATAACGCCCCGATGCCACCGGAGCCATATGTGTAGCAAATCCACCGACCATCGATGCCAGCTGAGCCCACCGACACCCGTCCCACCCCTGCTGCCACGGTGACCGCCTTCCTTACGCGGGATCGCCGCCCCACCCCACCATGGCCTACGCCCACGAGGAGGCCCAATAGGTCATGTTCGGTGCCCTCGATGCCCTCTTCCGCAACACCGGCATCAAGCATAGGGACATTAACATCCTCGTCGTCAATTGTAGCCTCTTTGACCCTACCCCCTCCCTCTCCGCCATGATCGTCAACCACTACAAGCTCCGTAGCAACGTCAACAGCTTCAACCTCGGCGGCATGGGCTGCAGTGCCAGTGTCATCTCCATCGACCTTGCCTGCGACCTCCTCTAGGCCCATCGCAACTCATACGCCATCATCGTCAGCGCCGAGAACATCACCCAGAACCAGAAATGCACCAGTTAAAGCACCAGTCCTCTGCTGCTTCGACTACCAGCACTGTGACTTCCTCCTCTGGTGAATCCTAGATCCGATCCCCGGTGCCATGTGCAAGTCTTCCATCCTCCCTCTCCTTATCATTTTCTCCATGATCTCGTTTTAAGGGGGCTTCTGCTCCTTTTCTCTTCTTTGGACTCAATGGTGGCCGTCTCGAGGTTGCTGGTGATGGAGACTTGCTTTGATTTCCTGGAATGGTTGGGGTTGGACGTCTCCACAATGGTGTTCATGTGCCTGAACGATCCATCTGATATCGTGCGAGCCAGTGCTGTGTCCCGATCCTGGAACTGTGTCCAATCTCCCCATCCTCCGTGAAAGGAAGCGATTGGTTCTAGGAGAATGCAAGAAGTCTTCGATGGGAAAGAACCTAAGAATCAAGACCGCATCGAGCAACAAAGTCCCTTTGTTGAACCATGAGGAACCATCCAACAATGCTATCTTAGATCTTGAGCATTGGTGATGCTGTTCAGCAATGCTGTCTTAGATCTTGAGCATGGTGATGCTGTTCAGTCGGCGAATGTTGGATTTTATAGAGTTAATGGCTGGCAAAACCTGATGTAGGGAAACTGGTTTTGGCCACGATAGCATTGTTGATAGCATCTACAACCAATATTCTGATTTCTAAGTATGATGGGAAGATTATAGACACTGTATCAAAAAAGGCCCAAGACTGAACGCACCACCGTCGTCTCCGCCCCAGCGCCACTATCGGCGAACGCCCGCCAGACTACCCTCCGCGAGCCTCCCCTGTTCCCTAATTTTTTTCCCATGGAGGAGGGAGATGAAGCGGATGCACACGAACGTGAAAGAACTGCCCGATTCCTGTTGCCGACTTCAGACTTGCATAGATCTCAAAGCCACATGGATTTCAAAGCAGCACAGATCTTGGAGTTATATGAATTTCAGCAGTGCACAAATTTCAGAGCAGAGTCTTTGGATGTGGTTCATCAAAGCCTCCGCTTGTTTTGACTCGACGGAGTCGAGTTTTCCCCACCTCAGGAGAATGATGGGGACATCGCTAGCACGGATCTCGGAGCAAGCACGAATCCTGAAGCTGCATGAATCTCGGAGCATATCCAGAATAAAGTAGTTTGGGATTTTATCTTTTGTTTGAAATTTAAATAAGGATTTGGTTGGTTAGGATTTAGATATGGATAGGCTTATCTTATCCCATCTTGTGTTTAAATTTGAATCATCTCTATCTTTTTATCCTGTATTCAAATTCAAATAAGGGTTGGACAGGCCTATAAATACCATCCTCAGTCCTTTGTCAAAAAAAATTTTTTTTTTGAGAAAAAAAAATTGAGTTTTTAGAAGAGTGATTCTTCTTGCCTTCATCTTTGGGCATGGGCATGATGCCCTAGTTATCCCCTTCCCATTCCATCTTCTCTATCCCCTCGTGGCCTTTGAGATCCATCCTAGCGCCTCCAAGTATCGAAGAGGGTGTAATGCCCTAGAGGTGAGAGGTCTCTTCGTTAGGATGAGTCCCAAAGTCCATAAGATCTAGATCCCTATCCTATATCCTTACTATTCCTTCGCCACCCCTAGAAAAAAAATTACCAAAAAAAAATAGTACCATAATTTAGGTGACTTCTAGGCTCACCAACGATCCCACCCATCTGTCCCTCATCAGCTTATATAAAACTGCAACCTACTTCAAAAGGATAATTCAAAGGTTAAATTTTAACCTTCTGAAATTAGTTTAAGCACTTTTATCTTATTGATAGAAAAGAAGAAATGATTTGGAATACTTTTCAGATGTTAAGAAATGTTGGGTTAGGTTTGCTAAATATAATAGAAAGATATAACATAAATTTTTACAGCATATGACTTAGGCTAGGTCAAGATTTATGAAATCTAGATCCAATCCAAAATATAAAACAAGTCTAATATTTAAACTTGATCTGTTCTCACAATTAAGGTTGAAATCGGATCGACAATGGATGTTAATTAAATGCAAAATTTTATATCTATATTTATTTTAAATGGAAACGTATACGAATCGAATACCAAAAAAATAAATTTAAATATAGATATAAATAGAATAATTAAATTTTATTATCACATAATCAAAGATATTACTATGTAGATGTTGAAGCAAATTAATAATATATTAATGTAGCCATTTTTTTTAAAATCTCATGAATATATATAAAGTTAAATAAATTTATAAATATAATTAAATATTTGAATACGAATCGAATAGTTAACTATTTAGATTCATATTCATTTTATTATACAAAAAACATAAATATAAAAATTAATTAGATATTTAAAATTTATTTATATTTAAATAAATTTAAATATGAATATATTAAATGATCCAATTCCATCCCTTGTTATAATTTTTTTTTGATAGAGCAAAAGGAGAGGGGGATAAACCACCTGGACGTAGCTACCCCTAACATGTTCCAATTCCGTCAGACTATGTTCGACTCGAGCAGTACGTTTATGCATACTTTTTTCATCATCGATGAATACATCAGCTTAACATCATTAAAATATCGAAATAGTATGCTCTCTTATCATCCTGGTTATATGTTTCAAAAAAAATTTTAAAATTTAACCTAACCATCCATAATATCATATCTCGAACACATTATAATTTTTTTTTTTTGAGTACAGGTGGGATCAAATAGGTTAGCGCCATCCATTTATAGATTTAATTATGTACACACAAGTCAATACATAGGTTCAGGATTGTATAAAAATAATTGTTGATAAAATAGCTTGACTTTTGCATGCATGCGTTGAAGATACCTTAATTTTATGCATAAAAAACAATAAATATCTACCTGGAAGATTTTTAGACCAGACGAAGACTGTAACGTGAGGGGAAAGATAAAAGGTGGGGACCACAAAATCCCGCTGGAAATTACTGAATCCAAGGAACTTCAGGACCTTCCACCAGTTACCGCATAGATAAGACCTGGACTCGCCCACCACTCACCCTTCCGAGCCTGCCTCCAAAAGGAGGCTCGTACTTTCTCCCCAGCATTAATTGCTTCCTTCCAACCATTAAATGCCTCCTCCTTTTGCCCGTCTCTTTCTCCATCTTTCCATCACCTCAACGGACTCCATTTAATAACATCATTAACGAACGCCGTTAATGACTCCGGCCACATCATTTTAACTCTGGCTTTCCCCGTTCCATAATTAATTGCTCTCTCTCTCTCTCTCCTTCTTCTTTTATTTACTCTCTCCTTCCTTCCTCTCCCGGTCTCCAACTCCTTTCTCTTCGGTCTCATAGTTATCACCAGGATGTTAATGGCGACGGAGGCGAGTTCTTTGGTCAGGATTCTTAGTGGGTACAAGGAGAAGGAAGGGGAGGGGAAGGGGGAGAGGGAGAGCAATATCGTCTCCCGCGATTTCGCTGTTAATCGTGGCGGCGGTGCTGTCGGTCTCGATATCGAATTCCAGCTCCCTCCTCCCGGTTCAGAGAAACGCCTCGATTCGCCGGTAATTCTTCTCTGTCTCAATCGTGTTTTCATCAATTTATTTTGAAGATATTTTATTTACTCTGTCGGTTTCTCGAGATTTTTCATTTAATGACTCGTTCTGTTACGGATTTCTGGTTTCTTCCCCCTCTTTTCCATTGCACCGCATGAAAATTCCTTTTTTTTCCCTCTAAATTTCATGTTTATTTCCTTATATTTTTTAAATTTTTGATTAAAATTATGAAATTTCATCTAAATGCCTCGCCAAGCAATCCAAAATCGAGTTTTGCTCTGAATCCAGCGTGCCAATTTTTTTTTTCCCTTTTTCTTTCGTTTAGTTGTTATTTTTTTATAAAAAAAATGCCCATCGATCTATATTTTCACTCAAAATAAATTTTTATTTTAAATTATTCCTTGAACAGCTAGAAAAAATGAGATGAGTCATTACAATAAACTATTTCAGTTAATATTTAATATTTAGAATAGCTATTCTATAATGAACTTTTATTTCAAGTTATTTTATTTTCATACGATTCTATTATAATAATTATATTAAAATAAAGTTATTATTTTAAATTTTTAATTAAATATAAATTTAAAATAATAAAAATAAATAATTATTTTTTAAAAATTGATATTTCTATTTTCTAGGAATATATATATATATATATATATATATATATATATATATATATATATATATATATATATATATATATATATATATATATATATATATATATATATATATATATATCAAAACACTACCATCCGGCCTAAACGAGTTTTCAAATCCATGTGACAGTCCGGTAGGATACACCTTCAGAAGGCTGGCCCGGCTCCGGCGAACCGCAAGCTCCAGGACCTTAACCTCCCTCCGCCCTCCAACGGCGCCGAAGCCGGCGTCGCCGCCCCTCAGCCGGAGGACTCCGCCGCCCTGGACCTCAACCTCGTCGCTCCCGCCGCCTCGGAATACCGCAGCGTCTGCACTCTCGAGAAGGTCAAATACGCCCTCGAGAGGGCGGAGCGCGAATCTCGAGGGAAGCCTCAACAGCGAAGAACGGACGGCTCTCCTTCGTCCTCGTCGTCGTTGGTGGCCACTACCTCATCGATCAAGCGACGCGGGTTAGAGGAGGACGTGGACGGCTCTGATTCGTCTGGCGGGTCCTTGATGGCCGCGAGGTGCCCCAGATGCCTCCTCTACGTGCTGGTGGCCAATCGGGACCCGCGGTGCCCTGGGTGTCGCTCGCACGTGCCGGTCTCCGCCATTTACAACAAGAGGCCTGGGATCCAGATATAGTTCATTAGGTGACCAACTTTAGATCCAAGAACTACATTGAATTGCCCCTCAGAAATATAGTAAAACATGAATAGGAGATAATAGCTTCATTTTATTTTCTTTTTATAAATGAGAAAAGAAGCTAGCTCTCAGTTTAGATGTATATTTTGCTTTGTTATTTGACACTATTTTATTTATATTGTGGACTAGGTCTAAACATAATCTTGTAAATTAAATTATCAAGGTAGCCTTTTAGATGTATTCTTGTGGTGGTAAAGAAGAGTGGTAGAAACCATAGCAAAAAGTAAAATGGTTAGTAGAAGGGATTCTTTCCTCAGTTAAAGCAAAAGCTTTGAAAGGATTTAAGTAATTATAGAATTTGAAAAAAAAAGAAGCTATGAATATTCAGATATTTATATGCTTTTTATTTTTAAGCAGGTATTGGAGGGGGAAGAACGATAAGTAGCAGTAAATGGCAACATCCTAACTTCAAAAATAATTGTCATCATTAATTTTCAATTTATGGGTGATATGGTTACATCGCTGACGTGGGGCGTGTGTCAGGTCTAGCTGGACACGGTCAGTATCACGTGATTTTTTTTCAAAAGATTCTCCGTTCGGGGAGAAGTATTTCTGCTCCTCCATCATGTGGCTTCCGAAGTCGGGTCCACTTCGACCGAAGTCGAGCACTTCTCTGCCACTCTGCCAGGTGACCACTCAAGAGGGGTCCATCTCAGTCGAAGCTGGCGGTCTCTCGCTCCCTGGCCAGGTGGCATCCTAAGACGGATCCACCTCGGTCGAGGTCGAGCCGGGTCCTATTCCTTCGCTAGGTGGCACCCGGAGACGGGTCCACCTAGGCCGAAGTCGAGCACCTCTCTGTCGCTCCGCCAGGTGTCCATCCAGGAGGGGTCCATCTCGGTCGAAGCTGGCGGCTCCTCGCTCCCTGGCTAGGTGGCACCCCAAGACGGGTCCACCTCGGTCGATGTCGAGCCGGGCCCTCCTGCTTCTTCGCCAGGTGGCATCCGGAGACGGGACCATCTCGACCAAGTTGAGTACCTCTCTGCCACTCCGCCAGGTGTCCACCCAGGAGGGATCCATCTCGGCCGAAGCTGGCGGCCCAATGCTCCCTTGCCAGGTGGCACCTTAAGATGGGTCCACCTCGGTCAAGGTCGAGCCGGGCCCTCCTGCTCCTTCGCCAGGTGGCATCTCAAGATGGGTCCACCTCGGTCGAAGCTGGAGGTCGCTTCCTCGCCAGGTGGCACCCCAATCGGGGACGGGACCATCGGCCGAGGTCGAGCCGGGCCCTCCTGCTCCTTCGCCAGGTGGCACCGGGAGACGGGACCACCTCGGCCAAGTCGAGCACCTCTCTGCTACTCTGTTAGGTGTCCACCTAGGAGAGGTCCACCTCGGCCGAAGCTGGCGGCCCCTCGATCCCTCGCCAAGTGGCACCCCAAGACGGATCCAGTTGGCCCCCGGAGACGGGCCCAACTCAGCCGAGGTCAGACTGCTCGTACGGCGAGGGCCCTGGGGAGAGAGACGGGCCCCGATGCCATCCCTCGGGCCGTACGGATCCCAGACGGCGTCCTGTACGGAGGGCGGCGGCACGCGGAACATCACTAGCATCGGCCCGACAGGTCCCGCGGCCGAGAGACGTAACCCTAACAACACAGGCCCCATAGATGGATGGCGCCCGCGCTTGGGGAAGAGGGCGCTCTCACTGGGCCCAAGGCCTGACCGGCCGCCCTGCCAGCACCGCCCTCCCCTCTTTCTCTTCTGTCTTTGCCTTTTCCCTGCTGGGCCCGGCGGACGAGGTCGGAAAGCCGCCTGGCACCTTTCACCGAAAAGGGAAAAGAGAAGAGGACGGGGGAGGGGAGTTTCCGAGACGGAAAAGGACAAATGCGCGACGGAAGGAGATAAAGAGAGAAGAATCTGGGGACGACAAGGTAAGCCAATTAGCCTGGGGACAAGGAGGAAGCACCGGCACAAGGCCTTGCTCCGAGAGAGAAACCAGAAATCCCGAGAGGGGAAGACTGGGCGCGAGCTCGGCAAGGAGACCCAGCCGAGATTCTGGTCCCCAGAGCGTTTCCTTCACCAGTTAACTCTCTAAGTCTGGAACCCTTTAGAGGGTCCGGCTGGAGAGTCTGTTCCTTCTCGTCGTCTACTGACTTGACCGTCGGAGCTCCCTCGCCGGGATCCCCGGCTAGGGT
Source organism: Areca catechu (assembly GCA_021397845.1). Lineage (NCBI taxonomy): Eukaryota > Viridiplantae > Streptophyta > Magnoliopsida > Arecales > Arecaceae > Areca > Areca catechu. Next base: position 189,780,667 of record CM038051.1, read on the forward strand.
CCTCTAACCCCTTTGTTGCAGGTTTTCCGCGGGAAGGGAGGCTCCCTCACCGGGCGGTCAGGAAGGATCGGCTGATCCGAGGCACGGACGTGGCGGCGAGAGCGGCAACAGATTGGCGCGCCAGGTAGGGGGGCAGGACACTAACCCCTAGTGGGAACCAGCTTTCTGCAGGTGTCACGCTCTCCAGCAATGGTGGTCACTCGTGGTCGTGAGGCGTCCACCAGCCGTGTGGGGGATGTCCACTCCCCTCCAGGGGGCCACAGCCCCGAAAGGGAGCTTCCGGCCCCCCCTCCTCTTCCACAATAGCCTGCCCCGGTGGACGGATCCCTTGCGGCCATCGTCCAGCAGATGCAGACCTTGACCTCAGTGGTCCGACAGCTTCAGCATCAGCAACGGTCCTTAGCCACTCAGCCGCAGCCAGGGACCCCCGCGGCCCGAGCCGCGGGGCAGCGTGGGAGCCTGCGCTCAATCCAGGGCAGGCCATCCCACCCGAGGGCCATCTCCAACCCCCGGGGGAGCCACCAAGCTCCTGCAAAGAGAAACTATTCCGGTTCGGAGGATCACGAGAGCCGATCCCCGGCCGACGGGGCCGAAACGGTGCATCGCAGCAAGCGACGCCGGGGCCAGATCTCGCGCCGAGACCAATCGGTGCCCCCTTCACCCGCAGCCTCGGTGGAAGACTCCACCGATGAAGCCATCAGGCGCCAAGCCGAGAGGCGCCTGGAGGAGCATGAGCGCAAGCTGGCGGAGTTCGCCCGCCGGTTCGCCGACCTGCAGAACTCGTCGGCAGACCCGACGGGCTACGACTCCCGCCCCCCTTTCTCTGAAGAAATCCAGGCAGAACCGATCCCGAAACGGTTCTGCATGCCGCAGGTGGATCCCTACGACGGAACCACCGACCCCCTGGATCATTTGGAGAGCTATAAGGCTCTCATGAGTGTCCAGGGGGCCACCGACGCCCTTCTGTGCATCGCCTTCCCGGCAACCCTTCGGAAGGCCGCTCGAGTCTGGTTCACCCGTCTCGAGCCCGGATCCATTTGCTCTTTCCATCAGTTGGAAGGAAAGTTTGTGGCGCACTTCGACGCTTGTCGAAAGGTGCCAAGAGAGGTGGACAGCCTCTTTTCCATCCGCCAGCAGGATCAGGAGCTGCTCCGGGACTACATCACCCAGTTTAAGACCGCAGCACTAGAGATCTACAGCTTGGACGAGCCCGTCGCCATGCTGGCCTTGAAGCGCGGACTCAAGACGTCCCGCCTAACCTGTTCCCTGGATAAGAAGCCGCCCAGGACGTATTCCGAGCTCCTCTCCGCGCCCACAAGTACATCCGAGCGGAGGAGGCCGACCGCACCCGTCGAGAGCTGGACGGGAAGACTCCAAAGAAGCCACTCCCGAGGGACACCCCGGGAGCTCGGAGGCCCGGGCCATCTGCCGACCTCCGCCCAAATCCAAAGCCGAGGGGCGAAGCCACTCCCGAGCGGAGGTACACCCCTCTCCTCGCACCTCGAACGAAGATCCTCATGGAAATCGAGGATGAGCGCTACCTCCGCCGACCTCCTCCTCAGAACCCGAGAGCCGCCCGAGATAAATCAAAGTACTGCCAGTTCCATCGCGAGCACGGGCATGACACGGAGGAGTGTCGCCATCTGAAGCGGGAGATTGAGGAGCTGATCAGGAGGGGTTACCTCAGGAAGTTCATCAAGAACGAGGCCCCCTCTGAAGGGCAGCCGCTCGCGGCCCTACTGCCTGTCCCTGCGATCGACAACCGCCCAACGGAGAAGCCCGTGGGCATGATCTCGCGCGGGCCCGGCCGAGCGATGAAGAGAGCCCGGGAAGTCCCGGAGAATGTAATCCCTCCCAAAGGAGGGGAAATCAATGATAATATAAACAATGATGCCGTGGTGGTCGAGATGACCATCGCGAAGCATCCTGTACATCGAATCATGGTGGATAGTGGAAGCTCGGTTGACGTACTTTTTTACGATGCATTCTCTCGGATGAATTTGTCCCCCGAACAGCTGAAGCCAGTGTACACCCCCTGGTAGGTTTTACAGGGGACTCAGTGGGGGTCGAGGGGGAAATCACTCTCCCGGTCACTGCCGGATCCCCGCCCCGGCAAGCGACCGTTCTAATAACATTCACCGTCGTCAGGCTCCCTTCGCCTTATAACGCCATTCTCGGGCATCCCGGGCTCAACCAACTGGACGCCACCATCTCCACGAGGAGGCTGTTGGTGCAGTTCCCCATGCCTTCCGGGCTCGGAGAAATGAAGGGGACGATCCAGCCAGTCCCGCTCTGCCTCCAGACGGTCCCAGGCGCCAGGGGCGCGGAGCTCGCCCATGATATCGACGACCTCGATCTGAGAGAGAAGGAACCCAGGGGAGGGCCCGTAGAGCGCCTGCTGACTTTTCCCCTCGGTTTGGATCCCCTGAAGACGGTGCAAGTTGGGGCCCAGCTCCCCGAGGAAGAGCGAACCCGCTTGCTGGGGTTCCTCTGCGCCAACGCTGACGTGTTCGCCTGGTCAGCAGTCGACATGCCGGGCATCCCGCCCGAGGTTATTATGCACAGGCTGAACGTGGACCCAAGTTGCCGCCCGGTCCGCCAGAAGAAGAGAAGCTTCGCCATGGAGAGGCAGAAGGCGATCAACGAGGAAGTAGAGAAGCTCCTCGCCGCCGGTTTTGTCCGAGAGGTCCAATACCCTAGCTGGCTGGCAAACGTGGTCATGGTAAAAAAGAGTAGCGGTAAGTGGAGGATCTGTGTGGACTACACCGACCTCAACCGAGCTTGCCCAAAGGACAGCTTCCCTCTTCCAAAGATCGACCAGCTAGTCGACACCACCTCGGGGCATCGCCTCTTGTCGTTCATGGACGCCTTCTCCGGATACAACCAGATCCGGATGAACCCGGAGGATTAAGAGCACACTGCCTTCATAACTGACCGCGGGACTTTTTGCTACAGGATGATGCCTTTCGGCCTCAAGAACGCGGGCGCGACGTATCAACGTCTGGTTAGTAAAATCTTCAAAGACCAGATAGGCCGCAACATGCAAGTGTACGTGGATGACATGCTGGTGATGAGCAAACTTGATTCGGACCACGTGGCTGACTTGACGGAGACGTTCGCAACCTCCGGCACCATCAGATGAAGCTGAACCCGGCGAAGTGCGCTTTCGGCATCTCCGCCGGTAAGTTCCTAGGGTTTATGGTGACTCAAAGAGGGATCGAGGCCAACCCGGAGAAGGTCCAGGCCATCCTGGACATGGAGCAGCCCGCCTCCAAGAAGCAGGTGCAACGACTGACCGGCCGAGTCGCGGCCCTCAGCCGTTTTATTTCCAGGTCGACGGACCGCTGCCGTCCCTTCTTCAAGGTGCTGAGGAAGATGAATGGCTTTGCTTGGACTGAGGAGTGTCAGCGGGCCTTCGAGGGGCTGAAGAAGACGCTCGCATCGCCACCATTACTGTCCAGGCCCGAGGAGGGGGAGGAGCTTGCCCTCTACTTGGCGGTTACCCCGGAGGCCGTCAGCTCTGTCTTGGTCCGAACCGACGACCAAGGGCTCCAGCGGCCGGTGTACTATACCAGCAAACTCCTCCGAGATGCGGAGCTTAGGTATTCCCGGCCCGAGAAACTCGTTTTTGCGCTAATAGTGTCTGCCCAGCATCTCAGGCCCTATTTCCAAGCGCACCCCATCGCCGTCTTGACGGACCAATCGCTGAAAGCGGTGCTCAGCCGACCCGATACTTCGGGACGGTTGGCCAAGTGGGCACTGAAACTCAGCGAGTTCGACATTGCATACAGGCCAAGGTCGGCCATGAAGGCACAGGTGCTGGCCGATTTTTTGGTCGAGTGTGCAGGCTTGGGCAAGGAGCCCGAGGAAGGCCCCCCGGCCCAGCCGATGGAGGTTGGCACCGATGAGCCCGGAGAGGATGCCTGGATCCTCCATGTGGATGGAGCCTCGAACTCCGGCGGGAGCGGAGCTGGGCTCATCCTTGCCAACGGCGACGGGGTCGTCGCCGAGTGTGCACTCCGTTTCCAATTCTCCGCAACAAATAACCAGGCGGAGTACGAGGCACTTCTTGCCGGATTGAGAGTCTCCCGCGAGCTGGGCGTGACCAACCTCAGAGCTTTCACCGACTCCCAGCTCGTAGCGGGGCAGGTGTCCGGAGAGTACGTCGCGCACGACCCCCAAATGGCGAAGTACTTGGAGCTCGTCAAGGCGGGCGCGTCCAAATTCCGCAGCTTTGACATCTTCCACATCCCCCGCGCGGAGAACGCCTGTGCGGACGCCCTCTCCCGGCTGGCGACCCTGCCGGACACGATGCTGGGACGCGCTCATGTGGAGCGCCTTGAGGTCCCAAGCCTCGAAGCACCGGTGGAGGTCCATCAGGTCAGCCAGGAGCCCAGCTGGATGGACAAGTACGCTGCGTACATTGCCAGCGGCACCCTGCCGGAGGACCAACAGGCGGCTCGCCTCATCAGGAAGAAGGCCGTGCGCTTTGTCCTGATAGACGGGCAGTTGTATCGGAGATCCTATTCCTACCCCCTCCTCAAGTGCGTAGGACCCACAGAAGCCAAGCTTGTGCTGCAGGAGATTCACGAAGGCATCTGCGGGAACCACGTGGGGGGCAGGGCATTGGCGTACAAGGCCCTCCGTCAGGGCTACTTCTGGGAAACAATGAAGGAAGACGCCGCCGACTTCGTGAAGAAATGCGACCGGTGCCAGCGTCACGCCACGGTGCAGCGGCAACCCTCCAACCCAATCTCTCAGCTCTCAGCCCCCTGGCCGTTCGCCCAGTGGGGGATGGACCTCCTGGGCCCGTTCCCGCCGGCGTCGGGCCAGCGGAAGTTCTTGATAGTGGCTATCGACTACTTCACGAAGTGGGTCGAGGCCTAACCCTTGGCGAGGATCACCGAAGCAAACGTCGCCAAGTTCTTCTGGAAGTCCATCGTCTGCTGCTTCGGCCTCCCCCACACTGTGGTCACCGACAACGGACGCCAGTTCGACTGCCGGGAATTCGAAGAATTCTGCAGCGACCTCGGCATCAGGCATCGCTTTACCTCGGTGGCGCACCCTCAGACCAACGGGGAGGCCGAAGTCACGAACAGGACCATTCTTCAGGGCCTCCGCACGCGGCTGGACCAGGCCAAGGGCAGGTGGGCCGATGAACTTCCCAGCATCCTTTGGGCATACCACACCACCCCAAGGACGGCTACCGATGAAACTCCATTCAACCTCGTCTTCGGAGCTGAGGCAGTCATCCCGATCGAGCTCAGTCTACCCACGCTGCACGTGGAGCAATACGACGAGACAGAAAACCCAGCCAGGATGATGCTCAACCTAGACCTTCTCGAGGAAACAAGGAACAGGGCCCGAATCCGAATGGCGGCGTACCGGCAACGTGTAGCCAGATATTACAACTCCCGGGTGCGGCCTAAGGTTTTTCGTCCCGGAGACTTGGTCCTCCGGCGCGCCGAAGCATCCCAACCCCGGGAATGCGGCAAGCTATCGCCCAACTGGGAAGGCCCGTATCGGGTGGCAGAAGCCCTCCCTCATGGAGCATACTACTTGAAAGAATTGGGAGGTGCCAGGTTCCCCCGGACATGGAACTCCTCGAACCTGAGAATGTACTACCAGTGATGTAAGGCTCCCAGTTTCTGTAACAAAGCTTCCCCACTTCAAACACTCCCTTCTAACTTCAACAAGAAGGCCTGCGGTATCGAGCTCAGTCTGGAAGATCCTGGGCTTCGGCCTGGAAGGTGGCGCCGAACCCAGTTCGCCCACGCAAGCCCGGAGCACAGCTCAGCAAGCCGCGCAAGGCTTGAGAAAGCCTGCGGCATCGAGCTCAGTCCGGAAGATCCTGGACTTCGGCTTGGAAGGTGGGGCCGAACCCAGTTCGCCCATGCAAGCCCGGAGCACAACTCAGCAAGCCGCGCAAGGCTTGAGAAAGCCTGCGGCATCGAGCTCAGTCCGGAAGATCCTGGGCTTCGACCTGGAAGGTGGCACCGAACCCAGTTCGCCCACGCAAGCCCGGAGCACAGCTCAGCGAGCCGCGCAAGGCTTCAGAAAGCCTGCGGCATCGAGCTCAGTCCGGAAGATCCTGGGCTTCGGCCTGGAAGGTGGCGCCGAACCCAGTTCGCCCATGCAAGCCCGGAGCGCAGCTTAGCGAGCCGCGCAAGGCTTGAGAAAGCCTGCGGCATCGAGCTCAGTCCGGAAGATCCTGGGCTTCGGCCTGGAAGGTGGCGCCGAACCCAGTTCGCCCACGCAAGCCCGGAGCACAGCTCGGAGAGCCGTGCAAGGCTTGAGAAAGCCTGCAGCACCAAGCTCCGTCCGGAGGTCCCGGGCTTCGGCCTGGAAGACGGTGCAGAAATCGTGTTGTCTGCGCAAGCATGAAAGCGACCCAAAGTCGGGCCCGCCTAAGGCTTGCCCTGCTGCGACGCGACTCAGCAGGCCCCATCCTTCGATTTGAGCAATGGGAGGACCAGGCCTGCAGTTATTTCAAGTACTCCAGATCAACATCTCAGAAAGAAAAGAAGAGAAAAGTGAGACGAGACAACGACCAAGGTTTCGATAAAGCTTAGATCTTCATTGACATAAGTAGTCGGTACAAGCTGGGAGCCCCGACAGGCCGGGATTCCCCAAAAACAAAAACAACAGAAGTAAAGCAGAGAAGACAGTGCCGGGATCACTGGGATGTGGGGTTGGAGCCATCTGCCAGAGGCGCGGGTGCTGCGTCCTCGACTTCTACAGCGGCCGGCTCCTGGGACTGTTCCGGGGCCGCGGCATCGCTGGTCGACGGCGCCACAGGTGTCGCTTCGGCCGTGCCAGAAGCCCTGCTCTCACCCCCTGGCCTCCTGCCACCGACTACGACTCCGCTCAGGTCCAGCTGGGGGAAGAAGGCCCCCACCTTCTCCCGGCACATCCGGAACCCCTTCAGGAAGGAGTCCACGGCAGCCTCCCGGACCTCCGACGTATACTCGTCGGAAGCCCGGAATTTGGGGACGGCCTCTTGCGCTTCCCGCTTGGCCGCCTTCAGGAGCCCGTTGATGTAGGCGCTCCGGTCCTTCGTCGCGGCCGCATCTCGCCGGGCCTCCTCCAGCTGACGCTCCAGCCATTGGGAATGGGCCTGCAGGCGGGCCTTCTCCGCTGCCTCCTCCTCAGTTCGGCGCTGGTTGGAGGTCCGCTCCTCCGACAAGGAGGCCTCCAACTCCTTGTTCCGCTCCTCGGAACGTGCCAGGTCGGACTGGAGGGCTTGCTTGTCGGCTCGCAGCTCGGCGCCCCTCTCCATTAAATCCTTGACGTCAGCCGCAAGCTTGCCGAGCTTCTGCTCCCGCTCAGAGTCCCTCTTGGCATTCCCTACGAGGAAATTCCTCAGTAGGAGGACGTCGTTCCCGATCTGCAATGGCAAAAGCGACACAGGTCAGAGCAAAGGCAGGTAAGTCTCGAGATAGGAAAAAGGAAAATGAAGAAGCTCGGGCTTACCGTGAAGAGCTGTGGAAGGATGCCGAGCAGCGCGTCCGTGTAATCCCGGCCACCCTGAGCTCGGCGGTCCCGGGCGGTGGAAGCGTACTCCATTATCTTCTCCGCCAGCCCCTGTCGAGGATGACCGAGTCCCGGTGGGTGATCACCGGCGCCGGAGCCTTCGGGCCGGCCCCTGCTGCAGCTGCCCCCTCAGCCGAAGCCGCAACCGACGGGCCGGCGATCGCCACAGGCGGTGCTGTCGAGCTGGCAGCAATGACGGGCCTGGCGATGGGCGGAGCGGCAGACGCTGGAGCTCTCTCTGCGGTGCCGCCAGGTCGCGTGGCCGAAGTATCAGTGACCCCGCCCTGAGGTGGCCTGGGCGGGGAAATGACGGCAACCGGGCCGGGCATGGTCGCCGCCACGACCTCCCGGCTCGTCTCCGTGCGAGCCCTCTTCGCTGCGGGCTCGTCTATCTCCACGACGTCCCGCTGGGCCGCCCCTTCCAAGAGGTTCTCCAATGAAAACTTCATCCCTGCAAGACAAAAGAGACAGAAAGTCAGCCGGCTCAGTTATGGAGAGAGGGGGGGGGGCAGAGGTCAATGAGGGGCCAAATCTCACCGGTCTCGCGGATGGGACTGATACCGGCCTCGAAAAGATTCTGCTCAGAAAGCAGAACCTCGAGCGCCGGGACCTCGTCACTCAGGAGTTGGGTATAGGACTCCTGGTCCGCCGACTCGACTCGGGAATTCCGGTTCGGGGATCGGTCCGGTTCACTCCAGGCCCAGTCGACATCGTCGACCGAGGCGAAGAAAAACCGGCTCTTCCATCCCTTGACCGAGGAAGGGAGGTCGAACCGGAGACACCTAGGCCGGGGTGAAATGTACCACCAGCCGTCATCGGTGGAGCACTTCTTCAGGGTGAACAAGGCCCTGAAGAGAGAAAAACGGGCAACGAACCCGTGGAAGTGGCAGAAAACAATGAAGGAGAAGATGACCCGGATGGCATTAGGAGCTAGCTGGGCCGAGACGAGCCGAAAGTGGCTGAGGAAGGAAAGAAAGAAATGATGCAGAGGAAACCGAAGACCCCCAAGGAGGAAGTCTTCGTAGAAAGCTATGCGGCCGGGGCCACTCATGGTGACGCGCTCCCCGGACCGCGGAGCAAACAGACGAATAGCCCGGAGCAGAGAAAGATCGCCTTCGGTCATGGTGGAGGCATGACCGGAGGGACCGGCAGGAAGAGAAGGCGGAGCAGGAAGAGAAGGTGGAGCAGGAAGAGAAGGCAGAGCAGGAAGGGAACGGAGGGGCACGGCAGGTGCAACCGGAGGGGACCGGACCCCCTGGGGATGCCAATGGTGATACCCCCGGGTTGCAAACGCCGGCGGACCTCCTCCGGAATCACCTCCTCATCTGAGGAGGAAGAAGATGGAGTCCTCGGCCGGGAGGGACCGGCCTCGTCCGGGTTGGAAGAGACATGGCGACGGCGCGCCATAGAAAAGGAAAGGACAAGAAGATCGGAAAGGAAATGAGAAAGAAGGAGGGGGGCTAGAGGAGAAGGATGCACTCACCGAAAATGCACAGACGAGCGCGAGCAACAGGAGTTGTTAGCCTGCAGCAAACCGCCCACGAAGCAAGGGAAAAGGCCTCGTTCTGGAAAGTCCCCTCCATTTCAAAGTCAGCCGACAGCGGCCGTACCCGTCATTCCGCCTCAGGCCACTGGATGGTCGCCACGTGGGCGCACGCCCGACACCGACACCTCGTTAGCAGAGTAACGGCCTCTGCCTCGAAGCGACGCATTGATTATGGGCAAGTGGGCGACGCGTGGCGGCTCCCCATAGGTCTTCAGCCGCATCGAGCCACGACGACGAGGATCGTGGCAATTATGATGCAATATCTTCGCCTCTCCACGTCATGTCTGCATTTAATCCCGACATTCCGTTCTACGATGCCCCGACGGAACGGCGGGCTGGGGGGCAACTGTTACAGCCGTGATAGTGACGTGGCCAGGCTCAGGTATCGTCGAATACGAGCGAGCCACGTGTATGTTTCCCCGGCCTAGTCAGCGCCACATCCTCGAAGCCAGGATCGGCAAAACTACACCGCACGACGGCTGTCTAAGGCAAACCGCCATCGCCGAAGTTGAGCTCGGCTCGGAGCTCCTCTACCACCTCATTGGCGCCCGGGCCCGGAGGGGTCCGCTTAAGTAAGGTCAGCCAAGGTCGAGCGATTCCTTGCCGCCTCGCCAGGTGTCCACCCAGGAGGGGTCCACCGAAGCCGAGGTCGGCTGACTCTCCGCCCTTCGCCAGGTGGCCGCCCGGAGACGGGCCCACCTCGGCTGAGGCCAGGCGACCTCCTGCCACCTCGCTAGGTGTCCACCCAGGAGGGGTCCACCTAAGCCGAGGTCGGTTGGTCCTTCGCCCTTCGCCAGGTGGCCGCCCGAAGACGGGCCCACCTCGGTCGAAGCCAGGCGACCTCCTGCCACCTCGCCAGGTGTCCACCCAGGAGGGGTCCACCTAAGCCGAGGTCGGCTGATCCTTCGCCCTTCGCCAGGTGGCCACCCGAAGACGGGCCCACCTCGGCCGGAGCCAGGCGACCTCCTACCACCTCGCCAGGTGTCCACCCAGGAGGGGTCCACCTAAGCCGAGGTCGGCTGGTCCTTCGCCCTTCGCCAGGTGACCACCCGAAGACGGGCCCACCTCGGTCGAAGCCAGGCGACCTCCTGCCACCTCGCCAGGTGTCCACCCAGGAGGGGTCCACCTAAGCCGAGGTCGGCTGATCCTTCGCCCTTCGCTAGGTGGCCACCCGGAGACGGGCCCACCTCGGCCGAAGCCAGGCGACCTCCTGCCACCTCGCCAGGTGTCCACCCAGGAGGGGTCCACCTAAGCCAAGGTCGGCTGATCCCTCGCCCCTCGCCAGTTGGCCCCCGGAGACGGGCCCAACTCAGCCGAGGTCAGACTGCTCGTACGGCGAGGGCCCTGGGGAGAGAGACGGGCCCCGAGGCCATCCCTCGGGCCGTACGGATCCCAGACGGCGTCCTGTACGGAGGGCGGCGGCACGCGGAACATCACTAGCATCGGCCCGACAGGTCCCGCGGCCGAGAGACGCAACCTTGATGACACAGGCCCCATAGATGGATGGCACCCGTGCTTGGGGAAGAGGGCGCTCTCACTGGGCCCAAGGCCTGATCGGCCGCCCTGCCAGCGCCGCCCTCCCCTCTTTCTCTTCTGTCTTTGCCTTTTCCCTGCTGGGCCCGGCGGACGAGGTCGGAAAGCCGCCTGGCACCTTTCACCGAAAGGGGAAAGGAGAAGAGGACGGGGGAGGGGAGTATCCGAGACGGAAAAGGACAAATGCACGACGGAAGGAGATAAAGAGGGAAGAATCTGGGGACGACAAGGTAAGCCAATTAGTCTGGGGACAAGGAGGAAGCACCGGCACAAGGCCTTGCTCCGAGAGAGAAACCAGAAATCCCGAGAGGGGAAGACTGGGCGCGAGCTCGGCAAGGAGGCCCAGTCGAGATTCTGGTCCCCAGAGCATTTCCTTCACCAGTTAACTCTCTAAGCCTGGAACCCTTTAGAGGGTCCGGCTGGAGAGTCTGTTCCTTCTCGTCGTCTACTGACTTGACTGTCGGAGCTCCCTCGCCGGGATCCCCGGCTAGGGTCCTCTAACCCCTTTGTTGCAGGTTTCCCGCGGGAAGGGAGGCTCCCTCACCGGGCGGTCAGGAAGGATCGGCTGATCCGAGGCACGGGCACGGCGGCGAGAGCGGCAACAACAGCCAACATGTTTTCAAGGGCTCACAAGTCAAACCTACAGTTGATTTTCTCACTTAGGCTCACGAACAATCTTTTCCACAAGCCAATCCTAGGCTTGTACCAATTCACGGCTTGGAAGGGCCTAATCCCTAGTTTTAATAGCCTTGAAACTAATTACAACAAATAAAAACAAGAGTACATTTTTAAGCACAAGAATAAAGCTCTCAAAAGAACAAAAATAATGTCGATGAAGCACTTCTTGAATGCTTGAATTATCTTTTTCTTCTTGTAAGCTTTCAATGAACACTTTTGGATATTGATTTGAAGGCTCAACAGCTAGAATGAAACCTTTTTCCTTTGGAATCTTCTTTTTAGCTCTCTCTTATCTTTTCAATAGCTTTCTAGGATGATAGGAATTATCTTATGTGTTTCTCTTGTGTATTCAATGAGTTTGGTGAGAGATAAATATACCAAAAATCTTCAAAAAGCTATTTATGACCGTTGGAGAAGATAAACTAACCATTTTAGACCATTTGAATCAATTCTGAACTTCTAAAAATATAGCCGTTACTGTTGTCAAAACCTATGAGTCGACACTTGGATCAACACTAGGTATAATTCTTGAAATCCATGGTTCTGCTTTATTTCTGGTCTCAGACTATGAGTCGACCTGTGAGTCGACACTTGAACTTGTGAGTTGATACTTGAGTCAGCACTTGGCAAAGAATCTAGGAATGACAAAGTTCTGTAACTTTCTTGTCTCAGGCTATGAGTTGATCTGTGAGTCGACCTATGAGTCGACACTTGGATCAACACTTCACTGGAGTATAAAAATAATGTTCTATCCATTTATGCTCTCAGGCCTTAAGTCAACTTGTGAGTCGATACTTGAGTTGACACTTGGCATACCGGCCAAATGTTTGCATGCTTGTCTTCAGAGGTGTCGACACTTGGCTTCATGAGTCGACACTAAGGTCAATACTTGGTCTATGCTAATTCCAAATTTTATGCCAAGCTCCAAAACTCTAAATTTTGTCCAATAAACTTTCAATTTCTTCTTCATTATGGCCAAACTGATCAATTTCTTGGCTTTCCAAAGTGAGAAAACTTCTTAAACTTTGAAATTCATCTTGCTTTGATATTAATGATTTTGATGCTTTTGTGTAAGTAATTTGATATACCTGTAACCTAGAATTCACAACTCTAATTAAAACATTAGTACAAAATATATACTCAATATTTTGTTATTCATCAAAATCAATGGTCAAAGCTAACAATATCTTCCTTTTTGATGATGACAAAACTTTGAGTATATAAATATTTGAGTTCAAATTTGGCTATTTGTATTAAGCTTTCAAGTAAGCATATATTCAAAGGCATTATAAATTGAACAAGTTCATCAAACAAACTTAGCAAATTAAAGTTCATAAAGTAATATTTCAAAGTTAGTAAGTCAAATTTAGCGAGATTTTCTCTCCCTATCTTAAGCAGAATATGAATTCTTGAAAATTTTGAATTTCTTTTTTGCTGAAAATTTTGGATTTTTGCTTATATAATCTATCTTACTCCCCCTTTTTGTCATCATTAAAAATTAAAAGGATTTTCTCCCCCTTAATTAGTGCTTTTGTCAAACAAAGGTTAATAAGACAAAAAGAAGAGTAATATAAGGAAACATAACTATCATATATAGAGAAGTTTCAGTATAACAACAAAATAGCATACATGAACTGAAAATACGCTATGGAAAGTACATGAAATACAAGAAAAGCATAACATCTACGAGGCTACTTCTTATCAGATAGAAAATCTAGAACTACAGGTGCCATGATCCTGGATGTAGAAGGTCTAGGAGTCTTGTATGTCATGTTTCTAGTCCTAAGAGATGGGCCATAACGATGCAAGATCCTTGAAGTCCTGGTGGCATGAGTCGCAAGAGAATCCACTGGAGTGAAGAAAGGAGAATCAATGGCACGCTGATCAGCAGAAGTAGCATTTGGATCCACTAACCGAGCTGAAGTCATTGCCGTATCAATTGGAGGTTGATCCTCACGTACTGCATCGCCACCATCTACTGGGGAATCATCACCAGCACCACTAACATCATCATCTACATCATCATCATTAGTTGGAGGAGGAGGTGGAGGTGGAATAGAAGGTCCTGGTGTAGCTGGAGGTGGTAATAGGGATCTCAAAAGATCTCAAATCTTAGTGAAGCCTGTCTCCATGCTCTGTCTGATCGAAATGAGCTGCTCATCAGTATAAGCTCTCAGGCTGTGCAGCTCAATTTGAAGTCTGCTGGTCCTAACTGATACATTCATTATATCCTCTCAGATTGCAATGATCTGCTTCGACAGTCTCTCCTCAAATGTAGAGTCTACTACTAAAGAATGTCGAGGAGCTAGAGTAGAAGGAGGTGTAGCAGGCTCGGACTCTGATCCTGCAACTGGTGCTCATTTGGAGGGAGTCAGCTGAGGAGCTGGTGCAGAAGGTCCAGCCTCTACTATCCTGATCTCATCCTCCTCATCAAGCTCCTGGCCTGATTGTCTCCTCGTCCATCTGTCTCCTACCTTTCTGAAACCCATCCGATAAAGTGACTTCTTCCCATAGGTGTCTATGCACAAAATCTCTTTGAAGGCCTCGCCCTCCAAGGGTATCCCATAACCATTAAAGATACGGGTCAGTCCCATCCCGTAAGGTAAACACAATCTCCTCTAGGTGGCTGTCTCACCCATCTGATGCACCATCAGTACATGAAGGTAGATGGCTATCCTCTGAGTCAGAGTCACCATCAAAACCAGCTCTCACTCAGTGATAAAGTCAAAGCGGCCGGTCTTCGAAAGAAGAATCTGAGCAATGATGTGATGCAGTAGTCTCATCTCCATTGACAACTAACTGGTAGAAACAGTGGATATCCCTCTAATGTTGTCCCACTCCAAGATATATCTGAAAGCAGCGTCTCTATCTGTGACACATCTAGTTGCCAGACCTCATTGGAAAATCTCCCAAATCTGATTGACTATCTTTGGTGTGACCGGGATCTATATGCCTCTGACCTGAGCAGTCCAAGTGATACCATCAGTGGCCATACTACCATAAAACTTTCTCATCAAATGTGGGTAGTATCGCTCTCTCATAGTGCAAAAAGGGACCAATCTAAAAGCTTTCAATAGATCTCCAATCACAAATCCCTCCGAGTCTAGAAATGGTAGATCAATCCTCCTGCCACAAGTAATAACCTTCCTTGCCACCCTTTCGACTTCCAGGGAAAGCTGTGGAGGTGGTGCTCTCGCTGCCACCTGAGCCTCGGCCTTATCTTTCTGCCCAGCTGGATCTTGTCAAGCCTTTGACCTTCTTTCTCCCATGCTAGCTTCTCCTCGCTCAAAATGGGACCTTTTCTTATGGAAAGCAACTTGTTTTCTCGGACCCATGGCCACCAAAACTGCAAGAAACAGTTGGGATTGAAGGAGAGAAGGGGGATTTAGCCAAAATAGGAAGGCTAGGGATGAGAAAATGCTGTTTGAGGGTGATGGGAGATGTTTCGAGACCACTAAGAAAAGAAAAGATTGAAAAATGAATGGAAAATTCATTCAGTGATGCCCTAGATAAACAGGTCAATTGGTCATGAGTTGATACTTGTGATTTGCTCAAGTGTCGACACTTCGATGAGTCGACACTTGGGCAAATCTCAAGTGTCGACACTTGGGCAAAAGGTCAGAAAAAAATCAGAAAAATTTCAATAAAATTAATAAATTCAAGGGGATGTCTAGGGATTATATCAAGTAATATTTGAGAGGATTTAGAACTTTTGAAAGAATTCAATGAAGTATTTGAAAGGGTTTCAATCAAAAGGGTCAATGATACCTAATTATGTTCTAATCATGTAGAACCTATCTTCGCTAAGGGGATTAGTGAAAATATTTGCTATTTGCCTATCAGTACATGCAAAATCAAGCATTACATCTCCATTTTGCACATGGTCTCTTATGAAATGAAGTCTTATTTTAATGTGTTTCTTCTTGAATGTTGAACAGGATTTTTAGTTAAATTGATTACACTTGTGTTATCACATCTTATGAAAGTTTTATTTAACTTAATACCAAAGTCTTCGAGTTATTGTTTGATCTATAAGATTTGAGTACAACAACTTCCAGTTGCTATATATTTGACTTCTGCCATAGATAGGGTAACTGAATTTTGTTTATTGTTAAACCATGAAATCAAATTAACTCCAAAAAATTGACAGGTTCCATTAGTGCTTTTTCTATATAGTTTGCAACTAGCAAAGTCAGCATCATAATAACCAATTAATTCTATTGATGAATCTCTAGAATACCACAGTCCAATATCTATTGTGCCAAATAAATATCTAAATATGCATTTAACAGCCAATAAATGAGATTCTTTAGTAGCAGGCTGATATCTAGTACACATACATATGCTAAACATAATATCTGGCCTACTTGCAGTTAAGTACAAAAATGAACCAATGATATCCCTATATAATTTTGATCAATATTTTTACCTGATTCATTTTTGTCAAGTTAGCAAGAAGGGCTCATAGGTGTACCTAATGACTTGGTTGTCTCTATCCCAAACTTCTTCAAGATTTTTTTTGTGTATTTAGCTTGATTGATGAAGATCCTTTCTCTAGTTTGCTTGATTTGGAGTCCGAAAAAGAAGTTTAGTTCTCCTGTCATACTCATCTCGAACTCTCCCTACATAAGCTTGGCAAACTTTTGACAAATTATTTCATTAGTAGCACCAAAAATGATATCATCAACATAAACTTGTACTACTAAGAGATCATCATTTTTCTTTCTCAAAAATAGTATATTATCTACATTTCCTCTAGAAAAGTCATTTTCAAGTAAAAAATTACTTAACCTATCATACCAAGTTCTTGGAGCTTATTTTAAACCATATAAAGCCTTGTAAAGTTTAAAAACATGGTTAGGATATGCATGATTTTCAAAATCAGGGGGTTATTCAATATACACTTTTTCTTCAATGAAACCATTTAAAAAAGTACTTTTGATATCTATTTGAAATAATTTAAAATTTATATAGCAAGCAAAACAAGTAATAACCTAATTGCTTCTAATCTAGCAACCGGAGCAAAAGTTTCATCAAAATCAATATCCTCTTCTTGATTATAATCTTTTACTACCAATCTAGCTTTATTTCTAGTTATTACTCCATTTTTATCAAGTTTATTTCTGAAAACCCATTTGGTTCCAATTATTGAAACATTAGAAGACCTTTCAATTAAAGTCCAAACTTTATTTTTTTTGAATTAAATTAATTCATCTTGCATGGCATTTATCCAATTTGGATCTTTTTCATCTTCTTCAATTGATTTAGGTTCAATTTATGATATAAATATTAAATAATTACACACATTTCTTAGTGAGAAACGAGTACTTACCCCTTTTGATAGATCACTAATTATAAGTTCTTTAGGATGTCCATGAGCATACCTCTATTCTCTAGGTAATGGTTTGAGTGTTGATGAAGCTCCAACTTCTTGTACTTATTCTTCTTCATGGTTTTGATCACCTTCTTGCTCTTTAGAAAGTCCTTCATTGATTATCAATTTTTCAATCCTTTGGATACCGTTTCATCATCAAAAGTATCTTCTTTTCTAGAAGATTTCTTGTTAGTTTTATCAAAAACAACATGAATGCATTCTTCAACTAGAAGTGTTCTTCTGTTGAAGACCCTATATATCTTGCTAGAGATAGAGTATCCTTAGAAGATACCCTCATCAGACTTGGCATCAAATTTGTTTTTATATTATCTTTACCATTATTTAGAATGAAATAGTGGCATCCAAAAACACGAAAATACTTGATAGTTGGTTTTCTACCTTTCCAAAGTTTATAAGGCATTTTTTTCAAAATCGGTCGGATTAAAACATGATTTAAAATATAACAAGCAGTGTTTATGGCTTCCATCCAAAAATTTTTAGATAAATCATTTTTACAAAGCATGGTGTGTGCCATTTCTTCTAGTGTCCTATTCTTTCTTTCTACCACCCTATTTTGTTGAGATATCCTAGGTGCAGAAAAGTTATGATGAATTCTATTTTCATTACAAAATATTTTAAAATCATGATTTTCAGACTCAGTTCCATGATCACTACATAAAGAGATAATTGAAATACCTTGTTCATTTAAAACATTCAAATGAAAATTGCTGAATGCAGAAAATGTTTCATTTTTATGAGCTAAAAATATTATCCATGTAAAACATGAGAAATCATTTACAATAACTAGACCATACTTCTTGCCTCCCAAACTAGTTATTCTAGTAGGTCTAAGAGGTCAATATGAAGTAATTCTAAGGGTCTAGATATAGAGACTACTCCTTTTGGTTTGAAAGATGATTTTGTTTATTTTTTAAGTTGACATACACTACAAATCTTATCCTTTTCAAAAGTAAGTTTTGACAAATCTTTTATAAGATTCTTTTTGTTCAATTTGGAAAGCAAATGTATACTTGCATGCCCTAGTCTACGATGCCAAAGCTAACTAGTTTCATTGATCTTGGCTTCCATTTCCACTAGGCATTGACCATTTTGCATAGGTAGATTATCAATATCAACCAAGTAAATGTTTTCATGTCTATGACCAATGAACTTAATATTGAAAATTATGTCCCAAAGCCAATCATCTAGGCTATCGATGGTTATGCTATTTTGTATTTTATATATGAATTCTTTTCAATAAATAAAAATTATTTATTTTGGCTGTTCATCATATTTACATTTTTCTGAAATGAACTCTTGTATGATGGAGTCCTTAGAACTACATTGTTTGATATAGAGAGGATATATCAAGTAGTTCTTAAACTGGCTCACACCCAAATAATATATTGTTATAGGACGATGATGTATCGAGTATAGGTTGTTGTGTCATATTTGTTGGTTGTCCTCTTAACCAAGGAGTGTGGATACACTGTGTTGCCGCCAAGATCGTCGTGGCTCGTAGCTCCTGTCGATGCCGGAGTGCACTCCCTTCGCTGCCCGGCGGCCCTCTGCTCCTGGACCTGCAAAACAAGGGTTAGTGACCTGGGCTAGAATTTTTGGCAGGGGCACTCCGACGGTCAAGTCAGTGACGATCCAAGGGAACAGATCCTCCTGGTCGGGCCCCTCTTGATGGACTCCGCACTAGGAGTAAAGAATGTGTGTGAGGATGGAAACGTTGCAGGGAAAGAATGATAGCGGGGACAGAGAGGTTCCCTGTTCCTCCGCTTTTCCATGTTTCCCTCACTTCCCCCTAACTGTGGTAGTGGTGGTGGTGCTTTGCCCTCTTGGTTGGGCTTGCCCCTGTGTTGGTGGTGCCTTGCCCCTCTTCCTCGTGGGAATTGCACCTATGCTTTTTTTTTTTGTCTAGCTTATCTTTTTTCTGTGTGTTGGAGTTGTTGTTGTGTTACCTCTGAGTTTGTTGCAACTAGGTTACCGTTGGGCACTTATCTCGGAATCCCCACCGGGCTGTCAGGCGCATGCGGTGGTGTCTCGAGGGGCCTTTCTTGATTCATGATAAGGGGAGTTGTCAGATGCTCCGGCACTCCTCTTGGTTGTCTCGTTCCGGGAAACCTGGCAGTGCCTTGAATGGTGGGCTATCGCCCACGGAATTCGAATCTCCTGGTTGGCTTCATCTCTTGTGTGATCCAGGTGGTTGGTAAGGAATGTGGCACCTCGATCAGCGTGCTTCTTTTTCTTCTAGTGTAACTGACGGTTGCACGTGGTCAGTACGGCCTGGAAGGTACTCTAGTACAGTCCTCGGGCATCCCGCCGGCGTTCTAGGCTGGTGAGGACCTCGTCCGAACTGGGACTGAGCTAGAATGGCAGGGCTCACTCTGACCTAGGCGCTCCGAGCTTGCCGGGGCATCTTGGTGGAGGAGGGTAGAGTGCGGGCCCAGTCCGGAGGGCACACACTCGGAGAGGCTCCACGTTGGCGGGTGAGTGCTGAGCTCGACCTCGACCACAGGGCACTAGCCTCCGAGGGTATCGCTCTGGAGGGCAGGATGCGGCTCCGACCTAGGTGTCCCGAGCTCACGGGCCTGACCTGGTGGAGGACAGAGCTCGGCTCGTTGTATTGAGGGAGCTCAGCTCATCTCGGTAGTGGAGTCTAGGCTAGAGAGTTGAAGCGGCGTTCGATGCGGCATCCTTTCTTGACATGGTGCCTGTCAGTTCCTCCATGTCAGCGATCCCACCACATCATTTGCCCCCAACTCCCGAGACTTGCTAGTGCACGGTGCTCGGGTCGAAGGGAGTAATTGCAGTGCTGACATGGAAAGGCGAAAATTTGGCACGATGATGGTCATGATTGCTGGCACTTCGGGGAACGACCCTACGGACCAATCCGGGGGTGCCATGTGGCCATGTCCGAGGAGTAGTTAATGTTGGCATAGAATCTAGAGCAGCCGGGATGACATTTTTGTCGATGGGCAGCACGTGGCGTGGATCCGTTGGCGGAGGGGTTGAATCGGTACGAACCCATCGGGTCATTTCGAAATGAAAAGGCCTTACCCGAAACATCTATTCTTTTTGAATTCTCTGTGCCTGCTACAGCTATGCCCAAGCTTCCTTCTTCCTCCCAGTTGCCCTGAGTTCTCTAAGGAACCAGGTCAGTTTCTTCTTCCTTCTCCCCCTGCTAGAATAGGGTTTTTTCTCCGGGTCTGGGGTCTTCTTCAGGTTGAGTCTCCTCTTCTGTCTCCCACTTCGAGTCCTTCATTCTCCTTGTCCTTGAGGATGTCCCATTTTGGTCCAGACTTCCGCCCCTCCACTGATCAGGCGAGGCCGATCTTTCCAAGCGAGGCCAGCGTCTTCTTCTTCTTCTGATGGGGAGGAAGATGAAGCTCGCTTCGAGCTCGGTAGGGGGCGTCATCCCGGTCTGGTACTCATCAGGGATCCGGGATCCGGTTCTTCTCTCCCTCCTCCTTCTGTTCCTGCATCTGAGTCCGTTAGGTCCATAGGTCCTGGTGGGGTTGCCTCGACGATCACCGCCGGGGAACTAAGAACTGTTCGGGATGCCTATGGCATCCCGTCTTCTGTTCGGCTCTTGGTCCCTCGTCCAGGGGAATGGGTCACTTCCAATGGCCCGGGTCGTCCTGCTTTTTATGAGGGGACCTTCTCTGGGGGTCTCCGGTTTCCTTTCCACCCTTTTTTCCTGTTCGTCTTGGACAATTATCGTTTGGTCCCTGCTCAGTTAGTGCCAAACGCCATTAGGATTATTTTTTCTTTCATTATGCTCTGCCACCTCCACGGATTCGTTGCCCGATTTTCCTTGTTCAGGGCCTTCTTCGTCCTGAAGTGCCACCCAACTGAGGATGGGTGGTGGTCCTTGTCCTCCCGCTCAAAAGGCATCAAGTTTGAGCTCCCCTCTTCCATCAGGGGATGGAAGAGTAAGTTTTTCTTTATTGAGGTTGAGGGGGTCGACTGGGTCTGGAGTGATCCGGACAAGTCCCCCAATCAAAATTTCGTGGTCAATGCGACTGACCGGGATGATTACGAGCAGCTCTGCACCACCCAGATTCCTTCCCTCGAGGTCCTGTTATTTGAGTAGAATCTCACCGACTCCGGGGTCGACCCAACGAATGGGTTGGGTGAGTTCGACCTGAACTTCCTTCTTTCTTTATATTTGCATTTCTTGCATTGTTTCCCTTGGATTCTAACTGTTGTATGACTTGCATGCAGGGATGATTTTCTCTGAGAACGATCTGCTGGCGATCACCCGAAAGAGGCCGCCAACTGGGTTGGCCGGGACCCTCCGTCGAGGCGAGCCCGGGGCGAGAGCACTCCTGTGGCTGCCCCCACTACAGTGCTTGGTCTGAGCTCGGCTGCTCCAACCGGTCCGAGTTCAGAGGCGGCTCGCCCTACTCCGGTGCTAGTGAAGAGGGTGGCTTCTGTGGCACCGAGGCTAGCCCAGCAGGCCCTTGCCACGGAGCCCGAAGTTGTGGTCCGGGCGAGGGCCGCAGCTGTGGCTGCTGCACCCCACTGTCCTCCGGGTCCATCGGTTGTCGAGGTCAGGGGTGAGGAGGTCCGGCCATCTCCAGGACCACGATCGAGGCACCGCCTGTGCCGGTGTCTGCTTCTCAGCCTGCCCCCCGCGGTCCTGCAGTTACCGGGATGAGGCCACCCACTCCGGTAGAAGGTCGAAGGGAGGAGGGGCGATGCCATCTCCCCTTTAAGATGGGGCCAGACAGCTCGTTCCTCCGGAGCCTCGAGCTGGCCGAGCGCATGATGGACTTCTCGATCCAGACATGCGATCAACAGGACATGGCCGGGATGCGGTTGACCGATGTCATCAGCGCCATCTTCCCCCAGCTTTATTCGGTGAGCTATTCCTCCCTCTCTTTTCTCCTTTTCTTTCTCTTCTTTCTTTTCTTCTATATACATATATATATATATATATTTTGTCTGATCTCTTTTCTTGGTGCAGATCGGTGCTGAGGCCCTTTACATCAAGGGCTGCTACCAGAGCTGGGAGTGTCTCGAGCAGCAACAGGCTGCCGAGATTAAATCCTTGAAAGCTGACCTGAAGGGGAAGGTCGAGGCGAACGGGGCCCTCGAACTAAAGGTCAAGGACCTTGAGCAGCAGCTCGCTGATACCGAGGGGCGAGCAAAGAAGCTCCTAGAGGCCCGTGACTTTGAGCGGAGCCGCTCGAAGAAGGCCATCGACGATCTCTCTATCATCGAGAAAAAGCTGAACTGGTACAGTATCGAAGCGGATCGGCACAAGGAGGCGTCCCAAGCTGCCCAGGCGGAGCTGGCAGCTGGGAGGGAGAAACTTGCCACAGCTGAGAAGGCGGTAAAGGAGGCGGCCAGGTCGGCGGAGGCAGCCAGGCTGGAAGCCGCCGAATCGAGGAGGGTAGCTGCTGAGGCCAAGAAGGGCACCGAGGATGCCATCACAAAATTCAAGGCCTCGGAGGAGTTCGTCATCGAAATTCAGCAGATGGCATCGGACTCCTTCTACAAGGGCTTCATGTTTTTGCATGATCGAGTCGAGGCGCTCGTCCCTGAGAAAAACCATGATCGCCTCAGATATCCTTCGGCCTCAGATGCGGAGCTCGACGAGGGGGCCGTGGTGGAAGCCATGGCCTCAGAGTCTTCGATGCGAGCCGAGGCTGAACCGTCCGAGGTTAAAGCTGCTCAATCGAAGGTTCCTGAAGATGGAGATTCTTAGCCCCAGAGCTCAACAGGGAGGCCGGCCGACATGGATTAGCCCCCTTTTCTTTTTCATCCCATTTTGTATTTTTGTTCCTTGTACTTAGTCAGGGTCACCTGGCCTGTCGGGGACCCGCAAGACACTTGTAACTTGTGCTCAATTAATGAAACTTGAGTTTCTTTAACATCTGTTTTCTTTATCAGGTTCTTCCCTTCTTTTTCTCTTTCTTTCTCTTCCCTCTCTTCTTTTTCTTCCTCTCCTTTCTTTTGTGCATAAGCGGGGAGATCAGAGAGAGGGGTCTCACCTTGCCTGGGGTTGAGTTATTAGACTTCAGCATCGGCAAGCTGGGCGCAAGTTCATGACACTTGAGTGCTGCTACGCTCGTAGGTCCCTTGGTCGGAGATCTGAGCTTCGGTCTTAGATAGGTGTCCTGGAGCTGGGCTCAGGACATTGTTGGCTGAGAACTGCTTGGCTCGAAGTTTTTTTGGCTGGAGATCCGAGATCCGGTCTTGAGTAGGTGTCCTGGAGTTGGGCTCAAGGATGCTGTTGACTGAGAGCTGGGTGGCTCAAAGTTCTCTTGGTCGGAGATCTGAGCTCCGGCCTTGAGTAGGTGTCCTAGAGCTGGGCTCAGGGATGTTATTGACTGAGTGCTACTTGGCTCGAAGTTCTCTTGGCCGAAGATCTGATCTCCGGTCTTGAGTAGGTGTCCTGGAGCTGGGCTCGGGGATGATGTTGACTGAGAGCTAGGTGGCTTGAAGTTCTCTTGGCTGGAGATCTGAGCTCAGGTCTTGAGTAGGTGTCCTGGAGCTGGGCTCGGGGACGTTGTTGACTGAGTGCTGCTTGGCTCGAAGTTCTCTTGGCCGGAGATCTAAGCTCCGATCTTGAGTAGGTGTCCTGGAGCTGGGCTCGGGGACGCTGTTGATTGAGAGCTGCTTGGCTCGAAGTTCTCTTAGCCGGAGATCTGAGCTCCGGTCTTGAGTAGGTGTCCTGGAGTTGGGCTCGGGGATGTTGTTGGCTGAGAGCTACTTGGCTTGAAATTCTCTTGGCTGGAGATCTGAGCTCTGGTCTTGAGTAGGTGTCCTGGAGCTGGGCTCGGGGACGTTGTTGACCGAGAGCTGGGTGGCTCGAAGTTCTCTTCGTTGGAGATCTGAGCTCCGATCTTGATTAGGTGTCCTAGAGCTGGGCTCGGGGACCTTATTGACTATGAAGTGGTAGCTTGTTCCCCTCTCATTCTCTTTCTTTCCTTTCCCCATCCTTTTTTCCTTTTTCTCCTTCTTTTTCCTTTTTTTTTTGGAGTGGGGAGATCAGAGAAGAGGGTTCTTGTCGGGTTCCCCTCTCGTTCTCTTTCTTTCCTTCCCCTCTCGTCTTTTTTTCGAGTGGGGAGATCAGAGAAGAGGGTTCTTGCCGGGCTTCCCTCTCGTTCTCTTTCTTTCCTTCCCCTCTCGTTTTCTTTTCGAGTGGGGAGATTAGAGAAGAGGGTTACCGGACTTGATTACCTTGAAGCTAGGCTTGAGGCCTTCCTGGATGTGGAGCTAGGCTCGGGCCCAGGGGTTGCTTGAGGGCTTGGCTCAGGTCTTTGGTGCCTTGAGGCTAGGCTCGAGGCATTTATGGGAGCTACTTGGTCCCATGATCCCTTGGCATCTCGGAGCTGGGCTCGGAGATGTTTGGGATTGAGAGCGGCTTGGCTAAAAGTTTCCTTGGCCGGAGATCTGAGCTCCGGTCTTGAGTAGGCATCCTGGAGCTGGGCTCGAGGATGCTTGAGGTTGAGAGCTGCATGGCTTGAAGATTCCTTGGCATCCTGGAGCTGGGCTTGGGGATGGTTGAGCTTGAGGGCTGTATGGCTCGAAGATCCTTCGACATCCTGGAGCTAGGCTCGGGGATGCTTGAGGTTGAGAGCTGCATGGCATGAAGATCCTTTGATGTCCTGGAGCTAGGCTCGGGGATGCTTGAACTTGAAAGCTGCATGGCTCGAAGATTCCTTGACATCCTGGTGTTGGACTTGGGGATGCTTGAGCTTGAGAGCTACATGGCTCGAAGATTCCTTAACATCCTGAAGCTGGGCTAGGGGATGCTTGAGCTTGAGAGCTGCATGGCTCGAAGATTCCTTGACATCCTGGAGCTAGGCTCGGGGATGCTTGAGCTTGAGAGCTGTATGGCTCGAAGATTTCTTGATGCCCTAGATCTGGGCTCGGGGTTGCTTGAGCTTGAGGGCTGCATGGCTCGGAGATCCTTTGATGTCCTGGAGCTGGGCTCGGGGATGCTTGAGCTTGAGAGCTGCATGGCTCGAAGATTCCTTGACATCCTGGAGCTGGGCTCGGGGATGCTTGAGCTTGAGAGCTGCATGGCTCGAAGATTCCTTGACGTCCTAGAGCTGGGCTCGGGGATGCTTGAGCTTGAGAGCTGTATGGCTCGAAGATTCCTTGATGCCCTAGAGCTGGGCTCGGGGATGCTTGAGCTTGAGGGCTGCATGGCTCGGAGATCCTTTAACGTCCTGGAGCTGGGCTCGGGGATGCTTGGGCTTGAGAGCCGTATGGCTCAAAGATTCTTTGACATCCTGGAGCTGGGCTCGAGGATGCTTGAGCTTGAGAGCTGTATGGCTTGAAGATTCCTTAACATCCTGGAGCTGGGCCCGAGGACATCGTCGATTCTTCCCTGCCAGACACATGGATACTCGTGCAAGGAAAAATCGTTATCGTTATTATCGATAAAAAACCTTACCTTGTGGGTGGCATCTTCGTAGGCCACAAACCCTCCTCTTTCGGGGGAGCCTGACATCGTCGAGATCTTCGAGGTGACAGGCCCCTCGTGATGTAGTTCTGGCCACCATGCAGGGGCCTGCCCGTGGTGGTTTGTGATCGTCATCTTGACGACCGTGGCATCCTTATTTACCTTTCCCCTCCCAGCACAATGGAGAGTACATTCTCTGGGTCCTGTGCCCCACAAGTTTCCTCGGACGCGCACGCAGCTCCCCCGGTGACCACACCCACTGGCTTCCCAGTGGGGCAGCTATTGATAGTTGGAGCTGGCGGGAGGGCGGCAAGCGCTCGGGACCCCGCTTAAGGTCTGCCCCCCACAAACCTTTGGAGGTAGCCTTTCTTGATAAGCTTCTCGACCTCCTACTTGAGATTGCGGCATTCTCCAGTGTCACGGCTATGATCACAGTGAGGGCGACACTACTTCATCTCGTTATGGCCGGTGAAGGGCTTCAAGGGTGGCAGGCGTCATAGCCCGGTGGCTCGCTGGTTGAGCCTTGCATAGCGGTGGACCGACGAGAAAGCTCCGCCATCTTGCGCTCATGCTTCTCCAGGAGCGCTTCCGCTGCATGTCTGATGGCTTCGCCAGTGGGTCCTTTCATCGAAGGGAATGGAGGAGGTGACGTAGGTGCCCTCGGGAAGGGGGAACCCCTCGTGCGGCTGATGGAGGCCTTTCGAGCTCATGCCGTCACCATTCTTCCATGGGGTGTCACTCTATAAAGAGGTGAAAGACTTGATCATGCCTGTCCTCCCCCTCCTGGCGTACCAATCTATTGCCGCCAAGATCGCCATTGCCCGTAGCTCCTGCCGGTGACGGAGTGCGCTCCCTTTGCTGCCCGGCGGCCCTCTGCTCCTGGACTTACGAAACAAGGGTTAGTGACCCGGGTCGGGGTTTCCGGTGGGGGCACTCCAATGGTCAAGTCAGTGATGATCTAGGGGAACAGATCCTCTTAGTCGCGCCCCTCTTGATGGACTCCGCACTAGGAAGAGTAAAGAATGTGTGTGAGGATAGAAACATTGCAGGGGGAGAATGATAGCGGGGATAGAAGGGTTCCCTGTTCCTCCGCTTCTCCTTGTGTCCCTCGCTTCCCCCCGACTGTGGTAGTGGTGGTGGTGCTTTGCCCTCTTGGTTGGGCTTGCCCCTGTGTTGGTGGTGCCATGCCCCTCTTCCTCACGAGAATTGCACCTGTGCTCTTTTTTTCGTCTAGCTTGTCTTTTTTCTATGTGTTGGAGTTGTTGTTGTGTTATCTCTGAGTTTGTTGCTACTAAATTACCATTGGGTGCTTGTCTCGGGATCTCCATTGGGCTGTCAAGCGCATGCGACGGTGTCCTGAGGGGCCTTTCCTGATTCATGATAAGGGGAGTTGTCAGACACTCCGGTACTCCTCTTGGTCACCTCGTTCTGGAAAACCTGGCAGTGCCTTGAATGGTGGGCCGCCGCCCATGGGATTCGAATCTCTCAGTTGGCTTCCTCTCTTGGGTGATCTGGGTGGTTGGTGAGGAATGTGGCGCCTCGATCAGCATGCTTCTTTCCTTTCTAGTGTAACTGGCGGTTGCAGGCGATCAGTATGGCCTGGAAGGTGCTCTAGTGCAGTCCTCGGGCATCCTGTCGGCATTCTAGGCTGGTGAGGACCTCGTCCGAGTTGGGGCAGAGCTGAAATGGCAGGGCTCACTCCGACCCTAGGCCCTCCGAGCTTGCGGGGGCATCTTGGTGGAGGAGGGCAGAGTGCGGGCCCGGTCTGGAGGGCGCGCACTCGGAGAGGCTCCACGTTGGCGGGTGAGTGCTGAGCTCGACCTCGACCACAGGGCACTAGCCTCCGAGGGTCTCGCTCTGGAGGGTAGAAGACGGACCCGGTCCAGAGGGTGCCCGCTCGAAGAGGCTCCATATTGACAGGTGAGTGCTGAGCTCGACCTCGACAATAGGGCACTAACCTCCGAGGGTCTCACTCTGGAGGGCAGGAGGCGAACCCGATCCAAAGGGCGTGCATTCGGAGAGGCTCCACATTGGCGAGTGAGCGCTGAGCTTGACCTCGACCATAGGACACTAACCTTCGAGGGTCTCGCTCTAGAGGGCAGGAGACAGACCCGGTCTAGAGGGCGCATGCTCGGAGAGGCTCCATATTAGCGGGTGAGCATTGAGCTCGACCTCGACCACAGGGCACTAAGCTCCGAGGGTCTCGCTCTGGAGGGCAGGAGGCGGACTCGGTCCAGAGGGCGCATGCTCGGAGAGGTTCCACATTGGCGAGTGAGCGCTGAGCTCGACCTCGACTACAGGGCACTAACCTCCGAGGGTCTCGCTCTAGAGGGCAAGAGGCGAACCCGATCCAGAGGGCGCACACTCGAAGAGGCTCCACATTGGCGGTGAGCGCTAAGCTCGACCTTGACCACAGGGCACTAACCTCCAAGGGTCTCGCTCTAGAGGGCAGGAGGCGGACCGGGTCCAGAGGGCATGCGCTCGGAGAGGCTCCACATTGGCGGGTGAGCGCTGAGCTCGACCTCGACCACAGGGCACTAACCTCTGAGGGTCTCGCTCTGGAGAGCAGGAGGCGGACTCGGTCCAGAGGGCGCGCGCTCGGAGAGGCTCCACATTGGCGGGTGAGCACTGAGCTCGACCTCGACCATAGGGCACTAACCTCCGAGGGTCTCGCTCTGGAGGGCAGGATGCGGCTCCGAGCTAGGCATCCTGAGCTCATGGGCCCGACCTGGCAGAGGACAGAGCTTGGCTCGTTGTATTAAGGGAGCTCAGCTCAGCTCGGTAGTAGAGTCCGGGCTGGAGAGTTGACGCGGCATCCGACGTGGCATCCTTTCTTGACGCGGCGCCTGCCGGTTCGTCCACGTCAGCGATCCCATCACATCACGCTGGTATGACATGCAAGTGAAATGTGTGACATCTCACTGAACGTGACCATCTATAGAGCTCCCTTCTGCCAAAGGGTTGCTCGCAAAGGGATATGGGTATATGTATTCCTCAGACCTGAGGTCACCATGGCAACTTACAAGTAACTCATTGTACTTTGGTCCTAGACTACCTGGATTTCTAATCTAGTGATGAAAGGTTTCTGGGTGCAGTCAAGTACTTATGGAGCGGTGGTGGATCAAGATGGAATTGACCTTTTCAAATAGTTTGGAGTGAATGACTCACTATGTCTCAATTCAGCAAAACCTTGGCCAGGGTAGTTCTTGTGAGGAGTCACAGAACTTGTGAGGTTGTTACATGATCTGGATAAACCAAATTAGGGTTGGCAGTCTAATACTAGGTCATCCTGAGCATTATAAGGTCAAAGGGATGAATTATGCAGTAACCATATGCCAGAGGTTCTTGTGAGGTGCTCTGCATCTTCGACCTATCCAGACATCGGGTATCATTACTAGATGAGGACTTTGACTGGTATTAGAAATGTTCCAGTGCAACTAGCTTAGTGTTTGAATCTATGGGGTCACACACCATAGAGGATTTCTGGTGGGGACACCTGAGGCACCAGAATAAGACAGAGGCTTTTCAACCCTCTGTAAATTGATCAATAATTTATGAGTCTATCTGTAATAAGGGCTTAGCTCATCTGAGTCCATTTTAGTTGTTATTTGAGTTTTTTTGAGTTGTAATTTCAGTTCTGTACTAGTCAGCTCATGTTGAGCTAGTTCAGTCCAATGCTGGTCAGCTCATGTTGAGCTAATTTTATTTTTTTTGAGTCCTATCCAATCATACTGAAGACTCAAGACTATATCATACAAGTGAAGACCAAGTCCAACTAGATTGAAGACATGAAAGTATAGCCCAAGTCCAACCCAGCTTGAAGATTTGAAGACCCCAGGAGGAAAATTCAAAAAAACCTGATTTCTTGCAGATGCCCTCCAGATGCCCAGATTCCCTTCCAGATGCCAAAGTATATTCATAGATAAGGGAATCCATGATTCTAGAGGTCCATCTGCATCCTAGCCCAAAGAAATCAAGCCCAGGTGCCAAGCCCAAGCCCCTAAGAAGCAAGATACCAGGGAATATTCCTGCTACCTGGCTACCAGGCCACCCCAGCTTCCAGAGGCCCAAACCCATGCACCCGAGCCCCTTTGGGCTGGCCTTTTGCTGCTCCTAGAAGCCCAACACGCCCCCCTAGGCATCCTTGGAGTCTTGACCAAGTCAAGAAAATTTTTAGGATTTTTCTACCTAATATTTCCTTATTTTCTAGCTAGGGTTTGAGAGGGAAAAGGATTCTTATGTAAAGACTTATGTACCCTTACTTGGAGCCCAAGGTTAAGGGTCTATTTAAGGGACCCTAGCCTCTTTTATGAGGAGAATTTTTGATGAATGAAAACCTTGAGTTCTTCTATTGAGTGGTGTGATACCCTGCTGTGTGCATAAAGGGTTTGTGAGAGTTCTTCTTCCCGGTGTTTGCAATCATCTTCCTGCTGCCAACAAACCCTCCAGATCCCTGGACGCCCACTCCAAAAGAAGCCTTCCCTTGCTGCTTTTCCTTTGTTTTCTTGTTCCTTTGTGAGTTTTCTAACCCCTGACAGGTCGTTTGTAGGTCCCCGAGTTCCTACGAATCCAACGACTCCAGCCAAGCCTCAATCGGATCACCGAGCAGAAAGCCGGGTATCCGCGGGTCTTTGGCTCAGTTTCCAGGCCACATCCATCGAGGAATGAGAGACCCTTTTGCTACGATCTTCATAGACATTGTCAGGTACACCCCCTCTACCTCCAGTAGTTTTATTGTAGGAGAACTTGCCCTAACCGAGGCTTCTCAGCCCCGGCGATCCTTCTTTTCTACTTTTCTAGGTCCTAATCTGCATGCTGATATTCTAAAATTCATATAAAATTCCTTACAACTTATTTTAATCTAAAATTTGGTAATTAATCACTCAACCCCACATATAAAACATATAAAAAAAATTGCATGCAAATTAGTCCCCCATCATTTGGTATCAGAGCTTAGATTAGGGCTTGTTTTCTGCAATTTTTTAATCCGTATATGCTCTATGTTTTAAATTATTTCTCCCTGTTAAAAACTCTAAAAATTTTGAAATTTATTTTTTTGGATTCAAAATAATTCAAAGTAATTTTATTAATTTTATTATATTTTATTATGGCCTGTGAATTTTTTTCAAGCCAAAATATAGCTTGCAAATTTTTGGCTCTATTTTTTTCAGCGAGACAAGTTTGGAAGTTTTAGGGTTTTATTAGCAATTTTTGTAAATTTTTAATTTAGTATTTTTCCTGCATATTAGGCCATAATTTGAAAGTTTTCTTCTATTTAATAAAATACCAAAAATAATAATAAAATTACATATTCTCCAAAAATATCAAAAACATATAACCCTAATTTGCATCATTTGCCTGCCATCATCGCATAATCTACTTTTAAGGGCACTCTTGCTATATCAGATGGGGGGAGGAGTTGATAACCTCTCCTTAGCCCAAAACCACATCCCTTGCATTCGGTCCCAAGCCTTAACCTAAAATTAACTAGACTTAATTTGCCCTAGTGGTCTAGGGACACCAACTGGTCGGGTCCGGGCTAGTGTTAGATCACTGTGTCAAGTTAACCTGTGTGTGCCTTGTGCTCAGTGTCTAGAACAATGGTTTAGGGATTCAATCCCGAAGGGCTTGTGTGCTGGTCCGCCTACCTGGCCAATCTCTGATTGGTGTCTAGGATTGGCAATCAGGGACCTAACACTCCCCTTACACCTGCCTGGCTGAGTACAGGGTTACTATAGGCTAGTTTGCCACCCTGAGTGAGAATCTAGTTTGGACTCTAGGTCTAGTCAGCTATAGTCGGTCTGATCGAGTCTTGCATGAGCACTAGATCAGGAGTTTCATATCACCCACCTCCTTCACAAATGTCTGAACCCATGGAAAACTTACAAGCCCAAATAAAAGCCCTAGCTGATCAAATGGCCCAGATGGCTACCCAGATGACTACCCAGTTAACTCAGTCTGGTACCCAAACCAACAATAGAATTGACCATCTTGCCAAAAGGTTTGACCAATTAGGAGGCCGTGTAGGGACCATAGCAAGAACCCATGGGTCACAATCTGAGCCAGATCCTGAGTCCCCTCAACCTAGGAGAACCCCAAACCCTGATCTATACCATGAGGTCGAACCTAGGAGATCCCCTTATTCTGACCCGTACTACAATCCTCAACCTAGGAGGACCTCAAACCCTGATCCATACCGAGAGATTGAACCTAGGAGAGCCCCTCAGCCTGACCCATACAATAATACTGAACCTAGAAGAACCCCTTACCATGACCCTTATTATGATACTGAACCTAGAAGAACCTCTTACCGTGACCATTATTATGATACTGAACCCAGGAGAACCCAATACTCTAACCCATATAGGGAGCCCAACCCTAGGAGAACCCAATACTCTGACCCATATAGGGAGCCCAACCCTAGGAGAACCCATATTCTGACCCATATAGGGAGTCCAACCCTAGGAGAACCCAATATCCTGACCCATATAGGGAGCCCAACCTTAGGAGGACCCCATACCATGATCCATCCTTAGAACCTGATCATAGAGCTGACCCAAATCCTATGACCCCAGATCCTATAATCCCATGACCCATAGATCTGCACCCTTGTCCTATGAGCCTAGAGAACTGTTGCCCAGATATGGTGCCCAAGAGGGGGGGTGAATTGGGTATTTTATAAATTAAAGGCAATATATGTGCTATCAAGTTCAAAAGTGAAGAGTGATAGTGCTTTAATAATTGTGCAACGGAAGCAACGAAATAAAATGACAATTAATGAGCTAAAGAAGCTAAAGAGCAAACCAATGCAAACACACAAGAAATATAGTGGTTCGGTGCACCCAGCACCTACATCCACTCCCAAGCTCCACTTGGGAATTTCACTATAATCTTTAGATTACAGCCGACTTGTTTTACCAGGCTCACAAGTCAAAACCTTACACACTTGTTTTGGCTTCGGGCTTACAAGCAACCCTAGTTGGTTTTATCAATTGGCTCACCAACAAACCTCACACACTTGTTTTGGCTTCGGGCTTACAAGCAACCCTAGTTGGTTTTATCAATTGGCTCACCAACAAACCTCACTCTAGTTTCAAATTCCCTTGAAACTAGCAAAAGACAAAAGAGTATGAATACAAGTTATGAAAACTAAACAAACTCCTTTTGAGCAATAATAAATTCGTTGAAGCTCTTGATGGAGACTCTTCAAGCCTTTTCCCTTGGAATCTTTGGACCTCACTAAATGCCAAACACTTGAATGTTGGATTCCTCAAAGATGGAAGACTTTTTGGCTAGGGAATCTCTTGGTTTTCTCACTCTTTTTGCTTGGAAGTGATTGAAGGCTTTGTACTTTGAATCAACACTTTTTCACTTTGTCTCCTTGTCTTTTTTGAAGTTTGGTGGAGGTTAAATACCTCATTCATGCTGAAACAACTCCACAAGACCGTTAGATTCAAAAATATGGCCGTTTATGGCCGTTAGAAATCAAATCAGAAGTTCAGAAAAACTAGCCGTTATGCCATGAGTCGACCTCATGAGTCGACCTCTGGATCAAGTGTCGACCTCATGAGTCGACCTCCAGTAAAGTTTAGGCAAAAGTTCAGAATACCATAGTTCTGCCTATTTGAATTCTCAGGCTATGAGTCGACCTCTGGTGTCGACCTCTGGACAGGTGTTGACCTCTGGTGGTCGACCTCTGAAGCGTGCCACTGAGACTTTGCCGTGCCGGCCATGCTGAACTTTCCTTTTCTTCATGAGTCGACCTCTGGTGGTCGACCTTTGACAAGGTGTCGACCTCTGGTGGTCGACCTCTGATCTGAATTTTTCTGAAACTCTTTGAGATGTGCGTGCCATGCTTGAGTTTCTTTAAGCCTTTGTTTCTTTTGTCAAATATTTCTTAACAAGAAGGTCCATTATGAGAATTTTGATCTTGTTCAAGGTAGAAGAGCTCATTTCCAAATCAGGTAAACTTAGTTTCATCATTGTCCTTATGATACTCTTTTTGAATAACCTAAGTCCTGAAACTTTATCTTGAGATTAAACATTAGTCCAAACATATACTCAACCTTTTGTTAATCATCAAAACTAAGGAGTCAAAGCCAACAATCTCCCCCTTTTTGATGATGACAAAACCTTGAGTATATATGCAATTAAGTCCAAGAGCAAAATATAGCAATAATAAAAATTTTCAAAGTATCCTTTCATGCAAGAGTGTATCATAAAAATTTTGTGAAAATATTCTCAAGAGTCAAAAAGATTTTACTTTTCATTTATTTCTTTCTTTTTGTGAAAACATTCTCATAAGTCAAGAAAGATAAGAATCATATAAACTTTATTCATAAGATGGAGTCTCATAAATACATATATACTACTCTACTTTTCTACTCCCCCTTTTTGTCAAGAATCAAAAAGGATATGCTCCCCCTCAATTATAATGAAGTATAGAATATATGCTCCCCCTCAATTTGTGCATACAACAAAATATTCTAACTTGAGGGTTTAAGAAGTTAAATGTTAAGAGCTGGTATCAGATAAAATGGCACAATATAGATAAAAGCAAATGTATTCAGTTACAGAATTGCTTACAAAATAGGCACAAAACACTGATACATCAGATCATACAAAAGCAAACTATGAGGCTACTCCTCATCAGAAGGTATGTCAAAAGATACAGGAGCCATGATCCTAGATGAGGATTTTGGAGTCCTATGAGAGGAACTCCGAGTCCTCAGAGAGGGACCAGACCTAGGGGTAGTCCTACGAGATCTATAAGTCCTAGGTAAGGGCTCCACAGAAGTCGAGACAGAGGCAGTAGCTGAAGGAGTGGACGGATCTGCATGCTGAGTAGACTGAGCTGGAGTCTGCCTGCTGACTAGCTCATAAGCTGTGGGATCATCGATGTCTGTCTCTGTATGCTCATCTATGTCATCCGGAATCCCAGTGATAGTCTCAAATAGTGACTCTGTAGGCTCAACATCAACTGGCACAGCTGTGGCTGGAGGATCTGAACTCTGAAAATCAGTGGAAGGAAGATCAGCTGAAGGGGAAATCTCTGGAATCGGCTCTGCAGGTGGAACATCAGATCTACCTGCTCCAGGCTGATCTCCATCACTGTCACTGTATCCACTAGAGTCATCAGCATCATCATCACCATCATCATCATCATCATCATCATGTGGAGGAGATACTGTCGGATCTGCAGTCCCTGATGGCAGTGCTAATCTCAATAAGCTGAGGATCTGTCTGAATCCTGTATCCATACTAGCTGAGAGAGCACTAATGCGTGTGTCTGTGTGTATCCGCAGATCATGAATCTCCTGCCGTACACCAGTGATCTCTGTCCGGACCTCTGAAATCTGATCAGTCACTCGCTGCTCGAAGTCCGATATCCTCACTGAAGTCCTCCGTGGTGTAGCAGTAGGTACCGGAGCTGATGAAGGTGGTGGCGTGAATGGCTCAGGCTCCGTAGTCTCTGTCTCCGGTGCTGGGCGAGGAGGTGTACCATGATCAGTAGGCCCTGAAGGCCCTGCCTCAGCAGCTCGGATCTCATCCTCCTCATCTGGCTCCTGGCCAGACTCTCGTCGTACCCATCGATCACTGATCAGTCGAAATCCCATCCGATGTAGGGATTTCTCTCCATAAGTATCTGTGTGCTGTAGCTGACTGAAGGGTATGCCGTCGAATGAGACACCATGCTCTCTGAATATCTGAGTCAGTCCCATACCGTACGGCTGAACGAGTCTCCTGTGAGAAGCTGCCTCACCCATCTGCTGAAGCATGATCCTGGGGAGGTTGATGGGAGTCCGCTGGCTCAGGGACACCATCAACACCAGCTCACGCTCAGTGATAAAATCAAATCTCCCGCTCTTCGGAATCAAGATACGGGCGATGATGTGATGCAGCACTCTCATCTCCAGTGAAAGCTGGTTAGCGGACACTGTGGAAATGCCGCTAACATCCTCACGCTCTAGGATACACCTGAAGGCGTGCTCTCTGTCGCTGATCGTAGTGGCAGCAGTGCCATGAAGTGGAATCCTCCAGATGCGACTGATGACCTCAGGTGTCACTGGAATCTCGATCCCTCGAACTGTGGCAGACCATCTAATGCCATCAGTGGCCATGGATCCATAGAACTCTCTGATGAGGTCTGGGTAGTATCTCTCGGACATGGTACAAAAATGAACCAGACCTGCATCTCTCAGTACATCTCCAATGAAGAAGTGATGCTGATCCCAGAATGGAATATCTACGCGCCTCCCATAAGCAATGTTCTTCCGGACTAGGCTGGCTGGCACTGGTGCAGGAGCCTCTGGGGTCTGCTCACGCTCATGTCTGACTTTCCTTCGACGCTCAGTACTACCCTGCCCCTGTTCCAATCTCCTTTTCCTTACTGCCAGGCGTTTTCTCGGACCCATGTGTAGGGATGAGGGGTAACTTAGGGAGAAATGTAAAGAGGTAAGGCAGAGAGATATTCACTAATTGGAAAAAAAGAAGGAGAATGTGAAATAGTGAGATAGGGTTTGAGAGATTGGTGAAAATCGAGAGTAAATGAGGAAAAGGTAAGAAACGGACGAAAGAAATATGTGTTTTCAATTGAAAAACAACCGAGATTTGAGGGTTGAAGGATTCGAGGGCTTTCGGTTGTCCAAAATCAAGAAAACGGTCAAAAAGAGAGTTGATTCCAAGAAAAGTAAGAGAGGAGGTGAGGATTTCCCAAAAGATCGAGGAGAGGGGTGGAAATCCACTATTTGGAGGTTTAGGGAAGTTGTAGGGGGACCACACGAAGGAGAGGAGGAAAAAAAAAAATGGGAGAAAAGGGCTTGCGGACGGGTTTAAAAACGCAGATTTTCGTTCAAGTGTCGACCTCTGAGAATTTTCAGGGGTCGACCTCAAGTGTCGACCTCCAAAGCTTAAGTGTCGACCTTAAGTGTCGACCTCCGAAAATCTCAAGTGTCGACCTCCAACAATAAATCTTCCTAAAATAAAATTCTGTAAAATTTAAAAAAATTGACAAAATTTAGAAAAATGACCTTTAAACATATTTGAGAATTTATAAATCATTTTTGAGGAATTTTGATGAAAAATGAAGAGATTCAAGCAAGAGGATCAATGACTCCCAGTTCTCTTCTAATCATACAAAATCTATCTTCATTCAATGGTTTTGTGAATATATCAGCCAATTGATAATCAGTACATATAAATTCTAATAACACATTAGAGTTTTGAACGTGATCTCTTATGAAGTGATGTCTTATTTCAATATGCTTGCTTCTTGAATGTTGTACAGGATTTTTCGTTAAGTTGATTGCACTAGTATTATCACATCTTATGGGTGTCTTAGTTAGTTTGATGCCAAAGTCCTCGAGTTGTTGTTTGATCCATAAAATCTGAGCACAGCAGCTTCCAGCTGCTATATATTCGGCTTCTGCCGTAGATAGAGCAACCGAATTCTGTTTCTTACTGCTCCATGAAATCAAATTAACTCCTAGGAATTGACAAGTTCCACTAGTACTTTTTCGATCAAGTTTACACCCAGCAAAATCAGCATCAGAATATGCAATTAATTCATATGATGACTCCCTAGAGTACCAAAGACCAATTTCGATAGACCCAGATAAGTATCTAAGTATACGTTTTACAGCTAAGAGATGTGATTCTTTAGGAGCAGACTGAAAACGTGCACACATACAAACACTAAACATTATATCTGGTCTACTGGCAGTTAAATATAGCAATGAACCAATCATGCCTCTATATAATTTTTGGTCTACTGATTTACCACATTCATCTTTGTCTAATTTACATGAAGAGCTCATAGGGGTACCTATTGGTTTTGTGGTCTCCATCCCAAACTTTTTCAAGATTTCCCTTGTGTACTTGGCTTGATTGATGGAGATCCCCTCTTTGGTTTGCTTAATTTGGAGTCCGAGGAAGAAGTTGAGTTCTCCCATCATGCTCATCTCGAACTCACTCTGCATTAACTTCGCAAATTCTTGACAAAGACATTCGTTAGTAGCACCAAAAATAATATCATCTACATATATTTGTACTACTAAGAGATCATCATTTTTCTTTTTCAAAACAATGTATTATCTACATTACCTCTAGAAAAATCATTTTTCATCAAAATGAACTTAATCTATCATACCAAGCTCTAGGAGCTTGCTTTAAACCATACAATGCTTTATGCAATTTAAAGACATGATTAGGAAATTCATGATTTTCAAAACCAGGAGGTTGTTCAACATAAACTTCCTCTTCAATAAATCCATTTAAAAAGGCACTCTTTACATCCATTTGAAACAACTTGAAATCCATAAAACAAGCAAAAGCAAGTAAAAGTCTAATTGCTTCTAGCCTAGCAACAGGAGCAAAGGTTTCATCGAAGTCGATTCCTTCTTCCTGGTTGTAGCCTTTAGCAACAAGTCTAGCTTTGTTCCTAATTACAATACCATGTTCATCAAGTTTATTTCTAAAAACCCATTTTGTGCCAATTACAGAAACATTAAGGGGTCTTTCAGTTAAAGTCCAAACATTATTTCTTTTAAATTGATTTAATTCATCTTGCATAGCATTAATCCAATTACAATCTTTTTCAGCTTCTTCTATTGACTTAGGCTCTATCTGAGATACAAAAGCTAAATAATCACACACATTTCTAATAGAAGAGCGTGTACTTACCCCCTTTGATGGATCACCTATTATTAGCTCTTTAGGGTGTCCATGTGCATACCTCCATTCTTTAGGTAAAGGTTTTGGTGAAGTTGCATTGATTTCTTGAATTTGATCTTGACTTTCTTGATCATCATCTCCTTTGGGCTCATCTTCATTGATTGTCAATTGTTCAAGTTTCTTTGTACCTGTTTCAACATCAATAGGATCTTCTTTTCTAGAAGATTTTTCGTTAGATTCATCAAACACTACATGAATTGATTCTTCAACCAGAAGTGTTCTTCTGTTGAAGACCCTGTATGCCTTGCTAGAAGTAGAGTATCCTAAAAAGATACCTTCATCTGACTTGGCATCAAATTTACTGATATTGTCTTTGCCATTGTTTAATATGAAACAGCAGCAACCAAACACACGAAAATACTTGAGATTAGGTTTTCGATTTTTCCAAAGCTCATATGTGTTTTCTTCAAAATAGGTCGAATTAAAACACGATTTAAAATGTAACAGGAAGTATTAATGGCTTCTGCCCAAAAATATCTAGGTAAATCGTTTTCGCAAAGCATTGTGCGTGCCATTTCTTCAAGTGTCCTATTTTTTCTTTCTACCACCCCATTTTGTTGAGGTGTCCTAGGTGCAGAGAAATTATGACTAATACCATTTTCATTACAAAAAGTTTCAAAATCATGATTTTCAAATTCAGTTCCATGATCACTACGCAAAGAAACAATAGTGAGATCTTTTCGTTTGAAACCTTTTTATGAAATTTAACAAAAGCTGAAAATGTTTCATCTTTATGAGCTAAAAACATTACCCAAGTAAATCGTGAGTAATCATCTACAATTACTAGCCCATATTTTTTACCTCCCAAACTAGTTGTTCTGGTTGGTCCAAAGAGGTCCATATGCAATAATTCAAGGGGTCTAGTAGTAGATACTACTCCTTTAGGTTTGAAAGTAGATTTAGTTTGTTTTCCAAATTGACATGCAGCACAAATTTTATCTTTTTCATAAGTGTGTTTTGGCAATTCTTTTACAAGATTCTTTTTGCTTAATTTTGAAATCAACTGCATACTAGCATGCCCTAGCCTACGATGCCAAAGCCAACTAGTTTCACTTGCCTTGGCTTCCTTAGCCACTAGGCATTGACCACTTTCCATGGCTAGATCATCAAGATCAACCATGTAAATGTTTCCATGTCTAAGACCAGTGAACTTGATGCCATCGACATCTAGACTAGATACCATGCACAAAGATGATTCAAAAATTACTTTAAAACCTTTATCACAAAACTGACTAATGCTAAAAAGATTATGCTTCAATCCATCAACAAATAATACATTATCTACATAAGCATTAGGGGTGATATGGATTTTACCAATTCCGACGATTTTGCCTTTTCCATTATCACCAAAAGTGACATTTCCACCATCAATTGCAGCTAGTGATGAGAATTGCTTCACATCCCCAGTCATGTGCCTTGAGCAACCACTATCCAGATACCACATTCTTCTTTTATTTTTGGTTGCAAGGCACACCTGAAAAAAAGATCAAGTTGAAACTTTAGGTACCCAAGTCATCTTGGGTCCTTTAGGGTTAGTCAGGTTGGTTCCTTTTGGAACCCAAATCTTTCTAAAGGTATTTGATTTTCTTCTGTTACAAACATATGATTTATGACCTACTTTACCACACGCATAGCAGGTAATATTAGAAGATGCAGGTATGAAAAAGTTTTTGTAAAGTTTTTGCTGATTGTGTGGTTTAAATCCAAGTCCAGCTTTATTAAACACTGCATGTTGGCTATTTAAAAGCATATTTAGTTTTTCTGAGCTAAAGGTAAACTTTTCTACAAAGGTTTTACTCTTTCTAACTCTTCCTTGTAATTCTTATTTTGAAGCAATAGTTCTTTGTTTTGTTTTTCAATGTTCTCATTAGTTTTAAGACTTCTATTATTTTTCAAAGAATTATTTTCTTTAACAAGATTATCTTTGTCATTTGTCAAAGTCTTTACATGTTCTTTTAATTTCTTGTTTTCTTGAGTTAAATTTTCAATTTCACTTGAAAACTTTTCTGAATCTTTTGTAAGTTCAAAGTTTTGCTTTCTTAATTTCTTATTTTTTAATTTTAATTTTTCATATTCCATTACTAAGTCATCAAAAGCATCATGCAATTCATTGAAAGTAAATTCAGTTTCAGGTTCAGAATTTACCTCATTATCTTCATTGGCCATGAAACATAGGTTGGCGACTACCTGCTGCTCTTCTTCACTGCTGGAGTCCTCACTCTCACTCCAGGTAGCCATCATGGCCTTCTTTCTCAACATCCTTCTACCTTTTTTAAGCAAAGGGCAATCCGTTTTGTAATGTCCAGGCTTCTTGCACTCGAAGCAGATGGGTGGATCCCTTTCTTTCTCTTTCTCCTTGTTGTGATCACCTTTTTGTTGCCTTTCTTGTAGAAGTCCTTCTTCTTTCTCATGAATCTTTTAAATTTCCTAGTAATTAGGGCTGTCTCATCATCATCAGCTTCTTCTTCAGATTCATCACTTGACTCTTCTTTTGTAGTGGACTTGAATGCTATGGCTTTCTTTTTCTTGTCATTGTCCACTATTTTCTGTTTTAGTGAAAGCTCGTAGGTCATCAGTGATCCAAGAAGCTGCTCGAGAGGCAGAGTGTTGACATCCTTGGCTTCTTCTATGGCTGTAACTTTCGCATCCCATGAAGCCGGAAGAGACCTGAGAAGTTTGTTAACCAGTTCACCATTAGATATAATTTTTCCCAAACTCCTCATACCATTTACTATATTGGTAAATCTAGTATACATTTCACTTATACTTTCAGTTGGTTCCATCCTGAACATCTCATACGTATGAATGAGCATGTTCACCTTAGTGGTCTTCACTTGATGTGTACCCTCATGGGTAACCTCAAGTGTATCCCAAATTTCTTTGGCGGAAATACAATTTGATATTCTGTTGAATTCACTAGGATCAAGAGCACAGAATAACAAATTCATCGCCTTAGCATTTAACTCAGCTTGTTTGATGTCATTGTCATCCCATTCTTCTTCAGATTTTGGGGTGATAATGCCATTAACCAAGTGAGTGGGCTGATGAGGCCTTTAGTGATTACTCTCCAAATATGATAATCTACAGCTTGTAAATAAATACGCATACGAGTTTTCCAATAAGTGTAGTTTGTGCCATTAAAGAAAGGAGGACGATTTGATGCTTGTCCTTCAACTATACCCATTCCAATTGGAGCGGCCATGATCTTTCACTCAAGATCGTTGGACCTACAAGAGAGTACCGGTGCTCTGATACCACTTGTTGCCCAGATATGGTGCCCAAGAGGGGGGGTGAATTGGGTATTTTAAAAATTAAAGGCAATATATGTGCTATCAAGTTCAAAAGTGAAGAGTGATAGTGCTTTAATAATTGTGCAACGGAAGCAACGAAATAAAATGACAATTAATGAGCTAAAGAAGCTAAAGAGCAAACCAATGCAAACACACAAGAAATATAGTGGTTCGGTGCACCCAGCACCTACATCCACTC
This sequence comes from Areca catechu, assembly GCA_021397845.1. NCBI lineage: Eukaryota > Viridiplantae > Streptophyta > Magnoliopsida > Arecales > Arecaceae > Areca > Areca catechu. Next base: position 189,821,983 of record CM038051.1, read on the forward strand.
CCCAAGCTCCACTTGGGAATTTCACTATAATCTTTAGATTACAGCCGACTTGTTTTACCAGGCTCACAAGTCAAAACCTTACACACTTGTTTTGGCTTCGGGCTTACAAGCAACCCTAGTTGGTTTTATCAATTGGCTCACCAACAAACCTCACACACTTGTTTTGGCTTCGGGCTTACAAGCAACCCTAGTTGGTTTTATCAATTGGCTCACCAACAAACCTCACTCTAGTTTCAAATTCCCTTGAAACTAGCAAAGACAAAAGAGTATGAATACAAGTTATGAAAACTAAACAAACTCCTTTTGAGCAATAATAAATTCGTTGAAGCTCTTGATGGAGACTCTTCAAGCCTTTTCCCTTGGAATCTTTGGACCTCACTAAATGCCAAACACTTGAATGTTGGATTCCTCAAAGATGGAAGACTTTTTGGCTAGGGAATCTCTTGGTTTTCTCACTCTTTTTGCTTGGAAGTGATTGAAGGCTTTGTACTTTGAATCAACACTTTTTCACTTTGTCTCCTTGTCTTTTTTGAAGTTTGGTGGAGGTTAAATACCTCATTCATGCTGAAACAACTCCACAAGACCGTTAGATTCAAAAATATGGCCGTTTATGGCCGTTAGAAATCAAATCAGAAGTTCAGAAAAACTAGCCGTTATGCCATGAGTCGACCTCATGAGTCGACCTCTGGATCAAGTGTCGACCTCATGAGTCGACCTCCAGTAAAGTTTAGGCAAAAGTTCAGAATACCATAGTTCTGCCTATTTGAATTCTCAGGCTATGAGTCGACCTCTGGTGTCGACCTCTGGACAGGTGTTGACCTCTGGTGGTCGACCTCTGAAGCGTGCCACTGAGACTTTGCCGTGCCGGCCATGCTGAACTTTCCTTTTCTTCATGAGTCGACCTCTGGTGGTCGACCTTTGACAAGGTGTCGACCTCTGGTGGTCGACCTCTGATCTGAATTTTTCTGAAACTCTTTGAGATGTGCGTGCCATGCTTGAGTTTCTTTAAGCCTTTGTTTCTTTTGTCAAATATTTCTTAACAAGAAGGTCCATTATGAGAATTTTGATCTTGTTCAAGGTAGAAGAGCTCATTTCCAAATCAGGTAAACTTAGTTTCATCATTGTCCTTATGATACTCTTTTTGAATAACCTAAGTCCTGAAACTTTATCTTGAGATTAAACATTAGTCCAAACATATACTCAACCTTTTGTTAATCATCAAAACTAAGGAGTCAAAGCCAACAAGAACCCATAACCCCTAAGTATCAATCTAGTACTAGTCAAGTTTTCCTTAGTCAACTTGAACCCCATAGGATTAGTACCCCTAAATATGAACCCAGTAGTGAGCCACTATCCCTTAGGCAACCTGAACCTACTAGGACTAGTGTCCATAATCAGAAACTAGGACCTAGCCAATTTTCTCCTAGTCGACTTTCTCCAACCATTTCTGAGATTGACAAGGCTTACATTAACGCGGAAGTGTATGAAGCTGATGCGAGCCTAGTGGATGAGTATGAAGGAGAAGAGGAGACACCTTTAGTAGACCTAGAATTAGCTAACCCAGTAGATACCCAGGTAGAAACCAACCCAGAGCTAGTTGACCTTGACCACATCCAACCTAAAGCTATAGTGGAAGAACAATTAGAGGAAGAGAACTCTGATACTAGGATTTTACCTGAGGAAACACTAGAAAAGGATCTAATTGTAGAGCCTATTCCTAAATTCTATGAACAAGAAGACTTTATTGAGGATTTGACTTACTTAACCCATTGCCATCAGGATGAATCCCTTCCTACCATTCCTATTGAAGATCTCTTCCCAGAAATTGTTGACCCATCCTTCAATAGCATGGACCTTTTCTTGGCCATAGATATATCGCAACCCCGTAAGGTTAGCCTCATTAGTCTAGGATTAGTCCCTGACGTCCCTTCTTTTATCCTACTTTATCCAACTAACCTTGAACCTTTTTCCCTATCCTACCAGACTAATTTTGAATCCACTTCCTATTTTCTGCCCTTTCCTGACACCTCCAACATTTCTAGGATTATTAGATTGCATTTAACTGAGAGTAGCATACTACATGCATTCATCACGCATGTTAGGTTTGCATCTTACTTCTGGCACACTCTTTGGAATTTGCTAGGAGTTCACTGTAAATTTTCATGTGCATGTCAAGCTAGGATCAAACCTAGGGAACCTATAATCTGTTAGGTTTAGATCCAAAGAGTTCAATAAAATTTTCTTCTATAGGAATGCATAGTCAAGTCTGTTAGGTGTTAGTATGAGCCCTTTGAATCATTTGTTAGGAGTCTATATATGCCCAGCATGTTCACCACCTACACTAATTGTAAACAAACTAATTCCCGAAGATGGATCAAAGAATTTGATGTAGTGGATTTTATCTTGGTTAGGCTTCGGCCTAAAAGAAGCTTCATGCTCGTAGAGCCGGACCTTTTAAAGTGATAGAGAAGGTTGGATCAAATGCCTAGGTGTTAGACTTGCCTTCGGATTTGGGCATTAGTTCTACCTTCAATATTACAGACCTGGTTGAGTATAGGGAACCGGCAGTGATACCTAGTGAGGCCTTTGGACCTATTTCTTTTCATTGTGAGTGACCCTAACCTAGAGTGTCCACAAATAAATTTGGCCTGAGAGAGGAGAACGGATCGAGCGTATCCTGGACGATCAAGCCATCACGACCCAGGGCCATGACTATCAACGCTTCCTGGTCCAATAGCAAGGCCGGCTAGAGTCGGACGATTCGTGGATTTCTCGAGAGGACTTGCAACGCCTCAACCCAGACCTTCTCGAGAGATATGTAGCCAGTCTGACCTTCACTCGACAGGGTCGAGTTTCTCCCACCCCCGGAGAATTGGTGGGGACACCTGAGGCACCAGAATAAGACAGAGGCTTTTCAACCCTCTGTAAATTGATCAATAATTTATGAGTCCATCTGTAATAAGGGCTTAGCTCATCTGAGTCCATTTTAGTTATTATTTGAGTTTTTTTGAGTTGTTATTTCAGTTCTGTACTAGTCAGCTCATGTTGAGCTAGTTCAGTCCAATGCTGGTCAGCTCATGTTGAGCTAATTTTATTTTTTTTGAGTCCTATCCAATCATACTGAAGACCCAAGACTATATCATACAAGTGAAGACTAAGTCCAACTAGATTGAAGACATGAAAGTATAGCCCAAGTCCAACCCAGCTTGAAGATTTGAAGACCCCAGGAGGAAAATTCAGAAAAACCTGATTTCTTGAAGATGCCCTCCAGATGCCCAGATTCCTTTCCAGATGCCAAAGTATATTCATAGATAAGGGAATCCATGATTCCAGAGGTCCATCTGCATCCTAGCCCAAAGAAATCAAGCCCAGGTGCCAAGCCCAAGCCCCTAAGAAGCAAGATACCAGGGAATATTCCTGCTACCTGGCTACCAGGCCACCCCAGCTTCCAGAGGCCCAAACCCATGCACCCGAGCCCCTTTGGGCCGGCCTTTTGCTGCTCCTAGAAGCCCAACACGCCCCCCTAGGCATCCTTGGAGTCTTGACCAAGTCAAGAAAATTTTTAGGAATTTTTCTACCTAATATTTCCTTATTTTCTAGCTAGGGTTTGAGAGGGAAAATGATTATTATGTAAAGACTTATGTACCCTTACTTGGAGCCCAAGGTTAAGGGTCTATTTAAGGGACCCTAGCCTCTTGTATGAGGAGAATTTTTGATGAATGAAAACCTTGAGTTCTTCTATTGAGTGGTGTGATACCCTGCTGTATGCATAAAGGTGTTTGTGAGAGTTCTTCTTCCCGGTGTTTGCAATCATCTTCCTGCTGCCAACAAACCCTCCAGATCCCTGGATGCCCACTCCAAAAGAAGCATTTCCTTGCTGTTTTTTCTTTGTTTTCTTGTTCCTTTGTGAGTTTTCTAACCCCTGACAGGTCGTTTGCAGGTCCCCGAGTTCCTACGAATCCAACGACTCCAGCCAAGCCTCAATCGGATCACCGAGCAGAAAGCCGGGTATTCGCGGGTCTTTGGCTCGGTTTTCCAGGCCGCATCCGTCGAGGAACGAGAGACCCTTTTGCTGCGATCTTCATAGACGTTGTCAGGTACACCCCCTCTACCTCCAGTAGTTTTATTGTAGGAGAACTTGCCCTAACCGAGGCTTCTCAGCCCCGGCGATCCTTCTTTTCTACTTTTCTAGGTCCTAATCTGCATGCTGATATTCTAAAATTCATATAAAATTCCTTACAACTTATTTTAATCTGAAATTCAGGAATTAATCACTCAACCCCACATATAAAACATATAAAAAAAAGTTGCATGCAAATTAGTCCCCCATCAATTTCTATCTGATCTTGAGGCTGATTGATGATTGAGAATCGTTTGCTATCACTGGTGGTCAATGTGATTGACGATGTGTCGACACTTGAGGGGTCAACACTTGGTAGTGACAAGAAGTATTTCTGGAAGACTTTTCTGGATGAGCCGAATCGATCCCTACTTGAGTCGACTCGTTTTATGTTCTGGTGAGCCGACTGTTCTATGTCCTGGATGAGCTGACTCGAATCTGTTTGTGTCGACTCGTCTCTACTCGACCAGAAATTCCTGGACTCTTTTCTTGGAAGATTTTTTGGAAGGATTTTGGGCAAGTTTTGACCTGGTTTGAATTTCGAATTCAAACCAGTTTTGGCTCCAAGGTTATATTGTATGAAGGTCATATTTGCCTCTTTAGGTTGGACCCATTTGGTATGGCCTTGATCATCTCCCGCATTCTCTCCCCTCATCTCTCCTCCTTCCTCTTTCTCCCTCTCATGGCTGTCCCTATAAATGAAGGTCATTGTAGTGGCTACTAATGGTTACTAGAGAGATAACAACAAGAAAAAAGAAAGAGAAGGGTTTGTGAGATTCTAGGCATTGGGTGTGAGAATCCTAGCTTCCTAGCTAGGTCTTGGGAAGAGAGTCTTTGGGAAGGGGTTCCTGCTCTCCTCCTAGTCTTCTTGGAAGAAGAAGATCGGCCAAAGATCCCGAAGAGCTAGCACTTCGAGGGAGTTGATTTGAGTCGAGCCCAGGTGTGGATTTCCTGTAGAGGCCAGATACTTGTGTGGCTCGAGTACCCTCCTCCTCCTCACAGCTTCTCTCCAGCATTCTTAGAGGTATAAAGGTATGGTACTTTTGTATTTCTTGCTTTTGTTGTTATATGCAAGCTAGATCTTTATGCTAGTTCCTATTGCAGGTAGATCGTTAGATCGTTTAGATCTATCTACCGAACCTTCTGCTATGTATATTTTAAAATTATTTTAAAATGCATATCTTTCTACCCTCTTTTCTTGCATTTTGTATGCTAGGTGTAGGTGCTTTTCATCTTCACTTAATGCCATTGTCATCAAGACTAGACACAATGCACATAGAAGATTCAAAAACCACTTTGAAACTTATATCATAAAATTGGCTTATACTAAGCAAATTATGTTCTAAACCATCAACAAGTAGAACATTATCAACATAAGTAGAAGGGATAATATATGGACTTTACCGATATCGATAATTTTATCCTTTCCATTATCACCAAAAATCATATTTCCACCATTTAGAGCCTCAAGAGATGTGAATTGCTTTACATCTCCGGTCATATATCTTGAGCAACCGCTATCAAGGTACCACAATCTTTTTTCTCCTTGTTGCAAGACACTCCTACAAAATTAAATCAGGTAGAGACTTTAGATACCCAAGTCATCCTGGGTCCTTTAGGGTTAGTTGATGTGGTTCTTTTTGGAACCCAAACTTTTCTAATACTATTTAGTTTTATTCTATCACACATGTAAGATTTATGTCCTATCTTACCACAATAATAACATGTAATGCTAGAAGATGCAAGAACAATTTTTTTTTTTTGAAATACTTCTATTATTTTTAAGGTTTAAAACCTAGGCTTGCTTTGTTGAAAATCGCTCTTTGGTTATTCAAGAGCATGTTAAGTTTTTCTGAACTATAGATAAACTTTTCAACAAATGGTTTTACTTTTTCAACCTCTTCTTTTATTTCTTATTTTCTTGAAATTTCTTTTTGTTTTGTTTGATAAGTTTTTCATTTGTTACAAGGCTTTATCCTTTTTCAAAGCTTCTTTTTCTTTCAAAAGATCTTCCTTTTCATCTTTCAAAGAAGTAATTTTATCATTCAATTCTTTGTTTTCTCGAAGCAAGCAATCATTATCTTTCAAAAACTTATCATTTGTTTTAGAAAGCTCCAAGTTTTGATTTTTGAATTCTCTGTTTTTCATTTTAAGTTTTTGATATTCTATGACAAGTTCATCAAAGATATCACATAATTCTTCAAAAGTAAATTCACTTTCAAGTTCAAACCTTACCTCTTCTTCATTTGCCATGAAGCAAATGTTGGCAACCTCTTGCTGCTCTTCATCGGAGCTTGAGTCTTTGCTCTCACTCCATGTCACCATCATCGCTTTCTTTTTGAATTTCTTTTTGACCTTTTTGAGAATGGGACGATCCATTTTATAATGACCTAGCTTTTTACACTCAAAATATATTGGTTGCTCTCTTTCCTTCTCTTTTTCCTTCTCCTTACTAGGCTCTTCCTTTTATGGCTTCTTCTTATAGTTGTGCTTTTTCTTTTTCATGAATCTCTTAAATTTCCTTGAGATAAGAGCCATTTCATCTTCCTCATCGGAATCATCACTAGAATCCTCCTTATTTGTGGACTTGAATACGATAGTCTTCTTTTTCTTGTATTGTATATAACTTTCTGCTTTAGAGATAGCTCGTATGTCATAAGTGATCCCAAGAGCTGCTCAAGTGGAAGAGTGTTAACATCCTTAGCTTCTTCAATAGCGATGACTTTTGGATCCCACGATGATGGAAGATACCTGAGAATTTTGTTGACAAGTTTAGCATTAAATAAAACTTTTTTCAAACTCTTCATACCATTAACAATGTTAGTAAACCTAGTGTATATTTCACTAATTGATTCATTTGGTTCCATCCTAAATATTTCATAAGTATGGATGAGCATGTTAACTTTGGTAGTCTTCACTTCATGTGTACCCTCATGAGTAACTTCAAGTGTGTCCCAGATTTTCTTAATGGATGAATAATTAGATATCCTATTAAATTTATTAGGGTCTAATACACAATATAATAAATTCATAGCCTTTGCATTAAGCTCAACTTGCTTAATGTCATTCTCATCCCAATCATCTTCTAATTTGGGAGTGGGAATGCCATTAACCAAAATAATGGGCTGATGAGGACCTTTAATTATGGTCTTCTAAATATTATATTCTATGGCTTGAATGTAGATGCGCATGCGTGTCTTCCAATAGGTGTAATTAGTGCCATTAAAAAATAGGGGACAGTTTGAGGCTTGACCCTCAACAATACCAATTCCAATTTAGGCTGCCATAAGATCTTTGACTCAAGATCGTTAGACGTATATGCTGAGTACCAAGCTTTGATACCACTTGTTGCCCAGCATAGCAACCCAAGAGGGGGGTTGAATTGAGTTGCTGAAAAATTTAAACCAGGTATGTGCTGAACTAATGTGTTTGTGATATAGTGTGAATGTGTTGAATATAATCTAAATGCAGTGCCATAAAGAATAAAGAGCAATGCTATAGAGAGTAAAGAAAAACCAAACAATACACACAAACACAAGAAGTTTATAATGGTTCGGTGCACTTCAAGCATCTATATCCACTCTTCGAGCCATCTCTTGGAAATTTCACTATAATCTATCAAAGATTACAGCCAAGTTGTTTTCAAGGGCTCACAAGTCAAACCCACAGTTGGTTTTCTTCTTAAGCTCACCAACAACCTTTTTCATAAGCCAACCCTAGGCTTATATTCCAATTCATGGCTTGGAAGGTCCTAATCCCTAGTTTATATAGCCTTAAAACTAGTTACAACAAATAAATATAAGAGTACAGTTTTAAGCACAAGAATAAAGCCCTTAAAAGAGCAAAAATAATGTCGATGAAGCTCTTCTTGAATGCTTGAGTTGTCTTTTTCTTCTTAGAAGATTTCAATGAACACTTTTAGATATTGATTTGAAGGCTCAACAACTAGAATAAAGGCTTTTTCCTTTGGAATCTTTTTTTAGCTCTCTATTGTCTTTTCAATAGCTTTCTAGGATGATAGGAATTGTCTCTTGTATCTCTCTTGTGTATTCAATGAGTTTGGTGAGAGATAAATATATCAAAAACCTTCAAAAAGCTATTTGTGATCGTTGAAAAAGAGAAACTAACCATTTTGGACCATTTGAATCAATTCTGAACTTCTGAAAACATAACCATTACTATAGTCAGAACCTGTGAGTTAATCTGTGAGTCTACACTTGGGTTGACACTTGGATCGATACCAGGTGTAATTCTTGAAATCCATGGTTCTGCTTCATTTCTGGTCTCAGGCTATAAGTCGACCTGTGAGTCGATACTTGAGCTTGTGAGTCGACACTTGAGTCAGCACTTGGCAAAGAATCCAGGAATGACACAGTTCTATTACTTTCTCGTCTCAGGCCATGAGTTGATCTGTGAGTCGATACTTAGGTCAACACTAAAAATAATATTCTGTCCATTTCTGTTCTCAAGCCTTGAGTTGATCAGTGAGTCGACACTTGAGTCAACACTTGGCATGCCGGCAGAATGTTTGCATGCCAGTCTTTAGAGGTATCGATATTTGGCTTTATGAGTCGACACTAAGGTCAACACTTGGTCTGTGCCAATTCCAAATTTTGTGCCAAGCTCCGAAACTCTAAATTTTGTCCAATAAACTTTCAATTTCTTCTTCATAATGGCCAAAGTGATCAATTTCTTGGCTTTCCAAAGTTAGAATACTTCTTAAACTTTGAAATTCATCTTTCTTTGATGTCAATGACTTTGTGCTTTTGTGCAAGTAATTTGATACACCTGTAACCTAGAATTCACAACTCTGATTGAAATATTAGTATAAAATATATACTCAACATTTTGTTATTCTTCTTGTTCTCACTTCCCTTCCTCAAAACCAACCTCGCTTGCTGCCTGCCCATACCCTTCTCTTTCCCGCACAGTGACTCCACGATGAATGCCCTGACTGACCTTAGAACCTATGAACCTTCCATTTGACTGGCTTCTTTCCCCCTCGATCCAAGAGGGGCTTCGATGTGCTTTCCGACAAAATCAAGGGCCAAAGCTAACATGCTCTTTGTTGACATTAGCTGCTCTTTGCGATAGTTTCAACCAATATTTAGACTATTTGGTTACTATCCAATATGTATGTCTTAAGCAAGGAAGAATTTTAGAAGTAGCCACTAGACAATGAGAAACATTCTTGTTTTACATGCTTTGTATATATTATTATACTCTTATCTTCTAGCAAAAAGTCAAATATTTTTATCTTTGATCATTCTAAGGGACTAATGCTCTCAACCTCTAAGTACTGTGTCATCCAAGCCATTGACTAACATTAAGATGGAGTACGGAATGTTTTAATCCAATATAATAGTCAGTAACTTGAGATATTCTAGAAAGAGATTCTCTGAGTGATTTCACAAGAAGAGTAGCTCTAAAAGTTTTCAAAGAGAGAGGGGTACGACTGTTTAATCGGAAAGCATGGCAGGGTATTGGATTTAGGGAAGAACATCCCTGGGTGAGATGAACTTCAAGATCCCACCCTTCTTCCTCCATGCATTTCTCAAAAATAAGAAGATTTGTAAAACCATGTCATCCGACCTTTGACAACAAGTGGACCTTCGTTCAACGCAGATCCCATTCTATAGCAAAGGGAGCAGGAAAGCAATCTTCAAAGCACTATGGTTTCCTGATAGCTTTCGTTCATCAATTTCAAGGAAGGAATCTAAAAGATTATGGTGGAGTTCCCTATCCACCTCTTTCTGGTGCCAACCTCATTTTCTTTGGAAGGCTCCACATCTCTTCTCAAATGTCACCCTCTTCGCTCTTGCATGACACTTAAGGAGATGGAATACTAGGGCCTCCTCCCTCGCCATTTCCTGTTTAACTATTCATAGAGGTAGGGATGGCGCCTGTGCATCGTCAAATAGCTAGGTCTTATGCCGACATTGTCAAAGAACCCCTTGCCATCCGGAATCATTCCATTGCCATAACTAAGAAATTTATTAAGTTGACTCCTACCACTTGAGGTATCCTCTCTTCTCCCTCCTCAAACCTCTTCACCCATCCCCCAAAGGCCTCTAACAAGGGGTTATGCTTTCGGTAGAAATCCCATAAAATATTTTGTTTGTTTCCATTTTGGTCACTCGTTCTGGAGCTATGAAGTATACACCTCTTCAAAGAAGCTAGCAATCTTAGAGTCTCTTTTTTCATTTTACTAAACCCCATCAACCTCGCCCCATGGAGCCTGAGCTCCTTGGACAAATCATCCCCAACCATCCTCTTCTAGAGTCCTCTCTTCCTACCCTGGAGCCTGTAGTGCACAAAGCAAAGGCTTTCATCCTTAGCTCTTGCAGTCTGAAAGAAACACAAGATTATCTCATGAGAGCGGCGTTCATCGAGGCACCTGGCCATGTCATTAAGTCTGAAGCATTGCCTCCACCCTTATTGATATAGCTGGTGTCCCTGGCTCCTGGACCACTAGGAAACTCTCATCGAAAATTACCTTTTTTGTTGCATGTCCTTCCTTTGAAGTCATTCACAACTTGCTAACTTTGGTCAAATCTATGATGAGGGTTCTCCTTATTCATTGACCACTAGGATCAAACCCATGGTGGGTTGCCTCATAGGTTGAAATACAAGAATGCCTCAAGTCTTATTGATCTTCACTTGTTTGTTGAAATCTAGAGTTAGTGGGTAATATCCTCTTTAGTTTTGGGTCACTTGTTTGTTGGAATCTAGAGTTAGTGGGTAATATCCTCTTTAGTTTTGGGTTCCTGTTCGAGCTAGCAAGGCAAGCACTAGCTGGAAAGATCTAACAAGCTTTGATGTATCATTCTTATGTAAGGACATTGACACCCTCCCTCAAGTCATTGAGGTTATAGCTGGTCAACTTACTTTTGAGGTTAAACTATAGATTAATTACAGCAGCCCATATATCTTTTCAGTAGAACCAGGCTTCTCCCAAGATAATGATCAAGCTATAATGGATGAAGACGAGGAGGAATTTTGGTTTGGCATAGCGCAACAAAGGAATGGGAGTTTTTCCACTAGACATCATCTATTTGCTTCTATCACTGGGTCACCAAAGAGAAGAAATCACCATCATCAAGTAGGCCGGAGCTTGATAATTATATTATATACGTGTATATAAGTATAATTTAAGAATGAAATTATCTTTATTTATTTAAAATTGATATATCTATATATCGTTTATAGGAAAGAAAATCGTTAATACAAAAAGCTCAATTTACGGATTCAAATGAAATAAGTTTGACGTGAATCAGACTTAAAATAAGTCCAAAATTAAAATTTTAAATTAATTTTGGGATTGCATGAATTTTAAAGTAACCGGTCCACCATAGACCGGTTGCCTGGTTTACAAAATGCTCCAGGGTCTATGGTAGCCATGGCTATCGATCCATGACTCAAAGCCATGGACTGTAGATGGATATTGGCCACTATCGAGTCTGAGATGCTGCCTTGTACCATCCTGCCGCCACCCAAGCCACCGTGCACCTCCTCTCTAGCTGAACATCATCAATTTTCTTCCCCAAATGCTACCTACTACCTCCTTCACTTCCATTACCTTGCCTCTCTTCCAAGATCTAGCTATTTTTCCTTTGTCATGCCACCATCTGAGTTGCCGTCCACTATCACTGCTACCTTTAATCCACTTGAACCATCACCATCCCAAGAAGCCCATCACCTTTGCCATTATCACAGTCGGTGCCTTCTCTCACTTCATAATCATAGTCACCATCATCACTGCCTTCCTTATCTACCATTGTAGTCCATGCTGCTTTCCCCCTTAGATCCAATCGCTAGCCATTCTTCTCAAGCCATCGTCAACCTCCTTTCGCCATCGTCTTCCTGATCCATCGATGCCCATGCCTTTGCCCAATGTGATGCAGGACTATTCATGTATGCCAATTATTTTTTTGTATTAGGCATTAAATTAGAAGTTTGTATCCCAAATTTCAAGCCAAGATATTAAGTAGATAATTCTATAAAAAATTTGAAGCACAGGCATGCAGAAATAAATCCTAAAAGAGAAGAAATATGACCACCAAGGCTAAGAAGCCCTGGTGAGGACTAGCTCTTCTGTAACATCGCTACCAGAGGAGTCTAGGGGATGTACCTGGTAGATATTTGAATATCAATCCATGAAGAGTTTGCTCGTCACTCTCGGATGCAGCCTGAAAAATAAAGCTATCGACCATGTGGATTCGTGGCTTTCAATCTGGTAACTCGAAAACTGGTCAGATGGAATCCTTGGATTCGTGATCTCTGAGGGACCTGCAAATCACCATTCAGGGGTTAGAAAACAAGGAAGAAAAGGGTTAGATCGCTGAAAGAAGAAGAAGGGAAAGAGGTTTTTGGAAGGTGGCCAAGGGATGAAGAAGGCTAGTGGCTTGGAGGCAGGGCGCATGGATCACTCAGATTATCAGAGGATCACATAGATATCCTTAATCACACAGAAATTCACTTAGAATTTTGAGAAAAACTCAAGAGAAATTCATTCATAACAATTCATAATAATTGATCATTAGTTACAGGAGGGTGGAGTGGTGGGGTATTTATAGATGTTTCCCAAGTCTTCTCTTTGTTAGGATAAAATTACAAAGTTTAGTGGGAGAGGGATTACAAGGTTGCTTAGAATTAGGAGCATACACTTTGAATAAAACTAGAACATAATCTCCTTGTTGACTTGGGAAGGGACTTCCTTGTTGGGTTGGGAAAGAATATTCTTTCCTTTGACCTGGTCTTCCCTTTGGGTGCCTGGGCTTGTCATGAATGGGCCTATTGCACCAATTGCTTATGGGCTTCTTGGCTGGGGTGCCTGGAGGGTAGTATATTTCCTTGGGATCTTCGTCTCTTGGGTCTTGGATGCCTTATTGAACTTGGGCTTGACTTTAGGGTAGCAAAGGGTGATTGGGCTTGGTGCATGTCCCCTGGTGGGCTGGAACTCCTGGGCGCCAACTTAGAAGTGGATTTGTGAAAACCTGGGGTGCCATGGCCTTTGGACTTGAAGATCTTATACTTTGGTGATCCTCCTCTTGTATGAAACTGGTACTTGACATAGACTTGTAACACAAACTTGTACTAGACCTACAGGACTCAATTGGATTGGTTGAAATGCTCAACTTATTACAGAACTCACTTCAACTTAATTGGACTAGACTCAACATAAAATTTACAGGACTCATAGGACTCAAAATTGGCTCAACATGAGCTGACTGAATAACTAAGCTCGACTGAACCGAACATATCCTAAAACTTGACTCATAAACCCTAATTATGTGAGTCGACTCTAAATACAAGACTCAAGTATAACAAGGCCTGAAAACAAAACTCAAGGCTTAAATACAAGACTCAAATGGCTAACACAACCAGATTATTGGACTCAAAGATAAAATTTGAATCATGGCTAAGGGACTCAAACTTAGGGACCCTTAGCAAACTAGGGTTGACTTGATATCCCCATCAATTCTCCCGGGATGGGAGGAACTCGACCTTGTCGAGTATAGGTTAGTTTGGTGCTGGCAGTAAGTCTGAGTGGAGGAGCTGTGGGTCCTCTCGAGTAATCCATGAATCGTCGGATTCTAGTCGACCTTGCTATCGGACCCGGTAGTGTTGATAGCCATGGCCCCGGGTCATGATAGCTTGATCGTCCAGGATACGCTCGATCCATATTCCTCTCTTAGGCAAATTTAATGAACACTCAGGTAAGGTTTCTCTATCAAAGGATGGGTGAGGTCCAAAAATCTCACTAGGAATCACTGCCGGTTCCCTACACTCAACCAAGTTTGCGATATTAAAGGTAGAGCTAATGCCTAAATCTAAGGTCAGATCAAGCACATAGGCATTGGATTCCACTTTTTCTATCACTCTAATGGATTCAACTTTACAAGCATGAAGCTTCTTAGTCATAACAAAATTTTCTACATTAAATTCCTTGGCTTTCTTTCGGGAATTAGCTAGTTTTTATAGATTTCATTACTTAAATTAATCTTTTGGCTAATTTTCTGATGCAAATGCTATGCAGAGGTCAGTGCAGGTGTGGATAGATGAATTAGGTTTGAGGACTTATTGGACTCAACACTTAATAGACTCAACTAGGCATTCCTATCGGAGGAAATTTATTGGACTCTTTGGGTCTAAACCTAACAGACTTTAGGCTCTTTAGGTTTGACCCTAGTTTGACATACACATGAAAATTTACAATGGACTCTTAGCAAATGCCATTGAGTATGCTAGAAGTAAGATGCAAACCTAACATGTATAATGAATGTATGCAGTATGCTAATCTTAATAAAATGCAATCTAATAATCCTAGAAATACTGGAGGTTATGGCAGAAAATAAGAGGTAGGTTCAGGATTAGTCTATAAGATAGAAAATAAGAAAAGTGTTTGGGGTTGATTGGAAAGAACAAGATACAAGAAGGGATTTCCGGGATTGGTCCTATACTAATGAGGTTGACCTTATGGGGTTGAGGTATATCTAAAGGGTTTGCATAACAGAAGAATGGGTCACTAATCTCAGGGAAGAGTTCTTTAATGGAAACTATAGGAGGGGATTCATCCTGAGGGTACTGATAAGCCAAATCCTCAATAAAGTCTTCTAGTTCATGAATTTAGGACTGGGCTCTACAATTGGGTTCTCTTCTAAAGTTTCCCTACATGATGCTCTAGTAGTAGGATCTGAGTTCTCTTCCTTTAACTGCTCTTCCACAACAGGTTCAGTTTGAGTAAGGTCAGGGTTAACTAACTTTAGGATGGTTTCAGTCTAGGTATGGTTAGGATAAGCTAATTCTGGGTTGGCTTTAGTCTGGGTATCTACTAGGTCAGCTAATTCTAGGTCTTCTATAGGTAACTCTTCTTCTTCTTCCTCATACTCATCCACTAAGCTCACATCAGCTTCATATATCTTCTCTTCAATGTCTTCCTAGTAAACCAATGGGGTGGTAAAAGGGAGTTGACTAAGAAAAAATTGACTAATGACTGGGGTAGGGGTGGGTTGACTAAGAGGAAGTGGACTAATACTAGGCTCATATCTAAGGGTACTAATCCTATGTGTTGCTCGATTATTGGATTGGGTCAGTTGGTCAAGTCTTTGATTTATTTGGATATTAGATTGGTCAAACTTGAAGTTCATCAGGGCAAACTGGTTTTGGGATTGGGTGTTGGACTGGTTAATCTGGGTGGTTAATTGGGCAACCATCTGTTTATTCATGGCTTTTAGAAGAGTTTCAAGATTTGGTTCCATGGTTGAACTAGGTTTGGGCTTAGACTGGTTGTACTGGACTCCTGACCTGGTGGTCATGCAATCAATCAAACAAGTTAGTATGATGTAGTCAAGTACACAAAGTGAAAATGGACTATGGTTTGCTAGACCTAGAGTCAAAATTGAATGGGTCTACTCAACTTACACTTAACTTAGCAGCTAATCCTTCCACTAGCCAGGTAAGAAGTGGGGTGGTGGGAGGCTCCCCCTGCTTGTGATAGGGTCCTAATTAAAAACCACCAGTCCACTTAGGGCATTTGCCTCTGGACCTCTAGCCATAGATACCAGTTTTCAGTAATAGCTGGGAAATTAGGTGCACTACTTGGCCCACATAATTCAGACCTGACTTGTTGGTGTCCCTAAGCTTACTAGAGCAATTAGGTTACTAATTGATTTTAGTTAAGGATTGGGTTTTGATGCTGGGTGGTTGTTTTGGGCCTAGGACAGGTGATGAAATCCTGCCATGATATGAGAGAGGAAATTGCCCTTAAAATTGATTAAATGAGATGACGAACACACTATGAGCCCTAATGCAATCTAATAACAATCAGAAAATAAAATATTTTTTTTAATCTTTTATGAGGTGGCAAATTAAATTTAAGTTGATTAAATTATCAAACAAAATTAGGGCTTGGGTGAGGTAGGGTTTGGAAGTTGATTAGATTTGGGCTCGTCATGTATGCAGAAATATTAGAAACTGAAATTAGGGTTTGATTCGATACAGAATCTGGTATGGTTTTCGATGTATAAAAAAATCAAAAAAATTTAAGATAGAGAATGAACAGTGAAGATGATTCCTACCAAATTTTATGAAAATAAAAATTCAGATGATAATACAAAACCTAGGGTTTTCAGATTATGTGCAGAAGTTCAGAATTTTTGTTAGGGTTTCTAAGATGTAGATTTCTTTATATGTTTTTTCTGTAAAAATAATTAAAAATCACAAAAATTATCAATACTAAACAGAGAGTATTTCATGCAAATTTTAAGAAAAAATAAAATCTTTAAGTTGACGAAATAGACCAAAACTCAGACCCCCAATGCAGAGACAGGATGCAAAAGTTTCTAAGGCAATAGAAAATAGGTGTGAAAAAATTCTATATGCTGCAATAAATCATGAGAAAATTCTAAAAAATACTATCAATTATGAAAAATTCATAAAGGAAGAATTATGGTTTTATGATCTATCTACATAAAGAATCAATAAAAAGAACAGACTATGTATGAGAATTATAGGATGTAGAAACTAGCCCTAAAACATGCTCTGATACCAAACTGATGTGGGACTATTCATCCATGCCAATTATTTTTCATATATTAGGCATTAATTTAGAAGTTTGTATCCTGAATTTTAAGCCAAGATATTAAGTAGAGAATTCTATTGAAAATCTGAAGCACAGGCATGCAGAAATAAATTCTAAAAATGAAGAAACTAGACCTCCAAGGCTAAGAAGCCCTAGTCAGGACTAGCTCTTCTATAATACCGCTACCAGAGAAGTCTATGGGGTGCACCTGGTAGAGATTTGAAGATCAATCTATGAAGAGTTCGCTCATCACTCCTGGATGCGGCCTGAAAAATAAACCTATCGACCCTACAGATTCGCGGCTTTCAATTCGATGACCTAAAAGCTGGTCAGATGGAATCCTTGGATTTGTGAACTCTGAGGGACTTGCAAATCACCATTCGGGGTTAGAAAATAAGGAAAAAAAGGGTTAGATTGCTGAAAAAGGAAGAAGGGGAAGAGATTTGAGGAAGGCGGCCAAGGGATGAAGAAGGCTAGCGGCTTGGAGACAGGGCACAGGGATCATACAGATTTCCGGAGGGATCACACAGATATACTTAATCACACATAAATTCACTTAGAATTTTGATGAAAACTCAAGAGAAATTCATTCATAACAATTTATAATAATTGATCATTAGTTACAAGAGGGTGGAGGGGTGGGGTATTTATAGATGTTTCCCAGGTTCTCTCCTTGTTAGGATAGAATTACAAAGTTGAGTGGGAGAGGGATTACAAGGTTGCTTAGAATTAGGAGTATACACTTTGAATAAAACTAGAACATATTCTCCTTGTTGACTTGGGAAGGGACTTCCTTGTTGGGTTGGGAAAGAATATTCCTTCCTTTGACCTGGTCTTCCTCTTGGGCACCTGGGCTTGTCATGAATGGGCCTAGGGCACCAACTGCTTATGGTCTTCTGGGCTGGGGTGCCTGGAGGGCAGTATATTCTCTTGGGATCTTCGTCTCTTGGGGCTTGGATGCCTTATTGAACTGGGGCTTGACTTTAGGGCAGCAAAGGGCGCATAGGCTTGGTGCATGTCCCCTGGTGGGCTAGAACTCCTGGAAACCAACTTAGAAGTGGATTTGTGAAAACCTGGGATGCCATGGCCTTTGGACTTGAAGATCTTCTACTTTGGTGATCTTCCTCTTGTATGAAACTGGTATTTGACACAGACTTGTAACATAAACTTGTACTGGACCTACAAGACTCAATTGGATTGGTTGAAATGCTCAACTTATTATAGGACTCACTTCATCTTAACTGGACTAGACTCAACATAAAACTTACAGGACTCATAGGACTCAAAATTGGCTCAACATGAGTTGACTGAACAACTGAGCTCGACTGAACCGAACATATCCCAAAACTTGACTCATAAATCCTAATTATGTGAGTCGACTCTAAATACAGGACTCAAGTGTAACATGGCTTGAAAATAAAACTCAAGACGCAAATACAGGACTCAAATGGCTAATACAGCCAGATTATTGGACTCAAAGACAAAATTTGAATCATGGCTAAGGGACTCAAACTCAAGGACCCTTAGCGAACTAGGGTTGACCTGATGTGCCCATCACAATGCCACTATCCCATGCCATCAGGCTGTCATCCTTGTTGCCAGTCAGCTCCCCAGCTCTACAAGCTCCTCCCTGATGCAGAACGGATATGTGGAATGCGGAAGCAAATTAAAGTTAATGTATATTTTTATTTTTATTTTTTATATTTTCAGAAGTTGGCTTTGACTCAAAGGAAAGTTAAACTAAATTGAAAGAAACTATATAATAATTGAAAGCATAATTCAAAGAAACTAGATTATCAGAGTAGTTCAGAAGTAAAGGATCGCTGGGGGTTGAGAAACTCCCAGACCTAGGGTTTCGCTTTGAACTTTCAATAGGACATAACTAAAGAGATGGGAAGGGTTATGTACCAAGCAGTGATCTTCTCAGAGTTTGGTGGAAGGACTCTCTCGAGCAGATTGTTGGATCCTCGGATTCGGATATCTTCGCAATGGATCCTCCAATACTGGCCCTTTGGCAGAGTTGGCTTCTCCTGAACTCAGGATCTAGGAAAGAAGAGGAACAAGTTAAGGAACCAGAGACTCAAAGAAATGATTTACCAGATAAGAAGAACTTAAAAATTGATGTTGCTGAAATCCTGATTCTCCTAGATGCTGATCTGACTTTCTCTGGGATTTGCTCTATATTCGGAGTAGCTGATCTGGACCCGGATGCTGGTGGTCGACCTCTACTTGGAAGAGTGGGGTCGAGAGATGATGAGGTAGATTAGGGTTTGGAAGATTGGTGGAATGAAGAAGATGATGGGCGGCTAGAGTTTGGAATTGAAGTGGCTAACCTAGGGTTTTGGTAGGGTTTTGGGGTTGGAGATCTCACACCTCCTCAAGGTTCCTAGGGAACCCAGATTTACTTCCTCACGGAGCTCAACACCTGAATACAAGTACGGAAGAGAGAAACACAAAGTTGCTCACACAGAAATTGATTTCATTCATCAATAAATTCAAGAGTTACATAGAGTTGAATATATAGACATAACAAAGAAATAAAATTTTATATATTTCCCATGTGGGACTAATAGGACTAACCCACACTTTAGGCATCAAATTCTCTTCCCAAGACTCCTTCCATGAGTGGGCAGCCCAAAAACTCCAAGAAAACTTGAAAATCAGCTCCAAATGGCAGGTTATAGGGGTGTCTCCTAGTATCTCTCCATGAATCAAGGATTTTCCCTTCATGGTTCGGCTCATTTGGACACCTCCTAGTCTTGCTCCACAAGTTTAGGCTTCTTCCTTTCATGGCTTTGGCACTTTTGGAAACTTTTGGGAACCTCCTTGAATTCCTCCCCAAGACATGCTCTCTTCCCTTTTATAACTTGGATTTTTATGGAACATTGTGGGGCACCTCCTTGATCCTCTCTTCAAGAAAAATTCTTGCCATCCTGGCTTGGGTTTATCTGGAAAGAAATTGGCTCCTCCTTGGATTGAGGTATCTTGATGGATTTCTCTCCCAAGTGGTGCAAGAAAAAAAAAGAACTTACTTCTTGTGGTGTAGGGACCAAAGACACTGGATGGAGATGTGGCGCCTCCTGGACTCTGGCGTGTGGCTGGGAGTGTGGCGCCCACTTGCTTGGGACTGGGAGAAAAAATGTGGCACCCTGGACCTTGACTTGACTGAAAAAAAAGTGGCACCAACCTGGAGAAGACCTAGACCACTACTAGGACTTGTACTGAGTCAACATGACTCAACAAAATTTAAATTGTAGGGAAATACAGACTCAAGACTAAAATTGAGTTGACCAAGTCAACCCTTATTACAAAACCAGAAAATCCTAATTCTTCGGGCAAGGTCAATCAGAGATCCAGATGGAGCCCTGAAGTCTTCTTCTGAGTCTGGTGCCCGCACCACTCCCTGGTCTGCCACTATCCTATCCCAAGCTATCGAGGCATTGCTGACTTGAGATGCTTCTTCACTGTCATCACCACCGGCCGTTATCACATCCTCGCTTGGTTTGGAGCCATCCCATACGTCGATCCAATGGTTGGGATTAGTCCCAACTTGAGAAGGATGCCCCAGTGCAATTTTGGCCCAATCTTAGTAACCTAAATAAGATCCAATAGCTGGAAATCAAGTTTGCTGGCTTTGATCCAACATCAAAATTCATGCGGATCTGATGATGGACTCAATACATGATTCCAGTTATGATACACGCGATCTGTTTGAGGACTAATCAAACAGGCCGACAACAATTAAATAGCTATGATCTAGTTTGATTTTGATGAAGCTTTTGGCCATCAACCCTCAGTTGGTCAAACATTGATTTAGAGCAAGATTCTAAAATCTATTTCAATTGAGATTTGGTTTACCATCCATCCATTGATTTTGTAAGATATAAATCCTTGCCATTACTATGATCTCTCCTTTTAATTCCACATCAAAAAAATACAAAAACCTCTCCTCTGTTAACATCTATAAAAAGGTTCTCGTGCCTCTACTTGGAGGCATCAATCTCTGGAATCTCTTTAGAGCCTTGCATAAAGGGAGAAGAAGGAAAGATCATGCACGGCTAAGGAGTTCTCATCTTTGGAGAGAAGATGAGGTTTTTGGTATTTATATTTTATATTTTTTTCTTTATGTAATTAGTGCTTGATTGTAATTGTTTGTTTTCCATGAATAAATTTATTTTTTTTATTTCAAGTAGTATTCATCATGTTTAGACTATAATTAGATTTTAGAATAGCTTATGACTATGTAGAGACGAGTCGTAATCTAAGGACATGATTCATGCTTAGCGTGATAGGCTATGCTCAAAATTTGATTATAAAAAAATTATTTATATGATTAGAGACTTTGAATAATCTATGGCTACGTAGAAGCAGATTCAGGTCTATGTCTAGCGAGATAGGCTATGCTTGGGGATCAATTATAATTTAATAATTACATATTGAATAAATACTTAATATAATACCAAATATTAAATCAAAATCTAAGACATCTTTCATATTTTTATTAATCTCTTGCTTATTAGTTTAATTTAATTCTTGTTCTTAGACATAAATATATTTTCATTCTTTTGTCTTTGTAACTTAATTAAAACTCTAACAAAATAATCTTGAAAGTGAACATAACCCCAACTTATCCCTAAGGATACGATCTTGACTCACCTTAACTATAGAGTTTGAGTTGGTAAATTATTTTTGACTGCCCATAATAGTGATTAAATTTTGTCACCATTTCCGGGATCATTAACATAGTTAGTTCACTAAAAGAATACTAAATAAAAAACTCAAAATTTATTAGATTTTTTAAAGACCTAAACTAACTTATTTTGATATTTATTTGCACTGCATTACATCTACATAAATTATCTTAAGGCACTAACCCCTAAAAAATATAAAATGGAGATTTCATTACCCTTCCTTGGTCCACAAATCACCACCCCATATTGCATTGTCCTAAGCCTATAATTAAAATGAATTAGATGTTGACTCCTAACAACTATCGAGCTCACTAGGACATGGGACCTTATAAGCTGGACCGGGTCAGGATTAACTGGTTAACTGGTATCTAAAAAAGGGATTCAAGAATGATATAGCCTTGAAGGAAGGTGGTTCTGTAATTGATTTCGTTATCTAATCTGGCCGATTTATTTGATATCTAAGAAAAGCAATGGGGGACCCCCACTGACCTGATCCTTACCTGGCTAGTTGGCTAGTTAATTTTTGATTTGTAAAGCTCAAAGATGACCTTGGAACAGTTAAGAGCTATTTAGAATCAAGGAATCATAGGATAGAGAGTCCATTGTGTACAACTTGATTACAATTAACATAAAACTAAAACTAATAATTCTTCTTTATCTCTCTTAGCTCTATGACTCCTTAGGTTTGTATCTATAGAATTCTTCTCTTTCTTCTTTCTTCTTCTCTCTTCTCTACTTAAAAAATAAAAATCAAAAATAAAAATCAAAATTATAAACCAGGATAAGTCTATGGATACCATAGTGAGACTGATCTACCACACCAATTGAGGGAGTACTTTACCCCTCCATATACATATTCTCTGTATATCCAAAGAACTCCTATAGAGGTAACCTAATATGAGACTAAGTCTAGCATCATACAAATACTACCATTCTTCTATGGACTTAGTCAAGATTACTTGTATAAATATCTAGACAAATTTTTTAAGATATGCTCTACTGTTAGAATTCAAAATCTATCTGATACGACCCTTAGGTTGAAATATTCCCCTTCTCACTTAAGGACAAGGCCAAATATTGGCTATGTTCATTAAATTCTATGACTATTTTAACTTGGGACCAACTACAAAAGAAGTTTTTCAAGAAATATTTTATAATAGAACAAACAAATTAGATCCGAAAAGCCATAACTAGTTTTTTTCAATTGAAAGGAAAAATTTTTCATGACCTAGGAGAAGATCAAAGAACTCATCCGCAAGTATCCACATCATGCCATATCTAAATGGCAACTGGTCCAATGCTTTTATGATGGATTGTCAAAAAAGCCAACCATTATAAAAGCACAAGCAAATAATTGACTTGTCCTATGGTCGAACATTCTGGCTTAGGAGTGAGTATGAGGCTTGGTAACTATTTGAGATCTTGAGTGAAAACTTCTTGCACTACATGTCTACCACATCTAGAAAAACTTCTAAGCTAAATCCTATAAGAGGTGGAATGTATGAGGTAAGCCACAATATAGACATCCATAGCAAGGTAGACAAACTCTCTCAGACTGCGGGTGCACTATCCCAGAAATTTGATTGATTCTTGCAAATCGGTCAAACCTCTTCCCCATATGCACAGTCCCAAGATGTTTGTATAATCTGCTAAAGTCTTGCTCACACTATGGGTGATTGCCCAGTAGCCCATCAGTTTTTTGAGCTTATACAGAAACAAGCCTATTCAGCCCAAATCCATACTATTCCTAGACCAGGAAATGATTCGTACTCAAATACATATAATCCAAGCGAAGGAATCACTCGAGTTTTTCATGAAAATAATAACCTATGACCAACCCAGCTTCTTACAGACCCAATTACCAATGCAATAATACATCATACCTTCAGTTTCAGGATGCCCCACACCATTCTCCTTGTAACTATAATTCTAATTTTGAGAAAAAAGTTTTACAAGCTTTAGTTAGACTAGAAACTAACTCTCAAATATTTGACACCCACACACAATCTTTAGCTAAGCTAGAGTCCCGAATCAATCAACTAGCTATAGCCATCTGCAAGAGGGAGGAAGGGAAACTATCTAACCAACCTATTAGCAATCCAATGGGATAATATAGGGCCGAAAGCTTCAATATTCTTGAACACCATCTTAAGCATGCAAAATCTATAATGACCCTGAGAAGTGGAAATATTTTAGAGCAACCATGAAGGATCAATATGTCAGGAACCCAAATCCAAAACAAATCCGAATTACTTGATGATAAGGAAAATCCTAAGAAGAGAAATGAACCAATTTTTCCAATACCTGTGATTAGAGTTCCATATCCAAGTGCTCAAGAAAATCTCTACCTTCAGATAAAGTAGGGGCTAAGATGAGTGAAATACTTGAATTATTCAAACAAGTCCATATTAATCTTTTGCTTTTGGATGCCATCAAACAAGTCCCAACTTATGCTAAATTTTTGAAGGATTTGTGCATCCAAAAACATAGATCTCAAGCACACATCCCAAAAAAGTCTACCTCACTAAGCAAACTAGTTCAGTATTTTGACACAAACTCCACCCAAGCTCAAAGATCCTGGTACCTCTATCATTTCTTGTATTATTGGGGGCTTAACCATTAAGAAAGTCCTATTGGACTTAGAAGCAAGTGTCATATAAAGTTTTTGGATTTGGAGAACTAAAGTCCATGATGGTAACCTTACAACTAGTTGATAGATCTCTTAAGGTACCACTAAGGATAATTGAAGATGTGTTAGTTAAGGTAGATGAATTCTACTTTCTTGTAGACTTTATTGTATTAGATATGGAATTGGAAAGTGACCCTAGCTAAATTTCAATTATTTTAGGCCGATTCTTTCTTGCAATAATCAATGCTTGAATCAACTGTAGGACAGGAGCCATGGACATGTCATTTGGAAATAAAAAGTTAAGGTTGAATATGTTTAATGTTATCACGAGACCGTAAAGTGATGAGTTTAATGAAGTAAATATGTTAAATGAACTTGTAGAAGAAACCACCCCTAACATGCCCTTACAAGGTCTTCTGCAAACTTGTCTAGCCCATTTTGATATGGACAACTTTAACATAGATGGGTACATGGACGAAGTGAATGCACTGCTAGAGCTACCTAGTTTCACTCCTCTATGGTTCATGAAATATGAGCACATGGCCCCTCCTTCTAATACACTAATAGCTTCTTCATTAGAGACATTACCTACATTGAAACAAGATTCACTACTAGTCATGTTAAAGGATCCATTCTTTGAACATGATGCAATCTCTGACCAGGAAATTCAACTTATAAGCTTATAAAATAAATCCAATGAAGCTATTGGAGAGACAATCACTGATTCACCATAGACTGCCAAACTCAAACGAGACTTCAAAAATCAAGTAATGCAGTCTTGAAGCAAGATAGCCCTGACAACTTTATCGAGGATCCTTCATGCAAATATCTATACTACATTAGAATTAATAACATAGAGAAGCTAAGTGACCTATTAGATCAACCTCATATCTCAAAGTATGAGTAATTTATAGAGTCCTCTAATATTTACCTGACCCTTGCACTAGAAACAACACAAACTCAACCAAGCAACCTTCTGGTACCTATTATTAGGAGACACGTCATATAGGTGTACATAAGGAATACCGAATAAATATAGTATGGAACATTATTGATTAGACTTCATCCAATCATTTGTCATGACTATATATACCTAATAATTTAGTGGATGTATCAACTGGTATAATTTAAAAGATCCACTAAGTCTGACTGAAAACTTTAAACTTGGTGCTCTTGGGAGGTAACCTAATTTTTGAATTTAATTTCATTTTTTTGTTTATTTTCTTTTTAGGACATGTAACTTGGTTGGAAGGATAATCAAATCTTCGAGGATAACTAAAGATCCCTGCTAGATCAAGAATATATTGAGCAGGTGTATCCTTTCCTATCCTTTTACATATTTCACCCTTTATTTCTTTCTCTATTGAGGACAATATCGATTAAGTTGGAGGAGAAGAATAACTAATCTAATTAAGTTCTAAGTATGACTAGAAGTAATTAGTTTTGTGTATCTAAATTTTATCTCGATTTGAAATTAATTAGGCATCATAATCAATGATTGATTAACAGTCTAGATAGTTTTAGAGATACTAAAGAGAAAATTACTAAGAAAATCTAATAAATGATAGGATTTTGATCAAACCAAATTTTAGGAGTGATTCTAGATTTCTCTTCCTTCTAATATCAAAAAAAAACTTGTTTATTGAGAATACAGATGTAAAGGTCGAGATATACCAAAAGTTTTGAAAAAAAATATTTTTATCAAAAAAATAAATAAAAAAATTTGATATTATTTCACTGAGTAACCGGGCCCTTTTGCTTAGTAAGCATTGTAGTTTACATCAAAAGGTCACGATATCAAAAATCTATTAGAGAGTTAGTCTCACCTCATAGCTCTTTTTGGTCTCTCACTGAGTAACCGAACTCTTTCATCTAAGTAAGCATTGTGATTCATGTCAAAAGTTGAGAAGGCCAAAAGAATTGTTAAGCAATGGTACCTCTTGAGTAACCAGGTTCCTTCACCTAAGTAAGCATTATGTTTCATGTCAAAAGGTGAGGATATTAATACTTAAGAGATTAGGACATTATACTAGACACCTTTCTAAAAAAAGGACTAAAATGTAGAAAGATAACAAACCCAACTTAAATCAAGTTAGAGAACTTAAAGAGTAAGTTGGGGGGATGGTAAGGAAAATCTCCAAAATTTCTATGGTCAACACTCAACACTAATTGGGCTTAACTCAGTGATCTAATAAAGTACCTTTTTAATGATCTAGCTAGGTATTAGCTATCTTTACAACTGTTTAAGTCAACTTTCAATTCAAGAACAAGTTTATATTATATGGATAATTTATTTACTTTACTCGAGGATAAGCAAAGTTCAAGTTGGGGGTATGATAATTATATCATATACATATATATAAGTATTAATTTAAGAATAAACTTATCTTTATTTATTTAAAATTAATATTTTTATATATTGATTATAGAAAAAAAGATCATCAATGTAGAGAGCTCGATTTGGTGGGGACACCAGAGGCACCAGAATAAGATAGAGGCTTCTCAACCCTCTGTGAATTACTTAGTCATATTCAAGACTATTTGTAATAAAGCTTAGTTCATCTAAGTTATTTTTTTTTATCGCTTGAGTCATGTACTAGTCAGCTCATGTTGAGCTAGCCATTTTCCAGAGTTTAGTATATATCCAGTAATGACTCATACAAGTGAGGACCAAGCCATCTAAGTGAAGGCCAACCCAACTAAAGCTATGAGGATCATGGAAAGCCTAGGAGAAGAAATCAGAAGCCCGGGAGACAAGCTCGAAGTCCTGAAGCCCTGAAATGCAGTCTTGAAACAAACTGGGCCAGCCCAGGCCCAAGAAGGGAGATAAGTGGTGCCAAGACCTTATTCTTACCACCCTTGGTCATCCACCAGGGTCACCTCCCTTGGCCAAATAAGGAAAGTGGAGGGAGAGAAATTTTTGGGATTTTTTCTACATATTTTTTGCTTATTTTCTATCTAGGGTTTGGGTGGGAATAAGACTCCTATGTAATTACTTATGTATGCTTACTTGGAGCCCAAGGCTATGGATCTATTTAAGGGACCCTAGTCTCTTGTATAAGAACAATCTTTTATATATAAAATTCTATTGAGTTCTTCTCTTGCTGTGTACCTCCCTGCTATGTGCATTAAGGGATCCTGAAGTCCTGCCGAAGTGCTACCCAAAGAAACCCTAGCCGACCAACCTCCTTCAAGCCTTTATTCCACATGCCTCTTGCTATTTTAGGGATTTTTTCTACATATTTTCTCCTTATTTTCTATCTAGGGTTTGGGTGGGAATAAGACTCCTATGTAATTACTTATGTATGCTTACTTGGAGCCCAAGGCTATGGGTCTATTTAAGGGACCCTAGTCTCTTGTATGAGAACAATCTTTTATATATAAATTCTATTGAGTTCTTCTCTTGCTGTGTACCTCCCTGCTATGTGCATTAAGGGATCCTGAAGTCCTGCCGAAGTGCTACCCAAAGAAACCCTAGCCGACCAACCTCCTTCAAGCCTTTCTTCCACATGCCTCTTGCTATTTTCCTAAGATTTTTCTTGTTTCCCATCTTGTTTTCTCACCCCTGATGGTTGTTTGCAGGTCTCCGAGTTCCTACAAATCTAACGACTCCAACCGGGCCGCAATCGGACCACCGAGCAGAAAGTCGGGAATCCGCGGGTCTCTGACTTGGTTTTCCAGGCCGCATCCATTGAGGAACGAGTGATCTCTTCACTGCAACCTTTACCAAGTGCATCAAACATTGCCAGGTACACCCCCTCTCTACCACCAGTAGTTTTATTGTAGGTAAACTAGCCCTAACCGAGGCTTCTCAGTCCCGGCGATCCTCTTTTTACTGCTTTTTTAGGTCTTGATCTGCATGCTTGGTTTCTAAAATTCATATAGAATTATCTACATCATATTTTGATATGATATTCGGGATTTAACTACCTCATCCAACCCCTAAAACACAAAAAAATAATCGCATGCATATTAGTCCCGCATCATCTGGTATCAGAGCTTAGATTAGGGCTTGTTTTCTACATCCTTTACAGTCCATATATACTCTATTCTTTTAATTTTTTCTCTTTTCTCAGAAGTCTAAAAAATATAATTTTTGTTTTAATGTATTCATCTTAATTTATTGTATTTTACAGAATTTCTATAGATTTTATTTTGGTCTGTGCAATTTCTGCAAGTCGAAATACAACCTATAAAGTTTTGGCTCTATTTTTTTTAGCAAGGCAATTTTGGAAGATTAAGGGTTTTGTTTAGTATCTCTTTGCATATCTTTTATTTTAGTATGTTTCTAGCATATTAGGTCATTAGCTACAAATCATATTTCTGTAAAAGAACAAAAAAAAAAAAAATTACATATCTAAAGCTACCTAAAATACTTAAATCCTATTTTGCATCATCTGCTTGCCATCATTGCATAAACTACCTTTAAGGGCATTCTTGCTATATCAGATGGGTGGAGGAGTTGATAACCTCTCCTTAGCCCAAAACCTCATCCCTTGCATTCGGTCCCAAGCCTAACTTAAAATTTATTAGACTTAATTTGCCCTAGTGGCTGGGGACACCAACTGGTCGATCACTGTGTCAAGCTAACCTGTGTGTGCCTTATGCTTAGTGTCTAGAATGGTGGTTCAGGGATTCCGTCCTGAAGGACTTGTGTGCTGGTCCGCCTACCTGGCCAATCTCTGATTGGTGTCTAAGATTGGCAATCAGGGACCAAACACTCCCCTTACACCTGCCTGGCTGAGTACAGGGTTACTATAGGCTAGTTTGCCATCCTGATTGAGCATCTAGTTTTGGACTCTAGGTCTAGGGAGCTGTAGTTGGTTTGATCGAGTCTTGCATGTGCACTAGCTTAGGAGTCGATGTGTGTGTTTCATTACATGACCATAAGGTTAGGAACCCAATGCCAGTAGACTTAATCCAATTCAACTAGTGTGATCATGGAGTCCAATCCTAGGAGAACCCAATACTCTAACCCATATAGGGAGTCTAATCCTAGGAGAACCTAATACTTTGACCCATATAGGGAGTCCAATCCTAGGAGAACCCAATACTCTGACCCATATAGGGAGCCCAACCCTAGGAGAACCCCATACCATGATCCATCCTTAGAACCTAACCATAGGAGACCCAATTATGATTACTTGAACCAAGATGAACGACCCATTAGGAGCACCCAACCTTATGTACCCCTGTTTGATGGAAGACTAGATCCTAAGGTGTATACTGAATGGGAAGATATGATGGATCAGCACTTTGAGTATACTGGGATGTCAGAGTTAGAAAAGATTAGTTTGGTTGCACATGGGTTAATCAGATATACCAAGCAACATTGGAAACGTACTAAGGATGAATGTTATCAATGGAGAAATGGAATACATACCTGGAAAGCTATGAGAAGTAAATTGAGAGAGGATTACCTAGCTGAATCTTATGAATATAAACTTTTAAACCAATGGTACAAATTAAAACAAGGGAACATGACTGTGTCTGAGTACATTGACCAATTTAACGAGTTTATTAGGAAATGTAACACAGTCGAACCTAAGTCTAAGATCATGGCTAGATTTCAGGATGGCCTTTGTAGGGATATCCAGTGGGAGCTGTTTCATTGGCAAATTTAGGACCTAGAGGAAGCCTATCACCTAGCTAGGGAATTCGAGTTATATCAGAGGAAACTCATGATCAATCAATCTAACTCTAATAAGGTTAATTCCCTTGAACCTAAGTCCAAACCTAGCCGACTTTTTTTAGACCAGCCTACTACTCTTCTCCCATTAGGATTCAAGGAAAAGACCCCAGAACCCATTAATGAGCCTAAGGTAGAAGTGTATGAGGCTGATCCAAGTTTAGTAGACGAATATGAAGGAGATGACTTTGAGGAGAATGAACTCCTTGAAAATTTAGAGAAAGAAACTCCTGAGCCCATTGAGAAATCTAAAGAGGCCACCTATAAGTTAAGTCAAGTAAAGGAACCTGTAGTGGAAGAACAATTAGGGGAGGAGAACTTAGATACTGCTGCTAGAACCTTACTTGACGAAACCATGGAGGAGAGCGAAATTATAGAGTCTAGTCCTAAAATACAAGAACCAGAAGAATTTATTAAGGACCTGATCTCTTTGAATCAGTATCCCCAAGATGAGCCCCCTCCCATAGTTCCCATTGAGGACCTCTTCCCAGAAATTGTTGACCCATCCTTCTATAGTATGGACCTTTTCTTGCCTAGAGACATAACCCAATGCTCATACATTAAGGTCGGTCTCTTTAGCCCAGAACCAGTCCCTGAATCCCCTTCTTATTTCCTACCCTTTCCTGAGTCTTTTCATTTGTCTAGAATTGTTAGGTTACATTTTGTTGAGGTTACTAGGTTGCAAGGATCCATAAAGCCCATCCCATTTGCTACTTACTTTTGACAGACCCTCTGGCACCTATTAGGAGTTACTAGCAAATTTTCTTCTACATGTCATCCATCAACCATGACTCATGCCCCATGCCCAAGTGGTAGTTAAGACCTAATAAACCTCTTTAGTCGTGTCTATTAGGTGTTAGTTTGAGTCCTTTGCATCACTTGTTAGGAGTCTGCATGTGCCCAGCATGTTCACCATCTGCACTAATTTTTAAACAAACTGGCTAATTTCCCGAGGAAAGGTCAAGGAATTTGATGTAGTGATTCTATCTTAGTTAGGCTTAGACCTAAAAGAAGCTTCATGCTCGCAGAGCCGGACTTTTAGAGTGATAGAGAGGGTTGGACCAAATGCCTATGTGTTAGATTTGCTTTCAGATTTGGGCGTTAGTTCTACCTTCAATATTACAGACCTGGGTGAGTACAGGGAGCCGGCAGCGATACCTAGTGAGGCCTTTGGACCTATTCCTTTCCATTGTGAGTGACCCTAACCCAGAGTGTCCAACAATTAATTGGCCTGAGAGAGAAGAACGGATTGAGTGTATCCTAGATGATCAAGCCATTACAACCCGGGGTCGCGGCTATCAATGCTTCCTTGTCCGATGGCAAGGCCGGCCAGAGTCGGATGATTCATGGATTTCTCAAGAGGACTTGCAATGCCTCGACCCAGACATTCTTGAGGGATATGTGAGTCAGCCTGATCTGCACTCAACAGGGTCGAGTTCCTCCCACCCCGGGAGAATTGGTGGGGACACCAGAGGCACCAGAATAAGACAGAGGCTTCTTAACCCTCTATGGATTACTTAGTCATATTCAAGTCCATTTGTAATAAAGCTTAGTTCATCTAAGTTATTTTTTTTATCACTTGAGTCCTGTACTAGTCAGCTCATGTTGAGCTAGTCATTTTCCGGAGTTCATTACATATCCAGTAATGACTCATACAAGTGAGGACCAAGCCATCCAAGTGAAGACCAACCCAACTAAAGCTATAAGGATCATGGAAAGCCTAAGAGAAGAAATCAGAAGCCCGGGAGACAAGTCCGAAGTCCTGAAGCCCAGAAATGCAGTCCTGAAGCAAACTGGGCCAGCCCAGGCCCAAGAAGAAAGATAAGTGGCGCAAAGACCTTATTCTTACCACCCTTGGTCATCCACTAGGGTCACCACCCTTGTCCAACCAAGGAAAGAGGAGGGATAGAAGTTTTAGGGATTTTTTCTACATATTTTTTCCTTATTTTCTAGCTAGGGTTTGGTTGGGAATAAGACTCCTATGTAATTACTTATGTATCCTTACTTGGAGCCCAAGGCTATGGGTCTATTTAAAGGATCCTAGTCTCTTGTATGAAAACAATCTTTGATATATAAAATTCTATTGAGTTCTTCTCTTGCTGTGTGCCTCCCTACTGTGTGCATTAAGGGATCCTAAAGTCCTGCCGAAGTGCTACCCAAAGAAACCCTAGTCGACCAACCTCCTTCAAGCCTTTCTTCCACACGCCTCTTGCAATTTTCTGAAGATTTTTCTTGTTTCCCACCTTGTTTTCTCACCCCTGATGGTTGTTTGCAGGTCCCCGAGTTCCTACGAATCCAACGACTCCAACTGGGTCACAATCGGACTACCGAGTAGAATACCGGGAATCCGCTAGTCTCTGACTAGGTTTTCCAAGCCGCATCCATCGAGGAATGAGTGATCTCTTCGCTGTGATCTTCACCAGGCACATCAGACATTGCCAGGTACACCCCCTCTACCACCAGTAGTTTTATTATAGGTAAACTAGACCTAACCGAGGCTTCTCAGTCCCGGCGATCCTCTTTACTGCTTTCTTAGGTCCTGATCTACATGCTTAGTTTCTAAAACTCATATAGAATTATCTACATCATATTTTGATTTGATATTCGAGATTTAACCACCTCATCCAACTCCTAAAACATAAAAAATTAATCGCATGCATATTAGTCCCGCATCATGATTTATGGATTCAAATGAAATAAGTTTGAAGCAAATTGGACTTAAATTGAGCTCGAAATTAAATTTTAAATTTATCATAGGATTGTATGAATTTTAAAGCAATTGATCCATCATGGACTAGTTACTTGGTTTACAAAATGATCTAGGGTCTATGGCAGCCATGGTTATCGATCCATGACTCAGAGCCATGGATCGTGATGGATTTTGGCCACTATCCAGTCTAAGTGCTGCCCCATACCATCCCGCCGCCACCTAAGCCACCTTGCACCTCCCTCCTATTCGAGCATCGTCGATTTTCTTCTCTAAATGCCACCTACTACCTCCTTTCCTTTCGTTGCCTCGCCTCTCTTTCAAGATCTGGCTATCTTCCCTCTGTCATGTCATCGTCCGAGTTGCCATCCACTACCATCACTGCTCTCAATCCACCTGAGCCATCGCGATCCCAAGAAGCCTGCCACCTCTGCCATTGTTGCAATTGCTATCTTTTCCCTCTTCACAATCATAGTCACCATTGTCATTGCCTTCCCTATCCACTACTGTAGTCCATGCTGCTTTACCCCTCAGATCCAATGATTAGTCATTCATCCCGAGCCACAGCCAGCCTCCTTCTGTCACTGTCTTCCTGATCCATCGATGCCCATGCCTTTGCCCGATGCCCATGCCTTTGCCCGATGCCACCATCCCATTCCATCAGGCAGTCATCCTCATGGCCAATTATCTCCTTAACTTTGCAAGCTCCTCCCTGGACTGCCACCATCTTATCCCAAGCTACCGAGACATCATCAGCTCAAGATGCTTCTTCACAACCATCACCACCGGCTGTCATCGCCTCCTCGTTAAGTCTGGATCCATCCCATATGCCAATCCAATGGCTGGGATTCAATCCAAACCTAAGAAGGATGCCCCAATGTAATTCTAGCTCGATTTAAGCAATCCAAAAAAGATCCAACAGCTAGAAATCAAGTTGACTGGCTCTGAACCAACATTAAAATTCATGTCGATTTGATAATGGACTCAATATATGATTCCATTTGTGATACATGTGACCTAGCAACCCATGATCGATCTGAGGACTGATCCAACGAGCTGACAATAATCAAATGGCTATGATCTAGTCTAATTTTGATGAAGCTTTTGGCCATCAACCCTCAGTTAGTTAAACATTAATTTAGAGCAAGATTCTAAAGTTTATTTCAACTAAAATTTGGTTTACCATCTATCCATTATTTTTTTAAGAAATAAATCCTAGCTATTATTATGATCTCTCTCTTTAGTCCCATATAGGAAAAATACAAACACCTCTCCTCTATTAACATCTATAAAAAGGCTCTTATACCTCGACCGAAGGCATAAACCCCTGTAATCCCTTTAGAGCCTTGCATAAAGGGAGAGAAAGGAAAGATCATGCACGGCTAAGAAGCTCTCATCTATGGAAAGTAGATGAGATTTTTGGTATTTATATTTTATATTCTTTTATGTAATTAGTGCTTGATTGTAATTATTTATTTTTCATGAATAAATTTATTTTTCATTACTTCAAGTAGTGTTCTTCATATTTAGACTATAATTAGATTTTAGAATAGTTTATGACTATGTAGAGATGAGTAATAATCCAAGAATATGATTCATGCTCAGTGAGATAGGCTATGCTTGGAATCTGATTATAAAAAAAATTATTTATATGATTAAAAACTTTGATAGCCTATAGCTACATAAGAGCGGATTCAGGTCTGTACCAGTGAGATTGGCTATGCTCGGGGATCAATCATAATTTAATAATTACATATTAAATAAATCTTAATATAATACCAAATACTGAATTAAAATCTAAGACATCTTTCATATTCTTATTAATATCTTATTTATTAGTTTAATTTAATTCTTGTTCCTAAACATAAATATATTCCCACTCTTTTGTCTTTTTAACTTAATTAAAACTCTAACAAAATAATCTTGAAAGTGAACATAACCCCAACTGATCCCTGAGGATACGATACCGACTCACCCTAGCTATAGGGTTTGAGTTGGTGAATTATTTTTGACCATCCATGATAGCGATCAAAGCTCCCTGATGCTGATGTTAGCTTCTTAGCTAGTTCAAACCACTATAATTTAATCGTTACCTATCATCACCTACAGGATCTCTTAGTGGCTTTAGACCTGCCAAATATAATATCATTTACCTTTTTACACCTCATGTCACCTAGCCTTAATGGACCATTAACTTTCATTTCTAAGGACACCTTTGAAGGCTTCTTGTAGCTTTTAGTGGGTATTTCAAATTTGAAATCTCATACTCATCCTATCCTTGATTTGTCCCTGGTGAACTCTAGCCTGGTAGATGATCCTTCCCTCTCTATTACCAATGCACAGGACCATGTTTTGTTCTTATCTTCTTTGCCTATCTCATTTCAACAAGAGTTGGTACCGATTCCAAAAATCTTCTCTTACTTGAAAAATATCCTTCTAGGCCCTGTGTATACTTCTGTTCCTTCTTCTATTGTGGCCACTGCATTGTCTCCTCCATACTCAAGCCATAAGAGAAGTGCCCATCTTCGGATCAAGAAAGGTAAAGCTCTGGAGATCGATATTGCCTCCTCATTAATCAAAAAATATTGTTCATAAACTCTCTAACTACTATTGATATTGCTAAGTTGGAGCCAAGTATGGAGTGCGATTCTCTCTCCATGCACTAGAAGACATTGCATCTAAGCTTAAGTCAATGGAACGGTCTCATTACAAGAAATTGTTAAAAGGGGTGGTGCAAGCAGGTGCTGCCTAATATCTTCAAGGCTTTTGTTCCTTTTTGGGTATCATGATTAGTTTTTTGGATAGAGGAATCACTCCTTAACCTTAGACTACCATGGCAATTTCTTAGAATCATACTTTTGGAATTTGTAATGCAAAGTACTAGTACAAGCTTTGTGAATTTAGTAAGTTTACATCTATAAGATGGAAAACCAAAATCTCTAACTATGTTTGCTTCTATCATGTTCCTCTTTGCTGCTACAATATTGGTTGGCATAGATTTTCTTCTTATAGTTCCTATATTGTTACTCTATTGTTTGAAAAGGGACTTGAAGTTTTACTAGATAAAGTCCAGCTATTAAATCATGAAAATATTGAAGAAAGAATTCTAAAGACCATGGCAATTATCTAATGCTCAAGCCTTTTTCTATTTTTATTAAGAGTAGATTGGGTGGATTATGATTTTCATGTGAAATTAATTAAGAGCAATAAATTTCATGAACAAAGAATTATATGTTTAAATTCGAGATTGAGACATTAATGTTCATTTGAAAGAGATTAAGAAAATTCATTATATATTGTGGATGGTAAATATCAAAATTGAGATACCATATAATTTTGTTATATTAAGATCTTATGAAGAAGTATTCTAAGAGGAGGATTATTTGAAAACTCGAGGATAATATTAGGGTTGGATGTTTCTAAAGTCTGAGCCATCATAATTTTCTTATAGAATTAATCAAGGATAATTAATTGTATTGACATTTAAAGATTAATATTCTTTTGGAAGAGCTCAAGATAATTTGATATATATTATAATTAGAAAATAATCTAGTACTGAGATATCATATAATTATTATGTCAAGATTTTATAAAGCAAACACTCAAAGAGGCTAACTAATTGGGAGTTTAAGGATGACATGAAGATTGAGTACTATCAAAGTTTAAATCCTAAACAAGTTAATTTTAAGGATGAAATTATATTAAGGAAGGGAGAATGTAATAAGCCATATATTTGGGCTCTTGGGCTAGCTTGAACTAGCCCCCCTTGACTCGTGTATGCCTTGCATGTGTTGAGAAGAAGAAGACTCCTCTTCCGACTCTGATGGTCCCGAGAGAGCTAGGGCAATCTTAGTTTAACTAAAACCCTTAAAAATCCATCTATAAAAGGCTCCCAAATCTTTCCTTGACACATCGTCTCCCATCTTTGATCCTCTGCTGGTAAAATCATTAGGTTTCTTCTTGTTTGTTTCCATGTGGGAGGGTTCTAAGAGCCACCAACGATTCAACATTAAATCCTACCCCTTAACCCCTATTGGACTGAGGTAGGTGCTATGCTATTCCCTCTCTTTCTTCCTTTGATCTTCTAGCTAGGTCATTGCTTGGATTCAGACCAGCGAATCATCGGATGGTGCACGAATAGGGTCTCCCCTGTTTTCTATTTTTTCTTTCTTCTTTGTTTCTTCGATTGCTATCGCTGATCATGGCTGGTGCAAGGGTAGAGGCTATGTCAGGATCATCTCCTCTTCATCACAGTTGTAGGCATCGAGGGTTGCCACCAGAGATGAGTAGCTTAAAGATTTATTTCTATTTCCCTCCTTCCCCTGTTTCTTTGATTTTGTTTCTCTTTCCTTGATTCGCCAACCATGGCAATCAGGGCTGCTATTGGGGTTATTTCACTATCATTGAGAGCTTCTATGGGTGGCTAGCTAGGGGCTTTTCCATCATAGTCGAGAGGATGGAGGAAAGGGGGGAGGAAATGAGGTTGTGGCCTCCCTTATTTTTCTATTTTGTTTTTTCTTTTCTTCCTTAGTTCAT
Source organism: Areca catechu (assembly GCA_021397845.1). Lineage (NCBI taxonomy): Eukaryota > Viridiplantae > Streptophyta > Magnoliopsida > Arecales > Arecaceae > Areca > Areca catechu. The sequence goes on from CM038051.1 coordinate 189,858,938, forward strand.
CAACTATCGGCGACTGGGGCTGCTACCATGGTTGTTGTCTTTGCCACCGTTGGGAATAGATGTAATGGTCACCTCAAGCATGCGGTGGCATGTCAAGAAGAAGAAGGGTTGGGCGATGGTTTGTCTTTGGAGAAAGAAGAAAGGAAAGGAGAGAGAGATTGGTTTTTTTCTCTCTCTTCTTTTTTCTTTCTATCATCTCTTTACCTTTTTCCTCTACCTTTCTTTCTCTCTCTTCTCTCTCACTAGCTAGATCGAGGCCTTATGGGAGAAAGGGTTTAGGAGATTTAGTTGACCTCAGAAGTTAGTAGAATGTTTAAAACAAATAAATCTTTATTTTGTAATTTTATCATAATATTGAGAGTAGTTTTATAAAAGGATAATTTTTTAGATAAGAGGACGTCGAGCAAGTTCTTTAGTACCTAGATCAACGATCTGAGTACGGATTGGTTTTTGACTTGTTAAATCTATCTCCAGTAAAGATTAACATTTTGTACATGATCATTGGTTTATAAATATATTTTACATGGCATAATTTTGATCCTTGAACTTGAGTATTAATATGCATAATTGTTTATATATTATTTATTTTGATTTCTCATGATGGACATTTGTGATTGCCAGTATTATTATTTATATTTTTTTGTATGATATGTTCCTATCAAACATGATTATTTTTGGATGATTTGGATTATGATATTGGTTATTAAAAATCTTAAAAAAATATGATTTGATAAAATATTTGAGATTTGATAAAGTGATAATCAAGAAAAAGAAGTATTTAGACTAGCCATGCCATGGACAGGATCGTAGTTATTGAGATTGCCAGTCATAGGTTGAAGTATGTATTAAGACTACCAGTCACAGACTGAAGTATGGAACTAAGATTGTTAATCACAGGTTAAAGTGTGACACTGAGATTACCAATCATGGACTGAAACGTGACACTGAGATTGCTAGTCATGGACTGAAGCATGGCATGGTTCTACTATGGATAGGAACATGGTACTTGAAATTGCTAGTCATGAACTGAAGCCTTACCATGATTAGTCCAAAATCCTAAAGAAGATTGTTGGTTAGACTAGAACATAAAAAAAGATATAGTTTTATTATATATGATAGTTAAATTATTTTGGATATATGATATAATATTTTATGATTTATGATTCTATTATTATTATGTTATTATTTTTAAATTATACTATTATTGGGTGATTGTATGAAAATCCTTACAGAGCTGTAAAGCTCACATCCCTACTTTTCTTTCTTTTTAGACTTGCAGGATATTCAATTTGATTATGGTTTAGATTCATGAGTGAAAAGAGAAATATATAGAGTCATTGATATTGATCGGATGATTAAAAAATGACTAAATTTATAATTTTATGAATTATATTATTTTTAAATATTGAGTATTCTATTATGAATTTTGATCAATAGTGTTCATGGAATTTGAAGTTATAATAAATTTTTTTAAAAGCTTTGCATGATCTATAGGACATAGTTCTAGGGTTCATGCAGTCAGTCGCATTGCCGACCCAAGTGCTAGGTTCGGGATGTGACAAAGTAGTATCATAGTTTAGATTATGATTACTTGAGATTGTAATATAAGTGATTAGGACATGACATGAGTAATATCAAAACTTAAGTTATGATTACATAGAATTATGATATAAGTAATTAGGGCATGACATGATTGATGCCGAAACTTAAGTTTTGATCACTAAGGACCATGACTTAAGTAGTATTTGAACTTAAGATTATGATTATTAGAGGTATGATTGAAATATTAGAAATTAATTCAGAGTTTGGATTTTAGATCACTAAGTATTGTAATACAAATTATGACTAAGGTTTGGTATATGATGAGAAAAGAAAGGACAACATGTTTTATCTATGTTCTCAGTGATAAGGTTAATCTAAGGTTAGTGCGAAAAGGTAGATGATTTATATCTTTTGATCATGATAAGTGGGAGTTTGATCAGAGTGTAAGAAGCATTGACCTTTGAATATAGATTATTATGCTGATAGGCTATATTGTGTCATATATACTTGTTCGATTACTATTAGATGACTTTATAACCCTAAATTTGATATAGATGCAAATCATTATAGCACTTTAGCTTTTTTATTAATCATTTGATTTCAAGTATTGGATTTAGCAACAAGTTGTAAAAGTGACTTGAGTTTCATGATATCAAAGTTCAATATTTCTTTAGGGGCCAAACTTGTATGCAGATTAGGAATGAAATTAGTATATAGAGGAAAATTATATTTATGATATTGCAAATACATGTAATTCCTTATTGATGGATTTGATTATACTAAGAAAATATTGAATACACAACTTGCTGGAATCTTTGATAATTTAAATTATCACCTTTGGAATGGATTACTTGATCTTCTCTATATTTGTTGAAGATTATTGGGTATATTAAACTCTAAGTAACATTTAAGATTTATGAGAAAATTTAGGTCATCTTGCTACTAACATTACATTGAGCAGAGAAATTGGTTTAGGGAGACTTATATGAGTTTAGCTTATAAGGGATATAATTTTAAGTTATTATCAATTGATGTTAAGAATTATAATAAAATAGCTTTATAAACAATAACATGATTGATCCTATGTATAAAAACATTAACTTAGAGTCATTTACTTTGTTAGAGTCAAAAAATTAAACCTTTTAAGAGAAATATTGATCTAGATTGTCTAATTGAAATGTCAAGGAAAGCATGATTAATTCGGGCTTGTATTAGAATTATTGAAATTTTGAAAGGATGGTAAAATTATGCAATGGCTTTAAATATGAAAAGTGGATTAAGGTTTAATTTTGATGTGATATGCTCAATACCTAGTAAGGACAATAAAATTTAATAATTTTGGTCTCATTTTATTTAAAAACTTGAAGGTTAAATTTTTCTTAAATTTTAATATAAAGTAGTATCCTTGTTAGACATTCATCTAATGAAACTAGAGGATTTGATAAATTTATATCAAAGTGCATAGTGAAAGTGTGGTGACTTAAGTTATTTCAAAGATGGTTAAATTAAACCTATTAAATTCTTTGATCCAAAAGTTATTGAGATGCAAGACTTGAGTTAATGTTCTAGTGAAAGAAGATTTTAATGATAAAGAAAATGGAATATTGACGACTCTTTGGCTAATTTAAATGTGGCCATGTAACTTTTACTTATGGGTTTTTCTATTATAGGCAATATTAGAGAGAATTTTGGACATCTCAAATTTATTAATTTGCAGTTAAAGAATAGATGTACCCTTAAGTAGACTCAGATTAGGAATATATTGGCATAGATCTCCTTCTTTTAGTTCCTATATTGTTACTCTATATGTTTGAAAAGGGACTTAAAGTTTTACTAGATAAAGTCCACCTATTAAATCATAAAAATATTGAAGAAGAAAAAATGCTAAAGACCATGGCGAGTATCTAATGCTCAAACATTCTTCTATTTTTATTAAGAGTAGATGGGATGGATTATGATTTTCATGTGAAATTCATCAAGAGCAATAAATTTCATGAACAAAGAATTACGTGTTTAAATTCAAGGTTGAGACATTAATATTCGTTTGAAAGAGATTAAGAAAATTCATTATGTATTGTGGGTGGTTAGGATCAAAATTAAGATATCATATAATTTTGTTATGTTAAGATCTTATAAAGAAAGAATTCTAAGAGGAGGATTATTTAAAAACTCGAGGATAATATTAGGGTTGGGTATTTCTAAAGTCTGTGCCATCATGATTTTCTTATAGAATTAGTCAAGGATAATTAATTACATTGACATCAAAAGGTTAAGATTCTTTTGGAAGAGCTTAAGATAATTTGATATATATTATAATTACAAAAGAATCTAGGACTGAGACAGCATGTAATTATTATGTCAAGATCTTATAAAGAAAATACTTAAAGAGGCTGACTAATTGAGAGTTTGAGAATGACATGAAGGTTGAGTACTATCAAAGTTTAAACCCTAAATAAGCTAATTTTAAGGATGAAATTATTTTAAAGGAGGGAGAATGTAATAAGCCATATATTTAGACTCTTGGGTAGGCCTGAACTAGCCCCCCTTGACTCGTGCGTGCCTTGCATGTGTTGAGGAGAAGAAGACTCCTCAATGGAGTCTTCTTCCTCTAACAACTCTGGTGGTCCCAAGAGAACCAAGGCAATCCTGGTTCAATTAAAACCCTTAAAATCCATCTATAAAAGGCTCCCAAATCTTTCCTTGACATATCATCTCCCATCTTTGATCCTTTGCTAGTAAAATCATTGGCTTTCTTCTTGTTTGTTTCCATGGGGAGGATTCTGAGAGCCACCATCGATTCAACATTAAATCCTGCCCTTTAACCTTGTTGGACTAAGGTAGGTGCTATGCTATTCCCTCTCCTTCTTCCTTTGGTCTTCTAGCTTGGTCATCGCTTGGATTTAGACCCGCAAATCATCATATTGGGCATAAATAGGGTCTCCCCTGTTTCATGTTTTTTTCTTTCTTCTTTGTTTCTCCAATTGCTACTAGTGATCATGGCTAGTGCAAGGGTAGAGGTTATGTCGGGATCATCTCCTCTTCATTGCAATCATAGCCATCGAGGGTTGCCATCGGAGATGTAGTAGCTTAAAGATTTATTTCTATTTTCCTCCTTTCCCTGTTTCTTTGATTTTGTTTCTCTTTCCATAATCCACCAACCACTAATAGTTGGGGCTATTGATAGGGTTATTTCACCACCATCGGGAGCTGCTATGGGTGGCCAGCTTGGGGCTTTCACCACCACAGTCGAGAGGATGGAGGAAAGGGGGGAGGGAATGAGGTTATGACCTCCCTTATTTTTCTATTTTATTTTTCCTTTTCTTCCTTAGTTTGCTGACTATTAGTAACTGGGGATGCTACCGGGGTCATCATCTTTGCCACCATTCAGAATAGCTGTAGGTGGCCAAGCCCAAGCATGCTATGCCATGTCAAGAAGAAGGGGTGGGTAGTGGTCTATCCTTGGAGAAAGAAGAAAAGGGAGGGAGAGAGAGATTGGTTCTTTTCTCTCTCTTCTCTTTCCTTTCTCTCATCTCTTTACCTTTTTCTCTCAACCTTTCTTTCTCTCTCTTCTCTCTCACTACCTAGTTCGACGCCTTGTGGAAGAAAGGGTTTAGTAGATTTAGTCGACCTCGGGAAATCAGTAGAATGTCTAAAATGAATAAATCTTTATTTTGTAATTTTATCATAATATTGAGAATGATTTTGTAGGATGATAATTTTCTAAACAGGAGAATGTTAAGCAAGTACTTTAGCACCTAGATTGAGGATCTGGTTGCAAATTGGTATTTGGCATATTAAATCTATCTCTAGTAGAGGTAAGAGTTTTTGTACATGATCACCAATTTATAAATATGCTTTACATGGCATGATTGTGATCCTTGGATATGAGCATTGACATGAATGATTATTTATGTATTATGTATTTTAATTTCTCATGATGCATATTTGTGATTGTCGGTATTACTATTTATATTTTTTTATGATATATTTCTATCAAACATGATTATTTTTAGATGGTTTGAATTGTGATACCGGTTATTAGAAATCTTAAAAAGAACATGATTTGGTTACATGTTTAAAATTTGATAACGTGATAATTAAGAAAAAGAGATGCTTGGACTAGCCATGCATGGATAGGACCGTGGTTACTGAGATTGCCAGTTATAGACTGAAATATGATATTGAGATTACTAGTCATGGACTGAAGTATGGTACTGAAATTACTAATTACATGCTGAAGTGTGATACTAAGATTGTCAATCATAGGATGAAGCATAATACTGAGATTGTCAGTCACAGGTCAAAGTGTGGTATCGAAAATAGCCCCAGCATAGGCAAGAAAATGGTAATTGAGATTGTTAGTCATGAGCTAAAGCATGACCATGATTAGTCCAAAATCTTAAAAAAGACTATTGATTAAACTGGAACATAAAAAGAGACATGATTTTATTATTATGATAGTTGAGTTATTTTAGATACATAATATGATATTTTATGATTCGTGGCTCTATTATTATTTTTTTATTATTTTTAAATCATACTATTATTGGTGTGACTGTATGAAAATTCTTATTGGGCTGTAAAGCTCACACCCCTACTTTCCTTTCTTCTTAGAGTTGTAGAATATTCAATTTGGCTATGATTTAGATTTACAAATGAAAAGATGAAAATATGGAGTGTTATTGATACCGATCGGATGATTGAAGAATGACCAAATTTGTAATTATATGAATTGTATTATTTCTTAAACATTGAGTATTTTGTTATGAAATGTGATCAATAGTGTTCATGAAATTTGAAGTTATAATGGATTTTTTTAAAAAAACCTTGCATGATCTCTAGGATGTATTTCTACTATTCGTATTGCTGGTCATGTTGCCGATCTGGATGCTGGGTTTAGAGCAAGACAACTTATCACAACAACTTGATATTTACCCTTCTTAATTTCCTGCACCATAACAAATCCTCAACACCTTGTTAATTGCAAGAAGGAATCCTACCAACCCTAGATTACTTCAAGATATATTCCCAACTTCTGCATAGAGCTAAACAATGTATTTTTAAAGTCTTCTACTAATACATAATTCTGCATTTCATATGGAATCTCTGCCTACAGTCTAACTATTATTAATGATATTTTCATGAATTTTCTTGAGAGAAATTTTTAATTTGGATTTATAATAGAATCCCCAAATTTTTCCACTCCTAGTAATTAGACATATATCCTCCTTTAGAAGCATTATATATATATATTCTTAGTGTGAGCTTCCCATATGGATTGGACTTGAATAAAATTTCATCTTTTGATTTAAATCCATTATGTTTTGTAGAATAATATTTTGGATCATATGAGGATTCACTTTTTCCTATTCATCACTATGCAATCTGATGTGGAACAACCGTTGACGTGGAGCCCATGATGGCAACAGCTGGTGGCTGCACTGGTGGGAAGTGCCATCTGGATGCAGCGCCTGAATCAAGTTCCAAGTGCGAGCCCCTTGGTCGAGGCAGTGTTGCCTAGTGTAGCAATCCAAGGGGGGATGAATTAGGTTTCCTAAAAATTTAAACTTAAGCAAGTATGTGCTGAACTAAAGTTTGTGTAACAATGTGATTGTGCTCAACAATGGTATGATGCGGAAGTAGAAAAGTAAATGCAAGGTAAATCAGAGCAAATAAATAAGAAGAGCAAGCAATCACAAACATCAAGATGTATAGTGGTTCGGTGCATCTCAAGCACCTACATCCACTCCCCAAGCTTTCTCTTGGAAATTTTTTACTATATCACCAATATTACAGCCAACTTGTTTTCCAGGCTCTCAAGTTAAAATCTTTAGTTGGTTTTGTCACTTATGCTTACCAACAACCTTTCACCCAAGCCAACCCTAGGCTTAGATTCCAATTCACGGCTTTGAAGGGCCTAACACCTAGTTTCAATAGCCTTTAAACTAGTTACAACAATTGAAGTCAATTAAACAGTAATAAGGACAAGAAAAACTCTCAAAAAAGCTGAAATAAATGTCGTTGAAGCTCTTCTTGATTGCTTGAGTTGTCTCCTTCTTGGATGCTCTTCAATGTACACTTTAGGAATATGATTTGAAGTCTCAACAGCACGAATGAAGGCTTTTTTAGGTGGAATCTCCTTTAAGGCTCACTCAAGTCTTTTCAAAAGCTTTTCTCAAAGATGATCTTTGTCTCTTGTGTTTTCACTTTTTCTCGTGTCTTTAATGTGAGTGATAAATAGTTCAAAAACCTTCAAAAAATCATTGGAGACTATTAGAGTAAAGAAACTAGCGGTTTGGAGCTATTTGAAATAAATCTAAACTTCTAAAAATATAGCTGTTACTGTTGTCAGAAGCTGTGAGTCGTCATGTGAGTCGATACTTGAGTCTTATGAGTCAACACTTGGAATGACACCAGGTATAAAACTTAAATTTTCAATGTTCTTCTTCACTTCTAGTCTCAGGCTATGAGTCGAGCTGTGAGTTGATACTTAGGTCGACACTTTGGTCAGCACTAGGCAAAAATCTATGGAATGGTATTATTCTGTTCATTTCTTGTCTCAGGCCATGAGCTAATTTGTGAGTCGACACTTGAAACTTGTGAGTTGACACTTAATTCTTGTGAGTCGACACTTCATTTGAGTCCAAAAAAATTGAAGTTATGTCTATTTCTGTTATCAGTTCTTGAGTCAATCTGTGAGTCGACACTTGAATCCTATGAGTCAATACTTAGGTTGATACTTGGATCGACACTTTGGCATGCCAGCTGAAACTCTGCATGCCAGTCTTCAAGATGTCGACACTTGCTCCATGAGTTGACACTTTAATTCGATACTTAGGTCGACACTTGATCTGTGCCATTCCCAAAAAGTATGTCAAACTCCAAAATTCTAAAATCTTGTCCATTAGACTTCCAGTTTCTTCTTCATAACAGTCAAAGTGATCATTTTCATGGCATTCCAAGGTGTGAAGACTTCTTAAACATTGAAATTCATCTTGCTTTGATGTCCATAACTTTGATACTCTTGAGTGGAGAACTTGAAGTACTTGTGACCTAGAATTCACAACTCCAATTGAAACATTACTACTTACATATACTCAACATTTTATTACTTATCAAAATCAAGGGCCAAAGCCAACAGATGGCTCTCGCATCTCGGGTCGAGTGCCCGATCGAGGTCATGTTGATGCTTTCCAAGGGCAAGCCCCTTGGCTGAGGCGGCCCCCACATCTGAGGTCGAACTCCTCATCGAGGTCGTGCTGATGCTTTCCAAGGGCGAGCCCCTTGGCTGAGACGACCCCCGCATCCTGGGTCAAGCACCCGATTGAGGTCATGCTCATGCTTTCCAAGGATGAGCCCCTTGGCTGAGATGGCCCCCGCATCTAGGGTCGGGTGCCCGATCAAGGTCGTGCTCATGCTTTTCAGAGTCGGGCCCCCCAAGATGAAGCTTCCCTTATCCTGCTGAGGATGAAATTCTCGTCATAAGCAAAAGGGAAGATCATTAGAGGTGCAGACTATGACATGGAAGCTCCCAGCTACCTGTAACCTCATAAAAGTGGCGCATGCCCGATCAAAAAACTTAAATGCTATAATGCGCCACCCGCATGTTTTGCGCAATGTGTGCTCCACTAGGCTTTACACCCTGTAGGGTGCCGCCATGTCAACGACCGTGCAATCGAGGGCTCTGATTTTTGTGACACGAAATCTAAACCTCCTCCAAGAGGAGTATTCCATTAAGGACACAGGCCCTGTGACACTCCAACGATCCCTTCTAGAATAGAAATGCTTCACCATGGCTCGAGGCTCAGTGGCACGGCGCCCGCCCCTCCCATGAGAAATTGCACCATCAGAGGGACAAGATCTGTACTATACCGACGATCACCCCTAATAGAAGGATCTCCTTCAAAGGATCGGTCTGATAAGGGGGAGGCTGCAGATAAAGACAAATCCCTCCATAAAGGGATACCAAGAAAGAGATATCTTAATGAAGCCCCAGGCTTGGTCTGGGCTATACTCCTCATATAAAATAGAAGAAATGATCCCCGAAAAGAAAAAAGGCAATTGGTAAGACTTAGATAGTGAATGGACAAGGAACCAGCCAGGAAAACCTCCAAGCTCTCTAATCTCCACTCGACTTTGTCTTTTCGCTTCTTACACTTCATCCTTCACCCTCTACGCAAAGAGTCCCTAAGCTCTTCGTACTAGAGGTTATGTTCCCCTTGATCATCCCAATTGACTTAATCATTAGAGTGTCCCCACTGGAATTCCCGGCCCGGGTTTTCTCTTTTTTGCAAGCCATGCCGGAAGAGGACCAAGCACCGGTCGGGAGCCCGATGAGTCTGTGATACATCAGAGCTATAGGCCACGATGATCCAAGCGGCAACATAATTAGTGATCTTTTGAATAGTATTTAGATATCTAAAATTTATTCCAGGAATATAATACGAATTCTCGAAGAATAGCTTATTATACTTGTTATTCCAGATTTCTATTTGGTTTAAATTTTTGTATTCCATTTTATTCTAGTGCAATTAATGCGGTGTTATTTCAAATGGTATTTAGATGACATAGGAATAAGCCTTATTCCATTAGGAATAGATGGAAAATTTTATAAGAATCCCAAAAATACCCTTGACCAAAATATATGAAAAAATTATTTATCAATTTATTTTTTAATTTAATTACTTAAATAATTAAGTTTTTATTTATAAATTTATTATGATGATCTATTATAATTTTGAATATTATGTACATACATTAGTAACAGTAGCAGGAGAAAATTGGATTATACAATTACCATTTTTTGGAGGACATTGTATAAGTAGAGCAAAATTTCATTTACAATAAATATATGAAATACAAGAATCCTGTTACAACAAATATTTGATTCCTGATAAATCGAATAAAAGTATAATAAGGCCTGGTATACTATTCGGATAATATACTAGTCAATTGAAATAGGAACGTGGAGACAAAAAGATATTGTAAGTTATAAGAAAAATAAATAATTTATTATTAATTAAAATTTTGTTCAGAAATCCATACAAGATCAATAGCTGATACAAAAATAAGAAAACAACATACATGCCTAGACAATAAATTAAGAAAACTGAGTTCCAAAATTAAAAAAAGTACTATTACATTTGATTTAGAAACTGTAATATGTTTTATGTGCTGCATCATAGTCCTTAACCATTAGCACCAACTCCTAGAAATATAGTTGAGAAGACTCTCTCCGGACCATTGAGATACATCATAGCCCCTGCAAGAAAAGAAAAACAAATACCTATAATACTAAAAACTTATTAGTAGTGCAAAATCTTCATTTTTCATAAAAATCCTGAACTCGGAATATTTAGATTTAACTTTCATCATATGAGTAATACTAATACCTATGCATCCAAAAATCACCCATAAAAGGCAACTATCAACACATTGGCATGTTTGCCCCTATACAAACTTATAAAATCAAAGTAGATGAACATAACAAGCAAACCCACTCTAACACCCAACAGATACTCCAATTTAAGAATTATAATGCCATAGTATGAATGAGTTCAACATGAAACTGTACCCTAAATATATCTCAATATAATGCTACAAGATATAGGCCAATCCTCCAATCATAAACCATATATGAAAAAATTGTCATTTATACGAGAAAGCTGCCAACTCTGTAATGGATGATTAATTTTAAATCTAATTTCATCATTATTCAGGTTTAGTATCCATAAAAATATATATTGGGCCCTACAAAAAATCAAATACATCTTCCTACTAAACAAACAAAAACCACTCCAAGCATATAAACTATATATAGAATGTAATAGATACAAATATGATGCAGAAGTTACAGTTTAGGTGGCAAGTATACAACATATAGATATATCAAATATCAAACCTGTGCAAGTCAACTTCATAATTTTTTTTAAAAAAATAATGTTGACTCCGTTATTAATTTTGATGATAAACAAAATACTTAATTATAAGTTGAGTACTAACCATTTCTTTAAAATATATTTTTATAGAAAAATGTACTCATCAACTCAACAAGATTTGATTGCTTGTCAAAAATGAAGAAATCCCTTCCATAAATGAAAGATCAGTTTTAAATGGACTAAGTACTTAAAGATTGTTTGAAAGGACTTAGATAGTGTAGCACATATTGATTTCAGTAGAGGTTCAATAATTTTTAAAGAAATCTCAGTAAGTGTCGACTCAAAGTATCGACTCATGACAATGGAAGTGTCGACTCAAGCCGGTATGCAGAAAGAGTTTCAGATGGTACAGCTGAAGTATCAACTCATGCCAGTCAAGTGTCGACTCAAGATGTCGACTCAATAATCAGCTCAAGGTCTGAACGAATTTTGATACAGAACTTGCTGAAATTGAAGACTGCCTGAAGTGTTAACTCATAAATGTCAAGTATTGACTTACCAGAAAAAGTGTCGACTCGTCTGAGAATTCCAAAGAGCTTCAATGAAGAAATTTGAACTAGGTATTGACTCATGAAACTTAAGTGTCGACCTTAAGTGTCGACTCACAGCTTGAAGTGTCGATACTTGAAGTTTTGGATACAATAACGGCTAGTTTTTCAAACGCAGAACTCGACCCTCTTGGCTTCCAACGGCTAGTTTTTCGTGTCTAACGGTCATAAACTAATTTTGAGGCATTGGAATGGTATTTAAGTGATTCAAATTGAATTGGAACATAAGAGGATCAATAATAGAGAAAGGAAAGAAAGTGCATTCACTTCCATTTATTAAGAGCAACCACCTTAAAGCAAAAAGAAGTCTCAAAGTATTCAAAGCCTTCAAGAGCATTCAAGTCCAACATTCTTGAGTATTGTTTGAAGCTTCATCAAGTTGAAGACAGCAATTCCTCAAAGCTTCAAAGAGATATCTGCTTTCATTAAGAAAGCTTTTCTTGTTGCTTTATTTTAACTCTATCTTTGTTGTAAAGGTTTTTGGTTAGCCTATTGAAAAATCAAGGAGGTTTGGTTAGCCTATTAGAAAATCAAAAAGATTTTTAGTTAGCCTATTAAAAAATCAAGGAGGTTTTTGGTTAGTTTATTGAAAACTAAGGATGTTTTTGGTAAGCATAGTTGAAAATCAAGGAGGTTATTGGTTAGCCTTTGAAAACCAAGAGGTTTATTTTAGTGATCCTTTTAAAAACCAAAAAGAATTTTGATTAGTGAGCTCGAAAAACTAATCGACTATAATCGGTGGAGATTATAATGAATTCCCAAGTGGACCTAGGAGAGTGGATGTAGGTGCATTGAAAAGCACCGAACCACTATACTTGAATTGTGTTTGTGATCATTTGTCTCTCTCTCTTGCTCTTACATTTATTGTATTTAAATTTCTGCTGCATACTCTTTAAGAGTACTTTACTCTTGCATCTTATTGCACTTAAGTTGTTAATTGAATTGGTGCATATATTTGCATTTAATTTTTAGAAACCCAATTCACCCTCCCTGTTGGGTTGCTTACTGGGCAACAAGTGGTATCAGAGCTATGTTCTCAGTATATAGGTCTAATCACCTTGAGTAAAGATATATGGCAACCCCCCATGGTACTAGTGTAGTTGAGGGATAAGCCTCAAATAGACCATATTTTAATAGAACAAATTATACTTATTGAAAAATTAGAATGAGAATTTACATGCATTCAATGGATTATAATTTATGGAAAGTTATTAATAAATGTCCACATATTCCATCGATTGTGGTTGATGGTATTTCCATCCCAAAGCTCGAAGAGGATTGAGATGAAAATGACATTAAATAATCCGAGATTAATGCAAAAGCGATGAATCTCCTTTATTGTTAGATCCTAGTGAGTTCAATAGGATTTCTATATGCACAACTGATAAGAAAATATGGGACACACTTGAAGTTACCCATGAGGGTACTGAAGAAGTGAAAAATATAAAATTAAACATGTTAGTGCACACTTATAAGATATTTCGAAAGGAACCAAATGAATCTATCATCGATATGTACACTAGATTCACAAATATTGTTAATGGCATGAGAAGTTTAGGTAAAGTCATGTCTAATGCCGATCTTGTCAATAAAATTCTCAGGTCACTTCCAACTTCATGGGATCCAAAGGTGACCACCATACAAGAAGCCAAAGATGTTGACAAATTATCCTTGGAGCAACTAGTGGGATCGCTTATGACTTATGAGCTAAATCTGAAATAGAAATCTATGGACTTGGACAAAAATAAAAAGGGGATAGCCTTCAAGTCTATAATTGAAGAAGAATTCTCAAATGAAGAATCAAAAGAAGAAGAAAAGGATGAGAGTGAAGAAGCTCTTCTAGTAAAGAAGTTCAGAAGATTTATGAAAAGTAGAAAATTTCTTTATAAGAGAAGGTTCCAAATAAGTAAAGACAATGAAAAAGAAAATGAGAAAGAAAAAGAAAAGAAGAAGGAATTACCTATATGCTTCGAATGCAAGAAGCCAAGATATTATAAGTTTGATTGTCCTCTCTTAAAGAAATCAAGAAAGAAGCTTAGAAAGAAAGCTATGATGGTGACTTGGAGTGACAGCGAGGACTCTAGCTCAGATGAAGAACCAACTAAAGTTGCCAATCTATGTTTCATGGCACAACAAGAACAAAAAGATGTAATTTCTGACTTTGAAGTGGATTTTATTTTTGATGAATTGAAAAATGTATTTGATGAATTGATGCATGATTATAAATTGATTCTTTCTGAAAATAAAAAATTAAAAAAGCATGCAAATAGTTTTTCACATGAAAACAATTCTCTTTTGAATGAAGTTAATGAATTAAAAAGTAAACTTGATGTTTTAGAAAAAAAAATCAAAGCTTTAACAAAGAAAAATGAAGTTTTAAAAATATCTAAAGCTGTTATTTCAAATGATGACCTTTTAAAAAAAAATAAAGATCTAGAAATAGAAAATAAAAATTATAATGATGAACTTGATAAAATAAAACCCTTTGTTGAAAAGTTCACTTATAGTTCTGAAAAATTAAATCTTCTTTTAAATAATCAAAAAGTTATTTTTAATAAATCAGGATTAGGATATGAACCTCAAAAATAGCAAAGGTATTTAAAAAATTTCTTTGTACCTGCATCATCAAGCATTACATATTTTTCATGCAAAAAATTAGGTCATAAAGCTTTTCAATGCTATTTAAAAAAAATCAATAATTTTTGAAAGATTTGGATTCCAAAAGAAACCAATTTAGGCACTAACCCTAAAGGATCCAAGTTGGCTTGGGTACCTAAAAATAAAACTTGATTTGTTTTACAGGTGTGTCTTGCAACCAAGGAAAATAATAGGCTATGGTATCTTGATAGTGGTTGTTCAAGATATATGACAGGAGATTTAAAGCAATTCACCTCTCTTGAGGCAATAAATGGAGGGAGTGTGACCTTCAAAGATAATGGTAAAGAAAAAATTATTGGTACAGGTAAGGTTCACATCTCTCCTTCTACTTGCATTAATAATGTACTTTTAGTTGAAGGTTTAAAGCATAATCTTTTAAGTATTAGTCAATTTTGCGATAAGAATTTTCAAGTTATTTTCGAATCATCTTATTGCATGATTGCTAGTCCTAATAAAAATGGAGTAAAACTCATTGGAAAAAGGCATGGTAATATCTATCTAGTAGATTTGGATAATATATCTTTGCCTAATGGAGAATGCCTAGTTGCAATGAATTTTACTATAAATGAGACTAATTAGCTTTGGCATCATAGACTAGGTCATGCTAGCATGTATTTACTTTAAAAACTTATCAAAAAGAATTTAGTAAGAGATTTGCCAAAACTTAATTTTGAAAAGGATAAAGTTTGTGAAGCATGCCAATTTGGAAAATAAGTAAAAACATCTTTTAAACCTAAAGATTTTGTTACAACTACTAGGCCATTAGAGCTACTCCATATGGATCTCTTTGGACCAACTAGAATATCTAGTCTAGGAGGTAAGAGATATGGATTAGTTATAGTGAATGATTCTTCATGATTTACATGGATTTTATTTCTTGCTCACAATGACAAATCATTTTCAGCATTCATGAAGTTTTACCAAAAAGTTTCAAATGAAAAAGGTACTTTAGTAATTTGCATTCAAGTGATCATGGTTCTGAATTTAAAAATCAAGATTTTGAAAACTTTTGCAATGAAAAAGGGATTGAACACAATTTTTTATACTTAGGACACCTCAATAGAATGGGATTGTAGAAAGGAAAAATCATACTTTAGAAGAAATGGCATGCACTATGCTTTGTAAAAATGATTTGCCAAGGTATTTTTGGGCTGAAGCAATTAATACTGCTTGTTATATTTTGAATCATGTTTTAATTCATTCTATTTTAAAGAAAACTTCATATGACCTCTGGAAACAAAGAAAACCAACCTTAAAATATTTTCATGTTTTTGGTTGTAAATATTTTTATCATGAATAATAGTAAAGATAATTTGGAAAAAATTGATGCCAAGTCTAATGAAGGTATTTTCTTAGGATACTCTACATCAAGCAAGGCATATAGAGTTTTTAACAAAAGAACCTTAGTAGTAGAGGAGTCTGTACATGTAATCTTTGAAGAGTCTGCTAACAAATCCTTTAGAAAAGAGGATATTTCTGATGCATGTGCAAGTGCTGAAAAATTAAAGAAGCTGACTTTGGATAATCAACCTTCTCAACAAAGTAAAGAAGATCAAGACAAAAATGAAAGAGAAGAAGCTATACAATCCACACCAAAGCATCAAGATCTACCCAATGAGTGGAGGTATGCTCATAGACATCCTAAGGAGTAAATCGTAGGTGATCCATCAAAAGGGATAAGAACAAGATCTTCAATTAGAAATGAATATGATTATATTGCTTTTGTTTCTTAAATTGAACCAAAATATTTTGAAGATGCTGAAAAGGATCCTAATTGGATTAATGCAATGCAAGAAGAATTAAATCAGTTTGAAAGAAACAATGTTTGGACTCTAATAGAAAGACCATCTAATATTTCAATCATCGGCACAAAATGAGTATTTAAGAATAAATTGAATGAAAATATTATTGTTACTAGGAACAAGGATAGACTGGTTGCTAAAGGTTATAATCAAGAGGTAGGCATTGATTTTGATGAAACATTTGCTCTTGTTACTAGACTTGAAGCCATTAGATTACTTTTAGCATTTGCATGTTTTGTGAACTTCAAACTTTTCAAATGGATGTTAAAAGTGCTTTTCTGAATGGTTATATAGCACAAGAAGTATTTGTTGAAGAACCACCTGGTTTTGAAAATCATGCACATCCCGGTCATGTTTTTAAACTACAAAAAGCTCTTTATAGTTTAAAGCAAGCACCCCGAGCATGGTATGAAAGACTCAGCAAGTTTTTGAATAAAAATGATTTCTCTGGAGGCTATGTTGACACAACTTTATTTCTAAAGAAGAAAAATGATGATTTATTAGTAGTACAAATTTATGTTGATGATATTATATTCGGTGCTACTAATGAAATCCTTTGTCAAGAGTTTGCCAAGCTTGTGCAAGGAGATTTCGAAATGAGCATGATGGGAGAACTCAATTTCTTTCTCGGACTCCAAATCAAGCAACTAAGGATAAAATCTTTATCAACCAAGCTAGGTATACAAGAGAAACCTTAAAGAAGTTTGAGATGGAGACCACTAAGTTAATTGGTACACCTATGAGCCCCTCTTGTAAACTTGATAAGGATGAACATGGTACACCTATGAGCCCCTCTTGTAAACTTTATTATATTTGACTGCTGGTAGGCCAGATATTATGTTTAGTGTCTGTATGTGTGCTAGATATCAGTCTGATCCTAAAGAGTCTCATCTGTTGGCTGTTAAGCACATATTTAAATACTTATCTAGTATAATTGATATTGGTTTGTGGTATTCTGAAGATTCATCTATTGATTTAATTAGGTTTTTTTATGCTGATTTTGCTGGATGTAAACTTGATAGAAAAAGTACTAGTGGAACTTGTCAATTTCTTGGAGTTAATTTAATCTCTTGGTTTAACAAGAAATAAACTTCAGTTACACTATCCATAGCTGAGACTGAGTATATTACAGCAGGAAGTTGTTGTGCCAAATCTTGTGGATTAAGCAATAACTTGAAGATTTTAGAATCAAACTAACTAAGACACCCATAAAATGTGATAATATTAGTGTAATAAGCTTAACTAAGAATCTTGTCCAGCACTCAAGAAGTAAACATATTGAAATTAGGCATCATTTTATTAAAAATCATGTTAAAAACAATGATGTTGTGCTCGAATTTATTAGTACTGAAATGCAATTAGATGATATATTGACTAAACCTCTCCAAGAAGATCGATTTAATATGATTAGAAGAGAACTTGGGGTCATCAATTCTTCTA
The DNA here is from genome assembly GCA_021397845.1 of Areca catechu. NCBI lineage: Eukaryota > Viridiplantae > Streptophyta > Magnoliopsida > Arecales > Arecaceae > Areca > Areca catechu. The sequence goes on from CM038051.1 coordinate 189,876,866, forward strand.
ATTGAAAAATCTATCTCTTCATATTCTTTGACCCTTGAATGATCAAATTTGCTCTTAATTATGTTTAATCTCTTTGAATTCCATTAAAATTTTATTCATTTTGATCAATGCTTTTTTTTCTTATTTTTCTTTTGATTTTAAGTCGAAGTGTCGACACTTAGAAGTGTCGAAACCTAGAAGTGTCGACACTTGACACTGTGTCATGAGTCAACACTTGTGCGGTGACAGACCGAGATAAAAATAAGAAAACAAAGTTTTTTTATTATTTTTTTCCTTCCAAATCGAGTCGACTCATCCCTAACACTGTTCCAACGACTTCTTCCCTCTAGATTTCAACTCCAAACCTCTCTAATTCTCATTTGGGATGGATTTTCCTTCGGGTTCTACTATTTTCCCCCTTCCTCTTTGATTTAGCACCGTAGAAACCCTAGATTTGTTCCCCTCTTTGTTGCCCAGGTGGCTTTTCTAAGAGGGGGGTTAATTGGGAATTAAAAAATTTAAGCTATTTTATGCTTTTTGAAATCCCTTTTAAGGTGTTAAGTGCTGTGACAAAATAATTAAATGCAGAAGCTAAATTAAATCAGAGAAGTACAACACAAACACACAACAATTATAGTGGTTCGGAGCAACCCAGATCCTACGTCTATTATCCAAGATTACCACTTGGGGTTTCCACAATATCTCCCATCGGAATACCGTCGGATTGTTTTCACAGGCTCATAATCCAAATCTCTATACTTTGGTTTTACCGGGATCACCAAAGAAACCCAACTTGGTTTTACTAGGATCATCAAGAACCGAACACTTGGTTTTTAACAAAGGCTCACCAAGAACCTATTTGGTTTTTCAACCGGGCTCACTGATGGGGACATCGCTAGCATGGATCCCAGAGCAAGCACGAATCCTGAAGCTGCACGAATCTTGGAGCATATCTAGAATAAAGTAGTTTGGGATTTTATCTTTTGTTTGAAATTTAAATAAGGATTTAGTTGGTTAGGATTTAGATATGGATAGGCTTGTCTTATCCTATCTTGTGTTTGAATTTGAATTTGAATAGGGTTGGACAAGTCCATAAATACCACCCTCAATCCTTTATAAAAAAGATAGTTTTTAGAGTTTTGTTAAGTTTTGAGAATGAAAATGAGTTTTAGAAAAGAGTGATTTTTTTATTTCACTCCATGAGGAGAGGGTGTGAGGCCCAACCCAAGGACATGATGTGAGGTCATGCCCAATTATCCCCCTTCCCATTCTATCTTCTCTATCCCCTCGTGGTCTTTGAGATCCATCCTAGCGCCTCCAAGTATCGAGGAGGGTGTCATGCCCTAGAGGTGAGAGGTCTCTTCGTTAGGGTGAGTCCCAAAGTCCATGAGATCCAGATCCCTATCCTACATCCCCACTATTCCTTTGTCACCCTTAGAGAAAAAAATATCAAAAAAAATAGTACCCTAATTTAGGTGACTCCTAGGCTCACCAACGATCCTACCCCTATCTGTCTCTCATCAATTATGGTATCAGAGCCCATAAAATTAGGATCCCTTCGTATCATCCCATCCTAGATTTTCTTTTTATTAGCCATCTTTCCCCTCCCCAGATTCAAAAAAAAAATAAAAAAATAAAAAAAAATCAGTTCTCCAACCAGTGCCTTCCCTTTCGTGACTCATCCTACACCCCACCAACACCCTGCTGCCACCGACGAACCCCTCCTCCCCACCGGCGAGGACCTCGTCTTCATCCCACCCAACGCCTCCCTCCTCTCCCCTCCGGTCACCATGCCGCCTGTTGCCTCCGCCGCCGCAGGTGTCCCCCATAAGCAGCAGACCTCTGCCATGGTCTCCTCTATTGCTAGGGTTTCTCTCCACGTTGCCGCCGCCATTGCCATCCTCCTCGTCGCTTTCTACGTTGGCCGCCCCCTCTACTGGAAGCTCTCCGCCACCATCCACGAGATCCATGAGAAGCACCAGACCGTCAAAGAAGGAATTTCCCAGTTCGTTTTGGAGGCCTGGAGGATGGTGGGATGGGTCCAGGACGAGTCTGACTTAGGATCCGACGTTGCTCGGAAGGCTTCCATGTCTACCAGTCACTGGTTTATTTGAAAATGATCAGCTACAGACTCGCCATCGTCCACCCCTCGCTGGTTTATTTGAAAAGAGTTTTCTTTTCGTTCGCCCTGTATGGGGAGGGTGAGAGGCCCATCTATCCTTCACCTTCGGGCATCGAGGGGTGAGAGACCCTAGTCCTTCGCTTTTGAGCGTCGAGGGGTGAGAGACCTTAGTTATCCCCTTTTCCTCATTGAGTCCCCTCTATGGTCTTAGGGATTTTCTTTTATGGCCCCAAGTAGTGATTTGGATGGAATGCCATAAGCTCCGCATGTAGTGAGATGGGTGGGATGTCCTGAACTACATGTAGTGGGGTGGGTAAGATGCCCTAGAGGTGAGATGTCTCTCCATGAATGTAAGTTCCAAATCCTAGAGTGTCCAATTTTTCTACCCTCCATCCCTGTTTTTCCTTCGCCACCACCATTGAAAAATAAAAGAAAATAATAATTAAAAAAACAAGATACCCTAATCTAAAAAAATTAATTAAAAAAATAGGATACCCTAATCTTCGGTGACTTCTCAGCTCGCCGATGATCCTACCCTGATTCTGTTCCCCATCACTCACCAATAACCAATAATTCAAAAATGAATTGAAAAGAAAAGTAATAGAATGACAAACAAATTTTGTCAAGTGGTTGCCGATGCAGCTTCAGAGAAGCCCACTTGAATGCACTTTAATGGCTTCTTTTGCTTCTTTACGAGGTGCTTCAAGCTTCAGATAAGAGTTGGTGAAGACTTGAAGGCTATCTTGAATGCTCTTAGTGCTCTTCTCTTTGTTGGTAGGTTTGATATTCAATAAAGCATTAACTCTTTGAAAAACTTTCTAACACTTACTTCAAAGAAGTTCAAATCCCTCAAATATTTGGCCTTCCATCATTCCAAGGCAGTTTAAGTCATTATAGAATGTTGGGATGTGACATTTGACCATTGGAGCATTTTTTGGATTCAAATTTTGAGTTCTGGAACTAGCCGTTGCCAGTCTGAAATCGACCTTCGAGTCGACTCGGATCACTCGAGTCGGCTTGGATCCTCAAAGGAGTTCTGGTTGAGTCGACTCTTTTCAATCCAGTCGGCTTGCTTTGATTCGGGTTGACTTGGATCCTCAAGCCTTCAAAATGTTAGTTTGGACGAGTTGGCTAACTTCCATTCTAGATGACTCGAATGGCTGTTCTTCTCAAAAACCATTTTCTGAACTCTGGAGGAGTCAGCTCGATCTTCTAAAGAGTCAGCTCGAATGTCTGACTATGTGATAGAGTTGGCTCGGACTTCCTTTGGGTCGGCTCGCTTGTTTGATTCAAGAAATGACACTTTGGATGAGTCAACTCGGGTCCCTTAGAGTCGGCTCAGATATCTGCGTGCCAGAAATCTCATGCATGCCATGTGCTAGAGTCAGCTCTCTTCTCCTCGAGTCGGCTCAAATGAATGTTTCAGTAATTTTCTCAGTCTTTCTTCAGATTTCATCCGGCAAGTCTTCAAGCTTCAAGATGTCTTCAATTCCAACAAGTTTCTAAGAAACTAAAAGCTTGAAACACATTTAGAAGCAACCCAATTTTATGATCTTTCTTAGCTTTTTCTTTGGGTTCTTCTTTACAATATTCAATTACAACACAACTCAACTAAAGAATGAAAATGTAAGAGTTGAAATTTAAATAATGAATTCATCCTACAAAAACTTGTAAACCACTTGAAGAGTTGTTAGTAAAATAAATGCATGCACCAATGTTTGGTTATCATCAAAATCACTTATGGGGTCAACAATCTCCTCCTTTTTGATGATGACAAAACACTGGGCATGAAAAGTTCTTCATAATTACATGTATAACAGTATTTGAAAATAATTATGTACATTTATCAGAGGTAATTATATTTGTAAATAAATCTCAGAGCTCTTGTCAGGAAACTATACAGTATCAATATTAGTACTTTAGTGTGTATGAAAGTATTAAGCTTTGTATACTTTAGAGAATCATAAATAGCACAAACATAAAGTATCAGAGTTTAAAATTGAAAGAATTAAAGCTAATTTTAGAGCAATCAGAGCAAAAGATAGGTTTAGAGCTAAAGCCATTTGATTTTAATAAAATTTCTCCCCCTTTCTATAGGTTTTTAAATTTTGAAACAATTAGGCTCATTTAATCACAAACACTTTACAATCACTTATATGCTCATCCTTTTTCATTCTTTTTATGCACTTTATGAATAATTTTCCAATGCATGAAATCAGTTGTAAATAATTTCAAGGAAGCTCAAAATTCTCTTATTAGCTTAGATTTTTCATGACAGCTCAACGTTCTTCCCCTTTTTGTCAAACATTCAAAAAGGTATTTACAATAAAGCTTAATTTTGAAACATAATAAAAAAGTTTTTAATATTTGTTTGAGATAATTTCACTTTCTCAAATTCATTTGGATATTCTAATTAAAATTCATCATAGTTGTATTGAAAGCATTGCATCAGCTCAAAATAATTCAAGACAGTGCAAGCAAATACCAAAAGAGCTTTCATTTCATTTAAAAAAGTTCAATTTAAGGTATAAAATATGAAAGAAAGTATAATCAATCACTGTCTAGATCTACTATAGTGCTAGTTGAACGGCTAGGTATTTGAATGCCAGGAGGCATAGAAGCTATAGGATCAGGATCTAATACATCAAAATGTGTAGGAGCAGAATGAGATCCCTGAGGCCTAAGGTATGGAGCTGGCTATCTGGGGTGTGCAGACTGACCAGCAAAGGGAGAGGGCTATGGCCTAGGTGTAGACTATGGAACTACAAATGCTGCAATCACTCAGTTTGATAGCTGGTCTAGCTTGAATTGCACAGAGTCAACTTCTTCATCCAATTTCTTTATGCCCTTGTGCAATTGGACTAGTTCAGATGCCTGTTCATTTGCAAATGCCTCTGCAGATCCCCTTAACCTTCAAATTTTGCTCTCAGGATTCCAATCCCTTTAGTGTAGTCTTCTTCCATTCTTCTTCCTTCTTCCACTGAACCCACTTTAAATCTAAGATTACTTAATTCAGTTCTGAATGCTTCATGTGTATTATTGATAGAGCTTTTAATGGATTCAAAACTAGATGAAACCAATTCAAGTATGGGTTGAAGGTCAGGCTGTGATACACTTTTGGAGGTCTCAAGAATGTCCACTCTGTTGCGCAGATCTCTTATTTCCCCTCCAAATTGGTCTAGCCTTGTCTCTACTGACTGGCGAAGCTCGCCAAACATGTTGGACATAGTGCAAGTAAGTGAGTCAGCAAGAGTACCCAACTGCTATCTGATAAAATCCTGTAAAACTGATGTATCAACTAAAGGAGCATGTGGTCTAGGAGCAGTAGGTGCTAATGGAGATGTAGGTAAAGAAGTTTCAATGTGCACAGTCTCCATTACTTCAAGTGAAGTAGGCTCAGACCTAGTAGATGCAAACTCAGTCTCAGCTAGTATAGAAAAATGTTCAGTAGAAGTCCCAAACTCATCAATAGGAATGTTGAATATCTGCTTTGAGCTGGGAACAGCTTCCTCAAGTGTCACTGGTGATGCAGTGGAGATTTCCCTAGGAATTTCTTCACTGCTGTCTCCTGAACTATTGTTGCTGCTGCCTACAACTGCTCTTTCATCTGTTCCCTTTTTCCTCCATACTCCCTCATTACATACATAGCCCATTCTTATTAGTGACTTGGAGGTGTATGTATCTGTATGGTGCAGGGGCTTTCCATCCTCTCCTTCCAAATTAACTCTGGAGGTTTGAAATAATAGTGGTAGGACTATTCCATAAGGAAGACAAGCTTTTACCTTTCGGACAGCCTCTTTCATTTGCATGATCATAATAAATGGTAAGTTGATTGATTCTCCTTGAATGATAAGCTCCATGAAACTTAGATACCTCTCACTGACCTGATCAAATCTCCCTATTCTTGGGAGAAACATCTTACTTATAAAATTGTGTAATAGCCTCATTTCCAATGACAATGTGTTGGCTATCACAGTACCTATTCCATCAACATCTTCTATGCCAAGAATTGTTTGGAAAGCCTTTTCTCTGTCATTTAAAATTAGATGCTTGATTTCACTAGCAGGCATTTCGAGCAAGCTACTCAATCTTTCTTCAGTTACTACAACCCTCTTTCCTTTCACTGTTAATTCAATGTGATCGGGCTCTAATATGAGGTTTTCATAAAATGTTCTTACAAGTGATGGATAGGTGGAAACATTTAATGAACAGAAATAAACCTAGCCTTGTGTTTCAATCAGATTTCCAATTTTCAACCCAATCTCTTCTAGAAAGTTAAACAAAATTCTTCTGCCACTAGTTACAGGTCTGTTTGACATAGAGACTACCTATCTCGGAGATGAAGCTGTGGCCATTGGTTCACTTTCTTCTTCTTCTTCCTCTACTGCTCGAGTCGGCTCTTCCTGCTGACATTTCGATCTTCTTTCTCTCTTTATAGAGGGTGCTGTCCGTTTAGATTTCTTTTCCATAGCCATCTTGGGAGCCATTGCAGCAATTTTGCAAGAAAACTGAAATCAAGGCTTTAGGAAAAGGTTTTTGGTGGATTGGTGAAAGTTCTAAGTAGAATGACAGAGTTTAGAGTGAAAATGAAAGCACAAGAAGTGAGAAAAAGTTTACTCGGCTCTATTAAAAAAGTGTTTTCCCGACATTCGAGTCGGCTTGCTTTGCCCTAAAATCATCCGAGTCGGCTCGACCAGAGCGAACTCATAACAAACAGAAATCCGAGTCAGCCAAGCAAACCCTAAATTGACCAAGTCAGCTCGACCAGAGCAAAAGCAAAAAAATCAGAGATTCGAGTTGGCTCGACCAGAGCAAAATTGCTCAAGTCGACTCGAACAGAAACTTTCCATAAGAGTTGGAATGATTTAGAAATTAGAATTAATTCAGTAAAATTTCAAGGAAAGTTGTTCAAAATACTTGAATAGTTGTAGGAGATTTTCTAGATAATTTTTCCTTCATTTTGAAAGAAATTAAGTTAGGAAAATCTAGAAAGGATCATAAAGACCTAATTCTCCTCTAAGCAGTTCAAATCTATCCTGATTCAATGGCTTAGTAAAAATGTCAGCTAATTGATTTTCAGTTGGGATAAATTCTAGTTCAATATCATCATTTAAAACATGATCTCTAATAAAATTGTATCTAATTTCTATATGCTTAGTTCTAGAATGCTGAATTATATTTTTTATCAAATTTATAGCACTTGTGTTATCACACTTGATGGGAATTCTGGATTGTGTAACCCCAAAGGCTTCTAGTTGTTGTTTAATCCACAACACTTGTGCACAACAACTCCTTGCAGCAACATATTCTGCTTTAGCAATAGAAAGTGCTATCGAGTTTTGTTTCTTACAGTGTCATGAGATTAAATTCAATCATAGAAATTAGCATGTGCCACTAGTACTTTTTCTATCAATTCTACAACCATCATAATCAACATCCAAAAATTCAATTAAATTCAATGAAGAATGTTTTGAAAATCAAAGACCTAGATTACTTGTACCTTTCAAATATTTGATAATTCTTTTAACAGCAAGCATATGTGATTCTTTAGGATTGGATTGAAATCTAGCACATACACATATGCTATACAAGATATCAAGTCTACTTGTAGTCAAATATAATAGGGATCCGATCATACCTCTATAAAGTTTTTGGTCAATGTTGGATCCATTTTCATCTTTGTCCAATCTACAAGATGGGCTCATGCATATGTTCATTTGTTTGCTTGTCTCCATACCAAACTTTTTGATTATTTTCTTGGTGTACTTGCTTGGTTGATGAAGATTCCTTCTTTTATTTACTTTACTTAAAGTCCAAGGAAGTAGTTAAGTTCACCCATTAGGCTCATTTAAAATTCTCCTGCATTAACTTAACAAATTCTCTAGAAAGAGCTTCATTAGTTGCACCAAATATAATATCATCAATATAAATTTGTACAACTAATATATCATTATTTTTCTTTTTAATGAAAAGAGTTTTATCAATATTTCCTCTTGAAAAACTATTTTCAATCAAAAAAGTGCTAAGTCTATCATACCAGGCTCTAGGTGCTTGTTTCAAATCATATAAAGTTTTATTCAATTTAAACACGTGGTTTGGAAAAACATGATCTTCAAAACCTGGTGGTTGTTCTACAAAAATTTATTCTAAAATGAAATCGTTTAAAAATATACTTTTCATATCTATTTGAAAAAAATTAAAATTCATGTAGCAAGCAAATGCAAGATGTAATCTAATGGCTTCTAGTCTTGCTACAAGTGCATATGTTTTATCAAAATCAATGCCTTCTTCTTGATTATATCCCTTAGCTACTAGTCTAGCTTTATTTCTTACTATATTTTCTTATTCATCTAATTTATTCCTATAGACCCATTTGGTTTCTATGATTGGATGGTTCGTAGGTCTATCAACTAGTGTCCAAACCTTATTTCTTTCAAACTAGTTCAATTCTTCATGCGTGGCCATCATCCAGTTTGGGTCATTTTCAGCTTCTTCTAAGGTATACAGTTCTATTTGTGATACAAAGGCTAGGTAATTATGTGCATCTCTATGTGATGACCTAGTCCTATTACTTTATGAAGGATCACTAATAATTAATTCTTTTGGATGAGAAGTTACGTACCTCCATTTTCTTGGTAGATCTGCATGATCCTTGCTTACCATTTATTCTCCTTCTTCAATTGGTCTTTCTTGTATGCTCATGTCTTTCATTTCTTTTTGAATTGTACCTATATCATTGTCTATGCACTCTTATTTCTTAGAAGGTGAAGGGTTAGTTTCATCAAAAATAACATGCATTGACTCTTCTATAGTAAGAGTTCTTTTATTAAATACTCTATATGCTTTGCTATATAATGAATAACCAAGAAAAATTGCTTCATCTGATTTAGCATCAAATTTTTCTAGATTATCTTTACCATTATTAAGCACAAAGCATTTACATCCAAAAATATGAAAATAATTAATATTAGGTTTTTTTCATTCCAAAGCTCATAGGGGGTTTTCTTCAAAATAGGATGGATCAAAATGCGATTTAAAATGTAACAAGCAGTGTTCACCGCTTCTGCCCAAAAGTACCTTGGAAGATTGCCTTCACATAATATTGTTCGGGCCATCTCTTCTAAAGTCCTATTTTTTCTTTCTACAATACCATTTTGTTGTGGTGTCCTAGGAGCGGAGAAGTTGTGATCAATGCCATTTTCTATGCAATAATCATCAAAAAACTGATTTTCAAATTCAGTGCCGTAATCACTCCTAATTAAAATTATTGAAAGATTTTTCTGATTTGAAATCTTTTTGTAAAATTTTTGAAATACTTTAAAGGTTTCATCTTTGTGAGCAATAAATAAAATCCATGTAAATCTTGAAAAATCATCTACAATCACAGGGGCATATTTCATACCTCCTAGGCTTGTAATCATAGTTGGTCCAATTAAGTCTATGTAAAGTAGCTCTAGAGGTCTAGTAGTTGAAATCATATTTTTGGGTTTAAAGCTCTATTTAGTTTGTTTACCCATTTGGCATGCATCACAAACATGGTCAAAGTCTACTTTAAACTTAGGCATGCCTCTAACTAGGTTGTTGGATATTAACTTAGCAATAGTATGCATGCTAGCATGACCTAATCATCTATGCCAAAGTAAACAAGACTCCTTGGTCTTAGTATTCATTGCAACTAGACTGAAACTACTTGACATGGCAAGATCATTAAGATCAACCACATAAATATTTTCAAGTCTATATCCAATGAACTTACTACTAGAATCAAGAGAGTTTGTTACAATACACATAGATGATTCAAAGATAACCTTGAAGCCTTTATCACATAATTGACTGATACTCAACAAATTATGCTTCAATTTATCTACTAGCAATACATTTTCAATAAAAGTACAAGGGGTTATCTTGATCTTACCGATTCTGATTATTTTTCCTTTGCCATTATCTCCAAAAGTAACCATACCTCCTTCTTTCATTTCTAGGGTGATGAACTGATCCTTGTCACCCATCATATGCCTTGAACAGCCACTGTCGAGATAACATTTTCTTTAATTTTTGGGCTGCAAGACATTCCTGCAAGACAATCAAGAAGTTCTTTTAGGTACCCAAGCTAACTTGGATCCTTGCTGGTTAGCGGAGGTGGTTCCCTTGGAAATCCAAATCTTTCTTATTTTACTTTGGACATTTCTAATAATATTGCATTCAAAAGCTTTATGTCCTAACCTTTTGCAAGCAAAACATTTGATTCTAGAATTCTGAAAAGATGTAGATTTTGAAGCTCTAGATGTTGATGCATGAGATGCAGAAATAACAGATTTTCTATTTGAGTTCTTAGGAACATACAAAGTAGTTTTGGAAGTAGAAGAAGAACCATTTATTGCAAAAGCCTTTTGAGATATAGTTTTTGGAATATAAGCTTTTGGTTTCACAAAAATAGTTGCTGTTATACTATTTAAAATTGAAAATTAAAATTGATTCCAGCTTTATTACTAGAAGTCTTTTGTTCTTTAAGAATCAACTCAAGCTTATTAGAAGATAATGTAAATTTTTGAACAAGTGGCTTAAGTTTTTCAACCTCCTTTTTCAATTCATTATTTTCATTCATCAAAGCTTTGTTTTTATCAAGATATGTACTATTCTCAGTTTTTAAAATTATAATTTTTAGAAAAGACATGTAATTCTTTTTGCAATAAGATATTCTTTTTCGAAATCTTTTTTTTCTTTTAGTAAAGAATCATTGATATTCTTTAAAGATCTAATCTTTACTCCAGCTTTTTTAAATTCAGATAATAAATCATGAAAGGCAGAATTTAATTCATCAAATGTAAATTAAATTTGAGTATTGAGGGATGTTACCTCATCCTCGAGACCCATTAGACATAAATTAGCTATTTTTGTGGTCTCTTCCTCTTCAGTTGAGGTGGATTACTCGCTATCGCTCCATGTGGCAACCATCATCTTTTTCTTCTTTTTCTTGAAGAATTTCTTTAGTAGTGGACAGTTTAGACAAATGTGCTCGGGTTTCTTACATTCGTAGCATGTGGGCACTTGTTCTTTTTCCTTTTCTTCATCCTTGTCCTTGTCCTTGGAATGCTCTCCTTGTTTATGAAATTTTCTATTGAATCTTCCTTTCTTCTTTCCCATAAACCTTCAAAATCTCCTCACGACCGACCATTGCAATATCTTCATCTTCTAGATCATCTTCAAAGGAGGTGGAGTCATCTTCCAATTTTTCATCTTTCTTTGAGTCCAATACCGCTCTGAAGACAATCGTCTTCTTCTTCTTTTGATCATCATCAGTTCTATGCTGCATGGTCAGTTCGTATGTGATGAGTGAACCCATTAATTCATCCAAAGAAAAGGTGTTCAGATCTTTTGCTTCTTGGATGGTAGTTACTTTGGGATCCCATTTATCCGGAAGTGATCTTAAGATCTTCCATACTAAGTCAGTATTTGAGTAAACCCTGCCAAGACTTTTCAAGCTATTAATAATATCTGTAAATCTAATAAACATAGCAGAGATAGTTTCAGTAGATTCCATTTTAAATAATTTAGAACTATGTACAAGAAGATTTATTTTCGAAGTCTTCACATGGGAAATTCCTTCGTGGGCCACTTTGAGTTTGTCCCAGATTTTCTTTGCTGAAGAGCAGGTGAAAATTTGATTAAACTTATTAGCATCCAAAGCACATATAGTAAATTCATTGCTTTGGCATTTAATTTCCCCATCTTCATGTCATGTTCATCCCAGTCCTCTTTAGGCTTAGGAACATCTACGCCATTAATTTTAATCATGGAAATTTGTGGTCCTTTTAGAATGACCTTTCATAATTGAAAGTCTATAGCTTGTATATAGATTTTCATTCTAGCTTTCCAATAAGAATAATTTGTGTCAGTGAAGAGTGGAGGTCTATTAGTAGATTGGCCTTCAACCAAAGAAGTATTAATGGGATGAGCCATCAATCTTTACTCTAAAAGTATTCAAAGACACTACTCTGATACCAGTTGTTGCCCAGGTAGCTTTCTCAAGAGGGGGGTGACTTGGAAATTAAAAAATTATTATGTGATTTTTGAAATCCCTTTTAAGGTGTTAAGTGTTGTGATAAAATAATTAAATACAGAAGCTAAATTAAATCAAAAAAGCACAACACAAATACACAACAATTATAATGGTTCGGAGCATCCCAGCTCCTACATCCACTACCAAAGATTACCACTTGGGATTTTCACTATATCCCCCACCGGAATACAGTCAGATTGTTTTCATAGGCTCACAATCCAAACCTCCACACTTTGGTTTTACCGGGATCATTAAAGAAATCCAACTTGGTTTTACCAAGATCACCAAGAACCCAACACTTGGTTTTTAACAAATGCTCACCAAGAACCTATTTGGTTTTTCAACCAGGCTCACCAATAATCCAACAATTCAAAAATGAATTGAAAAGAAAAGTAACAGAATGATAAACAAATTTTGTCAAGTGGTTGTGATGCAGCTTGAGAGAAGCCCACTTGAATGCACTTGAATGCACTTTAATGGCTTCTTTTGCTTCTTTACTAGGTGCTTCAAGCTTCAGATGAGAGTTGGTGAAGACTTGAAGGCTATCTTGAATTCTCTTAGTGCTCTTCTCCTTGTTGGTAGGTTTGATATTTAATAAAGTATTAACTCTTTGAAAAACTTTCTAACACTTACTTGAAAGAAGTTCAAATCCCTCAAATATATGGCCTTCCATCATTCCAAGGCAGTTTAAGTCATTGTAGACCATTGGGATGTGATATTTGACCGTTGGAGCACTTTTTGGATTCAAATTTTAAGTTCTAGAACTAGCCGTTGCAAGTCTAAAATCGACCTTCAAGTCAACTCGGATCACTCGAGTCGGTTTGGATCCTCAAAGGAGTTCTAGTTGAGTCGACTCTCTTCAATCCAGTCAGCTCACTTTGATTCAGGTCGATTCGAATCCTCAGGCCTTCAAAATGTTAGTCTGGACGAGTTGGCTAACTTCCATTCTAGTCGACTCAAATGGCTATTCTTCTTAGAAACCATTTTCTGAACTATGGAGGAGTCGGCTCGATCTTCTGAAAAGTTGGCTCGGATGTCTGACCATGCGATAGAGTCAGCTCGAACTTTCTTTAGGTCGGCTCGCCTGTCTGATTCAAGAAACAGCACTCTGGACGAGTCGGCTCGGGTCCCTTAAAGTCGGCTCGGATATCTGCATGTCAGAAATCTCATGTGAGCCATGTGCCAAAGTCAGTTCTCTTCTCCTCAAGTCGACTCGGATGAATGTTTCAGTGATTTTCTCAGTCTTTCTCTAGATTTCATTCGGCATGTCTTCAAGCTTCAAGATGTCTTCATTTCTAACAAGTTTCTAAGAAACTAAAAACTTGAAACACTTTTAGGAGTAACCCAATTTTATGATCTTTCTTAATTCTTTCTTTGGATTCTTCTTTACAATATTCAATTACAACACAACTCAACCAAAGAATGAAAATGTAAGAGTTGAAATTTGAACAATGAATTCATCCTACAAAAACTTGTAAACCACTTGAAGAGTTATTAGTAAAACAAATGCATGCACCAATATTTGGTTATCATCAAAATCACTTATGGGGTCAACACTCTTGTGTTTCTATCTTGTATCTTTGGAATGGGGCCTAGGAAGCAAGTTGTTTGGCGTCCAAGACAATCCAATCAAGAAGAAGAAAGGAGAACAAAGGCAAAACATTAGGCTAGAGCAGCTATGAAGCCTAAGATTCTGGTCAGGCCTCTCTTTCCTGAGCGAATCGCATGGGATCGAAGACCATCATTGGAGGATGTCGTGTGGACTTCGATTTCATTGATCAGCAGCAATTTAGGATAGGTCAGTGGCTCACAGATGCAGGATTGGTGTCATTTTGCTCATTGACATAGAGATTCTACCTGGGTTTGATTCGAGAGTTCTATGGTTCACTTGCCCGAGGTAGCGATGGATGGGTTGCTCAGGTTTGAGGCAAAGATGTTCCAGTGTCCGCAGAGATTCTGAGTAGAGTATTGGACATACCCATGTGAGAATCAGTTGGGGATTGCTTTGTGGACAGAGTCAGTGGTCTCTGTTGCATTTTCGAGATAGATGATTTATCTGAGGAAGCCATTGTAGCAGCTTCGAGGCTGAGGCCTGAGATGAGGTTCTGCATCATATAGTAGCCAGGATTCTTCTATCGAAGACCGGTCATTTTGACTTCATCATAGAGCAGGAGCTGTTAGTGATGGTTTCTCTAGTACAACACATGCCAGTATGCCTCCCGATACTTATGGTACATCCGCTGACCGAGGCATCGATCAGCTAGAGATTATATTTGCTCTACGGGATGGGGTTGACTCTATTGTTTAGAGCTTATGGTGTAGTCATGGATGATGAGCCCTACCGGTAGCTATTACACACTATGTCTATAACATGAGATCATTACACTGGATGGGGTATCGCTTGTCAAAGGCCAGTGGAGATGATGCATATCTGATTAGGCCACTGACAGAGATGAGGATATAACAGAGGAGGAGCGCATCTTTTCTGGATAGGCAGGGCCATCTGAGGTTCACAAAGAGACATCTGAGGCATTGCCCGAGCCTTCAGTGCAGCCAGAGCCAGCTCCTCAACTTGAGCTAGCACAGTCTGATATACCTGGAGTTTTAGAGAGTTTAGATGACAGGGTCGCTCGCATTGAGATTGAGATGATGATTATTCATCAGCGAGTCGACAGGTTTCACATGGAGATGAGAGAGAGCGATCGAGGACTGAGAGAGGGATCTCTACCATTCTGTCTACCTTGGGTAGACCTTCTTCCGGTAAAGCTCCTGATACTTCGGCTCCAGCTGATTCAGCTCCAACACCACCTCTGCTCCAGGACCAGATTTGGATGATGATGAGACTGACTCTGATGAGTTTGATAGGCATATCTGATGATAGAGCCAGTACTGAAGACTGCAGCTGACCTTCCTAGGAGTCCATTCATGTTCCATCTAGTTCATCTTTCCAGACTCCTATTTTACCCACTCTTCTCTCCAGAATTGCTGATCATACTCCTATTCCTGCACCTACTCTTGTCATACCTTCAGTTTATGATACACCTATTATTCATTCTCCCCCATTGCATACATCTTTCCTTATCAGGGAACTAGGATTTTATACTCCTGGTTTCCACCATCTTGATTCAAGACCTATCTTTGATCATACACCGTTTCATCTAATTTTGATACTGCCATTCTTGTAAGTGCTATTCCTGCTGCTGATATAGCTTCTACCTCTTCTGCACCAGCTAGAGGCAGGACTTATGTTAGACATAGAGGACAAGGCCGTCGTGTTCCATCGAGACCAACCGGGATCCATTTTCATGATCTTCGATCTATGTGACCTCGATCAAGTACTTTTACTGATATAGGACCGATCGAGATTGGATCCTCGGATGATGAGGATAGTGCTTAGGATAGTCTTTATGTTTAGCTAGTTTATATTTCTGTACTACCTGTATGCTTTTATGTTTATTTACTCTTATGTATCGAACTTGTATCAATGTATGAAACATTATGAATAATTGAAATGTTCTACTTCATGCTATGTCTTTAGATGCTATCTTCTCTGAATGAATGAATTGTATTACTTAATTTTAGTATTTTATTTTCATTATTTTTTCTATTCCTTTTTAATGTTGACAAAAAGGGGGAGAGGTAAGTATAAAAGATAAAGGGAGAGAAAAGTGAAAGATATAAGATGAAAGATATATATTTTTCTTTTATAATGAAGATAAGTTTTGCAATGAAGAATCTATTTGTGTTTGAGAAAAATGTTTTGAGCATTAAGTGAGGAGGAGTAATCCCTCCTTTGAATTGCAAAATCTGTTTTGCTAAAATTTCATGCAAAAACCCTTAATTTCATACTTTTGCCTTTAAAAGATCTTCGAAAATCAATTTTTCGTATCACCTCTTGAGGGAGAGGATTTATACTCTTCAATCTATTGTTCAAAAAATTCTTTTTTGATCACTTTCATCTTGTTTTATTACTGAATTTATTATTCTTGAGCATGTTCTCTTTATAGTATCATGATACATCAATTTCTTTTTTAGCTCTGATACTCTTAGTTCAAATTCGATTTAAATGAGCTTTTAAACTTTATCTCTTACCTTTCTTTATTTGAACACATATTGTAATAAACTTTATGTCTATTGAAAATTCTTTTTAAGAGATTATTATGTGATTTATACTTAAAGGTTTTGTCATTATCAAAAAGGGAAAGATTGTTGACTCCGTTATTGATTTTGATGATAAACAAAATACTTAAGTATAAGTTATATACTAACCATTTCTTTAAAGTATGTTTTTATAGAAAAATATACTTATCAACTCAACAAGATTTGATTGCTTGTCAAAAATGAAGAAGTCCCTTCCATGAATGAAAGATCAATTTTAAATGGACTTAAGTACTTGAAGATTGCTTGAAAGGACTTAGATAGTGCAACATATATTGATTTCAGCAGAGGTTCAATGGTTTTTAAAGAAATCTCAGCAAGTGTCGACTCGAAGTGTCGGCTCACAACTCAAGTATCAACTCAGGACAGTGGAAGTGTCGACTCCAGCTGGTATGCAGAAAGAGTTTCAGATGGTACAGCTGAAATGTCAACTCATGCCAGTCAAGTGTCGACTCAAGGTATCGACTTAAAGATCGGCTCAAGGCCTGAGAAAATTTTGATACAGAACTTGCTGAAATTAAAGACTGCCTGAAGTGTCGACTCATAGATGTTAAGTATCGACTCAAGTGTCAACTCACCAGAAGAAGTGTCAACTCACTTGAGAATTCCAGAGAGCTTTAGTGAAGAAATTTGAACTAGGTGTCGACTCATGGAATTTAAGTGTCAACCCTAAGTGTCGACTCACAGCTTGAAGTGTTGATACTTGAAGTTTTGGAAACAGTAACAGCAAGTTTTTCAAATGCAAAACTCGATCCTCTTGGCTCCTAATGGCTAGTTTTTCATGTCTAACGGTCATAAACTGACTTTGAGGCCTTGGGATGGTATTTAAGTAATTCAAATTGAATTGGAATACAACAGGATCAACAATAGAGAAAGAAAAGAAAGTGCATTCACTTCCATTTATTAAGAGCAACCACCTTCAAGTAAAAAGAAGTCTCAAAGCATTCAAAGCCTTCAAGAGCATTCAAGTACAACATTCTTGAGCATTGATTGAGGCTTCATCAAGTTGAAGATAGCAATTTCTCAAAGCTTCAAAGAGATATCTGCTTTTATTAAGAAAGCTTTTCTTGTTGCTTTACTTTAACTCAATCTTTGTTGTAAAGATTTTTGGTTAGCCTATTAGAAAACCAAGGAGGTTTTTGAATAGCCTATTGAAAAATCAAGGATATTTTTGGTTAGCTTATTGAAAACCAAGGAGATTTTTGGTAAGCATAGTTAAAAACCAAGGAGGTTATTGATTAGTCTTTGAAAACCAAGAGGTTTCTCTCGGTGAGCCTTGTAATAACCAAAAGGGATTTTGATTAGTGAGCTCGAAAAACTAATCGGTTGAGATTATAGTGAATTCCGAAGTGGACCTTGGGAAGTGGATGTAGGTGCATTGGAAATCATCGAACCACTATACTTGATTGTATTTGTGCTCATTTGTCTCTCTCTCTCTTTCTCTTACATTTATTATATTTAAATTTTTGCTGGATACTCTTTAAGAGAACTTTACTCTTGCATCTCATTGCACTTAAGTTGTTAATTGAATTGGTGTACATATTTGCATTTAATTTTTCGAAACCCAATTCGCCTCCCCTCTTGGATTGCTTACTGGGCAACAAATAACCTGAAAACTCACATGGCAACATAACAATCTTGGTTAGAAAATGAAGAAGTAGAAATTCAGGCAATTGGATCAAAAGGCCAGTTTCATATCGCTATCCATAAGGGAGGTCAATATCTTGGTACATGAAAGGCTGCTAACATTTTAACATTGCATAAAATAGCTGCCATAGTACTAATATAAATATACATTTACAAAATATGGCTCAAGATAGCGAAGATAATATTAGTTAAGCATCATGACAATAAGAGCAACAAAACTATTGTTAGAGTTCCACTCTTGCCTCCCAGCGATGCTCAATCAATATGCAGCCCATCATCATTGCCACACATGTAATATGTTTTATACCAAATCAAACAAGATATAAATTTCTATCTCCATTAAAATTCCTAAACTCAAAATAATTGGATATAACTTTCATCATAGGACATAATAATAATACCTATCCATCCATAAATAATCCATAAACAGCTATGTTAAAAGAATGGCACGTTTGATCGATACGAAGTTATAAAAAAGAAATAAATGAACATAACAAGCATACCTTGAACATCAATATATGTTTCAAAATGGTTTCCTTTTGATTATGAAAGTAGGGTTGTTTGCTTTTCTTGATTAATGCAGGTATGTATGTACCATCAATCATGCTAATAGCATTCTGTGATGCAACCTACTATGTTAGAGACATAAGTTAAGAAAATGGTAATTAAGTACCAAGGTTGTGTAAGTTCAGAGGTACCATGAAGTAAGGATGAAACTGGTTGTTTTCACGAATGCGTGGGTGCACACCAATATCCTCACCATGTTGGACTATAAAATCTTGCTTCAGTAAACAAATGGCTTTCATACATTATTAAAATGTTGTGATATTGTCTTCTTTGAGTGCTGAAAAGTTTCAGCCAAAATTCTATTAGTGACACCATGATCTATGCAGTACAAAAATATGCTAGTTACTCTTGTACGATTACATTGTATGTGCTAGCTATTATGCCACATGATACAAGCAACTCTTCTAGCTTTAAGAACAAAGTGTTTGTCATTCTAAAGTGATCATAACCTCTATTTGGATGGCCACTCAATATGTCTGTTATAAGTTCATGACCCGAGAATGGATGAGTATAACATGGCACCTTCCAAATTATATTAGAATCGTGGATATTAATAATGCCACTACTTATCAGTGCAGTTATCACGTCCTGCCAATAATTATCCTCATTTATTAAAAACTTCATTCGCTCATGCAAGGTATCCATCTATTAAAAAAAGACAGCTTTTAATGATATAAGCATATGCATAACTGTGTTGATAGTCAATAATGATAGACAATAAAGTGTATTAACATACATTAAAGTATATTAACAAAGTAGTTCATATTCACAACAAAATCTGGGATAACAATTACATATATGACTTAATAAAGATTAGAGATACAAAAGTCATGTATCTCAACATTACAGTCCATAAAACATAGAATATCAAAATATGCTAAAGCCAACTATGACCGCCAAATTCATTTTGATGGGTTTGGAGGTGTAGATGTGCTATGCATGAATGTCTTGGGACTACTATGAGGAGACATGGCACTACCCTGAAAAGTGCTATCATGACTGCTTGGCTTGAATGAATGCTCTATGAATGGATTAGGCCCACCTGGAGTAGCGACATGCATGGGAGGGTGGCACAAATATATGTGGGCCATATTGATTGACACCAAGCATTGGAGGAGGCATAAAAAGATTTAGAATATGAGCATAAGTTCCAGAAGAGACTGCTATTGGAGGTGGTATACGGTAGAACTCAGCCATTTATCTTTTTAGCCAAGCTTCAAGTAGTGGCCCTTCATAATGCATGAAGAACCATCGATTTATCTCATTCTTAAAAGTCTCCCTTATAACAAGAATGCATTCAAGTGTAATTCCAGGGAGACTCTCTAACTTTTGCATGCACTCATCAATAGAATATATTGTATGACATGCAAGCTCATCTGTTTTGAGGATTTCATTGGTAATTTATAATCTCTTTCTCCTTGATCCACCAAATCTAAGAGAGCATCTATTGCATTAGTATTCAGCCTAGTCCTTGTGCGGTAGGAGTAATGGAGCTTGACCTAGTTCTCTTTCCAGTATTGGAGGAGGGATGTGCATCGAAAAAAGATTCTATAGGTAGGGTCGAGGCACAGGTAGTTGGGCTATTTGGGAATACATCGTCAAATAGTTCAAAAAGACCAGATGATTAGTAAGAGACTCTACCACTTTGTTGTGATGGTTGGCCAACATTGATGTCATCTAAGTTGATTCGATCCACCTCATCGTTTGAGGTATCATTGTCCGAAATCCCTTCTGAAATAGTAGATGTATCCCCGTGCTTACTAGTGGCCATGTTCTTTGAGAAAAGGATCTCTATATTATCATATACAGGAAATGCTTATCCTTAATCCGAGCATACTTCTTGTTTACCTGTTATGAATATTTAAAAATAATTATTATAATGTTATGAAAAGCATGGTACATATGATATCAACAACAATCTACCACTCCTCGAGATGACTTTCTTCCATATCTGTTCATCACCATATATGGGCACTTTCAGTACAGGATCCCATCCCTAGCCAGACCAATTTGCTAAATTATAATACAAGTTGAAGGTCTTCTTCAGTACCTTCAACTTATTCTTGAGATTTCTATAAGTAAAGAACTTATTTGTTCATGCATTGAAGATATTTGTCATCTTTTTTCAAATTTCCTGCGAGAATGTTCCATTGTGATAATTACCTTCATCATTTTCTTGCTTCATCAATGCAAGCATTATCATATTAAAGGCATCTGTCCAATTTGGTGCTCTACTATAAGATGATCCTACCCTTGCATGTTTGGCTTGATTATTTTTTTTGAATTTATGCATGTTAGCTACAAGACCGCAAACATTACAAATATTAGAATACGACACTATTGATTGCAACAATTGGCTTCGTAATGATGTAAATAAAATACAAAAACATATCTGAGAACAAGAAAATATTCATAATTATTTTTAAAAAATTAAAAAGATTAATGCCTCGAGACCACCAAAGTGAAAGTCCGTCAAGCATCATGCTTATTAGCATTGTCAAAACATGTTATGAGAAATATATTTAGAAACATAACTTAGATACCAAATAGCAACGATTCACTAAGAATGAATATGAAGAAGCTATTAAACTCATTAAATTAAATAATGCCTCTTGGAGTTTAACTTATATTTAAATGTTTCATCCAAAATAATAACAAAGCTACCAACGGAATATATATCTGGTGAGACATGTAATTGTACTTAAAATATCAAAAATTGAAGATATGGAAAATAAATATATCTCAGGACAAGCAAAGTTAATGATAGTGGAGCATCATGACTACAAGATAGAATAACTTATTATATAGTTAACCCTTGTCTCCTAGCCATGCTCATTCTTAAGGCAGCCTACATTATTGGCAAAACATAATATAAAAGATACATTATCAAACATAATATAGATAGGAAATATGGAAATAAAAAAAAGTTGAATATCAACAAATTATTGAAACCGTTAACTTCAACAATGCCTCTAGAAAATTTAAATGACTGCCAAACATATATTCATACAGCGACATATGTAATTGGAGGCCGGTTGTGCAAAGATATGAATTACACAAAAATCTTACTTGTACCTCAGGACCTGAAAGGTTAAAGTCAGTGGAGTATCACCGCTATAAGATAGGATAAGTACTAATGTTCTTAAACCCTTGTCTCCAAGCCATGCTCATTCATAAGGCAGCCTATCATCATTGGCAAGTTTTTTATATATCTGAAATACATTATCAAAGATAATATAGATATGAAAATAGGGACATGACACTAAATATGAATATGAATATGTTCTTAAGAACCATGGAGTTGAAGGATGACTAAAAAATTTTAACATGGTTGCCAATGAAATATGTATTCAGGTCCAAAAAGGAAAAAAATGAAATTAGTAGAAAGATAAAAAATCATTATTATGGTAAATTAAAGGTTAGTAATAGAAAAATAAGTATTTCATATAGCATATTGAGATGTATACATAAAGGAACAATTAAAGCACAAGCCTAAACAGAGGAACAATGAAATATGAAACCTAAAAAAAGGATTTCTTCTTCTTGTACACATAATAAACCAAATACATCAAATAATAGACCAAAAGCAAATAGAGAGGAACATCACCAACTAATTTGAGAATCCCGAGCCACCGATCATGAGATCCATATATAAAAGGCATGACAAAAAAAAGCAACACTCCTTCGACATCTAGAATCATATTTTCTTTCATGAAACCCAAAAAAAATCTTGGAAATTAAGGAGCTATTAGAACCACAAATATGTACAAAAAATGCAGAGAAAGATAAAAAAATTTGGAAATAAAACTCTCTTGAAACCATATTGTAACTCAAATCAAAATCAGAAAGAAAATATTGACTACCTTTGGACAGGAAAAATATGCATTTCAGATCCATCGGAAGGATTTGACCTCTGCTTTCTTGGGGCAGACAAGCCTATTTTGATCGTCAAGTGGATGGAGGAGGCATTGATGAATATGAAGTCATAGATGAAGAAACTCTATCATCAGGGAAGACCATACGTGAAGCATCGTAAACTATAAATACATTCGAAAAATTAGAGAACAATGACAAATTAAAAGAAAATAAAACTCTATTGCAAGTATATTGTAAGGAAAAGCAAAATCTAAGATTTTCTATAATGGCTACCTTTATACAAAAAAATAAGCAATTCAGATCCATCGTAAAGATCTCACCTATGCTTTTCCCGAACAAACAAGCCTTTTTTTTTATTCTCAAATGAATCAAGGAGGCGTCGATGACTATCAACAACTGAATCAAGGAGGCGTCGATGAAGAAACCCTAGCAATCGGGAAGATGACACACGAAGGGTCGAGAATAATCAAGGGCGAAGCATCGACAGGGAAAAAGGATACTGATTTTTTATTTAAATTCCATCGAATGCCCCTGGAATACCAAAACCGAGAATAGGCAATTCCATGGTTCACCATGGAATTGCTATTCTAGAATCCAATAAGGTTGGCCAGAATACCAATTCTTGGATGGCCCATCATAAAATTTGGCTCTGTTTTGGAGAATTTGAAGGAATAAACCCATATTTCATCCAGGAACAGGGCAACCAAACACTACCTAATAGAATCCCGAAAAGACCAACCAAAGGACCTTTTTAGAAATCATTTCACCTCTTCTTTCAGCTATGTGGCAGTATATTTTATCTACCTCAATCATCTTGAAATTTCTCCCGTAGGATTAAAATATTCCACCAATTTCTATTTCCATTTATTTGATACCTGCTTTATATCAATTGAGACAATCTATTGGCATGTAAAATATTTTTACCATCTGTTTGTTCATAAAAGCGGTCATCATGTTAATTAGCAAATAGATCCCAAATACCTCTTTTCTTTTGAAGACATTATTGTCACGTCCCGAATCCACACTGGAATTGGCTACGTGACCAGCCGCATAAACCTCTCCATCATTATGGAAGAGAAAGAGAAGAGAGAAAGAAGAGAGAGTAGGAAGAGAGAGAAAGAGGATAGAGAAGAAGAGAAGAAGAGAAGAGAGGAGAGAGAGAGGAGATAGAAAAGATGAGAGAGAAGAAAAAGAGAGAGAAAATAAAATATATAATAATAATTATGGGAGAAAGGATCAGAAAGTCTTCTTTCAAGAGAGAGAAAATAAAATATATAATAATAATTATGGGAGAAAGGATCAAAAGTCTTCTTTCTTAAAATTCATGCAGTTAGGGTTTTAAGGGTGAATCGTAAAAGAATTTTTGAAAAAAAAATTATTATTATTGTAGGGGATCAGCCTTCTAAGAAGGAAAGCGTTGAGAGAGCTCCGGGTATGCATTGATACTGGATACTTTTGGGTTAGCTCTTGAAGGTCAGGATTCTGGACTAGATCACTGTTGTATATATATATCTTACAGACATGATTTGATCCGTGTACATGAGCATTAACATGCATGATTTATTTTTGCATGGTATAGTTTGATTTTGTATAATGGACAGTATGATTATTGTGGTTATTAATTAGTTATGTTCCTGTATACCATGTTTTTATCAAGTAAAATCACTTTTGATGGTTTGGACCGTGATGCTGGTCATTGAAAAATTTGAGATTTCCTGATTTGATATCATGATATGAATTGATAAAGTGATAACCAAAAGAATGAGATAATTGGACAGCTATGCCATGGGATCGTGGTTATTGAGATTGTCAGTCACAAGCTGATGTGTGATAATGAGATTGCCCATCACAGGCTGAAGTATGACAATCAGCTTGCCAGTCACAAGCTAAAGTATGACATTGAGATTGACAGTCATGGGCTGAAGCATGACCGTGGTTAGTCTAGAACCCTAAAGAAAAAGGATAACTAATGGAAACACTAAAAGAAAATATGATGTTATTATTGGTTTTGTTATACTTGATATTTCAGTTATTTTGGTTACATGATCTGATAAATAATTATTTTCTAATTATTTTTAAATTATTACTATTATTGGTGTGACTGTTTGGAGATCTTACTGGGCTATAAAGCTCACAATCCCTACTTTCTTCCTTCACAGAGTTGTGCAGGATATTCGAGTTGGGTGGTGGATTGGATTCGTGGAGAAATGAGGAATAGCTAGAGAGTTATTAATACTAATCGGATGACTAAAGGATACTGAAATTGTAACCATCTAAATTGTATTATTTTCTTCACATTAGGTACTTCCTTATGAATTATGATCAATAGTATCATGGAGGATTGAAGTTGAAACGGAAAATTTTTAGGCCTTGCATGATCTCTAAAATGTAATCTAGAATTTATACAGCCAGTCGTGTAACCTATTCCGGTGCTGAATTTGAGACGTGACAACTATTCTATACATATTTTTTTTATTTTGTAAAATAGAACTCAACATATCCTAGAAATGTTCTTCAAGCTGCACATTCTTCTTATTAGAACAATCAAACTCTTCCATTCATGTTACTGAATATACTTCGTTGCTCTCACAAATTCATTCTGAATACAATAATTCTTATTTCAAACTGAATACAAAATTATATTGCATTTGCCGCCATGGCTGACTGCTTATAGAAGGCCAGAGCACAAAACCTGATGGATTTGGACCTTGTTTGCAACTTTATTTAATCTATTCATTTACGTTCTAGTTTGTCCTGCTCTTGAAGGAAAATGGGAGAAAACATGATATTGCTCAGTCCGAAATAATACACCTGGAATAGAAACGATTCATTAAGAATGAAACCGGTGGTTCTTCAAATTTTGGTTTACATTTGGAGCAGGATTTCCTTAATTCAACTTTGGCTCTTATGACTTGTTCTTTTGTACCCAGCTATTCAAATCCAAGTCTGTCGATCAGATGCATCAGACTCAACCACAATTGTGCACCGAGCTTGATGTGCTTGCAAAGCAATTTGGTCCTATAATTTTATGCCTTTATATATTTTGAACATGCACGAAATATTGTGATACTAACGGTACTATGACGGAGCTTCTCGATGCATCTCCGTAGCATCGGAAAAAATTAGTTGCAAAAAAACTGTTTACCATATCAATTTTGATACCACAAAAAAATAAAAAATAAAAAATAAAAATATAATTAATTATATATGTAGAATCTTATTATGAAAAAATAAAAAAATAAATATTAATTTTTTTATTTTCAATCCCATATAATCTTTTCAATAAAAAAATTTAAATTCCTTCCACAAATTTTCATTTCAATTCATGCAGATTTTTTATTTCCATTTTTATAATTTCTGAATATCTTACCAAAAATTTAATAATTTAGATTATATCAATATTAAAATTATATAATTTTTTAATATAAATTTAATTTTAAAATAATTCATGATCATCCGATTGATATTAATTATGTCATGGATCGTATAGGTTGTTAATCCAATTTAGATCGTATAGGTTTTTTTTTAAAATAATACTTTAAAAAAAAAAAAAAAATAGGTTATGTAAAACTTATTTACCGATGTAGGTGGCTGGGGTGACGTGGATGAATTCGTCCTTCTAAAGGACGAATTCATGTAGAAATTCGTAAAAAAAAAAAAATCCCGTGAATTTTGTTTTAAAAATATTGATTTTATATTAAAAATTTTGTTATTAAAATGAATTTGTTTTAAAAAAAATTTAAAAACATCCATGAAATTTATATAAATGTATCAAAATTTTATTATAAAAAATAAAAAATTAATAAAAAATTACAGGACCGATATGTGGATCGATGGTCTGACCGATAGGTGGACGATGGTCACTGGTAGCAGGACTGGCAATCGAGATGGTGACAGGACCGATGATCAAATCCTGGTGGTAGCCGGACTGGCAATCGGGATGGTGACCGGACTCGGCCGAAGCCGGTGGCCCTTTGCTCCCTCGCCAGGTGGCCCCCTGAGACGGTCACTCTCGCCGTTCTCTAACTTGACCGTCGGAACTCCCTCGTCGGGACCCCCGGCCAGGGCCTCTGACCTTGTCTTACAGGACTGAGAGCCAGGAGACCTCATTACGAGACAGTCTAATCAAATTAGCGGCTCTGAAGCCACATGCGCGGTGACGAGATCGGCAACACAAATAAATAATGCTTGTCTATTTTAGGCCAGAACACATATAAACACATATGTAAATAAACACTTAAATAAATAATTCTTATATAAATTAACAAGAAAACATGAATTACAATAAATTCTAAAATAAATGACTATTCGGTCCCACATGGTGGCCGTCTCCTAGTGCGTGCAGGCTGTATACAACGACGGATCGGAAGTGGCTGATGCTGCTCTGTCTCATGCTCTATATCGTGTGATGCCTGATATGCAGCATGCTCTATATCGTGTGATACCTGCTGTGCAGATGTATGATGTGACGACGATGCTCCATGTCCGGAATAATCATGCTGCCAGCCCATGAAATCCAGTGCAGTAGTATAATCAAAATGTGATGCCACATCCAAAGTAGATGTGAACTCGTGCATCGGATGTGGAGAGGTGCTATGTCGTCTCGTACCTCGTCTGTGATGAGCTGACGGAGGTGCTCCGGATGAAGATGCAAATGGATAATAAGGCGAAGGAGTCTCGTCCTCCCTGTCTCCCTCCTGATAAAACTCATGGAGTGGAATCCGTGCATGCTCGCCAAGAGTATGGAGGGCAGAGTGACATATATCCTGTATATCCGGGGAGGTCGCACGCTCAAGTAAGTCTCGTCCTCCCTGTCTCCCTCCTGATAAAACTCATGGAGTGGAATCCATGCATGCTCGCCAAGAGTATGGAGGGCAGAGTGACATATATCCTGTATATCCGGGGAGGTCGCACGCTCAAGTATCGTCGCAAAACTACTACCCTGTAAATAAAAAAATTAATTAGTTTGACAAAATTTAAACGTATATTATAATTTAAATAATAAAATTTAAATTACTTACCATGTAATCATATACTGCACCATTGCGACTGATGAATTGACGAGTGATCCTACGATACCACTGCATATAAGGATCGTGATAATCCATGGTACCATCGAATGGATCGCCATGTATAATATAGTCATGACGACTCATCCATAACTGTATATAATCCCGATGAACAGTGGACCAATCCTGATCAGATCGTCCTCTCATATCAATACGATGTAGTGCAGACAATGTATCAAACTGATCTGGTACGACCTGTCGCATCCCGAACTGGCGCATCACTCTATCGGGTAAATGCCACTCTACTATATAAAAACATACTAGTGGCACTCTACTACACCAGATCTCCTGACCCTGTAGACAGTAGTCTGGTAATTGTGCAATCATTGCGGCAGTATATGGCTGCCATATGACCTGTTTATAAATAATTTAAAGTATAATTTATTAAACAAGAATAAATTAAACAAGACAATCATTATCAAAAATTTAATATTTATTACCTCATCGGGTCGCAGTCGATCAAGTAAATAACGATACGAAGAGACCACATGCATAGGTACCTGTGTGACAGAAAAAAGATCTCTCCATCTACAAAATAAATTAATTAAATTAATTAATTAAAATAATATATATCATACATGGCATAAAAATATTATGTAAATTCTAAACTCACCTCATCCCTAATGGTCCCTATGGTAAACCGGGTCCATCATCATCAAAATCGATCATCGGATCTGGAGCCTGTCGAAGTAATCTGTGGGGTGCAATAATCGGAATTCTATCCCATGCCCATAACTGTAGTAGCAACAGCGGACCAGCAATATCAGTAACATCTCTGTGGCTCGCCCTGCACATCTCTCTATACAACCAAGCGAGTCCAGCGCTACCCCAACTATACTGTCCGGCCGTCTCGAAATCCGCTAATAAAGGTAGAAATAATAGATGCATGTTGTTCCCAGATTTATCCATAAAAAGGCACCCACCCATCAACTGTAAAATATATGCTCGAGCATAGCACTGCATGGCTGCCTCATCCGCATCGAATGCTAAATCCTGGAAGTGCTCGGTAAGCCAGACCAAGCTCAGTCGAGATCCATGCAATCTATCATCCGGTGGGACGACCCCTAATAACTCAAGACAAAGCTGCCTCCAGTCTACCCGTGTACTACCCATCACTGGTAGACCATCTACTGGCAAACCTAGCTGAACAGCAACATCCTGTAGGGTGATGGTCGCCTCTCCATGCGAAAAATGAAAAGTATGTGTCTTCGGACGCCACCGCTCGATGAGAGCAGTGATCAAATGCCAATCCAATCTAATAAATCCAACACGTGCTAGACCGTAGAATCTGGACTGCATCAGCAATGGAAAAACACGACGATCGAGCGGTATCGATCTGCGCATAACCATCTCTCGACGTCGATAGTGCAAAACAACATCCTGTCCCTCCCAGACCAAAGATGATCTATGTGAAGGCTGACCGTGTAGTACACTACTATCAGAAGGACCAGGATCCATAACTGCGATAACTCAAAGAAAATCAATCACAAAGCCCATTTAATGCATAGTAAGGACATCAATCCATATACAAGCTATAAACATCAGACAATAAAACATAGCCATATATTACAATCCATCAAATAAAATATAAAGCAATCACAAGATTAGCCTAATACATTACAATCCATATATTAAAATATTTGTAAAATATGACTGATATAATTTAACTAATCTGCTTGTAGAAGCCTTGGACATGACCGCCTATCATGTCCTTCTTCTTTACAGATTGTACACTTGCGTTTGTTGCCGGCTTCTCTTATATCCATATCATTTCTGATCCTCGTGGATCGTGGCCTACCTTTCTGTCGTAGCCTATTTGCATCAGGTATAATGATACCGTGTTCATTTTGCTGGGGCCAATATTCTTCATGAGGAATTGGTTGAAATTGTGGCATATAAGTTCGATGATAATCGTGTAATGTATAGTACCGATCAATGTATATTTTAAAATCAATGGCAACATGTGCACAAGCAGCCATGACGTGAGAATAAGGTAAATGAAAACATTGCCACTTCTGACATGTACATATCTGCTGGGAAAGATGAACAACCTACAGCATCAAAAATCATAATTCAGCATATACACAACGTAATAACATATTTTCAATGATACATAAAGATCGTAAATACCTGTGTATTATCACCCTTGTTCATGTTCGGTCCACGTCTAGCAGTTTGGACTTAGAACAAGCCAGTTGCTCTATCAAATTGGGTAATGGTATGCGATGTCGCTTTGGCTTGGTTGGAGATGACATGTCCCGTAACAAAAGGAGTAAACCTTTCATTTCTGTCCATTGCCTCTATTGCTTGAACACGTCGACCTTCAAAATATGACACAAGGCGAAAGAAAGTCAACTGTACCAATGCTGTTATGGGAAGAAATCGAGCATTTTTCAGAACTCCATTGAAACACTCGGATATATTAGTTGTCATCATCCCATACCGTCGTCCGTCATCATGTGAACGTGTCCATTTTGCTAAAGGAATTTCATTCAACCACTGAACAGCTTCTGGGTTAAATTTCTCAATATTTCTCATGTATTTATGGAATTTTCTAGGCTGCGTTTGCATTCCAGCTCTTTTCACCACATCTCTTAGTTTGGGATCACGGAATCTTGAATTGAAGTTACTTGCCACGTGATGCAGGCAATATACATGATAAGCATGCGGTGGCTGCCAACCCAGATACTCATTCTGTACTGCAGCAAGTATACCAGCATGTCGATCAGAAATTAGACAAATTTCCTAACTTGTTGTAACAAAATTTCTGATACAAGCTAAAAACCAACCCCAAGTGTCCGCTGACTCTTCATCAACAATACCAAATGCAAGTGGAAAGATCTGATTATTTCCATCAATAGCAATTGCAATCAACAATTTCTCCTTATACTTTCCATACATGAAAGTAGCATCGATACTTATGACCGGACGACAGTGCTTAAATCCTTCAATCGAGGGTGCAAAGGCCCAAAATACACGATCAAACTGGGCACAATTTGGTATACCAGTTGGAGTGCTGATAAATTTAACCCAGGTACCCGGATTAAATGTTTGTACAGCATGCAACCATTTCGGAAGCAATTGATATGACATATCCCAATCTCCAAACAGCATCGCTATCGCCTTCTGTTTGGCATCCCATAATTTTCTATAACTTGGTGTATAGTTGTATTTGTTCTTTATGACTGCACCAAGTCCAGCAATAGCGATGGTAGGAATTTCTTTAACCAGGTCCCGAATTTTATTAGCAATTAAAGTGGAGTCCAAACCAGAATGATCTTGAAGCATCATTGCAGATAGGCATGTATGAGGACCGGTATATCATGAGATCTCAAAAAAATTATGTCATTTAATACCTCTCAGCATCCATTGACAACCAGAATCTTTGCTCTTACATTTGACATGCCATAGATTTGGATTTGATTCAATAACTTTGAATTCATGATGTCTTTCAACAGAATATTGTTTTACTGCAGTCTGCAATTCTGCCTTATCTATAAAGCGGAGTCCTTTACGTAACTCCTCATTCCTTTGCCATATAACATGTTGTTCCTGCATTGAATAATACATTGACATATTTGCAGCATTCCAATCAATCTGGGTAAATGTTCTAGATGGAGCTTCAAATGTAGAATAATTTGGAACAGTGGTATCATCCGGACTTCGTACTGGATATGAAGTACCGGCCTCGTCACCTTTGTCAGCCAAGTCATGTTCACTTTCATCATCATTCTCACTAAAAAGTTGATTATCGACATGCACCCTGTCATCAGCAGCTGTATATATTGATGCTTCTCTAATATTACTTTCCGGTACAGTACTGTCCACCGTACGTAACGGATCTACAGTAAAAACTGAGCCAATATTTTCTACTTCGTTATCTGCAATATTCGGAGTACTATATGATAGAACCTGTTCAGTTACACTGTGGGGTGCTATATTTCGAACAGCTTCTTCGTAATCATCCTGTTCGCAATCAGGTTCAGGAGCTTCAATGGTTTGGATATCTATATATAACTCTGCACCCGATATACATGAATGTGAACCGATAGTTGAAAACATCATCTCCATGTCTTCATCATCGGTTAATGGAACAGGTTCGTACTTTACAAATGTTGGCTGGACAACTTGTGGATATCTATAGATAATCAAAACTTTTTTTCCAGTTCTATCAATACAGAGAACTCTACATATTTTGTTCTCCAACTCTTGAAATGTCATATCAGAACTGATTCTAATTGCCTTTTTTGGTCCCTGATTGTACTCAATTCCATTTGATCCATTAATCATA
This sequence comes from Areca catechu, assembly GCA_021397845.1. Classification (NCBI taxonomy): domain Eukaryota; kingdom Viridiplantae; phylum Streptophyta; class Magnoliopsida; order Arecales; family Arecaceae; genus Areca; species Areca catechu. The sequence goes on from CM038051.1 coordinate 189,908,635, forward strand.
GAACCACCCATATAACATAATGCTATGATTCTTTCTCCCATTATATCCTACATGTTTAATTAACAAAATATATTTAGAAATAACTTTCTCATATATTGATATCATTAACAAACTAATTAAATTACATAATTAAGATGATAATAAAATTCAAAACATAATTATTTGTCTATCATGATGAATGCATCCTATCATCAACTACTAGGTAAAGGTCCTATCCCATTCAGGAATTGCATTAATTTTATGGGTCAACTTATAGTAATCAAACGGTATGTAATGAAGACCAAATGAAATTTCGGCAGCATTTTTCCTTAGTTCTCCACATACAAATATTTATGTATGCGAAGAACAAAAGGAAAATGATGACCGGAATTTCATTCGGCCTTCATTGCACATCGTTTGATTACTATAAATTGACCTGTAAAATTATTTGCAATTCCCAAACTGTCCAAATTGGACAATCAATTGATCAATATGCATAATTCTCAGATCTGTACAAGTATAAAAACATGTATGGATACTACAGAATATGCATATCAAGCAATTGACGGGTCTACGGTTCAATGAAATGCAAATTTTATAAAAATATATATAGAAAATTCATCATAATTAATCATTTAAATATAATTACAATTACATCATAATTACATCACTGATATCAATATGTACACAATACATGCTATAAAAATTCATGCTACACATTTATTTAATAAAAAAAAACTACAAATACGTAAACTTCAAATTTTATTCATAACTAAGTATTACTAAATAAAAATTTTATTCAAATTTTAATAAAAACTTTTTAGTATATCATTATTTTTTTACATTAATTAAACCATTAATTAATTTTTGAAATATAATACTAAAATTTTAAATTTTAATAATTGGAACTACATATTATTTAATTAATCATTATAAATATATATCATTTTTTTAATTCATGAAATAATAAATATTTTTTTTAATTTTAATAAATTTTTTAGACTCGCCATCGAAAGGATCCCAGGAGCCAACCGGAGCCATCGACAGGATCCCAGGAGCCGACCGGGGCCATGAAGAGGGGCAATGCGCGGACGGTGAGGCACCCGCCAGTCCGCGAAGCCCCCAGGTCAGCCACCATGGGGTGGGACTCTACACGGGAGTCGGCCGATCGGGTGCCCGAAGCCGGTCCGACCCGGGACAAGCCGAACGGGCGTAACAGATCTCGATCATCACCTTATATCCTTTTTATTTTGAATTGAGAATACACAAGAATAGGTGATCTAATAGGTGATAAAGCAATTGTACCTAAACCCTTTATAATGGCCTTGTAAATAATCCTAACAAGTTATGTCTAGGAATTAAAATGTAAATTAACTAAACATTCCTCGCAGAATAACAAGCATATAGCTTATCTTTGATGTTAAAAATGATGAATTCAAGATATTATCAAGAAAAATAATCCAAATGTGATCAATAGATCTCATTGTACAAAATGATACTCTATTATCTTTATTCCAGGATTAGTCCCACCAATCTAATAAAAATCCTCCTACCATGATGCAAATCATAAATATATCTTACTTGCACCATCCCGTAACATAAGTGAAAGGTCTAGTCTATTAACTAGTTTGGCATATACCTGAATGGAAAATAAATTCCATCTCTTAAGCAAATATTAATGGAAATGAGAGATAATGCTCATCAACTTTCAAATTAAGCAAAGATGTAGCTAGTCTAGATTGATTCTTAATTTTCAATCCAAATAATTATCCAATCCAAATTAAAATTAAGGGAACATGCCTAGATTAGTCCTTTTAGCCTAATACTAATTCAACAGATAGCTGAAATTGTAAAATATCTAATATAATCATTTCTAACCTTGTGACAGGTTTCATGGTAATCTGGTCATCATAGACCTAACCAAGTTATATCGAATAATTTATTTGTAGTGAATTACATGTTCAAAATTAAACATGATATAATCTAGTATAAGCAATATGAGACATAATTGTAACTTGTAATTTAAAAATCCTAATAACAATTATAAAATATAAATTTAACTTGGCAAAAAAATCAAATTACAATACAACAAAGATACTACTCTCTCTAAAGCAAAAATTATATTTTATCATAAAAATAATAATATAAATTATTAAATAATAAAGTCGAAAAAATTTATCATAAAAATTCAAAACATAACATTTAATTACTCAAATATGTAATAAAAAATTTAATTCAAATTTAAATTAACATATACAAAATTTAATTTAAACAATCAAATATTTATAAATTTAAAAAAAAATTTACCTTGAATCCGGATAATGAAATATGAAAGAACAAGATCTAGATCATCCAACAAAAAGCCAATAATCAGATCTACACAAAAAAAAAATATTAATCAAAATAAAATTTAAATACTAAAAAAATAAATAAAAATAAAAAAAAAAACTTACCGGAATGGATGACCAAGAGTAATCTTCAATATAAGGTCCCCACAAGAAGATAATACAAAATTTATTATAAGATCGGACGGGAGAGGTGAGGGACCACCGGAAGAAAAAAAAAAAAAAACTGGTGGAAGAACAGCGAAAAAAAAAAAAAGAGAAAGAACATATATAGCGGCTGCCTGAGTTCGTCTTTTCGAACGACGAATTCTCAGGCGAATTCGTCATTTGGAAAGACGAATTTATATCCCTCTTTCCACCGGCCCGGTTTCGAAGCCACATGTCGATCGGTAAAACCTCCAGATCGACACGTGTCAAAGCAGGGACAGGCGTCCAGACTTAAACTCGGCTTTTGAAAAGACGAATTTGAATTCGTCTTTTCAAAAGCCGAATTCAGAACGAAATTAGGACAGAATTTGAATTCGTCTTTTCAAAAGCCGAATTCAGAACGAAATTAGGACAGAATTTAGCTTTTTCAAAGACGAACTCACAACGAAATGAATTCGTCTTTGGAAAAGCCGAATTCTAAAGTGAATTCGTCTTTTCCAAAGATAAATTCAGAACGAAATTTGCGCGTCCATGAATTCGTCTTTAAAAAAGCCGAATTCTAAAGCGAAATCATCTTTTCCAAAAATGAATTCGGCCACGCAACCCACCAAAATGTCACGTATCTTTTTTTTTTTTTTTTTTTTTTTCACAGTTTTTGTCACGTGCCACCTAGATCCGTAAATATTTTACGGATTATTTTTGTAATTAAATTTTTTTTTATATTATTTTTAAAAAAAATCCAATGATTTCGCTGCGAATTCGGCTGCTACCGTTGGTCGTCCTCGTCTTGCGCGTAGACTGCAATTAATGTATACACACCCCGCCTCCAATAAAGCCACATGTAGATCCATTAAATGAGCCTTCATCTTTATTAAAATAAATAATAATAATAATAAACCTTTTTGAAATGCCCGGCATTAAATGATACCGGCGGACTCCAGACGGCAGTGTTGGTAAAAAAGTTTTCGCACATCGGCGCAGGCCGGCTGCGTGCTCGGGTGGCCCGCGTAGTGCATGCACGTCCACGTAAACCACGATCGCTTTTCTATCGTACACATCGTGAATAATGTAGATGGAAACATATATTGAGGTACCAATTTAATAATTTTTGTTTCAATTCGATACTTGGCCTTTTCATGATTTTAAAAGTTTTTTAAGAATTACATTCTTATGTCATGAAACAAACATCTACCAGTTATAAATGGATGAATATGAGGATCAAATCATGTCACTCGATTTCATTCTCATTGTATGCCATAATTTATCTATCCTAAAATTTATTCAAAAATTTTTTTGTGATACCAGAAACTTCATTGTATGGGATCTTCTATCATCCTTTTGAGTCTCTCGTATCATACTTGATCTACTTACTGTCAGATCTCTAGTTCGTATTAGACTCCTATCTATATCAGGAACTCTATCTCATACTGGACTTCCTATCAAGAGATAGTATGTTTAATTCTTCTTCCCCTATAAAATGATTCTATTACCATGCAAGACTTAGAGAATTCTATCACCGACTTTTTACATATAGCTGTTTGAATTCAATTTGCTTAAAAAATTAGATTTTTACTAAAATTGGATATATTCGAATCTCTCCGAGTTTCACCGCTATCCCATTATATATCTTTAAATTGACTATCCCAATGTCCTCGATTGCATAGTGTTGCTGCCAAGATCGGTGTGGCCCGTAGTTGAGGTTGAGCTCGGAATGCGCTCATGTCGCTCGGGATCTTGCTCGGGTGCCCGGACTTGCAAAACAAAGTTAAAAGACCCAGGCCGGGAATTCGGCGAGGGCACTCCGACGGTCAAGTCAGTAGCGATCCAAAGGAATTGATCCTCCCGGTCGAGCCCCGAGTGTGGACTCCATGCTAGGAGGAGAATTGGTGAGATGAGAGATTGCGAGCGGGCTTAGCACAGAGTGTGGGAATGGCAGCAGAGGAGAGCTCGAATTGAGCGGCTATGTCCGTCTAGACCCCTCCTGGGGTTTTCGCGGTAGTCTCGAGCGTTGTCTTCCTATACGCTTCCCCCTTTCTGCTTGTTGGACCTCACTCCACTGAATCTTAGCTTGAGTTTTTAGCTTTAGCTTCTTACCTTGTTTGAATTTGGGAGACCCTTTTTGCTGGGGGCGTTGCACGCCGCTTACCTCGAGATCTTCTCCTTGCCTATGGGCACGTGCGAAGGTGGTTCATGTCGTGGACGGGTTGCCTTTCCATTCTGGTGGTATGGAAGCTACCGTTTGCTCTGACATTCCTTCCGGTCGCTCCCTTTTGGATAGCTTAGCAGGGCCTCGATCGACGAGCCGCCGCCTCCTGGATCCGGATCTGCTGGTTGATTTCCTTTTTGGAGGGTGCAGATGGTTGGTAGAGAATACAGAGCCTCGATCGGAGGATTCCTTCCATTCTGGTGTAAGTGGTAGCTGGGACCATCATCGTGGCCTGGTAGGCATCATTTCGCGACCCTCAGGCATCGAGCCACCGTCCAGGGAGAATGGCAACTTACTTCGATCGCAGGCCTCCTCGCCTGAGGTGGAGTCGATCTGGAGAGGTGGTGCTCGACTTCGGCCCCGACATCTCGACCTGGAGGGAGTGCGGCCAGGCGAAGGAGAGGCAGAGCTCGACTTCGACCCTGGTGTCTCGACCCGGAGGGAGCGCAGCCAGGCGAAGGAGAGGCGGAGCTCGACTTTGACCCTAGCATCTTGACCCGGAGGGAGCATGGCCGGGCGAAGGAGAGGTGGAGCTTGACTTAGGCCCCGGCGTCTCGATCTGGAGGGAGCGCGGCGGGGCGAAAGAGAGGTGGAGCTCGACTTCGACCCTGGCGTCTCGACCCGAAGGGAGCGCACCGGGCGAAGGAGAGGCAGAACTCGACTTCGGCCTTGGCATCTCGACCCAAAGGGAGCGCAGCCGAGCAAGAAGAGGTAGACAGAGCTCAACTTTGGCTTGGGTGTCTCAACCCGAAGGGAGCACGGTCGGGCACAGGAGAGGCGGAGCTCGACTTCGGCCCCGGTGTCTCAACTCGAAGGGAGCGCGATCGGGCGAAGGAGAGATAGAGCTCGACTTCGGCCCTGGCATCTTGACCCGGAGGGAGCACGATCGGGCGAAGGAGAGGCGAAGCTCGACTTCGGCCCCGGTGTCTCGACCTGGAGGGAGCGCGGCCGGGCGAAGGAGTCCGGGCAGAGGCATCCCACATGGCAGTTTCATCCGACGTTGCGTCTGACAGGGGTCCCATGTCAGCGATCCAACCACATCATTTGCCCCCACTCCCGAGGCCCATTGGCATGTGGTGCTCGGGGCGAAGGGAGTAAATGCGATGTTGACATGGAAAGGCAAAAATCCGGTGCAATGATGACCATGATCGCCGGTGCTGCGTGAGGTGGTTCTCCAAGCCAGTGCGGAGAAGTCACGTAGATACGTCCGAGGAGCAGTTATTGCTGGCACAGAATTCAGAGCTGCTGCGGTCAAAGCAAGGTGCCCCATTTGTCGATGGGTGACACGTGGCACAGATCTGTTGGTGGAGATGCTGTAACGGTACGGTTAGGTGTCCTGTCATTTCGAAAGGAAAGGAATTTTTTTCCAAAACATTATCTCTTTCAAATCTCGAGTGCCCACCATCGTACCAAACTTCCTCCTCTCCCCTGGCTATCCTAAACTCCCCTAGTTAGCCTAGTTCATCTCTTTCCTTCCCCATCTTCTAATAGGATAGGATTTCTCCTTAAGGTCAGGGTCTTCTTGGACGTAGTCCGTCCTCATCTTCTTCTCTTCCAGCCTTCATCTCCCCCATCTTTGAGATGTCTCGTTTCGGCCCCAACTTCCATCCCTCAACCAATCGGCTAAGGCAGGGCCTTCTTGGCCGAGGCTGCCTTCTTCCTCTGATGAGGTGGAAGAGACACACTTCGAGTTGAGTAGGAGACGCCCTCCCACCGGGATCGTCATTAGGGAGCCTAGAGCTAGCCCCCCTCCTCCTCCTCCACCTGAACCCACTCCCGAACCTCCTCGGTCAACAGGTCCTGGTGGGGTTGTTTTGACAATCTCTATTGGGGAACTGGCGACCATCTGGGATGTCTATGGCATCCCGCACTCTGTCCGGCTCTCAGTCCCTCGACTGGGAGAATGGGTCACTTCTAGCGGCCCGGGCCAGATGCCCTCTATGAGGAGACTCTAGCAGGGGAACTTCGATTTCCCTTCCATCCATTCTTCCTTTCCGTGCTGAGCAATTTCCATCTCGTCCCTGCTCAGCTCGTCCCGAATGCTGTGAAGACCATCTTCTGCTTCATAGTACTCTATCACTTTCACCGGATTGTAGCCCATTTTTTCTTGTTCATGGCCTTTTTTATCCTGAAGCACCACCCTTCTAAGGAGGGGTGGTGGTCCATTTCTTCTCGCCCGAGGGGCATTAAATTCGAACTCCCTTCTTCCATCAAAGGATGGAAGAACAAGTACTTTTTTGCATCGGCCGAGGGGGTCGACTAGGTTTGGAGCGATCCAGATCGATCCCCTAACCGAGACTCCATGGTCGTAGCAGTTGATCGAGAGGTCTTCGAGCAGCTCCGCACCATCCAGATTTCTTTTCTCGAGGTTTTGCTGTCAGAGCAGAATCTTTTCGAGGCCAGGGTCGACCTAATGAGAGAGTTGGGTGAGTTCGGCTCGAACTTTCCTCCTTGTGCTTTTCCTTTTGTCTTTCTGAGCTTGAAGCCGACATTCTTTCTTTTGTGTGCAGGTATGAAGTTTTCACTAGATAACCTGCTCTTTGTCACCAAGAAGTGGGGTCCTCCAGCAGCGATTGGCGAGTCCTCCTTGAAGAGGGCTCGCGATGGAGGAGGCGCAGTAACTACTTCCACCGCACCGACTGAGCCGAGAAGAGGAGAAGCCAAGACCACCCCTGAGCAAGGAAGGAGGGTGTCGAGGTAAAGCTCGAGCCATGATAGAGGGCTGTTGAGCCCTCGCCAGAGCAATTGAGGTGGCGAGAGCTGGTCCCAACCTCGGAGTCTGAGGTGATCATCTAGGCCAGGGCCGCTGCCATAGCTGCTGTCGCGACGTCTCCTCCTCCCCCGAAGACGTTGTCATCGAGGAGGAGGAGCAAGGAGGAATGGAGCCGGCGCTAGGGGCACCGTCCGAGGAGGTGCCGATCTCCCACCACGCCCCCGAAGCTTCTTCTACCGGTAGAGCCGGCAACTCCGTGTCCGGGGTGAGCAGGAGGGAGAGGGACTACCACCAAGTCCCCTTCAAACTGGCACCAAATGTTTCCCTTGTCCAGGACCAGGGTTTGGTGGAGCGCATGATGGATTTTGCAATCCAGTCATGCGACTGGTGGGAGAAGGCCAAAAAATTCCTGGGGATGCGATCAGTAGCACATTCCCCCATCTCTTCTCAGTAAGCAACTTCACCTGCTTCGTTTCTTCTTATTCTCTTCTGCATTGGTTGCTAATGCCTTCTTTGGTGTAGCTCAGCGCTGAGCTCCTTTTGATCAGGGACTGTTGCAAGAATTGGTTAAAGAAGGATAGGTAGCGAGCAGTGGAGCTCGAGTCTGTGAAGACCGAGCTAAGATAGAAAACTGACAATGCCTAGGAGGTGAGTCAAAAGAACAAGGAGCTCCGAGGGGAGCTCACAAGTGCCGAAAGGCACTTGAAGGAGCTTCAGGAGAGTCTTGACCGGGAATGAAAACGATCAAAGAGCAAGGCAGAGGAGCTCAAGGCCACTGAGTTGAGGTTGAGTGAGTCTAATGCCGAAGTTGTCTAGCAGAAGGGGTGTGCCCAATCTCTCCAGGCCGAGTTGGAGGTGGCTAGGAAGAGATTGATTTATGCTAAAAGGAGGGTCATCGCTGCTGAGAAGGAGGTAGCTACGGTGGTCGAGTCGGCGAAGGCGGCAAAGAAGGAGGTCGCTGAGACAGTCGGCCAGGCTGAGGATGCTAAGAGGGGAGCCGTGGAGGCCGTGGCGAGGTACAGGGCTTCGGAGGAGTTCGCTGTCGAGTTCCATGAGACGGCGTCGGACTCCTTCTATAAGGGCTTTATGTATCCCCACTCCAGGGTGAAGAGCTTCGTCTCGGACAAGGGCCAAAGCTTCCTTAGATATTCTGGGGTCCTGGACGAGGAAACAGCCCCAGACTTGGGCACTGCTGAGGCGCCGACCGCAACCTCTGATCCTGCTCCACCAGTGGTTGTCACCAAAACCGCGTAGCTTGAGGCCCTGGAAGGTGATGTCCTGCCGGCACATCACCCTGAGAAGGGACCGACCGTGTAGAATAGGGACCCTTGTAGTCATTTTTCTTTTCTTTGTTTTCTGGCCTTTGGTCTGGGCTACCTGACATGTTGGGGCCCAATGACACTTGTATTAGGCTATCTGTTTTCAATGAAGAAACTTTTTCAGTCATCCCTGGCATGAAACTTCTTCTTTCTTTCTCTTCCCTCTCTCTTTTCTTCTTCTTTTCTTTTTTTTTTGAGTCCTGAACATGCGATGAAGTTAGAGAGAAGTTCTTCAACTTATCAAGTCGTTTCCACTTTGTGTGCGAAGTGGATGAACATTTCTGAATGCTTTGTTTGATAAGATACTTTCGGTCTCACAAGGATCAGCTCCAGGTGCGCACGGCAAGGCCGAGCTCAGAGGTTGCATTCGTTGGAAATGCCAGGTGATTGCAGGGCTCTGATCTTTAAGAGTTTCCGGGCCTGGGGTGTCGGGTTGGCTGGTCTTTGGTGCCGGAGAGCTGGACTCCGGGCTTTGGTGCTGGGTTGACCGGTCTTTGGTGCCGGGATTTTTGGTCTTTGGTGCCTAGGATCTAGGCTCTGGGCTTTGGTGTTGGGCTGACCGGTCTTTGGTGCTGGGGTTTTCGATCTTTGATGCCCAGGAGCTAGGCTCCGGGCTTTGGTGCCGGGCTGACCGATCTTTGGTGCAAGGATTTCCGGTCTTTAGTGTCGGGGTTTATGATCTTTGGTGCCCGAGAGCTAGGCTTCAGGCTTTGATGCCGGGCTGACAGGTCTTTGGTGCCGGGGTTTCTGGTCTTTGGTGCCAGAGAGCTGGACTTCGGGCTTTATGCCGGGCTGACAGGTCTTTGGTGCCGGGGTTTCGATCTTTGGTGCCAGAGAGCTGGACTTCGGGCTTTACTGCTGGGCTGACCGGTGCTTTAGATCTGGTGCTCGGGAGCTAGGCTCCGGGCTTTAGTTGCCGGAGAGCTAGGCTCCGGGCTTTTTGCTAGAGAGCTGGGCTCCGGGCTTGGTTGCCGGAGGGCTGGACTCCGGGCTTCATCGCCGGAGAGCTGGACTCCGGTCCTTATTATTGGAGAGCTGGACTCCAGGCTTGGTACCGGAGAGCTGGGCTCCGGGCTTGGTAACGGAGTGGTTGCCGGAGAGCTGTACTCCGGACTTCATGCCGGAGAGCTAGGCTCTGGGCTTCATCACCGGAGAGCTAGACTTTGGTCCTTGTTGCTAGAGAGCTGGGCTCCGGGCTTGGTGCTGGAGAGCTGGACTCCGGGCTTGGTCGCCGGAGAGCTGGACTCCTGTCCTTGTTGCCAAAGAGCTGGGCTCCGAGCTTGGTTGCCGAAGAGCTGGACTCCGGGCTTCATTGCCGGAGAGCTGGACTCCGGGCTTCGTCGTCGGAGAACTAGACTTCGGTCTTCATCGCCGGAGAACTGGACTCCGGGCTTAAGCATGCTAGACCTTGGATCGGGCAGCAATATCCCTGCAATTCAAGAGAAGATTGCACAAAAGAGGATCTTTATTATTATTAGGAAGAGGCCTTACATTACTGATAGTATTTTTTTAGGTTGCAGGTATTCCATGTCCATGGAAATCTGGCACCATTTAGATCTGCAAGATAGTAAGCTCCATGCGGAAGAGCTTCGACCACCTTGTAGGGGCCCTTCCAGTTTGGTGAGAGCTTGCTGCACTCCCGGGGTTGAGATTCTTCAACTCGGCGCAGCACCAAATCGCTAGGGCGGAAAACCTGACTTTACTCGCACATTATAATATCGGGCTACGCACTGACGGTAAGCCACCATCCAAAGTCGGGCCTTGTCCCTGGTTTCCTCGAGGAGGTCTAGGTTGAGAAGAAGGCATGCCAGATTCTCTGCTTCATTGTATTGTTGTATCCACAGAGTGGGCACGCCGAGTTCGACTGGAACAACGGTCTTTGCGCCAAAAGTGAGGTTGAAAGGCGTCTCGTCCATAGCCGTCCAGGACATTATATGGTTGGCCTAGAGAATGCTGGGGAGTTCTTCTACCTACCTACCCTTGGCCCGTCCTGTTGGTCACCTTGGCCTCCCCGTTGGTCTGGGGGTGAGCCACCGAGGTGAATCAATGTTGGATTCAGAGCTTGGCACAGAATTCTTCAAACTTTCGGTTGTCGAATTACCGCCCGTTATCAGTGATGATACTGTGGAGAAGCCCAAAGCAGCAGATGGTCGACTTCAAGAAGAACTGGTGGACCTTGGCTTCCATGATCTACGCTAGTGGCTCTACTTCTACCCATTTGGTAAAGTAGTTGATGGCCACTATTAAAAACCTCCATTACCCGGATGCAGGGGAAATGGACCTAGAATGTTCATTCCCCACTGGACGAACGGCCATGGAGCAGAGAGTTGGAAGAGCGGTGCCACTGGCTGACACTGTATGTGGGCGTGGCGCTGGCACCAGTCACACCTCTTCACGAAATCAGCGATGTCCTCCCTCATTGTCTCTAGGGATGGCAATGGGCCGGGTTCGGGCCGGGTGCATAACTACCTAAACCTAAATCCAAATATTCAATACACTACCAAAACCCGGCCTAAACACTATCAGGACTGGGTTTTTTTATCCAAACCCATCTCAATTGGGTATCGGGTAATCGGGTTTACCCGGCCCAAACCCAACTGAGTCATATTAAATATTTTTTTATTTTTAACAATTTAAAATCATCTATAATTTTGTAAATTATACATACATTAAATAAATAAAATTCAACTACATTTTTAGTTCAACTGTAATTAATTTCATATTCAACCAAAATTTATATTATGAAGTTGGAAAATAATTAATTATGATCTTGTTTTGAATTCACCCTTAATAGAATAGGATGAAAAATTTTTTGCCAATATATATATAATGATTAGGGTATAAGGTTCAAGTATTTTAAAATTTAATAACTGATAATTATAATTAATAAAATATATTTTAATTATATATATATATTTAAATATTAAAATAATTCGGGTCGGGTTTGGATCGGGTGTATATCTACCCAGTCAAGGTCCAAATCCAAAGTAAAACATTCGAGTTTTACCCAAACCCGGCCCGACCCCAGTCAAAGCGTTGACTACTCGGCCCAATCGGATCGGGTCGGGTCCGGTACCTATGGATTTGGATTTTATTGCCATCCCTAATTGTCTCCCAATAGTATCCCTATCGAAGGGCCTTGTATGCAAGAGTCCTCCCCCCGATGTGGTTTCCGCAAAGGCCTTCGTGTATCTCCTGGAGCACGAAGGTTGCCTCTGAAGGTCTCAGGCATTTTAGGAGTGGATAGGAGTATGATAGGTGGTAGAGTTATCCTTCCATAAGGACAAATCGCAAGGCCTTTTTCTTGATAAGGCTGGCCTCCGCGCGGTCTTCCGGTAGGGTGCCATCGGTGATGTATCTGATGTACCGATCCAACCAGCTCGACTCCGGGGTGATTTGCTGCACCTCTACGGGAGCTTTATTGCTTGGATTCTTGAGGTATCAATGTGGGCGTGCCCTAGTGACGAGTCCGGCAAGGTCGCAAGTCTTGATAGTGTATCGGCACCAGCATTCTCACCTTGGAGGATGTGAGAGATGCTGAAGCGTCGAAAACCTGTCATGCTTGAATGGACCTGCTCTAAATACTCATTATCTAGGGATCTCTAGCTTCATACTCTCTAGAGACTTGTCCAGCCACCAGTTGGGAGCCAGTGAAGACCTTCAGACCTCGTACACCCAGCTCGCGGGAGACCTTGAGGCCCGTGAGGAGTGCCTTGTACTCCACCTAGTTGTTTGTTGCAACAAACTTGAAGTGGAGCATGTATTCAGCTACAACTCCATCACTGTTAATGAGGATGAGACCTGCTCCGCTTTTGCCTGCGTTGGATGCACCGTCGACATGGAGGATCCAGGACTCCTCCTCAGCACCGGGCTCTACTTGGTGCTTCGGCATTGTCTGTTTTGGCTCTTTAGCAACTCCCACGTACTCGACCAGGAAGTCGGCCAGCACTTGGGCCTTCTAGGATGACCTCGATCTTTACGTGATGTCTAACTCGCTGAGCTTTAGTACCCATTTAGCCAAACATCCGAATGTGTCGGACGACTAAGCACAGCCCTCAGGGGCTGGTCTGTCAGGACCACGATCGAGTGTGTTTGGAAGTATGGCCTGAGATGCTGAGCCGACATGTAAGAGCAAAAATTAATTTTTTGGATTGGGTGTACCTGATCTCGGCATCCCAGAGAATCTTGCTAACGTAGTACACCGGCTTCTAGGATCCATCCTGATCTATGCAGACAAGTACCGAACTAACGATTCTAGGGGTGACCGCCAAGTATAGCAGGAGCTCCTCTCCTATCTCCGGCCTAGAGAGCAGTGGTGGTGATGCTAGGAAGTCTTTAAGCTCCTCGAAGGCTATCTTGCACTCCTCCGTCCAGGTGAAGTCGTCCATCTTACGCAACACCTTGAAGAAAAGGAGGCATCGGTCTGTCGACCTCGAGATGAACTGGCTCAGCATGGCGATCTGACCCGTAAGGCGTTGCACCTGCTTCTTTGAGGTCAGATGCTCCATGTCGATGATTGCCTGGACCTTCTTCGGGTTCGCCTCGATTCCTCATTGGGTCACTATGAAGCCAAGGAAATTCCCTGCTGCTACTCCGAAAGCATATTTTGCTAGGTTCAGCTTGATCTTATGCTCCCAGAGGTTTTGAAAAGCCTCCGCGAGGTCGGCGACATGGTCTGACCTTGGCTTGCTCATGACGAGCATGTCATCTACGTAGACTTGCATGTTCCTGCCGATTTAGTCCTTGAAGACCTGATTGACCAGGTGCTAGTATATGGCACCAGCATTCTTCAAGCCGAACAGCATCATTCGATAGTAGTGCATCCCTCGGTCGGTGACAAATGTAATGCGTTCCTCGTCCTCAGGATGCATCCATATCTGGTTGTATTCGGAGAATGCATCCATAAAGGAGAGCAAGCGGTGCCCCGAGGTGGTATCCACTAACTGGTTGATTTTCAGTAAAGGGAAGCTGTCCTTCGGGTGGGCCCGGTTGAGGTCGGTGTAGTCCACACAGATCCTCCACTTTCCATTATTCTTCTTTACCATAACAACTTTTGCTAGCCAACTCGGATAATGAACTTCCTGAACAAAGCCGGCTACGAGGAGTTTGTCCACCTCCTCGTTGATCGCCCTTTGCCTCTCCAATATGAAACTTCTTTTCTTTTGCCACATAAGGTGATGCTTTCGGTTAATGCTCAGCTTGTGGGTTATGATCTCAGGTGAGATCCCAGGTATGTCGGCTGCCATCCAAGCGAACATGTCAATGTTCGCCTGGAGAAAATCCAGCAGGTGGGCTCGCTCATCATCTTGCAGCTGCGCCCTAATCTGCACTGTCTTCGTCGGGTCAATTTCGAGAGAATACGACAGTAGGCACTCGACTGGGCCACCTCTGGGGTCCTGCACCCTTTGGTCGAGGTCGTTTGCGCTGGGGTCATCCTCGGCAACCTTGGCCCCGGGGATGGTTTGGAGGCAATATTGGATTGGCTAAGGTGCCCCCCTCATCTTCCCAACACCGTAGGGAATTGTAAACTGCACCAACAGCCACTTTGTGGAGATGACCATGTCGAGCAGGTTGAGCCCGGGTCGGCCATGGATCATGTTGTAAGCTGAGGGGAGCCTAACAACCATGAAGGTCATCATTACATTACTCTATTGAGGTGGCATCCCGGCAGTAATGGAGAGATTGATCTCCCCCTCGACTCCAATAGAGTCACCTATGAAACCAACAAGGGATGTGTGCACAGGTCTGAGTTGAGCAGAGGATAAATTTATCCTGGAGAAAGCATCGTAAAAAAGCATATCTGTGGAGCTTCCACTATCAACCATGATATGTTTTACAGGATGCTTTGTGATCGTCATCTTAACGACCACAGCATCAATGTTTACATTTTTATTTTCAACTCCCCTCTTTCTCATAAAGGGAAGTACATTCTCAAAATCCTCTCCCCCTCGGGGCTTCTTGGGAGCACGCTCGACTTTCCAGTATATCATCCCCACCGGCTTCTCGGTAGGATGGTTATCGATTGTAGGGACTGGAGGGAGAGCGACGAGCGCCTAAGGTTCCACTAGGGGTCTACCCCCCACAAACCTTTCAAGGTAGCCCCTCTTTATGAGTTCTTCAATCTCCTTGTTAAGATGCCGGCATTTCTCGATGTCGTGGCCATGGTCGCGGTGGAACTGGCAGTAGTTCGTCCTGTCATGATCGGTGGATGGCTTCAGCGGAGGTGGGCACCTTAAATAGCGTTCACCCTTGATCTCCATGAAGATCTTTTTTCTTGGGGTGAGAAGAGGCGTGAAACTCTCTTCTGGGAAGGGGTCTCTCCTCGGCTTCGACCTCTGGCAAAAGTTCAATGTGGATGGTCCAAGCTTCCGCATCTCAGGGGCCTCCCCAGAAGCTGGCTTCTTCATAGGCCTTCCGTCCAGCTCCCTCCTCATGCGATCCTCCTCCTCAACGCGAATGTACTTCTGGACTCGGAGGAGGAGCTCGAAGTAAGTTTGAGGTTTTCTTGTCGAGAGAGTAGGTCAGGCAGGAAGTCCTGAGCCCTCTCTTCAGTGCTACCATAGCGACTGGCTTATCAAGGTTGTAAATCTCCAGTGCGGCAACCTTGAAGCGGGCTACGTAGTCCCGCAGGAGCTTGTAAAGCTATTTTCTGATGGAGAAGAGGCTGTCTACCTTCCGTGGCACCTTCCGGCATGCATCGAAGCGAGCCATGAACTTTCACTCCAGTTGAGCAAAGCAACTGATGCTCTCCGGCTCGAGACAGGTGAACCATACCCGAGTTGCCTTCCAGAGAGTAGCAGAAAAGGCGATGCAGAGGAGGGCATCGGTCGTGCCCTGGAATCTCATGAGGGCCTTGTAGCTCTCAAGATGATCTAGGGGGTCGATGGTCCCATTGTAGGGATCCACCTACGGCATGCGGAACCGGCTCGGAACCGACTCCTCTTGGACTTGTCAGAAGAAAGGGGGATGGATGTCATAGCCCACCAGCTCGTTGGTGGAGCCCTGCAAATTCACAAACTGGCGGGATAGCTCTGCCAGCTTACACTCCTGCTCCTCCAGGCACTTCTCTGCCATGCGCCTGATGGCCTCATCGGTTGAACCCTTCGCGGAGGCCGACTGGAGCGGAGAAGGTGACATGTGAGGGGTGTCATGATGGGGAATCTTGCCTCTTCAACCACGACAGGGTTTAGTAGCGACTCGCTCCAAGGCTGGGGACCGGCTTTCCCAATTGGTAGATCTGGCCTGTTGCCTCTTTGCCGATGTCTGGTGGCTTTCCTTTTGGTCTGTGGTGGCCCGCGGCTGCGAAGGCCTTCCTTGAAATGAGTATAGGCTGCCACGGGATGCTGCGACATGGGCCACGGGAGTCCCTGGCTGCTGGTGAGTGGCCAAGGACCGGTGTTTATGCTGGAGCTGGCGCACTGCTGCAGTGAAAATCTATATCTGCTGGGCGAGTGCGGCCAGTTGAGTATCCGTTGGAGGTGGTTGAGTTGGAGCAGGGGGCTCCCCTTCTAGACTGTGCGGGTCCCCATGGGAAGGGGATCCCTCGCATGGCTGGTGGAGGCTTCTCTCGCTCGCATCATCACCATCCTCCCGGTGGGCTGCTTACAAGGGGACTGGGTTGGATCAAGATGTGTCTTGCCCCCCCTTCTTAGTGCGCCAATCTGTTGCCGACAAGATCGCTGTGGCACGTAACTGAGGTCTTGCTCGGAATGCACTCCTATCGCTTGGGATCCTGCTCGGGCGCCCGGACTTGCAAAATAGAGTTAGAGACCCAGGCCGGGGATTTCGGTGGGGGCACTCCGACAGTCAAGTCAGTAGCGATCCAGGAGAATTGATCCTCCCGGTCGAGCCCCGAGTGTAGACTCCATACTAGGAGGAGAATTGGTGAGATGAGAGAGTGCGAGCGGGCTGAGCATAGAGTGTGGGAATGGCAATAGAGGAGAGCTCGAACTGAGCGGTTGTGTCCGTCTAGACCCCTCTTAGGGGTTTCGTGGTAGCCTCGAGCATTGTCTTCCTGTACGCTGCCCTCTTTCTGCTTGTTGGACCTCACTCCACTGAATCTTAGCTTGAGTTTTTAGCTTTAGCTTCTTACCTTGTTTGAATCTGGGAGACCCTTTTTGTTGGGGGCATTGCACGCCGCTTACTTTGGGATCTTCCCCATGCCTATGGGCATGTGTGAAGGTATTTCATGCCATGGACGGGTTGCCTTTCCATTCTGATGGTATGGAAGCTACCGTTTGCTCTGACATTCCTTCCAGTCGCTCCCTTTTGGAGAGCTTAGCAGGCCTCGATCGACAGCCCACCGTCTCCTACATCCGAATCTGCTGGTTAACTTTCTCTTTTGGAAGGTGCAGACGGTTGGTGGAGAATGCTGAGCCTCGATCGGAGGATTCCTTCCATTCTGGTGTTAGTGGAAGCTGGGACCATCATCGTGGCCTGACATTTATCTTTTCGCCGCCCTTGAGCGCCGAGTCGTCATCAAGGGAGAACGACGACTTACTTCGACCGCAGGCCTCCTCGTCCAAGGTGGAGTCGATCTAGAGAGGCGAAGCTTGACTTCGGCCCTGGTTTCTCGACCCGGAGGGAGCGTGGCCGGGCGAAGGAGAGGCGAATTTCGACTTCGGCCCTGGTTTCTCGACCCGGAGGGAGCGCGGCCGGGCGAAGGAGAGGCGAAGCTCGACTTCGGCCCAGGTGTCTCGACCCGGAGGGAGCGCAGTCGAGTGAAGGAGATGCGGAGCTCGATTTCGGCCCCGGCATCTCGACTTGGAGGGAGCGCGGCCGAGCGAAGCAGAGACAGAGCTCGACTTCGGCCTTGGCATCTCGACTCGGAGGGAGCACGGCCGGGCAAAGGAGAGGCGGAGCTCGACTTTGGCCCCGGCATCTCGACCCGAAGGGAGCGCGGCCGGGCGAAAGAGAGGCAGAGCTTGACTTCGGCCCCGGCATCTCGACTCGTAGAGAGCGCGGCCGGGTGAAGGAGTCCAAGCAGAGGCATCCCACGTGGCAGTTTCGTCCGACGCAGCATCTGACAGGGGTTCCACGTCAGCGATCTAGCCATATCACATAGCTTAATCCATATTGTAAGTAAACAAAACCCTTTTTATTCTGTAGAAAGTCGAACAGCTTTTCTTTGTAATAAATATGATGTAGATTTGTAAAATCTAAAATTCATTGAAAATGAGATACCTCATTAAATACTATGAGTACATCACTATAGTATCTGTCACCGTCGCTGCTATCAGCCACCACCATAATATCCTTTAACCGATTTTTACGCTATGCGTAATCTCTAGCATGATACTCTAGCTCATTGCACCGGTAACACTTGATATTGCTTATATGGACTTCCCACCTTGCAATCCTCTATCACTTTGCCTTCTGCCACCTGCTTGTACAGAAATTGCCAGTGCTGAATTTCCACCTAAACTCAAAGCATGGTTCTCCCACTTAAGAATCTCGTTCATGGGTAATACCGAAATAACCTCTATCTTGAGAATGTTCTTCTCCACTAGAAAAATAATTATCAAGGACTCAAAGGATTATAAAAGTGTTAAAAGCAAAACCAATGTCCTGGTCTTCTTCTCAACTTTTTCATTGACATTGAGAAGATCGGTGAGAATTCTCTGAAAGTCGCTCAGGTATTCCTGTATGCTCTATCCTTCAGTCATCCGCAACTGGTAAAACTACTTCCAAAGAGAGAGCATGTTGGTAAGGAACTTTGCCATTGCAACTTCTCGAGCTTTATCTATAATACCATTGAGAAGTCTAGTTCAACACATGGATCACCACCTTATTTACCAAATATAAGCGGATCATACTCATTGTTTGCATTTGGTGCCGCCTCCTAGTCTTCTCTTTCATGATGCCCAATCTCTCTTCATATATGAGAGCATCGACAACCCTTGTTGGATAAGCATGTATTTCATCTTCGCTTACCATAGGAAGAAATCGCTAATTCCTATCGAACCGGTTGATATCGATTTTGATTGTGCTTGTTATCTTTTTTGATCTCAATCAACACGAATAATTTAAGACTCTGATATGAGTTATTATGATACTAACTATACTTATACCATTCTCTTTGAAAATCTCCCATGCAACATATGGTTCCTGTTCCTAGGATCATGATGTTGGTATCGTTATCGCAAGAGAAAAAATAATAATAATAAAATAGAAAGTACAATACAAGGTTTCACTACGAGAAAATAAAAATTTATAAAATTGGAACTCTCATTCTTAATCTCGTACAATTCTCTCGATAAGAAAACTTAAATCCCTTTCACAATAAAAATCTTATCTCTGGCCATCTACTCTTATTTTTATAGTCCCTGATGTAAAAAATATCTTACCAGCTGGAGTTCTACGATTCGAACCGTATCTAAATCAGAAACATCTAGTCTCTTCTATCATAAATATGATTCTAAAATAATTCATGACCAACCTGTCGGTATTGATCGCACCACATATCGCACAGACTTTTCACGCCTGGGGGGAGACTGCATCGGCCTGGGCTAGCTGCGCACTCGCATAGACCGCGCGTCTACGTGCTGGGCCACTGTCGCTCCTCAACCGAGCACATCGTAAATGATATGGATTGGCACGTGCCTCGAGGTGCCAACCCAAATTGAAGGCTACCCAGTTTCAGGTTTGCCTCATCATCTCAACTAGCTTTTGCAGATATAATTTGATTAAGAACATATTAAACAACAAAGCGACCTGCATCTTTAATTCAGAAGAGTATGAAAAGGGGAAGAAAGTTATTTCTTATGAATCATAATCGAGTTCAGAATGTGGAGATAGGTGGGCTGGAAGATGGTTTCAGAATGCTTAGACTCTTTGCGTTCCATGTTTTGTTCTTTCTTATTTGAATTGTGAAAAAACGGTCTTCCATCTTTGCATATATTCATATATAGATCTATGATAGTTAATACTAATACTCGGTTCTAAGAATTCCATTTGGCAAACGAGGCATTGACAGCTTGCATCGTTAAGTGGTGTTTATCCACCCCATGCCTGCATGCTCTTTAGTGCATTGAAGTAATATATATATATATATTTTTATTTGTACAGTATCCTTGAGTTTTTAATCCACATTTGACTAGTTCAAGTGAAGAATGATAGTTGCTGATCGTGAAATTTCAGGGAGACGATTTTCGTTTGAATAGAAATACAAATTTTGATGTCTATTCGGTTGAAATTTACTCGGATGCATTCAGGAAAAATCATGTTACATGATTCCAATAAAGGAGGTGCTGAACAAGGAATTGAGTTTGCTGTTAAAACAAAAGCAAAATCCCCTATGAATGAGAAGTCATGAATAAGACTGATTCTGGGTAAGCAAGCCTCCACCAATACTATCTATTTCAGATATCTTGACAACGAGCAAGCAAAAAGATTTATCTGGAAAAATGGAGGAAGTGAGGCACTTCCCATAATTTTATTAGAAAATTAATTAATTACAAGCAGTATTTAGGAGAGATTATAAGTGAAAAAGATCTAGGAGGTCTTCATCGATGGTGGGGATAGAATCAATCATACAGAAGGTTTGCCAGCATGTTATGACTATCCAAAGATTTTTCCCAAAGAATGGTGTGAAGGGGGATCGGGATTGTGTCTTTCGCATGAAAGAAAGATTCACGTTTCTTTGAAAGAATCCACCATTGGATCATGCAATAGCTGCTTCAAGATCTGTGCAGGTGAAAGAAAGAGTTTGGAGTGCTTTTGAGATCTGCATGGAGCATGATCAATAATGGTCTGCATCGTGAAAGAACATCAATCATTCTTTCACACAAAAGATACAACCCAACCCAAGGGTAGTTTGGAGGATGAAAACACAATCGGAATATCTTTGAAGGAAAGTTCTTTTATTTCTCAATCACCATATTTGCAAAAACACAGCCATTAGTAGCTGATCCTAACAACTTAAAATTTTTTGAATTTTTCTTAATCTTCAAGATCTCCGAAGAACATGAAGATTGGAAGGCAATCAGACTCGTTTTGAGGCATCTGATAAGGATGCTCCAAATAGATATGCACAAGCACTGCTCTTAAAGAATCCACTCGAGCCAAATCATAGATTTCATTTAGTTCATAAGCAACAAAATCCATGAAAACCTTCATAGGTGTACACTGGTTTAGGTTGGGTTCGCCAGAGCTGAGAGTCAAGTCAGTTTGATTTGGGACCAAATATGCTAGATATCTCACCTACCTGGTCCAAACTATATGTGAGTCCAGGTTTCTTCGGTATCAGGTTTGATCTTGAAAAAATATGCATGTATCCTCATCAAAACAAAAATTTATGCATGTAAGAAGCGGACCGTCAGCGTGGGTATATGTTAGGTTTGTTTAAGATAATTCTTATATAATAGGTATTTCACTACAACAAAACAGTATTTTAGCAACCGATTTTGCAACCGAATTTTTTGATTGCATTTGTGACTTATTTTGTAACCGATTTATTTTTTTAATAATTTAGCAACAGATTCAAATCGGTTGTGATGTGGCGGGATCGCTGACATGGGGGAGCCGACAGGTGCCACGTCAAAGGAAGACGCCGCGTCGGACGCCGCGTCAACTCTCCTGCCTGGACTCCTCTGCCGAGCTGAGCTGAGCTCCCTCGAGATAGCAAGCCGAGCTCCGTCCCCCGCCAGGTTGGACCCGCGAGCTCGGGACGCCTAGGCCAGAGCCGCACTCAACCCTCCAGAGCGAGACCCTCGGAGGTTGAGCCATGTGGTCAGAGTCGAGCTTAGCCCTCCTCCACCACGTGGAGCCTCTCCGAGCGCGAGCCCTCTGGACCGGAGCCGCACTCAGCCCTCCAGAGCGAGACCTTCGGAGGTTGAGCCCCGTGGTGGGAGACGAGCTCAGCCCTCCTCCGCTACGTGGAGCCTCTCCGAGCGCGAGGCCTCTGGATCGGGCCTGCACTCAGCCCTCCAGAGCGAGACCCTCGGAGGTTGAGCCCTATGGTCGGAGTCGAGCTCAGCCCTCCTCCGCCACGTGGAGCCTCTCCGAGCACGAGCCCTCTGGACCAGGCCTGCACTCAGCCCTCCAGAGCGAGACCCTCGGAGGTTGAGCCTTGTGGTCGGAGTCGAGCTCAGCCCTCCTCCGCCACGTGGAGCCTCTCCGCCCTCCAGAGTGAGACCCTCGGAGGTTGAGCCCTGTGGTCGGAGTCGAGCTCAGCCCTCCTCCGCCACGTGGAGCCTCTCCGAGCGCAAGCCCTCTGGACCAGGCCCGCACTCAGCCCTCCAGAGCGAGACCCTCGGAGGTTGAGCCCTGTGGTCGGAGTCTAGCTCAGCCCTCCTCCGCCACGTGGAGCCTTTCCGAGCGCGAGCCCTCTGGACCAGGTCCGCACTCAGCCCTCCAGAGCGAGACCCGGAGGTTGAGCCCTGTGGTCGGAGTTGAGCTTAGCCCTCCTCCACCACGTGGAGCCTCTACGAGCGCGAGCCCTCTGGATCGGGCCCGCACATTGCCCTCCACCGAGATGACCCCGCAAGCTCGGGGCGTCTGGGTCGGAGCGAGCCCTGCCATCCTGGCTCAGCCCCAGCTCGGACATGGGCACCGCCATCCCAGGAGACTAGCGAGCCGCCCAAGGACTACGGAGTGGCGCCCCCCATACCGCAATAACTACCTGTCCACCCGTACTTTCAGGAGGATGGGCGAGTTAGAGAGAACGAACCCCGGGGACGGTGACCCCCGGATCGAGGCTCTGCCAAGCTTCCTAGAATGTGGCGACCGGAGAAGATGTCAGAACGAATAGAAGCTTTCCCTACCTCATGTCAGGAAAGACATCCCGTCCATGGCATGGAATCTGAAGGCCCACGTAGGCAACCCAAGAGGGGGGGTGAATTGGGTTTTAAAAAACTTTTGTACTATTTAAAAGATGAACTAAAGCAAGTATATGCTAATGCAATTTAAGTGCTTGTGTATTTCAAATAAATGCAGCGGAAATAATGAAATAAAAGCATAAGGAGAACAATCACACAAACACAAAGATTTATAGTGGTTCGGTGCCATCCAAGCACCTACATCCACTCCCCAAGAATCTCTTGGGAATTCCACTAAATTTGGTTTTATAACTTAGGCTCACCAACAACCTTTACAACTTGTTTTGTCTTCGGGCTCACAAGTCAAACCCTAGTTGGTTTCAAGGCTCACCAACAACCACCCTTGATTTTACGGGATAACCAAGAACCTAAACAACTTGTTTTGGCTTCGGGCTCACAAGTAAAACCCTAGTTGGTTTCAAGGCTCACCAACAACCACTTTGGTTTTCAAGGCTTACCAAAAACCTTTTTGGTTTTCCAAGGCTCACCAAAAACCTTAAGTAAAACAATGTAAGAGCAAGTATAAAAGAATACAATAAAAGCTTTCTAAAATAAAGCAAATATCTCTTTGAAGCCTATTGAGAGTTGATGAAGATCTTGTCTTCAAGTTGATGAAGCCTTTGATTGATGCTTGAGGATGTGAACTTTGGATGCTTTCTTTGAAACTTGGAAGCTTGAAGGCTTGAACCACTCAACTCTTAAATCCTTGAAGAATATTCAAAAATCTCACCAAAGGATTACTTCCTCAATTGATTTTTGATGTTTATATAGCCTCCCAACATTTAAATGATCGTTTATAGCCGTTAGGGAGGAAAATATGACCGTTTGGAAGCAAGTTGGAGAAGTTCTGCAGCCCAGAAAACTAGCCGTTACTGTTCAAGTGTCGACACTTCACCTCTAAGTGTCGACACTTCAGTTTCAAGTGTCGACACTTCAGTTTCCAGGTGTCGACACTTTACTTTCCAGGTGTCGACACTTCAGCTCCAGGTATCGACACTTCACTGAAAGAGCTTTCTGAAGTTTTCTGTTTGTCTCAGGCCTTGAGTCGACACTTCACTCTTCAAGTGTCATACTTGTTCCTCAGGTGTCGATACTTCATTTCCAAGTGTCGACACTTGCCTGTGCCATTGCTGAAACATCTTCAAATTGAAATTTTAACCTCTTCAAGTCCTTCCATATTAATTCCAAAGTCCATATACTTGATTTTCAATTAATTTAGGGACTTTTTCAATTGAAATACAAGCATTTCTTCATTCAATATGGATGAGTACTAAGATCTGAGAAATACACTTAAAACATAATTAGTACTCATATATACTTAAACATTTTGTCAATCATCAAAATCAAGACCAGAGTCAACAATCTCCCTCTTTTTGATGATGACAAAACCTTTAAGTATATGAATAAGGTAAGCTTAAAAAGATTAACAAATAAGATAAACATGTAAGCTTAAAACAATAAGCACCAAGCTCCCCCTCAATATATGATCCAAAAAATCTAAAAATATTTTTCAAAATATGCAAAAATTTCAAATGTTTAAAATTTCTTCTTACTAATTCTTCCCTTTAGATAAAAACATTTTACATTCTTCTTCCCCTTTTGCACTTTCTTTCATTTCTTAAATGATTTTTCATGTTTATCCAATCTTCCCCTTTTCATACTTAACAATTTTCTCCCCCTTTTTGACATCATGAAAAAGGGTGAAAGGCAATACAAAGTGGGAATGAAGTTGGAAAGAATAGCAAGTAGGTCATCAAAATCA
This sequence comes from Areca catechu, assembly GCA_021397845.1. Lineage (NCBI taxonomy): Eukaryota > Viridiplantae > Streptophyta > Magnoliopsida > Arecales > Arecaceae > Areca > Areca catechu. Next base: position 189,932,923 of record CM038051.1, read on the forward strand.
ATGCATGAAATCAAATAATTATGATATCAATTGAATATGATACAAATTGAACATGATACCATAGAATGTAAGCACATGCAAGAAATGATTTGATGTATATTATCCATTCGCCTTACTTATTCATGGGATAAGGTCACATCGGCACCCCTACACGTCATAAGAGAGCCCATTGAATGAGAAGAGAGGGTCTTTAAGCCCTACTTATCTCTTATGACCGGACAGCCATGGTGACTAACCCAATCCGAAGCGGTTACTAGGAATTCTTTTAAAAATAGTTTTGATACCAATAGAATATGATACCATTTGAATGTAACTCCACTCAAAGAATTAGATTTGAAAACAAGAAGGAGTATCAGAGCAATATAAGCAAAGCATGATATCAACAAGATATTCAAAGCATCAAATATGATAACAAATCTTTGGATGCTCCCCCTGAATGTTATTCCTCCTTTAAAAATATGCATTTATTTCAGGAATAAAACATGAAAGCTTATGCATCAAGATTTGAAATTTTTCAAGATATTCATGATTTTCAAAATACAAAGCATTTATATCACTTAAAAACTTTTAGCATGATTTCAAATTCATTTTAAGATGATTTGATATCCATACAAATGCTAGAAGTAATATGATATCAAGTCTAGCTACTAGAGCAAGGGTTTGTCAATATGCATACATTCTTCTTAAATGTATCCCTTAACTACCAGTTATATACTTGATTCAAATCAGTTCTAACTTAAGCATAGATGCCAACAATGAAAGCACATAAATCGTAACATTTCACTTGAAATAATTCAGAAACTATATTAATCAAAATCAAGTGAAGATCTAATAATCACAAGTTTGACCATGAGAGCTTGAAATCCATCAACATCAAAATGGTCATGATCATAACAAATGATTATTAGTCTAAGCTTGATTATAATCAATCACTTAAAATATTTTTCAAAGCAATATGCATCTTTAAAAATATTTTTCATGAAATACATTAATCAAAATCAAGTGAAGGTCTCACAATCACAAGTTTAATCATGATAGCAAGAAATTCATCAACATCAAGAAGTCCATGATCGTAACCAATGATTATAAGTCTAAACTTGATTCTAATTAATCATTTAAAATACTTTTTTAAAGTAATTGATGCAATAATTATAACAAAAAAATTTAACTACATTTTCAATCATGGAAGGAGATGTTTAGAATTTACCAATATACATAATCCTTCATTTTACCATTTAGTCCAAAATGTAGCTTGTCCACTTCTTTAAATTATCTTATACAACCTCTTTTCAAGAACTTCCTTTCTTCATGTTAGGTTGCAAGACATTCCTGCAAAACAAATTAAGTGGACATTTTGGTACCAAAATTTTCTTGGGTCATTTATGATTAGTAATTATGGTTCCTTTTGGAACCCAAACTTTTCTTAATCTAAAAGGATAACCACATTTAGAAGATAAATTGAAAGAAGCAGGAATAGAGAAATTCTTCAAAAGTTTTTGCTTATTTTCCTCAACCAAAATATTTATCTTATTCAAAACTTTATCACATAAATCTTTCAAAACAATATTTTCTTTTTCTAAAAATTCTTTTTCTTTAGAAAAATTATTCTTTTCATTTTTCAAAATATCAATCTTGGTATTTAAATTACCATTTTTATTTGCGAGATTGGTGTTGTCAAGAGAAAATGAATCTACATGCCTATTTAATTTCTTGTACTCAATTTTTAGCAATATGTATTCATGCACAAGATCATTAGATGCATCATGTAGTTCATCAAAGGTAAATTTATAATCATTTTTAGTACATACCTTTTTCTCATTTGCCATGAAACAAAGATGGACAACTTTATCATCCGTACTTGAATCTTCGCTATTGCTCCAAGTTGCCATCATTGCCTTGAATTTCTTTTTGGCCTTGAGGGCTATTATCTTCTTATTTACATCAGCTTCCACTATCCTTTGCCATATGTTCAACTCATAGGTCATGAGTGAATCGATAAGCTCCTCCAAAGGTAAGGTTTCTACATCTTTAGCTTCTTGGATCGCCGTCACCTTTGGATCCCATGATTTTGGCAAGGATCTAAAAATTTTGTTCACCAAATCAGCATTAGTATAGATTTTGCCAAGACTTTTTAATTCAATAATAATAGTCATAAATCTTGAAAACATATCAGATATAGATTCATAATGCATCATTTCAAAAATTTCGAGAGAATGTACAAGCAAATTAATTTTAGTGTTCTTCACTTGAAGAGTACCCTCATGAGTAACTTCAAGTGTGTCCCATATTTCCTTCGCTGATGTGCATGTAGAAATTCTATTAAATTCATTTAAGTCCAATGCACAATAAAACAAGTTCATTGCTTTAGCATTGATTTCAGTTTGTTTAATGTCATATTCATTCCAATCCTCTTCGAGCTTTGGAATGGAAATGCCATTAACCAAAATGAAAGGAATATGAGGACCACTAACAATAATTTTCCAAATATGATAACTAATAGATTGAATATGGATGCGCATGCGAGTTTTCCAAAATGTATAATTTATGCCATTGAAAAATGGTGGTCAACACTAATACCTGCAAGGGTTGCCATAATCTTTAACTCAAAATTGTTAGATTTTCAATCAGAGCACCGAGCTCTAATACCAATTGAAGGCCCACGTAGGCAACCCAAGAGGGGGGTGAATTGGATTTTAAAAAACTTTTGTACTATTTAAAAGATGAACTAAAGCAAGTATATGCTAATGCAATTTAAGTGCTTGTGTATTTCAAATAAATGCAGCGTAAATAATGAAATAAAAGCATAAGGAGAACAATCACACAAACACAAAGATTTATAGTGGTTCGGTGCCAACCAAGCACCTACATCCACTCCCCAAGAATCCCTTGGGAATTTCACTAAGTTTGGTTTTATAACTTAGGCTTACCAACAACCTTTACAATTTGTTTTGTCTTCGGGCTCACAAGTCAAACCCTAGTTGGTTTCAAGGCTCACCAACAACCACCATTGGTTTTACGGGATAACCAAGAACCTAAACAACTTGTTTAGGCTTCGGGCTCACAAATAAAACCCTAGATGGTTTCAAGGCTCACCAACAACCACTTTGGTTTTCAAGGCTTACCAAAAACCTCTTTGGTTTTCCAAGGCTCACCAAAAACCTTAAGTAAAACAATGTAAGAGCAAGTATAAAAGAATACAATAAAAGCTTTCTAAAATAAAGAAAATATCTCTTTGAAGCCCATTGAGAGTTGATGAAGATCTTGTCTTCAAGTTGATGAAGCCTTTGATTGATGCTTGAGGATGTGAACTTTGGATGCTTTCTTTGAAACTTGAAAGCTTGAAGGCTTGAACCACTTAACTCTTGATCCTTGAAGAATATTCAAAAATCTCACCAAAGGATTACTTCCCCAATTGATTTTTGATGTTTATATAGCCTCCCAACACTTAAATGACCGTTTATAGCCGTTAAGAAGGAAAATATGACCGTTTGGAAGCAAGTTGGAGAAGTTCTGTAGCCCAGAAAACTAGCCGTTACTGTTCAAGTATCGACACTTCACTTCCAAGTGTCGACACTTCACCTCCAAGTGTCGACACTTCAGTTTCAAGTGTCGACACTTCAGTTTCCAGGTATCGACACTTCACTTCCAAGTGTCGACACTTCAGCTCCAGGTATCGACACTTCACTGAAAGAGCTTTCTGAAGTTTTCTATTTGTCTCAGGCCTTGAGTCGACACTTCACTCTTCAAGTGTCGACACTTGTTCCTCAGGTGTCGACACTTCATTTCCAAGTGTCGACACTTGCCTGTGCCATTGCTGAAACATCTTCAAATTGAAATTTTAACCTCTTCAAGTCCTTCCATATTAATTCCAAAGTCCATATACTTGATTTTCAATTAATTTAGGGACTTTTTCAATTGAAATACAAGCATTTCTTCATTCAACATGGATGAGTACTAAGATCTGAGAAATACACTTAAAATATAATTAGTACTCATATATACTTAAACATTTTGTCAATCATCAAAATCAAGACCAGAGTCAACAGAATCCCACCGCATGCACTTGCAAACCTAATGAGGATCCCGAGGCAAGCATCCAACGACCATTTTTGATTACAAAGAATGATCGACACCCCCGGAAGGGGGAAGGTAACACAATACTAACACCTATGCCAGTGCAAGCTCAACCAAGAGGGCAAGGCACCATCACCACCACTACCAAAGAAAAATCAGGGAAACAAGGAGAGGCGGCAGAACAGAGAACCCCTCTATCCCCTCCGTTGTTCTCCCCTTATTACATTCCTGCCTTCACTCTCACACCATTCACTCCTCCTAGCACGGAGTCCATCAAGAAGGGCCCGACCAGGAGGATCTGTTCTCCTGGATCGTCATTGACTTGACCGTCGGAGTGCCCCCACCAGAAATCTTGGCCCGGGTCACTAACCCCTGTTTTGCAGGTCCAGGATGACCGGACGGCAAGACAGACGGAGGAGGTGCGCTCTGACACCGGCAGCAACTACAGGCCATGGCGGTCCTGGCAGCAACAGGATGCAAATGCACACTACAGTGAATCTGGACTTTAGCGATGCTTTTTTTGACCTTTCTCGATGCTGTTAAGCGTCGCTAAATAATCTCCCGACGTTTTGTAAAGCGTCGTCTATGTGAACGTTGGGATGCAACCTGCCGATGCTTGAAAAAAGCGTCGGCATTTGCCGACGCTTTAAAGCGTCGCTAAGTTTTTATTTACCGACGCTTTAAAGCGTCGCTAGTTTTAAATATAGCGACGCTTTAAAGCGTCGACATTTAGCGATGCTTTAAAGCGTCGCTAGACTGAAACCCTAGCAACGCTTTAAAGCGTCGCTAGACTCAAACCCAAGCGACGCTTTAAAGCGTCGCCAGTTCCAGTTATAGCGACGCTTTAAAGCGTCGCCAGTTGCAGGTTTAGCGACGCTTTAAAGCGTCGGTAGATTTTTTTTTTTAAAAAAAAATAAATAACCATATATACAAATCTATAACCTGTATACATTATGAAAATGAAACATTCAAAATTGTATCACATTTAACATACACAAACAAATGAAAATATTCAAACTTGTATCACATATCACATCCAACATACACAAATACAAATACAAAGCAAATATAAAAAGTTATATATATATATATATAAACGTATCAATCCAAGTTCAAATAAACAAAGAGACATACATAAATAATAAAAAAATCATCTGGCATCACTGATCCATGGGAGGCTGGTCATCGTCAGGTCTGCGACTCGCAGATGTACCAGGAACCTGCAAGATATACATCAGGAATTATAATACATACATTATATATATTCTAAATTATTAGATACATACAAAATTAATAAATAATTACTTACCTGAGATGACATGAACATATGCAGCACAGATGTAACATGCTCTAACTGAGACCTAATGGTCTGCATCTCTGCTCTGTCTGCATCACGTGTCTGTCGGAGCTCTGCTATCTCCTCCTGGAGCTGACGAACATGTAACTGATCATGACTCTCTCTAGTATCCCGATTATATCTACGCACCTCAGATAACTGAGTAGGGGTAATTCCAATCCCATAACCCCTCACTCGTCCAGGACGCTCTGGTCCCATCAACTCCGAGAATACCTCGGCCTCGATGCGACTGCTCTGTGTAGATGATGAACCCTCTCGCCAGCACGCTCGGAGATCATAGAGGTAGCCCTATTCTATATTTTATAAAAAATAAATATATCAATATTTAATAAAAATAAAATAAAAATCATAATATAACATAAATAAAAAAATACATATATATCTCTGGACTCGTCCCGAACAAAACTGCCATCCTGGTGAACGTGAGTCATCCTATAGAACTCCACCTCACCAGGCTCCCTCCCCTGCTGATCAGCCTATGTAAAGATTAAATATTACAAAAAAATCCAAAATAACACATCTTATATCCCCATACCATGATACATGGCACATGAATGAAACATAATGATACATGATATTAAAAGTAAAAGTGTACTAAAAGTATTATAGGATGAGAAACATACAAACTCATGCCTGAGCCGTGCATAACTCTTGGACCCCGCTGTGTGAGGAACAGACTGAGCAGCTCGTGCAGCTCTACCAATATCAGAATACGTCTGCAAAATAAAATTAAAACAATATTATATATTGTATAAATATAAATATAACAAGTGAAAATTAATAAATTTCGAAGTGTTTGATGATGCTACACAACCTGTGCCCTCTCGGAGAACCAATAGTACACCAGCTCCATCCACTGATGAGGGTGAACATCAGGAGGACAGGTAGCTACAACCTGCTCCTCTGTCCTACCCTCTAGCTTGTAGTCTTCTTCAACTTCGCCCTATATTCTTTCCACTTGTGATTGAGAGACTTAAGCACAAAATCAGATGAATCTGAAGGAAGAACGAACTTGCTCTACAATTTAATTAAACAATAAAATAAATATTAAATGAAATAAGCAATTCAATTATTAAAAATATAATATATAAAATAATATATTAAGTTTTTTACCTGCACAACTCGTAGCATTTCTATTTTATATGCAGGAAGCATGTCATTCCACTTCGAATAATTCAGGGGACATAGCTGACCACGGCGTGCTACTGTCCCCAGAAAGCTAGTCAACAAGCTAGCAGCTTTCTTAATAGGCTGCCCTAGCTTGTTGCACTCTATCACTATCCTCTCACCCTCAGGTAACTGCCACACATCACGGACTAATGTGGCTCCTCGCCTACGCCTGATTCTCCCGGATCCATCTACAAAAAAAATTTTACAGAACATTGTATATCAAAACTATTGCATATGCATGAATTGAAATGAGATAGAATTATTAAATTATGTACCCTGTATTTGTATATTATCGACGATAGGCTCGTCATCAGGATGATCCATAGAAGGATCGTGATGTGCGAACTCGGAGGGAATAACATCGTCCTGAGGTGTAGAGGTAGTAGCATCGGCCTGATGTGCAGAAATAGAGGGACTGCCATCAGACCGATGTGAAACTGATCGACTGCCCTCGGGATGCTGTGATGAAGTACCAACCTCGGACTGGGAAAACTGAAACTGTACATCTGCTAATCGCTTCCTTCGAGGCATGGTGTACCTAACCTGCATTATTTAAAAATAAGTTAGTCAACATTATAATCAAATTATAACGAAAATGAATTGCAATTTAAAATATAATATAATCATTAATGAAAAAAATGTAAACCATCTTACAAACTACTTACTTATCATAATCAACCAGTTGTACCTTCCTCGGAATCCAACCTAACCAAAATGGTTGTATCATTTATATGATCATCCGGTACAATATTATAAGGCATACACTGAGTGTAAGTATCATCGTCTTCTTCTTCCACCCTTTTTCCCATATCATACAAGTCTCTGGGTTTTGTCTTAATAACAGTAGCCCATTCTTTATCTTTCGAGTCTTGTACATAAAAAACTTGTCGAGCTTGAGATGAAAAGATAAATGGATCATCCTTCAATAACACACCCGTATGTATCAATCTTGAAAAATTGACAAGTATGAATTCGTTTGAGTCCTTTTTCAAACCTCTCGGTGTATTTATATCCACCCAATCGCATCGAAATAATACAACTTTAAAATTTCCATAATAATCCAACTCCAAAATATCTTTAAGTATACCATAATAAGATTTTCCATCTGCTTCAACCATAACACCACTATTCTGAGTTTTCCTAAGTTTCTCGCGCTCCTTGGTATGAAATTTAAAGCCATTTATAATAAAACCATTATATTTGTTCACAATATAATTTGGACCTCTGGCAAGTGCAATTAATTCTGCTGAACTATTTTTCTCCATCAGTACCGGTACCTAAAAAATATAATATCAATTATCGATCATTTATTCGATGTTAAAAATATATAAAATTATTATATGACTTATATATACTAACCTGATTGGCAAGCCAATTAGGGAATAACTCAACCAACCATCTTTGTTCAATCCTTGGATTAGGACGAGTGGAATGATTGGCTTGTCGTTGTATAGATAAAAATTCACTGCATGACAATCAAATATAAGTTTGACAACAACATGTCTAATACTTAGTATTATCCATGTGTAGATAGACTAACCTGCGATAGTCAGATATCATGTCACTGTGTAGCAATACATAACGGTGTGCTTGTGACATGGATTTATGGTCAAGAACAATACTTTCAGCTTTTCCTATAAATCTCCTGGATGATGCAAATTTGTATAGATCTGTATTCTCCATAGTATCACCATGATGTTGAGGTCGATTGAATACAGTCTCAACACCTTCGAGATATCTTGAACAAAATGTTAAACACTCTTCAACAATATATCCCTCTGCTATTGAGCCCTCAGGATGGGCTTTGTTTCGTACATAATCCTTCAAACGTACAAGATACCTTCAAAAAGTATGATATTTATATCATATTAAATAATGAAAAAGTTATATAAATTATAAAATTTAAGTTTTACAGCATTACCTCTCGATAGGGTACATCCATCTGTAGTGTACCGGTCCACCAAGTTTAGCTTCCGAAGCTAGGTGAATGAGTAGATGAACCATAATCGTAAAAAATCTAGGAGAAAAAATCTTTTCCATCTGACATAATGTAAGTACGACTTGAGACTGTAACTGATCAAGCTCCTGAGGATCAAGAACCTTAGAACATAATGCCTTGAAGAATGATGATAATTGAAAAACAACCGTAATAACTTATTTTGGCATTGACGACCTTAAAGCCAATGGAAGAATATCTTGCATTAATATATGTCCATCATGACTTTTAAGATTTAAAATTTTATGCTCTTTCAGATTCACACATCGTGAAATATTTGAGGCATATCCATCAGGAACTTTGATATTCTTTAAAACTGTCAGGAAGATATCTTTTTCTCGACTAGACATTGTATAAATACATGAGGGATATAAGTTCTATCATTTACAACCACTTGTGGATGAAGTTCATGTCGGATGCCCATTTCTTTTAAATCAAGACGCGCCTTCATGTTATCTTTAGTCTTTCCATCAAGATTTAATATTGTTCCAATCAAATTATCACAGACATTCTTTTCTATATGCATAACATCAAGATTATGCCGGAGTATATTATGCTCCCAATAAGGTAAGTCAAAGAATATGCTTCTTTTCTTCCATAATTGTTTAGTATGCTGTTGGGTAGTTGCTGTGATTATAATCACGGTCTAAAATTTATTTCCTTTATCCTAATTTAAGTTTCTTCATCATGCAAGACTAAAACATGTAACAGTGATTGGTAAATACTTGGGGTGACGATACTGCAGACTTGGATTTGAACCCTGCCCTTGGATTTTTTTTTTTTTTTTTTAGGCTTTTTTCATACAGAATATTTAATTCCTTCTTCTTCTTCTTCTTCTATGAAAAAAATTCTTAGATGGCTGCTCTGGATCAAGGAAGGAGCAATCTCAAGAACGAGAAGAAGCCCTTAGCCATCTATAAGCAAAAACTGATATTAATGTATCCCAAGGAATGGTCATGAAGTCTTCAAATATATGTGCATGGTTAGCCTTTGCAACATCCGTTCCTCATAAAACTTAAAGGAAAATATAAAAGGCCAGGAAGCCATCATGCAGCACAAATCTTCTATGTTTGTCATATCTTGAATCCATTTGGCAAAAATGAAGTATTGCAGGATGTCATGGCTGTACTTCCCTTTCTTATTTATGTTTCAAAAAATATGATTCTTCCAATCAAAAGAAATAATTACAATTCTTTCAAGCAACTTATTAGAATGAAAGAATTTCTCGTATACGTTTTTAATCAGTAGCCCTATCCATGAGTGCAAACATCAGCATAAATATTTAAGGCACAAGTTTGATAAACATTGGCATGCAGGTTAAAAATATTGAAAGGCATAATTCTTTCAACAGAGAACTACTACGTACGTGCGCCCCAACTCTGGTGCAATAAAAAGGAGGGTGCTGTAATTTTCAAGGCTAAGATAATTTTAACCCTAGCAGTCCAATAAAAAAAAAACACAAGATGCACTCATTTAAACACCCACCGAAGAACATAAAGAATTTTTATTTTTAAAATGATAAGAGGCTTATTCCTATGCCTATGTGCTAGACTAGACCGGACACTGGTACTGCATGAAGATGCACTATCAGTGTACGGGAAGAAAAAGAAAAAACTGTTTCAAGAGGAAAATTAAAGCGTGTTCAGCACCTCTCTAAGTACCTTTTCTGAGTGTGATGCTCCAGGCTGTGTTGCTGGAAACAATGCTCGAAGGCCCGCTATTCACTCAATTTAAAACAGAATTGGACAAATCTACAATTTCTGGGCAGTTTTCAGAGCAGGGATGAGCATTCTCAAGAAAGGAGGCTGATTGAAATCCAAGATATCTATTTCTATATCAAGTTTTTCGCATCGAGTCCTCTTTCTTCTTCCATTTCCATCCACCTACATATTTTCATGGCCTGCCTGCACCCTTCCGCTCCAGCTATCTCCGACATTTTTCGGGTCCTGCCTGCACCCATGGACAGCATCCCCTTTCTTTCCAACCAAACTATATTGGCAGCCAACATAAGTTTCTCCAGTCCCGTCGCTTTGCTTTGCCTCCATTTTCCAAGCTTTCTTCTTCCCCATTTTTTGTTGAGTTCCCTCATGACGACCATGTTCCATCTGCCATAATGTCATGCAGCTCTCTAATCAAACATCTTATTTCCTTGACGTGGATTCGCAAAACCCATAGAAATCTTGTTTCATTTGTGACCCATTAGAAGTACATTCCTTTCGGGCAAATCAACTCATCCAAACTGGACTACACTCCCTATCGTGTCCGGGGATATCGTGTAGTAAATGCTTGTGTGGGAGCTCAGGTGGCTCACCTATGTTGAGTATTTTGTTACATTATACTGCCACTGCAGTACAAATAATACTACCTCACTTATCGCTGCAGAAAAAAAAAATTTAAAAAAAAAAAAGAAAGAAGGAAAAAAGAAGCGGTCTTGCTCTTCTTAATCCTACCAAAAACTTCCTGCACAGTCTTTCCACTACTAATTTAGCCTTCTCTCATGCTGCCACTAGAAACTGACTTGGGATTCTTGAGTCATCTAATGCATCAAGTAGGTTTGCATTTATATACATATTTTAATAACTACATTACCTTTATTCAGATATCATAGTTCAAGCTGACAAAGGATTGCCATTCATGGATTTCAGAAGCAAATTAGAAATTTCCTGAACACTCAAGCATTAACACTTTAGACCTATATTAAAATAATCTAGCCAACTGAAAGAAAATGCATATTAAATGCATACAGGGTCTAAGCATGTACACACCACAACATAAAAACTATTTGACAAAGAATGATCAAAATTTAGCTAAGCTTGAATAGGACAAATAGTAAGCATCAGATTTTGGAATAAGCTGTGTGGTTTCTCTAAGATACAACGTGAAGTCCAAAAATTGCTGAAACCTTATCCTGGTCACTGATACTTGCAACACCATAGGATCCATATAAATCATAATAATCATCGTATAGAAGAAGGAAAATACAAATCATATACATCAAGCAAAAAAAGGATGAGGAGAAAGAACTACCTAGATTAAGCATTTTGTATAAATTAAAAATCCAGATTTCTTACAAAGCTCAAGCTCTCTGCAGAAAAGACTGTGATAATGCACGACATGATCTGGGATATGGAAATAAAAATCACATTGGAAAGCATGGAAAGAGACAGGAGGTTCTCGGCACAAATCGGCATATTACGATTTCAAAAGAACATGACTCGATGCACTGGTGAGGAAAATTACAGAGCAAGAAAAAAAAAAACTTACAGATCGAGCTTCGGAGCAATGCGATGAAGATGAAGGCGCCGGAGATCGAGCTTCGGCGGTGAGGAACCGAAAGAAATGCCGGAGATGAAGGATCAGGGAGAGGGAGGAGGAAGAAAGGGGGCTATCAGGCGGCGGCGGCTGAAGCAAAATGAAGTTAGGGCTCGATGGGGGGGGGAAAGAAAGTTTAGCGACGCTTTTTCCGACGACGCTTCTAAGCGTCGGAAGATGCCGACGCTTTTTAAAAGCATCGGCGGGTTTGCAGGCGGCGACGCTTATAAGCGTCGTTAAATTTCAATGTCCGACGACGCTTATAAGCGTCGTTAAACTTTACTTCTCCGGCGACGCTTACCATAAGCGTCGGCGGGTATAAGGGGGCTCCCAACGCTTCCCAGAAGCGTCGGGATGAAACAGTTGCCAATTCCCATTCTCCCTGTAGTGGCAGTTGCAAGATTCCAATTTTTCAACCGATTTTGCAATCGAAACCGAAATTCATATAAAAATATTTTTTATTTTTTTTTAAAATTTTGCAATTGAAAATTCGTTGCAAAAAAATGATAAATTAAAATTAAAATTTTAAGTTTTTTTTTAATTTCGCAACCAAATTTTGGTTGAAAAATTTCATTTAAAATTTATTTTTTTTTTGAATTTTGTAATTTTGCAACCAAAAATTCGGTTGCAAAAAAATGATAATTTAAAAATAAAGTTTTTTTCTTAATTTTGCAACCAAAGTTTTGGTTGCAAAATTTCATTTAAAATTAATTTTAATTTTTTTCAAAATTTTGTAACTTAAAATTTGGTTGCAAAAAAATGATAATTGAAAAATATTTTTTAAAGTTTTTTTTTAATTTTGCAACCAAATTTTTGGTTGCAGAGTTTTATTTAAAATTAATTTTAATTTTTTTAGAATTTTGCAACCAAAAATTTGGTTGCAAAATAATGATAATTAAAAATTATTTTTTAAAGTTTTTTTCTTAATTTTGCAACCAAATTTTTAGTTGCAAAACTTCATTTAAAATTGTTGCCGATCTTACCGCTGTGGCCTGTAGCTTATGAGCTGGCGCCGGATCTTGGTCTCCTTCACCTTGGGATCTTCAAGCCTCCGGACCTACAAAACAAGGTCAGAGACCCAGGCCGGGGTTCCGGTGGGGCCACTCCAACGGTCAAGTTAGCGAACGGCAAGACGAACAGATTCGCTAAAACGGGTCTCCGCTGGATTTCCGTGCTTAGAGGATATTTAGATGAAAGAAGTGTGGGAATGAGAGGGGTTGATACTCGGTTTCCTGCACTGGACTCACCGGACTTGCTCCTGGGAACTTCCGGGAGCCTTAGAGTCGTTTCTTCTTTCTGTATGTATTTTTCCTTCTTAGTGGCTTACCTTTTCGTCCGCTTTCACTGTCTCTTTTATATCACCAGATCACCTTCAGCTTTTTTCCCTCTACCCTCTGGACACTCTCGGAGGTCTACGGCTCTTTTCCATCGTTCCCCCCTTTTTTGAGTCCCCCTGAGGCTGGGAGTTAAGTGGCGAGCTTGCCTCGTCCGCCGTGCTATCACGAAAAGAGAAACCTGGTGGGATCTTGAGCCAAGCATGGGAGCCCTCGTCTTGGGGTGTTGACTGTGGACTTCTTTTCCGGGGGTTCTAGGCCCCCGATCGCAACGATCCGATGCCTCGATCTTGGAGCCCTTCTAACCGGTGTAAATGAGGTTTCGTGCATTGTTACAGACCGTATCGGGTGCGCCGCGCACTGATTTTAGCAGTTACCTCGTGGCTTACGCTTCTGATCCCCCGAGGCTTCGCAGAGTAGGGCCGGCTTCGGCCGAGGTGGACCCATCTTGGGGTGCCACCTGGCGAAGGAGCAGGAGTGCTTGGCTCGACCTCGGCCGAGGTGGACCCATCTTGGGGCACCACCTGGCGAGGGAGCAGGGGCAGTCAACTTTGACCGTGGTGGACCCCTCCTGGGTGGACAACTGGCGAAGTGTTAGAGGAAGGCTTGACTTCGATCGAGGTGGACCCATCTTGCGGTGCCACTTGGCAAAGGAGTAAGAGAGCTTGGCTCGACCTCGGTCGAGATGGACCTATCTCGGGGCACCATCTGGCGAAGGAGCAGGGGCAGCCAACTTCGGTTGGGGTAGACCCCTCCTGGGCGGACACTTGGCGAAGTGGCAGAGGAAGGCTCGACTTCGACCGAGGTGGATCCATCTTGGGGTGCCACCTGGCGAAGGAGCAGGGGCAGCCAACTTCTGTCGAGGTGGACTCTTCCTGGGCGGACACCTGGTGAAGTGGTAGAGGAAGGCTCGACTTCGACTAAGGTGGACCCATCTTGGAGTGCCACCTGGCGAAGGAGCAGGAGCGCTTGGCTCGACCTCGGCAGAGGTGGACTCGTCTTGGGGCGTCACGTGGCGAAGGAACAGGAGCACCTGGCTCGACCTCGGCCGAGGTGGACCCCTCCTAGGCGAACACCTGGTGAAGTGGCAGAGGAAGGCTCGACTTCGACCAAGGTGGACCCATCTTGGGGTGCCACCTGGCGAAGGAGCAGGAGCGCTTGGCTCGACCTCGATCGATGTGGACCCATCTTGGGGTGCCACCTGGCGAAGGAGTATGGGCAGCCAACTTCGACCGAGGTGGACCCCTCATAGGCAGACACCTGGTGAAGTGGCAGAGGAAGGCTCGACTTCGGTCAAGGTGGACCCATCTTGGGGTGCCACCTGGCGAACGAGCAGGAGCAGCCAACTTCGATCGAAGTGGACCCCTCCTTGGTGAACACCTGGTGAAGTGGCAGAGGAAGCAAGCACGTCCCGGTTGAGAACGATCACGGGTCAAGCCACCCTGCGGGAGAGTTTCGAAAAAAAATCCACGTGGCACCACTGCCATCCAACCAGATCTGACATACACTTCACGTCAGCGATGTTGCCATATCAAAAATTAATTTTGATTTTTTTAGAATTTTGCAACCAAAAATTTGGTTGCAAAAAAATGATAATTGAAAATATTTTTTTAAGTTTTTTTCTTAATTTTGCAACCAAATTTTTGATTGCAAAATTTCATTTAAAATTAATTTTAATTTTTTTAGAATTTTGCAATCAAAAATTTGGTTGTAAAAAAATGATAATTTAAAAATATTTTTTTAAAGTTCTTTTCTTAATTTTGCAACCAAATTTTTGGTTGCAAAATTTTATTTAAAATTAATTTTATTTTTTTTAAAATTTTACAGCCAAAAATTTGGTTGCAAAAAAATGATAATTTAGAAATATTTATTTAAATTTATTTCTTAATTTTGCAACCAAATTTTTTATTGCAAAATTTTATTTAAAATTAATTTTAATTTTTTTAGAATTTTGTAATCGAAAACTCGGTTGCAAAAAAATGATAATTTAAAAATATTCTTTAAAGTTTTTTTAAAATTTTGCAACCAAATCTTCGATTGTAAAATTTTATTTAAAATTAATTTTAATTTTTTTAGAATTTTGCAACCAAAAATTTGGTTGCAAAAAGTTGATAATTTAGAAATACTTATTTAAATTTATTTCTTAATTTTGCAACTGAATTTTTGGCTACAAAAAAATGATTTTTTTTAAATTTTTTTTTAGAAATTTCTGGTTATAAAATAGGCTTCTTAATTTTTCATCGATGCCATAGCCCCTTTTCTTTTTTTCTCGTTCTCCCTTCCACCGATTCCCCAAATCCCAAATCTCTCTCCATGGTCGATGCCGGACGCCTCCGTCGATGGCCGACATCTCGCTCCCCTCGATGGCTGGCTCCGGGTACCGCCTACCCCACTGGCTCTCCCTTCCTCAGCTTCGAGCCCCGCCGACCGCCAGGTACCGCTTACCCCTCCGGCTCTCCCTTCCACAGCTCCGAGCCCCACCAACTTAAAAAACTTCTTTGTAATTACCATTGACATCTAATTTTTAGTTCTGGAATTTGGACAGCATAGTTAACCTCTCAGTTTGCTCTGTCCTTATTTTAATCCTGCTTGCTATTCTGGTTTGCTAATATCACTCAATGTGCTGATGATACATGGTGTCAACTGACTCTAATGATAGATATGCTGTTGCTTTCTTGTATCTTGGAACTTTGGATAAATTATGTAATATGTTAAATAGTAAGGTTGCTCGGGATGGACGAAGGGTAAGCATCAACTTTAGGTGTGTGGCAGTTAATCTAGGACCTTGGACTCCTTTTTATGGGAATACGGTTATTGAAACCCACCATTATGGCCGGGATTTGAGGTCGAAGTGTTGTTTTTTTTTGGTACATAGGATGGAGTGTTGTTTATCCACATTGTATCAATGCTAACACAATGCTTCATCAGCTATATTTTTGAGCTTTCTAGTTTTCATGAATGTTTTCCTTATTATCTCTATTTTAAACTTCTTACTAATGTTGGCCAATTTAGATGCTTTCAACTCATTGATTGGTTCATCATTATGATTATAGTGACTTACTTTCTGTTGATCTCAACTTCTAATATGCTTTCTTATAAGATCGTATACATGATGTTGCTACAATGCCACATTTTCTAAGATTGATAGTTGATTTAGTTATTTCAACACTTAGATATACAATGAACCAGATCTTTAATCAATGCTGCTATTCTCCTCTTCTTGTACTCCTCTATCTCCTCCCTCCCTTCCTCCCCTATTCTTATTATTTTCTCAATTAACCTTATCTCCATAAGCCTGGAGTTGAGGCCTCTTGGAGATATGGACCTGCTAGTCTCATATTGAGCTTCTATTTTATGGAGTTGAGGCCTCTTGGAGATAAGCCTTGTGCACTAGGCTGCCCTAACACACAGTGCATGTGTATGCATAATTATAGCATGTCTTTTTTCTCATGAATTGGTTAATCTGTATATCCATAGCATGTAGGATTTTTAGTGTTTGGATGCAATTCACTAGTCCTTTTATACTAGTGTATTTATTGCAACTTATTGTTCCACATTTAGATTTGCTTGTGTTGTTTTCTGATGAAGATTTCATGATGATTTGATTGTTTGCAACTTTTTGCTCCTGTTGAACTGATTCCAATATGGTTAATGATAGGTTTAACTCATGAAAGATGATCGTAGGGGACCTTGGAGGAACTTGCTTTCAAAGAAAAATAAATTACAATTTAATTTAGTTTATGTCATGAACAATATTCAGATAATACCAACTCCCAACTCTCTAAAACCTTTGGGAAAAATTCTTATAAAGATTAAAATAAAAAAAAATATTAGGTCTGGGTAGACATTAAATGCTTGGAGCACTTTCCATTCTAGCAGCTACGAAGATGTCAGAATAGAAAATGAGTGTATTATATTGCATTTCATCAAGATAATAAGATTTGGTAATGTCTTAAAGCTACCTACATATTATCTCTTTGTAATCAGGAAATAAACAGATCGTAGAAAGAAAACAAAACATATAATTAATATAATAATCTGTCCTAGTCAATCACATTTCAGAAGTAGCTTTGGATGCTTCTTTGAGTGCCTTCAAGATCTTCTCTGATTTTATCCCATTGCTAGTATAGACAATGAGGGGGCTCTCCCCAGGGACAGTGTCTTTTCTCTGGTAATTCCTTGCTATTCTGAGAAGTTCCTCTGAACCTTTTTCCACAATGACTTTCATGATCACAGTCTCGTGGGAACCTGATAAAAGCTGATTTCTTTGGTGTTAGAAGCTAAATTCTAGTGTTAGTGAACCCAATTACCTATGCTATATAGACATTAGACATTCTACTATTGTATGATCATATTTTTAATGCAACCATCTTCTTTAACAATGCTTAGTCCAACCTCATTTGATTTTTCATATTATAATTTGTATCAATATTTACAAGAAAAGATAAATTTCTGTATCATCATGTTTTGATATGCTACAAAATATGGATATCTTTTATCTTCGTAGTTGGATGTATAATAGACTTTTACCGGGTCGAAAGGGATATACCGAAGAATTTTTAAAAGGCATGAAAGATTTTATACTCTTTCGGTGTCAGCAACCTTACTTTCAAAGTGAAGAAAAACTCAGATGTCCTTATTGCAAGTGCAAAAATCAAAGGTACTTAACTACCGATGAAGTGAAGCTTCATCTTTACAAAACAGGATTTGTACATAATTACTGGTATTGGACATCTCATGGAGAGAGTGATCCTCATGTGGGTGGGGTACCTGATTTGCATGCAAATGATCCTGCTATTGCACAAATGGATAATAATCCATAGAACACATATCGATACATGATATTTGATACCTTTGGAACAGAGTTTGTACTTGACCATTCGTCTAATGTAGAGGAGATACCAAATTTGGATGATCAAAAATTCTATGACTTGTTGCATTCAGTCCAAAAACCATTATGGCCGGGATGTACTGATCATTCTGAGTTATCAGTAGCTATACGGTTGCTTAGCATCAAATCTAAAGGTAGTATTTTGCAACGATCTTTTGATCAAATAGCGAGTCTTATGAAAGAGACACTTCCAACCGATAATACTATACCACAAGATTTTTATAGGACAAAAAAGTTGATGTCCAAACTTGGGCTTACTGCTGTGAAGATAGATTGATGTATTAATTGTTGCATGCTGTATTATGGTGAACAATATGAAGATAAGTAATGCAAATTTTGTGGAGCTGGTAGATATAAACCTTGGTCCCATGCAGACAGTCAATATAAAGAGGTGCCGATGAAGAGAATGCATTATTTACCTCTAATCCTAGATTATAAAGATTGTATGCTTCAATGAATTCTGCACCACACATGACATGACATTATGAGAACAGGCATGAGCCAGGGATATTATGTCATCCATCATATGGAGAAGCTTGGAAATATTTTGACTGATGCTATCCTGATTTTGCAGCTGAACCATGCAATATCAGGCTAGGGCTATGTGCTGATGGTTTTATACCTTACAGTCAATCATCAGCCCCATATTCTTGCTGGCCAGTAATTGTTACTCCCTATAATCTGCCACCTGAATTATGCATGACCATTCCTTATATGTTCTTGACAATAATTATTTTGAGTCCACATAATCCAAAGAGCAGGATAGATGTGTATCTACAGCATTTGATAGATGAGTTGAAATATTTGTGGGAGGAGGGTGTCCTAACATATGATATTGTAAGAAAGCAAAATTTTATGATGAGGGCTGCATTGATGTGGACCATCAATGACTTTCCTACATATGGAATGCTGTCTGGATGGAGTACAGCTAAAAAATTGGCATGTCCATATTGTATGGACCGATCAAAGACATTCACTTTGAAACATGGTTGAAAGAATTCTTGGTTTGATTGCCATCGATAATTTCTGCCTATTGATCATGTACTAAGAAGAAATAAGGATGCATTCTATAAAAACTGGATTGAAAAAGATCAACCTCCATAAAGGTTGACTAGAGAAGAAATATGGGAAGCTGTATCTTCTATTCCAAAGGTAATTGAGCAGGGTTCATGCAGAATTGAAGGATATGGGGTTACACATAATTGGTTAAAACAAAGTATTCTTTAAAATTTACCATATTGGAAAACTAATTTGATCAAACACAATCTGTATGTGATGCACATTAAAAAAAATGTATTTGATAATATTTTTAACACGGTAATGGATATCAAAGGCAAAATCAAAGACAACGTCAAAGTACAAATGGATCTAAAGGAATACTGCAAGCATAGGGAACTTGAGTTGTAAGAGTTGGCTAACAGAAATTTATTAAAACCAAAAGCAACATATTCTTTAAACCTAGAGCAGAAAAGAGGTGTATTTAAATGGATGAAGGAGTTAAAAATGCCTGATGGTTATACGTCCAACTTAAGTAGATGTGTTAATATGAATGAAGGAAAATTAATTGGAATAAAAAGTCATGACAACCATATCTTTTTTGAGCATTTGTTCCCAGTTACATTTATTGCTCTACCGGATCAAGTTTGGAAGCCTATAGCGGATCTAAGTAGATTTTTTAAGGATTTGTGCTCAACAATGTTACGGATCGATGACTTGTTACAAATGGAACAAAATATTGCTTTGATTATATGCAAATTGGATTAGATTTTTCCACCTGATTTTTTTGACTCAATGGAGCACTTACCTATTCATTTACCATATGAAGCAATAGTTGGTGGTCCAGTTCAATATCGTTGGATGTACCCATTTGAGTGGTAGATATCACTAACTTCAATTTAACAAACCTATTCTTCTGTATTAAATTTCTATCCAGTACGTAACGTGTACCATATTTTAATACTTGAATGATGTAGGTTCCTTAATAAAATAAAACAGATGATTAAGAACAAAGCTCATGTTGAAGGATCCATATGCGAGACATATTTGTGTCAAGAGACAACTTTTTTTTGTTCATATTATTTTTAACCACATGTGCAGTCATCAAGAAATAGAATTGGAAGAAATGATGTAGATCAGGATATGACATGTGAACATACTATGTGAATATTTAATAAACTTGGTCGATCTTCTGGTAGATGTCAAAGTCGATATCTGAATGACAGGGAATTAGCTACTATGCATTTACATATATTACTTAACTGTGAAGAGGTTCAACCATTTATCGAGTAAGGTTAAATAATCGTTGATACAAAATTATTCAAACCATATATCAATTATTCAAATACTAACTTTGAAAAAATCTTGGTTTCAGAATTTTTAGCGAGCAATTACGACTTTCGATACCAAATATAAGCACCACAGACATTGATTCTAGGATTGCATCTAAGTTTCTATATTGGTTTAAGTCTTATGTAAGTTCTTTTTTTGGAACGTCATGTATGTGTATCGAATTATGTTATATCGATGCTTATTGGCATTCATGCTTTTTTTTATATCATGTGTAGGTTCATAATCCACAGAGTCAGGTAAACAATCAATATTTCCATGATTTGGCATGGGATCCAAAAGAAAGGTTCTTACATGGCATATATATTTTGTCAACCTTTATAAATTTCACATAAATGAATGGAGTTATTATAAAAAAATAATTAATAGTGGAATGTGCGTCAAAGGTTCTGAACAAGCTGCAGACCAATTTTATTACTATGGCATCATTAAGGAAATAATTCAATTAGAATTCCTGGCCATCCAATGAAATAGGTAGTGTTATTTAATTATAAATGGTTTGATACGGTATTGAATCATGGTATGAAAGTACATAAAGATTACGAGATCGTTGAGATCTGGCACAATAGAAGGTATCCAAGATACGATCCCTTTATAGTTGCATAAAAAGTAATTCAGGTATACTATCTGCCATATCCTGAAAAGTTAAGGGACAAGCAACATTGGTGGGTTGTCATTATGACTAGACCAAGACGTATTGTGGATGATCAAAATACAATTGAGGTTGCTTACCAAGAGGATACAATATCCCATGTGAATAGTATACCGAATGATAATACAGTTAAAAATTTGGTCAACAACGATTGTACTTTTGAGAAAGTTGACGGAATCATCGATACGAATTTGAACATAGATGATGAAGATGAAGAAGAGTATGATGAGTTTGATTCTAGCCAAGAGGATGACACCGAGCATGACTAATACGGAAGTTCTTCTGATGATGAATAGTAGTCGTATAAGCAGATCCCTAATTCTGTATGTACGATCATTATTTAAATGCTTTATCATATTATTCATAAAGTTGACTTACATTCTTCATATTTTTTTGTAGATGGCAGATCAATCCGGAAATACTTTTGCATCATCTAGTAGGGGTCATGGTAGGAAGCATCGTCTTTCTGTTACTATCCCATCCTCATCATCTACTATCCCACCTGCATCTTTCACCATTCCTGCCCTTCCATTACTTAGTCCCCCATAGACTACTACTGTGGTATATTCACCAGGAGCTACTTTTTTACCTCCATTATACTCAGGACCTCCTATACATGCTCCAGCACCTATCATGTATAATATACCACCCCCTACTTATGCTACATCTCCTACAGTCCATTCATCATCTCCTCAGTTAGGATCCGCCACTATTCATTCATCATCTCTTCATTCATCAACCGGCGCTGTTCCTTCATCATCTCCTCATGCATTGCCAGTTAATCCTGAGCCTAGTAGTTCTCACAATACACGAGGCTTACAGACCAACAATGGCAGGGCTGTATTGATCCTTGATGGAGAGGGGTAATAGTAATATTAAATTTTAGCCTTATGATAAATGTTGAAATATATATTCTGTATTAGATTTCTTGATTGACTTACTTGTACTTTGTAGATTTTTATTATCTCATCCAGCTGCCAATGCCATTGTAGAAATAATGAGGAGCTATTTTGATGAGCTGTGGGTATTATGGAAAAAAATACCGCACGGTGTAAAAGATATGTGGTTTGATGAGTTTAAGACAAGTAATTTTGCTTAGTATAATATAAGTTATTTTTTAATATTTTTATTGTCATTTAACCGGCAGTTGAATTCATAATAGAGGAGATATAAGTTTCAGCCACCGGATGAAATATGGGCACGTCATAATTTTGAAAGACGTGATGCGGCTCGACTAAAAAATCTTTTTGCTAATGCTAGAAGAGCTATGGAAAGATCGCTATGGCTCGGAGACTTTGTATGGAATAGATTGTGCGAGCACTGGCGCACCACCCAATATCAGGAGAAGTTATAAAAAACAAAAGTAAATAAGGCTTCTGATAGCGACGGTTTTGATCCTTCCCGTCATACTTGTGGCTCTATCACTATATTAGCAAGGTACTATCAATTCAATTGTAATGCTCTAAAGTAAAAGTGCAGTGAAAATAAAGAGCAATAAGTAAAGAGCAAGGAGAGAGAGATCAAGCAATCACAAAGACCAAGAAATATAGTGGTTCGGTGCTATCCAATGCACCTACATCCACTCCCCAAGATCTCCTTGGGAATACTATAATCACACCCGATAACAGTTGATTAGTTTTGTGAGCTCACTAATCAAAAACCTAATTTATTTTCACAAGGCCTACAATTCAAAACCTTACTTGGTTTTATGGGCTAACCAAGAACCTAATTGGTTTTCACAATGCTAACCAACAACCTCCCTTGATTTTTCGGGCTAACCAAGAACCTTAGTGGTTTTGCGGGCTAACCACCAACCTAATTGGTTTTCCAAGGCTCACCAATAACCTCACTTGGTTTTACAATAGGCTAACCAAGAACCTTTACAAGAAATATGGTTTAAAAGTAAAGAACCAATGTAAGCTTTCTAAAACAAAGCGCATATCTCTTTGTAGCTCGATGTAGAGTTGCTTTCAACTTGTAGAAGCTTCTTGAATGTCCAAGAATGTATGATCTTCAATGCTCTTGAAAGCTTTTGAATGATTTGAGGCTTCCTTTAGCTTGAGAGTGATTGAAACTTCAATGAATAGGAGTTAAAGCTCTCTTTTCTTCTCTCTTCTCAAAACTCTTTAATGGTCTTCAATTTCATGTGTTTTGATTTGATTTTGAGCATATAAATACCTTTTCAAGGCCTCAAAATTGATTTCTAGCCATTAGACTTGAAAAACTAGCCATTGGGGGGCAATTTGGGCGAGTTCTGTGTTTGAAAAACTAGCCATTACCGTTACCATAACTTCATGTGTCAATACTTCAGGCTGTGAGTCGACACATATGGTCGACACTTGATCTTCTTGAGTCAACACCTAGTTCAAATTGCTTCATTCTGATTCTCTGAAAATTTCAGATGTGTCGACACTTCCTCAGTTGAGTCGATACCTTGAGTCGACACTTTGCTTTCATGTATCGACACTTCAGCTGTTCCTTCAACTTCTGCAAGTTTTGTGGCTTGAAAATCTCAGGTGATGTGTTGATCCATGTGTCGACACTTTGAGTCGACACTTCAAGTCCATGTGTCGACACTTCATCTATGCCATTTGAAACATTGCTGTGTACCAGCCTAAGTCAACATTTCATCTCCATGTGCCGACACTTCATGTCATGTGTCGATACTTTGAGTCAACACTTCTTTGAAAACTTCACAGAAAGGCCTGAACTTTAGCCGAAACATATTTCCATTTAACTTTGCCATCTAATCAACCATCTCTTAAGTGTCCAAGTCTTCTTTGAGCAAACTTTTCATTCAAACTTGGCCTTTTTAAAACAATTGAACTTCTTCAAATTTGTAAGCACTTTTTCAATAAAAACATACTCAAAGCAAATCATTAGTCCTCAACTAATACTTAACCATTTTGCTTATCATCAAAATCAATTAATGGAGTCAACAATCTTCCCCTTTTTGATGATGACAAAATTCTTAAGTATAAATTGCTTTAAAATAAAGCTTTTAAAAGAAATTATCAAGGTGCATAATACTGAAAGCATTAAGTGTATTAACCTTACTTGCATTAATGATATGGCAATTCAGAACAAAAGTAATAGTGCCAGAGCTTGTTATAAAGATAGAGAGTATCAAAGCTTTGGGATACATTTAAAGCATAGAAAATATGTATCATGATACTCTACAAGAAAATTTCAAACAACTAAGCTCCCACTGAATCGATGATCCATAACATAATTTGTAAGAATCTTTTTCAAACATTTAAAGAGGGGTTTTAAGATGAAATTCATTTTGAAAGGATTTCCAAATGAAAATAAAGTAAAGCTCCCCCTTTCTTAAGAAATCTTATAAATGATTTTCAATTTAGGTTTTCAAAAAAAATCTGTCTATCCCTTGCATATTACAAATATAACACATATATATATTGCATTGGTTTCATTATTCTACTTTTATACTCATTTATACTTAAATCTCATTACTAAACTACCCTCCCTTTTTGTTATCATTAAAAAGGTAGAAAAATAAATAGATTGAGTAGACAATATATAGCATTGAGTTATTCTACTCTTTCTTTAAGTATTGCATTAAATTTAAAATTCATTCATTTATTCAAGAGTGAAGATATTGAAGAGCAATTCAAAATATATCATTCAGTGAAGAACAAAGTTTTTCATATAAACTTAGAACTTGTACAACAGATACATAACAAAGATAAAAATACATAGAAGTATAAAAATAAACTATCTAACAATACATAAAAGTCCTAATCCTCATCCATGGAATCATTAGAAGATGAATCGATCTCAATCGATCCTGTATCAGTGAAGAATCGAGCTCGCGGCCATCTTGATCGAAGATCTCTAAGTCTGGTCCTGGTCAGCTGTGGAGGGGTACAACGACCACGTCCTCTGTGATGAGCATATGTTCGACCTCTGGTTGGAGCAGTAGAGGTAGAAGCAATATCCTCTACAGGAATGGAAGTGATTGGATCAGCAATCTTAGCAATCGCTAGAAGTGGTGTGCGATCAGATGAAGGACCAGAGTCAAGATACTGAAAGCCGGGTGTATAAAATCCAAGCTCTCGGATAAGCGAGGATGTGTGAAGTTTAGGACTCTCAATAATCTATGTATCAAGGATAGGGATAACAGCTGATGATACAACAGACATATCAAAAATAGAAGTATCAGCTGTAGAATGAACCAGTATGTCTATAATCGGTGTATCAACAACGGGGGTCTCAACAATAGGTGTATGTATAACAGGAGTATCAATATCAGGAGAATCAATAATAGGTGTCAGAATAGGAGTATGGATAACTAGAGAGAGAATAGGAATAGAAGCAGGAATGCGATCATCCGATCTAGAAGGAGAAGATGGAATAGGAGTCTGGGCAGGTGAATAAGAAGGGTCATGAACAAGACTCCTAGGCAAGTCAGCTATCACCTCTGCTACTGGCTCTGAAGTAAGATCTATGAAATCAAATCTGTCTGAGTCAGTCTCCTCATCATCTCCATCATCATCTCCAATATCTCCGACAACAGTATCACCGACAGTAACACCATCTCCAACAATAGTATCTACACCAGTATCAATATCGTCAATGTCATCAGCTGGTCAGGAGCATGTACATGAGCAGGTGTAAGAGCAGTATCTGCAACTGGAGTACTCGCTGAAGATCTGGACAATGCAAAAAGTATAGCTGAGATGCCATCACTAAGTCCAGTATGGCTCTCTCTCGTCTCAGCTATGAAACAGTCAAGACGCTGGCTAAGGCTGTGCAGAAGTAAAAGGATCAAACTAAGAAGCAACCACTGGCTATGCCGCTAACTCTCACTAGGTCCTACCTCACTGGAGAGAATCCACTCCTCCTCTGCTGCGTCATCATTATCAGCTCTGTCCTCGACCTAACCTGATATCCTGCGAGTCCACTGGCCACGGAACAAGTGATAGCCCATCCGATGTATTGATATGATGTCATACACATCAGTATGAAGCAATGTGCGGTAGGGCTCATCCTCAAAGCTGACTCCATACTCTTTAAACAAAACTGTCAGTCCCATACCATAGGGAAGGCAAAGTCGCTGGCTAGTCGATGCCTTTGTCATCTAATGTACCATAAGAACTGGAATGCATACGAGCGTGCGCTGAACCAAAGAGACCATCACGAGCAGCTCCCGCTCAATGATATAGTCGAAACGTCCGATCTTCGACAGAAGTATCCAGGCAACGATGTGATGCAATAGTGTCATCTCTATAGATAATCTGGATGCTGGAACAGTGGCTCCCTCTAGTAAAATGTCAGACTCAAAGATGCACTGAAGTCCACTAACTATATCCATTAAACTATCTACCACAGATCCTGTCATCGGTATACCCCATACTTTGCTCATAATCTCTGAAGTAATAGGGATATCTCATCCTCTGACCTGTGCCAACTAACCATCTGTCCCATGGGCGAGTGATCCATAAAACTCTCGCATAAGCCTTGGGTAATACCTCTCACTGAGTGAACAGAATATAGTCAGATCAACCTGACGAATCCACTGTCCAATCCAGAAATACTACTGGTCGACAAATGAAAAATCCACTCGATGTCCTCCAACTTCAGTCTTCAAGCTCATCCAGCTGGATGGAACAAACAATGGTCGTGCGGGCGGATCTGCAGCTCTAGACTCATGTCGGGCCTTCGTCCTTTGCTCTTCTTCTTAGTTTGACTGACGTGGTCAACAAACAACTTGCTTACGAGGTCCCATTGCTTGGATTGAAGGATTGGGCAAGGTTTTGGTTGAAAACTAGGGTTTTTAGGGTTTAGAAATCAAAACCTAAGAGAAATCCAACCAAAAAACCAGTTACCGAGTATCCAATTCAAAGAAACAATGGCTAAAATTTATTAACCGAGAATGGGAACAGTAAGGGTACCTTGAAACGATGTGTTGGCTCGAAGGAGAGAAGAAATGGGGAGAAAAACGATTCGAAAAACCCTTTATTCTTAGTCCGTTGTCGTTCATGTGTCGGCTCATGCATGTGTCAACATATTCAGGTGTCGACACATCGATGTGTCGACACATCAACTTGAAAACCAAAAATTTAGAGATTTCAAGGGTAGATCAAAATCAATTGAAATGTGATAATTTTTGAGTGAAATCAACAATGATTGAGTAAGATTTATCATGCTTAAGGTCGAATTGATCTAGTTTAAATCAAAATGCAGGAAAAATTTAATCAAATGGATTGATGATCCCGAGCTCTCTTCTAATCATATAGAATCAATTTTCCAGAAGAGGTTTAGTCAAAATATCAGCTAATTGAAATTCAGTACTAATAAATTCAAGCAAAACATCATTGTTTTCTACATGATTCCTAATAAAATGATGTCTAATTTCAATATGTTTACTCCTAGAATGTTGAACAGGATTCTTAGTCAAGCAAATAATACTGGTATTATCATATTTAATAGGTGTACTAGTCAACTTAATTCTAAAATCTTCAAGGTGTTGCTTAATCCACAAGATTTGAGCACAACAACTTCCTGTTGCAATGTACTCAGCCTCAGCTATGGATAATGCAACTGAAGTTTATTTCTTGCTAAACCAGGAGATTAAGTTAACTCCAAGAAATTGGCAAGTATCACTAGTACTCTTTCTATCCAATTTACAGCCAGCAAAATCTGCATCAGAATATCCAATCAATTCAGCAGATGAATTTCTAGAATACCATAAACCAATATCAATAGTACCATATAGATATCTAATAATGCGCTTAACAACTAAAAGATGTGATTCTTTAGGTTCAGACTGATATCTAGCACACATGTATACACTGAAAATTATATCTGGTCTACTAGAAGTTAGATACAATAAAGAACCAATCATACCTCTATATAACTTTTGATCTACTAATTTACCATGTTCATCTTTATCAAGTCTACAAGAGGGGCTTATAGGCATACCTATTGGTTTTATAGTCTCCATTCCAAACTTCTTAATAATTTTTCTTGTATACTTAGCTTGGTTGATGAAGATACCATTTGTAGTTTGCTTGATCTGGAGTTCGAGAAAGAAATTGAGTTCTCCCATCATGCTCATCTCGAACTCATCCTGCATTAGCTTAGCAAACTCTTGACAAAGAATTTTATTAGTAGCACCGAAAATGATGTCATCAACATATATTTGTACTACTAATAAATTATTATCTTTCTTTTTCAAAAATAATATTTTATCAACATTTTCTCTAGAAAATTTATTTTCAATCAAAAATTTGCTAAGTCTATCATACCATGCTCGAGATGCTTGCTTTAATTCATAAAGTGCTTTGTGTAATTTAAAAACATGATCAGGATGTGCATGATTTTCAAATCCAGGTGGTTGTTCAACAAAAATCTTTTCAGTTATAAAACCATTCAAGAAAGCACTCTTAATATCCATTTGAAATAATTTAAAATTTATAAAACAAGCAAATGCTAATAATAGTCTAATTGCTTCAAGTTTAGCAACAGGAGCAAAAGTTTCATCAAAATCAATTCCTTCCTTCTGATTGTAGCCTTTAGCAACTAGCCTAGCTTTATTTCTAACAACAATACCATTTTCATCTAATTTATTTCTAAATACATATTTAGTGCCAATAATTAAAACATTAGATGGTCTTTCTATAAGTGTCCAAATATTATTTCTATTAAATTGAATTAGTTCTTCTTGCATAGCATTGATCCAATTAGTCTTTTTTAGCTTCTTCAAAATATTTAGGTTCTACTTAAGATACAAATGCTATATAATCACATTCATTTCTAATTGAAGCTCGAGTTCTTATTCCTTTAGATGGATCACCTAAGATTAGTTCCTTAGGATGTCCATAAGCATACCTCCACTCCTTAGATAGATCTTGATGCTTTGGAGTGTCATCTTCTTTTTCATTCTTGTCTTGATCTTCTTCATTTGGTTGAGGTTGATCATTCAATGTCAGCTTCTGAAGCTTGTTAGCACCTACACATTCATCAGATGTATCATCTTTTCTGGAGAATTTGTTAGTAGATTCTTCAAAGACAATATGTACTGAATCTTCTAAAAAAAATTCGTTTATTAAAAACTCTGTATGCCCTACTTGATGTAGAGTATCCTAAGAAGATACCTTCATCAGACTTGGCATTAAACTTTCCAAGATGATCTTTTCCATTGTTCAAAATAAAATATTTACAACCGCTTGCCCAAAGGGAGTTGTTGTATGTTTTAACTAAAAAAGGTTGTATGAGGCATTGTATTGCAATGGTGCTCTAGTTTTCATAGGCTTATCTGTCCACAGGGGATAGGTTCATGACTGTTAGGGTATTTCATTTGTTTGTGACTTCATGTAAAGAATACTTATACATATTACATGTTCTACCCAAAGGAAAATATATAATATTGCATTTGGACTCTAGTACATCATTTATGCTATATGCCAATAGATTAGTATTTAGCATTCCTGCCATCCTTGATTATACAGTCATTTATGTTAATAATAATATTATTATTGAGTTTTTTGACTGAGTCAAAATATTAAAGGTAGAGGTATATTGGGCTTAGAAGATTTGTCTGTCCAAAGGGGATAGATTTTCGAATGCGTTATATCCTCATTTTGTTAACCTTTATTTTCTTTGAAAAGAAATATATATTGGGTTTAAGAAATTTGTTTACCTAAATGGAGACATATTTTCAAAATTTGTATTTTCATTGTATTGACCTCATTTTTTAAGCTTAAAAGTATATCACATTCTTTGCCTATTAGAGAGTTTTATGATGATGCACATGGTACATTTGTTGAAAATGACTTATTATATTTGAAGCCTTTATTGATTTATTATTGTTGACTCCGTTATTGATTTTGATAATTAACAAAATACTTAAGTATAATTGAGTACTAACATTTTGCTGAAGTATGTTTTTATTAAGAAAAAGGTACTCATCAAGTTAGTCAATTAAATTGCTTGTCAAATGATTGAAGAAGCCCTTTCTATAAATGAAACATCAATGTTTAATGGACTGAAGTATTTAAGATTTGCTTGAAAGAAATTAAAGAGTCAAGTTGAAAAAGGATTCAGTAGAGTTTCAGTCATTTTTGATAAAGTTTCAGTAAGTGTCGACTCAAAGTGTCGACTCACAGTTCAAATGTCAACTCATGCCAGTGCAAGTGTCAACTCATGCCAGTGCAAGTGTCAACTCAAGCCGTCACGTAGAAAGAAGTTTCAGATGGCATGCTTGAAGTGTTGACTCATGCCACTCAAGTGTCGACTCCAAGATCGACTCAAAGCCCGAGACAGGTTTTTTCTAGAATATGCTAAAATCCAAGATTTGAATTAAGTGTCGATTCATGGATGTCAAGTGTCGACTTAAGTATCGACTCACTAGATAAAGTGTCGACTCACCTGAGATTTCCAGAGAGCCTCAAAGCTGAATTTTGAACTAAGTGTCAACTCATGGGAGCTAAATGTTGACCCTAAGTGTCGACTTAAGGACTGAAGTGTTGACACTAGGAGTTCTGAGAATAATAATGGCTAGATTTCTCAAACACAGAACTCGACCATTTTTCCCCCCAATGGCTATTTTCACCTCTCCAATGGTCATAAACTGTCATTTGAGCCTTGGGATGGTATTTAAGAGGATTAAACTCAAATATAATGAAGAGAGAAGAGGAAAAAAAAAAAAAGCTCATTCACTCACACATTCATTGAGAGCAACTACTTCTAGGCTAATGATACCTTCAAGTATTCAAAGCAATTAAAAGCATTCAAGTCCAATCTCTTTTGATCATTGATTGAGGCTTCATCAAATTGAAGACAAGCATCTTCATCAAGCTTCAAAGAGATAACAGCTTTTTATTAGAAAGTTTTTCTTGTATTTTTTACTTTAATTTATATATTGTTGTATCAAGATTTTTGGTGAGCCTAAGAACAAAACCAAGAAGGTTTTTGGTTAGCCTAGTTGAAAACCAAGGAGGTTTTGGTTAGCCTTTGAAAACCAAGAGGTTTCTTTTGGTGAGCTTTGTAAAAACTAAAAGGGGTTTTGATTAGTGAACCCGGAAAACTAATCGGCTATAATTGAGAGTGATTATAGTGAATTTCCAAGTGGACCTTGGGAAGTAGACGTAGGTGCCTTTGAGAGCACCGAACCACTATACTTGCTTGGTTTGTGATTGATTATTTTTTCTTTACTTGCTCTTACTTTCATTGCATTTAAATTTTTGCTGCATACTCTTTAAGAGCACACAACACTTGCATCTCACTAGCACTTGTATTAATTATTGAATTGGCACACATACTTGTAAATAGATTTTAGAAATCCAATTCACCCCCCCTCTTGGGTTGCTTATTAGGCAATAAGTGGTATCAGAGACACGTTCTCAGTATATAGGTCTAACCACCTTGAGTAAAGATCTATAGCAGCCCCCCTTGGTACTAGTATAGTTGAGGGACAAGCCTCAAATAGACCATCTTATTTTAATTGTACTAACGATACATCTTAGAAAACTAGAATGAGAATTTACCTGCATTCTATATATTATAATTTATGGAAAGTGGTTGACAAGGGTCCTCATATTCCTTTGATTTTGGTTAATGGTATTTCCATCCTAAAGCTTGAAGAGGATTGGGATGAAAATAATATTAAACAATCTGAGATTAATGCAAAAGCAATGAATATCCT
This sequence comes from Areca catechu, assembly GCA_021397845.1. Lineage (NCBI taxonomy): Eukaryota > Viridiplantae > Streptophyta > Magnoliopsida > Arecales > Arecaceae > Areca > Areca catechu. The sequence goes on from CM038051.1 coordinate 189,964,724, forward strand.
TTACTGTGCATTGGATCCTAGTGAATTCAATAGGATCTCCACATGCACCTCATCTAAAGAAATATGGGACACACTTGACGTTACTCATGAGGGTACCGATCAAGTGAAAAATACTAAGGTTAATATGCTTGTACACACTTATGAGATGTTTCGCATGGAACCTAATGAATCAATCACTGACATGTACACTAGGTTTACAAATATTATAAATGGCATGAGAAGCCTAGATAAAATTATGTCTAATGCCGATCTTGTGAACAAAATTCTCAGGTCTCTTCTAACATCTTGGGATCCCAAAGTGACAGCTATTCAAGAAGCCAAAGATGTTGAAAAACTTCCATTGGAGCATCTAGTAGGTTCACTCATGACTTATGAGTTGAACTTGAAGCAAAAAGCAATGGATATGGATAAGAAGAAGAGGGGTATAGCTTTCAAGTCTACAACACAAGAAGAATCTTCAAATGAAGAATTAGAAGAAGATGAAGAAAATGATGATGATGAAGCTTTTTTAGCAAGAAAGTTTAGAAAATTCATGAGAAAAAATAAATTCCCTTATAAGAAAAAAGTTTCAATGAAACAAGGAAAAGGAAAAAGAAAAGGAGAAAGAAAAGGAAAAGAAGGAACTACTTATTTGCTTCAAATGCAAGAAGCCTGGATTACAAGTATGACTGGCCTCTCTTAAAGAAGTCAAGAAAGAAGCTTATGAAGAAAGCCATGATGGCAACTTGGAGTGACAGTGAGGACTCCAACTTAGATGAAGAACAAACCGAAGTCGCTAATCTTTACCTCGTGTCATAACATAAAGAAGAGGTATGTCTTGCAATCAAAGAAAAGAAAAGACTGTGGTATCTCGATAGTGGTTGCTTAAGACACATGACAGAAGATATGAAGTAATTCACCTCTCTTGAGGCACTAAATGGAGGGAGTGTAACCTTTGGTGATATGGTAAAGGAAAGATTATTGGTATCGGTAAGGTTAACATCTCTCCTTCTACTTGGATTGATAATGTTCTATTAGTCGAAGGATTAGGACATAATCTGCTTAGTATTAGCCAGTTTTGTGATAAAGGTTTTCAAATTATTTTTGAATCATCTTTCTACATGATTGCTAGTCTTGATAATAACGGAGTGAAATTCATTGAAAAAATGCATGGTAATATCTATCTAGTTGATTTGGATAATCTATCTTTGCTTAACGGTGAATGCCTAGTTGTAATGAATTTCATTATTAATGAGACTAGTTGGCTGTGGCATCGTAGATTAGGTCATACAAGTATGTATTTACTATCAAAGTTATGCAAAAAGGATTTAGTAAGAGATTTGGCAAAACTTAGTTTTGAGAAAGATAAAATTTGTGAAGCATGTCAATTTGGAAAACAAGTAAAAATATCTTTCAAACCTAAAAATTTTATTTCAACTTTTAGGCCATTAGAACTACTCTATATGGATCTCTTTTGACCAACTAGAATATCTAGCCTGAGAGACAAGAGATATGGATTAGTTATAGTGGATGATTTTTTCATGATTTATATGGGTTCTATTTTTAGCTCATAAAGATGAATCATTTTTAACTTTTATAAAGTTTTATCGAAAAGTTTCCAATGAAAAAGGTACTTCAGTTATTTGTATTTGTAGTGACCATGGTTTAGAATTTGGAAATCAAGATTTTAAAAATTTTTGTAATAAAAAAAAATTGAACATAATTTTTCTGTACCTAGGACACCTCAACAGAATGGGATAGTAGAAAGGAAAAATCGTACTTTAGAAGAAATGGCCACACAATGCTTTATGAAAATGATTTGCCAAGATATTTTTGGGTTGAAGCAGTAAATATCGCATGCTATATTTTAAACCGTATTTTAATTTGACTGATTTTATAAAAAACTTCTTATGAACTTTGGAAACAAAGAAAATCTACTTTGAAATATTTTTGAGTTTTCGATTATCGATGCTTTATTATGAATAATGGTAAAGATAATTTAGAAAAAATTGATGCCAAGTCTGATGAAGGTATCTTCTTAGGATATTCTACATCAAGCAAGGCATACATAGTCTTTAATAAGAGAACTTTAGTAGTAGAGGAATCTGTACATGTAGTATTTGAAGAATCTGCTAACAAATTCTTTAAAAAATAAGATACTTCTGATGCATGTACATGTGCTGAAGAACTAAAGAAGCTGACTTTAGATAATCAACCCTCACAAGAAAATGAAGAAGGTCAAGAGCAGAAAGGAAGAGAAGAAGTCATACAATCCACACAAAAACATTCTAACCTACCCAAAGAGTGGAGGTATGCTCATGGACATCCTAAGAAGTTAATCCTAGGTGATCCATCAAAAAGGACAAGAACAAGATCTTTAATTAGAAATGAATGTGACTATATTGCTTTTGTTTCTCAAATTAAACCAAAATGCATTGAAGAAGCTGAAAAAAACCCTAATTGGATTAATGCAATGCAAGAAGAATTAAATCAGTTTGAAAGAAGCAATGTTTGAACTCTAATAGAAAGACGATCTAATATTTTAATTATTGGCACAAAATGGGTATATAGGAATAAACTAGATGAAAAAGTATAGTTACTAGAAACAAAGCTAGGCTAGTTGCCAAAGACTAGAATTAGGAGGAAAGGATTGATTTTGATGAAACATTTGCTCCTATTGCTAGATTTAAGGCAATTAGATTATTGTTAGCATTTGCACGTTTTATGAATTTTAAATTAATTTAAATGGATGTTAAAAGTATTTTTCTAAATGGTTATATAGCTGAAGAAGTGTTTGTTGAACAACCACATAGATTTGAAAATCATGCATATCCTGATCATGTTTTCAAACTACACAAAGTACTCTATGATTTAAAGCAAGCACCCCAAGCATGGGATAAAAGACTTAGCAAGTTTTTAATTGAAAATGATTTCTCTTGAGGGCATGTTGATACCACATTATTTCTAAAAAATAAAAATGATGATCTATTAGTAGTACAAATTTATATTGATGACATTATATTCGGTGCTACTAATAAATTTTTTTGTCAAGAGTTTGCCAAGCTGCAGGATAATTTCGAGATGAGTATGATAGGTGAACTCAACTTTTTTCTCGGACTTCAAATCAAGCAAACCAAAGAAGGGATCTTCATCAACCAAGCTAAGTACACAAGAAAAATTTTAAAGAAGTTTGGGATGGAGACTACCAAGATAATAGGTACACCTATGAGCCCCTCTTGTAAACTTGATAAAGATAAGCATGGTAAAGTTGTTGATCATAAATTATATAGAGGCATCATAGACTTTTTACTATATTTAACTGATAGTAGACCAGATATCATATTTAGTATTTGTATGTATGCTAGATATCAGTCTGCTCCTAAAGAATCTCATTTATTGGCTATTAAATACATACGTAGATATCTATCTGGTATAATTCATATTGGTTTGTGGTATTCTAGAGAATCATCTATTGATTTAATTGGTTATTCAGATGTTGATTTTGTTGGATGTAAATTAAATAGAAAAAGTACAAGTAGAACTTGTCAATTTCTTGGAGTTAAACTTAACTCTTGGTTTAGTAAGAAACAAATTTCAATTGTACTATCCATAGCTGAGGCTGAGTATATTGCAGCAGGAAGTTATTATGCTCAAATCTTGTAGATTAAGCAACAACTTAAAAATTTTGAAATTAAATTCACTAAGACACCCATAAGATGTGATAACACTAGTGCTATAAACTTAACCAAAAATCCTGTTCAGCACTCTAGAAGTAAACACATTGAAATTAGGCATAATTTTATTAGAAATCATGTTAAAAATAATGATATCATGCTTGAATTTGTGTGTTCTGAAATGCAACTAGCTGACATATTGACTAAACCTCTCCAAGAGGACCGGTTCAGTATGATTAGAAGAGAATTAGGGATCATCAACCCTTTTGATTGAAATTTCCATCTCTTCACATTCTTTAACTCTTGATTGATTAAAATTACTTGTAAATCATGTTTAATTTCTCTAAATCCCTTGAAACCCTATTTTATTTTGATTAATGGTCCTTTTCCCATCTTTTCTCGGTTTTAAGTCAAAGTGTCGACACCTGGAAGTGTCGACACTTGACCCTATATCGTGAGTCGACACTTAAATGGCGACAAATCGAGTTAAAATAGGAAAAGTGAAGTGTTTTCTTCATATTTTTTCATTCCAATTTGATCTGACTCATCTCCAAACAGTGCTCCATCATCTCCTTCCCTCCAATTTTAGGTTCAACCACTCGATTCTTCATTTGGAACAAGTTCTTTTCGATTTCCTACTATTCTTCATCCTGTTTCATTTTTTTAACCCAAGAAACCCTAGTTTTCTCTCCTTGCTTTCTTCCCTTGTTTCCTTGAAATGGGACCTAGAAAATAAGTTTTCCAGTGTCCTAGACCATCCATTCAGGAGGAAGAAAGAAGAACTAAGGCTAGGCATGAGGATAGAGCAGCAGATGAGCCTGATGTTCCTGCCAGACCCCCTGTTTCTGTAAAAAAATAGGATTAGATCGAAGACTATCATCGATGGTCGTCGAGTGGACTTTGATTTCCTAGACCAGCAACACTTCTAGATTGGCCAGTGGTTGAGGGATGCTGGTTTAGCACCTTTTTACTCATTATCAGAGAGATTCTATCTGGGTTTGATTAGAGAGTTCTACGAATCACTTGCCTGAAGTAGTGATGGCTGGATAGCACAGGTCCATGGCAAAGATGTTCTCGTATCTACAAAGATTCTGAGCTGAGTATGGGACATTCCTATGAAAGGATCTGTTATGGATGCTCTAGTGGACAGGATTAGTGGACTCTGATATATTTTTGAGACAGACGATCCTCCTGAGGGAGCCACTATAGTTGCTTCGAGACTGATGCCTTATATGAGGTTACTGCACCACATTGTATCCTGGATTCTTCTACCGAAGACCGGATGATTTGACTTCATCACAGAGCACGAGCTATTGGTCATGGTGTCTCTAGTACAGTGCACTCTAGTATGCCTCCCAGTGCTTATGGTACATCAGTTGACAGAGCATCGATCAGCTAGAGACTTTGTCTGCCCTATGGGATGGGATTGACATTACTCTTTAGGACTTATGGAGTGGTCGTAAATGATGAGCCTTACAGACAACTGCTACACATAGACATCTTTGACATCAGATCACTTCACAGGATGGGGTACCAACTAGTCAGAGGCCAGTAGAGATGACGTATATCTTATCAGGCCACTAACAGAGATGATGAGGTAGCGGAGGAGGAACATATCTTCTTAGGTAAGGCAGGACCCTCAGAGCCACACAGTGATATCCCAGAGGTCCAGCCCCCCATAGCCAAAGCCTGCTCTTCATCCTGAGCCAGCCACTCCTGCACAGATAGATATTCCTGGTACTAGAGATAGTTTAGAGGACAGGGTCACTCGCATAAAGACTAAGGTGATGATTATTCGTCAACGAGTCGATAGGGTGTTTATGGAGATGAGGGAGAGCCATCGAGGATTGAGTGATGGAATCTCTGCTATTTTATCTGCATTAGCTAGATCTTCATCGAGCAGAACTCCTCCACCTTCACCTTCAGCTCCATCTGATCCACCTCCAGCACCATCCGCTCCAGGACCTGAAATAGAGATGATCAGTCTGACTCTACAAAGTTTGATGTGATAGATTTTATGATGGAGTCAGAGCCAGAGACAATAGTAGATGTTCCTAGCAGTCCCATTCCAGATCCTTCCCGATATCTTTTCAGACTCCGATTTTATCCACCTCACTTTCCAGACTTGATCATCACACTTTTATTCCTGCACCTACTTCTATCATTCGATCTTCTGATACATCTATGTTACATTCTCCACCTATGCATACATCCTCCCTTGTCTGGGAACTAAGATTTTATACCCCTGGTTTCCAGCATCTTGACTCCGGACCCATATTTGACCATACCCCCCTTCTTGCTGATTTTGATACAACCGCTCCAGTCCGTTCTGTTCCTGCTACTGATGTAGCATCTTCTTTTTCAGTACCAACCAGAGGCAGAGCTTATGTCAGACATAGAGGACGAGGCCGTCATGATGTTTTGAGACCAACCCGGACCAGACTCTCTGATTTTCGACCGATATAGTCGCGATCCCGACCTTCTAGAGATACTGGACCGATTGACATTGGGTCATCCTTTGATGAGGAGCATTCTCTTTAGGATAGTCTCTATGTTTAGTTAGTTTACATTTCAGCATTACTTGTATGCATTTCTACGTATTTACCTCTATGTATCAAATTTCATGTATCAATGTATGAAACTTTTTTTTATATAATAACTCCTTCAATTTTAGATGTAGTCATTAATTCTTTCATCTTTCCACCAAATTTTTGTATTATCATTGGTATTTTCTCTCTTTTCAACTTTTTAATGATGACAAAAAGGGGGAGAGTTATATGAGACAAATAAAACAGAAGGAGGGAGAGAAATAGTAAAAGAGAAATGATAAAAGAGAAATGATAATGAAAGAACAAAATGAGAATAAAAAGAGAGCAAATGAGTGAAAAAGAAATGAGCAATGAGTGAGGGGGAGCATTAAGAAGAAAATCTTTTTAAGCAGCAATTTCTTAAAAAATCTTTGAAAATTAGTTTTTTGGATCACCCTTTAAGGGGGAGCATTTATACTCTTCAATCTATAGTTAAAAGTTTTTTGTTGAGCTCAAGTATAGATGATTTCCATATTAATCTCACTCACTATTTCTATGAAATCAGTTATTACTCTGAAATACATGTTGAGTATCATGGTACATGCAATTTTAATTCTGATATCTTTTTATGGCCATAATGCATTATAAATGAGTTCTAGTTCTAAACAATCTTTTTATCTTTTATATATTGCACAAAACTTCATTTTGTTTGAAATTTTTTTTGTGTTATACTTAAAGATTTTGTCATCATCAAAAAGGGAAGATTGTTGACTCCGTTATTGATTTTGATGATTAACAAAATATTTAAGTATAATTGAGTACTAATAGTTTGCTAAAGTGTATTTTCATCAAGAAAAATGTACTCATCAAGTTAGTCAGTTGAATTGCTTGTCAAATGATTGAAGAAGTCCTTTCTATGGATGAAACATCAATGTCTAATGGACTGAAGTATTTAAGATTTGCTTGAAAGGAATTAAAGAGTCAAGTTGAAAAAGGATTCAGCAGAGTTTCAGTCATTTTTTATAAAGTTTCAGTAAGTATCGACTCAAAGTGTCGACATATGACAATACAAGTGTCGACTCAAGCTGGCACATAGAAAGAAGTTTCAGATGGCATGCTTGAAGTGTCGACTCATGCCACTCAAATGTCGACTCAAGGTGTCGATTCAAGGATCGAGTCAAAGCCTGAGACAGATTTTTTTCAGAACATGCTAAAATCCAAGATTTGAATTAAGTGTCGACTCATGGATGTCAAGTGTCGACTCAAGTATTGACTCACCAGATGAAGTATTGACTTACCTGAGATTTTCAGAGAGCCTCAAAGCTGAGAACTAAGTATCTAAGTATCGACTCTAAGTATCGACTCAAGGACTAAAGTATCGATACTTAGAGTTCTGAGAACAGTAACGACTAGTTTTTTTAAATACAGAACTCGATCCTTTTGCCCTTAACAGCTATTTTCACATCTCCAACAGTCATAAACTATCATTTGAGCCTTAGGATGGTATTTAAAAAGATTAAGCTCAAATATAATGAAGAGAGAAGAGAAAAAGGAAGAAAAGAAAGCTCATTCACTCACACATTCATTGAGAGCAACTACTTCCAAGCTAAAGAAGCTTTCAAGCATTCAAAGCAATCAAAAGCATTCAAATCCAACATCTTTTGATCATTGATTGAGGCTTTATTGAATTGAAGACAAGCATCTTCATCAAGCTTCAAAGAGATAACAACTTTTTATTAGAAAGCTTTTCTTGTATTTTTACTTCAATTCATATTTTGTTGTATCAAGGTTTTTGATGAGCCTAAGAACAAAACCAAGAAGGTTTTTGGTTAGCCTAGTTAAAAACTAAGGAGGTTTTTGGTTAGCCTTTGAAAACCAAGAGGTTTCTTTTGGTGAGCCTTGTGAAAATCAAAATGAATTTTGATTAGTGAGCTCAGAAAACTAATCAACTGTAATCGAGAGTGATTATAGTGAATTCCGAAGTGGACCTTGGGGAGTGAACATAGGTGCCTTTGAGAGTACCGAAGTACTATACTTGCTTATGTTTTTATTTGATTGTTTCCTCTTTACTTGCTCTTACTTTCATTGTATTTAAATTTTCGCTGCATACTCTTTAAGAGCACATAACACTTACATCTCACTAGCACTTGTATTAATTATTGAATTGGCATACATACTTGCAAATAGTTTTTAGAAACCCAATTCATCCCCCCTCTTGGGTTGCTTACTGGGCAACAATTATTTGTACCTTAAATATACTTGCATCATACATGAGCTTGATTGATGTTTTATGCCATCTTAGGGGTTATGATTTGATGATCCCTTTTTGGAAGGTTAGTGATTTTCGATGGATGGTGACCATCAAAGTGGCCCGTTCATTGAGTTTACTAGGTCCTTCTGTGAGCTTTTTAGTAGGGATTGTGTGGCATTATATATTGCAGAGAGATTCCTTATATGGATCATTTTCTTTTAAAGAAAGTTTTGTTACATTGGACCAAGGGCTCTCATTAAAATAATGCTTATAAATATTTTTTGAAATAATTATTATATTTTTATATTGATTAACTATATAATGAATATTTAGTAGTTAGTATATTTGTATCCAATAGAGTTAATACTTCCATTATGATACTCTGACTGAAAGAAAATATTAAAACTAAAATTGTGCTAGCACTAAGTATGATGAAATATGGATATTATATTATATAATGATCTTCCATCTTGGTTGTCTTATTAGAGTACTCTAAAATAAAGTTGCCTATAAAAGTGGTAATGAGTAAATTATTTTGAAATATATTTATATAATTGATGTTGAAAACTCCTAGGCACTGATCTCGGGCCAATGCCTATACGCAGTGGATACAACATGAAAGAACACAGTCCAATAACCTATTTTTTGGATTCAATATCATGCAATAATTAAGATATAACTGTAGGAAAAAAAGTGAGATTGCTTTTCATTAATCACTTTGGAGAAGAATCTTGTTACAAGACAAGATGTAACCCTGGCACCCCTTTTGAAAACCCAGAAGTTTCTCACCATCCCGCCATCTTCTCTTTTGCAGGCCTCACACCCCAAGAACACATGTACGACCACGTGTTGACAATACCTCAATATGCATCTCCCACCTACGGACAATACCTCGACGTAGATGTCCCTTCTCCAAAGCCCCCCGTGGAACACCCCACGGTACCAAGCCCTCCACGTGATATCTCACTCACGTGCACCTCTCTGCAAGCCCAAACCATGACCATGCCTCCTCTCACCGGAAAGAGCTTGACCTGCGGACTCCCTCATGTAGGATCTCCCACAGCCAAGTCCCCCACGCAAACTCCCTCCATGTGGCCTCCAAGAAATCCTCCACCGTGGCCCTCCTTGAAACCCAAAAGTCTCCCACGATCTCCACGCCTAAGAGGGGTGTCCAAGAACTCAGCCCCTCACGGTCACTCCATGACCGTAAGGAAACCTTGCAGCCTCCTCTTGAACCGTGAGCCAAGACTCATGGTCCTAAGACTTCACCATAAGAAACCCTTCCAAGAACTTCATGCTCGGTCCTCTTGGATCCACGCTGATCCTCTTGGCTTCATGCATGCCTCTTTAGCCGCGCTCTTCTTGGACCGTGGGACCCCAAAGGGGTCGGCCTCCTGGATGCTCCTCCAACACGCATGCCCCTCTTGATTTATAGCATATGAGGCGGTTTGCTTCTTCTTGGATTGGGCATCAACCACATGGACTTCTTGATCTTGTTGGACTGCATCACATTCTTGAATCTGGTTAGGACTCAATCACATGGGTGGCTAGGACTTGTCTTCTTAGGCCAATAACAAACTGATTATGACTCCTCACATGATTAGGCTCCCAATTGGTTATAACCAACCAATTCAGTTATGATCCTAGATGGTTGAACTAACCAACCAACCAACTAACCACCTAACCAACTAAGCTAACCTCCTAACCAATTTAACAACCTGGACCCAATCCCCATAACCTAATTAGGTTATGTTACAATCTCTTAAAAAACTCCCTCCAAGAAATCAATGTACCCCGGGTCAAACCCCCTAACCCAACTTGACTCTCAAGGCCCCTAAGAAAAATCCCAGAAAACCCCTAGAACAACTCCAGGAACTGCTTGGGACATGCCCCAAGTCCCAAAGATTGCCTCCAACATCTCTACCATGGTCTCCCAAGTCTCTCCAAAGCTTGGGAGCACCATGCAAATCCCTACAATCTTCACCTTGGTGCCCTTAAGCTTTAGCAAACCTGGCAATGTCCTCAATGCACAACCCCGCTATAATTGAGTGTCCTGACAATACGGTGCAGATATCCTCGCCTCTGCCAACACCCTTCAGCTGCTACGTATACCTGGAGGCCTTTGGGATGACCGTCTCCACAGCTAAAGAACCTCGCTTGTATCCTGGCACCATAATTGTAGCCTTCCTTCTGCTTGGTAGCTGTATCAGACTTTTCCTTGAACTTCCCTGGAGAAAACCCAGCGAACCTTAAACCTCGAGGCCAGCAACTCAATGCTGCCCTACTGAACCTCATAACCAGTCGCTGCTTCCTTGGACCCTTCGCACACCGCGAACCTCTTCGAGATCATTTTGGATACACTACACAATCCCGCAGGCTCTTCCAAAACCAAGAGCTCATCCCAACTCTTCTAAAAAACCAGCGACTGAATCCAGCAACCATCTCCACCTAGCTGCTGCATCATGTTCTAGCCTGTCTCCTAGCTGCATGATGTACCTGGCACTCCTTGAGACCAGTCCACTAGCCTCCCTAAGCTACCATCCCCATCAGCTCTAGTCTCTGTCCCTAGGCTAATACTGCCATACCAGGACACTCCCGATTGCTCGATACCCCCAGCGCTTCCTAAGACTACCTCCTATCTCCCTGAGCTACCACTGGCATCGTCTCAGCTGATGTACTCCGATGAACATGAAAAATCTAGGCTTTTCTTTTCTCCATCCCTGACAAGCTCCACGTGACTGTTTGCATCCATCCTGCTATCTCCAAAATTGACATCTTCCTGTCGAAGCCACCTTGCCTCCCCAGCTGGAACATTAACCCGTGCTCCACAGCTCCTGAGACTCGTGCTCCACAGAACTCCTGACCTTGACCTAATGTCTCCTTGCTCTGTGCCCATGACTGCAATACCAACCTATGCTTCCACATACACCCAAACAGCTATGCAAACCTAATGCCAATGTCAGACCTCTTCTCCATCCATGCAGGATACCACACCCACGTACAGTTCCTTGAATCCTTCTCTTCCACTTTTAAACCCGCAGCTCGAATAATGGCTCAGACCAGGATCTGATATAAATTGTTGAAAATTCCTAGGCACTGATCCCATGCCAATGCCTATAAATAGCGGATGCAACATGGAAGAATACTGTCCAACAACCTGTTCTTTGGATTCAATATCATGCAACAATGGAGATATAGATGTAGGAGAAAAAGAGAGATTGCTTTTCATTACTCACTTTGGAGAAGAACCTTGTCACAAGACAAGATGTAAGCCCGGCACCCCTTCTGAAAACTCAGAAGCTTCTCGTCGTCCCGCACATCTTCTTTCTTACAGGCCTCATGCACTAAGAACCCATGTACGGCCATGCACGGATAATACCTCAACGTATATCTTCCACCTACGGACAATATCTCGATGCAGATGTCCCTTCTCCAAAGCCCCCCATGGAACACCCCACGGTACCAAGCCCTTCATGTGATATCTCCCTCACGTGCACCTCTCTGCAAGCCCAAGCCATAACCATGCCTCCTCTCAACGGAAAGAGCTCCACCTGCGGACTCCCTCACATAGGATCTCTCATGGCCAAGTCCCCCACATGGACTCCCTTCACGTGGCCTCCAAGAAATCCTCCACCGTGGCCCTCCTTGAAACCCAGGAGTCTCCCATGGTCTCCATGCCCAAGAGGGGTGTCTAAGAACTCAACTCCTCACGGTCACTCCATGACTGTAAGGAAACCTTGTGGCCTCCTCTTGGATTATGAGCCAAGCTTCACGGTCCTAAGACTTCACCACAAGATGCCCATCCAAGAACTCCACACTCGGTCCTCTTGGATTCACGCTGATCCTCTTGGCTTCATGCATGCCTCTTGAACCGCGCTCCTCTTGGACCGTGAGACCCCAAAGGGGTCGGCCTTCTGATGCTCCTCCAACATGCGTGCCCCTCTTGATTTATAGCACATCGGGCGGTTTGCTTCTTCTTGGATTGGGCGTCAACCACATGGACTTCTTGATCTTGTTGGACTGCATCACATTCTTGAATCTGGTTAGGACTTAATCACATGGACGGTTATGACTTGTCTTCTTGGACCAATAACAAACTGATTAGGACTCCTCACATGATTAGGCTCCCAATTAGTTATAACCAACTAATTTGGTTAGGATCCTGGGTAGTTGGGCTAACCAACCAACGAACTAACCACCTAACCAACTAAGCTAACCTCCTAACTAATTTAACAACCTGGACCCAATCCCCATAATATAATTGGGTTATGTTACAATCTCTTAAAAAATTCCTTCTAAGAAATCAATGTATCCTGGGTCAAACCCCTTGACCTAACTTGACTCTCAGGGCCCCTGGGAAAAACCCCAGAAAACCCCTAGAACAACTCCAAGACCTGCTTGGGACATGCCCCCAAGCTCCAGGGATCGCCTCCAGCATCCCTGCCATGGTCTTCCAAGTCTTTTCAAAGCTTGGGAGTACCACATATATCCCTACAATTGATTCCATTTTTATTATTGTATCTAAGAATGGTGATCTATTTTTGACCTCATTTGTGATAGATATGTATAATCTGATAAAAAAAAGTCTGGATAGCTGATGGATAGATAAATTAATATATGAGTTGGATGGTATAATAGTGTTAGAATTTATATCTTGAAACTAGAGAGGATTGCACCTAAAATAAGTATTATAAGATTTCTATTTCTAATACATAGGCTACACATCATATTTAATTTTTTACTATGTAGTTTAAAGAACTTAAAATCATATATATAAAATAATTAATAAATAATATCTTATTTGTTTCAAGATTTTTGATACTTTTGAGAAAAGGATAAGGATATTGATAAGGTATATCAGTCATATTCTAAGATTCCACATATAATAAATAAATAGTATTATTAAATATTTATATAAGTATGGGATAGTTGTTTAATATATCATGCCTAAAATTTCTAAATAAAATGATATGACTGAGAGGCAAAGTACACTCTAAAAGATATGATATAAAGTATGATGAGTGGGTGCAATTTATTATGATGTCTCTAGTATAAAATCTTGATAATTACCATCTATATTTTGAATAAATTTTTTGTTAAAATAGTTATACAAGATATACCTTTTAAGTTAAAGATTAGTTGGAAGCCCAACATCTTTTATCTTTATGGTTTGAGCTATCTTGCAATACTTAATCATTGATAATCCATCAATGAATAAACACTAATTTTGTAATAATATGTTGTTTGTTTTGGTTATCCAGATAATTTTTCATAAATATAAATTCTAATATCCTAATAGAGGTATAAAAAATATTGAGTCAAATCATGCCATATTTATAGATTCTGATTTGCATAATATCATATGCTTATTATATATTAAAATATGATATTAAAAAAAAATAAGTTGTTGCGCTTATAAATATTATATTTCATCCTATTAGAGGATAGTGGGAGAGCAATATTAGATATACAAACTAATGATTGTACCTCCATTACTAGTTGATGTAGTACTAGTAAAGAAATCATATAATTATTGTTGTCTAGTGATGAAGCAACCCAAGAGGGGGGTGAATTAGGTTTTATAAAATTTTTTACAAGGATTTATGATGAGCTAAACACCAGGCTTAGAAAGAAGAAGCTTCAACTAATACCAAGTTCTTTATGGATTGAGACTAGGAACTCAAGTCTCGTATGAGTCTTGTATATTTATTGAGTCATGTTTTATTTTCTTTTAGGATTTTAAAGTTCAATTAGAATTCAATCAAGAGTTCAATTAGAGTCAATTAGGCTTTGTACTGAGCCAAGTTCAAGAGCTACTTGAAATTGGGCCATACCAGCTTTACTTGGAATGCCACATCATCATAGACCACCGGTGCCAACTCATCACCAGAGGACGTCACATCACCTTTGCCATGTCATCTCCAAGGGGCGCCATGGAGAAGGATGCGCCACGTCACCATGCCACCTTGCCATGCCACATCATTGCCACCTCACCTACCACGTGGCATCATTCAAATTTTAAATTACATGAAAGCTACAAGTGGTCGACCAAGGAGTGTTTTCAAATTCAAAGGAGGTCGGCCAACTCCATCCACAAATCATGCAACCAGCTCCACCAAATCCTTCACATTTCATGTAACCCCCCTAATATTTCTCCATGATATGAGAAATTTCAAATTGATTGAAAGGCCATTAAAAGCCTCTTGTTTTCTTTGGGTGTGTTTGATTTTCTCTTCTCAAGCTTTCAAGTGTCCAACGCCAACATCCACCTCTAGGGATCCATGCCTCCATCGAAGTTCCCTTGCCTATTTGGTTTCTTTATTTTGATATCTTTCAAATTGGTCACAGTCTAACCCGTTCATTGTGCAGGATCCTTCTACGATTCGGAGTTCAAGAAAGGATTCTCTTGCCAAAGATCAATGTTGAATAAAACTAGTTTCTTTGGAATGCCAATCTTCCACTTCAGGGCTAGTTCGTCTAAGAGCTTCAATGGATCTACCAGGGAGTGATCATCTTGGATAAATAACACCTCCTAATCTCTTAAGTCTGAGTTATTGAAGATCATTGCTAAGGTTTAAATTCAATATTCATTAGCCCTAATCTTCTCTAGGATTTAAATAACTACATCACGGCGTAAGTTCCAAATTTCAGTGCTCCTTCCATAGCTTTACCTTAGTACTTTTGATCTGAAATTTAGTACCTGTTAATAGGCTTCATTGCTCTTATTTCTCAATCCATCATTTAGATTGCATTCTCTTCATCATGCCGCGTCAAATTGGTATCAGAGCATGGTTGCATTAGGGTAGAATAGTTTTCTTTAAATCCAAGAAAGATCTAAAATTCACGCCTCCTGAGCGGGTGTACTCCAGTACACTATCACAACCCATGGGAATAATGAGCCCCTAGCCAGACATGAATTTTTTTTAGATTGAAATTTGGGTAAACCATTACACTTGTTTGATTAGGTTCTATTTTTCTGAAAATTTGCATCTGTCTACTGTAATCCATCTGCAGCTCCAAAGGAAGTCGCTAAGTTTTTGTTGAAATATTTTTTTCTTGTTCCTTTTTAAGTCAGTTATCATCATATTAAATTTCATCATCAGAAAAAAATTATAAAAAAAATGAAAATTTCTGCAGTTCGACACTATCATTAGGGTTCTGTTCTGTCCTTTTTATTTATCTTCATTTGTAGGATCTGCTTAGAGTAGTACAGATTTTAGTTTTAAAATTTCTTTCATTTGCATTGAAAATATAAGTTAGGACTCCTCTATGAATTTTTCAGAATTTTTGGACATTTTTTCATCATGTTTTCCACACCACTTTCAAACTGCAACACACTTCTGCAGCACCTTTGCATTTCATTCATCTCATGAGAAATCAAATTAAGAGCATCAATTTGACATAGGGTCAGGGTTTCATCACCTGTCCCTAGCCCAAAAATCACCAACCAGCATATCGATCCCAGCCCGTTAATTAAAATTGAGTAGAACGTTAATTGCCCTAGTAGGTTAGGGACACCAACAAGTTGGGTTTAGGTTAGGGTCAAGTTAACTGTGTCAGCTAATTGGTGTGTGCTTACTGGCTTGGTGTCTAGGATTGGTGCATCAGGGCTTGTGATTTGGTCTGCCTACCTGGCCAATCTCAGATTGGTGTCTAAGGTTGGCAATCAGGGACCTTCACTCCCCTCCACCTACCTGGCTAAGTCCCATAAGTACTACTATCTAATTGGTTCACTTAATTAGACCTCTAATTTGTGCTCTAGGTCTAGGAAACCTTAGCTCGAGCTTGAGTCTACTTGCATGCATGAAAACTAGATCATGAGCCTCATATTCACCAGTCCAGATCCAGTCCAGTGTAGCCATGGACCCGAATCTTGAAACCATGCTGAGAGGCCTAAATGATCTAATGGCCCAATTGAACCAAATGCTGGCTAAACAATTTTTCTTAGACCAACCAACTCCTACTATCCCATTAGCTCATATGAATGATAGGAGTAAGAACCCTGAAGTACAAGTTGAGTTCATGAATACTCAAGACTTAGGGTATCCTCAAACTGAAGGGCTAGGGAAGGAAGAAGGCAAGTCTAAACCTAGTAAATATGTGTATGAGACTGACATAAGTTTAATAGATGAATATGAAGGGGAAGGCTGTGAAGAGAACAACTTTAGTACCTTACCTGAGGAAACCTTTGGTAAAGAAAAGATTATTGAGCCTAGTCCTGAAACATCAGAACAACCAAAATTTAGTGAGGACTTGGTTCCCGTAAGACAATGCCCTCAGGAAGAACCCAATACTTTAGCTTCGACACAAGAACTCCTTCATTACCTGAGAAGAACCCAATCATTATTTTAGAAGACTTTGCCGATGACCTTCAACTACCTAGAAGCATCCCGCTCGTAGATCAATATTCAAATCTTAAGGTCATCATGAGTAACCAAGGTCTGTTTCAAGATTCCCTAAATTATCCCAAGACTCGGATTCCTATTTCCTGCCTTTCCTTAAGTCTTATCCTAATTTTAGAGCCATTAAGTTTCATTTTGATGAGATTACTAGGTTGCATGAGCCTTTAAAGCCTATTCCTTTTGCTACCTACTTTTGGAAAACCTTATGGCATTTGCTAGGAACCCATGGTAAATTCTCATGTGCATACCAGACCAGGGTCAAACCTAGAGAGTCATTAATCTGTTAGGTTTAGGCCCTAAAGAATCCAATAAAATTCCTCTCAATAAGGATGCCTAGTTCAGTCTGCATTTCATAAGTGCTTGTGTAAGTTTCTGAGTCTGCTGAGTCCTATGCATAGCATGTTGAGGATTTGCATCATGAAATAAATTTGAGCAATGAATCCTATAAACATAGGACTAATTTAAGAAAGAAAGTCAAGGAATTCTATGAGAGAGATCATGTTCCCATCCGGGACTTTCAAGAAACTACATACCCGTGGTGCAAGCCCCTTTAAAGTTCTAAAGAAGATTAGATCTAATGCTTACATATTGGAATTACCTTCAGACCTAGGTATCAACCCGACCTTCAATGTCTCAGACTTGATAGAATATAAGGAACCCATGATGATACCTAGTGAACCTTTTGGGCCTGACCATATTTTTGAGAGTGAACCATTACCCGAGTATCCACAAACAACCATTCCTCAAAAATGAGAGAAAACTGAACAAATCCTGGATAATAAGATTGTCACTACCAGAAACAAGGATTACTATCGATATTTGGTCCATTGGCAAGGGAGACCAAAATCTGACGACTCTTGAATCGCTAGAGGACCTGCAATGACTGGACCCGGACTTATTTGAACAATATCAAAGCCAGGCTGGACCATACTCGACAGGGTCGAGTTCCTCCCATCCGGGAAGAATTGGTGGGGGCACCAGGCTCAAAAAGAAGAAGCTTCAACTAATACCAAGTTCTTTATGGATTGAGACTAGGAACTCAAGTCTCGTATGAGTCATGTATGTTTATTGAGTCCTGTTTTATTTTCTTTTAGGGTTTTAAAGTTCAATTAGAATTCAATCAAGAGTTCAATTAGAGTCAATTAGGCTTTGTACTGAGTCAAGTTCAAGAGCTACTTGAAATTGGACCAGACCAGCTTTACTTGGCATGCCACATCATCATGGACCACCGGTGCCAACTCATCACCATAGGACATCACATCACCTTTGCCACGTCATCTCCAAGGGGCACCATGGAGAAGGATGCGCCATGTCACCATGCCACCTTGCCACGCCACATCATTGCCACCTCACCTGCCACGTGGCATCATTCAAATTTAATTACATGAAAGCTACAAGTGGTCGACCAAGGAGTGTTTTCAAATTCAAAGGAGATCGGCCAACTCCATCCACAAATCATGCAACCAGCTCCACCAAATCCTCCACATTCCATGTAACCCTCCACCAAATCCTCCACATTTCATGTAACCCCCCTAATATTTCTCCATGATATGAAAAATTTCAAATTGATTGAAAGGCCATTAAAAGCCTCTTGTGCGCCCATGGTAAAAAAAAGAGCTTTTTGGATGAAATGAAATTTAAGTGAAGTAGTAGTTGAAGAAGGTGTTTTTTTGGTAGTATCCTCTTGTTTTCTTTGGGTGTGTTTGATTTTCTCTTCTCAAGCTTTCAAGTGTCCAACGCCAACATCCACCTCTAGGGATCCATGCCTCCATCGAAGTTCCCTTGCCTGTTTGGTTTCTTTGTTTTGATATCTTTCAAATTGGTCCCAGTCTAACCCGTTCATTGTGCAGGATCCTTCTACGATTCGGAGTTCAAGAAAGGGTTCTCTTGCCAAAGATCAATGTTGAATGAAACTAGTTTCTTTGGAATGCCAATTTTCCACTTCAGGGCTAGTTCGTCTAAGAGCTTCAATGGATCTACCAGGGAGTGATCATCTTGGGTAAATAACACCTCCTAATCTCTTAAGTCTAAGTTACTGAAGATCGTTGCTAATGTTTAAATTCAATATTCATTAGCCCTAATCTTCTCTAGGATTTAAATAACTACATCACGGCGTAAGTTCTAAATTTCAGTGCTCCTTCCATAGCTTTACCTTAGTACTTTTGATCTGAAATTTAGTACCTATTAATAGGCTTCATTGCTCTCATTTCTCAATCCATCATTTAGATTGCATTCTCTTCATCGTGCCGCGTCACTCCCCCTCAAAATATGATTTCAAAAATATTTTCAAAAAAATATTTAAAAATTTTTAAACATTCTCCTCCTTGCTAATTCTCTCCTTAAGATTAAAATATTTTGCTTTCTTCTCCCCCTTTTGTATTTTCTTTCATTTCTCATATAATTTTTCATGTTTATCCAATATTTTTCCTTTTCATGCTTAACATTTTTCTCTCCCTTTTTGTTATCATAAAAAAGGATGAAAGGCAATACAAAATGGGAATGATGGTGGAAAGAATAGCAAGTAGATCATCAAAATCAATATATAAAATCAATTAATCATGATACCAATTAAATATGATACTAATTGAATATGATACCACAAAATGATAAGCACATGCAAGAAATAATTTTTTTCCTTTTTGAAGATTATAATAAATTTTGATACCAATTGAATGTAACTTTCCTCAAAGGATTAGATTTGAAAAACAAGGAGGAGTATCAGAGTAATATAAGTATGATATCAAAAAATATTGAAAGCATCATAAATGTATATAATGACAACAAATCTTTGGATGCTCTCTCTAAATATTATTCTTCCTTTAAAATATGCATTAATTTGAGGAATAAAACAGGAATGCATAAGCAGCATAATTTCAGACATTTTGAAATATAAACATACATACTAAGTCTGAAATCAAAGATTTGAATTTTAAGATATACATTATCTTCAAAAAATAAGAGATTGATTATTTAAAAACTTTTAGCATGATTTAAAATCTATTTGAAATTATTTGATATCTATATAAATGCTAGAAGCAATATGATACCAAGTCTAGCTTATGGATTAGGGATTTATCAATGTGCATACCTTCTTCTTAAATGTAACCCTTAACTACCAGTTCTAAACTTAATCCAAATCATTTCTATCTTAAGCATAGATGCTAAAAATAAAAATATATAAATCATAATATTTCACTTGAAATAGTTTAAAACTATATTAATCAAAATCAAGTGAAAGTCTAATAATCACAAGTTTAATCATGAGAGCATGAAATCCATCAACATCAAAAAGTTCATGATCACATTAAATAACTATTAGTCTAAACTTGATTTTAATTAATCAGTTGTAATAATTTTTAAAGTAATATGCAACTTTAAAAATATTTGTCATGAAGTAATTTAAGATACATTAATCAAAATCAAGTGAAGGTTTTATAATCACAAGTTAATCATGATAGCATGAAATTCATCAATATCAAAATGTTCGTGATCATAACCAATGACTATAAGCCTAAACTTGATTCTAATTAAATATTTAAAATAACTTTTCAAAGTAATTGATGCAAATTTATAATAAATATTCAACTATATTTTCAATTATGAAAGAAAATATTTAGAATTTACCAATATGTATAACCTTCCTTTACCATTTAGTCCAAAATGTAGCTTGTCTACTCTTTGTATTGTCTTGTATAGCCACTTTTTAAAAATTTTCTTTCTTCTTGTTGGACTGCAAGACATTCCTACAAAATATACTAGGTAGACAATTTTGGTATCCAAACTTTTTTGGATCCTTTAGGGTTAGTAAATATGGTTCCTTTCAGAACCAAATTATTCTTAATCTACAAGGATATGAATTAAGTCTAAATTTTTCATATTTAAAGCATGCAATATTCGAAGAAGTAGCAACAAAGAAATTCTTGTTTTTCAACTCAAGATTTTTTTTTTCTTTAAAATCTCATCATTTGATATAATAATCTTGGATCTTCTTAGAAGTTTTATTTTATTTAATAAAATATTTTTATCATTTGAAAACTTATTGCATAATTCTTTCAAATCAAAATTTTTTTTTCTAAATTTTCTTTTTCTTTAGAAAGATTATTCTTATCAATTTTTAAAATATCAATCTTTATATTTAAATCATGATTTTTATTGACAAGATTGGTGTTCTTAGGAGAAAAAGAGTCAACATGTATTTTTAATTTCTTGTGCTCAATTTTTAGCAATTTGTATTCATGCACAAGATCATTAAATGCATCATGTAATTCATCAAAGGTAAAATTATATTCATTTTTAGCACATACCTCTTTCTCATTTGCCATGAAACAAAGATTGGCAACTTCTTATTTTTTCTCTGAACTAGAATCTTCACTATCGCTCCAAGTTACCATCATTGTCTTGAATTTTTTTTTGGCCTTGAGGGCTATTATATTCTTCTTCTCTTGATCAGCAACCACTTCTTTGTGCCATAAATTCAACTCATGGATCATGAGTGAACCAATAAGCTCCTCCAAATATAGGGTATCAATATCTTTTGCTTCTTGGATCGCCGTTACCTTTGGATCCCATGATATTGGTAAATACCTAAGAATTTTATTAACCAAATCAGCATTAGTATAGACTTTGCCAAGACTTTTCAATTCATTAATAATACTCATAAATCTAGTATACATATCAGATATAGATTCATATTGAAGCATTTTAAATATTTCAAAAGAATGAACAAATATATTAATTTTAGTACTTTTCATTTGAAGAGTACCATCATGTGTAATTTCAAGTGTGTCCCATATCTCCTTCACCAATGTGCATGTGGAGATCCTATTGAATTCATTAGAGTCCAATGCACAATAAAACAAGTTCATTGTTTTAGCATTAATTTCAGATTGCTTAATATCATATTCATTCCAATCCTCTTCGAGCTTTGGAATTGAAATGCCATTAACCAAAATGGAAGGAATATGAGGACCATTAACTATAACTTTCCAAAGATAATAACTAATAGATTGAGTATAGATGCGCATGCGAGTTTTTCAAAAAGTATAATTAGTGCCATTGAAAAATGGTGGTCTATTAGTTGCATGTCCTATAGCAAAACAAGCACCTTCTAAGACTACCATGATCTTTTAACTCAAAATTGTTGGATTCTTTGCAAAGCACAAAGTTTAGATACCAACGATTTTGGGTTCTGGGCTCTGATACCAATTGTTGCCTAGTGATGAAGCAACTCAAGTGGGGGATGAATTGGATTTTATAAAACTTTTTGCGATGATTTATGATGAACTAAACAAGTATGTGCTAATTATAATTAAGTACTTGTGTTTTGCCAAAGTGTTTGTATGCTTCAAAATAATGTGCAATAGAATTAATAAAGTAAAGGCACAAAGAAAAACAATCACATAAATACAATAAATTTATAGTGATTTGGTGCACTCCAAGGCACCTACATCTACTCCCCAAGTTTTTCTTGGAAATTTTATTATAATCACCAAAATTACAGTCGATTAGTTTTTCGGGCTCACTAATCAAAACCCAACTTATTTTTTTGGGCTCATAAGTCAAAACCCTTGTTGATTTTCTAATTTAGGCTAACCAATAACCTCTTGGTTTTCACGGCTAACCAAAAATCTTGTTGGTTTTGCAGGCTTACCAACAACCTATGTTGGTTTTACGGGATCACCAACAACCTATGTTGGTTTTACATAAACGCTAACCAACAACCTCTTTGATTTTCTAAGGCTTACCAAAAACCATTGATACAACAATGTAAGAATGAAAGTAAAGAATACAATAAAGCTTTCTAATAAAAGCAAATATCTCTTTGAAGCTCTTTAAATATCGATAAAGATCTTGTCTTCAAGTTGTTGAAGTCTTTGATTGTAGTTTGATGATGTGAACTTGGATGCACTCTCTTATTTTTGGAGGCTTGAAGGCTTGAACCACTCAACTCTTGAATCCTTGAAGGATATTCAATGATCTCATCAAAGGATTACTTTCCCATTTGATCTGTGGTGTTTATATACCTCTCCAATCCTTAAATAACCATTGATGACCATTGGAAAAGAAAATATGGCCATTAGACATAATTTGGGAAAGTTTTGTACTTCAGAAAAACTAGTCATTATAGCAAGTGTTGACACTTGACCTTCATGAGTCAATACCTTGAGTCGACACTTGGAACCATGACTAAACACTTGACCAAAAAATATCTTCTGAAGTCTTCTACTCTGCACTAGTGAGCCGACACTTCATCTGGTGAGTCGACACCTTGAGTCAACACTTTTGTTCGTGAGTCGACACTTGACCAAAATCCAGAAATTAGCTCATTCTATCTTTTGTTTGGTCTCAGGTCTTGAGTCGAGACTTCAATGTGCCATTTCAAAACTACGTGCTATTCTTCAGAAGTGTCGACACTTTGAATCCATGAGTCGACACTTGGCCTGTCTAGTACTGAAACTTATCTAAAAAAATTCTTAGCCTCTTCAAGTTCTTCCTTATAATTTTCAAAGTCCATATACTGGATTTTGCATTAATTTAAGGACTTTCTTCAACTGAAAATATGTGTTATCGCCAAGATCACCATGGCCCGTAGCTGCTGTCTGTGTCGGATCGCCCCTCGTCTCTATGATGATGCCCTGCTCGTTGGGACCTGCAAAATAAGGGTTAGTGACCTGGACCGAGGATTCCGACATGGGCACTCTGATGGTCAAGTCAGCGATGATCCAGGGGAACAGATCCTCCTGGTCGAGCCCCTCTTGATGGACTCCATGCTAGGAGGAATAAAATGATGTGAGTAGAGTGAGAGTGGGGGTGCAACTGTGTTGGAAAAGGTGGTGGCCGAGGTGGATCGGTCCTCCTGTATGGCCTCCTTCCCCTCACTTGCCTGGATCCTTGTTGTTTAGCTTGAGTTACCTTTTTCCTCCGGGTGTCGAAGGCACTTTTTAGTCCAGGTGATCGTTGAACGCCTATCTCGGGATTTCCCACATGCTGTCAAGCACGTGCGGCGGCATTCCATACCGTGGACGGGACGTCTCTCCTGGTCCGTGCTATCAAGTGCGAGTGGCGATGTTCCATGCCATGGACGGGACATCTTTCCTGGTTCATGATAAGAAAAACTATCATGTGTTCTGACATTCCTTCCGGTTGCTCCATTCCGGGAAGCCTGGTAGTGTCTCATTTGGGAGGCCACCACCCCCGGGATTCGAGCCTCTTGGTTGACTTCTTCTTTCTGGTGATGCAGGTGGTTGGCAGAGAGCGTGGCATCTCGATCAGGAAGTTTCTTCCTCTTCTGGTGTAAGTGGTGGCTAGGGACAGTGGACAGTTATTATGATTTAATGGGCGCTTCTTCATGGTCCTCGGGTGACTCGCCGGTGCCTCGGGAGGGGGGATAGCTCCACCCCCCTTGGTGCCCGGCGGCATTATCCGAGGTGGTTGCCGAACTGGAGAGCTGGGACTTGGCTCCGGCTCAGGGGGCTCGACCTAGCGAGGAGGCTGGGCTCGACCTTGGAAGGGCTCGACCTAGTAGAGGAAGGCTCAACTCCTGCTCAGAGGGCATGGCCTCGGAGGGGCTCGACCTGGCGAATGAGGGCTGAGCTCGACTCCGGTCCATGGAGCTCAACCTCAGAGGGGCTCGATCTGGCGGAGGAGGTCGGCACGCGACTCTAGCCCAGAGGGCTCGGCCTCAGAGGGGCTTGGCCTGGCAGAGGAAGGCTGAGCTCGACTTCAGCCCAGGGGGGTCAGCCTCGGAGGGGCTCGATCCGGTGAAGGAGGTCACTCAACTCCAGCCTAGGTGCCCCGGGCTCGCGGGTGCCGACCTGGTGGAGGATGGAACTTGGCTTTGGTGGGCTGCCCCATTATTCTGGGGGAGCTCGGCCTGGTCACAGGGGTCCAAGATGGGGTGTCCATCATGGCGGTTTTTTTGACATGGCACCTGACAGGGATTACACATCAGCTTTTTGCCATATCATTTATCCCCCACTCCCGAGTCTTGTTGGCACGGGGTACTTAGGGCGAAGAGAGTAAATGTAGTGCTGACATGGAAAGGCGAGAATCTGGCATAATGATGGCCACGATCACTGCTATTTCGGGAAGCGATTTCTTCAGCCTATCCGGGGTAGCCACGTGGACACATCCGAGGAGTAGTTATTGCAGGCACAGAATTCAAAGCAGCCATAGTTGAAGCCAGATGCTAGCCTTGTCGATTGTCGACACGTGCACAGATCGGACGGTGGGGGGTTGTAACGGTATGGTCGGACACCAGTCACTTCGAAAGGAAAAGTGACCTCTCTCGAAGCATATATCTTTTCAAATCCTGCATGCCCGCCATCATATCGAGGCTCTTCTTTCATCCACTCGGCCATTCTTGTCTCCCAAAGTTCACAACAAGTTAGTTTTCTCCTTCCTTGCCTCGGTCTAGTATGATCTTCCTCTTAGGGCTAGGTTCTCCTCTGGACTCTCGTCCACTTTCTCCTTCCTTCCATGATCTTCTTTGTCATGTCCCGTTTCGGGCCAAGTTTCTGTCCTTCAACTAACCAGGGTAAGGCCAAGCCCTCTAGGCCAAGACCGCCATCTTCTCTTCTTCTGATGAGGAGGGAGAGGGGGTGCACTTCAAGCTTAATAGGAGGCGCCCCCTGGTGGCATAGTCATTAGGGAACCTGGACCTGTCCCTGCTCTTCCTCCTCCCCCAGCTGAACCCGTTCCGGAGCCTTCTCGATCCAAAGGTCCCGGTGGGATTGTTTCGACAATCTCAGTTAAGGAACTGGGGACCATTCAGGATGTCTATGGCATCTCGTACTTTGTTTGACTCTTGATCCCTCGACCAAGGGATCGGGTTACTTCCAGTAGCCCGAGTCGGATCACCTTCTATGAGTAGACCTTCTCAAGAGGGCTCCGCTTCCCTTTCCATCCTTTCTTTCTATTTATGTTAAGCAACTATCGTTTGGTCCCTGCTCAACTCGTCCTAAATACCGTAAGGACCATCTTTTGCTTCATCGTGCTCTATCACTTCCATAGGATCGTTGCCCATTTTTCTTTGTTTAGAGTCTTCTTCACTCTGAAGAGCCACCCCATCGAAGACGGGTGGTGGTCTCTCTCTTCTCGCCCAAGGGGCATCATATTTGAACTTTCCTTTTCCATCAAAGGATGGAAGAGTAAATTTTTTTTGCCACAATCGAGGGGGTTGACTGGGTGTGGAGCGACCAAGATCGATCCCCCAATCAAAATTCTACGGTCGAAGCAGCCGACAAGGATGTTTACGAGCTACTCCGCACCACCCAGATTCCTTCCCCCGAGGTTCTGTTGTCAGAACAGAACCTCACCGAGGTCGGGGTTAGCCCAACGGGAGAGTTGGGTGAGTTTGGCTCGAGTCCCTTCTGCCCCTCTTAATCTGCTTTCCCTGTACCGGAACTGACATTGTATCTTCCATATGCAGGCATGAAGTTTTCGGTGGATGACCTGCTTTCGATCACTCGGAAGAGGCCCCCATCAAGATTGGCTGAGGAGTCTTCTCTGAAGAGGGATCATGATGAGGGTCCGTCGGTGGCCGCTCCTGCCGAGCAGACCGAGCCGACCGAGCCGAGAAGGAGGGAGTCCGAGGCTGCCTCTGCACAAGGAAAGGGAGTGGTGGCTGCCGTGTCTGAGTCAGAGCAGAGGGCAGCCGGGCCTGTGCTGGAGTGGCCGAGGCGACGAGAGTCAATCCCCGCCCTGGAGCCTGAAGTGGTCGTTCGGGCTAGGGCCTCTGCTGCAGCAGTCGCCATCATGTCACCCCCTCCTCAGGAGCTTATCATCATCGAGGAGGAGGTGCGGAGCTGGCACCGCGGGTGCCACTTGAGGGGGCATCGAGCTCCCAACCGTCCCCCAAGGCCTCTTCTGGCGGTGGAGTGGGTGATTCCGCCTCGGGAGAAAGTAGGAGGGAAAGAGACTACCATCGAATCTCATTCAGACTGGAGCCCAACATCTCACTGCTTCGGGACCGGAAGCTGGTCGAGCACATTATGGATTTTTTAATCTAGTCATGCGACCAGTGAGATATGGCCGGGAAGGTGCTGGGGGATGCAATTAGTAGCATCTTCCCCCTACTATTCACGATAAGTGGCTTTACTTTCTCTTATTTTTTTGCTAATATCTTGTTTGGTGCAGATCGATGCCGAGACCCTGCTGATCAAAGATTGCTGTCGGAACTGGTTGAAGAACGACCAGCAATGAGCGGCGAAGGTCGAGGCCTTGAAGACCGAGCTGAAGGAGAAGTCTGACACCTCCCGAGAGCTCGGCCTAAAGAATGAGGAGCTTCAAAAAGGACTTGCCAGTGCCGAGAGGTGCTCGAAGGAGCTCCAGGAAGACCTCGACCAGGAGCAGGACTGGTCGAGGAAGAAAGCTGAGGAACCCACGATGACCGAAAGGAGGCTGATAGAGTTCAATGCCAAGGTGATTAGGCAGAAGGGGCATGCTCAGTCCCTTCAGGCTGAACTGGATGCGACGAAGGAGCCACAAATGCTGAGAAAGAAGCAGCAGCGACGAAGGAGCAAGCCGCCGAGGCGAAGAAGTGGGCTGAAGAGGCCGTAGCAAGGTACAGGGCCTCAGAAGAGTTCACCACCGAGTTCCATGAAATGGCATCAGACTTCATTTTCAAGGGCTTCTCGTACCTGCGATTAAGGATTCGGGAGTATGTATCCGACAAAGGCCAACAACTTCTTAGATACCCCACTGCTTCTGACATGGAGCCGGCCCTAGGTTCAGGCAATGCTGAGGAGTCGGTGGCCGCCCCTAAATCTTCTTCGCTGTCAGTGGTTTCCGAGGCCGGAGATGCGCAGCTCGGGGTTCTTGGAGGTGACGCCTCACGACCACGGAGTCCCGGCGGGGAGCCGCCTGAGTAGGATAGGATTATTTTCTATTTTTTTAGCTCTTAGCCTGGGCCACCCGGTATGTCAGGGGCCTGGGGACACTTGTAATAAACCAAGCAACCTTAATGAAGTGAAAGTTTTCATCTATCTTGGCTTGTGGGTACTCCACCTTCTCCTCTCTCTCTTTCCTTTTTTATTTTTACATGTGATGAGATCAGAGGGGAGGTTTCCACTTTGTTTATGAGTGTCCCAAACTTCAGCGCTGTAGAGCTGAGCTCCGAGCTTTGATGGCCGAAGATTTGAGCCCTGGGCTTTGATGTCTTGGAGATGGGCTCGAAGGCTTGGTGGCCGGAGAGCTTGGCTCCTGGCTTTGATGGCCGGAGATCTGAGCTCTGGGCATTAATGTCTTGGAGCTGGGCTTGAACACTTGGTGGCCAGGGAGCTTGGCTCCGGGTTTTGATGGCCAAAGATCTAAGCTCTGGGTTTTGATGTCTCAGAGCTGGGCTCGAAGACTTGGTGGCTTGAGAGCTTGGCTCCGGGCTTTGGTGTCTCGAAGCTGGGCTCAAAGATTTGGTGGCTGGAGAGCTTGGCTATGGGCTTTGATGTCTTAAAGCTAGGCTCGATGACTTGGTGGCTGGAGAGCTTGGCTTCGGGCTTTGATGGCTGGAGATTTGAGCTCCGGACTTTGATGTCTTGGAGCTGGGCTTGAAGACTTGGTGGCCGGAGAGCCTGGCTTCGGGCTTTGATGTCTTGGAGCTAGGCTCAAAGACTTGGTGGCCGGAGAGCTTGGCTCCAGGCTTTGATGGTCGGAGATCTGAGCTTCGGGCTTTGATGTCTTGGAGCTGGGCTCGAAGACTTGGTGGCCGGAGAGCTTGGCTCCATGCTTTGATATCTCGGAGCTGGGCTCAAATACTTGGTGGCTAGAGAGCTTGGCTTTAAGCTTTGATGGCCAGAGATCTGAGCTCCGGGCTTTGATGTCTTAAAGCTGGGCTCGAAGACTTGGTGGCTGGAGAGCTTGGCTCCGGGCTTTGATGATCGGAGATCTGAGCTTCGGGCTTTGATGTCTTGGAGCTGGGCTCGAAGACTTGGTGGCCAGAGAGCTTGGCTCCGGGCTTTAATGTCTCAGAGCTGGGCTTGAAGACTTGGTGGCCGGAGAGCTTGGCTCCGGGCTTTGATGGCCGGAGATCTGAACTCCAGGCTTTGATGTCTTGGAGCTGGGCTCAAAGACTTGGTGGCCGAAGAGCTTGGCTCCAAGCTTTGATGTCTCGGAGCTGGGCTCGAAGACTTGGTGGCCAGAGAGCTTAGCTCCGAGCATTGATGGCCAGAGATCTGAGCTCCAAGCTTTGATGTCTTGGAGCTGGGCTCGAAGACTTGGTGGCCGGAGAGCTTGGCTCTGAGCTTTGATGTCTCGGAGCTAGGCTTGAGGACTTGGTGGCCGGAGAGCTTGGCTCCAGGCTTTAATGGCTGGAGATCTGAGCTTTGGGCTTTGATGTCTCAGAGCTAGGCTCGAAGACTTGGTGGCCGGAGAGCTTGGCTTCGGGATTTGATGGCCGGACCTGGGGTCGAGCGGAGAATCTCCTGTAAGGCAACAAGCATTTGCACAAGGGGAACTTTGATTGTTGGTGAGAAAGAACCTTACACTATCGATGCTAGAGAACTGGGCCCTGGGCTTCGGTGTCGAAGACCTGGGCTCCGAGTTTTGGCATGCCGGACCCTGGGCCGGGCAGCGATATTCCTGCAAGGTAGAGAATGGTTTGTGCAAAAGGAAACCTTTATTTACGATCGTTGGAGGGAAGCCTTATACTACTAATAGTATCTCCTCAGGTTGCAGGCATTCCATATTCGCGGGAACCTGACACCATCCAGATTCTCGAGATAGTAAGCTCCTTGTGGAAGAGCTTCGACCACTTTGTATGGGCCTTCCCAGTTTGGTGAGAGCTTGCCATACTTCCGGGGTTGAGATGCTTCGGCTCGGTGCAGTACCAGGTCACCAGGTCGGAAGACCTTGGGCCTTACTCATGCATTGTAGTACCAGGCCACTCGTTGCCGGTATGCCACCATCCGGAGCCAAGATTTGTCTATAGTTTCTTCGAGGAGGTCCAAGTTGAGTTGAAGGTGCACTGAGTTTCATGCCTCATCATATCGCTACACCCACAGTGTGGGCACACAGAGCTCAACTAGGATGATGGCCTCAGTACCGAAGACAAGATTGAAAGGCGTTTCATCCATTGCCATCCGGGGCATTATGTGATAGGCCCAGAGAACGCTCAGGAGTTCTTCCTCCCATCCACCCTTGGCTTGGTCTAGCCTGGTCCTAAGTCCTTGGAGGATAGTCTGGTTGGTCACCTCGACTTCCCCGTTGGTCTAGGGGTGAGCCATCGAGGTAAAGCAGTGCAGAATGCCATGCTCGATGCAAAATTCTTTGAACTCCTGGTTATCGAACTAACATCCATTATCGGTGATGATGCAGTGCAGGAGTTTGAAGCAGCAGATAATTGATTTTTAAAAGAATTGATGGACCTTAGTTTCTGTGATCCGTGCTAGTAGCTCGGCTTCCACCCATTTGGTGAAGTAGTCGATGGCCACCAGCAAGAACCTCCATTGCCCCGGTGTAGGGGAAAATGGTCCTAAAATGTCCATTCCCTACTAGGCAAATAGTCAAGAGACGGAGAGCTGTGAGATCGGCGCTGCCGGTTGACATTGTATGTGGGCATGGTGCTGGCATTTGTCACACCTCTTCACGAAGTCAGCAGCATCCTCCCTCATAGTCTCCCAGAAGTATCCCTGGTGGAGAGCTTTGTACACCAATATCCTTCCTCCTACATGGTTCCCAAATAAGCCTTCATGTATCTCCTGGAGAACGAAGGCTGCTTTTGGGGGCCTCAGGCACCTCAGGAGCGGGTAGGAGTAGGATCGTCGGTAGAGCTATCCCTCCATCAGGACGAACTGAGAGGCTTTCCTTTTGATGAAGCCGGCTTCCACACGATCCTCGAGCAAGGTGCTATCAGTGATGTACCTGATGTACCTGTCCATCTAGCTCGGCTCCGGGGTGACTTGCTGCACCTCCTCCAGGGCTTTGTAGCTTGGATTTTAGAGGTACTCAATATATGCACGCCCCAGCAACGAGTCTGGCAAGGTTGCGAGTCTTGACAGTGCATCCACACGAACATTCTCTTCGCGGGGGATATGGAAGATGTTAAAGCGTCGGAAGCCTGCCGTGCATGAGCGGACTCGCTCCAAGTACTTCATCATCTAGGGATCCCTGGCTTCATATTTTCTGGAAACATGTCCGGCCACCAATTGGGAGTCACTAAAGAATTTCAAGTTCTACACGCCCAGCTCACGTGAGACCCTTAGGCTCGCAAGGAGTGCCTCGTACTCCGCCTGGTTGTTCATCACAGCAAACTTTAAGTGGAGAGCACATTCTGCCATGATCCCACCGCTGTTAGCAAGAATGAGGCCTGCTCCACTCCCACCGGAGTTGGATGCACCATCCATATGGAGGATCCAAGGTTCCTCCTCCATCCCGGGCTCGACTTGATGCTCCGAGGAAGTTTGCTCCGGCTCCTCAGCAAGTCCCGTGCACTCGACTAGGAAGTCGGCTAAGACCTAGGCCTTCTACGATGACCTCGACCGATCCGTGATATCAACTCACTCAACGTCAAAGACCACTTGGCCAACCGCCAAGATATTTCAGGGTGGCTAAGTATGGTCCTCAGTGGTTGATCTGTCATGACCACGATGGGATGCACTTGAAAGTAGGGCCTGAGATGCTTAGCAGACATTATTAGGGCAAAAATGAGTTTCTCGGAGTGAGTATACCTGAGCTTCGCATCGTGGAGGATTTTACTGGTATAGTATACTAGCTTCTGAGATCCGTCCTCGCCTGTACGAATGAGGACCGAACTGACAGCTCTGGCTTTGACCGCCAGGTAAAGTAGAAGCTCCTCTCCCTCCTCCAGTCTAGAGAGTAGCATCCCTCCTCCAGTCTGGGGAGTAGTAGAGGAGAGGCCAGGAACCCCTTCAGCTCTTCAAAGGCTGTCCTGCATTCCTCCATCTAGGAGAAGTCATGCATCTTGTGCAATGCCTTGAAGAAGGGAAGGCAGCAGTCAGCCAACCTTGAGATGAACCAACTCAGAGCCATGATGCGCCCTATCAAGTGCTGGACCTGCTTCTTGGATGTCGGGTGCTCCATGTCGACGATCGCCTGGACCTTCTCCGGGTTTGCTTCAATGCCCCTCGGGTGACCATGAAGCCGAGGAACTTCCCTATTGCCACTCCGAAAGTGCACTTTGCTGGGTTCAGCTTCATCTGGTGCTTTCGGAGGTTGTTGAAGGCTTCAACAAGGTCGACGATGTGGTCCAAGCTCAGCTTGCTCATGACGAGCATGTCATCCATGTACACCTGCTTGTTCAAGCCAATCTGGTCTTTAAAGATCCTATTGACCAGCCGTTGGTACGTGGCCCCAGCATTCTTTAGACTGAAGGGCATCATCTTGTAGTAGTATGTCCCCTGGTCGGTAATAAAGGCGGTATGCTCCTCGTCCTCTGGGTGCATCCAGATCTGGTTATATCCGGAGAATGCATCCATGAAGGAGAGCAATCGGTGACTCGAGGTGGCGTCTACCAGTTAGTCAATCTTCGGTAGAGGGAAGCTATCCTTCATACACGCCTTGTTGAGGTCGGTGTGGTCCACACACATCCTCCACTTTCCGTTACTCTTCTTCACCATCACCACATTCGCTAGCTAGTTTGGGTATTGTACCTCCCGGGCGAAGCCGGCAGTGAGGAGTTTGTCGACTTTCTCATTGATTGTCGCCTGCCTCTCCGAGGCAAAACTTCTTTTCTTCTACCGTACTTGCCTGTACTTCAGGTCAATGCTCAGCTTGTAGGTGATGATGTTAGAGGGGATACCTAGCATATCAGCCGCCTCCCAAGTGAACACGTCTGCATTCGCCCGTAAGAACTCCAATAGGTGGGCCCTCTCCTCTTGCAGCTGGGTCCTGATCTATACCATCTTCTCCTGTTCGGTTCCGAGTGGATAAGACAGTAGGCGCTCGATCGGGCCACCCCAAGGGTCTTGCACCCTTTGGTCAAGATCGTCTGCCCTGGGATCATCCTCAGGGACCTTGGCCCTGGGGAGAGTCTGGAAATAGTGTTGGATTGGCTGAGGTGCACCTCTCATCTCGCCGACTTCGTAGGGAGTTGGGAACTGCACCAGCAACCGTTCGTAGAAACAACAGCATCGAGCAGATTGAGCCCGAGTCAGCCAAGTATCACATTGTAGGCCGAAGGAAGCCTAACCACAGTGAAGGTCATCATGATAGTGCTCTACCAAGGTGGGGTCCCGACAGTGACAGGGAGAGTGATCTCTCACTCTACCCTCACAGAATCCCCCGTGAAGCCGACAAGGGGTGTGTGCATAGGTTTGAGCTGAGCGGAGGACAAGTTCATTCTGGATAAGGCATCATAAAAAAGTACATCCATGGAGCTTCCACTATCAACCATGATGCGGCTTACAAGATGCTTCGCGATCGTCATCTCGATGACTATGGCATCGTTATTTACATTTTCCCCCCATCTCTCCCTTCCCTTATAAAGGGGAGTACATTTTCAAAATACCCTGCCCCTCGGGCCTTTTTAGGTGCACGCTCAGCTCCCCAGCATATCATCCTTACCAACTTCTTGGTAGGGAGGTTGTCGACTGCAGGAACTAGTGGGAGAGCGACGAGCGCCTGAGGTTCTGTCGGAGGTCTGCCCCCCATGAACCTCCCGAGGTAGACTTTCTTATGAGTTCTTCAATCTCCTTCTTGAGGCTGTGGCAGTACTTGGTGTCGTGGCCATGGTCATGGTGGTAGCAGCAGTACTTTGTCTTGTCATGACCAGTGGACGATCTCATCGAAGGTGGGCGCTTCAGGTAGGGCTCACCTTCGATCTTCATGAGGATCTTCATCCTCGGGATGAGGAGTGGGGTATACCTCTCCTCCAAAATGGGCATGCTCCTCGGTCTTGGCCCTTGTTGGAAGTTCAAAGCTGAGGGTTCTGGCTTACGGGTTCCGGAAGCCTCGGTGGGAGTTGGCTTCTTCTGTGGCTTTCTGTCGAGCTCCCATCTTGTACAATCCACCTCTCGGCGTGGATGTACTTCTGGATTTGGAGGAGGAGCTCAGAGTAGGTCTTAGGGGCTTTTTATCGAGTGAGTAGCTCAGGCGGGAGGTCCTGAGGCCTCGCTTCAGTGCCAGCATGGCGACTGGTTCATCAAGATTATAAATCTCCAAGGCGGCGATCTTGAAGTGGGCCATATAGTCCCGGAGGGGCTCGCGGTCCTGTTCCCAGATGGAAAAGAGGCTATCCGCCTCTCATGGCACCTTTCGACAGGCATCGAAGTGGGCCATGAACTTTCGCTTTAGCTGAGTGAAAGAGTTGATGCTTTCGGGCTCGAGACGGGTGAACCAAACCCAAGCTGCCTTCTGGAGGGTTGCTGGGAAGGCAATGCAAAAAAGAGCATCGGTGGCTCCCTGGACCCTCATGAGTAATGCAGGACTAATATGAATGCAATTATTTTTTTTGTTTTTTATATGTGGAGTTAAGAGATTAATTCCTGAAAATTGGATCGAAATAAGTTATAGGAAATTCTATATGAATTTTAGAAGTCAAGCATGCAGATTAGGACCTAGAAAAGTAATAAAGAAGGATCGCCGAGGGCTGAGAAGCCTCGGTTAGGGCAAGTTCTCCTATAATATTATTACTGGAGGTAGAGGGGGTGTACCTGACAATGTCTGAAGTGCCCGATGAAGATCGCAGTGAAGGAGTCTCTCGTTCCTCGATGGATGCGGCCTGGAAAACTGAGCCAAAGACCCGCGAATACTCGGCGTTCTGCTCGGTGGTCCGATTGAGGCTTGGCTGGAGTCGTTGGATTCGTAGGAACTCGGGGACCTGCAAACGACCTGTCAGGGATTAGAAAACTCTCTAGGAAACAAGGAAACAAGGAAAAAGCAGCAAAGAGGAATAGAGTTTTGGAGGTAGCGGCCAGGGCTCTGGGAAGATGGTTGGCGGCAGGAATCCTGTAGCAACACCGGAAGACGAAAGCACCAACAAAACCCCTTGAGCATAAAGCAGGGTAGCACAAAGCAATAGAAGAGAACTCAAGTTTAATTCATATATCAAAATCAATCTTCATACAAGAGACTAGGGTCCTTTAAATAGACCCTTATCCTTGGGCCCCAAGTAAGGGTATATTAGACTTTACATAGGAGTCCTTTTCACTCTCAAACCATAGCTAGGAAAATAAGGCAACATAGGTAGAAAATCCCTAAAAACTTGCTCTCCCTCTCCTTGTCTTGGTCGGACAAGGGGGTGACCTTAAGTGGCCGACCAAGAGGAGAGTCACCATAAGGAATGGCGCCCTAACTCTTTCCTAGGCCTGGGCTGGCCCAATTTCCTTCCGGCTGGTCCAGGGCTTCTGGTTTGTAATTTTTTTCTTCTCCTGGGGTCTTCAAGTCTTCAAGCTGGGTTAGACTTGGGCTAAACTTTCATGTCTTCAATCTGGTTGGACTTGGTCTTCACTTGTATGATGGGGTCTTGAGTCTTCAGTATGCTTAGACAAGACTCAAAAAAATAAAATTAGCTCGACATGAGCTGACTAGTACTGGACTGGACTAGCTTAACATGAGATGACTAATACAGGACTCAACTTAGCTGGACTAAGCTTTATTACAGTGGACTCAAATGTTATTAAGTGATCCACAGAGCGTTGAGAAGCCTCTGCCTTATTCTGGTGCCTCTGGTGTCCGCTCCAATTCTCCTAGGGTGGGAGGAACTCGACCCTATCGAGTGAAATCAGACTGGCTCACATATCTCTCGAGAAGATCTGGATTGAGGTGTTGCATGTCCTCTCGATAAATCAACTAATCGTCCGACTCTAGCTAGCCTTGCCATCGGACCAGGTAGCGTTGATAGCCGTGGCCCCGGGTTGTAATGGCTTGATCGTCCAGGATACGCTTGATCCGTTCTCCTCTCTCAGGCCAATTAATTGGTGGACACTCTGGGTAAGGATCACCCTCAACAGAAGGGATAGGTCCAAAAGCCTTACTGGGTATCGTTGCCGGTTCCCTGTACTCAACCAGGTCTGTAATATTGAAGGTAGAACTAATGCCCATATCCGAAGGCAAGTCTAACACATAGGTATTTGATCCAACCTTCTTTAATACTTTAAAAGGTCTGGCTCCACGAGCATGAAGCTTCTTAACGGTCCCAGGTGGGAACCACTCAGGCCTAAGCCTAATCATGACAGAATCCCCTACATCAAATTCCTTGATCCTTCTTTGAGAATTAACCAATTTTTTATAAGTTTCAGTGCTTAAGTTTATCTTTTGGCTAATGTCCTTGTGCAAGTCTCTAATATGCTGTGCAAAAGACTCTGTAGACTCTGAGACTTGTGCATGAATAGGTAAAAGAATCAGATCAATGGGGCGATTAGGCTGGTACCCATGGGCTATCTCAAAAGGACTCTTACCTGTTGTCCTATTTACTGAACTGTTGTAGGCAAACTCTGCTCTAGGCAATAATAGATCCCAAGTTCCAACATGTTCACCTACCATGCATCTAAGGAGGTTTCCTAAACTACGGTTCACCACTTCAGTTTGGCCATCTGTTTGAGCGTGGTAGGCTATAGAAAACTTAAGCTTGGACCTTAACAGGTGCCATAAGGTCTTCCAGAAATAACTGGTGAACCTAACATCCCTATCATATATGATGGTCTTGGGTAGGCCATGGAGTTTAACCACATGATCTAAGAAAAGCTTGGCCACTCTAGACGCATCAAAGGTCTGGGAATAGGGGATGAAGTGAGCCATCTTAGAGAACCTATCGACCACTACAAAGATCGAATCATGTCTCTTCTAGGTCTTAGATAATCCTAACACGAAGTCCATACTTAGGTCCTGCCAAGGGCGATCAGGCACTGGTAAAGGTGTGTAAAGACCAGTGCTTTGCTTCTGTTATTTTGCAATAGCACAAGTCCTACATCTGGCTACAATTTATGCAACGTGCCTTTTCAATCCTGGCCAAAAGAATTGGTCCTCTATTGCTAAGATTGTCTTATTTCTACCAAAGTGACCAGCTAATCCTCCAGCATGGTTCTCCCAAATTAGGAATTCTCTAAGGGAATCTTTGGGTATACAGAGTCAATTGTTCTGGAAAAGGTAGCCATCCTGAATGGTATATTCACTATGGGTACTAGACGGTCCTAGCCTGAGGGTCTGGTAAATGTCTCAAAAGTTTGGGCAGGTTTCATATTCATCCTTTAACCTATCAAACCCTATGACTTGGGTGCTAACTGATCCTAATAGTAAAGACCTACGGCTCAGGGCATCTGCTACCTTATTTTCAGTTCGGCACGGTGCTTCAGGACAAAAGTATAAGCCTGAATGTACTCAATCCATTTACCGTGCCGTGGGTTCATTTTCTTTTGGGAGTTCAGAAACCGGAGTACCTCATGGTCAGAAAATAAGATAAACTCCTACGGTAGTAAGTAATGTCTCCAATATCTAAGAGCCTGGACTACCGCATAAAATTTCTTGTCATAGGTAGAGTACTTAAGTTTAGCCTCATTCAAGAAACCAGGCCACTTTATGCACCAATGCCCAGCCGCCCTACACTTAGGTGAGCTTGTGGAAGAAGAGCCTGAACCTATAGCTGAACCTGAGGGAGAGATTTATGAGGCTGATGATCAGTTAATAGATGAATATGAAGGTGAGGAGGAGGAACTTGAGTCTGAGAACCAATTAGGAGTGGTTAGGTGCATCTTAACCCAAATCCCAGTTAAGGAAGATTGTCGTAGGACTAGCATCCTACAAACTTTTGTTAAGGTAGGGGGTAAGGTTCTTAAGATCATCATAGATAGTGGGAGTTGTGTTAATGCCGTCTCTGCCAAGACAGTTAAATCTTTAGGATTGACCACAGTTCCCCATCCTAGCCCATACAAAGTTTCTTGGGTAGATTCAACCTCCATCCAGATTCAAGCCATGTGCCAAATCTAATTATCCGGGACTAATATGCATGCAATTATTTTTGTGTATTTTATATGTGGGGTTAAAAGATTAATTCTCAAAAATTGAATCAAAATAAGTTATAGGGAATTTTATATAAATTTTAGAAGTCAAGCACGCAGATTAGGACCTAGAAAGTAATAAAGAAGGATCGCCAAGGGCTAAGAAGCCTCAGTTAGGGTAAATTCTCTACAATATTATTACTGGAGGTAGAGGGGGTGTACTGACAACGTCTGAAGTGCCCGATGAAGATCGCAGTGAAGGAGTCTCTCGTTCCTCAATGGATGCGGCCTGAAAAATCGAGCCAAAGACCAGCGGATACCCGGCTTTCTGCTCGGTGGTCCGATTGAGGCTTGGCTAGAGTCGTTGGATTCGTAGGAACTCGGGGACCTGGCTGACTAGGACTGGGTCGACTCGGGCCTGGCTAACTAGGACTGGGTCGACTCGGGCTAGGTCGGCTGCACATAGGTCAGCTCTGGTGGGGCTGGCTAGCTCCTAGATACTGACTAGGGTATCTGTGGGCTTAGTTCTACGGTAAACGGGCCCTCTCTGAAAATACTCATGATTCCTAGCAATCTGGTAAGCAAGGTCCAGGTCTCTAACCTCTCTCATATAGAGCTCTTTCTTAATATCATCTCTCAGTTGATGGGGGACATGTATCGAATGATGCATTTGAAGAATTAGATGGACTAAATGAAAATGAAATAGATAAACATGTAGCTATTCTACGTAAAAGAAATAGAATTATATGAAAGGAACATAAGAAAAAGAACTAGACTAGAAAAGAATCTCTCAAAGTAATTAAGAAGGGATCTTCGTGGTTAGGAAACCACACAGGTTAGGGCTAGCCTACTTTCCTATTTCAGATCTGAAAGAAGATTATAAAGATGGCTATCCGGCTATTAATAATCTAAAATTCAGAAAAAGAACACTCAAGATGAAGTACTAAGAATAGCAAGGAGTTACTATAGATCTAAAGGCACATTGTTTATGATTCCTTGGCATAGTAGACCTTCACCTTGAAAACTAGGAGACCCGGGGATCCTGCATAGATACATAGTAAAATTAAAAGATTTAGGTGGAAGAATGGAGAAATGGAAGAGGAAATTAGGAATGGAAGAAATGGCTTAGATTTGGCTTTAAGTAGATCTCCTTTGGCATCCTTTGCTTGAATCATCTTCAATTGTTGGCGTGGAGAACTCCATTATAGATGATCTCTTTTGGAAGATGGGAAGGTTGAAATTGGAGAGGCTTGAAGAGGATTCTTCAAGGGTGGCCGAATGGGATTGGAAAAGGGACTAGTAGCTTGTTTGGCTAAGTATCCTAGGTCTCACACCTACCTTCTCTCAAGGGTCTTTGGCTAGCAAAGGAAGAAAGCTTTCTTAGAAAAAAAAAATTTATTTCATTCATCATTCCCATTACAAGAGAATTCTAGGATCTTTTATAAATCTTAAGCTCCTTTTCAAATTCAAAATGCAACACTTTTCATGGAGAAAATCAAGGGGTGTCCCATGAAGATAGGAGTGGCCCATTTAAATCTCCTAATTACAAGGTGGGCACCCATAAAGAGTGGAGCTTCATTCAAATTTGAAAATTCAGGTTGATGTGTCTTGGTGATGTGGCATGATTTATCCTCCAAGTTGGCATGACTTGTCTTCCAAGATGGCATGGTGCTTTGATGATGTGGTGCTCCAAGTAGTTGGTGAAGTTGGTTGCACTCATTCTTGCTTAATTGAAGCCCAATGCAAGTAGATCTTGAACCCAACTCAATACAAAGCCAATTTAACTCTAATTAGATCCAAATTAAAATAAAACAGGACTCAATTATTCAAATAAAATAAATACAGGACTCATAGACTTATTACAGGACTTAAATTTCTAGTCTTCTATCCATAAAGAACTTGGCATTAGCTGAAGCCTCTTCCTGAGCCTGGTGCCCGCACCAATTCTTCCCGGGTGGGAGGAACTCGACCCTGTCGAGGAAGGATCGGTTTGACTGTGGTATTTTTCTAATATATCTGGGTCAATTTGTTGTAGATCATCTCGGGTAATCCAGGAGTCTTCAGATTCTGGTCGACCGTGCCAATGAACCAGATAACGCTGATAACCCTTATTTCTAGTAGTAATCACTTGGTCATCTAAGATACATTCAATCTTGTCTCTCCGGTCTAGTGAAATTGCTGGTGGACACTCAGGTAGGGTTTCACTCTCAAAGGCAGGGTGAAGTTCAAAAGGCTCTCTCGGAATTAATGCCGGTTCTTTAAATTCTTTCAGATCAGAAATATTAAAAGTGGAGCTAATGCCATAATCAGGTGGTAACTCTAATACATATGCATTAGATCCTATTTTCTTAATTATTTTGAAAGGTCCAGCTCCCCGGGCATGCAATTTCTTCATAGTTCCCGGTGGAAACCTTTTAAGTCTAAGTTTTATCATGACATAGTCCCCTTCATTAAATTCCTTTATCCGTTTATGTGAATCAGCCACATGCTTATAAACTTCATTACTCATTTGAGTTTTCTTACTAATTTCCTTATGTAATTCTTTAAGATGCTGTGCATATGACTCGGCAGACTCAGATACACGTGCGTGTGTGGGTAATGGGATAAGGTCGATAGGTCTCCTAGGTCTGTAACCATGGACAATCTCAAAGGAACTTTTACCAGTAGACCTATTGACCGAGCTGTTGTATGCGAACTCAGCACGAGATAAAAGTAAATCCCAATTTCCCAGATTCTCTCCAACAAGGCACCTTAATAAGTTCCCTAGACTTCAATTTACAACTTCAGTTTGTCCATCCGTCTGAGGGTGGTAAGCAGTTGAAAATTTTAGTTTTGTTCCTAGTAGGTGCCAAAGAGTTTTTCAAAAATAGCTTGTGAAACAGACATCCCTATCTGAAACAATGGTTTTAGGTAACCCATGTAACTTGACTACTTGATCAAGAAAAAGCTTGGCTACCCTAGAGGCATC
Organism: Areca catechu; assembly: GCA_021397845.1. Lineage (NCBI taxonomy): Eukaryota > Viridiplantae > Streptophyta > Magnoliopsida > Arecales > Arecaceae > Areca > Areca catechu. The sequence goes on from CM038051.1 coordinate 190,005,411, forward strand.
AAAAGTTTGGGAACAGGGTATAAAATGGGCTATTTTTAAAAATCTGTCGACCACTACAAAGATTGAATCGTGTTTTCTAAGGGTCTTGGGCAGTCCTAAAACAAAGTCCATGCTAAGATCCTGCCATGGACAATCCGGCATAGGTAAAGGAGTGTATAACCCGGTGTTTTGTCTCTGATGTTTGGCAACCGCACATGTCCTACATCGGGCAACAATATTGGCTACTTGTCTCTTAAGGCCTGGCCAGTAAAATTTCTCCTCAATTATCAATATGGTCTTGTTTCTTCCAAAATGGCCAGCCAAACCTCCAGCATGGGTTTCCCAAATTAGAAAATCTCTCAAGGAAGTCTTCGAAACACAAAGCTTGTTTTCCTTAAATAGATAATCATCTAAAAGGGTGTACTCACTGTGGTCACTAGATGGTCCTAATTTCAGAGCTTGGTAAACTTCACTAAAGTCTGGACAATTATCATACTCATCCGTAAGTCTTTCAAATCCAACGACTTCAGTGCTAATCGAGTTTAGAAGCAGGGCTCTATGACTTAATGCATCAGCCACCTTATTCTCAGTTCCAGCACGATGTTTTAGGACAAACGTCTAGGCCTGGATGTATTCGACCCACTTGGCATGCCTAGGATTCAGCTTTTTCTGGGAACTAAGGAATCTAAGGGCCTCGTGATCAGAAAACAAGACAAATTCATGCGGTAGTAGATAGTGCCTCCAACACCTTAAAGCTTGCACTACCGCATAGAGCTCTTTATCATAGGTGGAATACTTAAGCTTGGCTTCATTTAATTTTTCACTAAAGAAAGCTATGGGATGGCTCTCTTAGCTTAAAACTCCACCTATTCCAACTCCAGATGCATCACAAGCAACCTCAAAAACCTTGGAAAAATCAAGCAATCTTAAGATAGGTGCTTGTGTCATTTTCTTCTTAACATCTAGGAAGGCCCTATCAGTAGCTTTTGTCCATTCAAATTGGCCTTTCCTAATGCAATCTGTGATTGGCACAACTATGGTACTAAACCCTAGAATGAATCTTCTATAAAAAGTAGCTAGGCCATGAAAACTTCATACTTCATGAATACTTTTTGGCACTGGCCACTCAACAATTGATTTGATCTTTTCAGGATCAGCAGAAACTCCGTCAGGTGTGACAACAAAACCTAGGAAAATGACTCTATGGGTAAAAAAGTCACATTTCTTAAGGTTTGCAAAGAGACTATTTCCCTAAGAGCTAAACAGACTTGATTCAAGTGGTCCAAATGGTCCTTCTGGGTCCTGCTATATATAAGAATGTTGTCGAAGTAAACTACGATAAACTTTCCTATAAATAACCGTAGGACTTGATTCATAATGCGCATAAAGGTACTAGGAGCATTGGACAGTCCGAAAGGCATTACTACCCACTCAAAAAGACCCTCCTTGGTCTTGAATGCAGTCTTCCACTCATCCCCTAGTCTAATCCTAACCTGGTGATAGCCACTCTTAAGGTCAATCTTTGAAAATATTGTTGCTCCGGCCATCATATCTAACATGTCATCCAAACGAGGTATGGGAAACCTATATTTTTATGATCTTATTAATGGCATGACTATCAACGCACATCCTCCAAGTGCCATCTTTCTTAGGGGTCAGTAATGCTAGTACTGCACAGGGACTCAAACTCTCTCTAATAAATCCTTTCCTAAGGAGATCCCCTACTTGTCTTTATAACTCTAAATGTTCGGTAGGGTTCATCCTATAGTGTGGAAGGTTGGGTAGGGTGGCTCCTGGGACCAAGTAAATGGCGTGCTGGATGTCCCTAAGTGGTGGAAGCTGGTTAGGTAGGTCATCTGGAAATGCATCCTTAAAGTCTTCTAGCACTTTAGCCACTTCCTGAGGGCGTTCTTTTTGGGAAGGCTCCTGAATTTCCTTAGTGGTTAAAATCCAAACATGTGTACCCTCAGTGAGTTTTTTCTCAATTTCCTTTTCATTGATCGAATTGACTCTCGTTTTCTTTTCCTTTAGGTGGCTTGATCCTCTCTTAACAGTGTCCTTAGGTGGTGTTGGGTTAATCACAAACTTCTTTCCTAGGTGCATGAATGAGCAAGAATTTGATCGGCCGTATAGGGTCGCGTCATGGTCAAATAACCAGGGTTGACCTAGGATGATACTGCTCACTCCCATTGGTAAGACATCACACCACACTTTCTCCTGATAGGACTGTAACTGGATTTGGACTAGGCACCTATGTTTGATAGGAATCGAAGTGGAGTCTATCCAAGAAACCTTATATGGAGTCGGATGGGGAACTGTGGACAAGCCTAAGGTTTTGACAGCACTAGTGGATATGGCATTTACACAACTCCCACTATCTATGATTATTTTATATACCTTATCCCCTAACTTGATGAATGTTTGTAGGATGTTAGTCTTACGCCAATCTTCCTGTGTCGCATTTTGGGTAAGGATGCATCTAACTACTCCCAACATATCAGGCTCTATTTGTTCCTCATCTCCTTCATACTCTTCAGCCAAATTGTCCTCAACCTGATATACTTCCTCGACATTATCACCTAGGGGTTCTTTGGGTTCATACTCACTTTCTTCTAATTCTCCTATGTGTAAGGCCCTAGTTGGACAATTGCTAGCGTAATGGCCTAACTTATGACATCTATAGCAAGCCACATTAGAATTTGGAGTCCTCTGAACTTCTGGTGCTTTTTCCCTATCATCTCTATGGGTCAGAGGGGTGCTAGGGTTGGGTCGACTGGGTCGCATCTGATTTGTTCCTGGCTGCTGACTAGGTGCACTAGTTCTAGGGGGTTCGGGTTTGCGATAAAATGGTCCCCTATGAAATCTCTCGGCATCTCGTGCTACCTGGTAAGCTGGCTCTAAGTCATGGACTTCTCTTAGAAATAACTCCTTCTGGATCTCTTCTCTCAATCCTGCCCTTAATCTCGACAAAGTAACTGACTCAGACTCATCTACATTGCATCTCATTACAAATTCATCAAATTTGGTAATGTATTCGGCTACACTCTTGGTTCCCTGGGTCAATCTCTGCCACTGGTCTAGAAGTCTCTGGTGGTAGGACATAGGAAGGTACTTCTCTCTAAGCCTAAGTTTCATTGCCCTCCAGGTTACTATGGGAACATCACCTCTTTTCCTAATGAACCTCTCGACATTTCCCCAGTACAGCCTAGCCTGACGAATTAACCTAAGCTTCGCGAACTTGCATTTTCTCTCCTCTATCATGTCATACCAATCAAAGTACTGATCCATCTCTCCCTCCCAATCTATGTAAACCTTAGAATCCAGATTTCCATCGAATGTTGGTGCTTCCAATCTAATACTCCTAAGGGTTCGCTCATCATGGTCTGTCTGATCCTGATTGTGTCTCCTAGGGTTTGGCTCATAGACTGGATCATGGTGTGCTATCCTAGGATTTGGGTCATGGACTCGATCAGGATTGGGCCTCCTAGGATTTGGCTCGAAGAAATGGTCTTGATGAAGAGTTCTTCTAGGGTTGATGGGTGTCTCAAACTCGGATTCAGGCTCTAACTCATTTTGGACTTCATGATTTCCTCCAGGGGTATGAGCTTCTAATTGATCAAGTCTAGCAGTGATGTGGGTTATCTGATCAGTCAAGTTTTGATTGGTCTGGGCTAATTGATTAGTTAAGTTTTGGTTCAGCCTGGTCATTTGGTCATTCAAGGATTTCATTAGACTCTCAAAGTTTTGTTCCATGGTTACACTAGATTGGGCTTGGGTTTGCTGATAAGGTGCTCCTGATCTAGTTGCCATGCACACGAACTCAACTCGGACTAGGGGTTTTGCTAGACCTAGAGTACAAATCAAATATAAGGTCAAATTGACAATCCGGGTTGTAGTAACTTGGCACCTGGCCAGGTAAGTGTAAGGTTAGTGGAGGTTCCTCTTTGCTTGCCTTAGACACCAATTTGAAATTGGCCAGGTAAGCGAACCAACCCACTTTCCTTCGGGCTCTAGTCCCTGAACCACTTGCCTAGACACCAGATACAAGCACACACAAACAGGGTGTCAAAGTTGGCTTGACACTTGACTCGACCCGACCTTGGGGTGTCCCTAGCTCGCTAGAGCAATTAAATGTCTAATCCGTTTTAATTAGGGTTAGGCTCGTTATGCAAGTTGATGATTTTTGGGCTTGGGACAGGTAATGAAATCCTGACCCTATGTCAATTTGATGCCCTTAATTTTGTTTACCATGAAATTAATGCAACAAACATATGGATCCAAATTTCAGGTGCAGAATTAGTGTGTTGCAGTTCTCAAGTGATGGAAAAGTGCAATGTAACAGATTCAAAAAAATTTAAAAAACTCACAGAAGATTGCTAACTTCTAGATGATATGCCATACGAAAGGAAACTTAAAAATAAATTTTATACTATGCTGAGCAGATACTGAAAACTAGATTAAAAAAACAGGACTGAACATAAAGGAATTTCAGTGATAGTGATGGGATGCGAGAATTTTTACTTTTTTTGTAATTTTTTTCTGAAGATGAAATTTTATGTGATGATAAATAACTTAATATGAAGTAGAAAAAAAATTATTTCAATAAATAATTAACTACTTTCATTCAGACTTTTATGCAAATCTCAGTCAGCTCATTTAGAAATATAGCAAGCAGAATTTAAACAAACAAATGCATTTACATACCAAACGTCAACCTAAAAATTCACGTCCGGCCAGGGGCTCATTTTTCTCATGGGTCGTGACAGTGTACTGGTGTACACCCGCTCAGGAGGCATGAATTTTAGATCTAGATTGGATTTTAAAAATAATAACTAAGTAGCATGTATAAATGCTATGCATGCAGAAAATTTCAGCAACCTACCTAAATGCACAAATTCAAAAGTAACCCTAACCTACCATGCTCTGATACCAAAATGATGGGGGACATGTATCGAATGATGCATTTGAAGAATTAGATGGACTAAATAAAAATGAAATAGATAAACATGTAGCTATTCTACGTAAAAGAAATAGAATTATATGAAAGGAACATAAGGAAAAGAACTAGACTAGAAAAGAATCTCTCAAAGTAATTAAGAAGGGATCTTCGTGGTTAGGAAACCACACAGGTTAGGGCTAGCCTACTTTCCTATTTCAGATCTGAAAGAAGATTATAAAGATGGCTATCCGGCTATTAATAATCTGAAATTCAGAAAATGGACACTCAAGATGAAGTACTAAGAATAGCAAGGAGTTACTATAGATCTAAAGGCACCTTGTTTATGATTCCTTGGCACAGTAGACCTTCACCTTGAAAACTAGGAGACCCGGGGATCCTACATAGATACATAGTAAAATTAAAAGATTTAGGTGGAAGAATGGAGAAATGGAAGAGGAAATTAGGAATGGAAGAAATGGCTTAGATTTGGCTTTAAGTATATCTCCTTTGGTGTCCTTTGCTTGAATCATCTTCAATTGTTGGCGTGGAGAACTCCATTATAGATGATCTCTTTTGGAAGATGGGAAGGTTGAAATTGGAGAGGCTTGAAGAGGATTCTTCAAGGGTGGCCGAATGGGATTGGAAAAGGGACTAGTAGCTTGTTTGGCTAAGTATCCTAGGTCTCACACCTACCTTCTCTCAAGGGTCTTTGGCTAGCAAAGGAAGAAAGCTTTCTTAGAAAAAAAATTTTATTTCATTCATCATTCCCATTACAAGAGAATTCTAGGAGCTTTTATAAATCTTAAGCTCCTTTTCAAATTCAAAATGCAACACTTTTCATGGAGAAAATCAAGGGGTGTCCCATGAAGATAGGAGTGGCCCATTTAAATCTCCTAATTACAAGGTGGGCACCCATAAAGAGTGGAGCTTCATTCAAATTTGAAAATTCATGGTTGATGTGTCTTGGTGATGTGGCATGATTTATCCTCCAAGTTGGCATGACTTGTCTTCCAAGATGGCATGGTGCTTTGATGATGTGGTGCTCCAAGTAGTTGGTGAAGTTGGTTGCACTCATTCTTGCTTAATTGAAGCCCAATGCAAGTAGATCTTGAACCCGACTCAATACAAAGCCAATTTAACTCTAATTGGATCCAAATTAAAATAAAACAGGACTCAATTATTCAAATAAAATAAATACAGGACTCATAGACTTATTACAGGACTTAAATTTCTAGTCTTCTATCCATAAAGAACTTGGCATTAGTTGAAGCCTCTTCCTGGCCTGGTGCCTGCACCATCAATCCAGCCCTAAACCTAGATAAGACAACATCCTCAGACTCCCTCATATCACATCGCATGGAGGACTCATCAAATTTTGAGATGTACTCATCTATACTCCTGTTACCCTGATTAAATCGTTGCCATTGATCTAGTAAACCACTACGATATGAAGCTGGAACGTATCTTGTCCTAAGCTTACCCTTAATGGCCCACCAGGTGGTTATAGGATCACGCCCTCCTAGACTAAGGGTTCTCTCAACACTAGCCCAATGTAACCTGGCTTCCCGAACCAACTTAAGCTTAGCAAACCTAAATTTACGCTCCTCCGTCATATCATGCCACTCAAAATATTGATCCATCTCTCCCTCCCAATCTTTATAGACCTTTGGATCTAGACAACCATCAAAAGTTGGGGCATCATGCTTAACATGTCTATAGGATCGGTCCTCCTGGTCTACAAAATCCTCATTGGGCCTTCTAGGACGAACCTCAGGGATTGGGTCAGGACGATGGTCTCTCCTAGGTTCAGCCTCAAGGTATGGATCAGGGTTTGGGGTCCTCCTAGGTTCAGGATTATAGTATGGGTCAGGCTGAGAGGCTCTCCTAGGTTCAACCTCACGATATGGTTCAGGGTTTGGGGTCCTCCTAGGTTCAGGATTATAGTATGGGTCAGGCTGAGGGGCTCTCCTAGGATGAGGGGACTCAGACTTTGACTCAGATTGAGACCCATGGGTTCTTTCTATGGTCCCTATACGGCCCTCTAACTGGTCAAACCTAGTGACGAGGTGTTCTAGTCTATTGTTGGTTTGGGCACCAGACTGAGTTAACTAGATAGTTATCTGGGTCATTTGGTTAGCAAGGGCTTTCATCTGGGCTTCAAAATTGTCCATGGATTCAGGTAAAAGTGGATATGGTGGATGATATGAAACCCTGATCTAGTACTCATGCAAGACTCGATTAAACCGACTACAACTGACTAGACCTAGAGTCCAAAACTAGGTGCTCAATCAGGGTGGCAAACTAGCCTATAGTAACCCTGTACTCAGCCAGACAGGTGTAAAGGGAGTGTTAGGTCCCTGATTACCAATCCTAGACACCAATCAGAGATTGGCGAGGTAGGCAGACCAGTACACAAGCCCTTCGGGATTGAATCCCTGAACCACCATTCTAGACACTGAGCACAAGGCACACACAGGTTAACTTGACACAGTGATCTAACACTAGCCTGGACCCTACCAGTTAGTGTCCCTAGCCCACTAGGACAAATTAAGTCTAATAAATTTTAGATTAAGGCTTGGGACCGAATGCAAGGGATGTGATTTTGGGCTAAGGAGAGGTTATCAACTCCTTCCCTTATCTGATATAGCAAGAGTGCCCTTAGAGGTAGATTATGCAATGATGGCAGGCAGATGAGGATGCAAATTAGGATTTAAATGTTTTTTTTTTTTTTGATATTTTGGAGAATATGTAAATTTTTTTATATATTTTGGTATTTTCTTAAATAGAAGAAAACTTGTAAATTATGGCTTAACATGCAGGAAATATACTAAAATTAAAAGATATGCAAAGAGATGCTAAACATAACCCTAAACCTTCCAAAATTGTCTTACTGAAAAAAATAGAGTCAAAATTTATAGGCTGTATTTTAGCTCGCAGAGATTGCACAGATTGAAATAAAATCTTTATAAATTTTGAAAAATAACTTGAATTATTATGAATCCAAAAAAATAAATTTTAGAATTTTTGGAGTTCAAAATAGGGAGAAATAACTAAAATAATAGAGTATATACGGACTGAAAAAATTGCAGAAAACAAGCCCTAATCTAAGATCTGATACCAAATGATGCGGGACTAATATGCATGCAATTATTTTTGTGTGTTTTATATATGGGGTTAAGAGATTAATTCCCAAGAATTGGAACAAAATAAGTTATAGAAAATTATATATGAATTTTATAAGTCAAGCATGCAGATTATGACCTAGAAAAGTAATAAAGAAGGATCGCCGAGGACTGAGAAGCCTCGGTTAGGGCAAGTTCTCCTACAGTATTATTACTGGAGGTAAAGGGGGTGTACCTGATAATGTTTGAAGCACCCGATGAAGATCACAGTGAAGGGATCTCTCGTTCCTCGACGGATGCGGCCTGGAAAATCGAGCCAAAGACCCGCGAATACCCGGCATTCTGCTCGATGGTCCGATTGAGGCTTGGCTGGAGTCGTTGGATTCGTAGGAACTCAGGGACCTGCAAACGACCTGTCAAGGGTTAGAAAACTATCTAGGGAACAAGAAAACAAGGGATAAATAGCAAAGAGGAATAGAGTTTTGGAGGTGGCAGCCAGGGCTCTGGGAAGATGGTTGGCGGCAGGAATCCTGTAGCAACACCAGGAAGATGAAAGCACCAACAAAACCCCTTAAGCACAAAGCAAGGTAGCACAAAGAAATTGAAGAGAACTCAAGTTTAATTCATATATCAAAATCAATCTTCATACAAGAGACTAGGGTCCTTTAAATAGACCCTTAGCCTTGGGCCCCAAGTAAGGGTATATTAGACTTTACATAGGAGTCATTTTCTCTCTCAAACCCTAGCTAGGAAAATAAGGCAACATAGGTAGAAAATCCCTAAAAACTTGCTCTCCCTCTCCTTGTCTTGGTCGGCCAAGGGGGTGACCTTAAGTGGCTGACCAAGAGGAGAGTCACCATAAGGAATGGCGCCTTAACTCTTTCCTGGGCCTGGGCTAGCCCAATTTCCTTCTGGCTGGTCCAGGGCTTCTAGTTTGTAATTTTTTTCTCCTGCTGGGGTCTTCAAGTCTTCAAGCTGGGTTGGACTTGGGCTAAACTTCCATGTTTTCAATCTGGTTGGACTTGGTCTTCACTTGTATGATGTGATCTTGAGTCTTCAGTATGCTTGGACAGGACTCAAAAAAATAAAATTAGCTCGACATGAGCTGACTAGTACTGGACTGGACTAGCTCAACATGAGCTGACTAATACAACTCAACTCAGCTGGACTATGCTTTATTATAGTAGACTCGAATGTTATTAAGTGATCCACAGAGGGTTGAGAAGCCTCTGCCTTATCCTGGTGCCTCTGGTGTCCGCACTAATGAGGGCCTTGTAGCTTTCCAGGTGGTCTAGGGGATCGGTGGTCCCGTCGTAGGGATCCACCTGTGGCATGCAAAATCGACTCTTCTTGGATCTCTCGGGAGAAGGGGGGACGGGCATTGTAGCCCGTTGGCTCGTTAGTAGAGCCTTGCATATTTGCAAACCGGTGGGATAGCTCCGCCAACTTGCACTCGTGCTCCTCCAAGCGCTTCTCAGCTATGTGCCCGACAGCCTCATCAATAGAACCTTCTGCTAAAAGAGACGCAGAAGGTGACATGGGTGCACGGTGCCCATGAAGGGGGGACTTGCCTTTTTGACCTCGGCAGGGTTTGGCCACTACCCGCTCAAGGGTCGTGGAGTGGCTCCCCGGTTGGCATATTCGGCTTGTTGTCTTTTCGCCAGAGTCTGGTGACTACCCCGGGGGTCGGTGATGGCCCGCGACTGCGAAGGCCTTCCTTTGAAGGAACATAGGCTATCGCGGGATGCCACGATATGGGCCATGGAGGTTCCTGGCTACTGATGGGTAGCCAAGGATCGTTGCTGGTGTAGGAGCTTGCGCACTACCGTAGCAAGGATTTGCATTTGCTGGGCGAGTGCGGCTAGCTGAGATTTTGCCAGCAATGGTTAGGCTAGAGCAGGCAGTTCCACTTCCAGAATGTGTAGGTCTTCTCGAGGGGGAGAGTCTCCCGCACGGCTAGTGGAAGCTTCCTCGCTCGTGTTGTCACCATCCTCCCGATGGACCCACTTGTAGAGGGACTGGCTTTTAGAACAAAGGGCCTGCGTCAGTCCCCCTACTTGGCACGCCAATCTGTTGCCGCCAAGATTGCCGTGGCCCATAGCTGTTGTCTACATCGGATCGCCCCTCTACTCCCTAGTGATGCCCTGCTTGTTGGGACCCGCAAAACAAGGGTTTGTGACCCGGATCGAGGATTCTGGCGTGGGCACTCCGACGGTCAAGTCAGTGACGATCCAGGGAAACAAATCCTCCTGGTCAAGTCCCTCTTGATGGACTCCATGCTAAGAGGAATAAAATGATGTGAGTAGAGTGAGAGTGGGGGTGCAAGTGTGTTGGGAAAGGTGGTGGCCGAGGTGGATCAGTCCTCTTGTGTGGCCTCCTTCCCCTCACTTGCCTAGATCCTTGTTGTTTAGCTTGAGTTACCTTTTTCCTCCGGGTGTCGAAGGCACTTTTTAGTCCAGGTGATCGTTGAACGCCTACCTCGGGGTTTTTTCCATGCTGTCAGGCATGTACGGTGGCATTCCATACCGCGGATGAGATATCTTTCCTGGTCCGTGCTGTCAGGCACGTGCGACGGTGTTCCGTGCCATGGACGGGACAATATTTCCTGGTTCGTGATAAGTGAAACTACCGTGCATTCTGACATTCCTTCCGGTTGCTCTATCTAGGAAGCTTGGTAGTGTCTCGATTGGGGGGCCGCCACCCCTGGGATTCGAGCCTCCTGGTTGACTTCTTCTTTCGGGTGATGCAGGTTGTTGGCGAAGAGCATGGCATCTCGATCAAGGAGTTTCTTGCTCTTTTGGTGTAAGTGATGGCTACGGATAGTTATTATGATTTAATGGGTGCTTCTTTGTGGTCCTCGGGTGACTCGTCGATGCCTCGGGGGGTAGCTCCGCCCTCCTTGGTGCCTGGTGGCATTGTTCGAGGTGGTTGCCGAACTAGAGAGCTGGGACTTGGCTCCGACTCAGGGGGCTCGACCTCCGAGGGGCTCGACCTGGCGGAGGATGCTAGGCTCGACTCCGGTCCAGGGGGATCGACCTCAGAAGGGCTCCACCCAATGGAGGAAGGCTCGACTCCTGTTCAAAGGGCTCGACCTCGGAGGGGCTCGACCTGGCGGAGGAGGGCTGAGCTCGACTCTAGTCCAGGGGGCTTAGCCTCGGACAGGCTCGATCCAGCGGAGGAGGTCATTGTGCGACTCCAGTCTAGAGGGCTCGGCCTCGGAGGGGCTCGACCTGGTGGAGGAGGGCTGACCTCGACTTCGGCCCAGGGGGCTTAGCCTTGGAGGGGCTCGATCCGGTGAAGGAGGTCACTCGGCTCTAGCCTAGGTGCCCCGGGCTCGCGGGTGTCGACCTGGCGGAGGATGGAACTCAGCTTTGGTAGGCCACCCCATTATTTTGGGGGAGCTCAGCTCGGTCAAAGAGGTCCGAGATGGGGTGTCCATCATGGCGATTTTTCTGACATGGCACCTGACAGGGATTACATGTCAGCTTTTTGCCATATCAATATGTATTTCTTCATTCAACATGGATGAGTACTAAGATCTAATAAACATAATTAAAAATATAATTAGTACTCATATATACTTAAGTATTTTGTCAATCATCAAAATCAAGACCAGAGTCAATAATAAGAAAATAAATACATGTCATTTCTTATACCAATGTAAATGACTGGAGGTTTTGTTTTATAGAATGCTTGAAAATAGAATCTAATAGCATTCTTGGATTTGCAGGCAAAGTTTGTGGCATGTTGCAAAGTCATAATTCATATTATTTTATTATGAGACTTTATCCTAGGTCTTATAATTATTGATTCTATCTTAAAACTACTTATAATTTATTATAATCATAGGCAGCTATGTTTTTTAAAGAAACAATAAAAGTTTTCATTATCTTTATTTATGTAAAGATAGAATTTTTGATGGTCAGAGGTTGTAGTTGAAAGGAAGATATTTTGTATAATTTACAAAGTCAATATTTGTTGATCTCCTAATCAAGAATAAGACCCATAGTTTTTATGAAATATGTCAAGAATATGGACATTTTAGAATCTTTTATTTTCGGATTGGTGAGAGTTTGATATATTTATACATTGATTTAATTGACAAACTTTATTTATCATTGATTACTGGATTGTAATCCAAGGACATATAAGTATCGAGTGTATAAAGTCCATGTTGGCTGATCCTCTAACCAAAAATTTTGAAGCCCGTAGCTTTACAAAGCATGTTGAAAATATAGACATTTTGAATTCTTTTGTTGTGCTTGGTTAGTGGAGTGACTTTATATTTATGCTTTATTATTATAAAAGCTTGTTTTCATTTGATTTTTCTATTATGTGTATTTATATACATTGTTGACATGATAGTTGATGGTTTGCATTCCTATATGCTTTATGTGCACATGTGGAATAATAACATACAACATAGTATTTCAAGATTATTTTTGTCTTAAGAATAACAGTTGTATGGGTATGTCTCATTTTGATAATTATGAGATCTCATTGTGTATGGAGATATACAGACTTCTTTTGAAGTCGTGAGATTTTTCTAGATTGTGAATAGCATGTAGTTAAAGAGAAATTATGATTGCGGGTACATATATTTAATTTATTTTGATTATGAGATATCTCTTTTGGTTATGTACCGACTGAGACCAGGTGTCGAGTGAGGATTTGTTGTGCTGTCTCGTCATTATTTGTTGTGCTGTCTCGTCATTGATACCATTGTTAAGTATGTGAAACAGAATGGCTTATTGTTTGATTCCATTAAAATTTCTCTTGCTTATTTTGTTTCTAAGCATGTTGAAAAGAAATTAGAGGACTGACAATAAAAAATAGCATATTATATTTGATCACCTTGATGCTATTTTCTTGTTAAACTATCATACCAAGATTCATGTTGATGGTATTTCGGATGCTTATAACTATGGATAAGTTCTATATCGGTTAAGTAGTACAACGATCCCATGATTCAACATCATGAATACTATTGAACCGAGTCATTTATAGATGATGTCTATGGATCATATGGTGACCATATTTTATTTTCAACTCGATAGTTATTTTTAAAATAATGTGTTTAAAATTATAATTAATGTAGCCCAAGTGGAAGATGTAAGAGTTTTTTTTAATATGGGCTAATATTAATTGGTAATTTTCTTTTATTAAAATTTAGGTTGATTTTATGGTCCATATTGATAGACGTAGGTTGAGCCCATTATTATGTGATCATTGATTGGGCTAGGAGCACCTCATGTGGGTTGGTGTGGTTGAGGCGGCACAGTATAGGCCTTAGCCTGACTTGACTCATGATGAAAGGGTCAATTAGGATATTTTTATTTTATTGGCTAGGTCTCATCTCCGCTTTTTCTGTTTTTATATATTATGTATTCGGTGATTTATGATACAGTGATTTTTTTCATCGAGAGTCGCTTTTCTGAGAAAACCCGGAGAGAAGGACTCTACCTGCGGTGTTCGTGTGAGCATCGAGAAACAGGATTATGGCAAATACAAGTATGCATTGTAATGCTTTTTCTCATATCTATTTATCATGATTCTAATCATTTGATCGATCCTAGGAGTGAGGAAATATTTATTTTCCTACAGGCCTTTGCCCCCCTAATTTTTTTATGAACCATTTATATGTTAGGTTTGTTTAAGATAAATTCTTATATAATAGGTATTTGGGCCCCCCTCAAATTCCTCAAAACCAATTCCAAAAAAATCGGTAAACAAATTTCAAAAAAAAACTGAAACCGAGTCTCAGTAAAAAAAAATTCCTACGAAGTCTTGTTAAAAAAAAAATGGTGAACAACTTACCTGAGAGGTGCCACCATCTCCTTCTCCTCCTTCTCCTCCAAAATCCCCAAGCCCAAACCTGGCAAACCCCACCCGGCACCTGCCAACCACCGCCATCCCCGACAGGGCACCCGCTGCCATTGGCCGCTGCTTCCATGGCCCTACCTGTCACGGCGCCACCCCACCTATGACCCGGCGGTCTCCTTCGTGGCTTTGTCGATGGCCGGGCTGCCGCTCCGTTGGAGAAGGTTCAGGCCACCATTGACCCGGAGGAGAAGCCTTTCGTTCATCTAATCATCTTCGAGTTTGAGTCAAGATCATCTCCAGAATACAGAGTGAACCCCTAAAGATATAATCATTTTTTATATTTTTTTTTTTTTTTCTCTATTTATTTTTAAAAAAATAAGTTAATGATTGTAATTTTATTTTTGTATTCTCTGATCTCGTACTTCTTTCTTCTCTCTCTCTCTCTCTCTCTCTCTCTCTCTCTCTCTCTCTCTCTCTCTCTTTTTGGAGGGGATAACCAATATTGTTTTGATTTTTATGACTCATATACTCTTGATCACTTTGTAGCTACAATAATGTTTTTATGTTTCTTTTTATGTCTTCATGTGGTAATACTAACAGCCTGTTAAATTAGTCAGATATCAATAATAAAGGAACCCACCCACCCATTAAAAAAAAGATGAAAGAGTAAAAAAGCAAACAAAACGCACAGCATCTCCAGATGTACATCCTCTAACATCCACAGTAAAACTTGTTGAGAAAATTATCATATACTTTTGGACATGCCATGGAATTTGATGCAGCAGCAGAGTAAAAAGAAAGGGTTGTCAGTGCCTAAGAAGCTGGACATCAGAATCCGACCTCTTAGCATGGTAGCTTCAACTAATTGTCCAGCCTTTACCAGGTAGCATTTATACTAACCTCTTAAGATTAGCAAAAGTTTTGCAGCTGAGATAACATAATATTAGTAAGTTAACTTCTTACAGCAAGGGTAAGAAAACATAATTTTAGGCCCTGGCAGCAGTACTAACCACTGCCCGGAAGTGATATTAGTAAGTTAACTTCTTACAGAAAGGGTAAAAAAACATAATATTAGGCCCTGGCAGCGGTACTAACCACTGCCCGGAAGTGTTTGATGTCGCATGGAATCCTCAGGATGCCTTGTTGCTCGTAACCAAACTCTTTAGCTGCCAGCTCCAGTAGTGCAATGAAGCGTGGATGCTTGAGTAGCTTGGTGTGCACCAGAAACCTCTCCTTCTCCTTCCCTCTCCCCACAAGCATCGGAACGTGCCCACGGGCGACAGAGAGCTTCTCGCCCATTGTGCTAATCCTCTCCAATCTCAATCTGAAAGTACTACCAGAGCTCTAGTTTATAAAACAGAGGCTGAAGTCTAAACCGTTGAAATTCTGTATCGACGCTTCTTTCTTTCGATTATTTTATATGCCAAATTCCTCGCTGGATGTCTCAATCATGGACAAGAAGAGAATCCTATATGTCATTTGGGGAGAAAGATTAAAAGAAAACAAGAGCTGATTACCCAAGACAAGGGGCGACATGCTGTATTAAAAGCTTGGAGGGATTTATTTCTAGAGCTACAAGTGGCGAGAGCAAGAAGTCTCCCTGCTGGTCGTGTTGAAATCTTGCTTCCAGAAGGCATCGAGAATGCGACCTGCATAGCTATCCTTTCCCGAACATGATTATAATAGTATCAATATTCATGTCATAGAATTTGAGACCTGTGAAATATGGGGCTAAGCCTATTCTACTTGTGCTACTGCCTTGGTGATGTCTGATAGTTGTCACTACAAGATAAAAGCATCAATATTCAGGTCATAGAATTTGAGACGTGTGAAATATGAGGCTAAGCCTATTCTACCTGCGCTACTACCTTGAGGATGTCTGAATAGGTAGTTGTTACTACAAGATAATAACTGGTTGCCAGTTGTTTTATATTTATTCCTGGAGCTATAAGTGGTACTTTCGGTTGTGTTGAAATCTTTCTATTGCTGGTAGGGCTGGAAATAGATCGGTCCAAAAGTTCATTGTTTAAAATTGGACTGGACCAGCTTAATAAATTTCGGACCGGCCTGAAATTGGTTCAGACTTCAGACCAAATTTTAAGTATATTGGACTAGTCTTGAGGCTGTAAAATAGAGTCCATTTAATTTTTGGACCAAAAAAATGCTCAGATTAGGTCCAAAAATTTTTAAAATATAATCTTTGGGCCGGTCCAATAAGCTTTGGATCAGCCCATTTTCAGCCTTAATTGCTGGAGAGAATTTATTTTATAACTGATAATCGATGTATAGTTTTCTCTTCCAAAAAAAATTGATAGTTCTGGTTGATGTCGGCATTACTTCTATTGCTGCATCTAAAGCAGTAGAACTACAAAAGTCAATGGTTTTGCGTTAGGGGTTATATTTTCTCTAATTCTCTCCCTTCGTGGTAGAAAAAAAGTTTATATAACTTTGATAAAGACATGAACTTACGATAAAAAGTATCACAAAGTATGAATTTGGATCAAACAAGATTTGACAACCTTTTTTATTATTTAGCGTCGACAACTTGCACGCATGATTAATGCACTTGCCCGCTGAGAACTTCGGACGGTGTGGTGCCGTGTTGCTTGAATGGAGGTTGGGTTGAAATGTTCCTATTGATGGAGAGATTTTATTTTACAACTCAATTAATGTGTTGTTTTCTTTTCTCTTCTGAAAATGAAAGTTGTAGTTTGTGTCGGTATTGCTTGCTCTATTGCTGCATCTAAAGCAGTAGAACTAAAAGCCAATGGTTTTGCATTAGAGATTATATTTATTGGGATAGGTATCAACTCGCTCTGATACCGGCTATTGCGGAAGCGAAATGGGATCGTTGATTATCGATATTGATACCACAAGAAAAAGAAGAAAATATAATAAATATAATTTTTTAGGCATGTAAAATATTTCACTATCAAAATTAAACTTACAGATAGAATCTCTTTCAACCCCGTACAAGTATCTATCAACAAGAAACCCCGAATCCTTCTCTCAAGCTCTCAATCAGCTCTCTACAAGAGACCTCTCACCACTTTTCGTTCTCTCTCTATCTGTGTCTCTGCCTACGAATTTGTAGCCTCCACTGCGTAGAGCATCTCACTGTTAGATGTATGCCCTAAAAGCCAAGTTGGCTTGACACATTATAATTTTTAGGGCATTAACTTTGTACTTAATTCTTCTTTATTAATAAAGGATATTAGTTTAATTCATATTGATGAGTCTATGAATCGTCCATGTAGTTAATGAGCAATGACACATATTTTCAAAAGTTGAGAATTTGATGCATGTGTCTTTATAGATTAACTCCTAAAGGCTTCCGATTGTTGGAATATCACGAGGACGGGATTGATTCGTTAAAATCGGTGCATAGATCACTTCCCTTTCTGGGTAGATGAGTCTCTGACCTACAGTATGGTGACACTGGAGTGAGAGTATAGGTAGTTGATAGAGATCAACAGTACTGAGCATGACCAAGTACAGGAAGTTATATGAATGACTACTCACTCGTCGATAACTTCCTGATGCTGTAGTTGTGTGAATAGTTCCTTGATCTAGAGTGTCTCGGCTACTCACAATAATGTTGCTGTAGTTTGATAGCACAATCACATGGTTCCTATCCATACGGGACCTTACGATGTTCGTTGGCTGCAGTAAGTTTATTGTAGGAGTAGGGTGTTCACTTGTAGGAATCTATCAGCCTTAGTAGTAAGGTACAATCCTATGCAAGCTTATTGAGACTAAGTTCAGAAGTCTATGGCCACAGCAGGATGATAATGAAAATATGTTTTCGTTAGTATCACAATTGGACTTGAGTCAATTAGGTTAAGTATATGACTAATGGGTTTGACCAGTAACTGTAACCAACATCATGTCGGGATTTTGATAGAGAAATCGAATAACATGGTAACTACACCTAGGGGTTTCAATCTTATTTTGCTGGGTTGCCACTACATACTGCTAGGTGTCATTGGTGGATTATGAGAGCCCATTAGGATCATTCTTGGATCAAGGATCCTAATTAGGGTTGAGTTGAAATTGTTTCAGTCCATCGAAAGGAGTTTTGATGATATATAATAGAGATTATAGCATGTCTCATTACCAAACAGGATAGAACCCGAGGGGTCACACATATTAGGAGTTTAAGTAACCATCAGCAAATCAATTTGGATCTAATTGTAAGTGTTACAATTAATATTTGACCTAATTGTAAATGTTACAATTAATTAATTATGGAATAATTATTAATTAATTTAAATTAGGTTTAATTTAATTGAGTTAGACTCAATTAATTAATCCTAATTGATTCGGGTCAATGTTCGCTTTGAAATGGTTTGATCGGATTTAAAATCGGCTTCATTTTGACTGTAAAATCACTTTGTTTGGACCATGATCTAGAATCCAGTTAGACTGGGACTCTCTCTCCATGTCTCCCTTCATATGCCAACCTAGTGGGCCCATGCTTTTGTGCGACAAAACATGATGGGGCATGAATTAGATGGGTGGTAATAGAGTTTAGGCGTGAGAGAATAAGAGAGGAGGAAGAGTCCTCTTCTACTCCTTTTAAAACCTAAACCAGATAAATCAACTTCCTTTTATTTAAGCATGGAGAAATAAAAGAGATAAAATTACTGTGATTTATAAAAGGGGAAGAGAGAGGGGTGGCTGATCATAAGAAAAAATTGGCGTGAATATTTTTGGGAGTCCTCTCTTCTCTTGGGCACTAATACCTAGGAGTCTCTCTCCTGGCACCATCTTTTCTTTTCCCTTCCACTATATTTTTTTCATGTGATCTTCAAGAGTGTTGAGAGGTCTTCTACATAAGAGGAAGAAAATAAAAAAAGGGTCCAAGGTCTTGCACTATGATTTGCAAGATAGAAGCCAAAAGCTGGTCCGGATTCGGATCAACACAGTTCTTAAACCAGGCGATTTGCTGAAAGAGGAGAGAGCTGCAAGGATCTAGTAGTCCGGTATCCTCTATGACTTAGTTGCGAGAGCTTCGTGTGGATACCAGCAGAGGCCGGGCGATTGCACGGCTCTGATAGAATCCCGGCTTTTCAGTTGTGGATCTGCATACTTTTCAAAACAGGCCCGGATAGCGATCCAGGTAAGTATTTTATGTTTAAAATAATTTTTATTTCAGATCTAATATTTTTTTATGTTATGCAGTATGTTAAAAATTTATGATAAATAAATTAGATTTATTTATGATTTGCATGATTAGATATAAAATCATTTTTTTTATATATGCTTCTGCTGGTCAGGCTTTTGATGCCTGATTTTAATTGTAATTTTCTATTCCTGGGAGAAAACCAACACTAACAAGGAGTCCAACGGTCTGAATAGAGTCCAAATCAGAGTCCTGTAGCTCTCCCAATCGCAGTTTGATTGCAACGCTACTCATGACCATCAATCGCATTGAGATCCATGTGGATTATGCCAGAATTGCACCGCGTGCATCGCGCGCATGGGTTTCCTTCTTTTTCTGGTTTCTCTACTGGGCCCCATGCACATTTTTGTCTCATTCTGGATTGCACGTGGATGTTGAGGTGCCATTGGCCCAACAACCTCCACCTCGACTCAATTCAACCCCTTCACCTGACTTGAGAGCTTCTAAGGATTCCAATGCCTCCATGCCCTTGGGACAGTCGCCTGATCATGGATGGGCAAACATTGGAGTCGAGCCAGGCTGTTCGTTCCCATCTTCATCATGTACTGTGCTTACCTCGACCTGAGACCTACTCGGGAAAGTCTCCTATGGCAATAGGAACTTCACTTTGCGACGTCACCTGTCGTCCTCCCGAGTCTTGCATCCTATGCCCGATCCACCTGCTGTCAGAGCGCCACCTCGCACTAGACTCCTGTCTGTACTAGGAACCTCACCTCGCACTGGACTCCTTATAAAAAGGTAGTGACCCCCACGCTTCTTTCCTTGCAGAACAATCCTATTACAATGCAAGACCTTTAGGACTCTATCATCGGCTCTCCACCTGTAGCCGCTTGAGTCCAATTTGCTGAGGGAAATTAGATTCTTGCTAAAATTGGGTATGCATCGGATCTCACCCAGTTTCTTTACTATCCCATCATGTGCCTTCAAGTTGACTATCCCGACGCCCGTGATCGCACAGCTCGATCCATCTGCTATATGGACAGAACCCTCTTTATTGTCTAGAGAGTCAAACAGCTCCTCCCTGCAACAAACATGGTATGGACGGGTAGAATCCAAAACCCACCGGGAAGAAGGGGATACCTCGTCGAATACCAAGAATACATCGCTGATGTATCCGTCATCATCGCTATCGGCCACCATCGTAACAGCCCTTATCCGATCCCTGAGCTGCGGGCAATCTCTGACACGATACCCCAACTCATCGCACCAGAAACACCTGATCTTGCTGGCATCCTTTGACTTGGACCATCCTTCTCGCGATCCTTTGTCATTCCACCTCCAGTCGCCTACACCTCCAGAAACTGCCAATGCTGAGTTCCCACCTGAACTCGAAGCCTGGTTCTCCCTCTTGAGAACCTCATTCTGAAGTAGCGTCGATGTCACCTCCTCTATCTTGATGGTGCTCTTTCCCACTAGAAAAGCAGTTACCAAGGACTCGAAGGACTGTGGTAGAGATGATAGCAATACAAGTGCCCGGGTCTTCTCCTCAACTTTTTCACCGACACTGAGGAGATCAGTGAGGATCCTCTAGAAATTACTCAGGTGCTCCTGCACACTATGTCCCTCGACCATCCGTAATTAATAGAATTGCTTCCAAAGGAACAAGGTATTGGTGAGAGACTTCGCCATGTACAGCTCCTCCAGCTTCTCCCACAATACCGTCGGGGAAGACTAGTTCAGTACATGGATCACCACATCTTCTGCCAGGTATAAGTGGATTGTGCTTATCGCCTGTATTTGAAGCCATTTCCAGGTCTTCTGCTCTATGGCGTCTGGTCTCTCCTCGCATATAAGAGTGTCAATCAGCTCTTGCTGGATAAGCATGTCTTTCACCCTCGCTTGCTAGAGGGAGAAGTTGCTCTTCCCATCAAACCTACTTATTTTCATTTTAATTGCACTTATCTTTTCCATCTTCTTCGATCTCGATCAACCATGGATAACTAGGACTCTGATACCGGTTGTTATGGAAGCGGAACAGGATCATTGATTGTCGATGTCGATATGATAAGAAAAAGAAGAAAAGATAACAAATATAATTTTTCGAGCATGCAAAATATTTTTCTATGAAAAATAAACTTACAGATTGAACTCTCTTTCAATCCCGTACAAGTATCTCTCAACAAGAACCCCGAATCCTTTCTGAAGCTCTCAATTAGCCCTTTACGAGAGATCTCTCACCACTTTTTTATCCTTTCTCTGTCTATATCTCTTTCCATGAATTTGTAGCCTCCACTATATAGAGCATCTCACAAGGAGTCCAACGATCCAAACAGAGTCCAAATCGAAGTCCTGTAGCTCTTCCAATCACAGTTTGATTGCAACGCTACTCGTGACCATCAATCACAATGAGATCCATGCAGATTATGCCAGAATCATGCCGTGCGCATTGCGCAAACGGGTTTCCTTCTTTTTCTAGTTTCTCTACTGGGCCCTACGTGCATTTTTGTCTCATTCTGGGTTGTGCACGAATGTTGAGGCGCTATTGGTTCATATTATATATAATTCTTTCCCATGGCAGTAGAAAAAAGTTTATTGTTGGGATATGTCAGTCCAAGTATGAGCCAACCCCCGATTTGACCGACCGAAGATATTTTCCTGAACCATGCATTTTGAGCCAAGGTGTTTGGAAGAAACTGGACAACTGATGGACAAGCCAAAATCGAAGCCCTTAGCTCCATCCAAAAAGCAAGTCTACGGCCCTTGCTGAAGGCAGGGCCCTCAGCCCAAACCGAAGTGTGACCTCCGGTGCTGACCGAAGACAGTCTTCGGCTTACGACGAAGACATCGACTTCAGCCTACATCCAAGACAAAGTTTTTAATCTTTGCCGAAGGCGTAATCTCCGATCTGTCTTGAAAGAGTCCGAAGATGAAGACATGTCTTCAATTCAACTATAGATATTTCTCTAAGAGGGAAACCTGAAGACAGATCCCCGATCCATCTCAGGTCTCTACAAACATGACGAACAATGGTTACCCTCGACTATCTCCAAAGCGCAATCATAGCGCGTGACTCCAGCGGCAACACCCCCGGTCTATCCGGAATCATTTAGTAACCATCCACGATGGCGAATTGAGGGGAAAAAGTTAACTCCCCCATCGTAACCGCTGGAGGGATGACAGAACCGTGAACTGAGCAACTCATTATAAATAGCGGTAAGAGGGGATGCTCCCGGTAAGGCATAAGATACTCTTGAAAACCTTAGAGTCTTTTCCTTCTCCATCTGATCCTCCTCAGAATCTTTTCCATTCTGTGGCTGGAGCCCACCTCTGACTTAGGCATCGGAGTGTCACCCATCAGAACAACTCCGGCCAGGGATTTGTTTTGCAGATAAACCAGGAAGCAGGCCTGCGATCCAGTAGCACCACTCGGTCAAAAAAGGTACTCTATGCCAATAGATTAGCGTGCCAGGTAGGGGGCGACAGTGGTTTAAAAATCCATTATTAAACTCCCCACCTTGAAAAAGGGGAAGTAAGAAATTTATGATGGCAAGAGGGAAGACTCAGATTGCCTCAACGAGTCGAAGTTGTGCTCCATCCCAGGGGGTGCACCCCTGGTAGAGAACGACATTCCACCTCCCACAATTATCGTGGGATAGCAGCAGTTCAAAGCTCTCTTGAACCAGGTCACTAACCTCACGGTTATGGTTCAGGACTTCCAAGACAGAGCTTTCCAGTGGGGCATCAGCCAGCCACCTCCAGGCACAGCTCTCGATCCCAGAGGAAAGAGCCCCTCGAGAGGGGTCCACACATCTCTCCCTCCATCCTCGGCCCTCCCCTGAAGGCCAAAGTTCAGGAATGCCCAGGCTCACTGATTCCCTGTAGAGAGCGAAAAGGCCTAGGCAAACCTCCTCTCCTTCTTCTGAAAACCTACTCCTGTAGAGAAAGCACCGAAGCAGGTTCTCCCCGATCACGATGGAAAGTTTAAAGCCATCGAATCAGAACTGGCGAGAATCCAGGAGCAAAGGGATCACAATGATCTAGCAGTGTGTGATCTGCGCCCCTTTACATCGATCGCATCTTGGTCGAAGTTGTTCCTCGGCACTTCAGGGTTTCCCAGATGGAATCCTACGATGTCACCTCTGATCCTTTTGATCATCTGGACAGTTTTAAGGCCCATATGATGATCCAAGGAGCTTCGGATGCGATGTACTGCCTTGCATTCCTGGCCACTTTGAAGAAAGCTGCTTGGATGTGGTACTCGAGCATATGCCCAAGTACCACCGATTCCTTTTCTGAGTTAGAAAAACTGTTTGTCTTGCATTTCAGGACTTGTCGCAAGACCTCCCGAAATATGGATACGATGTTTCTCCTTCACCAGAACAAAGGAGAAAGTCTGAGAGATTACATCTCCAGATTTAATGTAGCCACGCTCAAGATCCCCGATCTCAACGAGCACGTGGCCATGTCTACACTAAAAAAGGGGCTTTGTACATCCAGGCTCACCTTTTCTCTGGATAAGAAGTTTCCCAAAAGCTACGCTGAGCTTCTATCGAGAGCTCAGAAATATGCTGATGCCGAAGAGCAAGCGGCACATCGACAACTGGTCGAAGGGAAGCCCCCTTTGAAGAAGAAAAATAACAGGGGACAAGGCCCCCTTACTTCCAACAACAACAACAATAAGTATGCCGACCACCGAAGGAGTCCTCCCAGGCCCAAAGCATCGAGCGAGAGATTCGATTCCTCAACCTCCCTCGAGAAAAGATCCTCTTGGAGATAGAGAAAGAAAAATATCTCCAACGACCACGTCCCATGAAGGCATCCTCTTCCGCAAGGAACAGGAACAAATACTGCCGATTCCACCGGGACCATGGTCATAATACTAAAGATGCATCCAGTTGAGAGATGCTATAGAGGATCTTATCAAGAGAGGATACCTGGGGTGATATGTTGGTCACCAAGGACCTCGGTCAGAAGCTACTATTCTCCAATCGGCTCCTAAAGAGGCTGAATTGCCAAACTAGAGGCCCACCAACGGAGGCATGGGGATGATACATCGATCTACCAACTAAAGAGACAAAGACGATGCCCCTAAGCGGCTCAAGGATAATAACGCCATCCTCTTCTCCGACGATGATCTCCGAGAGTTTGGCTTCCGCACGACGATCCTATTATAATTTTGACCATTGTGGCCAATTATAATGTAAAACAAATTTTGGTTGATAATGGAAGTTCGATCGATGTCTTGATCTACGATGCATTCTCTCGGATGTGTTTGCCTAGAAGTGAGCTACAAAGATCTCCTATACCACTTACTGGCTTCGGAGGCAACTAGGTCGATGCCGAGGGAGAAATAGTACTGCTTGTAATCCTCGGCACTGAACCTCGATAGAAGACACTATCAATCAATTTCACGATGGTTCGAATCTCTTTGGCCTACAACATTATCCTAGGATGGCCTGCTATGAACAAATTTCGGACCGTAGTGTCGTTTTACTATCTCCTGGTATATTTTCCCACTAGGAATGGAGTCGGAGAAGCCAAACGAGATCAGAGAATAGCGCGACAATGGCTGATGATCCAGGACAAGCACTCTGATGATCCTATAACTTGGGAACAGTTAGATCCGAGAGAACTAACTGCAGATTCTAGTGAACCCATGGAGAGAACTATTTTGATGCCCTTGACTGAAGAGAACCCCACTAGGGTCGTGCAGATCGGAAGTATGCTTGATGAGAAAACCAGAACGGAGCTGATCTATTTTCTCAGAGATAATGCTGATGTCTTCGCCTGGTCGGCTTCGGACATGCCAGGAATTCCAGCCGAAGTGATCACTCATCAGCTAGAAGTTGCTCCTGAATATAGCCAGTCTGGCAAAAGAAGAGGAGCTTTACCCCCGAAAGACAGAAGGCAATAGATGAAGAAGTGAGCAAACTCCTCAAGACAGGGTTCATCCGGGAAGCCCATTACCCCGAGTGGTTGGCCAATGTGGTAATGGTAAAGAAAGCTAATGACAAGTGGAGGATCTACATCGACTACAGAGACCTCAATAAGGCTTGCCCAAAAAACAGCTTTCCTCTTCCAAGATCGACCAACTGGTCGATGCCACCGCCGGCCATCAACTGTTAAGCTTCATGGATGCTTTCTCCGAATATAATCAGATCCAAATGGATCCCATGATGAGGAAAAGACAACCTTCATCACCGACAAAGGTCTGTATTGCTATAAAATGATGCCATTTGGGCTCAAGAATGCTGGGATGATATTTCAGAGATTAATCAACAAAGTGTTCAAGGAGCAGTTGGGCAGAAACATGGAGGCCTATGTTGATGACATGATCGTCAAGAGCCTCTTTAAAAAAGATCACATCAAGGACATGGAGGAATCATTTAGCACTCTACGGCGTCATCATATGAAGCTAAATCCGACAAAGTGCACCTTTGGGATTACTTCGGGAAAGTTTTTGGGTTTCCTCGTTACCAAGCTAGGGATAGAGGCAAACCCTGAGAAAATCTAGACCCTCAAAGACATGAGGCATTCATCCTGCAAGAAGGAAGTTCAACAGCTGACATGGAGGATTGCTTCCTTAAGCAGGTTCATATCTCAGTTAGCCAAGAAATGCCTTCCCTTCTTCAAGGTACTCCAGCAGTCTCGGGATTTTGAGTGGACCGAAGACTGCCGTGCTACCCTTGAAGAGTTGAAGAAGTACTTAGAGACCCCACCTCTACTTTCTAAACCTCAAGAGGGGGGGTGCCCTACTTATACCTTTCCGCTTCAGACGAAGTAGTCAGTTCAATCCTCATCCGAAGAGAAGAAGATAGCTCCCACAAGCTGATCTACTACATCAGCAAAGTCTTGCATGATGCTGAAATGAGGTATTCAAAAATGTAGAAGTTGATCTACTTTTTAATAATTGCGATAAAGCGACTATGGCCTTACTTCCATGCCCACTCCATCGTGGTCCTGACTGATCAGCCTCTTAAGGCCATCCTCCGATGCCCCGATACTTCAGGAAGGATAGCCAAGTGGGCTATGAAACTAAGCAAGTTTGACATTAGTTTCCAATCCCGATCGGCTATGAAGGCCCAGGTGCTCTCTGATTTCCTGGCTGAATGTACCTGGAAGTCCGAAGATGAAGCACCTCCAGCAGAAGAAGAAATCTCAAGGGACACGGAGTCTGTTTGGGTGCTCCACGTGGATGGAGCCTCCAACTCTACCGAGTGTGGAGCCGGTCTTATACTGGCTGAGCCAGACAGCCACACGATGGAATATGTTCTCCGATTCTCCTTCCGTGCTTTGAATAACCAGGCCAAATATGAAGCCCTGCTTGCAGGACTTCGGATCGCCAAGAGTTTGGGAGTTCAGAGACTCCAGGCTTTTTCAGACTCCCAGTTGATGGTAATCCATGTTAAAGGAGAATATGAGGCCAGAGATCCCACCATGGTGTAGTACCTAGAAAAATACAAATCCTATCTTCTCAATTGGAGTTCTTCGAAATCATTCATGTTCCTCGATTGGAGAACTCCCGGGCAGATGCATTGTCTCGACTTGCTACCACAATCCCGGAATCCCTTGGTCGTACCTTCGTTGAACACCTTGAAGCCCCAAGCATAGACGAAGGAGCTGTAGAGGTGAACCAGATTGAGACCAAACCAAGCTAGATGGATCCCATCATCAAGTTCTTAAATGAGGGCATGTTGCCGGAATATAAAGTAAAGGCCAAAAAGATCCAGTGGATGGCATCCCAATACGTCATCCTAGATGGAACTCTCTATAAGAGGTCATTATCTCAGCCTCTACTGAAATGCTTGGAACAGTCAGACGCTGACTACGCCTTGAGAGAAGTCCACGAAGGGATATGTGGTGATCACTTGGAGGGCAGGTCCTTATCGTACAAAATTATACGCCAAGGATACTATTGTCCCTCCATCCAAAAAGACTCGGCCGACTTCGTGCAAAGATGTGATCAATGCCAGAGATATACCAACATTCAGAGACAACCAGCAAGTTATTTGACCCAACTGACAGTAACTTGGCCCTTCGTTCAATGGGGAATGGACATTCTTGGCCCATTCCCATCAGCATCCAAGCAGAGGAAGTTCCTCCTCGTGGCAATCGACTATTTCACCAAATGGATCGAAGCTGAACTATTGGCTCACATCACGGAGGGCAAGGTCGAGCGCTTTGTTAGGAATTCCATCATATTCCGGTTTGGAATTCCGCATACAATTATCACCGATAATAGGAGACAATTCGACAATCCGAAGTTTAAAGACTTCTACGCTCGGTACCATGTGCAACATAGGCTGACTTCTGTCGCCCACCCGCAGTCCAATAGAGAAGCCGAAGTAACTAATCGGACTATCCTCCATGGCTTGAAGATAAGGTTGAATGCTACCAAGGAACTTTGGGCCAAAGAGCTGACCTCCGTTCTCTGGGCATACAGGACGACCCTGAGAACAGCTACTGGCGAATCACCATTCAACTTGGCATATGGTACCAAAGCTGTTCTCCCTATCGAAGTCTCCCTTCAATCTCTGAGGATTGACAGATATAAAGAGCCTAAAAACTCTGATCGCAGAAGAGTTGACCTGGATCTATTACCGAATACCAGGATCCAGGCCCAAATGAAAATGGCGATATACTAACAAAAGGTCGCCAAATATTACAACTCTAGAGTAAAGGAACAGATTTTCTGCATAGGGGACATGGTGCTATGAAGAGCTGAAGTATCCAGGTCGACTAAGCAAGGCAAGCTTTCTCCCAACTGGGAAGGGCCGTACCAAGTTGAAGAAGTTATACGTCTAGGAACATATCGACTCAAGATCTTGAATGGTAAAATTCTGTCCCACCCATGGAATGTACAAAACCTTCTCAAGTACTATCAATAAACAGACCCCAAAATCTTTTGTGCAAATCTGTTCAACTTTGAATGGCCCGTTGCTCCAACTGGATGACAACGGGATGAACGACCCGATCTAAGGAATCGACCAATGGTGCAAAGGAGAGTCTGATCCACTCACCTTATCGATATGCCCAACGAGCATAACAGATGGCCCAATCAGGCTGCCAAAATGATCAAAGACACAGGGATGATTTATGTAACCTACCCTATGGTAAATCTGAAGACATGCCGGGGCGGGCCTAATCAACCTACCTTACACCAAAGAAGGTGCAGGGATGATTTTTATAACCTACCCTACGGTATATCCGAAGATATACCGGGGCGAGCCTGAACAGCCTACCTTAATCATAACAGGAATGCACAGGGATGGCCTAGACGCCCTACCCTACGGTAAATTCAAAAATGTGCTGAAGTGAATATATATCACTCATCTTGTCAATAGTAAACACTTGATGAGATGGCCCAACCGATCTCACCCCTTCTACAGATCCCAAATGTTATGAGAAATTTACACCTTTGACATGTCATATGGTCTGTATTCAACAGTACGACAAGTCACAGAAGAAGAATGGAAGAAGTTGGAACACTTCATTTCATTTTGAATTTTTACAAAAAAAAAAAAAGAGAAAGAAAAAAAGAAAGCAAGGAGCATTGCAGATAAAGGGAAAGTGGATCTAGAGACCGCCAGCTGGCCCTTTCCCATGCCGACGGGAGGCATCAAAGCCCTAGAAGGAGGATGGAGAGGCTCCAACGTTCCCATTAGAGTCAGACTCCGATTCTTCTTCGAAGTCAGAATCAAACTCGTGACCAGGGAAAGGGACGGAAGGCCTAATATTTTCCAAGCCCTTGAAATTGAAGAACTTGAAAGCCTTATCCCGATGCTCCCGGAACCCCCGGTGGTACGAATCCAAGACCACCTCTGCAACTTCATCCTTGTAGGCGGAAGAAGCCATGAAGTCCGAGATAGCCTCCGCCAACTTCTTCCTGGACTCCTCCGCCTCTGCAGCGACAACTTCGACTCGTGCCTTGGCCTCCACCAGGCAGGACTCCAAGACCCGAATTTTCCTCTCCAAGCGAGCAATGACCCCCTGTGGGTCATCATTGTTGCCTCTCCGAGGGGCCTTGGAACTAGCCTCGCCCTCGGATAGCACCTCGGAGGCTCTCTTCATTGCCACCTTCTTAAGTTCGGGGATGCTGGACTTCATTCTGATGGTATGCTAGAGAAGGAAGGGCAATTTCCGAAATGGGATTCTGAAATTTCGATGGCCCATGGCAGGGAATGACAGGGTCCTATTTAAAAGGATCCTGCTCCCACAAATGGCCACGGAGAAACGTGCTCTGCGCCTTCTCCCAGGCACACTAAAGGATGCCACGTGTCGAGACGACACCTCGAAATCCAGGTGACCACTTGGGAACGGTATGATCGCCAATAACTACTCTCGGGGATTGCAACTATCGGTGCTTCGGATCCAGAATGGTCTTCATCGTACAGTGACGACATTAATAGCCTCCCCTTGGAAAGGAAGGATATGGCAGCACCCAGGACACACGGGGATGCGACCGTTCGAATATCTATATACTCGACGTGGGCAACGAGAATCATGCTCAATGTTTCTCAATCAATGGTTAACAGGAAAATGACACCTATCTGTCACATCCATTCCTGGATAAAAGGAGTAATTATAGTGGTAATCGACGTCAGCCCGACTTGATCACAGTCGATCACCGACAATGGCGTTCCGATTTTACTTTGGGATTCGTCTTCGACGTTAGCCGCAAATTAAACAGTCTTCGGCTTCGACCCGTTAACCAAAAAAAAGAAGAGACAATCCTGGTCCGTCCACTCCTTTTTTACCCTCCAATCAGGGGATGACAGTTGTCCATCACCTGATTCTTAAATCAGTTGGCAGTTATGGTAGACGGTCCAATCAGAGATTTTGTAATCATCCACTGCACCATCCCCCACGAGGAAAATGACAAACCAGGAGAAAAAGACAAACCAGTAATACTCTCACTCTTCGAGCCCAATCTTTGCTTTGAAAACTGAGAGTAGGGGGCAACTGTTGGGATATGTCGGTCCAAGTATGAGCCAACCCTCGATTCGACCGACCAAAGACATTTTCCCGAACCATGCATTTTAAACCAAGGTGTTCGGAAGAAACTGGGCAATTGATGGACAAGCCGAAATCGAAGACCTTAGCTCCATCCAAAAAGCAAGTTTATGGCCCCTATTGAAGGCAGGGCCCTCGGCCCAAACTGAAATGTGACCTCTGGTGCTGACCGAAGACACAGTCTTCGGCTTATGAGGAAGACATCGACTTCGGCCTACGTCCAAGACAAAGTCTTTGATCTTTGCCAAAGGGGTAATCTCCGATCTGTCTCGAAAGAGTCCGAAGATGAAGACATGTCTTCAATTCAACTATAGATATTTCTCCAAGAGGGAAACCTGAAGATAGATCCTCGATCCGTCTCAGGTCTCTACGAACACGATGAACAATGGATACCCTCAACTATCTCCAGAGCGCAATCATAGCATGTGACTCCAGCGGCAATGCCCCAAGTCTGTTCGGAACCATTTAGTAACCATCCATGATTACGAATTGAGGGGAAGGAGTTAACTCCTCCATCGTAACTGCTGAAGGGAGGACGGAACTGTGAACCGGGCAACTCATTATAAATAGCGGTAAGAGGGGATGCTCCCGGTAAGGCACAAGATACTCTTGAAAACCTTAGAGTCTTTTCCTTCTCCATCTGATCCTCCTCAGAATCTTCTCCATTCTGTGGCTGCAACCCGCCTCTGATTTAGACATCGGAGTGTCCCCCACCGGAACAACTTCGGCCAGAAATTTATTTTACAGGTAAACCAAGGAGCGGGCCTACGATCCAGTAGCTCTGCCCGGTTGGTAAAGGGACTCTACGCCAACATTTATATTACTTTGATAAAGGCTTGAACTTACTATAAAAATATCACAAATATGAATAACACAAAGCAGTAAACGTGTCTTGTTTGGATCAAACCAGATTTCACAACCTTTTTTATTATTTAGGGTCGACACCTTGCGTGCGTGATTACAAGCATGGACTTGCAATGAATGGACACCTTGGGTGTGGTGTCTTGTTGCTTGAATGGATGCAATGAATCCTTACGCAAATGTGATTAGAACTTCAAATGAAATTCTTTATTATAAAATTTTCATTGTATTCACGAATCTTATGAGAATATGCTCTCTCTCTCTCTCTACCTGTCGTGAATACACACTTCACTTTTCATTGTATTCATGATCATCTTTTGTGCTATATATCACTAAGATGCCAACTGATCAGAACGATTTTTTGTACTATACATCACCAAGATGCTAATTGATTTTTTTGTTTTCATGATTATTTTTTGTGCCATACATCACCAAGATGCCAGCTGATCAGAATGATTTTTTGTGCCGTACATCACCAAGATGCCAGCTGATCATAATGAAAAAAAGAAGGATCATAGCCTCTGACTTACCCAACCATTAAAGGCCTCATGAGATAACCCCTAAATTTAATCGAATCTTCCGTAGAGTCACACCTTGAACCTATGACCTGTTAGTTGTGAGGCAAGACCCCAATCAGCTAAGCTACCATCTTGGTGGTACACTTGGCACTTACCCAACCGTCATAGGCCTTATGGGATAACCCCTGAATTTAATCGAATCTTCCACAGAGTCACACCTTGAACCTATGGCCTCACTACAAGAAAACAGTGTTTTAGCAACTGATTTTACAACCGATTTTTTTAGTTATATTTGTGACTTATTTTGCAACCGATTTTTTTTTTTAATAATTTAGCAATCGATTCAAATCGGTTGTAAATTTAGTTGCAAGATTTCCATTTTTCAACCGATTTTACAATCGATATTTTTTGATACAATTTTCTACCGATTTTGAGACTGATTTTTAATTTAAAAATAAATTCTTTAGTAATATATAAATTACATAAATTAGCAACCGATATATCGTTTGCAAAAATTGATTAATTTTTTAAATAACAAAAATTAGTTTTAAAAAAATTAAAAATCGATTGAAATTGAAAATTTATTTAAAAATATTTTTTTAAAATTTATTTTTTAACTTTGCAACCAAATTTTCAGTTGCAAAATTTTATTTAAAATAAATTTTAATTTTCTTTAGAATTTTGCAACCGAAAATTCAGTTGCAAAAAATTGATCATTTAAAAATATTTTTTAAGTTTATTTTTTAGCTTTGCAACCGAATTTTCGGTTGCAAAATTTCATTTAAACAAATTTTAATTTTCTTTAGAATTTTGCAACCAAAAATTTGGTTGCAAAAAATTGATAATTTAAAATATTTTTTTGAGTTTATTTTTTAACTTTGCAACCAAATTTTCGGTTGTAAAATTTTATTTAAAATAAATTTTAATTTTCTTTAGAATTTTGCAACAGAAAATTTGGTTGTAAAAAAATAATCATTTAAAATATATTTTTAAGTTTATTTTTTAACTTTGCAACCGAATTTTTGGTTGCAAAATTTCATTTGAAACAAATTTTAATTTTTTTTAGAATTTTGCAACAGAAAATTTGGTTGCAAAAAAATGATTTCTTTTTTAAAAAAATCTTAGAAATTCTCGATTGCGAACTTAATTTTAAAACATATATTAATTTTTTTTATTTGTTGCAACCAAAAAATCGATTGCAATAATTTATTTAAGTTTTTAATATAAAACCCTCGTCCCTCGCTGCCCCTCTTTGATTCTTTGATTAAATCCCCAAATCGTGCCCCCTCGACGGCGATGCCTCCCCCCCTCAGCCCCTCTCCAGTCCAGATCGATCATCGGCGTCCATCACCAACCATTAAGGCCTAGCCGTCCCGAAACCTGATCGAGCCCTCTCCCATCCTCCCACTCTGGCTATCCACTGCTCGAGATCGCCCTTCATCGATTCTCCTCGCCGGAGCAGAGTCTCCCCTCTCCTCCCACTCCGCCCGTCCGCTACTCTTCATGGCCTCCTCCTCCGCCAATATCTTGCTTAGGTAAGACCTTCTCTCCTCTTTCTTCTCTGTTTCTTTCAAAAAAATCCTGAAATCCTTTTTTTTTCTAAATTTTTTTATGCTTGTTTGGGCGGTATCCTAGATTTTTTCGACAGTTTGATCGATCTAAATCTAGGGCCAGGTCAAAAAAAAAAAAGTTAGGTTTCAGATTCGTTTTTTTTTTTCCCTTCTCCCTCCCTCTTTAGTACTATTTTCTTCTTTATGTTTGGAGATGAGGGAGTTCAATCTCGAAGAGCTGTGCATGAAACCCTAGATTGTTAGGGTTATGTGATAAGATGGAAGGAGTTCGATTTATGGTAGAGGAGAAATTTTCTATGATACTTTGTAAGCTTTTACGTTTTTCTTTTATCTGATTGTTGGAGCTAGTTTGTGCTTAAGGGATTATGGATATCATTTTGAAGATATTTGGTAATCATCTTATACTGCTGGAAGTCTTATGGATGTGCTTGCGATGATTGTTTTGTTGCTTGGATGCTGGGAGATATTATCGTCCCAATAATATCTTCTCTGGGTTTTGTTTTAAAAAATATGATGGAGAGGTAGATTTTGAAATAGATATTAAGCTATTATAAGTAACATTTTACCTCTATATATGATGCAGGGACAAAGTGGCAGTCATTTTGAACCAAAGCCTGTTCCACCTCCTCTTCCGAACAAGTGTGACTGGGAAATAGAACCCTCTGATACTTAATATAAAACCCTTGTACGCACCATGCATATTTTCTTTAGTATATTGCCTTAATCACTATATGACTGGACTTGTAGGATCATAGAAAGATACTTAATATAAAACCCTGAGATGTAATCAATGTTTATCATTTACATTTGGAACTTCAAATCTCAAGCTAAATTTGGAATTTGATATCAACTTAGTCATCTTTAAATCACAACCTTGCGGAAATTCAATCCATGCAGTTGTTATGATCTGAATGTTCTTCTTTGAGAAAACTATTTCTTCAATGAACTTTGTAATATTATGTTATCTAAATATAATGCATATGATCCAATATGAATCTTATTTTTCCTCTTAAGATATATCTATTAAGCAACAGGTCTTTTAAGTTATATCAAATCAAACTAGTTTTCAAGACTTTTATTTGTAATTTTGAGTCTATGTTTATAGTATTGCTCCTTGTTTTCTTTTAGTGATAATAGCTCATGATTGCAGGGTTCATTTGGTGAAATTTTAAAAGTTTATTGGCATGGAACACCAGTTGCAGTTAATGTATTCTTCCATCGCTATCAGATGATAGATTGGTGATGTAAGAAGTTTCTTTCTTTTCATATTTTGATGCACAATTTGATATGGCCCTTTTTTTAAATGCATAAATGCAGAATTTTCTGGTGATATAAATACTCAACTTTTGAATCACTATTCAATCTATATATTTGATTAGTTTGATAATAGTATGTTCTATACACCATACTTTAAAACATTGAAATAAAAAAGATTCACAACTACGATATACCCTCAATGTATTTGCATAATCCTTCAAAAGATATATCATATATTTTGTTAATGTTTCCCCTTTATTATTTACTAATTAGTAAGAAATGAATTTTCAGTTATGAATTTATTAAAATTCTTTTAAAATTTTTCTTTTATCAACAGTTTTTTTTGTATGCATCCATCAATTTCTCAGTTTTTATTTTTTCTCTAATGTTTTCATGATTTATTCCTAGCTTTATCCATGTTATGAATTTTTTCCTTTTGCATTGAACCTACATCTCAACTTTGTATTGCTAGAAATAACTATATAAAGGTCCTTATAGATCATGATATAACAAGCTACAGTGAATTGGCTTTGGCTTTGACTTTTTGCTTTATATTTAATTAAAATGAAACTATGTAAGCAAAACTATAGTATGATCATATTTTTGATGCAACCATCTTCTTTAACAATGCTTAGCCCAGTTTCATTTAATTTTTTACATTATAATTTGTTTGAAAATGCACTTCCTATGTAGAGTTGTATAAGCCTTATCTATATTCATGGTGTCACTACAGTAAAACAGGTTTCCCGACCCTTTTCTTTCTGCCGACGCTTCGGGGAAGCGTTGGGAGAACTAGAACCCGCCGACGGTTTTTGAAAGCGTTGGCAAAACTAAAAGTCCGCCGACGCTTATAAGCGTTGGCAATTACCCCTGTTTTACCGACGCTTTTAAGCGTCGCCGGACCATCCCGCTGAAATCTGGGATATTTGCCAACGCTTATAAGAGTCGCCGGAGTCTGGGACCTTTCCCGACGCTTTTAAGCGTCGCCAGACTGGACATTTACCGACGCTTATAAGCGTCGCGGAGTCCAGGGAGCTTTGGCGACGCTTATAAGCGTCGCCGGATCGTAAATTTACCGACCC
Organism: Areca catechu; assembly: GCA_021397845.1. Taxonomy (NCBI): domain Eukaryota; kingdom Viridiplantae; phylum Streptophyta; class Magnoliopsida; order Arecales; family Arecaceae; genus Areca; species Areca catechu. Next base: position 190,040,701 of record CM038051.1, read on the forward strand.
TTTTTAGCGTCGCCGAAGTCCGTGACCTTTGCCGACGCTTTAAAGGGTCGCCAAAAATTCCAGGACATTTGGCGACGCTTATAAGCGTCGCTATAGTTCCCTGCTTATTTAGCGACGCTTATAAGCGTCGCTAGAGTCAAGACCTTTGGCGACGCTTAAAAGCGTCGCCGGACTCCAAAAAACCCACCCCCCAACCCTAATTTTCTTTTGTAGCCGCCACACCAACTCCCCCCCCCCCACTCCTCCTCACCCTCCCTCCCGCCTCCTCCTTCTCCTCCTCCTCCCCCCCCCCCCCCCCGTCGTTCCACCGCCGAACCCCACCCCACCCCTCCTCCTCCTCCTCCCCCCCCTCCCCCACCCCCCCCCGCCTCCTCCTCCTCCCCCCCCCCCCCACGCCACCGAACACCCCCCCTCCTCCTCCTCCCCCACCCCCCCTCCTCCTCCTCCTCCTCTCCCCCCCCCCACCGAACACCCCCCCCCCCTCCTCCCCCCCCACTTCCCCCCACCCACGCCACCTCCCCCCCCCCCCCCCCACCGAACACCCCCCCCCCCCCCCTCCTTTCCCCCCCCCCCACCGAACACCCCCCCCCCCTCCCCCCCCCCCCCCCCCCACCGACACCCCCCCCCCACACGCCACCCCCCTCCCCCCCCCCCACCGACACCCCCCCCCCCCCCTCCCCACCGAACACCCCCCCCCCTCCCCCCCCCCACCCCCCCCCCCCACCCCCCCCACGCCACCGACCACCCCCCCCACCCCCCGAACACTCCCCCCCTCCTCCTCCCCCCCCCCTCCCCCCACCCACGCCACCGAACACCCCCCCCCCCCCAACTCCTCCTCCTCCCCCCCCTCCTCCTCCTCTGCTCGGTCCCCGACGTAGAAGCCGTCCGTGATCTCCCGGTCGATCGAGCCGCTGCCGAACCCCCCTCCTCCTCCTCCGCTCGGTAAATTTTTTTTCTTTTCCATCAATTTAGTCAGAATATGTAAAAGTTCTTTTGTGAATTAGTTTGAGACATTGGAGAAATTTATTCCAAAAAAATTATAAGTTTGCTCGTGGAATTAATTAGTTGTTTCTTTAGGATCCCAGCTTATTGCATCAGATCCATACAACTTGTAGTTCATTTCTTGTTACATTTTATATTCGTGGTTTTGTTGCTAAGTCATTTTTCCACGTAAGAAAGTTGCTAATGACACCTTTTTCATGTTAAAGGTTATGCAATAGCCTGTCTTTATCTCCTTGACCATTCAGAGAATTGTGGTGGATTACAGTTTTTATTAGTTATTTGTCTTTGACTTAAGCTCTCCTTGCTAGCCTAATCACTTTATAAGCTGCATAATAATTACAATTTGCACCAAAATGAGGACCTAACTATCTAAAGCTGCACTTATGTGGTGTTCTGAGGATGAATATAAAACTATAGCTTCAATTCTGGCTGTTTTCCAAAAGCAGATGAGAGAAATTTATTTTTGAAGTGCAAACTTGCTCCAACCCAACCTGATTTCTTGAGTTGGCTGGTCAACCTAAATTTTAAACATGTACTTACTGTGGCTAGATCTGGTTCAACAGAATCCAAAACCTAATTTGACAAATAACCGAAATCATGGATCCACACCAAGTTGTAATCTTGTTTCTGTCTCTTCATTTCTCATATGATTAATCTAAACTACATATCATCATCATAAAGAAGCATTTCATTTATCATAGATAACAAACATGAGGCAGTTTAGGTGCAATATTAATACTTCAGTCACACAATGATTCAATAACATAGAGACAACAAGCTGTCACATGCCCCATTGGCTTATTATGGCTTTTGCCATATAACGTCACCTCAGTGATGATTACTTCGATATCGAAATCTACTGCAACATTTTCGATAAGTTGTCCATGAATAACTCCATTTTTATATATTTCAATACCATCTGTAGTTTTGTTACGATCAATTATGATTTTTTATATATTTTTTTAAAAACTTGTATTGCATTGAAACATAGACCCGTCAATTGATTAAAGGATGATCCATTTATCTTTTCATCTCAAGCTAGACAAGTTTTTTATGTACAAGACTCGAAAGATAAAGAATGGGCTACTATTATTAAGACAAAACCCAGAGACTTGTATGACATGGGAAAAAGGGTGGAAGAAGAAGATGATGATACTTACACTCAGTGTATGCCTTATAATATTGTACCGGATGATCATATAAATGATACAACCATTTTGGTTAGGTTGGATTCCGAGGAAGGTACAACTGGTTGATTATGACAAGTAAGTAGTTTGTAAGATGGTTTACATTTTTTGCATTGATGATTATGTTATCTTTTAAATTGCAATTCATTTCCGTTATAATTTGATTATAATGTTGACTGACTTGTTTTTAAAAATGCAGGTTAGGTACACCATGCCTCGAAGGAAGCGATTAGCAGATGTACAGATACAGTTTTCCCAGACTGAGGCTGGTACTTCTTCAGCACAACAGCCTGAGGGCAATCGATCAGTTTCACATCGGTCTGATGGCAGTCCCTCTATTTCTGCACATCAGCCTCAGGACGACATTATTCCCTCCGAGTCCGCACATCACGATCCTTCTATGGATCATCCTGATGACGAGCCTATCATCGATGATATACAGATACAGGGTACATAATTTAATAATTCTATCTCATTTCAATTCATGCATATGCAATAGTTTTGATATACAATGTTCTGTATTTTTTTTTTTGTAGATGGATCCGGGAGACTCAGGCGTAGGCGAGGACCCACATTAGTCCGTGATGTGTGGCAGTTACCTGAGGGTGAGAGGATAGTGATAGAGTGCAACAAGCTAGGGCAGCCTATTAAGAAAGCTGCTAGCTTGTTGACTAGCTTTCTGGGGACAGTAGCATGCCGTGGTCAGCTATGTCCTCTGAATTATTCGAAGTGGAACGACATGCTTCCTGCATATAAAATAGAAATGCTACGAGTTGTGCAGGTAAAAAAATTAATATATTATTTTATATCTTAGGTTTTTAATAATTGAATTGCTTTTTTCATTTAATATTTATTTTATTGTTTAATTAAAATGTAGAGCAAGTTCGTTCTTCCTTCAGATTCATCTGATTTTGTGCTTAAGTCTCTCAATCACAAGTGGAAAGAATATAGGGCGAAGTTGAAGAGAGACTACAAGCTAGAGGTAGGACAGAGGAGCAGGTTGTAGCTACCTGTCCTCCTGATGTTCACCCTCATCAGTGGATGGAGCTGGTGCACTATTGGTTCTCTGAGAGGGCACAGGTTGTGTAGCATCATCAAACACTTCGAAATTTATTAATTTTCACTTGTTATAATTATATTTATACAATATATAACATTATTTTAATTTTATTTTGCAGACGTATTCTGATATTGGTAGAGCTGCACGAGCTGCTCAGTCTGTTCCTCACACAGCGGGGTCCAAGAGTTATGCACGGCTCAGGCATGAGTTTGTATGTTTCTCATCCCATAATACTAGTAGTATACTTTTAGTTTTAACATAATGTATCATCATGTATCATGCATGTGTCATGTATAATGATACGGGGATATAAGATGTGTTATTTTGAGTTTTTTTGTAATATTTATTCTTTATATAGGCTGATCAGCAGGGGAGGGAGCCTGGTGAGGTGGAGTTTTATCGGATGACTCACGTTCACCAGGATGGCAGTTTTGTTCAGGACGAGTCCAGAGATATATATGTATTTTTTTATTTATGTTATATTATGATTTATATTTTTTATTTTTATTAAGTATTAATATATGTATTTTTTGTCAAATATAGAATAGGGCTACCTCTATGATATCCGAGCGTGCTGGCGAGGGTTCATCATCTACACAGAGCAGTCGCATCGAGGCCGAGGTATTCTCGGAGTTGATGGGACCAGATCGTCCTGGATGAGTGAGGGGTTATGGGATTGGAGTTACCCCTACTCAGTTATCTGAGGTGCGTAGATATACTCGGGATACTAGAGAGAGTCATGATCAGTTACATGTTCGTCAGCTCCAGGAGGAGATAGCAGAGCTCCGACAGACACGTGATGCAGACAGAGCAGAGATGCAGACCATTAGGTCTCAGCTAGAGCATGTTACATCTGTGCTGCATATGTTCATGTCATCTCAGGTAAGTAATTATTATTAATTTTGTATATATCTAATAATTGAGATATATATAATATATGTATTATAATTCCTGATGTATATATTGCAGGTTCCTGGTGCATCTGCGAGCCGCAGACCTGACGACGATCAGCCTCCCACGGATCAGTGATGTTAGATGGTTTTTTTATTATTTATGTATGTCTTTTTGTTTATTTGAACTTGGATTGATATGTTTATATATATATATATAACTTTTTATATTTGGTTGTATTTGTGTTTGTGTATGTTGGATGTGATATATGATACAAGTTTGAATATTTTCATTTATTTGTATGTTGGATGTGAGACAGGTTTCAATGTTTCTTTTTCGTAATGTATACAGGTTATGGGTTTGTATATATGGCTGTTTATTTTTTTTTTAAGAAAAAATTTACCGACGCTTAAAGCGTCGCTAATTTTGAATCCGGCGATGCTTTAAAGCGTCGCTAAAACTAGAACTGGCGACGTTTTAAAGCGTCGCTAGACACAAGCCTAGCGACGCTTTAAAGCGCCGCTAACTCGCGACGCTTTAAAGCGTCGCTAGACACCAAGCCTAGCGACGCTTTAAAGCGTCGCTAGGCTTGTGTCTAGCGACGCTTTAAAGCGTCGCTAGGGTTCAGTTCTAGCGAAACTGGAACTGGCGACGCTTTAAAGCGTCGCTAGGTCGAGTTCTAGCGACGCTTTAAAGCGTCGCTAGAATAAACCCTAGCGACGCTTGGGAAAAGCGTCGCTAGAACTGAACCTGGCGACGCTTTAAAGCGTCGCTAAATTTGATGTCTAGCGACGCTTTAAAGCGTCGCTAATCTGCGACGCTTTAAAGCGTCGCTAGGGTTTAGTATAGCGACACTTTAAAGCGTCGCTAAATACCGACGCTTTAAAGAGTCGCTAAAAGCCGACGCTTTAAAGCGTCGCTAGAATTGCGACGCTTTTTTCCAAGCGTCGGTAAGTTGCGTCCCAACGCTTGCATAGGCGACGCTTTAACAACGCTTTACAAAATGTCGGGAGATTATTTAGCGACGTTTATAAGCATCGGTAAAAGTCAAAAAAAGCGTCGGTAAATCCCAGATTCACTGTAGTGTGTAGAGAATATTCTCTTCCCCATTTCGAAAATTTCTTGACTTTCACGGGCAATGATGTCATAATGATTTTTTTTCCCACTCTTGTTCGGGAATGATAAGTAAATTGATGTCATGATGAAACAGCTTGCTGCACTTGGACATGTTGGTGTGGCATGATTTTTCAAACTGTTATGGTATATCAGAGAATGTCTATTTGAAATGATGTTCTTGGTCATGTAGCTGTCTGGAGCTTAGTTCGTATAATATGATTTATCAAATACTAGATTCGTAACACACTGTGTTTAGTATGGTCGGTATTATCACCATGGCAATTTATCTTTTATAGTTATATTTGCTTGGCTGCAGAAGAACAGATAACAAACTGTTCATTCAATTGGTTCTTATGTTTGTTTAGTGCAACTTTACAAGTAGTTTTGTGGTTCATGTAATCTTAGCATTTCTAGGTTCGTTCTCTTTTTGCACCAGTTGTGGAGAGAGATGATGGAAAGATTGCAGAATGCTGGAAAGGATTTGGAGCAGGTGTGATAATGAAATCCAGATCTTGCCAAAATGGTAAGAGTTTTTCATGTGATTTGTCATCCTTTCAAGCCTGGTTTTCTGAATAAATATAATATTCTTTGTTCAGTTAACAGGAACTGAACGCAATTCAAGGAGATGATCCCCTTGTTAAGCCACGGATAATCGATGGTGTGGTACGAGCTTTGCAGGGGTAGTTATAATATTTACTATTTAATTGCTTGTGGAATTCAGCTTTTTTCTCTAGTTTTGTTCAACAAACAATGTGGTACCCTAAGCAGTCTTGTGCTTATTTGATTTCAATATGGACTGTAGAGAGCCGCTGATGCGATACTCGGTACTGTTGTCACATCTTTAAAAGCTGAAGATGGACCAGGCCCCAACCAGGTGAAGTCTATCGTGGACGCTTTTGGTTATGCATTAATTATTTGGCTAGTTTATTACTGACCCTCTTTGCTAGGATGAATGATAATTTTTTCATGTTTTAATTCTTACATGCTTCTAGTCTCTTCTGCGGGTAATGAACTTGAGAAGATATCATGGACGTGCTCAATTTGTGCCTGTACCTGGATGTGAATCATATGATATGGGAAACCAATAAAGCAAGACAGCAACAACATGGGCAACACCATATATAGTGTCTGAACAAGGCCAAGTAAATAATGTCAAAGCTCAATCGTGTGGTTACCCGGGTCCTGTGGCTTCCTTGGATGGTCTGTGATAGCGTAGAGTCCCTGGATCGGCCGGTCGGAGCCACTGAGTCGCAGGACTGCTTCCTGGTTCACCTGCAAAATAAGTTCCTTGCCGGAGTTGTTCCGGCGGAGGACACTATGCCTAAGTCAGTGGCGGATTCCAGCCACAAAATGGGAAAGGTGTCAAGAAAGTGTGTAAGAGAAAAGGCTCTTGGAGATTACAAGCGTATGTGTGCGAGATTATTCGCATACCTCTCGAGCTACCCTTCTTACCCATATTTAAAAGAAGGCCCCCAGCCTGCGGCCCGCTCTTTTTCCGGTGATCATGGGAAGCCAATCTCTTCCATGATTGGCGATCGTGGGTTGTCAATGAGCGGTTCCGGCCAGATCGAAGGCGTGGCTGCAGGAGTCACGTGCCATGATCGTGGCATGATGAGTGTCGATTGTAATCGTTGGATACAGTTGCCTTTCTGGAACAGATTGTGATCCAAGCTTCGGGTTTTCCCTTGCATGGGCCGAAGACTTGGTATTTTTCCGAGGCCGGAGTTCGTGTCTACGATGGGGTCCGAAGTACGTGCCTTCGGAAGTCGATGAGGAGCTCAGTCTTAGGTCGTGGCCGAAGACGTCACCTGAAGAACTGGCCTTTGGATGTTGCCATCCGGCGCGTGGCCTTGGGTTGCCTGCAGTCGGCTTGGTTCGAAGTCCGTAGTCCGGAGAGAGAACTTCAGCCAGTCGAACCGAAGTTCGATTTGTAGCTTGAACCAGGATATCCCAACAGTTGCCCACCTACTCTCAGTTCTCGAAGCGGAGATTTGCCTCGAGAAGTGAGAGTATTAGTGCCTTGTCGTTTTCCTCCTGAGAGACTGTGTGGTGGATGATTACAGAATCCTTGATGGGACTGTCCATCATGATCCGGGAATCAAATGGTGGACAGCTGTAACTCCTGGATTAGAGAGGAAGGAAAAAGTGGGTGGCCCTAGAGCCGCCTCTCCTTTTCCCGTTGCACGGTAGTTGAGGCAATCTTTTGGTTGGGATTTGGATGGTAGCGGTGGCCTTCCTCCGTCCGTTGGATGAAAGGTACGCCTTATCCTGGTGGTCAATTGCAAGTGGGTTACCTCCCAGGGTAACCTTGAGTCAATCCAACCCCCGGCGGGGCTCCAGAGACCCTTGTTTTTCTTTTGGGAAAGGGTGAAGGTCCGGCCAAGGAAGCTTCTTCAACCTCGTCTCATCCCCTGCTCGACCTGTTCTAGACTACCAGTCATTCCTCAGGTAGAAACTTCTCTCCGCTCCCTTGCTTCATTCCTTTGTCATGGAAGAGACCGTTGAGAGTCAGGGGGAAAAGGTTGGGCCCTCGGGGGCCGGAGATATAGTAGGTCCGGAGTCGGTCCCCAGTTCGGTTTCTTAGGGCAAGGCAGCCTTTCTTTGGAAACGCTACCGCATTCCCAAAAAGTTTCCCTTTGTCCTCCCCGCGCCCGAGGAGCAGTGAACGAAGCTCCCCCCGGGTGCCTAGCTGTGTACGAAGATCACCTGAAGGCTGGTCTTCGGTTTCCCATGCACCCCTTCTTCGTTAAGATTTTTTTCTTGTACCAAGTGGTGCCAGCACAGTTGACCCCAAACAGCATCAGGAACATCTGCGGGTTCCTGGTTATGTGCAGTATTGCCAATGTAGAACCTATGATCAACTTGTTCACGGCCCATTTCGTTCTCAAGAGGGACTTCCATAGCAACGGATGGTGGGTGATTGGCCCCAGATCGGGTCGCAGGGTGATCAAGGACATGCCCAGCGTCATCCACGGGTGGAAACCCATCTTCATATTTGTGTTGTCTTTTGATCCATGGGGCTTCAACACTGTGTGGAAGAAGCCTCGCCTGACCGCCAATGACGGAAAGAAAGTCTTGGCGGCCGATCAGTCGGATTATGATCTTCTGGTTAACTCCGAAGTTGTCCCCATCTGGGAGCTGTTGGAGGAGAGAAATCTCCATCGGGCAGGAATTAGTAAATTTTTCTCATTAGGTATAGTGATGGGAATTTCTGCCCCTCTACTTCAGGTTTTATTGTAGCTCATTTGATTGATGTGAGCTCCTTTGCCTGCAGGTGGCGGGATGAAGCGTGATTTGAGCTGGCTTTGCCAAACTTCGGAGAAGAGGGTTGCACAGGCCCCTTCCACCAGGTCTGCAGTTTGGAAGAAAGCTTGAAGGGATGGTCCCGAAGGGGACCAAAGCACTTCGTCCTCCCGGGACACCCCGGGAGAAGATGTAGCAGCTGCGGAAGGGGCTCCGGCGAGACCCTATCCAATTGAAACTCTACCGGCGATCGACTTCCCAGTCAACACAACGGGGGGCCCGCCTCAAGGAGTGGATGTGCCGCTGGTTTGCCCCTCCGTCGCTGATAGGGATAAAGCGCGGCAAGTCGAAGGAGAGTCGTCTATGGGGCTTCTTCAGCCGGAGGCCATTCAACGAACTCCTCGGAGCTTCCGCCTATGGGAGGACTGCTGGTCCCGACCGAAGCCAGGCAGGCATTGAAAGGTACGATACTGTCCCACAACCTGGCAATTCTCCGGAATCGGAGCTTTCTCAAAGTGTCCGATTCTGGCTTCACCGCCCTAGAACATGTATGACTATCATCGCCTCCTTTGCCTCGAGAATTATTTGATCCTTGATTCCTCTTTTTTGATGTAGCTGGTCTATGACTTCACCTTCATGGAGGAAGGCCTGGAAAACATGGACAGCCTTATCCACGGCCTCAAGGAGGAGCTTCAGACCGCCAGGGCTGCCAGGGAAGTCGCCGAAGAGTTGAAGCAGTCCATAGAGGACCGCCTCGTTTGGGTAACTGATGAAGTTCGCGAACTAAAAGGTGAACTGAAGGGTGCCCACTCGAGGATAACGGGACAAGAGGCAGGGTGAAAGAGGAACAGGAAGCAAGTCGAGTCCCTGGAGCAGGCTGCCAAGGAGGATCAAGAGAAGATGGAGAATTTGTCCAAGGTGGTGGAGGAGGCTTCCAGGAGGGCCGAAGGGGTGATCCTGAAATCCGAAGCCGCTAAGAGGGAGTCCGAAGCTGCCAGGCGGGAGTCTGAATCTTTGAGAAAGTGGATAGACAGTGCCGTGGCTGACTTCAAGATGTCTTCACAATTTCAGACGGAGATTGATGAAGCATCATTATATGCCTACCAGCATGGCTTCAACGATGGACTTTCCAAGGTAAAGGAGACTTTCCCTCACATCGACCTTTCTAGCATTCCCTCATACAACATAATTGGAGAGGAAGGAGAAGAAATGGAGGAGGCAGAAGCCGCAGTAGAGGTCGAGGGGGCTGCATGTCCGGAGGAGGAGGCTGTTATCCCAGTCGAAAGTTCGGAGGTGATCCCAGCTCTGATCCCGGCTCAGGAGGTAACTCGGGCTGGGGGAGTCCAAGTTGAAGGTTTTCTTGTCCCAGCCCAGATTGGTGAGGTCCTCTCAGAGCAAATTGACGAGTTGCTCCAGTCTTGTGGTGTGGAGCCTTCCCTTGCTGACGTTGAGTGACTTGGATCACTCTGGATGTATTTTCCTTCTTTCTTACTTGTATTTCCAATGAACTTTGTATGGCAGCTTTTTTAGGTTTTGAAATGAATTCTCCTTTCTTTGCACATGCGTTGTTGTGCCTCATGTGTAGCCTGAAACGGTTCTACTATTTCTTCTTTTGCCTAGTCGAACGATAGCCTCCGAAGGCCGTTCAGTCGATAAGAACCGGTTTTACCATTCTCTTTTCTATTTGGTTGAGTAGTCATGGCCGAAGGCCATTCAATCAGTGAGGACGAAACCTGGAATGGTCCAGAGCTCCGTTGCCGAAGACCGCCACCTTTCTTCGGATGTTAAACTTGTCCGTTGGGGGGCCAGAAGTCATCTTCCCGCCAATGAGTAATTAGGGAGATTTGATTAGGATCACCGTTATCCATGTGGCACGTCAAAATTTGCACAGTCGTAATTTTTTGCGTCTTACGAGTCGTCGGGCCTCTTTTTTCCAAAAAGAGACCATTAATGATGCCGTCACACGATGCAGGTTTCTCCGGATTCGAAGTGACGGCAGTTGCTATCCTAGGGATGGCTTCCGAGAGACTTTCTGGTTCTCGAAGCGTCGCTCGGACACGTGGTGCTTTCTGACGCTGCTGGGAAGGACGTGGAGCACGCTTCCCTACAGTTGGTCATGGGTGCAGGGTTTTTATAAATAGGACCCTGCCCTCCGCTGTCAAAGGCCATCATTTACGGCTTCTTCCCTCCATTAACCATGAGGTTCAGCACTTCTGAGCTCCGCCGAGCGACAAAAAGGAGGGCTATTGACCCCAAGAGGAAGCGAAGTCTGGAGTCACCTAGGCTAGGAGGCGAAGAGGAGCCTCTGGTGGACCGTCTCGAGAAGAAGGCCCGCCTTCTAGAGGCTCAGTTGAGGGAGGCCTGGGCTCAAGTCACGGTGACAACAACGGCGACGGAGGAGGCGAAGAGGGAGGCGGCAGATGCCGTCACAAACTTCAGAGCTTCTGCTGCCTTCAAGGATGAGCTCACCGGGGTGGCCCTGGACTACTTCCACCAAGGGTTTTGGGAGTGCCGGAGGAAAGCTTCCAAGTTTATAACTTGAAGGGCTTGGATAATATCAAACTCTCCATTCCCTTCTCTAGCCACGAGTTCGATTTTGACTCCGATGAGGGGTCAGACTCGAGTTCGGACGGGAACCCCGGGGGTCCTTCATTGTCCCACCAGGTCTCTCCCCGATGGTATGGGAAAAACTTATCGGGGAGTTATTGAAAATTTCCTAGATTCTGCTGCTGCTCCTTTTTTTTTATATATATATCTCTTTAGGATAGTTTCTTTTCTTTTTTCTCACTCTCTCTTTAGGAGAGTTTCTTTCTTTCTTTTCTCTCTTTTTTTTTGTCTATAAAAAATTTGAAAGAAATGAAAGATCTTTTTTGTTACCTCTTCCAGCATACTTTTTGTGATGTGTTGCATCACGATTTGTCTGTAATATAGACTCCGTAGGCCACTTTCGGTCTACAGAGAAAAAGTGAGGTCAATTGGACCGTTCTGAGAGTGTTTGTTGTTGACAGAGAGGACAACAGTGGTCCTTTTAGGCACGTGTTCGGATTTTCCGTAGGGTAAGGTGTTTGCACCATCCCTGTGTACTTTCTGTCGTGATTAAGGTAGGTTGTTCAGGCCCGCCTCGGTGCATGTTCGGATTCACCATAGGGTAGGTTACTAGAACCATCCCTGCGCCTTTGATCTTTTTAGTGGCCTGGTTAAACCATCCATTGCGCTCGTTGGGCATACCGATAGGTGAGTGGATCAGACTCTCCTTTGCGCAGTTGACCGATTTTTCATATCGGGTCATTCAGGTTGTTGTCTTTCAATCGACACAACTAGCCGTTCTGAGTTGAGTAGGGTTGAGGAGCTTTGTACAGGAATTTCAAGAACTCTTTCATTGATAATATTTGTGAAGGTTTTGTACATTCCATGGCCGGGATAGGACTTTCCCCTCCAGAGTCTTGAGTCGATATGTCCCTGGTCGAATGACTTCTTCGACTTGATATGGACCTTCCCAGTTGGGGAAGAGTTTACCCTGTTCCGTTGGCCTGGACACTTCTGCTCTTCGCAATATCATGTCCCCTGTGCGGAAGGTCTGCTCTTTCATCCTTGAGTTGTAATACTTGGCAACCTTTTGCTAGTATGCTGCCATTCTTATCTGGACCTTGAGCCTGGTGCTTGATAGCAAATCCAGATCAATTCTTCTGCGATCAAAATTCTCAGGCTTTTCATAGTTGTCGATTCTCAGGGACTGTAGGGAGACTACGATAGGTAACACGGCTTCGGTACCGTAGGCTAGGTTGAACGGAGATTCTCCGGTGGCCATTCTCGGGATAGTTCGGTATGCCCAGAGAATGGAGGTCAGCTCTTCGGCCCAAAGTCCCTTGGCGGTGTTCAACCTCGTCTTCAGACCATGGAGGATGGTCCGGTTGGTGACTTCGACTTCTCCATTGGACTGTGGATGAGCAACGGATGTTAGCCGATGCTGGATATGGTACCGAGCATAGAAGTCCTTGAACTTCGGATTGTCGAATTATCTCCCGTTGTTCATGATGATGACATGTGGGATGCCGAACCTGAAGATGATAGAATTTTTCACAAAATTTTCCACCTTGCCTTCTGTGATCTGGACCAATGGTTCAGCTTCCACCCACTTCGTGAAATAGTCGATGGTCACTAGGAGAAACTTTCTTTGCCCTGATGCTGGTGGGAATGGGCCAAGAATGTCCATCCCCCACTGGGCAAAAGGCCATGGGGCTGCCAACTGAGTTAGGTGACTCGCAGGTTATCTCTGCACATTGGCATATCTCTGGCATTGGTCGCACTTCTGCACGAAATCGGCTGAGTCCTTCTAGATGGAGGGCCAGTAATACCCCTGTCGAATAATCTTGTATGCTAGAGATCTGCCTCCCAAGTGATCCCCGCATATGCCCTCGTGGACCTCTCTCAAAGCATAATCTGCATCGGTGGGTCCTAGGCATTTTAGCAGTGGTTGAGAGAACGATCACTTGTAGAGGGTTCCATCTAAGATGACGTATTGAGATGCCATCCAGCAGATCTTCTTGGCCTCTGCCTTATCTTCTAGTAGTTTTCCTTCATTCAGGAACCTAACGATGGGATCCATCCAGCTTGGCTTAGCGTCAATCTGGCGCACCTCTGCAGCCTCTTTGGCAATGCTTGGAATTTCAAGATGTTCAATAAAGGTGCGCCCGAGAGACTCCGGTGCCGTAGTTGCCAGTCGAGACAGTGCATCCGCCCGGGAGTTCTCTGATCGGGGGACGTGGATGATTTCAAAATATTCCAACTGGGAAGACAAAGCATGTACCTTCTCCAGGTATTGAACCATGGTTGGATCCTTGGCTGTGTATTCTCCGTTGACTTGATTCACAACCAGTTAAGAATCGGAGAAGGCTCGAAGTTGCCGGACTCCCAGATCTTTGGCGATCCGAAGTCCGGCAAGTAGGGCCTCATATTCGACCTGATTATTGGAGGCGAGGAAGGAGAAACGGAGTGCATACTCTATGGTATGGCCGTCGGGTTCAGCCAACATGAGTCCAGCCCCGCATCCGATAACATTGGAAGCTCCGTCCACATGAAGCACCCAAACGTACTTCATCTCCTTCGAGGCTTCTTCTTCCAAAAAGACTTCGTCTACGGACTTCCAGGTGCACTCAGCCAAACAATCGGAGAGCACTTGGGCCTTCATAACCGCTCGGGGCTGGAAGCTGATGTCAAATTCGCTTAAGCTTCACAGCCCACTTGGCTATCCTTCCAGAAGTGTCCAGAGATCGAAGAATAGCCTTGAGAGGTTGATCAGTTAGCACCACGATAGCGTGGGCCTGAAAGTATGGCCGTAGTCACTTTGCCGCAATCACTAAAGAGTATATCAGCTTCTGCATCCTTGCATATCTCGTTTCTGCATCATGCAGGTCCTTGCTGATGTAGTAAATCAGTTTATGGGACCCATCTTCTTCCTTCCGGACAAGAACCGAACTTACTGCTTCATCTAAAGCAGAGAGGTATAGGTAAAGGACCTCTCCTTCTTTTGGCTTGGAGAGCAATGGCGGGGTCTCCAGTTACTTCTTCAGTTCCTCGAAGGCAGCGCGACAGTCTTCGGACCATTCGAAGCCCTTTGATTGCCGGAGCACCTTGAAGAACGGAAGGCACTTCTCAGCTGACCGAGAGATAAATCTGCTTAGGGAGGCAATCCTCCCTATCAACTGTTGGATTTCCTTCTTGCAGGAGGGATGTCTCATATCTTTCAAGGCTTGAATCTTCTCAGGGTTCGCCTCAATCCCTCGTCTGGTAACAAGGAATCCCAAGAATTTGCCCGAAGTGACCCCAAAGGCACACTTTGCCGGGTTTAGCTTCATATGGTAGCGCTGGAGAGCACCGAACGATTCCTCCAAGTCGTGGATATGATCTCTCCAGTGAAGGCTGTTGACGATCATGTCGTCAACATAGGCCTCCATATTTCTTCCCAGTTGCTTTTCGAACACCTTGTTGATCAGTCTTTGAAATGTTGCTCCAGCGTTCTTGAGGCCGAACGACATCATTTTGTAATAGTAGAGACCTCTATCAGTGATGAAAGCCGTCTTCTCCTCATCTTGTGGATCCATTCTAATTTGATAGTAGCCGGAGAAGGCGTCCATGAAGCTCAGCAATTGGTGGCCAGCGGTAGCGTCGACCAGTTGATCAATCATTGAGAGAGGGAAGCTATCCTTTGGGCAAGCCTTGTTGAGGTCTGTATAGTCGATGCAGATCCTCCACTTGCCGCTAGCTTTCTTCACCATTACCACATTGGCAAGCTACTCGGGGTAGCGGGCCTCTCTGATGAACCCTGCTTTGAGAAGCTTGCCAACCTCTTCATCTACAGCTTGCTATCTTTCAGGGGCAAAGCTCCTCTTTTTCTGCCGCACCAGCTTGTACCCAGGGGTTACTTCCAGCCGATGAGTGATTACTTCGACAGGAATTCCAGGCATGTCCGAAGCCGACCAGGCGAAGACATCGACGTTGTCCCTGAGGAAATAGATCAACTCCGTTCTGGTTTCCTCATCAAGCGCGCTCCCGATCTGTACAACTCTGGAGGGATCTTCCTCTTTCAAAGGTATCGGGATGGTCCTCTCCATGGGCTCACCAAGGTTTGTGGTTGCATCCCTCGAATCTAGCTGATCTGGAGTAGTCGAATCCTTGAAATGCCTGTCTTCAATCATTAGGCACTGTCGTGCCATTCTCTGGTTCCCCCTAACTTCTCCAACACCATTCCTGGTGGGGAAGCGCACCAAGAGGTAGTGAGAGGAGATCACGGTCCGGAACCTATTCAAGGCAGGCCACCCCAGAATAATGTTGTATGCTGAGGGGATCTGGACCACCGTGAAGTTGATTGGCAATGTCTTTTGTCGAGGCTCGATGCCAAGGGTTACAGGCAGCACTATTTCCCCCTCAGCATAAACTTGGTTGTCCCCGAAACCGGAGAGCGGTATGGGGGATCTTTGCAATTGATGTCTAGGCAAACACATTTTAGAGAATGCATCGTACATCAAGACATCAGTCAAACTTCCATTATCTATAAGAATTCGCTGTACATCATAATTGGCCACTACGACCGAAATTACAAGAGGATCATCGTGCGGGAGCCGAACTCCCGCAAGGTCGTCGTCGGAGAAGAGGATGGAGTTGTTATCCTTCAGTCACTTTGAAGCTTCATCTTCATCCCTTCTCCAGTTGGTGGGTCGGTGTGTCATCCCTACACCTCCATTGGTGGGCCTTTGATTTGGCAATTCGACCTCTACAGGAGGTGGCTGGGGAATAGTTGCTTCCGACCGGGGGCCTTGGTGACCGATATATCGCCCTAGGTATCCTTTCTTGATGAGATCCTCAATTGCATCCTTCAGTTGGATACATTCTTCTGTATTGTGGCCGTGGTCCTGGTGGAATCGGCAGAATTTATTCGTGTTCCTTACGGAAGAGGAGGCCTTCATGGGACGGGGCCGTTGGAGATAGTTTTCTTTCTCTATCTCCATGAGGATCTTCTCTCGGAGAGGTTGAGGAGGGTGTAAGAGTCGAATCTTCCTCCCATTGCTCTGGGCCGGGGAGGACTTCTTCGGCGGTCTGTATACTTGCCGCCGTTATTGTTGGAGGTTTGGGGACCTTGTCCCCTATTATTCTTCTTCTTTGAAGGGGGTTTCCTTTCAATCAATCGTCGATTCGCCGCCTGCTCTTCAGCATCGGCATATTTCTGAGCCCTTGACAGGAGCTCAGCGTAGCTTTTAGGGAACTTCTTATCCAGGAAGAAAGTAAGCCTAGAGGTACGAAGCCCCTTCTTCATGGCCACGTGTTCGTTGAGATCGGGGATCTATAGCGTGACCGTATTAAACCTAGAGATATAGTCTCACAAGCTTTTTCCTTCGTTCTGGTGAAGGAGGAACAGTGTGTCTGTATTCCGAGGAATCTTGCGGCAGGTCCTGAAATGCAAGACAAACAATTTTTCTAACTCGGAAAAGGAATCGATGGTACCTGGGTGCATGCTTGAGTACCACATCCGAGCGGGCTTCTTCAAGGTAGCTGGGAATGCCAAGCAATACATCGCGTCTGAAGCTCCTTGGATCATCATATGGGCCTTGAAGCTGGCCAAATGATCGAGGGGGTCGGTGGTGCCTTCGTAGGGCTCCATCTGGGGAACCCTGAAGTGTCGAGGGGTAACCTCGGCCATGATGTGGTCAGTGTAGGGTGGGCGTAGATCACCCACAATCAAGTCATCGGGATCTCTCTAATCCCGCATTCTCTATTCTTGCACCTTTGCCATCTCTGACTCGATGGCTCTGAACCTCCCGTCATAATCGGGAGTCTGCTTCGACGCTCTTTCCACTGAAGTAGAGTCTTTGGAGGATGAGGAGGTTTTCCTAGGCCTTTTCTCTTTCCACGAGAAATTGACGGACCTAGGCAATCTCGAAGTCTGACCTTCAGGAGAAGGCCGAGAACGGGAGGAGGGATGCACGGAATCCTCCCACGGAGCTCTCCTTCTTCGGGATCGAGAGCTATGTCTAGAAACAGCCGGTAGGTTTGCCTCCGGAAAGGCTCTGTCTTGAAATTCTTGAACCATGGCCGTTTGGTTGGCGACCTGGTTCATAAGAGCTTCAAACTGCTGTGCTCCCATAACAACTGTGGGAGGTGGAACATTGTTCTCCTCCGGGGGTGCACCCCCCTGAGACGGAGCATGACTCCGGCTTGTAGAAGTAATTTGAGCTTTTCCTCTTACCATCAAAAACTTTTTATTTTCTTCCCCTTGTCTGAGAGGGAGCTTAAAAAGCGTTAATGCTGCCGCCGCTCCCCTTCTTGGTACGCCAATCTGTTGACATGGAGTCCATGGATCGGCCGGTCGGAGCCGCTGAGTCGTAGGACCGCTCCCTGGTTCACCTACAAAATAGGTCCCTTGCCGGAGTTGTTCCGACGGAGGACACTCCGATGCCTAAGTCAGTGGCGGATTCCAGCCACAGAATGGGGAAGGTGTCAAGAAAGAGTGGAAGAGAAAAGGCTCCTAGAGATTACAAGCGTATGTATGCGAGATTATTCGTGTACCTCTCGAGCTACCCTTCTTACTCATATTTAAAAGAAGGCCCCCGGCCTGCGGCCCGCTCTTTTTTCGGTGATCATGGGAAGCCAATCTCTCTAATGATTGGCGATCGTGGGTTGTCAATGAATGGTTCCAGCCAGATCGAAGGCATGGCTGCAGGAGTCGCGCGCCTTGATCGTGGCATGATGAGTGTCGATTGTAACCGTTGGTTACAGTTGCCTTTCCGGAACAGATTGTGATCCAAGCTTCGGGTTTTCCCTTGTATAGGCCGAAGACTTGGTATTTCCCCGAGGCCGGAGTTCGTGTCTACGGCGGGGTCTGAAGTACGTGCCTTCAGAAGTCGATGAGGAGCTCAGTCTTCAGTCGTGGCCGAAGACGTCACCTGAAGAACTGGCCTTCGGATGTTGCCATCCGGCGCGTGGCCTTGGGTTGCCTGCAGTCGGCTTGGTTCGAAGTCCGTAGTCCGGAGAGAGAACTTCGGCTTGCAACCGATTTTATTTTTTTTCAAATTTTTATTAATTTGTAATCGATTTTTAATTTTTTTTCAAATTTCTATTAATTTGCAACCGATTTTGCAACTGAATTTTATTTTTTTAAAAAAAATTTATTAATTTACAACCAATTTTTAATTTTTTTTTAAATTTTTATTAATTTGCAACCAATATTTAATTTTTTTAAAATTTTTATTATTTGCAACCGATTTTTTTAAATATTTTAAAATAAAATTATTACTTAGCAACCAAATTTGCAACCGATTTTCCGACTTGAAAATCATTTCGAAAAAAATTAAATTTTATA
Source organism: Areca catechu (assembly GCA_021397845.1). Taxonomy (NCBI): domain Eukaryota; kingdom Viridiplantae; phylum Streptophyta; class Magnoliopsida; order Arecales; family Arecaceae; genus Areca; species Areca catechu. The sequence continues at coordinate 190,059,053 of CM038051.1, forward strand.
AATACACCAAGAAAATAAATAATCGGTCTCTAAATCAATTGCTAAATTTTTGCAACCGAATAAAATCAGTCACAAAATTTTGCAACCTGTGTTTTTGCAACCGAGGTCTTTCGATTGCAAAATCGGTTACAAATTAATTTTGCAACTGATGTTTAATTATTAGCAACCGAAAAATACTAGTGCCCTGTTGGTTGTGAGGTAAGACCTCAACCAGCTAAGCTACCGTCTTGGCGGTACACCTGGTACTTATCCAATCGTCACAGGCCTTACGGGATAATCCCTGAATTTAATCAAATCTTTCATAGAGTCATATCTCGAGTCCATGATATATTGGTTATGAGGCAAAACCCCAACCAGCCAAGCTACTGTCCTGAAGGTACACCTGGTTCAAATACTTAAAAAATACTTGAAAAACACATTAGAATTCCCAGGCAAAAGACTGCTCCTGTTGTGACTGATTGTATTCATCTATATTGAAAGATGTTGCAATCAAGTAACCGTTAGTTTTGTTTGAAGGAATAGATTATTACAACAAAAAAAACATTTCCAAATGTCTTGATCCGAAAAAAAGGTTGAACCATTTCACCAAAAATACAAAAGGTTGAACTAGGATATATATAGTTTACATGATTGCTCCAGTCACGTCATATATTTCCTTGCAGTTTTGCAATAAGAAAATATTTACGTGAACTAATCTATTGAATGTGACTTGTCAACTAAAAGAATTTTTTTTAAAAAATATGAATGGGTTTGGAAAATCCTTGTGCACACCAGAGAAGAAACCAGTAATTGTTTTGCTTTCCTGAAACTTGGGACTTATGCGAAGTCACAAAAAATACATTATGTCCCCATGATAATATTGTTTGATTTCTTATAGTGATGAATGGTACAATAAATCCCAGCACTATTAGATGGTAGGAAAAAAATTGATTTGTTCTGGAATAGAAACCATAGCCGTTTGGATGGATATATATGATACAAGTTTCGATGTCCAGCTAATCGCTGGGGATGCAATATCCAGGCCTTGTGGGATTATCTTATCAGGGCCGGGTTGTTGGGTTGGGCCCTTCGGAAACCTCACTAACGTTTAACTCAGATCTTTGCCCATTTGCATGGCTACATTTTTGGTACAAATTTGCATTCATTGTATGCTTGCGTGTAGTAAGTGTACCTATTTATGGCTCATCCTTTTTGCTCTATTGCATTCTTGGTTTATGAAAAATTTTATAAAAGCTAGTATGTTCTTAATTTTACGTACGGTTTGCATATTCTTGGTTTATTTTAAGCCCTTGAATAGAGCTTGTAATTCCTCTCTTTACAAACCAATTTCCTGTGCCAAAAAAGTCCCGATAAGTTGTTTGCTTCATATGATGGATTTTTTCTTGAGACTAAGAACATCAAATAATGGAAGTAGAAAGTTCTTTTAGGGGTGAAGTTTTTACGTGGCACTGACCCAATGTGCCCAATTGTGAAAAGCCACCAGTGTCAAAAAGGAGTTGTGATGGATAATAATGGATGGAGCAATTGCGCATGCAACCCATGTTGAGAGGGTGTTGATGCCTTGTGGAGTTAGATCTCAACAACAGCAACTCTAGTTTTGATAGCTGAAGTTTATAGAGGATATGCCAAAAACCACCCAAGAGAATTGATGTGGCACAAGCCTCCTAAATTGGAGGTCATCTGCTCAATTGCTTGCGAAGCGACTCCGGAGAACATTTAGTCATTTTTAGTTAATTATTGGCGTCGCAGAACTTCTTACAATGCTTTTGAAATTGGTTTAGGAGTGGGCTATATACAGCTGCTGTTTGGATTCACTATAATTAGGACTGGAAATGGACCGGCCCAAAAACTCATTATTTGGAACTGGACCAGCTCAATAAACTTCGGATGGGCCCGAAATTGATTCAGACTGCGGACGAAATTTTAAATATATTGGACTAGTCTTAGGACTGTAAAATAGAGTCCATTTAATTTTTTGACCAAAGGGATGCCCGGATTCGATCCAAAAAATTTTAAAATATAATTTTTGGACCGGTCCATTTCCAGCCCTAACTGTAATGCACCAATATATGGACTTAGATTCACACTCACCATTAAATGCACATTTATTCACAAAAATATTATCATAGAGTGTCATGGAAATCTCAAAATCCATATCATATTGCACTTGCAAGTGTTTAGGGTTTTTTTTTTTTTTTTTCTTTTTTCTTTTTTTCTTTTTTTTGAGACTAAAGTTGAGGAAGTGAGAAATTTCCTCCATGCTTTATTAACAGAAGAAATTTACAGATAAAACAAGGAGGGGATGGTACAATATGGAGGAGGGAGACAATTACAATTCGGGGAATAATTTGCTCAACATAACTTTTATGGCTATCCATAGCATTTCTGAAGCATAGATTATCCCAATGAGAAAATGCATACAAAGCTTTATCCAAAACCGAAGCTACCATCATCCTTCTTTTCAATAATATTCTAGAGTTCCGTTCATGCCATATGTGCCACATGATAGACCCATCCCTTCCAGAAGATGGTCGGTTGGATGCTCCCCTTTCAGAATCTTGACCACATCAATCTCTTCCTCCATATAGTCCCAGAGGGCTTGAAAATTGGGTGGTATACCTCGAGCATTCAGGCATGAAAGAATAGGAGATCAAAATGCTTGGACAAAAGGGCACCTAATAAAGAGGTGGGAGCATCTCTTTCCAAACTCTACAAAGTGAGTAGCCCAAAGAATTCTCAAACCTCTTCTAGTAAAGACCTTATAGTCTATAACTTATTCTTGAGAGCTAGTATGAGGACCCGTGAGGGCATGTATTTAGTTACACATCGGCTATTTGCTAGAAAGATCTTCAATGCTTATACAGGATCAAAAAATCCAAATAATACCTTCCAACTAGTTATTTTGAGTGAGATCCTGGATTGTTACGAATAATATCAGAGTTTAAGTTATGATCACTTGGAGCTGTAGCATAAATGATATTGAAACTTAGTTTATGACCATTAAGGACTGTGATATAACTAGTATTTAAACTTAAGGTTATGATCACTAGAGATATGATAGAAGTAATATAAATGAATCTAGATTTTGGATTTTAGATCATTAGGTATTATGATATAATTTGTGTATGAAATTTGGCATATGATAAGTGCAAAAGAGCTATGTGATTTTATTTCTGATCTCAATGGTGATGTTGACATAAGATGAGTACTAGAGGTTTTGACCATGGAATATAATGTTATGATAGTTGGACATATTGTACTATGTGTACTCATTCAATTGTTATTGAAATGATTAGAGATCTTATTTGATGTGGGTGCAAACTACTATAGTCCTCATGTTATTGATTACTTGGTTGCAAATTTTGGATTTATCAGAAGTAAGTTGTTTAGAGTGCAGCCTAAGGAAGAGTTTTATGATACTAAAATTGAACATTCTTCTAGGGTTAAACCTATATATGGATCATGAATAAAACTAACATGTAGAGAAAAATATATTTGTGATCCTATAAATATATGTAATTCTCTATTGATGGATTAGATTTTTATTATGAAAACATGGCATACATATCTTAGTGGAGTATGCGATAATTTATATTAGTATCTTTGAATTGGATTACTTAATCTTCTTTATATCTATTTGTGATTGTAGGTTGTAAAAGTTTTGAGTTAAAGTTTATGTTTTTAAGTTGATCTGGCATATCTTGGTATTGTTGTTAAATTGATGAAGGAATTGATTTTAGGATATTTATATGAGTTTAATACATAAGGAACGAGATTTATGTAATTTTATCAATTGATACATAGAATTCTGGTGAAAGAAGTTCTATGAGAAATAACTAAGTTGTTCTACTCGTAAGGATGTTGACTCTAGATCTTCTGATTTGTTAGAGTGTGAAGTTAATCCTTTCATAAATAAAGGTTGGTTTGGGATTGTCTAATTGATCTTCACATGAAACTAGGGTTAACCCACTTTAAATTATTCAAGAATTATGGGATTCTAGATGAGTGATGGAAGCTTATGTAATAGCTTTAGAATGGAAAGGAACTCAAAGTTTTATCCTGATGTAGTATGCTCGAGACATAGTGAGGGTAAAAACTTTATTTTAGTTTTAATAAAAGAAATTTGGACTTCTTGGTTCTAATATAAGGAATTACTTCGATTGGAAATCATTCGATAATCTATGAAAATTGGTAAATTTATATCAAAGTGCACAACAAAAGTGTGATGGCTTGGACTAGCCATTTTGGCTACCAAACGCGTAGTTAGCACATGACATAAGGAAGATGACAAAGGGAATCATCTTCCTCCTCGAGTCAAGTAAGGAAGGGAAACTCTAGAGCTTGTGGTGCTCTAGATCCCAAACTATTAAAGTCCCCTGACTCCTCCGTGCATAGCCCATCATATTTGCTAATCTGCTGGCACTACAAAAAAATTGATTATTAGCAATGGCTAATTATCATCACTAATAGTAGGTTTACTATTACTAATAGCATTGCTAATAGCAAGTTTACCATTGCTAATGCTATTAGCAATGGCTAGTCATTGCTAATAATCCATCATATATATCTCTGTTGCTAATTATCATTATTAGTGATGGTAGAAAAGCTATTGCTAATGACGGTTATTAGCGATGGCTATTAGTGACTATAATTATCATTGCTAATAATATTTCAAGTTTTTAAAAAATAATTAAATAACAAACTATTAGCGACCAAAAAATATCATCGTTAAAAATAATGGCCATTGATGATAAATCTTTAGTGACAGTAATTGATATCGCTAATATTTTTTTATTTTTTTAAAAATAATAATTAATTTTTAAAAAAATTGTTTTAATTTTAATAACAAATAATTACAATTCTTAAATCCTATTATAAGTAAATTAATAGCTAACAACCATAATTATAAATAAAAAACCTAATTATATTATATCAAAAGTATAAATATACATTGCTTTACAAGTGAAAAAATTAAATACATAACATCAAAATAAAAGAAAATTATGCAAGATCCTTCTCATTGTCATCCTCCTCTTACTCTTGTATGTCCTCTCCAGTAGCTGGTGAATGAAAGATGGATGCCCCAGTATCCTGTAACAAAGAAAAATAAAACATAATTAACAAGTTTTGATACAAAAACATATATGTTGATACGAAGGCATATGTTTTAGTATACTCCTTCAATTATCAAACAAATTGTTCCTACACATTTCATTTAATGATATGGAGCTATAGACACTCCCAGCCATCATGGTTAATTAAACTTTTATCTTATAAATTCTCTTCCTTAACTCAAGCCTAAATATGTAAAGCTTCTAAGTATAAAAATTTAAAACAAGGAAATGAATTTATTAATAAACTTATCTACTATGATGGATATGATAATGAAGCTAGTTGATTTTTCATATATGGATCCGGAGAACCTCAATGACCGTATCATGGATGGGATCTCAGAAGCTCTGAGGAAGCTAGGCAAAAAGACAAATCATGATATCCTCAATGTGTGCATCACCCTATGTCTGGGTCATCGAAGTCTGAGATGAGAATGCTGAAGACCAGCGAGCTATTGAAGGATCAAAGTTGTGCCCGAATCTTATGACGTGGCTCCTACTTACCCCTTCGATGGCCTTCAGCTATCCCTCAAGATTAATCAAGGAGGGGCTACAAGGATGGGTCCTCACCGTGCCACGATATAAATACTTCACATAATTTGCTTATATAGTTTACAAATTCATTAGTCTAATTATATATATTAGTATATATAAAACCAAATACTTAATGTTTTAAGTTGTTATCGTGATATATCGAGATATCGGATCTAAGTAATTACTAGTCTTCCTGGACTAGTGTGTGGTCTCCTACAACTACAATTACCTTGATGCATGATCCAACTATCATGTCTATAATAAATAAATAAAAAAAATAAATAAAAAAATATATATAATTAATTTAATTGAAATTAATATAAGCATAGAATTTTTACTAAAATATTTACTACCATATACATGCCAACAAAACCACCAGTGTTGATGCAGGAGATATGATCAACACGCAGATCAATTATTTTAGGAAGGGTTGGATCGTTGATCGTTAAGAAACGATTGCTAGGCTAGGTTAGCTCAACTTCAATTGAAGTGATGGAGCTAATAAATCAAATAAACCCAAATCCCTTTTTTTTCTTTTTTTTCTTTCCCTCTTTTTTCTCTTTTTTTTTTGGATTTAAACTAAAATCAGCAACAAAGGGACGACTCTGCTTTAAGTGGCATGTGGTTTCCTTCCCTGCTTTCATGATCGTGCAAAGGATTATTTTGTGCTTTGACAGGCATGCAAAATAGGGGAATAGCTTTGGAGGGAAAGATCCGACAAGCTTCACCGGTGACGGTGCTGGGAGTGAAGACGGTGGCACAGGGAGAGGTTGCGAGGGCCTGTTTTCAGTAGCGGGTGTGGAGGAGGGGGCTGGACTGCGATGGTTATTTTCACTCAGATCCGAGGAAGGAGGTAGCAGTCGATGGCGACCAAACAATAGTGGAGGCGTCGATCGAAGGTGAGGAAGAGAGGTGGCATCTGACAAGATCGATGGCTAGGGGTGAGTTGGGAGGAGCTCACGGTTGGGCTATCGATCGGCCAAGGTGGGTGGGATTCTTCTCGATCCTATGGAGGGAGAGGGCGGAATGGGGTTTTCACTCGCTAGTGAGGGTGATTGCTGGTGGGAGCTACAGTCGGAGATCAATTATCGATGACGGTGAGGGATCTGTGGCGGGAATTGAAACAGAGGAGACCACGGATGCTTTGGAAGGGATGATCCTCTAGAGTTTTGAGCAGTGGAAAAGATTGAATAAGAAGATAGGAGGAATAAGACGAGAGGAAAAAGAAGAAAAGAATAAGATGGGAATAAGGGGAAGAGAATAAGAAGAACTAGAGGAAGAGAATAAGGGGAAGTAAGGAGAGAAGAAAAAGCAAGAGAATCTGGGGGAACGAAGAACCAGGAGAGAAATAGGAAGAGAGAAGGAATTAGATGTAGAGAAGAAGGAGAACAAGAGAAGAAGAACCGGAGAAGGGAAAGAAGAAAGAGAAGAACCAGGAGAAGAGAAGAAGATGAGGGAGGAGAGAGAAAGGAGGAAGGGGAAGTCGAGGCCAAAACTCAAACTTTATTCACTAATCTCTTCTATTTCATTATTCCAAATACAAGATGCTTTCAAGATGCTTTCAAAGACTTTAGTCCCTAACTAGTTGAAGACCAACTTAACCAGAACTGTAGGACTCCAAACTAAAACGAAATAACTAGGTTAATCTAAAATAGACTCCAAACTAATCTAGAATAATTAAATTAATCTAAAATAGACTTCTAACTAATCCATTTTTATGCTCTGAGATCTGTGCATGAGCTAGATACAAGAATAAAAAAATAATATGTCCAATCTCCATACACCTAGGTAAAATAAATATATATATATATATAGTATGCTCAAAGGAATACTGGGTGTGCATCAATATCTATGCTGGGGATGTCCTCATCATTCCCCTGGGATGAGGAGAACTCGACTTCGTCGAGTTAGGCTCCATACTGCTCTTGAGGTCTTGGATGGACAATCCAGGTATCCTCTGGCTCCAACTTGTATCGTCAGTGAACCAAATAGCCATTCTTGTCCAAAATGCACAAAGCATACAAAATGTTGAATAATACATTTTTTTATATAATGCAAATATTTTTAACCTAATATAAACCATGCTCTGATACTAAAAGTCCTGATCGACACATAGATCAATTATTTTAGGAAGGGTTAGATCGTTGGTCGTTAAGAAGCGATTGTTAGGCTAGATTAGCTTTACTTCAATTGAAGTGATGGAGCCAATAAATCAAAGAAACCCAAACCCCCTTTCTTTCTTTTTTCTTTCCCTCTTTTTTCCCTATCCTTTTTATGGATTTAAACTGAAATCGGCAATAGAGGGACGACTCTGCTTTGAGTGGCATGCGGTTTCCTTCCCTACTTTCATGATCGTGCAAAGGGTCTTTTTATGCTTTGACAAGCATGTGGAACAGGAGAATGGCTTCGGAGCGATTGTTAGGCTAGATTAGCTCAACTTCAATTGAAGTGATGGAGCCAATAAATCAAAAAATACAAACCCCCTTTCTTTCTTTTTTCTTTCCCTCTTTTTTCCCTATCCTTTTTTTGGATTTAAACTGAAATCGGCAACAGAGGGACAACTCTACTTTGAGTGTCATGCGGTTTCTTTCCTTACTTTCATGATCGTGCAAAGGGTCTTTTCATGCTTTGACAAGCATGTGGAATAGGAGAATGGCTTCGAAGGGGAAGATCTGGCAAGCTTCGCCGGTGACGGTGCTAGGAGTGAGAACGGAGGCACGGGGAGAGGTTGTGAGGGCTTGTTTTCAATGACGGGCGATGAAGGAAGGGGGCTGGACTACAGTGGTTATTTTCACTCGGATCTGAGGAAGGAGGCAGTAGTCGATGGTGGCCAAATGATAGTGAAGGCATCGATCGAAGGTAAGGAAGAGAGGTAGCGTCTGACAGGGTCGATGGCTGGGGGTGAGTTGGGAGGAGCTCATGGTTGGGCTATCGATCGGTCGAGGTGGGTGGGATTCTTCTCGGTCCTGTGAAGGGAGAGGGTAGCATGGAGTTTCCGCTCACTGGTGAGGGCGATTGCTGGTGGGAGCTATGGTCGGAGATCGATTATCGATGATGGTAATGGATCTGTGGGCGGGAATTGAAATAGAGGAGACTACGTATGCTTTGGAAGGGATGATCCTTGCGAGTTTTGAGCGGTGGAGAAGATAGAATAAGAAGAGAGGAGGGGTAAGACAAGAGAAATAAGATGAGAAGAATAAGATGAGAATAAGGGGAAGAGAATAAGAAGAAATAGAGGAAGAGAAGAAGAGGAAGTAAGAAAAGTGGAAGAAGCAAGAGAATCCAGGGGAAAGAATAACCAAGAGAGAAATAGGAAGAGAGAAGGAATTAGAAGTACAAAAGAAGGAGAATAGGAGGAGAAGAACCGAAGGAGAAGGGAAAGAATAAAGAGAAGAACCAGGAGAAGAGAAGAAGAGGAGGAGGGAGGAGAGAGAAAGGAGGAAGGGGAAGTTGGGACCAAAATCCAAACTTTATTCAATAATCTCTTCTATTTCATTATTCCAAATACAAGATGCTTTAAATAGACTTTAGTCCCTAGCTAGTTAAAGACCAACTTGACCAAAACTTTAGGACTCCAGACTAATTTGTAATAACTAGGCTAATCTAAAATAGACTCCAAACTAATCTGGAACAATTAAATTAATCTAAAATAGACTTCTAACTAATCCAATTTTTATGATTTCAGATCCATGCATGAGCTGGATACAAAAATAAAAATAAAATAATATGTCCAATCCCCGTACACCTAAGTAAAATAAAATAAAAAATAAATATATAGTCTGCTCGAAGGAATACTGGGTGTGCATCAAGATCTATGCTGGGATATCCTCATCATTCTCCTGGGATGAGAAGAACTCTGCTCCGTCGATCAGGCTCCATACTGCTCTTGAGGTCTTGGATGGACAATCCAGGTATCCTCTGACTCTATATTGTATCGTCACTGAATCAAATAGCCATGCTCATCCAGGATGCACAAAGCATGTAGAATATTGAATAAAACATTTTTTTATGTAATGCAAATATTTTTAACTTAACCTAAACCATGCTCTGATACCAAATTTGATACGGGAAGTCCTAATCAACATGCAGATCAATTATTTTAGGAAGGATTGGATCATTGATCATTAAGAAATGATCAGTAAGCTAGGTTAGCTCAACTTCAATTGAATTGATGAAGCCAATAAATCAAATAAACCCAAACCCCTTTTCTTTCTTTTTTTCCCTCTTTTTTCCTTATTTTTTTTTCTGGATTTAAATTGAAATTAGCAACAGAGGGATGACTCTGCTTTAAGTGGCATGCAATTTCCTTCCCTGCTTTCATGATCATGCAAAGGATCTTTTTATGCTTTGACGGGCGTGCAGAATAGGGGAACGACTTCGGAGGGGAAGATCTGGCAAGCTTCGCTGGTGACGGTGCTAGGAGTGAGGACGGTGGCACGGGGAGAGGTTGCGAGGGCCTACTTTCGACGGCGGGTGATAGAGGAAGGGGCTGGACTGCGATGGTTATTTTCACTCGGATCTGAGGACGGAAGTAGTAGTTGAGGCAACCAAATGGCGGTGGAGGCATCGATCGAAGGTAAGGAAGAGGGGCGGTGTCTGACAGGGTCGACGACTGGTCGTGAGCTGGGAGGAGCTCATGGTTGGGCTGTCATCGGTCGAGGTGGGTGGGATTTTTCTTGGTCCAACAGACGGAGAGGGCGGCACGGGATTTCCGCTCACTGGTAAGGGCAATTGCTGGTGGGAACTGTGGCCGGAGATCGATTATCGATGATGGCAAGGGAGCTATGGCCGGAGATCGATTATCGATGATGGCAAGGGATCTGTGGGCGAGAATTGAAATAGATGAGACTACGGATGCTTTGGAAGGGATGATCCTCGGGAGTTTTGAGCGGCGAAGAAGATAGAATAAGAAGAGAGGGGGAATAAGATGAGAAGAATAAGAAGAGAATAATAAGATGAGAATAGGAGGAAGAGAATAAGAAGAAATAGAGGAAGAGAATAAGGGGAAGTAAGAAGAGAGGAAAAAGCAGGAGAGTCTAGGGGAAAGAAGAACTAGGAGAGAAATAGGAAGAGAGAAAGAATTAGAAGTAGAGAAGAAGGAGAACAGGTGGGGAAGAACTAGAGGAGAAGGGAAAGAAGAAAGAGAAGAACTAGGAGAAGAGAAGAGGAGGGAAGAGAGAGAAAGGAGGAAGGGAAAGTCGAGACCAAAATCCAAACTTTATTCAATAATCTCTTCTATTTCATTTTTCCAAATACAAGATGCTTTAAATAGACTTTAGTCCCTGGATAGTTGAAGACTAACTTAACAAGAACTGTAGGACTCTAGACTAATCTAAAATAACTAGGCTAATCTAAAATAGACTCCAAATTAATAGGAATAATTAAATTAATCTAAAATAGACTTCTAACTAATCCAATTTTCATGCTCTGAGATCCATGCATGAGCGGATACAAGAATAAAAAAAAAAAATATGTCCAATCCCATACATCTAGGTAAAATAAAATAAAAAATAAATATATAGTCTGCTCGAAGGAATACCGGGTGTGCATCAAGATTCATGTTGGGGATGTCCTCATCAAGTGTGCTTAATTGAATGCTATTGGATGGTACGATTCTGCCATATCCTCTATCACCTATCAAAGTACTTCTTAGTGCTCCACTGGTCATAAAAGGCTTCCTATATGTTTACCTGCATCTGGTGATCCTAAAAGACTTCCAGTTTGATGGTGAATCAAAATTAGAGTGCAAAATGGTGGCCTGTCTTAGACTGTGCAGCCCATCTTGGAGTCTATATGTCACCACCTTCTTGAAGGTCGGATGGCCAATCATCTCATCTTGAGAAGTCTCGAATCGGTAGTATTCCTACAAGTATAAACAAGCTTGTATTACATAAAGAAAAAAATAAATATTTTATAAATTTAAAATTTAATCATTTTTGACTTACCAAGAACATCTTCTAGGCTATATCACGAGCCTTTGGTGGCCAGCTGGAGAACTGTTCACCAGCCCTGGCATCAATTAACGAATGATCCAAGTAACCACTTGAGACACTCCAAGCTCTCTAAATATAATACAAAATTAAGATTTAATAATAAATGTTAACTTTAAAATGATTAAATTTTAAAATATTAAAATGAAGATGTAATACTTATAACTGGCTCTAACTTTGGATGAGCTTTTTGTTGGAAATTGTGTCTCAAAGCCAATCATCTAGGCTGTAGATGGTTGTGCTAATTTTATAATTGTATATGAATTTTTAATGAATAAAAGTTATTCTTTTGGCTGTTCATCATATTTACATTTTTCTGAAATGAACTTTTGTATGATGGAGTCCTTAGAACTACATTATTTGATATAAAAAGAATATATCAAGTAGTTCTTAAACTGGTTCACAACCAAATAACACATTGTTATAGGATGATAATGTATCAAGTGTAGGTTGTTGTATGTCACATTTATTAGTCGTCCTCTTAACCAAAAAGTATGGAGATACTGGTATGACATGCAAGTGAAATGTGTGACATTTCACTGAACGTGACCATCTACGGAGCTCCCTTCTGCCAAAGGGTTGCTCATGAAGGGATATGGATATATGTGTCCCTCAGACCTGAGGTCACCATGGTAGCTTGCAAGTAACTCACTGTATTTTGGTGCCGGACTACCTGGATTTCTAATCCAGTGATGAAAGATTTTTGGGTGCAGTCAGTACTTGTGGAGCGGTGATGGATCAAGATGGAATTGATCCCTCCAAATAGTTTGGAGTGAATGACTCGCTGTCTCAATTTAGCAAAACCTTGGCCATGATAGTTCTTGTGAGGAGTCATAGAACTTATAAAGTTAAGACATAATCTGGATGGACCAATTTAGGATTAGCAGTCAAATCCTAGGTCATCCTGAGCATTATGAGATCAAAGAGATGAATTATACGGTAACCATATGCCAGAGGTTCTTGAAAGTTGCTCTACAATCTTCGACCTATCCGAACATCGGGTATCATTGCTAGATGAGGACTTTGACTAGTACTGAAAGTGTTCTAGTGCTACCAGCTTAGTATTTGAACCTATGGGGTCACACACCATAGGGATTTCTATCTGATCTAAAGGCTGATCGATAATTAAGAATCGTTTGCTGTCATTGGCGGTCAATAGATTGACTATGTGTCGACACTTGAGGGGTCGACACGGGCTATAACAAGAAGCATTTTTTGAAGTCATTTCTGGACGAGCCGACTCGACCCCTGCTCGAGCCGACTCGACCCCTGCTCGAGCCGACTCGTTCTGTGTTCTGGACAAGCCGACTCGACCTCTGCTCGAGCTGACTCATTCTATTTTTGGACGAGCCGACTCGACCCCTACTCTAGCCGACTCATTCCTACTAAAAGAATAGTTCGATTGTTCTGTGTTCTGGACGAGCCGACTTGACCCTTGCTCGAGTCGACTCGTCTCTGCTCGACCAGAAAAATCTGAACGAGTTTTTCTGGGAGGCGTTTTAAAAAAGTTTTGGCCTTGTTTGAATTTCGAATTCAAGCTATTTTGGCTCCAAACTTTCTTAGAATGATTATCATTCCTTTCTAATATGGTTAAAGCTAAATTGGTATGCCCTTTGACCTTCTCCCCCAATCACTCATTCCTCTTTTTCCCTCTCTTGGCTGCCTTTATAAATAAATATTGTTTTAGGGGCTACTAGTGGGCTGAGAGAAAAAGGTTGAAGAACTAAAAAGAAAAAGGAGCTTTGTGTAGACTTGGGATTGGGTGTGAGAATACCTAGCATTCAAACTATGTCTTGGGAAGAGAGAAAGTTGGGAAGAGTTCCACCTCTCCTCATCTTTCGAGAAGAAGAAGATCAGCCCGAAGGATCCCAAGGAGCTAGCACTCCGAGGAAGTTGATCAGAGGCAAGCCCCGATGTGGATTACCTGTAGAGGCCAGACACGTGTGTGGCTTGAGCGCTTTACCCTTTTCCACAAGCATTTCAAATGTATAACAGTAAGGTACTTTTATATTTTTGATTATTTTTCTTGCTCTTGATGTATATTGCATGCTGTATTATCTTACTAGATCCTGTTGCTGGCAGATTAGTAGATCGTTTTGAGTCGATCTACCAAACCTTCCACTGTTTATTTTAAAATTATTTTAAATACTTTCTTTTTGCCTAGCATATTTTCCTTCAAATGGTATCAGAGCCAGGTTTTATTCATAGTATTATAATGCTAGCATGCTTTAACATCATTGTTTTCTCTTAAGTGCTTGGATTGAGTGCTTCACCATGGTCGTCTGGTCATAGGAGAGAAGTAGGGCTGCAAGACTCTCTCTTCCCATTCAATGGGGTCTCCTATGGCGTGTAGGGGTGCCACTTGTGATTGACTCATGAAAAAAAAATAAGAGAATGTAGATTAAAAATAAAAAATATTTTAATCTAATGTTATGACCATAAAACAAATTTAGATAAGATCTAAGAGTTATTGTTTTGATTGTAGTTAATCTCTAACTTTGAATAGTTCAAGTAAGATGCATGAATTTGAAGTCACTATTTTCTACCCCACAGATGAGCCGACTCGAATCTTGCTCGAGCCACTCGAATCTTGCTCGAGCTGACTTGAATTTTGCTCGAGCCGATTCAACCCCTGCTCGAGCTGACTCATTTCTGCTAACAAATGAATCTGTCTATTCTGGCTCTGCTCGAGCCGACTCGACCCCTGCTCGAGCCGACTCGACCCCTGCTCGAGCCGACTCGACCCCTGCTCGAGCCGACTCGACCCCTGCTCGAGCCGACTCGACCAGAAAGCCCTGAAATAGTGAATTCAAATTTGCTTGTAAAATTGTTTTACATTCTTAATTGAAATTGTTTTGATTAATTAAGGCTATTGGACTTAAATGAGACTTAAGTTATATTGAATGACTATAACTCTAGGAATATGATTCAAAGATTTTAAGTCATTTCAATAAGCCTTAAGGGTCATGGGTTAGCTTCTTTTGGATCCTTAATTGGGTTAGACCTAAGTTTAGATGCATTGGACTAAATAGAGAACTAATCTAATTAAATATTGAGTTAGGATTTCTTCTCTATAGATCTCTCTAATAATTAGATTGATCAGTCCATAGATCTAAATGGACCTAATTTTGTGGCTCATGTGGGGGCCAGGACCTTGGCTTATAAGTCAATCCGGAAAGGATATTTTTTGGCAGACGATGCGAGAAGATGCTGTCGACTTTGTGAGGAAGTGTGACCGGTGTCAACGTCATGCCCATATCCAGTGACAACTGGTAGCCCCACTCTTCCAATTATCAGCTCTGTGGCCGTTTGCCTAGTGGGGAATGGACATCTTAGGTCCCTTCTCTACTATATCTGATCAACAGAAATTCCTGATTGTGGCCATCGACTACTTCACCAAGTGTGGGTCGAGGCCGAACCTCTAGCCTGAATAATGGAGGTAAAGGTCTGGTCCTTCTTCTAGAATTCTGTAATTTGCCAATTTGGCCACCCGCACTCATCATCACTGATAACGAGAGGTAGTTCGACAACCAAGCTTTCATGGAGTTCCGCACCAATCTCGGCATCCGCCATTATATCACTTCGGTAGCTCACCCTCAGACCAACAGTGAGGCCTTGGTGACTAGCCAAACTATCTTGCAAGGGTTTCGCATGAGGCTGGACGAAGCCAAGAGTCGATGGACTGAAGAGCTGCCTAGCATGCTGTCGGCTTACCACGCCACGCCTCGCACAGCTACAGCGAGATGTCCTTCAACCTTGTCTTCGACACTGAAGCTATAATTTCGATGGAACTTGGCCTGCCCACGTTGTGGGTAGAGCAGTATCATGAAGCCATGAATCTAGTCATTTCCTCAACCTGGATTTGCTGGATAAGACGAGAGACAAGGCCCAACTTCGAAGGTGGCCTACCAGTAGCGAGTGGCATGCTACTACAATTCCCACATAAGGCCTAAGGTGTTCCGCCCAGGCGACTTCATCCTAAGGAGGGTAGAAGCATCCCAACTAGGGGAGTGCAGAAAACTCTATCCAAATTGGGAAGGCCCCTACAGGGTGGTCGAGGCCCTACTAGGAGGAGCTTACTACCTCACCAGGCTCGACGGTGCCCAATTCATGCGAACTTGGAATGCTACCAACTTGAGGATGTATTACCAATGATGTAAGACTTCTTCTTAATCATTAAAAGTTCCTTTTTGGTGCAACTTTATTTTTCACCTGTGCAAGAACTCTTCCATCCAACTCCAAGTCTGGCAGATAAAGCCGGGAAACTTACGAAGTCCCGCAATCTTATGCCGTCAAATTTACGAAGCCCCACACTCTTAAGCCAGAAAAATTATGAAGCCCCGCACTCTTAAGCCAGGAAACTTACGAAGCCCGGCACCTCAAGCCAGGAAACTTATGAAGCCCAGCACTTTAAGCCAGAAAACTTACGAAGCCCAGCACTTTAAGCTAGAAAACTTACGAAGCCCCACACTTCAAGTCAGGAAACTTACAAAGTCCTGCATTTTATTCCGGGAAATTTACGAAGCCCCACACTCGACTGCCTCGCTCACAGTCTAGAGTTGTCAGCCGAGAGACTCCAGAAGACCCGCCATCTATCATTTGACTCAGCCTGGCAAATCAAGAAGTCTCGCTACCTTACTTACAGTCTAGAGATGTCAGCTGGGAGACTCCAGAAGTCCCACTATCTACCGCTTGACTCATAGCCTGGCAAATCAAGAAGTCTCTCCGCCTTGCTTGCAGTCTGGAGATATCAACCGGGAGACTCTAGAAGTCTCACCATCTATCGCTTGACTCACAGCCTGGCAAATCAAGAAGTCTCTTTGCCTCACTCATAGTCCAGAGATGTCAGCCAGGAGACTCCAAAAGTTCTACCACCTACCGCTTGACTCACAGCCTGGCAAATCAAGAAGTCACTCCACCTTGCTCGTAGTCCGGAGATGTTAGCCGGGAGACTCCAGAAGTCCCGCCATCTGCCACTTGACTCACAGTTCGCCACCTCCAAGCCAGAAAACTTATGAAGCCCCGCACTCAGCCACCTTGCTCATAGTCCGGAGATGTCAGCTGGGAGACTCCAAAAGTCCCGCCATCTACCATTTGACTCACAGCATGGCCGATCAATCTGAAGATTTTTAGAAACTCAGAGGATCCGCAACTCAGTCGCCTCGCTCGTAGTCTGGGGATGTCAGTTAGGGGACCCCTAAAATCCCATCATCTACCGCTTGACTCATAGCTTGGCATGGCAAGAAGATCCAAGAATCCTGCACCTAAGCTTGTATGATTTCAAGACCAAGGAAAAAGGGAACGAAGCATTCTCAGGAACTTGCATACTAATCCTAAGGCCACAAAGTTAGCCCAAAGTCACTAGGGCCTAGAAAAGGCTCCCACAAAAAAATTTGAAAGGAAAAAGAAAGTGAGACCATACTAAGTTTGTTGGTCGAATCAGTATGTACCTTCATTGCAAAAATGAATCCCTTGTACATTTTAAAGAATGTCCTGGAAGCACTCCAAAAAAAAAAAAAAAAAAAAGAGAAAGAAAAAGACAAGAGAAGAACATCAACCATGGAGAAAAGGATGCTTTCATTTGTTAAGTCTTCTCTTAGATCCTATGAAGGCTCCAACAGGCTGGGAGACCTCCCAAGATACAAAATGAAAAGGAAACAAGCTCAAGCCTCCCTCGCCACTCACCTGACCAATGGGCAAGTCCTCTCAATGCTAGCGCAATGCTTGCGGAGGGGCATCCCAGGTTGCTTCAACTCGGGGTTCCAGCTTTGAACTCTACCCCCGGGACTAGATAGGAGAATTCCAGTCCCTTCTACCCGAGAGGTGCTCTCCTCCGGAACTTTCTGGACCCCTAGAGGATGGAGACCAATAATGCATCCGCCACCTCGTTCTTGAAGATCACCGATCTTGTGAACCTAGAGGTGGCTTCAGCAGCTTTGTGTCAGGCCACCTCCATCAGCACCATGACCACCGTGGCCTTCTCCATAGTGACCACAACCTTGGCCACTCTCTCATTCAGTTGCACATCCGGTTGCACCTGGAAGGCCTACAAGCAGGCCACTTCCATCGTAGAGGCAACCACCCTCTCCGTCCTCCAGGGGCTCTCCACCTTCTTTTCCTTGAGGATGGCTTTGAGCTCGACAGATTTCTTCTCCAGGCCGGACGCCCTCACCTTAGCACCGATTGATTACCCCTAAAGAGCCTTTACTTGGCCCATCAGATCTTGAGCTGAGAACCTGAAGTCTACTAGAAGCCCTCCCTCAGCACAGGTTGAGGGAGAGGGGTTGAAGGAGAAAGACATGAGAGGAAGAGCCTGATTTACCAAGAATTCTCAACCCTGGAATGGGAGGGGGATTAGAGAAGGAAAAGACTCTATGGAAGCTTAATCGCTTGTGCTCAAAGATCCTTTAAAAAGGCAAGGGGGCTGGTCCTTTGAAATAAGGTCCGCCACCCACCAGCGCCCAGTGCCAATTGAAGGCATGCACCTTTTCGACTTCCTGGCCAACCAGGAGCTGCCACATACCTGCATCAGACAGTCCCGATGCTTCGGAGCAAGAGCGGTCGCCTTGGTCTGAATGAAGCATTTATGATCCCTTCATCGAAAAACCAAATACGTTGGAAGCACGACCTTCAAGGTGCAAGCGCTCAAGGTATCAATGGTGCAGGAGGCGGATCCCTCCATGTCAGCATGATCATTACACCCATCACCCCAAGCACCGCTTCATTCTTCAGGCTTAGAAGTGGGGGGCAACTGATGTGGCGCATCCACTGACATAGGGCCCCTGCTAGCGATCACACTGGCAAGAGACCCGCCACCTGGACATGGTGGCCAAACAAGGAGCCAAGGTGAACCCTCCTACCGAGGTCATCTCTCAGCTGGGGTCGTGCTCATAGGGAGAACCCCCATCTGAGATCAGCTCTCGGTCGGGGTCATGCAAATGCTGCCAAGGCGAGCCCTCCTATCGAGGTCAGCTCCCAACTGGGGTCGCGCTCAAAGACGAGCACTCCATTTGAGGCCAGCTCCCGATCGGGGTCATGCTCATGCTGCCAAGGCGAGCCCTCCTACCGAGATTAGCTCCCAATCGAGGTTGCGCTCATAAGACGAGCCCTCCATCTGAAGCCAGCTCCCGGTCAGGGTCATGCTCATGCTGCCAAGGCAAGCCCTCCTACCGAGGTCAACTCCCAGCCGAGGTTGCGCTCATAAGGCGATCTCTCCATTTGAGGCCAGCTCCCGGTCGAGGTTGTGGTCATGCTGCCAAGGCGAACCCTCTTGTCAAGGTCAGCTCTCATCCGGGGTCGTGCTCATATGGCGAGCCCTTCGTCTAATAAGGCCAGCTCCTGATCGGGGTCATGCTCATGCTACCAAAGTGAGACCTCCTACCGAGATCAACTCCCAATCGGGGTCGTGCACATAGGGCGAGCCCTCCATCTAAGGTCAGCTCCCGGTCGGGATCGTGTTCATGCTACCAAGGCGAGCCCTCCTACCGAGATCAGCTCCCAGTCGGGGTCATGCTCATAAGGCGAGCCCTCCATCTAAGGCCAACTCCTAGTCGGGGTCATGCTCATGCTACCAAGACGAGCCCTCCTGCCGAGGTCAGCTCCCAGCCGGGGTTGTGCTCATAAGGCAAGCCCTTCGTTTAAGACCAGCTCCTAGTCGGGGTTGTTATGATGCTGCCAAGATGAGCCCTCCTACCATGGTCAGCTCCCAGCCGAGGTTGTTCTCATAAGGCAAGCCCCCCGTTTGAGGCCAGCTCCTGGTCGGGGTCGTGCTCATGCTGCCAAGACGAGCCCTTCTACTGAGGTCAGCTCCCAGTCGAGGTTGTGCTTATAAGGTGAGCCCTCCATCTGAGGCCAGCTCCCGATCGGGATCATGCTCATGCTGCCAAGGCGAGCCCTCCTATCGAGGTCAGCTCCCAACTGGGGTCATGCTCATAAGGCGAGTCATCCATCAGTGGCCAGCTCCCAGTCGAGGTCGTGCTCATGCTGCCAAGGCGAGCCCTTCTGTTAAGGTCTGCTCCTAGCCAAGGTCTGATCCTAGCCAAGGTCATGCTCATAGGATGAGCCCTCTATCTGAGGCCAGCTCCTAGTCAGGGTCATGCTCATGCTGCCAAGGCGAGCCCGCTTGTCGAGGTCAGCTCCCAGCTAGGGTCGTGCTCATAGGGCGAGCCCTCCATTTGAGGCCAGCTCCCGATCAGGGTCATTCTCATGCTGCCAAGGCAAGCCCTCCTGCCAAGGTCAACTCCCAGTTGGGGTCATGCCCATAAGACGAGCCCTCTATCTCACTACAAGAAATAGGGTCATTTTCGAGGGATTTTCCGAGGGAAAAAGGAAAAAATCTGTCAAAATTTATATTTCCGATGGATTTCCAACGATAACATGATCGTCGAAAAAACCATCCTCAGAAAATTTTTCCGAGGGGTTTTTTCGAGGAAATCTCTAATGGATTTTTTTCTTGAAAATTTTCGACAGATTTTTCGAGGGAATATTACCGGGAGATTTTCTGAGGGAACATCTCCAAGAGATTTTTTGAGGGAACATCTCCGAGGGATTTTTCGAGAGATTTTTCAAGGAATAATTTCTGAGGGATTTTTTGAGAGATTTTTCGAGGAATTTTTTGAGGAATTTTTTGAGAGAATATCTCCGAGGGATTTTTTGAGGGAACATCTTCGAGAGATTTTTCGAGAGATTTTCTGAGGGATTTTTTGAGAGAACATCTCCAAGGAATTTTTCGAAGGATTTTTTGAGAAATTTTCTGAGGGATTTTTCCAGTGAACATCTCCGAGAAATTTTTCAAGAAATTTTCCAAGGGATGTTCCGAGAGAACATCTTCGAGGGATTTTTCGAGGGAACATCTCCGATAAATTTTTTGAGGGAAAATTTTCGAGAAATTTTTCGAGAAAATTTTTGAGAGATTTTTCGAGAAAAAAATTTCGAGGAATTGTTTGAAAGGTTTTTCTAGGAATAATTTCTGAGAGATTTTTTGGGAGATAATTTTGAGAAAATATTTTTGAGTTTTTCGAGGATAAATGAAACATGAAATTTAGGACACGATGATGGAAAACTCTAGAAACAAAGATTTACACCATTTAGTCATCCATGTACACATTTTTGAAATAGAATAATATTTACACATACCTATTTAAGTTTAAATATGACCATTTAATATCTAGTCAAACTTAAAGGAATAAGTGTTATTGGTTAATAACAAACAAATAAAGAGATATATAAAACTATCTCTTGAAATATCGATATGGATAATAAAGTCAGTAGCTATAGCCGGTAACAAAGCATGAAGAACAAGAGTGGTCTTTGACCTGTTTGTACACCAGTAAAAATGATAATGTATGAACTATTGTGATGGAATGCAGTTTAAAAATAAAAGGTGCAGTGAATCTTTTTTTAATTTTTTTTAAAAAAATAAATTTACATCTTTCATAAGAGCAAACAGAATTATGTAATTTAGTTTCTCCTTCAGGTAACAAGTTAGAGAGGGAAGGAACACCTTGCGCCCTCATCTCCTCCTGGCATCTTCTCATTTCTTCTGGATCTGTAAACATTAAACAATGCAAGAGTTACAGGTATTTACAAGTACATGCCCTTTCTAGTATAAACTTATTTTCATATCGATTTTAAATATCTTAAATGTAATTACATATGCAGGCAAGTATATTTTATGCCAAGGTAACAAAAGAACTTACTCGATGCTAACATAGCATTTTCATCACCAATCCCATCTCCACCACCAAGACCATCAAAGAGATCAACTCTTTTATTTTCCAGACTACTTGCATACCTGTGGTTCTACAAAAAAGAATATTTAAAATAAAGTAAGCAAAAATGGACAAGTTTTTTGTTTTGGTATATTGGATAAGAAAAATAATAACTGAAAATCCAAACTTTCTATTGGTAAAGATACACACAAGGATTAGCTTAGGTGGAAAAAGGAACTGATAAAAGGATCCTGGTTTATTTTTGATACATATCCTATGTATCCATATGATATTTTTTATTCAATTTTTCAAGTTAGACCATGTTCATTTCCATAAATCCTACAGTTTGCTTTATCTCGAATATCTAGATCTTCATGGAAAGTGCCTTATGTAAGTTAGAATATATTAATAACGGTTTGAACTTTTACATACCTTGAATTATCCATCATAAAGAGCTACCTTATATATTAATTATTAACTTCATTCATAAGTCATGTCATGCTATGCATCACTTTTAGTTTTAAAGTTTGATGAATTTGAGCTGTCCTGGAGCATATTCAATTAATCAATTTTATGCTTGCATTAATGCTATGCCTATTAAGTGCTAAACATATGAATCATCAGATTAGCCTACCTACCTGTCTTATCTTTTTCTTTTAAGGTGATACTAAAATAGCTAAGTGCCTAGTTTTGCCATATATTGGAACTGTCATCCATAAAACTCTCAATGAGTGCTTGAAAACTTTGAACATACACACGTAAAAAAAAAATATTATTAAGGTACCAAAAATGTTTATTTACTTCAAAGGAAAACAAACCTTTGCTTTGATCTTCAATAAAAAAATAGACTCAACTCCTGATCCGGTATAATTTGCTTAATGCCTACTAGAAATCCTGAGAGAACCCCACATGAAAGCCAGAAAAATGTGTATAACTGTAACAAAAGAATATGAAAAAGCAAGCTCGGTGGTCATGGAGGTTAATAAATATCATGCAAATGCATAAAAAATATTATTAAGGTACCAAAAATGTTTATTTACTTCAAAGGAAAACAAACCTTTGCTTTGATCTTCAACAGAAAAAATAGACTCAACTCCTGATCCGGTATAATTTGCTTAATGCCTACTAGAAATCCTGAGAGAACCCCACATGGAAGCCAGAAAGAGGTGTATAACTGTAACAAAAGAATGTGAAAAAGCAAGCTCAGTGGTCATGGAGGTTAATAAATATCATGCAAATGCACAAAATACATAAATTATTACAAAGGCAAAATAGACTCTAATGGTATCCGATTGCAATCAAAAAATCGTCAAACCAGGATGAGCACACTGATTGCTAATATTACCTTGCTGCAAGCATTCTTCTAGCAAAATACCATGCCACCATATGATGCAAAACAACCACTACAATAGATGGTTAAAAAGCCAATACATTCATGTAGAACATTGATAGTTAATATCTACATGTTGTAGGTGTTCTTTCAAAAATGACTTTTACTAGTACATAATAAAGCACACACTAAACCATACTTCACCATAATATAGAAAGTGTCTTTTTCATATCAGTAGAACCATCATGTCCTTGTCGCAGCCATAGATCATGATCCAATGAAACAAGTGATTCTTATTATATGGATATTCGGTTATCCATTTCATGTTTCTCGGAACTTTAGAAAAGAAATGTCAAATTCTAATATGCACCAGATAATTAATGAAAAATAAAAAATGGGTAATGAAAATGTGCAGAGTCTTGAGGAGGAACAGAATATGCTGTAATAATAAATAGATAGCTTCTGAAGTATGCTGAGACTAACAGGTAGCTTTCCTATCTCGTAATGTAGTACAACATAATGGCAATAACAAAGATGCAAATGGAAGTTAAAAAATTCACCACAATAATAAACTTCAAGAACTCTTTGGAACCCCAAGAGGGGTTCCAGCAATTTTCCAAATAAAAGAAGACCAAATGTACTGATGACCATCTGCAAATGTATGGTTGTTATCATCTAATATATTTCATGTAAAACATAGAACTAGTAGATATTCAAAGTCATCATGTGGTTGGTTGGGATCGTTTATGATTTTGACTGATTCTACGATGATACCCATTAAGGACTTCTACTGATTTGTGTGCAATTGTTTTCGACCCTAATCCTTGGGTGATGATTTGGCTAAAACAATTAATATAAAGGTTGTGCATCCTAATTTTAGTAGAGAATATGTCCACAGCTGAATTCTATATGGACAGGAAGCTCAGTACTCATGTTTAATCTTATCAGATTTGACATGTATGGACAAGTTGGAGATGAGTCATGATATTCGGCTTTAGAAGGGCCAGTAATTGTCAGTTGAAAAGAAATGAGTCTAAAATGAAGGCAGATAAACACAAAATAAGGAGTTTCGTAACAGTATTGAATGTGTGCTCATTAGTACCCTTTTCCATTGAAATTTAATGATAATTTAAGCAAAAATTCAACGTGTCAATTGAGAAGATCGATATACCTTTTCCATGTTTGTTGCTATACTTTATTCTCAGACCATCACATTTTTTGCTTCAATAAGTTTATCATAGTAACCCTGGAAAATGACGTAAATACCAAAACATCAACACTTTCTGAAATATCTTAATTTGCATTATGCAAAACAAAAAAAAAAATAGGAGAGCAATAAGTGTTATTCCTTAATATGCAAGAACTCGACTTTGCCAAATGTTGAAGGTAAATTTTACATTAATGATGTTATACATGACTTTAATAACAAAGTGCAACCAAATGGTACTTTCTAATTTTAAATGGTATAATTTAGTAAAAAAAATCCTCAATATTTTTCCGCAAAACAAAAGCAAAGGCATTGAGCAATAAGTGGGGGGTGAAAAAACAGCAACTAAAATTGTTTCTAATAAGTAGCGGCCATGCCTCTAAGTGGGACGAGTGGTGCTCACAGAATGCTCTAATTCATCACAGCTTTCAAAAGGAAACAGAATTTCCAATCAACTTAGGACAGTTGAAGTCTGTCTAAAGTAAGAACCTTGGAACTTCTTATGGATTTTGGTTCTCATAGAACAAAAACTGAAAAGACCAGTATTGGGATTCAAAATACACCTGCTTGAACCAAATGGAAGTGCACATAGAATACCCATGATAAAGACAATAAGCCACATATGTCTCTTCACCATAATGAGATATAATAGTAAAAGAGATTGGATAAAAAGCATCTAATTATGCCTTAATCTTCTTCACCTAGCATTCTAGCCTTCCAGTAGAGCAAAGATTAGAAATCTAAAGCAGGAATAGGAATGGAAACAGAAACATGCACTGCAGTTATAAGAAAACAACTTTTACCAAAACAGAAACTGCAATTCTTGCAAATGGGCTGATACAAATCAAATAAGTGTCTGAAACTTCATAATGCAAAATATAGCAGTTGCAAAAAGTTATAGGAGAACAAGTTGTCCAAGATAAGGCTCACAAAGTCCAAAGGAAACAAGAATTTGTTAAGGGTAACTTCTTAGAGAAAATTTTCAGGAATCAAGGTTTTCTCTGACCCGTACTTTGTAAGACCATCAAGGATAATGACATGACTTCAAGAAGAAGATTAATAATCACCCGACAGTCACATTTTTGTTATGCTGTCCTCAACTTATATCTTTCGCACCACTATGGTTTCTGGGCTAAGCATGAGTGACCAAGAAAAGACAAGCACTATTGCTTTCCTGGTTGTTTATTGAAAGAAGGTAAGAAAGTGGACAAGGCGAACTCTACTTACTTTATTACTAGGAAGAATGAAATGCATTTTTTCAGAAAACATGGTAAAGTTAATGACACTTGTATGGTGAATAAGGCAGTTACTTCCATTCACATTCTATCTCATTGAAGCTGGAGCATATGAGCAAGGAAAAGGCCCTGCAGTATGTAAACTAATGTGACTATTCTCTTCATCTAAGCTAAACTGACTGGATAGTTTCAGAAATTATCTCAGAAAGGACAAGCAATAATGAAACCTATATGAAGACTAGTTATTCAAGTTACTTGAAGTAATATCCAGGTTTTCATTGAAGTTAATAGATTTCATTGAAGCAATAATTGAGGACAAGGCTTGATGCTTATGGCTACAGATATGGTTATGTTACGAAGAATGGCTTCCAATGACTCAATTTATATCTGTTTAAAGGATAAAAGAGAAAGATACAGTAACATATGAAATAAATGAAGATAAGCATCTTGAAAATATATAATGCTATTTGGAAACCCAGAATTGATAGGTGAAGAGGATAGAAAGACCTCATCCACTGGCTATGCAATGTTGCCATCAAAAGATATTTAAAACTAAAATGCATCGCCAAAAAATGTGAAACTATGTTTTTAAAAAGATATTGCTTCTAGCTCAACTCTGGAAAAGATATTCTGCAATGTGTGGTGCAATGTCAACCAGGAATGTAAAGGCCAACATGAAGTTCAACAGAAACTGCTTATATATTCTTTATATATATATATATAAAACATGTATAT
Source organism: Areca catechu (assembly GCA_021397845.1). Classification (NCBI taxonomy): domain Eukaryota; kingdom Viridiplantae; phylum Streptophyta; class Magnoliopsida; order Arecales; family Arecaceae; genus Areca; species Areca catechu. The sequence continues at coordinate 190,084,905 of CM038051.1, forward strand.
CTTTATTATTTTCTATTAGCAAGGCAAAAAATTTGAGATAAAGACTTAACAATGAGAAGATGTTTATACTATTTCTCAGAAATTATTATGTTGTCTAAGGTGCAGCAGAGTTTAAACAATCTCACCCTTATCCTCTAAAAGATTTAAAGTTCACAAACTTTTTGATGAGATGAAGTGATGAGTGATTATCCTTTTCATCAATAAAATTACTACCATCAGAAATATTATTCAACTGTTCAGACCATTGTTGGCACCCCAACTATATCTCATATCTGCTAGTGTTCTTATCAATTCCAGCACTCCAGCCCAAAAAATAAGTTTAAAGAGGGTACACAAATAACAGAAAATATATGAGGACATCATCCCATGGTGGAGATCAATATCACTAAGCAACTTATGATTTTCACATATATTAAAGGCACTCAAATAAGATAATATCAGGAATGTTTGGACTTTACCTATAAAACAACTGCAGAGCTGCGGGTTCATATTGTAGAAAAAATAATTTAAAAGCGGGTTCATACTACAGAGCTTTCTTAGATGGAGGACCCGTCTCTCCCCCATCAGAGGACCCATCTCTCCCCTGTTCACGGAAGGAGACGATGGGTTCGCCACCGTCTCCTCCGACTCCGGCGAATCCATCGGTGGACCCATCTCTCCCCTGTTCACGGAAGGAGACGATGGGTTCGCCACCGTCTCCTCCGACTCCAGCGAATCCATCGGTGGACCCATCTCTCGCCTGTTCACGGAAGGAGATGATGGGTTTGCCACCGTCTCCTCCGACTCCGGCGAACCCATCATCGTCCGTCAACCTTCTCTCCCTGTCGCATTCTCTCCCTGCCACCGAGCCCCATCTACCTTGTTCCATAGATGAGAGATTCAAAGAAAAAAAAAAGGTTAAGGAGAAAAGGGATTCAAAGGAGAGAGATCTATCGTGTTCGGTCTCAGTGGAAGGAGAAGATGGAATCCGTGGAATGAAAAGAGGGAAGCCCGACGGTCACATGGAGATGGGCGGTGGGCATGGGAGGTTAAGGGGTTTCAAGTGTTATTAATTGATAAGAAAGGTTTTATATAAGTTAAATATTTGTTTAATAAATTTATAATTAAAAAAAATAAATTTTAAAGGTTATGATAGTAGGTAGGTTTTTCAAAGATTCTAAGTTCAATTCGTGCTATCTACTATTTTATATAAAAAAAATATTAAAATAATTTTTTTTGAAAATTATTTAATATTTTTTTGGGTCTTTCTTTTTAGTTTTTTTATATTCATTAAAATAAACAGGAAGGCAAACTCGTGTAAGATCTGATCCAATATTATCTTTAATCATTGACCAAAGCCTAACTCTTTTTACTTTCTCAATAGGATCAGGTAATATATCAAAAGAGAAAAAAAGAGCATGATTTTTTTTTTTTTTTTTTTGTACCTGTCAATCCCTATCATGGACTTTATTTATAGGTCCAAAAATTAGATATTTGGGCTAATCCAATGACTAGATTATTAACATCTAACAGACAAAAATTATTAATCTGATGAATGTCTAACGGTAGAAATATTAATGTTAAGCAATGGCTAATAAAAACAATCATAATTTTGAGTTTTCTCTCCAAAACACTAACAATATCTACATGAAATGTAATATACATGAAGTCTCATGTTTTGAATTTATCGGTATTCTTCTTCCTTATAAATTTGAGATAATATCTCTAGTCCGAAAGCAACAAAGTGGTAGGTTGCATCTATTTTACATTTACTATTGAATATTATTGTATTCAATATACTCAAAACAAGACGTACAACATTTACTCTATTAGAAACTCAAAGAAGTTTGTACCTCTATTACATGGCTCAGTTTTGAAGGGCATAAAGAACTCAACAAATTCTTTGTACCCTCTATATTAATCTTAAATGAAAACTTACTAACATTGCTAATATATTCTATTTATAAAAAAAAAATATTTATTGAAATTCTCATCATAAAGTATTTGCTTGGAGGGAGAAAAATAATAAATAAATAAAAAGTAGTCAAAAGCCTAGAGAATTTAATTAATGAAAAATTTTTAACAAATAAATAGAAACCTATATAGGAAAAAAAATAAAAAAGAGAGAGGCAAAATAATAAATATCTTGGAGACCGGACTGAGCCTGATTTGGAATCAGTAAAACGGAGATGATGGAAATGGACGGGTGTCGGTATGGAGGGAAGGACGAGAGAGGAGATGCTCAGCAGGCCGCAAAAGCATGGATGGAGCCACGCAGATGCACAGACCGTTGATGTGAGATAATTTGGAACTGTGGCAGAGTCGGTGGGGTGGCAGTGGCACTATGGTTTGATCGAAACTCTTTTTTTTTTGGTGTTTTGTTTGATCGGAGATGGGAGAAGGGCGCTGGAAGGGGGGTAAGAGGCCGGGAGGGAGTGGGGGAGGCCGGGAGAGGATGGGGTGGAGGAGCCGAGCCCGAGCCTGTCGGTCGGTGGAAAAAAAAAGAAAACAATCGATCATTAATTGACTTATCTGAATGATGAATTGAAGGAACCGAGGAAGAAGAACGGTGGAGGCATGGAGTTGCCATTGCTGCCGCCACCATCACCGTCGTTCCTGCTGGCCACTGCTTGATCATCGATCCAATTCCGAGAGGAAGAGGCAACCGAAGGAGAAAGAGAGGGAAGCCTGACGGTCAAACAGAGATGGGCGGTGGGCGTGGGAGTTTAAGGGGTTTTAGGTTTTATTAATTTATAAGAAAAGTTTTATATAGGTTAAATATTTTGTTAATAAACTTATAATAAAAAAAATGAATCTTAATGGTTATGATAGTTGATAGGTTTTTCAAAGATTCTAAGTTCAATTCTTGCTATTTACTATTATAAAATTATTTTATAAAAAAATATTAGAACAGTATTTTTTTTGAATAATATTTTAATATTTTTCTTAGGCCAAGCCTTTCTTTCTAGTTTTTCTATGTTCAGTAGTTTTCTATGTTCAGGGGCTGAGCCTTTCATTGAAAATTTTTCACTACGAGCTCATTTATAAGGAATAAATTTTTCAAAAAATCTTCCATAAAAATAATTTCTAAGATTTTTTTAAATAATTTTTTTATTAATTTTTTTTACTAAGAATCTAATTATGATAAAAAGATTTCTTGAAATATCTTTCACAAAAATAATTTACGAGGAATTTTTTGAGAGAGTTTTTTTATTACAAAATTTTTACTACGAGCTCATTTATAAAAAATAAATCCTCAAAAAATCTTCTATACAACATTAATTTTTGAGAGATTTTGCGAGAAATTTTTTTATTAAAAATTTTTTTTACTAAGAACCCAATAATGATGAAAAGATCCCTTGAAAAATCTCTCACAAAAATAATTTACGAGAGATTTTTCGAGAAAACTTTTTTTCTCAGAAAATTTCCACTAAGAATTTATTTATAAAGAATAAATCCCTCGGAAAATCAATCACAAAAAAAAAATTCCGAGAAATTTTGTAAGGGATTTTTTTTTTGAAAATATTTTTACTAAGAAGCAAATTATTATGAAAAGATCTCTCAGAAAATCTCTGGCAAAAATAATTTTTGAGAGATTTTACGAGGAATTTTATTATTGAAAATTTTTTTACTAAGAACCAAATTGTGATAAAAACATCTCTCGAAAAATCACTCGCAAAAAAAACTTGCAAGGAATTTTCCAAGAAAACTTTTTTCCTCAAAAAAATTTTACTAACAGCTCATTTATAAGAAATAAATCCCTCGAAAAATTCCTTACAAAAAAAATTTTGAGTGATTTTGCAAGGATTTTTTTATTTGAAAATTTCTTTACTAAGAGCCAAATTATCATGAAAAGACTTCTTGGAATATCTCTCACAAAAATAATTTCCAAGAGATTTTGCGAGAAATTTTTTATTGAAGATTTTTTTACTAATAACCAAATTATGATGAAACGATCCCTGGAAAATCCCTTGCAAAAATAATTTACGAGAGATTTTCCGAGAAAACTTTTTTTCTCGAAAAATTTTTACTAAGAGTTCATTTATAAGGAATAAATCCCTCAGAAAATCCCTCACAAAAAAATTTTCGAGGGATTTTTTTATTTCAAATTTTTTTAATAAGAACCAAATTATCATGAAAAGATCTCTCGAAAAATCTCTCGCAAAAATAATTTTTGATGAATTTTGCAAGAAATTTTTTTATTAAATTTTTTTTACTAAGAACCAAATTATGATGAAAATATCCCTCAAAAAATTTCTCGTAAAAATAATTTACGAGTAATTTTTTTTAAAAATATTTTCTTCAAAAAATTTCTACTAAGAGCTCATTTATAAGGAATAAATCCCTCGAAAAATCCCTCACAAAAAAAAATTCTTAGGTATTTCGTGAGGGATTTTTTTATTTGAATTTTTTTTTATTATGAACCAAATTATCATGAAAAGATTTCTCAGAAAATCTCTCATAAAAATAATTTCTAAGAGATTTTACGAGGAATTTTTTTATTGAGATTTTTTTTACTAAGAACCAAATTATGATAAAAAGATTCCTCGAAAAATCTCTCGCAAAAATAATTTATGAGGGATTTTCCGAGAAAACTTTTTTCTTCGAAAAATTTCTACTAAGCGCTCATTTATAAGGAATAAATACCTCAAAAAATCCCTCACAAAAAAATTTTTGAGGGATTTTTTGAGGAATTATTTTATTTGAATTTTTTTTACTAAGAACCAAATTATCATGAAAAGATTTCTTGGAAAATCTCTCACAAAAATAGTTTTTGAGAGATTTTGTGAGGAATTTTTTTATTAAAGATTTTTTTACTAAGAACCAAATTATGATGAAAAGATCCCTCGAAAAATCTCTCGCAAGAATAATTTGCGAGAGATTTTCCAAGAAAATATTTTTTCTCAAAAAATTTTTAATAAGAGATCATTTATAATGAATAAATCCCTCACAAAAAAAAATTCTGACGAATTTTGCGAGGGTTTCTTTTATTTGAAGATTTTTTTACTAAGAACCAAATTATCATGAAAAAATTTCTCGGAAAATATCTCGCAAAAATAATTTCTGAATGATTCTATGAGGAATTTTTTTATTGGAAATTTTTTACTAAGAACCAAATTATGATGAAAAGATCCCTCAAAAAATCCCTCGCAAAAATAATCTGTGAGGGATTTTCCGAGAAAACTTTTTTTCTCAGAAAATTTCTACTAAGAGCTTATTTATAAGGAATAAATGCCTCGAAAAATCCCTCACAAAAAAATTTTTCGAGGGATTTTACGAGGGATTATTTTATTTGAAAATTTTTTTACTAAGAACCAAATTATCATGAAAAGATTCCTTGGAAAATCTCTAGCAAAAATAATTTTCGAGGGATTTTGCGAGGAATTTTTTTGTTGAAAATTTTTTTACTAAGAACCAAATTTTGATGAAAAGATCCCTTAGAAAATCCCCCACAAAAATAATTTATGAGGAATTTTCTGAGAAAACTTTTTTTCTCAGAAAATTTCTATTAAGAGCTCATATATAAGGAATAAATATCTCCGAAAATCCCTCACAGAAAAAATTGCGAGGAAATTTTTTATTTGAAAACTTTTTTACTAAGAATCAAATTATCATGAAAAGATTTCTCAAAAAATCCCTCGCAAAAATAATTTTCAAGGGATTTTGCAAAAAAAAATTTTATTGAAAATTTTTTTACTAAGAACCAAATTATGATGAAAAGTTCTCTCAGAAAATCCCTCGTAAAAATAATTTGCGAGGGATTTTCCAAGAAAACTTTTTTTCTCGGAAAACTTCTACTAAGAGCTTATTTATAAGGAATAAATCCCTCGGAAAATCCCTCACAAAAAAAAATTCCGAGGGATTTTGCAAGGGATTTTTTTATTTAAATTTTTTTTACTAAGAACCAAATTATCATGAAAAGATTTCTCAGAAAATATCTCGTAAAAATAATTTTCGAGGGATCCTGCGAGAAATTTTTTTATTGAAAATTTGTTTACTAAGAACCAAATTATGATGAAAAGATCCCTCAGAAAATCTCTTGCATAAATAATTATGCAATCTTGGCGGCAACAGTGACCATAATTCTTTGACCACTACTAATAGTCTAATTTTAATGTCAACCCTTTTAGAGTCATCACTAAAAGCATCACCTTTCATGATGATCGATAATGGCCACCATCGAAAAGTATAATTATCGATGATAATACAATGACCATTTCTAAATATTAATACTTTTGTCATGACTGAATGTAGCCACCGCTAAATATTAGCATTTAATTATGGCCATCACAAAAATGATCTTTTAGCATCCGTATATTGTTATTGTGACTAAACCTATTTCTTTTTGCGTGGCCCATAGTTGATCACATTAGAAACATAATATTTAGTGACTACTTGGTATTTAGCCACCATTAAATATGGAACCTTATGTGGCCATTGGTTGTGACCACCACTAAATGGCTTCATTTAATGACCAATATTTGCTAGCCATCCAAGGCTTTTGTATCGTGGCCATCCTTCGTTGTCTCTAGAAATACTATGCAGTAACTAAATTTTTATAGCCATCTCTAAAAATGGCCATTAAAATTTATCTTTGTTATACTAACTTATCCCTTTTTCATGGTAGACTATTTTTCTTTTTTCTCCCATGTGGTGATCATAAAATCTGAAGATCGTAAGATAAATCTATAGTAAAAAGGTACGATAGAATAAATGACCAAACAGCTCGAGTAAAAAGGCATGTGATAAAAAGATGTGACGCTGTCTCGAAAACAAGATACAAGTCTAACAAAAGAAAAAGAAGAAGAAGAAGAACAAGGGGAAAAAAAAAAAAAAAAGGCGGGAGGGGGAGGTCCCCGAAGCCAAAAGAAAACCAAAACGAGTACAAGCTACTTGGGCTTTGAGATATCACCGACCACCTGGCGAAAATAATCAAGATCGCACGGGATCCTCAAGATCCCTTCCTGCTTGTACCCAAACTCATCTGCAGCCTTCTCAAGCAACATAACGATACGTGGGTCATTGAAGAGCTTGACACGAAGTAAAAATCTCTCCATCATCTCATCTTTCCCAGCAAGTACGGGGACATATCCTTTCGGGGCTCGATCCTGATCCATGGCCTCCTCCTCCTCCTCCGAGGAGTCCTCAATCCAAGTGCTCGGAGATCTCGAGTTCCACTTCCCTTTCCAACCCTTCTCTCTATTTATACATGTATCCCTTCCTAACATCAACTGGAAGTATTTATTGGCCTTTCTAGAGCTTGCATGGCATTTCATAACCGTCGATACACACTGGAAAACCATGGATGGTCAGAGAGGGAGTACGTAGCATCTTTGAATAGTGTTCATGGATGCCTCCCTTATCCTCTAAAAAAAAAAACAAAAAAAAATCTTTGACGAATATTCATGGATGATGGACGTTGAATATTGAACGTTAGTAGTTGGAATTTGACTCTAGAACTAATCAAGTAAATAAGGTTCCGCTTTTCTAAAGGCTTTCTATTATGTAGTATTCGATCGAGATAGCATTCTTAGAACTTCACACCGATTTCTAGTAACGATGGGAGACAAACGTCATGATTGGAGGTTTAGGATGGCTTGAAAATAATGCAAAAGTTCGGATTGGCCTGGAGGGTGCAGTGAACCGAATTCCTCTTTCCTTACCTCAACGGTCACCAGAATAACCAGATTTTAAATATTTTCTAGAAGATGTGTCTTTCGATTTTTTTAATAATGTCAAGTATCCAAAATTATATTGGTGGTTTTTTTTTTTTTCCCCTCTCCCATGGTCATATTTGTTTGGAGAAAGGTGTCCGGTAAGTTCCAAGAGATTGGAACAAATGGTCATTATATAAATCATATGTGTATCTGTGCTTCAAAAATGGTGGGCAGGACCGCAGAAAAGTTATGAGCAATCGATTGAGGATGGTCGATTAATGTATGACATCATGCATAACTTCCACTTTGAATATATGCATAAAAAAACACTTTCTACTTTGGAAGTTTATCATCAGACGTCAATGATCTTATTAAGTACAAAATTATCAAAGAAGTCAGGTTCACGCGCTTAGACCCTTGGGCAGATTTGAACCGTGGGAGTTACTCTTTTATCCTTTCATGAACAATGTTTGAAGCTTATTTAACTTCAGATGTTTTGCCAAACTAGTTGCATTCTCATCTCTCTCTCTCTCTCTCTCTCTCTCTCTCTCTCTCTCTCTCTCTCTCTCTCTCTATATATATATATATATATATATATATATATATATATATATATATATATGTATGTATGTATGTATGTATCATGCACACGTACACATCTCACGATTAACGAACAGTATATTTGTTTACTTCATTTCTTTTGTTGAGTTTAAAAAGTAATTTTTTGTTTAGATGAAAAAAATATACAGCTCCACTTGATTAGACCACATCGGTACAATTAATGAGATTGCATTAATTTTCATCATATATTTAATGCAGCTTAGTTTTTGTTTTTTAAAATTTTTATGACAAAAATATCCCTTCTCGCTTTTTCAAAATATTAATAACAAAAATACACTATCCTTATATGGTTTTTATATATATGATTTCTTGAAAAAAAATTATGATATCTTCTAATCAAATTATGACATCCTAGAATATGATATTTTTATCTTTTTAGAAAGATGTGAGAGGCATTTTTATTATTAATAATCTTATCTCGCATTGTTATTTAAAATTTTCAATGGCAAAAATGTTACTTCCCTTCTATAATTTTTATAACTTTCTGAAAGAAAATTATGATATTCTAAGACCATATTATGACACCCTAGGATATAATATCTTTCTCTATTCAAAAGAGGGAGGCTACTTTGGTCATTGAAAATTTTGTACATTTTTCAATGATGGAAATACCTATCCCCTTATGTGGTTTTTATAATTTTTTTAAAAAAATTATGATTTCCCAGGACTAAATTATGATATTTTCGGATAAGATATATATCTTTGTCTTTTTAGAAAGATGTGAGAGACATTTTCATGATTGAAAATTTTGTCCAACTTTTTTGTTTGAAATTTTAATGATAAAAATGTCCTCCTCCTTTATAATTTTTATGATATATGAATGAAAATCATAATATCCTATAGCCAAATTATGACTTTCTAAAAATAAAAGATCATAATAACTATATGAAAGGAAGGGTTTTTCATCATTAAAAATTTGAAATCATAATTGTATTTAAAATTAAGATATCTTGTATTAAATTATGATTTCATGTAACATGATATCATAATTTTATTTAAAATTATGGTAACCCGTGCCAAATTATGACATGTTGTATATTGTATATAAGATGCCATAATTTTAATAAAATTATTGATGCCATAATTTTAATAAAATTATGGCATCTTATGTCAAATTATGACTTCATGTTCCATAGCATGTCATATAAACTTTAGAGGAAGTTATAGGGCATTTTTATCATAAAATTTGTTGCACTTTTTTTTTCATTGAGGATGGTGGACAAAGAATTTCTCTGAGTCTAAAATTACTGCCCAACCTTTTTATGATGATTATATTTGTGATATCTTGCCCATTTGGTCCGATCCAACCCATTATTAAACTAGGCCCATAATCAAGCCTAAGAAAACAACAGGGAGGAAGGGAAGCCTTCCCTTCTCCTATTTGAGTCGAAGGACAAGTCCAACTTTAGCTCCTTCTCAAACTCATCAGAGGTTAGGAAACCCTAGCCTCCATCATCTAGAAAGCCGAGCTTCCACCATATTAAGCGATCAATCAATCACATCATGGCACTGAAGGAGAGCCCTCCAATATCCTTGCTAGATGAGATGGGTACCACCCCGGCTATGGTTGGAGCTGAAGGGATCGCTTCTCACCGTGAGACAAGAATGGAAAACAATCGACTTCTTGAAGAAACACACAAACACAATCAGCACAAACTACTTCTTCAAATCAAGAAATAAGAACCATACATAGAATAGAGAAGAAAAAAATAAATTCCAGGAAAAAAGAGAGATCGTTCTTTATTACTTGAAGAAGAAGCCCTAGCCTCTGTTATAGACTTTGGAAACCGCTCCTTTCCTCACTCCAAGAATGACCAACCGACCAAAAGAAGATATCTCACGATACCCTCAAATCCGTGGAGAAGTTCATGCACATCTTGAACCGTGGCTTCCTTTCTTCATGCATGTCATACCAAGAAACCATCAGTCTTTTTTTTCCTGGACGCACATGGGTTCGGTTCTTCCTCACATGGGCATGTTGGCTTCTCATCACATGGGTGTCTTCTTGATCTCGGTCTTGGTCGGTTATGCCTTGGACCGGTCCACCATTAATTGGTTACAATCCTAGGTGGTTGGGCTAGCCAACTAATTCTTTAACCACCTAGCCAATTAATTAATTAGCCCCTTTCACCAATGAGGGAAAATAGGCTACACCTCTGGACCTAAAATAAAATTCAATAACCCAACTGGGTTATGATACAATCTTTTAAAAACTCCCCCCCAATAAATCACATATGAAAACTCTAATCCTTGGGTCAAGCCCCTTGACCCAATAAGACCCTGGGACCCTAGGAACTTATAAACCTAAGCCCCTAAACCTGTGTGGCTCCCTTGGGCTTTGGGTGCACCACATATGAGCCTACAATCTCCACCTTGGTGCTCCAAAGCTCCAATAAGCTCCACCCGATCCATCAATCCCATCTGCACTCCACATCTGAAGAAGCTATTCCTTGGAAGAATCTTGATAAGTGCATCAGCCATGTTCTCTGCAGTAGACATCTTGGCCAGCTCCACTTTACCATCTTCCACTAGCTCTCGAATCCTGTGATACCTGATGTCAATATGTTTGGTCCTAGCATGATAGACCGGATTCTGGACCAAACATAATGCATTCTGGCTATCTGAATAAATCTTGATTGCTCCCTATGTAATGCACATTTCCAATGCAAGTCCCTTCAGCCACATAGCTTCCTTGGCTGCCTCAGAAATACCAATGTACTCGGATTCTATAGTAGACAATGCTATAACCGCCTGTAGACTTGACCTCCACGAGATTGGACCACCATTCATCACAAAGACAACCTGTAGTGGAATGTCTCGTGTCCAAATCACCACCATAATCAGCATCCACAAATCCAACCATCCAGTCCTAAGCCTCCATGAACACCCTAGAGTCGTCCTCCATGCTACAGCGCCGGTAGTATATGCCAACTCCAGCTGTACCCACTAAGTACCTGAAAATACCTTTCAGTGCTCTCCAATGCTTCCTGCCCAGATTAGCCATGAACCTGCTGACTTGGCTAAATGCATGCCCAAGATCTGGCCTACAACATACCATTGCATACATTAAACTCCCAACTCTTGAAGCATATGGTACTCTTGTCATCTCCTCGGCCTCCACCTCAGTCCTGGGCAACATCAACTTAGAGAGCTTTACATGACTAGCAAAAAACAATGCTGCAGGTTTCACACCATCCATGCTGAATCTCTCTAAGACTCTCTTGATATAATTTTCCTGAGACAAATGAAGCATCCTCCTGGCTCTATCCCTGAAGATCTCCATCCCTAGTATCCTTATAGCAGGTGCCAAATCCTTCATTTCAAATTCATGTGATAATGCTGCCTTTAGGTCCTCTACAACTCCTCTACTTTTGCATGCAATTAACTTATCATCCATATACAAAAGTAGGTACAATCTAGAGTTATCTTCAAGAATTCTAATATACACACAGGGATCATACTCACATCCAGTCATGCCAATGCTCCTCACGTATGCATCAAATCGCAGGTACCACTATCTCAAAGACTGCTTTAATCTATACAATAATCTTTGCAAAAGATAGACCTTTCTTCTGACCCTGGCTCTGTGAGCCCCTGTGGCTGCTCCATATATATTTTTTCCTCCAAGTCTCCATGGAGGAAGGCTATCCTGACGTCCATCTGCTCCAGCTCCAAATCCTGCACCGCTACAATGCTCAACAAAATCCTGATAGAGGTATGTCGAACCACCAGTGAGAAAACCTCATTGTAGTCGATGCCTTCCTTCTAGGAGTATCCTTTGGCCACCAACCTGGCCTTATACCTTGGCCCTTCTTTCTCTGAGACTTGTTCCTTGCACTGAAACACCCATTTGCAATCAATGGGTCTCTTTCCACTTGGCAGTGCCACCAACCGCCAAGTCTTATTTTTATGTAAAGACTGCATCTCCTCTGCCATGGCTTGGACCCACCTATCATGTCTTGTCTCTCTATCGCCTCCTCGTAGGTCTCCGGGCCCATATTAGCAGCCACCAATGCATACGACATGGTTTCACCAAAACGATATCATACTGGCTGCCTCACGATTCACCTAGGCTTGTGTAGTGCAATTTCGATGCCTGGACTGGGATGTGGCTCCTCCCCTGCTCATCTGGGCCATGAGCATGCATTTCACTGATCTCTACATGTGGAGGCACCATTGAAGAGTGCTCCACCTGAATCTTGGGTCCTCTCAATGTCCCTGCAAAAGGTAAAATTGTATATGAGGTCAGTTATTGCTCAGCTGTACCCTGCTGAGCTGCATCCTGCCCAACTGTATCCGATTGGACCTCCTCCTGAACCTCCATCTCTTTTTGCCTCCTGAAGACTGATTCTTCATCAAAGACTATGCATGGCCTTTTTCTCCAAAGGATCCCATAGCCTGTATCCTTTGACTCCTCACGGATATCCAATGAATACCATCTTCCGGGCCTTGGCATCCAACTTGCTCCGCTGACTGGGATCAATATGCACAAATGCCATGCACCCAAACACTCTGGGATGACCAAGCTCCACCTTTCTTCCAAACCATAACTCTTCTGGAACCCTCCCATTAAGCTTTGTATGAGGAGACCGATTCATCAAGTAAACTGCTATATCAATCGTATCCACCCAAAACACCTTGGATAACCCTACCTGCAACCTCATACACCTCGCTTTCTCCATGAAAGTCCAGTTCATCCTCTAGGCCACTCCATTTTGCTGAGGAGTCCTGGCCACCGAAAACCGCCTCCTGATCCCACCATCCTGGCAAAATCTCAGGAACTTCTTGCTTGTAAATTTCCCATCATTATCAGACATCACAACCTTCACATGCTTCCCCTTCTCCTTTTCCACCTCTGCTAACCAGGCGTTGAACTTGGTGAAGACTTCTGACTTCTCTCTCAAGAAGAATACCCACATTCTCCTCGAAAAGTCATCAATCAGCGACATGAAGTACTTATCTCCGTTTCTCCCCAAAATCGGAGTCCCCAAACATCCGTGTGCACTAGGTCCAGGGACTTTCCGTTGCACGCTGAACTTGTGGAGAACTTCACCTAGCGTTGCTTTCCCATTTGGCATGGACACATACCTTTGTAACACCTATATCCAGGTCTAGAATCCATGCATCCTTCATCAGCTCCTTCATACCGCATTCTCCCATGTGGCCAAGGCGATAATACCACAACTCGTACAAACTCTGCTGATCCTGTGCTGTTGCTGCTGTGTCAGATCCTCCACACTCTATGGACCCTTCAAGCTAATATAAGTTATTATCCATCCTCTTCCCTCTCATCACCACCATGGCACCTCTCATGATGTTCAAGACACCACTCCTGGAATGGCAACTAAAGCTAAAACCGCTCCTCTCTAAGTACCCCAGCGATACAAGTTTTTTCTTCAACTGTGGGACGTGCTTCACATGTGTGAGAGTCCGCACAACCCCACAACTGAAGCTAAAACCGCTCCTCTCCAGGTACCCCAGCGACACAAGGTGTTTCTTCAACTGTGGGACGTGCTTCACATGTGTGAGAGTCCGCACAACCCCATCAAACATCCTCACTCTAACTATACCGACTCCAATCACCTTGAAAAGATGGTTGTCCCGAAGTGTCACAATTCCCTCATCGATTTTGGCATAGTCAACGAACCAAGATTGATGCGGTGTGTAGTGATGTGAGAATGTAGAATCAAGGATCCAACTGTCCACCACCTTCTGGTGCAGATCCGAAACAACCATGAGATCCTCCTCAGACCCCAAATCAACCACTATGCTCACAGATTCCTTATCACTCTTCTCCCCTTGTTGCTTCTTCCAAAGAAGATAGTTCCTCTTTATGTGCCCGACCTTATTGCACTTGAAGCATCTGAATTTCCTCTTGCCTTTTCGGGACTTGGACCACCCCCTATGCTTGCTGCCTTCCTTCCCTCTCCTAGTCCTCTCTCCAATCGTGAGGCCCTCCTGAGGTGCTCCATCCGTTGTCATCTTTTTTCTTTGCTCATTGGACCTAAGCACTGATACAATTTGTTCATAAACTAGTGTCTCCATCCCATATAGCAAAGTAGTGACAAGTGGGTTGAATGAACTTGGCAACGAGCATAGCAAGAGTAGGGACTTATCCTCTTCCTCCATCTTCACCCCAAAGGTCAGCAAGTCATTGCAGACCTGGTCACACCTCTGAATATGAAGAAGTACATCTCCACCTTCCTGCATCCGAAGGCTATACAACTGCTTCTTCAGCATCAGTTTGTTGCACATGTTCTTTTCTATGTACAGGGCATGCAACTTTGACCAAAGACCCTTCAGTGTCTTCTCCTCCAAGATGTTGTACAATGCCACATTAGCCAAACACCCTCTGATGGCTGCACATGCCTTCTTCTGTAATGATAGCCACTCCCATTCTGCCATCTCCTCAGGCTTTCTCTCCAAAGCCAAATCCAAGGAATTCTGCACTAACAGATCCTCAACCCTAACCTTCCACGTAGTGAAACATTCCTTCCCATTGAACTTCTCAAACTCTACCTTGTTGCCGGTACTCATGGTTGATCAGGCCACGAAAATCAACTCAAACTCAAGATTAAGAAATATCCTAAAAAAATCCTGGGATGAAATCCTAAACACCATGTGAACTGAGGGAAGAAAAAAAGTGCTTCTTCTACCTTCTTGGGATGAACCAGAGAGATGCCTCCTTCTTGAATCCTTCCTTTCTCACAGACTAACCCCACTCTGATACCACTTGAAGGGATTGCTTCTCACCATGAGACAAGAATAGAAAGCAACCGACTTCTTGAAGAAATATACAAATACAATCGGCACAAACTACTTCTTCGAATCAAGAAACAAGAACCATACACTAAATAGAGAAGAAAATAATAAATTCTAGGAGAAAAGAGAGATTGTTCTTTATTACTTGAAGAAGAAGCCCTAGCCTCTGTTACAGACTCTGGAAACTACTCCTTTCCTCACTCCAAGAATGCCCAACCGACCAAAGAAAGATATCTCATGATACCCTCAAATCCATGGAGGAGTTCACGCACATCATGAACCATGGCTTCCTTCCTTCACGCGCGCCACACCAAGAAACCATCAGTCTTTTTTTTCTTGGATGCACATGGGTTCGGTTCTTCCTCACATGGGCGTGTTGGCTTCTCATCACATAGGTTCGGTTCTTCCTTTTTTTTCAAAAGGCTCACAAGTCAAAATCTAAGTTGATTTTGTCACATAGGCTCACCAACAAACCTTTATACTTGTTTTATCTTCGGGCTCACAAGTTAACCCTAGTTGATTTTATCCCTTTGGCTTACCAACAAACCACAACAACCTTCTTTCAAGACACCCTTGAAAGCAAGGTCAAATCACAAGATAAAATCAAATATACAATTTCAAAAATAAGACAAACTCTCTTCAAGAGTTGAATGGAAGCTTTGAAGCTCAAGTTGATGCTTTGTCTTGTTTCCTCCTTGGAATATCCTTCAAACTCCTCTTTTGGAATGAAGTAAGGATGAGCTTGTAGGCTTTTTCTGGGAATCAAACTTTAAATGGCTCTTGATGTAAAGTTCTTGAGAGAATATTGGCTTTTTGGCTTTCAATGGACTTCAATACACTTTAATGCCTTTAGAATGAAGTTGGTGGAGGTTAAATACAATAAGAAACTTCCAAAAAATGGTTTGTGACCATTGGAGCCTCGAATCTAGCCATTTGGAGCTTGAAAAGTGAGTTCTGCAAGTCAGAAAAATAGATCCGTTAGGGCTGTCAGGCTTCAAGTGTCGACACTTGGCTATCAGGTGTCGACACTTGATTTCTAGGTGTCGACACTTAAACTTTCAAGTATCGACACTTGATGCACAGGTGTCGACACTTGACACAAAAACCCTCCATTGGCAAAGTTTTGTATTTTCAAAAATCTCAGGCCTTGAGTTGACACTTGGAAATCTAAGTGTCGACACTTGAAATGCAGGTGTCGATACTTGAGTTCTAGGTATCGACACTTGGCATGCCAAGGGTTTTTCTATGTGCCAAATGCTGAAGTGTCGACACTTGACTTTCCAGGTGTCGACACTTGATACTGAAAAATTCATAATCAAGTGCAATTTGAGCTAAAAACACAAATATTGATTTTGAAACTTAAATGGAACATAAACAAATAACAATTGAACATGTAAAAGCCCTTTTTCCATGAAAAGGATGTCCAAAATTGTAAAAAATGCTTCGTGCCACGGCATGCCATGATACATAAGCTTTTGAGATTTTGAGATCCTTTTCTTCCTGAAAACTCATAGCTTGAAATACACATTAGTATATAATATGCACTCAATGTTTTGTTATTCATCAAAATCACTGGGTAGAGCCAACAATCTCCCTCTTTTTGATGATGACAAAATCTTGAGTAAATCAGCATAAATTTTTAAATTTCAACTATGAAATTTCATGAATATGATTGTAAGTTCATATGAGCCATAATTTTCATAGTTAGGAAGAATCAATCTCCCCCTCAATTAGATAATTCTAATCAGAACAAACAATATGTCAATCTGGGTACCAAATCAAATTGGAAAATTTGCAAACACATATAATTATACCATACACCCATACAATCTATACTCTATACCATAACTCCCCCTTTTTGTCAATCATTAGAAAGGGGAATAACCTCCCCCTCAAAACGAGCATGAAGACAAAAAGTGGTAGAGTATTAGAGTTGACAGGTATCAGAGCCAAAAATAGTCAAAGAAAGTATCAGAGTCAAAGAAAGTAAATATAACCAATAAAGCAATCATAGTGAATCACAATATAAACTGAAATATATATATATATATATCTGATAAGTAGAGTTTTCAGTACAAAATTTGCTGATTCATCAGCAAAACTGAAACATACAAAATATATCAAGAGTCATATATCAGAAGTAACATGAAATATAAAGATCATACAATAGAATAAACATCTGTGAGGCTAATCCTCATCAGATGGAATGTCAAAGGAAATATGACCTGTAACCCTAGTCTTACGGGCTAGACTTCTAGGAGTCTTCAGGATACCATGGCTCCTAATCCTAGTGGATGGCCCAAAACGAGGTGCAACTCTAGAGGCTCTAGAAGAGGAAGAGGGTAGTGTCTCAGTGGGGGTAACAAAGACTGGATCAATGGTAGCTGGGGTGCCAGTAGCATCAGTAGGAGGAATATCAGGGTATTGTAGTACTCGGTTGACGACCTCATAACCATCAGCACCATCATCACTATCACTATCGTTATCAAGAACATCTGTAGCTCTATCATCCATCCCATCAGTGAGATCACCACCCTCCATAATATCATCAGGGTCATCCTGGAGGTCATCGCCACCATCATCATCACCAGCACCAGCAGGAGGATCAGTAGGAGCAACAGGAGGAAGCAGGGATTTAATCAAACCCTCAATGCAAGCAAATCCTGCCTCCACAGTCTGACGAATCTCAGCATGCTCAGTAGCTGTATGAGCTCTAAGGCTCTTTATCTCAATCCGTAGCTGAGTCGTCCGAGCTCCAAGACTAATGAGCTCACCTTTAATCTCTACAAACTGCTCACGAGAGAACTCCTCAGAATGTAAAGCAGTAGATGTTGGAGGAGCTGCAGAAGGAGTGGCCGAAGGTGTCGTAGGCTCAGTCTCGGATGCATGAGCTGCTTGAGCAATAGGACTGACCGGCCTTGATGGCCCTATCTCTGCCTCACGAGCCTCATCCTCCTCATCTGGCTCCTGGCCAGACTCCCTTCGGACCCATCTGCCTCCAGCCAATCTGTACCCCATACGATGGAGTGACCTCTCATCATATACATCTGTGAGCAAGATCCCCTTGGGAATCTCCCCCTCTAGAGAAACTCCACACGCTCTGAAAATCCGGGTCAGTCCCATACCATAGGGCAGACAATGACGATGCTAGCTGGCTGCATCTCTCATCTGTATCAACATCACAAAAGGAATGTCCACCTTGGTCCTCTGTGTCAAGTAAACCATGAGCATCATCTTTCTCTCTATGATAAAATAAAATCGCACAGTCTTCGATAGTAGAATCCGGGCCGTGATATGATGAAAAAGTCACATCTCCATCGATAGCTGATTCACGATGACTACTGTCACACCGCGAACATCCTCGCGTTCTAGAATATATCGGAAGGCGGCCTCCCTATCCTCCATAGAGAAAATGCTAATACCTCGGTGTGGAATCTCCTAAACTCTGCTCAAGAGCTCCTCGGTCAGAAGAATCTCCACACCCTTCATAGAAGTCCTCCATGTCAAATGCCGGCAGTCCAAAGCTCCATAAAACTCCCGTACCAGGTGGGGGTAATATCTCTCCTGCATAGTGCAGAAGGGCACCAATCCCGCATCGGTAAGGGTCTGACGGATCTGAAAGTGCTGCCTGTCGAAAAACTCTAGGTCCACTCGTCGACCAGAGGTAACAGCCTTCCCTGCCATCCTCTCCACAGGGGAACCAGGTGCAACTGAGCTACTCGACTCACCAGTGTCATGTCTAGTCTTCGTCCTCCTCTCAGATCTCTGACTAGGTCTCCTAACCGCTAATCTCTTTCTTGGACCCATGTCAAACAAGCTGAATAGGAAAGAAGGAAGACATGTTCAATCAAACTTAGAACTATAGGATTGGCTATAGGTTGACCTAAGGAGAATTTCATTTCTTAAAAGGTGCTAAGATAAGTTTTGAAAACTAGGATTAAAATAATTTTGGGTTGTAAAATACTCTTAAAAAAATTTAGGAAATCTACCAATAGTTTGAAAGTGGGAATTTTACAAACTATATTTTGATTAAATGACATTACCACGTATAAATAAATATCAAAAATGTTTTTGGTTGTTAAAATATATTTGAACTTTTGTAAAATACATTTTGTAAGGCCAAAATACCAAAATACATGGAATTTGGGTTTAAATCAATTAGGGTTTTAGCAAAGTGATGAAAATGTTGCAAAAACATCATAAATAATTTTTCAAAAGAGCAATAAATGAATTTAGAACACTAGATTTTAGATGAAAATCCAAATTTTTCCGGCCAAAATCAATCAAACAGTGTTTTTCTAAAAAACGGATGGAATAAGCATGAAAATGGCCAAAAAACCATGGGAAATCCAAGAAAAAATGCCGTTAAATCATCATTCCCCCAAATGGAGTTTTAGAAATCCATCAAAACTCATGAAAATCCAGTTAAAATCCCTAAAAATAGTTGGAAAAGCCCTATTCTAGGTTTCACGGTTTGAAGGTAACAAAAAGAAAACGAAAATAAAAGAAATAAAATGGAAATAAAATGAAATTAAAGGAGGGAATACCTGATATGTGATTGGGGTATACGGGAAAAGGGAGGATTTGGAGTGTAGGGGACCACTATTGCTTGAGAGTGACGGGGGGAAAGCAAAAACAAAACCCTCGGTCTGCTGTTTTAAAAACAGATTTTTCCTGCAAGTGTTGATACTTAGAATTTGTCAAGTATTGACACTTGGTCATGTGTCGACACTTGGCCAAGAAAATCCCAAAAAAAAATTGAAAAATTTTTAAAAAATTTAAGAAAGTATTTAAAAGCTTTCGGGACTAAAAGCAAGTATTTTTTGAGTAAAATATCTTGGGTAAGATGAAGTTTGAGAGAGTTCTAGAAAAATGGGTCAATAACACATAACTTTCTTCTAATCAGACAGAATCTTTCTTCACTCAAAGGTTTGGTAAACCATCAGCTAATTGATATCAGTACACACAAATTCAAGTATAACATTAGAGTTTTGTACATGATCTCTTATGAAATGATATCTCATTTCAATGTGTTTACTTCTTGAATGTTGCACAGGATTCTTAGATAGATTGATTGCACTAGTATTGTCACATCTTATGGGTGTCTTAGTTAGTTTAATGCCAAAATCTTCGAGTTGTTGTTTGATCCAAAGGATTTGAGCACAACAGCTTCTAGCTGCTATATATTCGGCTTCCGTCATAGATAGAGCAACTAAATTCTATTTCTTGCTACTCCAAGAGATCAAATTTACTCCAAGAAACTGACAGGTTCCACTAGTACTTTTACGATCAAGTTTACATCCAGCAAAGTCAGCATCAGAATAAGCAATCAATTCAAATGAAGAATCTCTAGAGTACCACAAACCAATTTCAATTGAGCTAGATAGATATCTAAGTATGCGTTTAACAACCAAAAGATGCGACTCTTTAGGGTTATACTAATATCTAGCACACATACAAACACTAAATATGATATCTGGCCTACTAGCAGTAAGATATAGCAATGAACCGATCATGCCACGATATAATTTTTGGTCAATAGATTTACCTGATTCATCATTGTCAAGTCTACAAGTAGAGCTTATAGGGGTACCTAATGGCTTGGTGTTCTCCATCCCAAATTTCTTGAGTATTTCTTTTGTGTACTTCGCTTGGTTGATGAAGATTCTCTCTTTGGTTTGCTTTATTTGGAGTCCAACGAAGAAATTTAGTTCTCCCATCATGCTCATCTCGAACTCACCCTACATTAACTTTGCAAATTCTTGACAAAGAGATTCGTTAGTAGCACCAAATATGATATCATCTACCTAGATTTGCACTATTAGGAGATCATCATTCTTTTTCTTCAAAAACAAAATTTTGTCTACATTACCTCTAACAAAATCATTTTTGAGTAAGAAAGAACTTAAACGATCATATCAAGTTCTAGGAGCTTGTTTCAAACCATACAAAACTTTATAAAGTTTGAAAACATGATTTGAAAATTTAGAATTTTCAAAACCAGGAGGTTGTTCAACATAAACCTCTTCTTCAATAAGACCATTTAAAAAGGCACTTTTAACATCCATTTGAAACAATTTAAAATTCATAAAGCAAGCAAAAGCCAACAATACCCTAATTGCCTCAAGTCTAGCCATAGGAGCAAAGGTTTCATCAAAATATATCCCTTTCTCCTGATTGTATCCTTTGATAACTAGTCTAGCCTTATTTCTTGTAACAATACCATTTTCATCAAGTTTATTTCGAAAAATCCATTTTGTGCCAATAATTGAAGTATTTGAAGGCCTATCTACTAATATCCAAACATTATTTCTTTTGAATTGGTTAAGTTCATCTTGCATAGCATTTATCCAATTAGTATCACATTCAGCTTCCTCAATAGTTTTAGGTTCAATTTGAGAAACAAAAGCTAAATAATCATAGATATTTCTGAGAGATGATCGAGTACTTACACCTTTAGATGGATCACCAATAATTAGTTCTTTTGGGTGTCCATGAGCATACCTCCAGTCTTTTGGTAGTGAATCAACTGTAGATGTGTTTTCATCATCTTGTGCTTGATCTCCTTAGTATTTTGATTATCTTCTTGTTCCTTGGTAGGCTCTTCGTTGTTGTTTACACTTTTAGTTTTCTTAGTACCTGTTTCATCAGAAAGCACATCTTCTTTTCTCGAAGATTTATGGTCAGATTCATCAAATACCACATGTATGGATTCTTCAACAACAAGTGTTCTTCTATTGAAGACCCTGTATGCCTTGTCAGATGTGGAGTAGCCTAAAAAGACTCCCTCATTTGATTTGGCATCAAATTTGCTCAAATTATCCTTACCATTGTTTAAAATGAAACAACGACATCCAAAAATACAAAAATAATGAATTCAAGGTTTTCTAACCTTCCATAGCTCATAAGGTGTTTTCTTTAAAATCGGTCGGATCAAAACTCGATTTAAAATATAACATGCAGTATTTATGGCTTTCGCCCAAAAATATCTAGGTAAGTCATTTTCACAAAGCATGGTGCATGTCATTTTTTCAAGAGTTCTATTTTTCCTTTCTATCATCCCATTTTGTTGAGGTATCCTAGGTGCAGAAAAATTATGATGAATGCCATTTTCAATACAAAATTTATCAAAATCAGCATTTTTAAATTCGGTTCCATGATCACTTCTCAAAGATACGATTGAAACACTTTTTTTATTTGAAACTCGTTTATGAAATCTAATGAATTCAGAAAATATTTCATCTTTATGTACTAAAAACATGACCCATGTAAATCGTGAGAAATCATCTACAATAACTAGACCGTACTTCTTACCTCTCAAACTAGATGTTCTAGTCGGTCCAAAGAGGTCCATGTGAAGCAACTCTAAGGATCTAGATATAGAAATTACTTCTTTTGGTTTGAAAGAGGATTTGGTTTGTTTTCCAAGTTGATATGCACTACAAATCTTGTCTTTTTCAAAACTGAGTTTAGGCAAATCCTTTATCAAATTCTTTTTGCTAAGTTTTAAAATCAAATGCATACTTATATGTCCTAGTCTACGATGCTAAAGCCAACTAGTTTCATTGATCTTGGCTTCCATAGCCACTAGGCATTGACCATTTCGAATCGGAAGATCATCAAGATCAACCATATAAATATTGCCATGTCTATGACCAATGAACTTGATGCAATTGTCATCTAAACTAGAAACAATGCACATAGAATATTCAAAAACAACTTTAAAATCCTTGTCGCAAAACTGACTAATACTAAGCAAATTATGTTTCAAACCATCAATATATAAAACATTATCAATGTAAGAAGAGGGGATGATATGGACTTTACCAATACCAACAATTTTGCACTTTCCATTATCACCAAAAGTCACATTGCCACCATTTTGATATTCGAGCGATGAGAACTGCTCCACATCTCTTGTCATATGCCTTGAGCAACTGCTATCAAGATACCACATTCTTTTCTTGTTGGTTGTAAGGCATACCTGCAATAAAGATCAGGTGGAGACTTTAGGTACCCAAGTCATCTTGGATCCTTTTAGATTAGTGGCATTGGTTCCTTTTGGAACCCAAACTTTCTTAATATTACTCAATCTTCTTTTGTTGCACATATATGATTTATGCCCTACAGTACTACATGCATAATAAGTAATGGATGAAGATGCAGGCACAAAGAAATTTTTGAAAAGTTTTTGTTTCTTATGAGTTCTAAACCCTAAACCTGCTCTATCAAAAACAGCTCTTTGATTGTTCAAAAGCAAATTTAATTTTTTAGAACTATATATAAATTTATCTACAAAAGGTTTTAACTTTTCAAGTTCTTCTTTATATTTTTTGTTTTTATTCAAAATTTCTTTGTTTTGTTTTGAAAGATTTTCATTTGAAACTGAGGGACTTTTCTTTTTCAAAACTTCTTTTTCCTTTTCAAGAACTGAAATTTTATCATTAAATTTTCTATTTTGAAGAAGAAGACAGTCATTTTCATTAGAAAACTTTTGATTTGCTTTAGCTAACTCCAAATTTTGCTTTTTCAAATCTTTATGTTTTGACTTTAGTTTTTGAAATTCTTTAACTAGTTCATCAAAAACTTCATGAAGTTCATCAAAAGTAAATTCATTCTCTGTTTCAGATTGTACCTCATCATGATCCGCCATCAGACAGAAATTTGCCACTTCCAGTTATTCTTTCGCAGAGTTGGAGTCCTTGCTGTCACTACAGGTTGCCATCATGGCCTTCTTTCTTAATTTTCTTCTACTTTTCTTGAGTAAGGGGCAGTCTATCTTTAAATGGCTAGGTTTTTTTGCATTTGAAGCACATGGGCTGCTCCTTATATTTTCCTTGTCTTTCTCTTTACTTGGCTCACCTTTCAGGGGTTTCTTCTTGAAGTTAAACTTTTTCTTCCTCATAAACCTTCTGAATTTTCTTGCCATTAGAACCATCTCATCTTCTTCATCATCTTCTTCATAGTCATCGCTTGATTCTTCTCTAGTAGTGGATTTGAAAGTGATCACTTTCTTCTTTTTGTCAACTTTCATATTCTTTTGCTTGAGGGAGAGCTCATAAGTCATCAGTGAGCCCAACAGTTATTAAAGTAGAAGAGTGTTGACATCCTTGGCTTCTTCAATAGCTGTTACCTTTACATCCCAAGAAGCTGGTAGAGACCTGAAAAGTTTGTTCACAAGTTCACCATTAGAAACAACTTTTCCTAGGCTTCTCATGCCATTCACAATATTTGTGAACCTAGTGTACATCTCACTAATAGATTCAGTAGGTTCCATTCTAAATATTTCATAAGTATGAATGAGCATGTTAACCTTAGTTGTTTTCACTTGGTATGTACCCTCATGGGTAACCTCAAGTGTATTCCAAATCTTCTTAGCGAAGAGATAATTAAATATTCTATTAAATTCACTTGGGTCAAAAGAGCAAAACAACAAATTCATAGCCTTAGCATTAAGCTATATTTTCTTAATGTCATTCTCATCCCAATCATCTTCTATTTTCGGAGTGAGAATGCCATTAACCAACATAGTAGGCTGATGAGGACCTTTTACAATTGTCCTCCATAAATTATAATCAATAGCTTGAATAAAAATGCGCATGCATGTTTTTCAATACGTGTAATTTGTGCTATTGAAGAGTGGGGGATGATTTGAAGCTTGACCTTCAACTACACCCATTCATATTGGTGCTGCCATGATCTTTTACTCAAGATCCTTAGACCTACAAGAGAGTACCAGTGCTTTGATACCACTTGTTGCCCAGAAATGGAGTCCAAGAGGGGGGGGGGTGAATTGGGTCTTTTAAAAATTAAAACAAAAATGTGAAGGTCTAGTGGTGTTTGTGAGTAATAAATTTAATGCTCAAGATTAAATACAGCGAAAAGTAATAAATGAAGTGCAACAAACAAAGAGCAAGGAGGAAAGAAGGCAATCACACACAAATACAATGTTTATAGTGGTTCGGTGCAAACCTAGCACCTACATCCAATCCCCAAGCCACCCTTGAAAATTTCACTATAATCCACTCAAGATTACAGCCGACTTGTTTTTCAAAAGGCTCACAAGTCAAAACCTAAGTTGGTTTTGTCACCTAGGCTCACCAACAAACCTTTACACTTGTTTTATCTTCGGGCTCACAAGTTAACCCTAGTTGGTTTTATCCCTTTGGCTTACCAAAAAACCACAAAACCTTCTTTCAAGACACCCTTGAAAGCAAGGTCAAATCACAAGATAAAATCAGATATACAATTTCAAAAATAAGACAAACTCTCTTCTAGAGTAGAATGGAAGCTTTGAAGCTCAAGTTGATGCTTTGTCTTGTCTCCTCCTTGGAATATCCTTCAAACTCCTCTTTTGGAATGAACTAAGGATGAGCTTGTAGGCTTTTTTAGGGAATCAAACTTTAAATGGCTCTTGATGTGAAGTTCTTGAGAGAATATTGGCTTTTTGGCTTTCAATGGACTTCAATACACTTCAATGCCTTTAAAATGAAGTTGGTGGAGGTTAAATACAACAAGAAACTTCCAAAAAATGGTTTGTGACCATTGGAGCCTCGAATCTAGCCATTTGGAGCTTGAAAAGTAAGTTCTGCAAGTCAGAAAAATAGATCCGTTAGGGCTGTCAGGCTTCAAGTATCGATACTTGGCTCATTAGGTGTCGACACTTGATTTCTAGGTGTCGACACTTGATGCACAGGTGTTGACACTTGACATAAAAACCCTCCATTGGCAAAGTTCTGTATTTTCAAAAATCTCAGGCCTTGAGTCGACACTTGGAAACCTAAGTGTCGACACTTGAGTTCTGGGTGTTAACACTTGGCGTGCCAAGGATTTTTCTGCGTGCCAAATGCTTAAGTGTCGACACTTGACTTCCCAGGTGTCGACACTTGATACTGAAAAATTCATAATCAAGTGTAATTTGAGCCAAAAACACAAATATTGATTTTGAAACTTAAATGGAACATAAACAAATAACAATTGAACATATAAAAGCCCTTTTTCTATGAAGAGGATGTCCAGAATTGCAAAAAATGCTCCGTGCCATGGTGTGCCATGATACATAAGCTTTTGAGATTTTGAGGTGCTTTTCTTCCTGAAAACTCATAGCTTGAAATACACATTAGTATACAATATGCATCCAATGTTTTGTTATTCATCAAAATCACTGGGTGGAGCCAACAAGAGCCCTGCTCAGCTTTGGGGCGCAACTCGACTAGGAGCTCTAGTCGGCCTGAAGCTTTGCTCAGCCCGGGTGTTAGCTCGATCAGGGCCCATTGGTGCTGATATGGCAAGACTACTGGTGTAGAGTACACCTCGGATCCAGCCGGTAGCGAAGTGGGTAGACGTTGCCACATCGGATCTCTTTTTGAGCTCCCTCGCCATGTGGCTCCCCCAGGGTCGAGCCCACCTCAGCCAAGGTTGAGCTCGGCATCTCAGCTTCTTCGCCAGGTGGCTCCCCAAGGATCAAGCCTATCTCGATCG
The DNA here is from genome assembly GCA_021397845.1 of Areca catechu. Lineage (NCBI taxonomy): Eukaryota > Viridiplantae > Streptophyta > Magnoliopsida > Arecales > Arecaceae > Areca > Areca catechu. The sequence continues at coordinate 190,111,406 of CM038051.1, forward strand.
CAGTGGAGCTCCCTCCGCTCCTTCGCTAGGTGGCTCCCCAAGGGTCGAGCCCACCTCGATCGAAGTCGAGCTCCCTCCGCTCCTTCACCAAGTGGCTCCCCAAGGATTAAGCCCACCTTGGCTGAAGTCAAGCTATCTCAACTCATTTGCCAGGTGGCTCCCCAAGGGTTGAGCCAACCTCGATCGAAGTCAAGCTCCCTCCGCTCCTTCGCCAGGTGGCTCCCCAAAGGTCGAGCCCATCTCGATCGAGGTCGAGCTCCCTCCGCTCCTTTGCCTGGTGGCTCCCCAAGGGTCGAGCCCACCTCGATCGAAGTCGAGCTATCTCAGCTCCTTCGCCATGTGGCTCCCTAAGGGTTGAGCCCACCTCGATCAAAGTCAAGCTCCCTCTGCTCCTTCGCCAGGTGGCTCCCCAAGGGTTGAGCCCACCTCGGCCAAGGTCGAGCTATCTCAGCTCTTTCACTATGTAGCTCCCCAAGGATTGAGCCCACCTCGGCTGATGTTGAACTCGCTCCTCAGAAGCATTATGAAAAATATGAAGGCATCAGCACCAAGTCTGCCATCAAAGTCGGCACGTCCAATACAGTGCCCCAAAGCTTGCAAGGCATGCCTACCATCGTTTGTACCAATTGGGAAGGAATGCCCCGATCGAGGCACCGGATTTTGCAACTGACCATCTGTACCATTCGGAAGAAGAAGGCTGCATCAGGATCTCAGACCTGAGAGTGGTTACCCCCGGATCGAGGCCCTGCAAACTTTCCCAGCCATGATAACCCACCGGAAAAATAAGACTTGCAACATAACTCCCTACTATAAGGAAAATGACCTCGAGAGCATGGCCAACAGATGTCGTTGACCTTCGAGCACCTCCCGGAGGGGGAGAACCAAGGCAAGAAGCAGGGAGAACCCATGGTCTAAAAAGAGCACCCAACGAGCGAGAGAGAGGTAAGCAAGAAAAAGGAGAAGAAGGAGATAGAGGTGGAGAGAGCGCACAGAGGTAGTCGCAAAAAACTCCCTGAGAGGGTCCCGATAGACACAACAATTATGGCTCGAGCCTTACTCCTCTCCTACCCCTCCTACTCTAACATTTACTAAAAACTCTCCTCCAAGCATGGTGACCAAAGAGGGATCTGCTTTGGGGGATCTGTTCCTCTTTATCATCCACTGACTTGATTGTCGGAGTGTCCCCACTGGGAACCCCGGCCTGGATCTCTAATTCTATTTTGCAGGACCGGGAACAACTAGATTCCAAGAAAAGACACTGACATTCGGTGCCACATCCGAGCTGTAGGCCACGATAGTAAGGGTGGCAACAGATTGGCACGCCAGGAAGGAGGAGGAAGCCCCAATCCAAACAAGCCCCATGCAACTTTGAGAGCACCTCTACTCGAAGCATGGTGGTAACTCACGTGTGAGAAGCCTCCACCAGTCGAGCAGGGGATGTCCCATCTCCATTGGGCCCACGCAGCCTAGAAAGGGAGCTTCCTGCTCCACCATAGCTGCCCTCAGCAGATGGACAGTATGCTGCACTCGCCCAGCAGGTGCAGGTTCTGGCTGCAGCAGTGAGGCAGCTGCAGCATTAGCAACACTCCTTGGTCACCTAGCCATAGCCAGGAATCCCTGCGGCCCAAGCCGCCAGCCCTCGTGGTAGCCTGCGATCCATCCAAGGCAGGCCGTCACATCCACGGGCCAAAATTGATCCCTGAGGAAGTCACTCGACCCTCGCAAAGAGAAATCATTCTGGGTCGACCAACTGGGAGAGCTGGTCCTTGGTGAACGGCAATGCCATCATCAAACATGGCAAATACTACCGAGGCAAGGCTCCTCATCGGACCATCTTCAACAGTCAACCCGATCTTCTCCAGCGACCTCAGTGGAAGGTTCCACTGATGAGGCCATTAGGCGAATGGCCAAAAGGTGCCTAAAAGAACATGCAGGGTTCCTCTACGGAGCCAGCGAACTATGATGCCCAACCTCCCTTCTTCCGGAAAATCCAAGAGGAACCGATCCCGAGTCGGTTCCATATGTCTCAAGTGGATCCCTTTGACGGGACCACTGACCTCCTGGACCACTAGAGAGAAATAAGGCTCTCATGAGAGTCCAGGGAGTGACGAACGTCCTCCTGTGCATCACCATTCCGGCCAACCTCTGGAAGGTCGCTCGAGTCTGGTTCATCCGTCTCAAGCCCGAAAGCATCGACTCCTTCACGCAGTTGGAGAGAAGGTTTGTGGCCCACTTCGACACCCATCAAAAGGTACAACAGGAGGTGGATAGCCTCTTCTCTATCAGGCAGTAAGATCATGAACCCCTACGGGACTACGTGACCTGCTTCAAAGCTACGGCCCTTGAGATCTACAATCTGGACGAGCCCGTCGCCATGCTGGCATTGAAGAGAGGGCTTAAAACCTCCCGCCTGACCTACTCCTTGGACAAGAAGCCATCAAAGATATACTCAAACCTCCTCCTCCTCATCCACAAGTACATTCATGCCGAGGAGGCCGACCACACCAGAAGGGAACTGGATGAGAAGCCTCTGAAGAAGCTGACCCCGAGAGAAGCACCTGGGATACGGAGACCTGGGCCATCCATGGACTTCTGATCGGGATGAAAGCCGAAGGGTGGTCCCACCCTAGAGGAGACTTCCACTCTCCTCCTCACTCCAAGGTCAAAAATCTTGATGGAATCAAGGGTGAGCACTACCTATACCGACCTCCCTCACCGAAGTCATCAAGCGGTCATGATAGAACGAAGTATCGTCAATTTCATCGTGACCACGGCCACGACACCGAGGACTGCAGCAAACTAAAAAGGAAAATCAAAGACCTGATAAGGAGGGGCTACCTCAGAAAGTTCATGAGGGGCGAGGTACCGACGGAGAGTCAGCCACTTGCAGCTCTTCCCCCTGTCCCTCTAGTTGACAATCGACCCATCGAGAAGTCTATGGGTATGATATGTTGGAAATAGAGCGCACCCTTAAGAGAGCCCAGGAGGGAGAGAATCTGGAAAATGTACTCCCCTTTATGAAGGGAAAGGGATGTGAGAAAGAAAATATAAATAATGATTCCATCATGGTCGAAATGACTATTGCCAGGCATCCTGTAAGATGGATTATGGTCGATAGTGGGAGCTTGACTGATATCCTTTTCTACGATGCTTTCTCTCAAATGAACTTATCCTCTGATCGACTGAGACCAGTGCACACCCCTCTTGTAGGTTTTACTTGACATTCCATGGGAGTCGAGGGGGAGATCACTCTCCCCGTTACAGCCAGGTCACCACCCTGATAGAGTACGGTCATGATGACTTTCACTGTCATTAGGTGCCCATCACCTTACAATGTAATTCTTGGCCATCCCGAGCTCAACTTACTTGATACAGTAATATCCACCAACGACTGCTGGTACAGTTCCCGACCCCTTATGGCATGGGAGAGATGAGGAGAGCCCCTCAATCGGTCCAACTTGCCTGCAGGCCATCCCTAGGGCTTGGAGCACCAAGGACGATCCCGGTGTCAACGACATTGACCAAAGGGCACGGGACCCTAGGGGCAGCCCCGTTGAACGCCTTTTGACGTATCCTCTCGGCTCAGACCCGTTGAAGATGATGCAGGTAGGAGCCCAGCTAGCAGAAGAAGAACGAGCTTGCCTGCTGAGTTTCCTCCGAGCAAATATGAATGTGTTCGCCTGGACCGCAGCTAATATGCTAGTGATTTTCCCTGACATCATCACCCATAAGCTGAATGTTGACCCGAAGTGCTTCCCGGTTCAATAGAAGAAGAGAAGCTTTGCCTCGGAGAGGCAGAAGGTGATCAATGACGAGTAGAGAAGCTACTTGCGATCGAGTTATTCATGAAGTATAGTACCCCAGCTGGTTGGCGAACATGGTCATGGTCAAGAAGAGCAATGGGAAATGGAGGATTTATTTAAACTACACCGACCTCAACCGTGCTTGCCCAAAGGATAGCTTCCCTCTTTCGAAGATCGACCAACTTATGGATGCCACCTCGGGGCACCGCTTACTCTCCTTCATGGATGCATTCTCTGAATACAACCAGATCCGAATGCATCTGGAGGACGAGAAGCACACTGCCTTCATCACGGACCATGGGATGTTCTATTACAGAATGATATCGTTCGGCCTGAAGAACGCTGGCGCCACGTACCAGTGGCTAGTCAACAAGGTCTTTAAAGACCAGATCAGCCACAGCATGCAAGTTTACGTGGATGACATGCTCGTCATGAGCAGGCCGACCTCGGACCATGTCGATGACCTGGCGGAGACCTTACCAAACTCTGCCTTCACCAAATGAAGTTGAACCCGATGAAGTATGCTTTTGGCATGGCAGCTAGAAAGTTTCTTGGTTTCATGGTCACCCAGAGAGGGATCAAGGCCAACCCAGAAAAAGTCCAAGCAATTCTTGATATGGAGCATCCTGCCTCCAAGAAGCAAGTCCAGTGCCTCACTAGCCGTATAGCGGCCCTGAGCCGATTCATCTCACGATATGCCGACCACTGCCAACCCTTCTTCAAGGCATTACGAAAGGTGCATTACTTTACCTGGACAAAAGAGTGCCAGGAAGCCTTCGAGGAGCTGAAGAAGACCCTGGTGTCACCACCACTGCTCTCCTGGCTGGAAGATGGAGAAGAGCTCCTCCTATACATGGCTATCACCCCGAGAGCTATCAGCTCGGTCTTGGTCCGCACAGATGGGGATGGAGTCTAGAGGCTAGTCTATTACACTAGCAAGATTCTTCGTGATGCTGAGGTCAGGTACTCTCGCTCTGAGAAATTAATTTTTGCACTCATCATGTCTGCCCAACACCTCGAGCCTTACTTCCAAGCACACCCGATCGCAATTTTGATGGACCAACCACTGAAGGTCATACTCAGCCGCCCTGACATATATGGACGTCTAATGAAGTGAGCACTAAAACTCAGCAAATTTGACATCACCTACTGGTCGAGGTCGTCCATGAAGGCACAGGTACTAGCTGACTTCCTGGTTGAGTGCGCAGGTCTGGGCGAGAAGCCAGAGGAGATCTCCCAAGAGCAATGGATAGGACCTAAGCCGGAGGGGGATATCTGAGTCCTACATGTGGATGGAGCATCCAACACTGGGAGAAGTGGAGCCGGACTCATTCTCACCAACAGCGAAGGAGTCATCACCGAGTGTGTGCTCCATTTCAAGTTCGTAGCCACCAACAACCAAGCGAAGTATGAGGCACTCCTTGCGGGATCGAGAGTCTCTCGCGAGCTGGGCATACCCAAAATGAAAGTCTTCACTGACTCACAATTGGTGGCCGGGCAAGTCTCGAGGAAATTTGAGGCCCGGGACCCTCAAATGTCAAAGTACCTGGAGCTGGTATGCACAAGTGCAGCGGGCTTCAGGCGCTTCAGCATCTCCCATATTTCATATGGAGAGAATGCTCGTGCTGACACCCTCTCCCAATTGGTGACCCTGTTGGACTCATCCTTGGGGCGTGCCTATATCAAGCATCTTTAGGCCCCAAGCTACAAAGCACCCGGGGAAGTCCAGCAAGTCACCCCAGAGGCTAGCTGGATGGACAAGTATGTCAGGTACATCACCAATGGTGCCTTTCCCGAAGACTGCATTGAGGCCGGCCTCATCGGAAGCCACATGCTTCATGCTGATGGACAGGCAACTCTACCGAAGATCCTACTCCTACCCACTCTTGAGGTGCCTGAGACCCTCAAAGGCGGCCTTCGTACTTTAAGAGATACACGAAGGCCTCTGCAAAAATCATGTGGCGGGCAAGATGTCAACATACAAGGCCCTCCATTAGGGGTACTACTGGAAAACCATAAGAGAGGATGCAGCCGACTTCGTAAGGAAGTGTGACCGTTGCCAGTGCCATGCTAGCATGTAATGCCAGCTGGCTGCACCACTCTCCTAGCTCTCTACCCCCTGGCAGTTCGCCTAGTGGGGCTTGGACATCCTTGGTCCTTTTCCTCCCGTGCCCGACCAGCGCAAGTTCCTGATAATTGCCATTGACTACTTCACCAAGTAGGTCAAGGCCGAATCGCTAGCACGGATTATGAAGGCCAACATCAGTAAGTTCTTTTAGAAATCAATCATATGTCACTTCGGACTCCCTCATACCATCATCACCGACAACGGACGGTAGTTCGACAATCAGGAGTTCGAGGAGTTTTGCAATGGCCTTAACAACCATCATCACTTCACCTCGGTGGCACACCCTCAGACCAACGGGAAGGTCGAGGTGACTAACCGGACCATTCTCCAAGGATTCTGGACCAAGCTAGACCAAGCCAAAGGTAGATGGGCCGAAGAGCTCCCTAGTATCCTATGGGCATACCATATAATGCCCCAAATGGTCACTGATGAGATACCCTTTAACCTCATCTTCGGCGTGGAAGCCGTGATCCCGGTGGAGCTAAGTCTGCCTATATTGAGAGTGGAACAATATGATGAGGCTGAGAACCCAGCTCGACTCCTACTCAACCTGGACCTCCTTAAAGAAACAAGGGATAAGGCTCGACTCCGGATGGCGACCTACCGACAATGAGTGGCTCGATATTACAACTCCAGGGTGAAGCCGAAGACCTTCCATCCTGATGATCTGGTACTACGACGGGCATAAGCTCCCAACCTCAAGAATGTGGTAAGCTTTCTCCGAACTGGGAAGGCCCTTACAAAATAGTCGAGGCCCTTCCTCATGGGGCCTACTACCTCGTCGAGCTCGATGGAGCCCGATTTCCATGGACATGGAATGCCAGCAACTTGAGGATGTGCTACCAATAATGTAAGGCTTCCTCTCATTAATAATAAATTTTTTTTTAGTACAATAGTTGCCTCTGTCTCGTAGGAATGCTTTCGCCCGACCCCAAGTTTGGCGACCGAAGATGGAAGACCTAGGAGTCCTGAAACAATCTGCTGGAATCCAGTTCGATGGCACCTCAAGACTGGAAACTCTTGAAGCCCGGCACCTTAAGACCGAAAACTCCTGAAGCCCGGACCTCAAGACTGGAAACTCCTGAAGCCCAGTACCTTAAGCCCGGAATCTTACAAAGCCTGGCATCTCAAGACCGGAAATTCTTGAAGCTCAGCACCTCAAGACCAAAAACTCCTGAAACTCGATCCTTAAGCCCGGAAGCTTACGAAGCCTGGTATCTCAAGACCGAAAACTCCTAAAGCCCGGCACCTCAAGACCGGAAACTCCTGAAGCCTGTCACCTTAAGCCTGAAAACTTACAAAGCCCAGTACCTCAAGACCGAAAACTCTTGAAGCCCGGCACCTCAAGATCGAAAGCCCCTGAAGCCCAGCACCTTAAGACCGAAAACTCTTGAAGCCTAGCACTTCAAGATCAGAAACTCTTGAAGCCCGGCATCTTAAGCTTGGAAACTTACAAAGCCCAGCACCTCAAGTCTAGAAATTCTCGAAGCCCGGTATCTCAAGACCGGAGACTTCTGAAGCCCGGCACCTTAAGACCAGAAGCTTCCGAAGCTCGTCACCTTAAGATGGGAAACTCTAGAAGTCCAGCACCTGCTGCCCTACTCGCAGTCCTGAGATGTCGGTCGGGAAACTCCATGAATCTCGCCATCTACCGTCTGGACTGATAGTTCGGCCCCTCGAACTAGAGAGCTTTTGAAGCCTTGCCTTCGAGCCAAGAACCAAGGCTAAATTCATCACTGAGGTCAAGCTCCCCACTGAAGTCGCACCCCGACTCCAAGCATGGACGGAAGGACCCTCAAATAGGCCACCGACCCCGGGCGGGCACTCGGAGTCCTCCAGTTAGTGCCCCAGTTTAGCCCAGATGACCCCTTCAGGGACTTCTAGATCCCTTCTAAGTCATATGCTATGATTGAGGCCTCCTAGAGAGGACCGAAATTTAGAGCCCTTGGATGGTTGGACCTAGAGAAGACCTGAGTTCATGAAACTGCAGGAAGACATATGAAGCATAAAAGAAATAGAAGACAAAAATGTAGGGCATGAGGATATAAAGAAAAGAGGCTTCATTGCATAAAGGGTTTATAATTTGAGAGGACCCCCGATAGGCCGGGCGGTCCCAAAAAGAAAGTCAAAAACCCTATCCTGAGTACAAAAGTTAAGGGAGTGAAGGGCCCCTGAAAGGTCATTGCATCACCGGCTCCTTCTGACGTCGGTGCGCCGGCACGTCGGTATCCCCTTGGACCTCCACCGGCGTGGCCATCTGCTCGGCCTGCTGCTCGGTGGTCACTACCTCTGTTACCCTCGACGGGGTCCCTGCCTCTTTCGAGTGCTCCCCCGCGTCACCGATGATGATGCCTTCCAAGTTGAGCTCCGGGAAGGCCGATGCCACCTTCTCCCGGTAGGCTACGAATCCCTTTATGAAGGAATCCACGGCTTCCTCATGGACCTCGTCATCGTACTCCTGTGAGGCCCAGAACTTGGGCATGGCCTCCGAGGCTTCCTTCTTAGCAGCCTCCACCAACGCTATTGCCCCCATTGCCTTCTTGTCGGCCTCCGCCAACTCGACAAGAACTTCATCTACCCGGACCTCGAGGGTTCGGGACCGCCCCTCCAGGTGGGACACCTCCAACATGGACTCCTCTACGCGGTGCTTCATTAGGTCCTTCTCCTCGACCAAGGATGCTTCGAGTTCCCTGACATGCCCCTCGGCCTGGACAGGTCACATTGAAGGGACTTGTTGGTCTCCTTCATCTCCTGCCCCTTCTCCATTAGAGTCTTCACGTCAGCTACGAGGGAGCCTAGTTGCTTATCCTTCTAGGCCTCCCTCTTTACCTAGTTAGCACAGAAGTCTCGGAGCAGGATCATGTCAGTCCAGATCCGCGCCGAAGAGAAGGTTAGTCCCAATGACCCAACTGGAATATTAAAGAAGCAAAACACTCACCGAGAAGAGCTGAGAAATTATGCTGAGTATGGCCACCATGTAGTCCCTGCCTCCCCTCACGTAGTGATCCTAGGGCTGAACGGTGTATTCCATCATCCTTTCCGCCAGGACGGGGTCTTGGATGATCGAGGCATTCATCGGGATCCCCATCGACACGTATTGAGGTCCAAAGGATGACGGTGTCGAGGCCGCTCGGTGCTCGGTGGCACGGCCCGTGAAGGGACCCTGGCCATTGGTGTAGGACTTGCCACCATGATCGGCGACATAGGAGGCAGAACAGGCTGCTCGTCTTTCCTCCCCTCCTTGACCTTGACGACTTTCAGGGAGGGTGCTCACTATTGTGGAGGTCTGGGAACTAGATCAGACATCCTTGCCTCTAAAGACGGAGTGGGCCCAGACCCCTGGTCGGGCTCCGCCCGAGTCCTCTTCAGCGAAGTCTCCCTGGACCTGGCTCAGCAAGACCCCTGGTCTCCGCCCGAGTCCTCTTCAGCGAAGTCTCCCTGGACCTGGCCAAAGAGCTCCTTTTGCGAGCAGACTCCATCAAATCTCAGCCGAGTACTTCATTCCTGCAAGAAAGAAGGAAAGAGAGTCAGCCTCAAGTCAAAAGGCAAAAAGAAGAGAAGGGACACATCCAATAGAGACTCACTAAGTTCTCGGATCGGGCTGACCCCGGTCTCAAACAAGTTATGCTCCAACAGTAGAATGTCAAGGGAGAGGAGCTCGTAACTAATCAACTGAGTGAAGAACTCCCGGTTGGCAGACTCCACTTGGGAGTTACGGTTCGGGGACCGGTCCGGATCACTCTAGACCCAGTCAACACCCTCGACCGAGGCAAAAAAGTATCGGTTCTTTCATCCCTTGATAGAAGTGGAGTGGTTAAATCTGAGGCACTTAGGTCGGTGTGAAAGAAACCACCACCCGTCATCGCTGGGGTGGCATTTCTGGGTAAAGAGAGCCCTGAACAAGGAAAAATGAGCAACGAACCATTGGAAGTGACAAAAAATGATGAAGGCTGCAATGACCTTGATGGCATTGGGACTAACTAGGCCGGAACAAGGTAGAAGTTGCCGAGGAAGGAAAGGAAAAAAGGGTGAATAGGAAAACAAAGGCCCCCAACGAGGAACTCTTCGTAGAAGGCAATCTGACCAGGACCACTCGAGATGGCCCGTTCCCCTGGCTTCGGGAGTGAGAGCCAGATAGAATTCGGGACCCCGTATGTCTCCTGGATCAGGGAAAGGTCCTCTTCGGTCATCGTTGAAGTGATGTCGAAGGGACCAATCAAAGCCACTGGTGCCGAAGGAGCAACAGCCGGAATGGAGAAAGAAGGAAGAACCCTAGGACTTCTTATAACGATCCCAGTGGGATGCAGGCTCCTCCAAACCATAAGAGGAACTTTGTCCTCCTCATCGGAGGATGGAGTCCTCGGTCGAGAAAGACCTGCTTCGTTGGGATTGCTGGAGGATCAGAGGGTTCAACCCGAAGGAGCCATTCAAGGAAGAAGGAATGAAGGCGAGGGAGACAGGAGACCTAAAAGAAGGTTTCGGCCTGCCTGAGAAAAATGGAAGGAATCAGATGCTATCGGTTGAAATGAAGAAGAAGAAAAAGAAAGGAATGATGCAGGGATTGACCTGTTTATCTTGAAGAGAGAGGACAACCAAGGAAGAAGAAACCCTGAACCGTCAACGAGTGAGAGAAGTTCGAAAGAGCGAGTTTGTAAAAAGTCTTCTCTCCTTTCAAAACTGATGGACAGCGGCCATACGTCCTTTTTGCATCTCCATCATCAAATGAGTGCCATGTGTGAGGGATGGCCGGTGACGATGCTTCGATGTACTAAAAATTGCCTCGGGTCCAGCACCGGTAATTATGTTTTCTCGGACTCGCAGACGTTGCGCCTGTGCATTGGATCTTAAGGTGCGATCTGCGAACTGGCGGTGATCGTGGCAATAATGGCACCAAATTTTTGTCCTTTCATGTCAGCTCTACATTTACTCTCTTTTCCCCAGTCGTGATGCTTCGATGAGACTTGGAAGTGGGGGACAAATGATATGGCAAGATCGCTGGCATGGAGTACACCTCGGATCTAGCTAGCAGTGAAGCGGGTAGATGTCGCCACATCGAATCCCTTTCCGAGCTCCCCCGCCAGGTGGCTCCCCCAGGGTCGAGCCCACCTCGATCGAGGTCGAGCTCGGCATCTCAACTCCTTCGCCAGGTGGCTCTCCAAGGATCGAGCCCACCTCGGCCGAAGTCGAGCTCTCTCCACTCCTTCGTTAGGTAGCTCCCCAAGGGTCGAGCCCACATCGATCGAAGTCGAGCTCCCTCCGCTCCTTCGCCAGGTGGCTCCTCGAGGGTTGAGCCCACATCGACTGAAGTCGAGCTATCTCAGCTCCTTCGCCAGGTGGCTTCCCAAGGGTTGAGCCCACCTCGCCCGAAGTCGAGCTCCCTCTGCTCCTTCACCAGGTGGCTCTCCAAGAGTTGAGCCCACCTTGATCGAAGTCGAGCTATCTCAGCTCCTTCGCCAGGTGGCTCCCCAAGGGTTGAGCCCACCTCAGCAGAAGTCGAACTCGCTCCTCGGAAGCATCACGAAAAAGACGAAGGCGTCGGCACCAAGTCTGCCATCAAAGCTGGCACGTCCAGTACGACACCCCAAAGCTTGCGAGGCACGCCTACCATCGTTTGCACTAGTTGGAGAAGAGTGCCCCGATCAAGGTACCAGGTCCTACAACCGATCATCTGTACCATCCGGAAGAAGAAGGCCGTGTCAGGGATCTCAGACCTGAGGGTGGCTACTCCCGGATCGAGGCCTTGCTAAACTTCCCCAGCCATGATAACCTACCGGGAAAATAAGGCTTGTAACATAACTCCCTACTATAAGGAAAAATGACCTCGGGAGCACGGCCAATGGATGCCGTTGACCTTCGAGCACCCCCAGGAGGGGGAGAACCGAGGCAAGATGCAGGGAAAACCCGTGGTCTAAAAAGAGCACCCAACGGGCTAGAGAGAGGTAAGCAAGAAAAGAAGAAGGAGATAGAGACGAAGAGAGTGCATGGAAGCAGTCGTAAAAAATTCCCGAGAGGGTCTCGACGGACACAGCCATCACGGCTTGAGCCTTTCTCCTCTCCTACCCCTCCTACTCTAACCTTTACTAAAAACTCTCCTCCAAGCATGGTGATCGAAGAGGGATCTGCCTTGGAAGATCCGTTCCTCTTTATCGTCTGCTGACTTGATCATCGGAGTGTCCCCGCCGAGATCCCCGGCCCAGGTCTCTAACTCTATTTTGCATGATCGGGAACAGCTGGATTCTGGAAAAAGAGGTTGACGTCCGGTGCCACATCCAAGCTGCAGGCCACGACAGTAAGGACGGCAATAGGTGCCATGTCGGTGCCTAGCCACATCACCATTCAATCAAAAAATTCATAAAAAAGAAAATAAACGAGATCTAAAGACATTATCTCTAAAGTATCCATTCCTGCGACAAGTAGGGTTATTTTATTACTTGCTAGTGAACTGGTTGTAGATACTTGATTCCAATTCGAAGCGGACCTTAAATGCATCCATAGGATGTTGTTGTTCTTCAGTTCAATTAGTGTGGATAGCTCAGTTAATATGTCAGAGCTGGATCTTACATTAGATCATATTGTAGATACATATGAGGTTAAGCCTACTTCTTCTTACATAAGTATAATACAAAAAGATTAGCAAACTTGATGCGGATCACTCTAGCAACTACAAAAAGGAATGAGTAGAGTCTAAGAGCTAGATCCACCATATTGAAAGTTGAATCATATGTTATACTCCTAAAAGTCCTGGCAGTCTGGCTAGTATGATATCTAATTGAGATGCTTTTTTTAAAAAAATCCAAATAACTTTTCAAGCACTACAATGTAATCCACCATCTAAGGGTGTCACACATTGAGTAATTAGGGCTAAACTCCATCATCTAAATCTTAGAATTGGCTTGTAAATGCAATTTTCTTAATAAAAAAATTGATCGGACAAATCTTCCAATCTAAAAAGTATTAAATAAAACATTGAAAACAAAATGATGTAGAAGTCAAAATCTACTTTCTAAAATTTTATTTTTTATGATTACGTTTACTAGTCATGTCTATATAATTTAATTATTCATTAATAATAGAAAAAGGAAAAAGAATCTAGACCTCATATTCAATATTTTTTTTGCTTTATCTATTTTTTTAAAAAAATTCGAATTGAGTAAATTATAAAAAAAAATATCTTTTTCTATCCAATCGGATAGTGTTGGATGAGGTTTCAACCCTTGCACTACAGAAAGGGCATCCAATACTAACTACCCTACCTTTTTTCAATAGTATTTTTCTAGTATGATATCTATTTTTCAATGCTAACCATATAAACATTATTACCATTTCCGTTACTGTGGCTTTCCAAATTGTACCATGGTATGGGCAAAGGGTTCCACCATTGTTAAAAAAATTATAGTAAGACTTTACAATGACTACATTGTTTTTGTTGACTTTCACACCACCACCTAGCAAATCTAGAAGGTCTAATACGAGATAAAAGATCAATCAAGCCTATAAATTAAGTTCTAAATATAGAAGATCCTGATTTGCTCCAAAATTTATAATATTTCACTAATTAAATAACATTACATTGTCACGCAGCATTTCATTGCATTACATTTTGTTTTATTGGAAAATTGTTGAAACACCTCCTCAATAGAGATGGCAATAAAATCCAAACCCATGGATACCCGACCCGAACCCAACCCGAATTATTTTAATATTTAAATATATATATATATATAATTAATATATATTTTATTAATTATAATTATTAGTTATTAAATTTTAAAATACTTGAACCCTATACCCTAATCATTATATGTATATATTGGATTTTTTTTTCATCCTATTCTACTCAGGGTGAATTCAAAACAAGATCATAATTAATAGTTTACCAACTTCATAATATAAATTTTGATTGAATATTAAAATTAAATGCTATTGAACTAAAAATATAGTTAAATTTTATTTATTTAATGTAAATATAATTTATAAAATTGTAGATAATTTTAAAATTGATAAAAATGAAAAAATATTTAATATGACTCAGTTAGGTTCGGGCCAGGTAAATCCGATTATCTGATATCCAATTGAGATGGATTTGGATAAAAAAAATCCAGTCCCGATAGTATTTGGGCCGGGTTTAGATAGTATATTAAATATTTGGATTTGGGTTTGGATAGTTATATACCCGATCCGAATCTGATTCATTGCCATCTCTACTTCAACGAAGGCCTATTCCAAAGATACCCTCCAAACTTTTAGGATGTTCTAAACAAGTCCTTCGAGCTTTTAGATCATTCCAAATTTGTCCTTTACTAGTGGATGGCATTAATATGCAGTTGCATTCAATGTGACCAAAATACCCTCACCCCCTTCAAAGTATAGATGCGTAAGGTTTCAAAGTGCCTTGATATTTGCACAATAGGTGATCCTTGAGTTATATACTAAGGATGCTTTGATAGCTTTGTTAGCAAATGAGTTAATAAGTTTGGAATGCTTTGAGAGCTATGCGGCGGGTGATATTCCACCATAGTCTATACAATAAAGGTGCTTTAGAATCTGTGCTACCAAATGAATAAGGAGTTTGGAGGACTTTAGGTATGAATAGTGGATGATCGTTGACTATGGGTCATTATATTAAGAATGCTTTCACATTTATATGGATAGATGAATGAAATATGTTGTGTGCTTTGAGATTTACATGATGATTGATCCTTAACTATTAGTTATATACTAACAATGCTTTAAGCTTTGTATGGATAGATGAATGAAAAGGGTTGGAGTAATTTGATATTTATATTGGTAGATGATCATTTACTATAGGCCATATAATAAGAGTATTTTGAGATCTGTGCAGGTAAATGAATAAAAGGGTTCGTATTGTTTTAAGATATGCATGGTTGATGGTCCCTAACTATAGGCCATATAATAAGGTTGCTTTGAGATTTACATAGGCAGACGAATCAAGTTATTTGGAGTACTTTGAGATCTATGTAATGGGTGATCCTTAGCCAAGGGCAGATCGTTGGGGGGCAAGGGGCCTTGGACCCCTAATTTTTTTTCATTTTTTTTAAAGGTTAAAATTTTATAAAAAATTTTAAATATATGTATATTTATGTATTTGGCCTCCCTAAAATCTGGGATATTAAGTATAACTTGAAAAATCTTAAAAAAAGATTTAAAATAAGACAAATACCATAAATCAGCTTTCTCTACTTAAAAGTTGAATCACTACCGACTTTATTTTTTATTTTTATTATTTTTTTCTTTTCTATAATTTTTTAGGAGAAAAAAAGAATTTTCATTTTGTCGCTCGATTGGCGCTTGTCTCTAGAATCTGCCATGACCGAAGCCACCGCACGCAGTCAGCACCATCCATTCACCACACCGATGGATAAACTGATGGTCGAACCTGTCATGTGATGCGATCGATGAGAATGCTCCCACGATAAGACCTGGTGGTTGTACATACACAAGCCCGGATACCACCGATGCGCTGGCCTATAGCTACCATCTCAGTGGTGGTGCGGTCACCAGACTTAGAAGAATACTTCAAGGCTCCATCTGGATCTCTGATTGACCTTGCCCAAAGAATTAGGGTTTTCTGGTTTTGTAATAAGGGTTGACTTAGTCAACTCAAATTTAGTTAAGTCTGTATTTCCCTGCAATTTAAATTTTGTTGAGTCATGTTAACTCAGTACAAGTCCTAGTAGTGGTCTAGGTCTTCTCCAGGGTGCCACATTTTCTCCCAAGCCCAAGCAAGTGGGCGCCACACTCCCAGCCACACGCCAGAGTCCAGGAGGCGCCACATCTCCATCCCAGTGTCTTGGTCCCCACACCCAAGGGAGCAAGAATTTTTCTTGAAGCCAAAATCAAGGAGGCGCCCCACATATACCTTAAAAGGCCAAGCTAAAGGAGGAAATAGGCATTTCTTAGGGAGCACTTCAAGGGGGCGCCCAATCCATGCCTAAAAAGACCAAAGTAAAGTTGGGAAGAGCCATGACTTGGGGAGAAAGAAAAGGAGGTGTCCAAAAGAGTTGAGCCATGGAAGGAAAAAATTTTTCTTGAAGAGCAAGGCTAGGAGGCGCCACCTACTTACCATTTGGAGCCACCAATCAACACTTATGGAAGCTCTTGGCGGCCATATGAGAAGATTTGATTCTACAAGCCTAATTTGAAGATCCATCCTATTAGTCCCACATGGGAAGATGTAAAACCCTGACATCTTGTAAAGACCTATAAAATAAACCCCTCTTGTAAGTTTTAAAAAAAGAACTGATGAATGAATTCAAATTTTGTGTGAGCAACTTTATGTTTCTCTCTTCCGCACTTGCATCCAGATGTTGAGCTCCGTGAGGGAGTAAATCCGGGTTCCCTAGGAACCTTGAGGAGGTGTGAGATCTCCAACTCCAAAACCCTAGGTTAGCCACTTCACTTCCAAACCCTAGCCGCCCATCATCCTCTTCACTCCACCAAACCCTAGCCTACCCCATCTCTCACGGCCCCTCTCTCCAAGTAAAGGCCGACCACCAGCATCCAGGTCCAGTTCGGCTACTTCGAAGACAGAGCAAATCCCAGAGGAAGTCAGATCAGTATTCCAGGAGAATCAGGATTTCAGCAACATCAGCTTTCAAGTTCTACTATCTGGTAAATCCTTCCTTGAGTATCTGGTTCCATAACTTGTTCTTCTTCTTTCCCAGATCTTGAGTTCAGAAGAAGCCAACTCTGCCAAAGGGACAGTATTGGAGGATCCATTACGAAGATATCTGAATCCGGGGATCCAACAATCTGCTCAAGAGAGTCCTTCCACTAAACTCTGTGAAGATCATTGCCTGGTCTGTAACCCTTCTCTTCTCTTTACTTCTGTCCTGTTGAAAGTTCAGAGCAAAACCCTAGGTCTGGGTTTCTCAACCCCCAGCGATCCTTTACTTCTAAACTACTCTGATAACCTAGTTTCTTTAAATTGTTCTTTCAATTATTACATAGTTTCTTTCAATTTAGTTTAACTTTCCTTTGAGTCAAAGCCGACTTCTTAAAATATATATAAAAAAAAACATTAATTTTAATTTGCTTCCGCATTCCATATATTCGTTCTGCATCATTTTGGTATCAGAGCTATCCGTCCTGCATCATTTTGGTATCTAAGCCCTGTCTAGGGTTTCTGACTTGCTTGCATGTTTTGAGTGTCTCTCTTTTTACTTTGTCTGCTCGAAGTAGACTCCCCAAGATGTCCGGTCCTAGGAACGAAGCGAGGTGCAAACCTCCTCTTCCCATTCCACGGGGTGTTCCTAGGGCGTGTAGGGGATCCGCTGGGTTACAACTTCGTAGCAGGAATTGTAAACGGGGGAAGCATTCTGTTTTTAGTCTGTAACTGCCCTGTTGCAGGAATTGTTTCTCATTATAGGTAACTCTGGAACCAGTATAATTGAACTTATTTTACATAATTTTACTGTAATTTAGTGGTTTCTGTGGAATTTCTGAGAGTTAAATTACAGCAATTCTATTTCTGTGTTTCTGCAATTCATTTTTTTTTTAAGTGATCATCTCCTATTCATCTTAAGGGCAATTGAGCATCTAAGATAAGGGGAGGAGTTGATAACCTCTCCTTAGCCCAAAACCATCACCCATTCATTCGATCCTAAGCCTAATTTTAAAATTTATTAGACTTAATTTGTCCTAGTGGCTAGGGACACCAACAAGTCGGGTCTAGGCTAGTGTTTAGTCAGTTTGTCTGGTTACTCTGTGTGTACTTTGTACTCAGTGTCTAGAACGGTGATTCAGGGACTACGTCCCGAAGGGCTTGTGTGTTGGTCCGCCTACCTGGCCAATCACTGATTGGTGTCTAGGATTGGCAATTAGGGACCTAACACTCCCCTTACACCTGCCTAGCTGAGTCCCGAGTTACTACAGTCTAGCTTGCCACTCTGATTGGGCATCTAGTTTGGACTCTAAGTCTAGTGAGCCAGTAGTCGTTTCAGTCGAGTCTTATTTGGTGTGCTTGCTTGCATCATCATGTCCACCCGGAACGGAGTACCCTACCAACCTGGTCAAACCCAACCTGATTTAGAGGCCATGATTAGAACTCTTACCGAAAGTATGACCAAATTGAGTCAGGATATGACTGATACTGTTGCCCAGTTTAGAGACCGAGCTCAGGTACTTGAGGAGCCTAGGCACCGAAATTGGACCCCTGACTCAAATTTGGTAGACCCCAACCTCACCCACACCCAGAGCCTAGGAGACCTTTATACAGGGATCCTGAACCTAATCATTGGAGGTTTGATCTAAGAGCCTATGACCATGATCTTGCCTCTGAGTCTAGCCCTAGGAGCCTATACCCAAACTTGGTTGACTCAGAGAAGGGACCCGTTAGGAACACCGAACCTTATGCACCTACTTTTGATGGAAGACAAGAGACATATATTAAGTGGGAAGAACAAATGGATCGGTATTTTGAGTGCACTAACGTATCGAAATTAGGACAAGTTAGGTTGGCCAAAACCAAGTTCACCAAACATGCTAGGTCGCATTGGTATGCTATTGAGCGTGAGTGTTATCAAAGAAAAAAGGAAATATATACTTGGAGAGATATGAGAAGTAAGTCGAGAGATAGGTACCTAGGTAGATCCTATGAGAAAAGACTTTTAGACCAATGGTACCAATTACGACAAGGTAATAGGCCTGTGTCTAAATATATCGAGGACTTCCAGCGGTATGACATGAAATGCAATACCATTGAGATCGAAGCTCAGATCACATCGAGGTTTAGGGTTGGGTTACACCCAGACATTTATAGGAAGCTATGCCTTGAAAAGACCAATAAGTTAAATCGAGCCTACCAAGAAGCCCAAGACTATGAGTGGTCTTTAAGATATAACCAATCAAGTACTTTGGACTTAAAGCCAACCTCTACCAACTTGAGTCAAGTTCTGATTGATCCAACACCCGTAGTGAACCAGACTTTTGTTGTCAATTCCCACTTGTGTCACCTCTTGACCAGAATGATACCAATGAGGAAGAAGGGTTAGGTATGATAAGCCCAGAATCAGTTGACCCGATTACCACTGACCCGAAACCCATTGAAGATGGCATCGAGGAAGTATATGATGCTGGCTTGAGTCTAGTTGATGAATATGAGGGGGAAGAACTTGAAGAATGTGACATTGATACTATTGGTTCCTTACCTAAGGAGACCTTGGAAAGCAACCAAGTGGTAGGACCTAGTTCAAAAATTCAAGAGATTTGTGAGAACCAGGTTCCTTTAGTCAAATACCCCCAGGAAGAACTCATAGTGTTAGCCCGAGCTATCAGTTCGTACCCTCTAATGACAGTCATTCCCCAAGTACCAATTGAAGATCTTTGCACTGAACTGTTTAAGTTTGCCCACCCTATGGTAGATCCTCTCCTTAGGATGACTGAATCAAGCCTCTTACAATTGGACCTTGTCCCATGCCCAGCCACTAAGGTCTCTCCCGTAATCTCAGTTGAACATGCTTGTCTTGAGCGGATTGATTCACCCAGTCCTGTAGAAGTCCTCCTTATGGCCCCAGACCCCTTCCTTCGCATGACTGACCTACCCTTCTATAGAGTATACCTTTCCGCACCCATAGGTCAAATTTCAAGTCTTGAGGTCATCATCCATAGGCCCTTCCATGAATCATTCTCTTATCTAGTTCTTGAGAAAGTGAATCATTATTTGCTTAGAGAACAAACCTTAACTGTTGCAATCACATGTCCTAGGCTACTTCCCGAACCATCTCTTGATCCATTCCTGGGAATAGCAAACTTTTCCTTTCGTAAGGATGAAAGTTGACACTCATAGATCACCATTCAAACCTTCAGGTCACCACCTTTAGTCAACAGGTAATTCGAGACTCCACTCATATCTCCTCCCTTTCTCTAGGACTTCCAATGCTTCTTACACCATCCAAGTATACTTTGTCGAAGTCTTTAGAGTGAACTGAAAGTAAAAATGTGGTGCAGGTGCCTACGCTAAGCATGCAACAGCACAGAGAATAGGTAAGATTTTAAAACATTTTTAATAAATACAGAAAATACCTACTCCGCACAGGATCAAGCATATGCAAGATGCATGTATTGGCATGATACAGGACATATAATATTTATAAATATTTTAATAAATCTAGATCTACACATGCACCGAAATTAAAACCCAAAAACATACCTTATTCCCAGCTAGAATAAGTCTGGGATAAACCTAGAATAGACTGGAATAACTGGAATAATGTTATTCCAGTCGTCTTCCACCTTGGGCTGAAAACTGGGCTTCCGAAAAGTCCCCGGAACGCCGCCTTCAGGACCTCCGATCGCTCCCAAATTTGAGCTGTAGATTCTTAAGGAAGTCCTCTTCGATTTGGCACTGATTTTTGCAAGAAAAACTAAGCCAATAAATCGTAAAAACTCGTCGAAGTCTGCTGCATGAAAATGGCAGTAGAACAGAGTAGCTGTCTTCGTCGTTGGATTTCGGGCAACTGGAGCGATCCCGGCTCGCGTGGTTTGCTCCGAGGAGTAGAAGAATACTCCCTCTAGAGGGGAGACATGCCCGAGGCACTCCGATCCCTCTCCACGCGCGGTGCTAGCCGTCGAAAGATGGTTCACGGTCACAGGTTGCTGCAGCAAAATAGAATTGCTGCAGCAGGGATTTTGGGAGCACTTGAAACAATGGGAAAACTCTCCCTCACACCCTCCTAAACCCAGCCTATAAGAGGAGAGTCTAAGCTCTCAATCTGGGGATCTCTCAAACTCTCAAAGAAGGAACAGCAGCTGCATAAACTCAGGTTCTTCACGGCTAAAAATTTTCATACATTGAAACAAGGGACTTTGCATGGATTTATAGGGCAGCAAGGAGAGGGAGATGGAGAGGCTGGGAGAGGAAGAGGCAGCAGCTTCCATTCCATTTAACAATAGATAAATGGGAGTTAGAGCAACCGATGAAGGGAGAAGAAGGGACGGTCGAATGGGCTTCTTGATGCTTGGAAAAAAATCCAACGTAAAACCTCTCTTACGTGTAAAACGGTCAAGGGAGAAGTAAAATACTGGTTCAAAAGAAAACCGGTCCAATCCCATTAAAAAAAAAAAAACCTTTGGTTCAATCCAATTGAACCGGTCCAAGCCCAATTTGATTTGGTTCAATTGGTTCACAACCAATTGGAGGCCGAAACGAGCTCCGAATCAATTCAAAACTGATTCAGAAAAATCCTGGCACAGTCTGGTCAACCCGGAACAATTTCTGGTTGACACAGAAAAGGGCAAGATGGGGAAAAGAGTGCTCAAAAATACTATGACCATAAAACCGAGATGATTCCCAATCGTAATCGGTATCCGATCAGAGAGTTATCCTCTGTGGCGTGTGACCTCATAGGTTCGAACCTAAACGGTAGCACTAGAACAATTTTTAGTACCAGCACAGAAAACCATCTAGCAATGGGTCCCGGCGTCCGGATAGGTCGAAGATGCGGGAGCAAACTATCGAACCTCTGGCATATGGTTACCGTATAATTCATCCCTTTGACCTCTAATACTCAGGACGACTGAGATTGGGCTGCCAACCCAGACTGAGTCAGTCGACTACGTGTCTCAACCTCGCAAGCCCAGTGACTCTTCACTAGGGCTACCCCGGCCGAGGATTTGCTAAATTGAGATACTGCGAGACATTCAATCCAAACTGTTTGGACAGGTCAATTTCATCTTGGTCCATCACTGCTCCACAAGTACTTGCCTGTACCCAGAAACATTCCGTCACCGGATTAAAAATCCGGGTAGTCTGGTACCAAAGCACAGGGATTTGCTTGCAAGCTACCGTGATGACCTCGGGTCAGAGGGACACTTATACCCATATCCAATCGTGAGTATCCCTTTGGCAGAAAGGGACTGCACGGAGTTACATTCAATGAGATATCACATATATCCCACTTGCAGATCACATCAGTGTCACCACACTCATTTGGTCAAGAGGACAACCAAACGATGTGAACTACAACAACCTATACTTGATATATTGCCGTCCAGTACAATATATCCTTTGGTTGTGAACCGGGTTTAAGGACCACTCGATACATCCTCTCTGTATCGAAGTCAGTGTAGTCCTAAGGACTTCATCACATAGGAAAGAGTTCATTTCAGAGAAATTCAATATGTGATGAGCTGCCGAAAATAATATTTTATTAATTCATTGAACAAGTACAATACTTAGCACAACCGCCTACAACCCAGGCGATTGGCTTTGGGACACAATTCCCAACAACTCCCACTTGTACTAAAGCCAATCAGAAGAGTATCTAATACCCATTTCCCATTTACAATAGTCGAACTCTTTTATTCCGAGGGCTTTAGTGAAGGGGTCGGCCAGATTTTCTTTTCCATCGATCTTCAGAAGATTGATGTCGCCTCGTTCCACGATCTCTCGTACGAGGTGGTAGCGCCGCAGGATGTGCTTGGTGAGGTGATGAGCTTTAGGCTCCTTAGCTTGAGCAATGGCTCCAGTGCTGTCATAGTACACCGGAACAGGACCATCTAGGGAAGGTGCCACCCCTAGCTCTCTAAAGAACTTCCGCAACCACACAGCTTCCTTTGCTGCATCTGATGCTGCAATATATTCTGCTTCGCATACCGAGTCTGCAACAGTTGCCTGCTTGGAACTTTTCCAGCAGATCGCTCCTCCATTTAGGGTAAATACAAACCCTGACACACTCTTGCTATCATCTCTATCCGACTGGAAACTAGAGTCAGAGTACCCCACAAGTTTCAAGTCAGGTTCTCCATAAATCAGCCATTGGTCTTTAGTATTTCTCAAATACTTAAGGATAGACTTAACCACCTTCCAATGCACCTCACCTGGGTCAGACTGGTATCTGCTCACTACTCCTAGTGAGTATGCCACGTCTGGTCTAGTACAAGTCATAGCATACATGATAGAGCCTACTGCTGAAGCATAAGGTACTCTACTCATGCGCTCTCTTTTCTCAGGAGTTGTCGCACAATCCTTCTTGGAAAGAGTAATTCCAGAACCTATCGGGAGATAGCCTTTCTTGGAATTTTTCATGCTGAACCGTTTCAGCACGGTGTCAATGTATGTAGACTGGGACAGTCCCAAAAGCTTCTTAGATCTATCTCTATAGATCTTCATACCTAGTATGTAAGAAGCTTCACCCAAGTCCTTCATGGAGAACTGAGATGATAACCAGACCTTTATTCCTTGCAATGCTGCGACATCATTCCCGATTAAGAGAATGTCGTCAACATACAATACTAGGAATACAATCACAGAACCATTAACCCATTTATAGATGCACGGTTCTTCTCCGTTCCTAACGAAGCCATACGATTTGATACACCTATCAAACCGTAAGTTCCAACTTCGAGATGCTTGCTTGAGTCCATAGATGGACCTCTGCAACTTGCATACTTTTGATTCATCTGTGGATATGAACCCTTCAGGCTGTATCATATACACCTCTTCTTCTAGCTCCCCATTCAGGAAAGCGGTTCGGACATCCATCTGCCAGATCTCGTAATCAAAATATGCTGCCAAAGCAAGCATGATCCGAATGGATTGAGCATTGCCACAGGAGAGAAAGTCTCGTCATAATCGATACCATATCGCTGACGATACCCCTTGGCAACCAGACGGGCTTTATAGGTCTGTACCTTCCCATCTGCGCCCCTTTTCCTCTTGAAGATCCATTTACACCCGATGGATTTTATTCCTTCAGGCCGATCAACCAATGTCCAAACATTGTTGATTTCCATGGACTCCATTTCGGATCGCATGGCTCCAAGCCATGCCTCAGAGTCAGATCTCTGAAGTGCATCCATATAGGTGATCGGATCCTCATTGTTCTCATCGAGCTCAATGGGATCGCCGTCCCGGACCAAGAAACCGTAGTATCTGTCCAGCTGACGCGGTATTCTACCGGATCTCCTAATGGGTTCTGGGTGTGATTCAATCACAGCCAGTTCTACGATGTCCTTAGAGTGTGTAGGTTCTTCTATTGGCTGAACTTCATCAAGTTCAATCTTAGAGGCTATAGTTCCTTCTCCAAGGAACTCCTTTTCCAAAAAGATAGCTCTAAGAGCAACGAACACCTTTTGTTCATTCTCCAAGTAGAAGAAATACCCTTTGGTTTTCTTAGGATAACCAACAAATAAACACCGATCAGACCTAGGACCAAGTTTGTCTGAGTCTAAACGCTTTACGTAAGCTGGACAACCCTAGACCCGAAGGTGTGAGATTGATGGTTTACGTCCATTCCACATCTCATACGGAGTGGAGACAACAGATTTACTTGGAACATTATTTAATAAGTAACAGGCTGTCTGAAGCGCATATCCCCAAAAGGATAGCGGCAGAGTTGCAAAGCCCATCATGGATCGAACCATGTCCAACAAGGTTCGATTCCTCCTTTCGGACACACCATTCAACTGTGGTGTTCCTGGAGGAGTCCACTGAGAGAGAATTCCATTCTCCTCAAGATATGTCAAAAAAGCACCATATAAGTATTCGCCACCTCTATCAGATCGAAGGGTTTTAATACTTTTTCCAGTTTGCTTTTCTACTTCATTACGGTATCGTTTGAACATTTCAAACGACTCAGACTTATGTCTCATTAAAAAGACATAACCGAACCTTGAAAAGTCGTCTGTAAAAGTAATGAAATATTTGTATCCTCCTCTAGCACTAACTGTCATCGGTCCATATACATCAGTATGTATTAGACTTAGAAGTTCTGTAGCTCGTTCACCTTTTCCAGTAAAAGGTGACTTGGTCATTTTACCAAGTAAACAGGATTCACAAGTAGGCAGTGATTCAGAATCACTGACCTCGAGGAGTCCATCTCCTCGCATTTTGTTTATCCTATTTTGGTTAATATGACCTAGCCTACAGTGCCAAAGATACAAATCGTTGACATTATCTAACCTTGGGCGTTTGCTAGAAGTGTACATTACACTAATAGGCCTTGATAGTACATATATGCCATTATTTAATCTAGCTTTCATTATAACAAAGTTATTCAAAATAACATTACAAAAATCTCCTTTTATTGATAGTTCAAAACCACAACTGGCCAAAAGGCCTACAGAGATTATGCTCATAATGAAACTAGGACAATAGTGACAGTCGACTAGTTCGACAGTACAAGACTCATAGACAAGACGCAGGACTCCAACCGCCAGTACTAGAACACGATTTCCATTCCCGACGCTCAGAAACTGTTCTCCATCTTCAAATCTTCTGCTAACTTGAAGTCCCTGTAACGAATTACAAACATGAATTGGACTACCAGTATCCAATACCCAGTTAGCAGTATCAACAATTGAGTAATTACAAGGTTTTATCATATAAATACCTTGTCCAGCAGACTTCTGCTTTCTCGGCCTGTTCGGATTAAGGGATGTAATATAAAGAGGACAGTTCCTCTTCCAGTGTCCCTTCTTCTTGCAGTAGAAACACTCTGCAGAAGACTGATCAGCCTTATACTTCCTGGTCTGACTAGGGCCAGGAGCATTCTGCACTTTCTTTCCCTTCTTATTTATTTTCTTTTCCCTTTCTTAAAGGGACAACGACCTCTACTACCTCCCACTAAATTCACCTCCCCCTTATTTAGTTGGTGGTCTTTCTCGAAAGTCTGCAGCAACCCCAAAAGACCATGGTAGTTGACTGCAGGCTTGTTCATTCTATAATGATCGAGAAAATCAAGAAAAGAGGATGGAAAAAAATTCAGGATCGCATCCTTGCCGAGCTGCTCGTGCAAGGGGCATCCGAGTTTGCCCAGTTTTTCAATCAACTCGATCATGTACAATACATGATCAGTGACTGAACCGCCATTCGGCATCTTGGAGTTGTAGATGGCACAAGACACTTTGTACCGTTCTACATCATCCGGGGTGTCGAAGGATTCCTTCAACTTTTGAAGGATTTCATCAGGTTGGGCCTTCTCGAATTTGTGAGTGAACTCGTCGTTCATCGCCGCTAGCATAATGCAACGGACAGTAGTCCGATTAGAGACCCACTTTAGATAAGCATCTCTGACCGCACTCCGTGCATTAGCGGGAGAGATTTTAGGTGCCGGATCCATTATCACATATAGGATCCGTTCGTGCTCCAGAACTATTCTCAACTTTCGATACCAACTATCGAAGTTGTGACCCTTTAACTTCTCGTTATCGAGAAGTGACCGGAGCGATAAATTGGAAGACATCTGAAAAGAAAATAAGACCTATTAGTATATGAATTAATAAGTTAACCAAAAGACTTAGACTTTAGTCTAAAGGTTTCTCCCACTAATTTTTCAGATTGGTAGCCTCTAACTCTAATCCGTGAAAACACTTTTTCAAGTGGGTACTGAAATCCAATAGGCCACGCATGAGCTCGACTATGGCCGGCTCACCCATATGAGCCTAAAGGTAGGTTCGTAAACCAATTGTTTCCCTAAACAATTTTCAGTATTTTATTTTGCCCTAGAGAACACCCCAATCGGCCTAGGGGCCTCCTATTGCGGGTCTCTGGTTAGGTCCAACCATTAAAATGACTAATCCAATGCTTCCAGCTAACTAAAGACCAAGCCTGACTATGGCCGGCCCACCTGGTCCCATTAAGGAGGTTGCACTGAACCATCATCGATCAGATAGAAATTCCAGTCGCCGGATGTACACCCATTCTATGGAACTGCCAATGCACACCAAGCTAGTGGACACATTTCTATCCAACTTAATAGGAGGCTAAGACACTGTCAACTCCTTGACTTAGTCTTTTTAAGGACCTAATAATTTTAGAGGAATTTTTTTTTTTTTTTTATAGTTGTGACAGAAGAAAAAGGTAAGGACATGGATCATCCTCCCACTGAATCAATCAGATTCCAGGAGGGTTGAATTAAATCAACAATTGATCCATGGGCACCTATTGATCAGTCAGACCGATCAACCTGGGTGACATGGGTTAACTCGAGTCATTGAGCTTTTCCAATCAGTTCTGGTCGACTCGACTAGCCAGATAGGTGAGATCATGGGTGAGTATCCGCCATTAACCATCTTTCCTAGACACCAACCAAGTTGGCCAGGAAAGAGATAGCCTCATACAACCATGATCACAAATGCCAAACCTACCTCGACACCAGTCGGTTTACCAGACTCGATCAGACTAGCCTAAAGACTCGGGCGTCCACTGAGCCACTAATTGGATCCATTTTAGATGAACGGATCAACTAATCTAACTATTAGATAATTCTGAAGAAAGACCTTAAACAACTTTTGTTTAATCTTCTTTTAATCCGGTTCAACTAAACTTAGGTCTAACCCAGTGATGGACCCAACTAATCAGCTAACCCAATTAACCTAATTTGGCTTATGCAAATTTTATTAGATTTCATAAACCTAAAAATTTTTATTAAGCCAAATACTTAATTAAAATATTTTTTAATTAAGTCTCTATGTAAAACAATTTTGCATCTTAAATTATGCATCATATCTAGATTTATACTTTTATAAATATTATATGACCCAAATAACAAAATTATAAATCATGCCAAATTTATAAAATAATTTTAATTTCATTTTGATTTTCTTAAAGGATCCTTCTGAAGAGGCCAACACAGACGAACCTCATCGTGTCAAAGACACACGACCATGGTGAATGTCTCAACTAGGTTCCTAAAAGTACTCTCTAATCCCAAGATTAAAAAATTTAATCTACAATACATGCATCAAGATATGTTACACTAGAACCTGGCTCTGATACCACCGAAAGTAAAAATGTGGTACAGGTGCCTACGCTAAGCATGCAACAGCACAGGGAATAGATAAGATTTTAAAACATTTTTAATAAATACAGAAAATACCTCCTCCGTACAGGATCTAGCATATGCAAGATGCATGTATTGGCATGATACATGACATATAATATTTATAAACATTTTAATAAATCTAGATCTACACATGCACCGAAATTAAAACCCAAAAACATACCTTATTCAGCTGGAATAAGTCTGGGATAAACCTGGAATAGACTGGAATAACTGGAATAAAGTTATTCCAGTCGTCTTCCACCTTGGGCTGAAAACTGGGCTTCCGAAAAGTCCCCGGAACGCCGCCTTCCGGACCTCCGATCGCTCCCAAATTTGAGCTGTAGATTCTTAAGGAAGTCCTCTTCGATTTGGCACTGGTTTCTGCAAGAAAAACTAAGCCAATAAATCGTAAAAATTCGTCGAAGTCTGCTGCACGAAAATGGCAGCAGAACAGAGTAGCTGTCTTCGTCGTTGGATTTCGGGCAACTGGAGCGATCCTGGCTCGCGTGGTTTGCTCCGAGGAGTAGAAGAATACTCCCTCTAGAGGGGAGACACGCCCGGGGCACTCCGATCCCTCTCCACGCGCGGTGCTAGCCGCCGGAAGATGGTTCACGATCACAGGTTGCTGCAGCAAAACAGAATTGCTGTAGCAGGGATTTTGGGAGCACTTGAAACAATGGGAAAACTCTCCCTCACACCCTCCTAAACCCAGCCTATAAGAGGAGAGTCTAAGCTCTCAATCTGGAGATCTCTCAAACTCTCAAAGAAGGAACAGCAGCTGCATAAACTCAGGTTTTGCACGGCTAAAAATTTTCATACATTGAAACAGGGGACTTTGCATGGATTTATAGGGCAGCAAGGAGAGGGAGATGGAGAGGCTGGGAGAGGAAGAGGCAGCAACTGCCATTCCATTTAATAAAAGATAAATGGGAGTTAGAGCAACCGGTGAAGGGAGAAGAAGGGACGGTCGAATGGGCTTCTTGATGCTTGGAAAAAAATCCAACGTAAAACCTCTCTTACGTGTAAAACGGTCAAGGGAGAAGTAAAATACTGGTTCAAAAGAAAACCGGTCCAATCCCATTAAAAAAAAAAAACCTTTGGTTCAATCCAATTGAACCGGTCCAAGCCCAATTTGATTTGGTTCAATTGGTTCACAACCAATTGGAGGCCGAAACGAGCTCCGAATCAGTTCAAAACTGATTCAGAAAAATCCTGGCGCAGTCCTGGTCAACCCGGAACAATTTCTGGTTGACACAGACAAGGGCAAGATGGGGAAAAGAGTGCTCAAAAATACTATGACCATAAAACCGAGACGATTCCCAATCATAATCGGTATCCGGATCAGAGAGTTATCCTCTGTGGCATGTGACCTCATAGGTTCGAACCTAAACAGTAGCACTAGAACAATTTTTAGTACCAGTACAGGAAACCATCTAGCAATAGGTCCCGGCGTCCGGATAGGTCGAAGATGCGAGAGCAAACTATCGAACCTCTGGCATATGGTTACCGTATAATTCATCCCTTTGACCTCTAATGCTCATGACGACTGAGATTGGGCTGCCAACCCAGACTGAGTCAGTCGACTACGTGTCTCAACCTCGCAAGCCCAGTGACTCCTCACTAGGGCTACCCCGGCCGAGGATTTGCTAAATTAAGATACCGCGAGACATTCAATGCAAACTGTTTGGAGAGGTCAATTACATCTTGGTCCATCACTGCTCCACAAGTACTTGCCTGTACCCAGAAACCTTCCGTCACCGGATTAAAAATCCGGGTAGTCCGGCACCAAAGCACAAGGAGTTGCTTGCAAGCTACCGTGATGACCTCAGGTCAGAGGGACACTTATACCCATATCCAATCGTGAGTATCCCTTTGGCAGAAAGGGACTGCACGGAGTCACGTTCTATGAGATATCACATATATCCCACTTGCAGATCACATCAGTGTCACCACACTCATTTGGTCAAGAGGACAACCAAACGATTGAACTACAACAACCTATACTTGATATATTGCCGTCCAGTACAATATATCCTTTGGTTGTGAACCGTGTTTAAGGACCACTCGATACATCCTCTCTGTATCGAAGTCAGTGTAGTCCTAAGGACTTCATCACATAGGAAAGAGTTCATTTCAGGGAAATTCAATATGTGATGAGCTGCCAAAAATAATATTTTATTAATTCATTGAACAAGTACAATACTTAGCACAACCGCCTACAACCCAGGCGATTGGCTTTGGGACACAATTCCCAACATGAACCACGTGTCAGAACCTATTAGGTTTGCCACCTACTTCTGGAAGACCTTATGGCACCTACTAGGCACCCATGATAAGTTTTCATGCTCTATATGCCATCCTCCGACCCAAGGTCAAACCTAGAGAGCCGTAGTTTATTAGGTTTAGACCTAGGGTTCCTTTGGAATAAAGTCCATTCTTTAGGAATGCGTCGTCAGTCTAGTTTAGTTTTTCTTGACCCTTTACTAGGCTTTGGCTCAGATTTTGGTTTGATTGAGAGCACTAGGAATTGGGATTTGTATTTTGTCCAGGACTGAAATTGCATACAATGACTCGGTCAATAGGTCTACAGGTAAGAGTCCATTTGAAATTGTGCATGGTTACAAACTTCACACACCTCTTGACCTAGCTCCTTTACCAGTCCACACACGAGTCTCCGAGTCTGCTGAAGTTTTTGCACAGCATATAAAAGACTTGCATAAAGAAATTCATGCCAAAATAAATTTAAGTAATGAAACTTATAAGAAGTTGGCTGATTCTCAAAGACGAGTCAAAACTTTTGTTGAGGGAGACTATGTAATGATTAGGTTAAGGCCTGAATGGTTTCCTCCTGGAACCGTTAGAAAGTTACATGCTAGAGGAGCTGGATCATTTAGAGTGGTGAAGAGAGTAGGGTCCAATGCCTATGTGCTCGAGTTGCCTTCAGAACTAGGCATTAGCTCCACTTTCAACATTACAGACCTAGTAGAGTATAGAGAGCCAGCTGTGATTCCAGTGAGCCTTTTGAGCCTAATCCTGCTCTTGAGAGTGAACCCAACCCTGTGTGTCCACCAACAAACTGGCCTGTGAGGAAAGAACAGATTGAAAAGATCCTGGATGATCAGGTTATCTCTACTCGTAATCGAGGATACCAAAGATACCTGGTCCGCTGGCAAGGAAGGCCAGATACTGATGACTCTTGGATCTCTCGAGATGAATTACAAGAGCTGGATCCAGATCTCTTGGAGAGTACCATAGCCAACTTGAGCCTTACTCGACAGGGTCGAGTTCCTCCCACCCCGGGAGAATTGGTGCGGGCACCAGACTTAGAAGAATACTTCAGGGCTCCATCTGGATCTCTGATTGACCTTGCCCAAAGAATTAGGGTTTTCTGGTTTTGTAATAAGGGTTGACTTGGTCAACTCAAATTTAGTTGAGTCTGTATTTCCCTGCAATTTAAATTTTGTTGAGTCATGTTGACTCAGTACAAGTCCTAGTAGTGGTCTAGGTCTTCTCCAGGGTGCCACATTTTCTCCCAAGCCCAAGCAAGTGGGCGCCACAATCCCAGCCACACGCCAGAGTCCAGGAGGCGCCACATCTCCATCCCAGTGTCTTGGTCCCCACACCCAAGGGAGTAAGAATTTTTCTTGAAGCCAAAATCAAGGAGGCGCCCCACATATACCTTAAAAGGCCAAGCTAAAAGAGGAAAGAGGCATTTCTTAGGGAGCACTTCAAGGGGGCGCCCAATCTATGCCTTAAAAGACCAAAGCAAAGTTGGGAAGAGCCATGACTTGGGGAGAAAGAAAAGGAGGTGTCCAAAAGAGTTGAGCCATGGAAGGAAAAAAATTTTTCTTGAAGAGCAAGGCTAGGAGGCGCCACCTACTTACCATTTGGAGCCACCAATCAACACTTATGGAAGCTCTTGGCCGGCCATATGAGAAGGATTTGATTCTACAAGCCTAATTTGAAGATCCATCCTATTAGTCCTACATGGGAAGATGTAAAACCTTGACCTCTTGTAAAGACCTATAAAATAAACCCCTCTTGTAAGTTTTAAAAAAAGAACTGATGAATGAATTCAAATTTTATGTGAGCAACTTTATGTTTCTCTCTTCCGCACTTGCATCCAGGTGTTGAGCTCCGTGAGGGAGTAAATCCGGGTTCCCTAGGAACCTTGAGGAGGTGTGAGATCTCCAACCCCAAAACTCTAGGTTAGCCACTTCACTTCCAAACCCTAGTCGCCCATCATCCTCTTCACTCCACCAAACCCTAGCCTACCCCATCTCTCACGGCCCCTCTCTCCAAGTAAAGGCCGACCACCAGCATCCAGGTCCAGTTCGGCTACTTCGAAGACAGAGCAAATCCCAGAGGAAGTCAGATCAGCATTCCAGGAGAATCAGGATTTCAGCAACATCAGCTTTCAAGTTCTACTATCTGGTAAATCCTTCCTTGAGTATCTGGTTTCATAACTTGTTCTTCTTCTTTCCCAGATCTTGAGTTCAGAAGAAGCCAACTCTGCCAAAGGGCCAGTATTGGAGGATCCATTGCGAAGATATCTGAATCCGGGGATCCAACAATCTGCTCAAGAGAGTCCTTCCACTAAACTCTGTGAAGATCACTACCTGGTCTGTAACCCTTCTCTTCTCTTTACTTCTGTCTTGTTGAAAGTTCAGAGCAAAACCCTAGGTCCGGGAGTTTCTCAACCCCCAACGATCCTTTACTTCTGAACTACTCTGATAACCTAGTTTCTTTAAATTGTGTTTTCAATTATTACATAGTTTCTTTCAATTTAGTTTAACTTTCCTTTGAGTCAAAGCCGACTTTTTAAAATATATAAAAAAAAAAATATTAATTTTAATTTGCCTTTGCATTCCACATATTCATTCTGCATCATTTTGGTATCAGAGCTATCCGTCCTGCATCAAGTGGCCTCCGTCAACCTCGTTGTACTGACGAATACCGCGTACGGTAAATCCACGTATTATCCTAGCAACCAGGCCCATCGCGTAGCCCGATCGGATCTTGGAAGGCACGGACAGGCAGCACCCATCATGCCCCAGGCTCCCATCAATGCTATTGCACTCACGTCTCATCATCTTTGGCCCCGTCGCTCGATGGACGTCCCATTCCGTTGTGTAGCACCAACGGTACTGGGCACGATGCCGCCATCACTGTGACCGGTGCGTGCACATCTTTTACGAGTCCATGACACTTATGACTTTCAATTTCAACTACTACTATAGAGAGAGTATTTTAAAAAATAAGGGTTGCCGAGACCAGATTATACAACAAGATGAAAAATAATTTTTTTTACCAATTATTTACTCACTTATATCAATAACAAGATAGCTAAAAGTTTTATGATAGATTTCATTATTAATGAATTAATCTTATGAAACAAGGTAAATATAATTTAAATAATATTTATAAAAAAATATTTAAATTAATTTTAATTATTTATTAATATTATTTATTTTTTTATTTTTTTTATTTTTTTTAAAAGAAGTTGGTGCGGCCTGTTCCCGCTCATCCAAGCCGTAAAGGGCAACCAAATTCCTCCTTTCCAACCTCAACCGTCGTCACCCGAATAACCAGATTTTTTAAATATTTTTCAGGGATGTTTCTTTTGATTTTTTAATGATGTCAAGTATCAAAGATTATGTTAGTGTTTTTTTTTTTTTTTCCCCTCCCTTGGACATATCTGTTCGAAGACGGGGCCAGCAACAAAAAAAAAAAAAAAAAAAAAGTTCGGAAATAATGGAAGCACATGGTCATTCATTTAAAAATCACATGTCTATATTTGATTCAGAAATGATGGGCACGACCTCAGAAAAACGAGACAAATTGATTGAGATTCGTCGATTAAGATGTGTCACTTAGAATGCATCAAAAAAATAAAAATAAACTTTCCCTTGGAAAGTTTATCATCAGAAGTAAACGTAAAGTGTAAAATTATAAAAGATGGCTTTCCAAAAGCCAGTGTCACTGTCACGCGATTGGAACCTTGGGACCCGTGGATTTAAACCTCTGGAATTATTCTTAAATCCTGTTTTCATGAACAATGCTTGCGGCTTTTTAATGACAGCTTTAAAAATTTTGCCAAACTAGTTGGATTATGTTTTTAAATAAATTTTTTTAATAAATATTTATGAAATTAATCTCGTTTGAAGTATATTCATGGAATAAGCATAATTTTAGTTGCATGGCGGCGACATCAGAAACCACCGCATTAAATTTTAAAATAAAAATATAAAAAATATTTAAAATGATATAATAAATTTAAAAAAAATTTTAAAAAAAGAAGTGATAGGTATAATATGCAGCTTCATCTTAAGTGAAGTGCTCGTACCTACAATTTCATCTTATTCCTGTACCTTCATTTTTCAAAAAAAATTAAAAAATATATAAATATATAAATAAAATTATAAATTATTACCTTAATAATAATATAAAATATTAATATTATAAAATAAAATTTATTATAATATATAATAAATAATATAAATAATATAATAAATAATATAATAAATAATATAATATAATATATTAAATTATATTATATATTATATTATAAAATATATATTATATTTTATAATATAATATAAAATTTATAATTTAGCATGTGCGAGTTCGGTACCAGTCCAGTCGCTAATCTAGCTACCAGGTCAGTGCTAGTCCGGCCACCAGCACGGTGCTAGTCGGTCATCAATTTACCTATCAGGTCGGTGCCAGTCCAACTACTAGCCCGGTGCTAGTCCAGTCACTAGTTTGGCCACCAGGTCGTTGCAGTCCGATTACGAGTCCGACCACCAAGCTAGTGCCAATCCGATTACGAGTCCGACCACTAGCTTGATCCCAGTCCGATTGTTAGTCCGGTGCCAGTTCGATCACCGATCTAGTCGCCAGTCGGTCATTAATTTGGCAGTCGGACTGGCACCAGCCTGATAGCCAAACTAGCAACCGGACTGGCACTGGCTGGCACTGACAAGCGGACTGGCGACTGGGCTGACATCAAACTAGCGATTGGACTAGCAATGGAACTAGTATCGATTTGGTGGCCAGATTGGCACTAACATGGCAGCCAGATTGGTGATCAGACTAGCATTAGACTAGCGATCATATTGGCACTAGCTTGGCAACCAAACTAATGATTGGACTAGCACCAGGCTGGCAGCTGGCAGCCGGATTGGTACTAGCTAACAGACGGACTAGCGACTGAATTGGCATAGAACTAGCGATCAGAATAGCGACCAAACTAGCACTAGGCTTACGACCGGACTGGCGATCGAACTGGTACCGATCTAGTGACCAAACTGGAGACTAAACTGGTACTGAGCTAGCCATCAGAAAAGCGACCGAACTAGCACCGGGCTGGTGACGGAATTGGTACCAGCCTGACGGGCGAACTAGTGATTGGACTGGCACCGAACTAGCGATCGAACTAGTGACCAAATTAGCATGAGGTTGGCGGCCGAACTAGCACCTGCTTGGCAACCGAACTGGCGGCCAAACTGGCACCCAGCAAGGGACCGGACTAGCACTAGGCTGGCGACTAGGCTGGTAATCGAACTGGTACCAACCCGGGGACCGGATTGGCGGTTGGAGTATTGACCAGACTAGCACCGGGCTGGTGGCCGGATTGGCACCAACCTAATAAGTGGATTGGCGACCGGACTTGCACCGGCCTGATGGCTAAACTGGTATCGACCTGATAGACAAACTGGCGACTGGACTGGCACTGACTAAATTATAAATTTTATATTATATTATAAAATATATATTATATATATTATATTTTATAATATAATTTATAATTTAATATATTAATATATTTATTATGTTTATTATAATATTTATATTATTTATTATATATTACAACGGATTTTATTTTATAATATTAATATTTTATATTATTATTAAGGTAATAATTTATGATTTTATTTATATATTTTTTAATTTTTTAAAAATTTTTATTTGAAAAAGGTGCAGAATAAGATGAGGCTTCACCTTAACTGATACATGCAGCTTCTCTTAATTTTTTAAATTTTTTATTTTATTATTATTTTAAATATTTTTTATATTTTTATTTTGAAATTTAAAATTTTATTAAAATAAAATTATAAATTCATTATGCGGTTTCTGATGTTGCCATTGCACATACGAGACTATGCTTGTTTGGTAAATATATTTTAAATAATATTAATTTCATAAAAATTTATTAAAAAAATATTATTTTAAAAAATTTCGAAGTAGTTGCATTCTCCCGTCTCTATCACCACGTGCGCACATCTGATCAAGTTTAATGAACAATATCTTCGTTCATTACGTCTCTTTTGTTGAGTCTAGACTTTTCCATGTTGATTATATCTGACGTGTGCTCCCGTTTACCGAAAACTTATTTCGCTCTAGGTTTGGGTTTGTAAACGCATCGTCATTGCTTGCCTCATGGCTAGTCTTTGTGAAGTCCGGGTACACAGAGGATGAAAGAAACACCGTGCCAACCTACAACCTCTACCATGCACGAAGCTGCGCCGCCGTATGCTATGCAATTTATAAAGATCGCTATAAAAAGATGGATAATATACGTGGCCGAGTCTACTTCCCGGTCCAAAGCTCTTCCTGCTTAAATTAAAGAACGAAGAGTAAATGATGTGATGGCTAATTTTCCATCCTCAACATTCCGAGGGTTTGCAAACTAAGCTTCATCTCCGATGGCTAGAGTTCACTATTTTTCGGACGGAGTAGAACCATATTATTGGGCTCCTTCGATCTAATTGACCTTCGATCATGATAATATTATTGGGCTCCTTCGATCTAATTGACCTTCGATCATGATAAAAACTTATCTTACCACCGATAAGCAGGGTCCATCATCCTTTAGATGGGTCAAATTAGGTCGTGCCTAGCTCGAGTCCCCCAGCCTTGTTAACCCTCGTTCCCATGGATCGTTAATCCCGATAAATGCACTTGGTACTCTTCAAGGTAACTAAAGGAGGAATCAATCGATGCTCATTTTCATATACCTAATTGCATGATCATGAGGTCAATCCGTAATCTTCAACAAATCTTTGAAATTAAGGGAGCATAACTAGTCCCATACAAAGATCTATGTTACTATTAAGAAGTGTGGCTAATAATGCATAAGAGACAAAATCTCAATTAATAGAAAGTGGACATTCTGAACAAATAAAATGATCCTCTAATATTTTACCTAACAGGATCTTCAAACCTGTCACTTATCACCAAATTAATTCATTAAAGATTTTTCCTTCCAAAAATATTCTTGTCTCCGGTTTATAAAAGAGAGTTTCATGAAAACCTTCAAGGTACGTCACGTCTCTCTACTTCGCTCTCCTCTCTTCCTCTATTACTTATCACATGACTTGAATATCAGAGGGTCCTCGTTAAATTTATTTCCGGCCAGAACTTTCTTACAGATACATTTGTGTGCCCCGTATCTCCAATCATCTCTGGTGCCCCGGCAAGAAGCAACGATAACAAATTTATAGCAAAATCTTACAATGAATATGTTGTTTTGTCAACCTTCCACACCAGCACCTAGCAAATCTAAAAGGTCGAATGTGAGGTCAAAGATCAATCAAGCCCATAAATTAAGTTCTAAATATGGAAAATCCCTGATTTGCTCCAAAATTTACAATATTGCACTAATTAAAAAACATTACATTGCCATGTTGCATTTCATTTCATTATATTTTGTTTTATTAGAAAATTATAGGAACACATGCATAACGAAGGGCATATCCCAAAGATACCCTCCTAACTTTTACAAAAGTTCTAAACGAGTCCTTCAAGCTCTTAAATTTTTCTAAATTTTTGCCCTCCATTTCCCTAACTAGTGGATAGCACCGACATGCTATTGCCTGTGACCAAAATACCCTCACCCTCTTTAGAGTACGGATGTGGAA
Source organism: Areca catechu (assembly GCA_021397845.1). Lineage (NCBI taxonomy): Eukaryota > Viridiplantae > Streptophyta > Magnoliopsida > Arecales > Arecaceae > Areca > Areca catechu. Next base: position 190,149,045 of record CM038051.1, read on the forward strand.
GGCTCCGGAGTACTTCGATATTTTCACAATGGACGATCCTTCACTGTGCGTTATATATTAAGGATGCTTTTGAGAGTTAGGTAAGTGAATGAGTTAAAATGTTTAAAATACTTTGAGATACGTGTGATGGATGATATTTTACCATAGGCCATATATTAAAGGTACTTTGGGACCTGTGCTAGCAAATGAATCAAGGAGTTTGGAGTAATTTGAGATATATGCGGTGGATGGCTGTTAACTAAAAGTCATATATGAAGGATACTTTGAAATTTATATGGATAGATGAATCAAAGTATGTAGTGTGCTTTGAGATTTACACGATGGTTGATCTTTAACTATTGGTTATATGCTAAGAATGCTTTAAGGTTTGTGTGGGCAAATGAATAAAGAGGTTAGGAGTGCTTTTGAGATTTCTATTGGTAGATAATCGTTAACTATAGGCCACATATTAAGGGAACTTTGAAATCTATGTCGGCAAATGAATGAAAGGGTTCGTAGTGCTTCAAGATATGTATGGTTGATGATCCTTAACTATAGGCCATATGATAAGGTTGTTTTGAGATCTACATAAGTAGATGAATGACGGAATTTGAAGTACTTTAAAATCTATGCAATGGGTTATCCTTAGCTATGGACCATATACTAAGGGTCCTTTGTTTTCTATATAGGCAAATGAATGAAGGGTGTTTGAAGTGCTTTGAGATCTATACCAGGAGTGATCTTTAACTCTAAATCATATGCTAAGAGTTCTTTGGGATATGTTCTAGGACTTTACATAGGGATAGCAACATATCAGGTATGGATCAGGTTAGCTAATACCCATGCCCATCCCATAATTAAATTTCTATACCCATACCTGTTCCATATCCGTCTTGTGTTAGGTTGGGTCATGCCAAGTAAAGGTGCAAATTGGGTCAGGTTGAATAGGTAAGAGGGGTTAGGTAGGTCGAGTAAGAAACTCATCATATAAGCATTATAAAATAATTATAATTTTGAAAAGGGGAGTTAGATTAATATTATATTAAACTGGATTTAGGGCAAGGCATACTATTACCCGTATCTGACTTGAATCCATTTCAGATATTTTCTAGGATCCATAACTGTCTTAGGTTTTAGCCAGATTAGGTAAAACCCATCCCATTCAACTTTACCCTACAAACATTTATGTCATAATATAATTTATGAAAGGTATTTAGGTCATAATATTACCTAACTTTACCCTACAAACATTTGATATGAAAGGTATTTAGGTCATAATATAATTTTATGCTACCATGTGATAGTTATGTAATATGATTTTGTTATCAGAGATCAACGATAGAACCGGTATGAAATAGTTTGAAATTTTGAAGGATCCATTTGAAACTTTTAAAATTGAGAGGGTGCCTCTATAATAGAATCAAAATTGAAGAGGTGTTCTTATAATTTTTTCTATTTTATTTATGTTGCCAATCTCACCGCGGTGGCTTGTAGCTCTTGAGCTAGCACCGGTCTCGGACTCTCTCATCTCGAGATCTCCAAGCTCCCGGACCTGCAAAACAAAGTCAGAGACCCGGGCCGGGGGTTCCGACGGGGGCACTCCGACGGTCAAGTTAGAGAGCGGCAAGATGGAACAGATCCCCTATGGTGAGTTTCCGAAGGATTCCCGTGCTTAGAGGAGATGTAAACGAAAGAAGTGTGGGGAATAGGAGAGTTGAAGCCCGGCTTCCTGTGCTGGGTTCACCGAGCTCACGCCTAAGGACTTCTTGAGGCCTCTCAGGATCGTTCTCTTGGTATTTTCTCCCCCTTTCGACTTACCTTTTCACCCGTTTTTACCATCCCTTTTATACCATCGAACTGCCCTTAGCCCACGTTCCTTCCAGGGGGCTCCCTGAGACCTCTGGACCATCTCCTCCCCCTTCTTCTTCGGGTCCGGGAGCTAAGTGGCCGAACCGCCTCGTCTGCAGTGTATCACGAAAGGGCGAAGACTGGTGAGGCTTTGGGCCGAGCGCGGGAGCTCTCCTTTCGAGGCGTTGACGATGGGCTTCTAGCCATTTCAGGCTCCTGCCCGCAAGCATTCCGTTCCTCGGTTGCGGGGCCCCATCTGATTGGTGTAAACGAGGTTTCGCGTATCACTGCAGGTCGTATCGGTGCCCCCTACGGGGCGTGGCGTGCGCCGGCTCTAGTGGTGACCTTGCAACCCGTGTCTTTGCTTCCCCGAGGCTTTGCAGAGTAGGGCTGACCTCGGCCGAGGTGGACCCCTCCTGGGTGGACACCTGGTGGGGTGGCAGAGAGAGGCTCGACTTCGATCGAGGTGGACCCGTCTTCGGGTGCCAGCTAGCGAAGGAGCAGGAGGGCCCGGCTCGACCTCGGCAGAGGTGGACCCATCTTGGGGTGCCACCTGGCGAGGGAGCGAGGGGCCGACAGCTTCGGCCGAGGTGGACCCCTCCTGGATGGACATCTGGCGAAGTGGCAGGGAGGTGCTCGACTTCGGCCGAGGTGGACCCGTCTTCGGGTGTCACCTGGCGAAGGAGCAGGAGGGCCCGGCTCGACCTCGGTCGAGGTGGATCCATCTTGGGATGCCACCTGGTGAGGGAGCGAGGGGCCGCCAGCTTCGACCGAGGTGGACCCCTCCTGGGTGGACACCTGGCGGAGTGGCAGGGAGGTGCTCGAATTCGACCAAGGTGGACCCATCTTCAGATGCCACCTAGCGAAGGAGTAGAAGGGCCCGGCTTGACCTCGGCAGAGGTGGACCCGTCTTGGGGTGCCACCTGACGAGGGAGCGAGGGACCGTCAGCTTCGGCCGAGGTGGACCCCTCCTGGGTGGACACCTGGTGGAGTGGCAGAGAGAGGCTCGACTTCGACCGAGGTGGACCCGTCTTCGGGTGCTAACTGGCGAAGGAGCAGGAGGGCCCGGCTCGACCTCGGCGGAGGTGGACCCGTCTTGGGGTGCCACCTGGCGAGGGAGCGAGGGGCCGCCAGCATCGACCGAGATGGACCCTCCTGGGTGGACACCTGGCAGAGTGGCAGGAGGTGCTCAACTTCGACCGAGGTGGACCCGTCTTCGGTGCCACCTGGCGAAGGAGCAGAAGGGCCCGTCTCGACCTCGGTCGAGGTGAACCCATCTTCGGGTGCCACCTGGAGAGGGAGCGAGGGGTCGCCAGCTTCGACCGAGGTGGATCCCTCCTGGGTGGATACTTAGCGGGGTGGCAGAGAGAGGCTCGAATTCGGTCGAGGTAGACCCGTCTTCGGGTGCCACCTGGCGAAGGAGCAGAAGGGCCCGGCTCAACCTCGACAGAGGTGGACCCGTCTTGGGGTGCCACCTGGCAAGGGTGCGAGGGGCCGCCAGCTTCGACCGAGGTGGACCCCTCCTGGATGGACACCTAGCGGAGTGGCAGGGAGGTGCTCGACTTCGGCTGAGGTGGACCCATCTTCGGGTGCCACCTGGCGAAGGAGCAGAAGGGCCCAGCTCGACCTCGGCCGAGGTGGACCTGCTTGGGGTGCCACCTGGTGAGGGAGCAAGGGGCCGCCAGCTTCGGCCGAGGTGGATCCCTCCTGGGTGGACACCTGGTGGAGTGGCAGGGAGGTGCTCGAATTCGGCCGAGGTGGACCCATCTTCCGGTGCCACCTAGCGAAGGAGTAGAAGGGCCCGGCTCGACCTCGGCAGAGGTGGACCCGTCTTGGGGTGCCACCTGGCGAGGGAGAGGGGCCGGACCCCTCCTAGATGGACACATGGCGAGTGGCAGAGAGAGGCTCAACTTTGACCGAGGTGGACCCATCTTCGGGTGCCAGCTGGCGAAGGAGAAGGAGGGCCCGACTCGACCTTGGCGGAGGTGGACCCGTCTTGGGGTGCCACCTGGCGAGGGAGCGAGGGACCGCCGGCTTTGGCCGAGGTGGACCCCTCCTGGGTGGACACCTGGCGGAGTGGCAAGGAGGTGCTCGACTTCGGCCGAGGTTGACCCGTCTTTGGGTGCCACCTGGCGAAGGAGCAGAAGTGCCTGGCTCGACCTCGGCCAAAGTGGACCTGTCTTGGGGTGCCACCTTGCGAGGAGCGAGGGGCCGCCAGCTTCGACCGAGGTGGATCCCTCCTGGGTGGACACATGGCGGAGTGGCAGAGAGAGGCTTGAATTCGACCGAGGTGGACCCGTCTTCGAGTGCCACCTAGCGAAGGAGCAGAAGGGCCCGGCTCGACCTCGGCCGAGGTGGACCCGTCTTGGGGTGCCACCTGGCGAGGGGGCGAAGGAGCGAGGGACCTAGCTTCGGCCGAGGTGGACCCCTCCTGGGTGGACACCTGGAGGAGTGACAGGGAGGTGCTTGACTTCGGCCTAGGTGGACCCGTCTTCGAGTGTCACCTAGCGAAGGAGCAGGAGGGCCCGGCTCGACCTCGACGAGATGGACCCGTCTTGGGGTGCCACCTGGCGAGGGAGCGAGGGACCGCTAGCTTCGGTCGAGGTGTACCCCTCCTGGATGGACACTTGGCGGAGTGGCAGAGAGAGGCTCGACTTCGGCCGAGGTGGACCCATCTTGGGGTGCCACCTGGTGAAGGAGCAGGAGTACTTCTTTCCGAACGGGAGATCTTTTGAAAGAAAAAATTCATGTGGTACTGACCGTGTCCAGCTGGACCTGACACACACCCCACGTCAGCGATGTAGCCATATCAATTTATTATATTGTTATTCCTTTTATCTTAAATGGATGGCCAAGATACTATTCTTTATATATATGAAACAAAACTATTAACAAATTCCACCTCTATTCTCTCCCATTTTTTCTTAAAAAAACAGAAAGGAAAAAAAGATCTATGCTCTAGCCTCCCCTTCCTAACATGCTCCCCTTAGGGGTGGCAACTGGATCAGATCACGTCGAATACATGTCAAGTCAAATGCGGGTTAAGCCAAAAATTCATGAATCCAAACTCGAGCTATTATTAAGCAGGTCAAAATTCAAATTTCAATCCAAACTCGAGCTATTATTAAATATGTAACCAAATTTGACCTGCATAACCCAATCAGAATACAGGTTATAAGTCAAGTTAAACAAGTAAAGTAAATTTTGATTAGATTAAATTGAATTAAACAAATTAAACATGTTAAGTGGGCCAGGTTAAAGAAGATATAAATAGGCTAAGCAGGTTTTAAATAAATTAAATAGGTCTTAAATGATTTAGATGGGTCAGGTCATGACCCAACGTGATTATTAAATTGATCAAAATATATTAAATGGATCAATAATCAAATTCTAAACCTAACAAATTAAATTTAATAAGTAGATTTAGATAAATTGACTCGTTCATGACCGAAATCTATTTATGTCAAATCTAAATATGCTTATAGCTAGCAAATTGTTTGCTGGTCATATTGATGGGGTGGATCAATAAATTGACACCCATGCTTTCCTCCAACCTCCATTACATGGACTCTCTCCTACTGGTCCCCAATGCTCCTGCCACTTTTCACTGCTTTCACCAGCCAAATGGTCCACTCTGATCTCTCTCCAAAATACGGTTCTCAAGCGAGTTTCCATCTCACATCCAATTGTCCTATCACCATTCACCTTCTTGCCAGGGTCCTCAAGGTTACTTCCTTGATTATCTGACTTTGTGGCCGTAATATTTTGTCTCCTCCAGGCTTTCCCCTCGTCATTTTCCTTGATAGCACTTCTTGGGCATCATGCTCCTCATCTTCAACGTCTACCTTTGCAATATCCTTCCCTTTAGCTCTGCATGTACCTATATGTGCCACTGTGCTCCAAGCAAGTTTGCTACCACTCCTTGTGGCAACTGGATTGGGGAGCCTGGAGTGGGCTTGAACCTTGCCTCTAAATAAATTTTTAAGCTTAAGCTTGACCATAGTCTAACTTAAAGAAAACAAAGGTGTTATACCCCAAAAAAAACGAAGAAGGTAACAAAGATAAGCCCAAGCTAGGGATGACTAATTAATGCATTTATAATAGATCCATGGGATAGCTAATTATGAGAGAAGTCGATGTCGAGAATAAGAAATTTGAAAGAGATTATCCCTATAATACCATTGATTGATCCATGCTTGTACTGCAAACAAAATTAGAATTGCTATGTAGGCTGAGAATTCAAATATCTCTCTTCCACATTTTATTAATTCACCAATGTTAATAACAACTAATACCAACATTTAGCAATAATACTTTTATTTGATAAAAATTCTCTATTCATAATTATAATAAATCAGATTCATCTCCAAATCCACCTACGGTCTCATGTAATTTATGATTCGGCCAATGAATATCGGTGCCAAGTTATCGATCCTCCCTTAAAAACACAATTTGCTTCGTCATTAGTTATATTCATGTCTACTTTTATTTGATGAATATAAATATAAATATGGATATAATCGGACACTAAAACATATAACCATATCCATGTCAAATATATAATAATGCAGATATATGTTAACTATATAAATACGTAAATACCTATGCTTAAGTTGCAGCACGCATGCACTTTGTGGATAGGATATTTTTTTAAAAGAAGAAAATCAACACCTACCATCCTTTCTGGCAATAATTGCCATCAAGCAGCCTCAACGACGACTGCGCAACCCCCAACTCCAAAACCAAAAAGACAAAAAAAAAAAAAAAAAAAAAAAAAAAGAAGAAGAAGGAAGGATGGAAGAAGAAGCCAAAAGAAAGCCATGCCAATACGAATACAAGCTACTTGGACTTTGAGATGGCTCCGACCACCCGCCGGAAATGATCAACGTCGCATGGGATCCTCAGGATCCCTTCCTGCTCGTACCCAAACTCATCTGCAGCCTCCTCCAGCAACATAATGATGCAGGGCTCTCTGAAGAGCTCGACATGAAGCAAAAATCTCTCCATCATCTCATCATCCTTCCCAACAAGTACGGGGACGTATCCTTTCGGAGCTCGATCCCCCATGGATCTCCCCCGAGGAGTAGTCCTCAATCCAAGTGCTCGGAGGCCACGAGTCCCACACTTCCTACCCTTTCCAACCCTTAACCCTACTTATCTAATGCGTACCCTTTCATCACATCAATTACGAGTATCCAACTTTATAGCGCACGTAAAAGCATTTCATGACCGTTGATCATACGCCATGGAAAACTATGGATGGTCAGAGATGCGGTGGCATCTTTGAAGAGTATTCACGGACGCCTCCCACAAAAAGAGAATGAAAATAATAATAATAATAATAATAATATCTTTGAAGAGTATCCATGGATGATGGCGGTTGAGTGGAAATATTGCACGAATACTTTGAAGATGAGTCTAGAACGGCTTCGCGTCTTTCAAAAGCTTTGAATTATTTTTACCCAAAAAAAGAAAGTTTGTGTTACGTAGCATATAACGCAAATGTTCGGATTGACCCGGTGCCGTGAAGTGCGGCAACTTTGCCACCCTTTTAATTTAAAAAAATGGGTGCGGCAAATTCCTCCTTTCCGATCTTAACCACGGTCACCGGTATAACCGGACTTTCTAGCATTTCCTAGCGGATGTTTAGGTCAAAAAGTTGTGTTGGTGGTGTTTTTTTACTCCCTTGGTTACATTTGTTTGGAGACAGGTGTCCGGCAACAATAGGATCCGAAAGATTGGCAGCAAATGGCCGTTCATACAGATCATATGTCTATCCGTGCTTTAAAAATGATGGGCATGACGGTAGGAAAAAAAAAAAAAAAAAACGGTTGAGAATCCTTGGCTATTGCATGATGTCTCTCATAAACACTTGAAAGATCATTAAGATGGTTGCTCGGTTGGTAGAGATTTTGTTTCACTACTAACAGGTCATGGATCTGAGATAGAATCTTGTGGATGACTCGATTAAATCCAGGAATTATTTTCTGGGATCCACGATAATTGGTGTGAGTGAGAGATCAGGATTCTCCTTCTTTATTTCCACGTTCTATCAGTCGGCGTCTTAGTGTCGTTCGGTTGATGTATTCATCTCTTGATGAAAAAAAACTGCGAAAATCTAAACGCCATTCCAGTTGAAATTCGAATCATTTAGGATATCAATTATATATTGGCCAATCTAATTCAACTCAAATCTAAGTCAAGTTATTTTATATATATTGTTTGTAATTCCAAGGAAAATCTTGTACCCTATAATTTCCTCTCTCTCTCTCTCTCTCTTTTTATAATAAAGAAATTGCATTGTTTCTATCCATGGATGTAAATTAATAGACCGCGGGTGGTATTATAATTAGCTGAGATGTCACTTTTGAAGAATATGCTATATTAAATCAAAAGGAATATGTTAACATTGCATGATGTCAATTAACATACGAAGCATAGTGTTGAAACCCAAAAAGAATGTCACAAAACTCCCTAGCACAATTCAATAAGATAAATTAAAGATACATAATTCTACATGGAATAGTGTGCCACAACATCAATAGTAATATGTATTGTTACCGGCAAAGAGAGCGTAGATTAGACCATCTTCACAATACGCACATATATGGTTGTTCATGCTCTTGCAATAGCTGAAAGTATTAAGAGAGAAAAACCTTTCTCATGTTAGGATGCAATTAATAGTAAAGAATATGTAGCATGGGTTGCAGTCCTGGATAAAGAAATTAAAATACTTCTAGTTGATAAATTCAAGCAATTAATATTGTTTAGACTTGATTGGTGTTTGAATAGGTGGATGCCCATAGAGGCAAGTTTGAAAAAAATGGTGAGAAAAGTTTTGATATATTAAAGCCAATGTGAAATTTGTTGAATATGTCTTGAGTTTATAAGTTCTAAAAAATCAGATCCAAAATGATATACGACACTAGTTCAAGTCCAAATTGACTTAGGACACCAATTATATATGGGCGTAACCTGATTGTTGTGAGAATAACAGTTCAAGTCTAAGTTGATTTATGCTATTATATATATCCCTTGTAACTCCAAGTGAAGAGTATAATAGAGTATCGTAGAGATCAGGTATATTAAGGACTAGAGTTTATTAGGTAATCATGTACTTTGTAATGTTCAATTTTTTTAAAAAAAGTTTTACAGTCTCTATTTGTGGACGTCGATCAATAGACCGAACTATATAAAAATGTGTGCTTTTTTTTTTTTTTTTTTTGATTAAGAACATGGTTGTTTCATCCCTTCTAAATGCACCTAAAACTAATTGGTAGCATGGCGTTGACAATGATGATTGATTTATTGTTCTAAATGCAAGTCCGCCATTTATGCCAAAGGTCATGAATGCTTTATGGGAGTTGTTGATTGATTATGTACCGGAGAAGTGTGTTCCGTATGGCTTTGAGATATTCACAATTCAACATTATAAGACTTAGATCTTTAGATCATGTTAAACAAAGCAAGTAGGGCCCTCCTTGGCACACTCTCCTCCAACATTCATTACATGGACTCTCTCTCATTGGTCTTGCTGTTGTAGTACCAATTGCACTGATATCATTTATTGAAGAATTTCTCGTACGAAATACGAATTTTCATATCTAAAATCACGATATTCTTGTTGATACCGCAGAAAAAAGAAAAGAAAAAATAGAATAAAAGATATAAAAAAGAAGAAGAAAAATAATCACTTAATTACAAGATAAGCTCTCAATTTTGTATAATTTCTCTCAATAAAAAATCTCAAATATCTTACAAAACTTTCAACTCTTAAGAAGACCTTTTAGCACCTACAAGCTTTTCTGCCATTAATACCCTTCATGGAAATCCTCAGATCCTCACATATCAGTCTCTCTAGTTCTCTATCACTATTTTATAGACTCTAACATCCCATACTACTTTCTATATTGAAGTCCTCTTTGATAGGAATTTAAAGGTTTAATCCATGTTGAAAACAAAGTCCAAATGAATCCAGAATGCATCTCAAACTTGTAAACAGCATGTGAACCATGCTGAAATCGCCGCATAGTCTCTCACATGAACCGACAGTGAACAAGCCAACCCCTGCACATGTCCACAAGCATAGATTGTGCAAAACATGCAAGGAAACCATCTACATCATGCACTGTAAGTCGGGTCGCATGCTTGCGTGCATCGTGTGCACGTGCTGGGCCACATGCATGGTTGGGCCGTGCACACTATTGGCCACCCATGCCTACAGGCCGCGTGCACTGGGTCACACCCTCTTTCAGGCTCTGGGCTAGGTTTTTGGGCTTCTTCTCGTCGGTTTCATTCTAGTGAGCCTATTTTAAACCGAATCGAGATATTTTTGCTCAATAATCTCTATCTTGACTCAATATTTAGCCTCCATCTGACTTTGAGATTCTTGAAGTCTTTGTCCCCATGTCCCTAAGCTAATGCCTGCTACTCATAAATAGGAAATGCATCTGGGACTCTACTTTACATTGAACTCCCTGTAAAGAGATAATGTCCTCCATGCTTCTTTTCCTGCAAGACAACCCTACTATCATGGATAACTTTCAAAATTCCATCACCAGGTCTTCATATATAGTTATTTGAATCCACTTTATTCAGTAAGATTAGATTTTTACTGAAATTGGATATGTATTGGATCTCCCTCAATTTTCTTAATATTCTATCATGAAGCATTATGCTAACAATCCCTTCATCCTTGATTACACAACTCGATCATCTGATAGGTGGACATTACCCTCTCTACTTTTTAGAAAGTCGAATAGCTCCTCTCTACAATTTATATGATGGGAACATATAGAATCTAGAATTTAGTACTAGATAGAAGGAGATATCTTATCAGATACCATGATCGCATCATCATATTCATCACTGTCACTACTATCAGCCATCATCATAATAGCACTTGTCCTATTCTTGAGCTATAGGCAATCTCTGACATGATGCCCTAATGCTAGTATCCTTCGACTTGGACTTAGATCGCCCATCATGCAATCCTCTACAACTCCATCCTTTGCCACCACTCCTCTAAAGACTGCCAATGCTGAGTTCCTACCTGAACTCGAAGTTTGGTTCTTTTATTTAAGAATCTTATTATGAAAAGTGATGCTATGACTCCTCTATCTTGATGGTGCTCTTTCTTACTAGAAGAATAGTCACCAAGGACTTGAAGGAGTATGAAAGTGATGATAGTAAGACTAATATCCTGGACTTTTCTTTAACCTTCTCATCTATATTGAGAAGATCGGTAAGGATCCTCTGAAAGTTGTTCAAATGCTCCTACACACTCTGTCATTCACTCATCCGTAGTTGATAGTACTACTTCCAAAGAAAGAGCCTATTGGTGGACGACTTTTTTATGTATAATTCTTCGAGTTTCATCTATAGCACCATCGAAAAAGCCTCCCTCAGTACATAGATCATTACATCATTCTTTAGGTACAAGCAGATCATGCTCACCACCTGCATCTGAAGCTGCCTCCAACTTTTTTTCTCCATGATAGCTAGCCTCTTCTCACATATAAGAGTATCGATCATCTCTACTAGATGAGCACATCTATCATCCTCTTTTACTAGACAAAAAATTGCTCTTCTCATCAAACTGGTTGATGTCGACTTTGATTATGCATGTCCTTCTCCATCTTCTTCAATCTTGACCAATATAGATAATTTGGGACTTTGATACCAATTATTATGGTATTAACTATACTAATACCACTTGTTAGAGAATTGCTCATATGGTATACAGATCTCCATATCCAAGATCACGATATCATTGTTGATATCACAAGAGAAGGAAAAGAGAAAATAAAATAAAAGATAATTTAATAGGGCATATAAGACTTCATTATGAGAAAAATAATTACTTACAAGATAAGAACTTGCACTATTAATCCTGTATAGTTTCTCTTAACAAAAATTTTAAATTCCTCATAAAGCTTTCAACTCTTAAGGAGACCTTTTAGTCTCTACAGACTTTCTCCACCACTATCATCTCTCTTGGAAGCTTTTTAGATTCTCACACACCAGTATCTCTAGCCTTTGTTGCTCATTTTATAGACTTTGACATCCCATATTACTTTCTATATTGAAGTCCTCTTTGATAGGGAATCTAGAGATTCAATCCATATTGAAAATGAAGTATCCAAATGAAGCTAGAAATACATCCCAAACATATAAACCACTTGTGAACCATGCTAAAACTACCACAGTCTCCCCTGTGAGAACCATAGGAATCAACCAACCCCCTATATGCCATGTGGTGCCCACGCATGGATCGCATGCATGCACCATGCACTGTGGGCCTGGCCATGCACATGCACATGTCACATGCACGCACTGTGCCATGCTCCTAGCTGAGCTGTACATGGTTGCCTGGGCTAGGTTTTGGGCTTGTCACAAGTTCATTCTAGTGGACTTCTTTTAGATCGAATCAAGATATTTTTTTCTCATTACTTGTCACTCTTCGTTGCTTTCATTAGCCAAGGGGTCCACCTTGGTTTCTCTCCAAAACAGGGTTCTCAAGCTAGTTGTCATCTCGTTCTCTGACATCCTACCATTGCTCACCTTCATCATCCTTATAGTCTTTACAATTTCCTCCTTTGGTTATGTATCTTTGTGGCCATTTTTTCTAGGTCTCTTCCAGGCACCAAGCAAGTTTGCTACCATTCCTTGGAGCAATTGGACTTAGAGAGTATGCAGTGGACTTGAAGCTTAACCATTGTCCAACTTAAATATAAAGCTTGGGGTGACTAATTCTGCATTTGTAATAGATCCATGCATAGGAGAGTTGATAGGAAACGTTGGCATTCACAAATAGAAAATTTTATAAAAAGAACTATTCCTATAGTATAATTGATTGGTCATACCTATACTTCAATAATGTGAATGGCTCTCTATTTACCTGGTTTCATAACAAAAATAAGATTATATAAGAGAGATAATGAGTGTTTGAAGGTATAGCATTGAAACTACCGTATATGTTGGCTTTCATTTGCCAAGAGTTCAAATTGTCTCTTCCCTATTTTATTAATTCACCAATGTAACTGGCACAATGTATCAAATTAAATAACAACTTATATCATCAGTCAATAATAAGGCTCTTATCATTCTCAAAAAAAAAAAAAAAGGCTTTTATCTAATAAGAATCCTCTATTCTTGATTACATTACTTTGATAAATTAGATTCACCTTCAATATAGGTACAGTTAGCTGTAATTTATGGTTTGATCAAGGTACATTAGTGTTGATCAACAAAGTTATTAGTTTGTTTGCATGATTCTTGAAATTACATAAAATTAATTTCATGATATCTTTATTTGTTAATTTAATATGTATTATTTTCTTTATTAGAATGATTTACATCGCTTGTTATGTTTCCTTTATTAGCCTGATCTATATCATTTATTTTTATTTTTCTATATGATATTTATATACTATTGTAAATAATTTCTGAGATATATCAAATAAAATCAAAATAGAGATAAAAAATCATATTTCTCTCTCTTTCTCTTTTATTTTTTTTCTTTTATAATATTTTTAATAGGTTCTTTCTCAAAAAGGCCAACATACCCCGTCATGGGATTTGGGAAAGGAGGAATGGGATGAAGGTTTTTGAAAAAGAAGCCTAAAGTTTAATTTAATTATGAAATTTGCCTTCCATTTTGTTAGTAGGAAATATGGTTGAGCTAGGGACATAGAGCCCTGACAAGCATTAGCGAGCCTCGCCGATCGTTCAAGGAGCGATCGGTCATGAGCCTTCGGCTACAAACTCCTGGATGAGTACTGGCAAAGACCAACTCCTATGCTCTCAAGCATCAGTGAGTCTCACAGACTACTCAAAGAAGTGCTTGACCATGAGCCTTTAACCATGAGCCCTTGGGTGAGCATTAGTAGATGTTAACTCCTACACCCTCAAGCATCAATGAACCTCATCGACCGCTCAACCAGAGCCTTCAGCACGAGCCCTTAGACGAGCACCAGCAGAGGCTAACTTCTATTTCCTCAGGTATCAGTGAGCCTCACTAACCACTCAAGAAGTGCTTGGCCATGAGCCTTCAACCTTGACCCTTGGGCGAGCACCGAAAAAGGCCAATTTCTATGTTCTAAGGTATCAGCGAGCCTCGTCAATTGCTCAATGAGTGCTCAAGTATGAGCCTTCAATCATAAGCCCCTAGATAAGCATTGATAAAGGCCAACTCCTATACCCTTAGGCATCAGCAAGCTTCACCGACCATTCAAGGATTGTTCAGCTATGAGCCATCAGCCATGAGCCCCAGAGAGAGCACCAGTAAAAGCCAACTCCAATGTGCTCAGGCATCAGCAAGCCTCACCGACTGCTTAAAGAGTGCTCAGCTATAAGCCTTCAGCCATTAGTCCCCGGGCGAGCACCGGTAGAGGCCAACTCTTATGCCTTAAGTATTAGCGAGCCTCATCAACTACCCAAGAAGTGCTCTTTCATGAGCCCCTAGATGAGCACTAGCATATGCCAACTCCTATACCCTCAAACATCAGCGAGCCTCACTGATGCAAGGACTTCCGACCGCTCAGCCATGAGCCTTCAACCATGACCCCTGGGCAAGCTCCGGCAAAGGCTAACTCCTATACCCTTATGTATCAACGAGCCTCATCGACTATCCAAGAAGTGTTTGGCCATGAGCCTTCAGCATGGGCCCCTAAACGAGTACCAACAAAGGCTAATTCCAATGCCCTCAGGCATCAATGAGCCTCGCCAATTACTTAAGGAACACTTAGCCATGAGCCGATGGATGAGTACCGGTAAAGGCCAACTCCTATGCCTTCAAACATCAATAAGCCTCGCCAACCACTCAAAAAGTGCTCTGCCATGAACTTTCAACCATGAGCCCTTGGGCAAGCATTAGTAGAGGCCAACTCCTATGTCCTAAGTATCAGTGAGCCTCATCGACTACTTGGGAAGTGCTTGGCCATGAGCCTTCAGCCACGAGCCCTTGGGTGAGCATCAACAAAGGCCAACTCCTATGCCCTCATACATCAAGGCCAACTCCTATGCCCTCATACATCAGTGAACCTTACTGACTGCTCAAGAAGTGCTTGGCAATGATCCTTCAGCCATGAACCCCTAGGCAAGCATCGATAGAGGCCAAGTCCTATGCCCTCCAGCATTAGCGAGCCTTACTGACCACTCAAGGAGTGCTTGGCCACAAATCCCTGGACGAGCACCAGTAGAGGCTTAGGGATGAGTACCGATAAAGGCCAACTCTTATTTCCTCAAGCATTAGCGAGCCTTGTTAATTGCTCAAGGAGTGCTCAGCTATGATTTCTAAAGCTTTAAATGCCTTACAAGCACTCCGACCTACTAGATCCTGGTGGCATACCCATCTCAAATCTTGAGGAAGCAATATATGGACAACCACTGTCATATCTCTACCATGTGGCGAGCTCCCTGTCATGTCCTAAGATTCTTAATCATCACTAAATCTGGGTAGATAGGGGAAAAGTGCCTAGATTCATTGCATCAGGATCCACCATTTAATGAAGCAGGGAGCATACTCGGATGGCAATAGGAATACCTTTAATGGGATGGGATGTTGCCAGCAAACAAGAAAGTGTAATATCACATGTAGAAGGCTTCGTCATCTCTTGCAAGATCCAACAAGATCTTGCCTGGGGTCGAATTGCCCTCAAGGCAGCAGCCTATAAAAAGGATTCTAGGAGGATCTAAGAGGTATGATAGCTTCCAATTTATGCTCACCCACTATTTGTATCTATACTGACTTGAGCATCGGAGTGCCATTACTGGGGCCACCCCCTAAGGTGCCTTTTTGTAGGTATCTCTTCTTGGAGATCAACCTGCATCACCTACTCTTATACCTCTATTAACTCTAGGAACTCCTTTTTGATGCTTAATGAATTTTGGCACCAATAGATTAGAGGAAGGGCGTGAATATTAGTGGGGGATATAACCCATAAGATGAGAAAGCCATACCATCAGAAGACTGCTTTCCATCACACTAACACCATGGCTTTTTGGTCAGCAGAAAAGATCTTGGAAAGCCAAGCGAATGTTTCACTTTGCCCTGCATTAGCAGAGTCTCACCACCTCCACAAGCTATGGTGGTAGGTCTGGTTCAATTTAACCGTCTTGTTGAACCAATCTAGAACTTAGTGATAGTCATCTAGGCCATCCAGGTTACTCTTGCACCACCTTCGATGACATTGCTTTTGCTGGTTGTGCCATGTGCAGCCTCTCCACCTCCAGCACTATCCACACTCATGCCACCACCAGTGAGCAACCTCCAATAGACAGAGCAGCATCATCACCGCCAGAGCAATCTTAGGTCCCTCCAAAGGATCTTGGAGGGGCTATTCATTGCTATTGCCATCATCGCAGAAGCCCGGGGGTAAGGAGATCATGTCCTACTAGCCCCTTGTTAGAACATGACTCCACTCCCGACCACCAATCTCTGCGGCAATTAGAAGCCCTAGACAATTGAGACCTCAAGATCGATTGAAGACTCAAAAAAATGGATCATCGTATCAAGCAAATCCATAATCTATATTCAACCCCAAATGATGGGGTTAGTAATGAACTGCCATTCGATGATAAGATTATGCAGGCATTGCTTTTTTGTCACTTCAAAATCTCCTAGTTGGAGAATTATGATGGAACCACCAACCTTAATGATCACCTGACTAGTTTTAGAGCAGTAATGCTCCTTCATGGAGCTCCTAATCCCATTCTTTAATGAGCCTTCTCCTTCACTTTGAAGGGAACAACTCAACATTGTTATTCAAACTTTAAATCGGGGTCAGTATACTTTTTTAAGTAGTTAAGCCAAGCATTCACCAACCACTTTATCAGTAGTTGGAGGCCATAATGGTGTTCAGATTATCTCCACACTCTCAAACAAAAGGAAGGAGAAACGATTCAAACCTTTGTAAGTTGCTTCAATGTGGCTACTTTGGAGATTTATAACCTAGATCAGTTGGTCACCATGTTAGTCCTAGCAAAAGGACTATTGAAGAATGACCTCAAGAAGTCATTACCTAAGACCTATCCTAAAGGTTTCACAAGAATGCTAGCCCAATATGAGAAATATGCTTGGATGGAAGAAGCCTTCATGATGGAGGAAGATCCACCCACTCCCAAACTTGAGGGTGATAAGGAAATACGAGGATATAGACTCTCCCTGAAATGCAAAGGAAGAACCTAACCTTGCCCTAGAACCCCGTAGGAGAGGAATTGTTTCTTCAAAGATTATCAGCCCAAGGAGGCTCCCCAAGCACTACCACTAAAATAAATTGTACACCTATACTCCTTTGAATGCATAGAGAGAAAAGGTGCTAATAGAAATCAAAAGGCACATCCGGAGCCCAAAAGATGCAAACGCCACTAACAAGAAGGAATCAAAATAAATTTTATCTATACCATCAGGATCATGGCCATGATATTGAGGAGTGCATCTAGCTACAAGACGAGAATGAGGAATTGATCAGGAGAGGTCATCTTGATTGATTCATTTGACAACAAAAAGGGTCAAGAGAGTAGCCAAGATCATCGTGGCCCATCGAACAACCATAGCTACTCCCACCTCTAGAGGGAGGTGACCCTATGCCCTCTGGCCAAGTGGGGATGATCACTAGGGGTGTGGCCACCCGAAGTAGCCAATCAAGAAATGGGCAATGCCGATAGTTTTCTTTGAAGGAGATGACGATGGCTTTTAGTTTCCACACAATGATATGGTGGTGGTAATCTTGAATGTAGAGAATTATGATATATATTATATCCTTATCGATAATGGGAGTTTGACAGATATTTTATACTATAATGCACTCTAAAATATGGAAATATCATTCGAATGGTTAATCGAGTGAACTCCCCTCTGATAGGATTTACATGGGATGTCATCCAGGTAGAATGGATGTTACCCTGAAGATGAGGATAGGACATTACCCTCTATGATCTATCACTCAAATAGATTTCTTGGCCATTCAAGCACCCTCAGCTTACAGTGCCATCCCGATCAACTAAGCCTCAATGCTTTTTGAGCCATTGTCTCCACCTATTGCCTGAAACCAAAATTTTTGACAACATATGGAACTGAGAAGACTTGTAGAGATTAGAACCTAGCTCGACACTGCTACCGCATCGAGCACCAAGAAAGAGGAGCTATAGAAGAAGGTCTTGTTGAAGGCCTAGATGCTTGGGATGACCTTACCGAACAACAGGGAGAGCCAACCGAGGATCTTATCCCCATATCCTTGGTCGATGGGAATCCATAACGCATGGTTAGGATCGATTCCAGCTTGGACCGGGTAACGGGGAACAACTTACCTTGTTTTTAAAAGAAAATCCCAATAGTTTCACCTGGGTACCAACCGACATGCTGGATATTAACCCCTTGGTGATAGTGACCGATTAGAGGTGGACCCTAAGCACCATCCATCAAACAAAAGAAGTGAAGTTTTGCACTCGAGCACCAAAAGGCTATAGTCAAGGAAGTCAATAAGCTACTTAATGCCAGTTTCATCAAGGAAACTAACTATCCAGAGTGGATCACGATCCCTATCATGGTGAAAAAGGTGAATAGCAAATGGTGAATCTATAGATACTTCACTGACCTGAATTGAGCATGCCCGAAGGATGACTACCCGTTGCCTAGAATTGATCAAATGATGGATGCCACCTCAGGCCATGGTCTTCTTAGTTTCATGGGTGCCTTGTTTGACTATAATCAAATTCGAATGGCTCTTAAAGATAAGAAAAAACTACTTTTATCACCGATCATGGATTGTTTTGCTACAAGGTTATTCGGTTCAACTTAAAGAATATAGGCACTACTTATCAATGCCTAATAAATAAGGTTTTCAAGGAGCAAATTGGATGAAACATGAAAGTATATGTAGTCAACATGCTCATCAAAAGCAAATTGTGAATCCTAATGTCGAAGACCTATGAGAGACTTTTGACACCCTTTAGAAGTACCAGATAAAGCTAAACCTTGCAAAGTGTGCCTTTGGAGTGGTCTCGGGCAAATTCTTCGACTACATGGTCTCTAATTGGGAGTGGAGGTCAATCTAGAAAAAATCAAGGGTATCTACGATATTAGCCCTTCCAAGATGATCAAAGATGTCCAGCACCTTATCAGGAGGATTGCAGCCCTCAGCAGATTCATTCCAAAATCAGTCGAGTATTGTCTCCCATTCTTCCAAACACTAAAGCATCCAAGGATTTTCAATGGATGGGGGAATGCTAGGAAAATTTGATGATCCTAAAAAATACCTCAGCTCCCCCCATTATTGGGAAGACTAGATCTTGACAAAGATTTATTTCCATATTTGGTTATTTCTCCCTCAACCATAAGCACGGTGCTGATCCAAGAAAAGGATAGGAATCAGAATCCCATTTACTATGTCAGTAGAATCTTAAGGAACATGAAGACCCAGTATTCCAAGTTAGAGAAGCTGGTATATGCTCTCTTCATTTCTATCCGAAAGCTCTGCCCATACTTTCAAGCTCATGCCATCATCTTGCTGACCGATCAACCTATAAGAAACTCCCATTATTACTGACCCTATATGTTTGGATGCATCGTCAAATGGGTAATCGAGCTTTCAGGATTTGATATCAAATATCAACCTCAACCATTGATCAAGGTCCAAGTATTAGTCGACTTCCTAGTCGAGTGTACCATTCTCAATGAGCTAGTTGAGCCAGAGGCAATGGAGCCCTTGAAGTTATCATTAAATATACCTCCGAGCTCAAATGACGTCTGGGAGATATATGTGGATGGATCATCCAATCCTAAAGGATCAGGATCAGGAGTGATCATTGCCAACCTCGAGGGGATCATTGCTGAGCATGGTCTATGCCTTGAATTCCTCACAACTAACAATGAAGCTAAGTATGAGGCTCTAATAGCAAGACTCGATATCGCTAAAGAAGTGGGAGTGCAGGATTTGAATGCCTACAGTGACTCTCAACTGGTCATTGACCATTTCAAAGGTGACTCCAAGGCTTGGGAAGGAAATATGGTCAAATATCTCCAAAAGTTCAAGAAGTTAATCAGTAACCTCCACAACTTTGAGATCCTATAGATCCTAAGAGAAGACAACTACTCTTGGGTGGACTTGCTGGCCAAAGCAATAACCACTATCCCCATAGTGCTCCCTCAAGGGACTTACTTTCGATAAATCAAAAAACCGACCATAAAAGAATCATCAAAAGTCTTGGAGCTCGAGGATGAAACCATGTTGGATCAACTTGCTGGTCAACTTCTTACAGAATAGTCGACTCCTAGCCGAATGAAAAGAAGCCTACAAGATTAAATATAAATCCTCCAAGTACTTAATGCATGAAGACTCTATAAACAATCATTATCCTGGCCTCTTCTCAAATATTTGCAACCCTTTGAGGTGGAGTTTGTGCTGAAAGAGGTTCATGAAGGGATTTGCAGGGAAGTTGGAAAAATGGCGCTGGCCTATAAGTTGCTCCGGCAAGGATATTATTGGCTGACCATACAGTGGGATACTGAGAGGTTTGTCATGAAATGTGATGCTTGTCAAAGAAATGCAAATATTCAGCATCTCTCGGCCATACCAATCACTCCTAGATGCACCCTCTGGCCATTCGCACAATAGGGGATGTCTATTCTTGGTTCATTTCCTGCGGCTTCAGGGCAACTTAAATTTTGATAGTAGCTATTAACTCTTCATAAGGTAGAGGCCGAGCTATTAGCCCGTATCATTGAGTCAAAAGCTATAGATTTCATTTGGAGGGTGATTATCTATCACTTTGGTGTCCCCAGGTATTAATCATTAATAATAGATGGTAGTTTGTTGGCACTCGATTTGAAGAATTTCGTAAAGACCATGGGAGTTGCATCATCTCACCTCAGTAGTGCACCCCTAGGTAATTGGAAGGCCAAAGTAGCTAATCGAGCAATCTTCCAAGGGATCAAGAAGAGGCTTAGCAAGGCTAAAGGATCATGGATCAAAGAGTTCCACCATGTACTCTAGGCATACGAATGATGCCAAGGGTCTCGATGGAAGAAATACTTTTCAGCCCAGCTTTCAGGACTGAAGTAGTGATCTTTTAAAATGGAAATACCCTCGATAGAGACTACAAATTATGATGAGGAGAACAACTCATAGATGGCTTGTGGACTTGGATTTGATAGATGAGGCTCGAAAAAATGCATGCATTAAGATAGCAGCATAGGGTTGCATACTATTTTGATGCTAAAGTCTGGAGCATGGTCTTTAAAGTTGGTGATCTAATGCTACACCGAGCAGAAGTTTTCCAATTGAGTCAAATAGGTAAGCTCTAATCAAATTGGGAAGGACTCTACCAGGTGGAGGAGATCATCAAACCTAGGACTTTCGGTTAAAGTAGCTAGATGGGATCCCCTACTTCGTCCATGAAACTTCACAAATTTATGAATTTATCATCAGTAATGCATTCTTCTTCTACTAAATAGAAATTATTTTTCCTATTTATGCTCATAAGAGTTTTCCTGAGAGTCCCCCAAGCAGGAGTTACTTAGGCCAAACAAAATCTGAAGAATTCACCTAGAATAATTCATAATGAAAACTAAGTCACTTGCATGGTTGAGATTCCACACTAAGGGGCTTTGAAGTTTGTTGGACAAAGGAACTCCCCATTGAAAGGATTGGTGCAGAGGATTTGATTTTCCCCAACATTACGATCGAAGGCCCTTAGTCCCTAATAATCGAAAATGTTACAATCGGTGGCCCTCAAGCCCTGATAATCGAGAATGTTATGATCAAAGGCCCTCAGGCTCTAATGATCGGGAACATTATGATCGGAAGCTCTCATGCCCTAATGATTGGAAATGTTATGATCAGAAGCCTGCAAGCCCTGGCAATTGGAATGGCCCTGATTAGGGGTTCAATGATCGACCGACCAAGCTTCTATTGCCTATCAAGGTGTTTCATGAGATGCAATTATATGAATACAAAATAAACAACCTAGAAGACAACTACATGCCAAATAAAGGCATGAAATTGACAAATTTTTCATTAGTAGAATTGGATTACACACGTGTTGCTGTGCAGCTAAGTTACATAGGTTTAGAGCCTCTTGGCTAATAATATTGCTTCTTAGACTTCTAAAATACAGGAAAAATAGTAGTTTCTATCGAAGGACTAGATGTCTCTTGGAATCTCGAGCTCTTCCATAGAGTTGGAACTACCTTCTGAGTGGTCAAGTGCACCAACATCCTTAACAGGATGATTGGGAAAGCAAGAAGTGAGGGCATGGGCACACCATCATCCTCTAGAAGATAGCTAGTGTGATGCAAAGCACAATTAGCAGCACTGGCAAGGAGGACAGGCAAAAGCGAGGCAGTACAGCAGCACACGACAAAGCAGGATGATTAGAAAAGCAGGAAGCGGCTGAGGGCATGGGCACACCATCCTCTTCTAAAAGATAACTAATGTGATGCAAAGCATAACTAGCAGCACTGGCGAGGAGGATAGGCGAACGTGAGGCTGTGCAGTAGTACTCGATAAAGCAGCCTACCATCGGAGGAGGAAAATCACCGACGAGTGAAGACCGGCTGGAGAGTGGGGAAGCTGCCCCAATTCATCCTCATGCTGCTTCCATAGTTCACAACCTCTAGTGAGAGCTCCCAATATGCTTCTTCAGTGAAGCAGAGTGGCTCCCTAGGGAAGGCTTGGATGGAAATGCATGAAGTTTGTGCCCTCCAAGTTGCATTAAGTCTGACAACCGATTGCAATAGTGGTGGTCCAGTGATGATGCCAAATGCCAATGATTTTCTTCTCCTAGAGAGAATCCCTCTTTTGATAATAACAGTCTAGTAGCTCTGACACCCTCGCTAAGGATCGACCATGACAATCCTTGAGAAGTTTCAGGCAACATGTTGGCATAAGAAAGATAGTAGAGCTCAAAGCCCCTCGGTCATTCTTTTATAGTAAGTCTAATGGGGAGACCGCCACTTATGTGCCCAATCAAAAATTGGCAAACATCGACTTCTCAAAAATTGAGCATCACCAAGAAGAAATAATGGGTGATAATAGACTTTCCAACCTCATCTTCTCATGAATTACTATCAAAAGACTCATCCTGTTGGAGTGTGACCAGTCAAAGCTTCTCAAAAACCAACTATCATACCAAGTGGTACTTCTCGATAAAGGGAGATACTGAGGATGAGAAAATCAAGGCACTATCTAAGGTGATTAATGCCCATTGACTCCAAGTGATAGAGTAGTGCTCGGTCAGAGTCCTAAGGAGATCAGCACCTACTATCACCAAGTAGTAAAGTAGTGCTTAATCGAGCTCTCAACTAATCAGTACCCATTAGCTCCAAATGATTGAGTTGCTCTCGGTCATAGCCCTCAAGTGATTAATGCCTACTAGCTTAAGTGACTAAGTAGCGCTTGATCAAAGACCTTAGGCAATCAATGTCCATTGGCTCCAAGAGACTGAGTAACGGTTGATCAAAACCCTCAGGTGAATAAGCCCACTGGCTCAAGTGATCGAGGCCACTCGATCAGAGGCCTTAGGCAATCAACACTCACTGGCTTCAAGTAACCGAGTAGTACTCGATCAGAGTTCTTAGATAATCAACACCCACTTACTCCAAGTGACCGAGTAGCACTCGGTCAGGGCCCTCAAGTGTTCAGTGCCCACTAGCTCTAAATGACTATGTAGCGCTCAGTCAGAGATCTTAGACAATCAATGCCTACTAGCTCCAAGTAATTGAATAACACTCGATCAAAGCTCTTAGACGATCAGCACCTACTAGCTCCAAGTGACGAGTAGCACTCAATTAGAGCACTCGAGTGATCAACACCCACTGGCTCTAAGTGATCGAGTAGTGTTCAGTCAAAGCTCTCAAGCAATCAAATCTACTGGTTCAAGTGACTGAGTAGCATCTTTAAAGCCCTCAAGCGATCAATGTCCATTGGCTTCAAGTAATCAAGTAGCGCTTTATCAAAGTCTTAGGTGATCAATGTCAATTGACTCCAAGTGACCAAGTAAAGCTTAGTCAGATCCCACACATGATCAATGCCCACTAGCTCTAAATAACCAAGTAGCGCTCGATCAAAGCTCTTAAGCAATCAAAATCCATTGGCTCTAAATGACCAAGTGGCACTCGGTCAGATTTCTCAAACAATAATACCCACTGGCTCCAAGTAATCGAGTAGTACTCGATCAGAGCCCAGGCGATCAACATCCACTGACTCTAAGTGATCGAGTAGTACTTGATCAGAGCTCTTAAGCAATCAACATTCACTAGCTCTATTGTGATCGAGTGGTACTGGTTGGAGCCCTCGGGTAATTACACCCACTGGCTTCAAGTGATCAAGAAGTGCTCAGTTAGAGTCCTGATCAAAGCTCTTAAGCAATCAAAATCCATTGGCTCTAAATGACCAAGTGGCACTCGGTCAGATTTCTCAAACAATTAATACCCACTGGCTCCAAGTAATCGAGTAGTACTCGATCAGAGCCCATAGGCGATCAACATCCACTGACTCTAAGTGATCGAGTAGTACTTGATCAGAGCTCTTAAGCAATCAACATTCACTAGCTCTATGTGATCGAGTGGTACTTGGTTGGAGCCCTCGGGTAATTAACACCCACTGGCTTCAAGTGATCAAGAAGTGCTCAGTTAGAGTCCTCGATGATCAATGCCCATTAGCTCTAAATGATCGAGTAGTGCTCGGTTAGAGCCCTCAGGTGATCAACATCCACTGGCTTCAAGTAACCGAGTAGCACTTGATCAGAGTCCTTAAGCAATTAGTGCCTACTAGCTCCAAGTGATCAAGTAGTACTCGATCAGAGTCCTTAGATGATCAACACCCACAGCTCCAAATGATAGAGTATTGCTCAGTCAGAGCCCTTAGATGATCAATACCCACTGGTTCCAAGTGATTAAGCAGTACTCAATCAAAGCCTACAAGCGATCAACATCCACTAGCTCCAAGTGACCGAGTTGCACTTAGGACAAAGCCCTCAAGTGATCAACATCCACTGGCTCTTGTGATCGAGTAGAGCTTGTTTAGAGCCCTCAAGTAATAAGCTCCATTGGCTCTAAGTGACTAAGTAGTGCTCGATCAGAGTTCTCAAGTGATTGGTGCCCACTGCTCCAAGTGACCGAATAGCACTTGATCAGAGCCTCATGCGAACAGCATCCATTAGTTCTAAGTGACTGAGTAATTCTTGGTTAGAGATAAAGGTTGATCATCATCGCTCCAAGAGCCAACCTCAGGCAACTGACATTGATCATCCTTCTACTTTAAGGGCCACATCATGGGCACTAGGTCTTTGGTTACTCCCAAGCCCTTAGGACAACACCTCCGACCAAAGTGTTGCCCTTAATGAGAAGCATCCACCTTTTTCTTGAGGTGGGCATGGATTCATTGCAAGTTTCATAATGAATTTGCCTAGATTCATACTCGAAGGAGGCAAGCGATGAAGATCTATGCCTGATGGAGGACCCATATCAGAGCTTTATAGTTGTTGTACCCCACCTGATAGCCCTAATCAAACATATAACTCTCCATAGTATCACCTCCTTGTGCTTCCTGAGCATTAGCTGCATGATGATTCTCCATTGAGTAGGATCGGTGATCAGATTACTGATGGCTCAGAGACTAAGATCGGTGACCCGATCGGTAATGCTTTTATGACTGAGACCACCCACTGGATTGATGGGAAGGTGTCGATAAACATCTTGACCCAGCTCTAGGGCCTCTCGATGATGGACTCCTGGTGCACGATGTGACTCCTCTTGGGGCATCGATTAATCGATGTGATGCTATGGAAGGCTATCTTGACCTTTCAGGAGCATCTATAGGTCATTGATCACTAGATGGAGACTTCATCCTTGCGAGAGGCAACCTTATCGATATGGGGAGAATAACCAGAGGCAAGCCCCTAGCCATCAAATCGATTTCCATGCTCTTGCTCTCCAAAGACCATTTATGACTGGCAATTCTTCTCCTAGACCAATGAAGCTCATCTTGGAGTTTCATTGTTTAAGCGACGAATTCTCATCTCGCTTTCTAGAAGAAAGAATGACTTCAAGCCAGAAATTTCTGCTTGGGCTGACTTAAGCTGGTGTCATAGATTTACCATCCAAAAGGCCAAATCCTACAAACCTAAGAAATCTATTCTAATAATTTCTATGACTTTCCTTAAGCACTGTCTTTTCAAGGGTATGCCTTGCACATTGCGAACGGTAGTAGTTTACTTTTTCATAGAATTTTTAGTGCCCTCTGCACATAAACAATCCTTTTTTTGACCAGCAACCTTTTACTTGCAACTTTAGCCTTGACTCTTGCTCAGAAATATACACCCTGATATTGACCCCCCTACAAAGGTGCTTGGCAGGCATTGGTACTCTTTGAGATAAAAGTAACACCCCCAAGAGAAGTCATAACTAAAAAAGGCATGGGATAAGAAGAAGAAACAATCTTTCATTCCACTACGTCCAGGAAATTTCTTAGAATAAAATTACAAGACTTGAGAAGCTCTAAGCTAAGAAAAGAAAAACAAAAAAAAAAAAGTCTCAATTCCTAACCTCTCCTGTGGTATCGACAGCAATAGCTGGCTCTATTAAGAACAGGATCAATGGTAGAAGGAATGGTTAGGGCATGATCGACAGAGGTAGGCTTGGCAACAAGTGCAAGAGCGATCGATGTGGGATCAACTGCAGTCAGTTAGATCAGGGCCTCAAAGATGATAGGAGAATTAATGACAATCGACCTAGTAAGGGAGCTCTAATTGGAGTATCGATGCATTGTCTTCAGGCTCCTCATCTAAGAAGTCTAGCTTTATTCTTGTATAGTGATCTAGGATAGCCATGCAAAGCTCCAGCTCTGCCTTATCAAAGCCCTCCTTAGAGGACTCTTGACCAAAATCTTGGCAGAGGGTGAGAACTCCTCTGAATTTTGGAAGTTGGACACGGCCTAAGCCATCTCTCCCCGAGTCTTCGGAAGCCTTAAACTTCCTCACCACCTTCGCCGCCTCATTCTTGGCATCTACCATCTCCTGCTCCACCTCCTTTTTCCAAGCCCAATCAGCCTTCACTTGGCCAATTTGATATTCACTTTAGAAAGTGCTTTCTTTAAGCACTTAGATGCTGCATCCACCACCTCGATCATTTACCAGCCTCTGCAACGTTCCTCCCCAACTTGCTGATGAGGCTCCTGCTATCAAAAACTTGGTTCAATAGTTTAGCAGTATTGTGCGCTAATTGCAAAAGAACAAGCTTGGTGGTTGATTGGTCAGAAATAAAAAATAAAAGTCAAATATGAAGTACCTACTGCATTGAGTATTACCCTCTTCTCTAAGTCATCGTACCTTAACTCTGAGCCCATCCAATTCTTCTATAAAAGGCCATTTCAAGACCTCCTGATAGACCTCCCATGATTGATAGTCCATGGTCTCTTTGACCTCATGATCAGCAGAAGTCTTTGAGCTCCCCACCATTGAGGCAGAAGAGCTAGATGGACGAGTATTGGTTCCGGCAAGTGATCACACTTCTAGAGGATTGACAATGACTATTAAAGAAACTTTGATCACCTTGGAAAAGAATCAGCTAAGTCTTGCTCTTTGGAGTGACTCTTTGAATAAGAGCTATTCCAAATTAGGGGCCATAAATTTACTGAGAGTCCTAAAATGCGCCTCCTCAGCTCTCAATTTTGGAGCACTTAGCAAGGGATTAGCTGGTTGGCCCTAACTCGACAGACCCCAATCATCTACTAAGGAGATGATACAAAATAAAAGTACTCATTTCACCCTTTGATGATAAAAGGAGTGTCCAAAATCAGGGGATTGACCCCCTTTTGGGCCAGAAGGTACCACCATACCTTGGCATATGGGTGCCTCTAAGTACTAAAGAAGGAATGAAATAGAGGAATGGATGGCTAATCTCAGCCAAGAAGCATAATCCTAGAAATCCTATGATGTGTCTAACGATCATCGGCTTAGCACGTTTGGGCATGGAAGGCCAAATCCTGGACCCTCTCTTTACTACTTTTCTTGATACCTCCATTTCCTAGGACCGTCATGAACCAGGTATCTAGATAGGAGAGACAAAGAAAGAAAAAAAAATGGAAAGAAAAAATGGTTGACCTAGAAAGGAGGGACAAAGGGTCGAGAATGGTGAACTCTTTGAAAAGAACCTGGGGAGGAAGAAGCACATAAGGAGAAATAGGAGATAGATAATTGGAAGGAAAAGAATAAGAAGGGATGCCCTAAGGGCAAAGAACCATCCCGTATGAGGACAAAGGAAAAGGTAGAAGGGTGATTGACTCTATCTTTTCAAATGGAAAGGTGTGGCTGGCAGTTGCCATTGTCATGGCTTAGCCATTGGCTCGTCATAGGGGTGCTGGCATGGCAGCCATGGTGCTGTGAAAGGTTAGCATGGCAAAGAATATACTGCTCCTCGATACCTTGGAACCTCAGGGGTGGAGTTTAGCTGGATGCCTCGTTATGATAGTGAGGGGAGTAATGGTTTGCCATGGAGTGGCATAGTCGTGGCATGATATCGGAGGCTTGATATTTGTCAGGCGATGGTTTGCTAAGATAATGTTATAACTCGATGAATCCTCTTGATTTGAGGAGGGATGCGGGGCTTTGGCCATATTTTTGACTCCCCTAGACCTATAGGATACGGTCCATCGTGGCACAGTAGCAAGGCAAGATGGTGCCATGCCTGGATTTTCATGTGAGATATTTGGGGTAATGTTGGTCGGACAAGTTGGCACATTGTGTAGGGATGGGGATTTCCAAGAGGTTAAGCCTTGAGAAATTATCCAGGCTATTCTATACATTCTTGAGCTCTATGGTGGAGAAAAGAGGTGATAGAAGATCAATCGGGCAAGGATTTGAACTACCTGAACAAGCAAATCTTGTGAGATTTCAAGATGATGTCTCGCTAGGATCCATGGGAGTCAGTCGGCCATTGAGTTCAAGTGTGGCTTGCAGAAGTTCGATCGGACATATGTCTCGGAGCTGGGCCAAGGATCTAGGACAACCAAGTGGGTCATGATGAGGAGAGGGCAACGGGGTGCAAAGACCAGTCGATTGAAGACATTTATGTTAGAAATTGTACCCTAAAGCCAATTATCTAAGCTGTAGATGATTGTGCTATTTTATAATTGTATATGAGTTTTTAATGAATAAAAGTTATTCTTTTGACTGTTCATCACATGTGCATATTCCTGAAAAAAACTCTTGTGTGATGGAGTCCTTAGAGCTACATTATATTTAATATAGAGAGAATATATCAGTAGTTCTTAAAATGGTTCACAACCAAGGATACTTGTTATAATACGAGTATATCAATTATAGGTTATTGTATCTTTGTCTTTCTCATCTCTTCTTCTGTCACATTAAATGATATGGTCAGTGGGAGTTGATCTATGTCTTCTCATCTCTTCCTTTGTCACATTAAATTAATCTCCCTAAATTATTAGGTCCATAAGGATGAAGTTATGTGGATAACTAAGTCCCAGCCTTCATTAAGTGGGATGGTAATGGGTCTAATAGTTGGGTTTCATCAGCAGATCCAAAGATCGGGTGTTCATCAGGCTATTGGAATTGCTATTCCTAATATGATAGCTTAGTGTGACTCTTTTAACGGTACTCAAGTGGGTCGGCCAAAGTTGGGCTCGATTATTCATTAGTAGAAGCATTGAATTTTGTCATGTAATGGTTGGACCTAACCGAGACCTTCAATAGGAGGCCCAAAGGCTGATTGAAGTGCACTTTGGGCAAAACCTAAATACGAGGTTACTTGGAGAAGTAATCGGTTAAAGACCTACCTTTAGATGCGCATGGGTAGGCCAGCCAAAGTCGGGCTCATGTGTTGCTATGGACTCTAGTACCCACTAAGGAATTAAAGTAATTCTCAGATTGGAGGTAGAGCTACCAGTCTGAACAAATAGTGGGAGGGGCTTTAGACTAAAGTCCATGTCTTTAGGTTAATAATTCAATACACTAATAAGTTTGATTTTTCTCTTCAATGTCTTCCAACCTATCGCTCTGGTCTCTTCTTGATAACGAGAAGCTCAAGGGTCCCAACTTCGATAGCTGGTATCGAAGGCTCAGGATTGTCCTGGAGCATGAACGAATCTTGTATGTGATATCAGATTCGATACCTGAAATCCCTACTCCCAATGCTCGGGGTTCGGTCAGAGACACTATATTAGAAGTGGCTCTCCGATAGGACCACTGTCTAATGCATTATGTTGGCAGCGACGAACGACAAGTTCAGTTATAAATTCGAAGAAATCCAATTGGTGGAAATCCTTCAAAAGTTGAAGGAGTCCTTCAGCACACCAAATGATGTTGAGAGGTACAAGGTCTCCTGTGCTATCTACAATGCATGGATGCATGATGGGACCTCAGTCACTAATCATGTATTGTATATGATCGAGATGATTGAGTACCTGGGCAACTTGTATGTCCTTTATATAACAGCTCGGGAAAGATACGATACTGAATTTCCTGCCCTCTTCCTATCTAGACTTTCTCGATCATTATAGAATGAATAAGCTGTAGTTAACTACCATGGTCTATCGGGGTTATTGCAGACTTATGAGAAGGACTACCAATTAAACAAAGGGGTGGTAAATCTGGTGGGAGGATCTTCAGCAAGGCGTCATCCCTTTAAGAAAGGGAAAAAGAAAAATAAAGGAAAAAAGGTATAGAATGCTTCTGGGCCCAGTCAGGCCAAGAGGGTGAAGGCTGATAAGAGCCAAGCGGAGTGCTTCTTTTGTAAGAAGCAGGATCATTGGAAGAGAAACCATCCTTTTTATATTGCATCTCTTGACTCGAACAGGTCCAGAAGAGAAGCAGCAAGATGGTGCGGACAAGATATTTATATGATAACATCTTGTAGAACTGTCCTTTTTATATTGCGTCCCTTGACTCGAACAGGTCCAAGAAGAGAAAGCAGCAAGACGGTGCTGGACAAGATATTTATATGATAACATCTTGTAGTTTCTCTATCTACGTACTATTAATGGGTATTGGATACAGGAAGTCCAATATATTTGTAATTCTTTCAGGGACTTCAAGTAGTAAAGATCGAGAATGGTGAGATTCTTGAACATGGAAATGGAAGCCAGTTCCAGTCATGGCGTTGGGAGTCCTCAAACTAGTTTTCGAGTCTTGTATAATTATTTTGAATGAATGTTATTATTGTTCATCTTTCATCTTGAATGTCATTTCGTAGGCCATGTATGGTTATGAACTATCATTAAATTATGACATTTGCAAAATCATTTGAATGGTTATGTTGTGATGAATGGATATATGAACAATGGCATTTATGTGCTATCATGACCTTTAGTGTAGTGTACACATCTGGCAAATGCCCTAGGATAGATAATGTTAGCGATGCATACCTATGGCATTGTAGGCTATGTCATATTAACAAGAATAGGATAAACAGGTTGAAAAGCGAGGGTCTCCTCGAGTTTAGTAAAAGTGATTCACTACCAACCTATGAGTCCTGTCTTCTTGAAGATGACAAAATCACCCTTTACTGGAAAAGGTGAACGAGCCAAGAGATCTAAGTCTAGTACATACTGATGTATGCGGACTTATAAATATTAGTGCCAGAGGTGGGTACAGTTATTTCATTACGTTTACAGATGACCTTTCGAGGTATAGTTATGTCTTCTTGATGAGACATAAATATGAATCATTTGAAATGTTCAAACGATATTGTAATGAAGTAAAAAATAAATTGGAAGGTTTATCAAAACCCTTCGATCAGATCGAGGTGATGAATATCTTTCTGGTGAGTTTCTGACATATCTCAAAAAGAATGGATTCTCTCTCAGTGGGTACCTCCAGGAACCTCAGTTAAATGGAGTGTCTGAAGGAGGAATCGAACCCTGTTAGACATGGTTCGGTCCATGATGGGCTTTGCTTCTCTGCCGCTATCCTTTTGGGGATATGCTCTGGAATCAGCCTGTTACCTTTTGAATAGGGCTCCGAGTAAGTCCGATAGCAAATCCCATATGAGATATGGACTGACGTAAGCTGACACTCTCATACCTTCGGTTCTAGGGTTGCCCGGCTTATATAAAATGTTTGGAAACGGACAAACTTGGACCTAGGTTGACCGTGCCTATTTGTTGGGTATCTAAAAGAGTCTAAGGGATATTACTTCTACTTGGCTGAGGAATAAAGTTGTTCATCAGTCTTAGGGCTATCCTTTGGGAAAAGGAGTTTCTTGGTGAAGGAACTGTAGCCACTAAGATTGAACTTAGTGAAGTTCAACAAGTAGAAGAACCGCATACTTAAGGGATAGCATAGAATCGGTTATGATTAGATCACACCCAGGCCCACACAAGAACCATTAAGGAGATCCAGTAGGGTACCGAGTCAATCAGACAGATACTACGATTTCTTGGTCCGGGACGGTGATCCATTGAACTCGATGAGAACAATGAGGATCCGATCACCTACATGGATGCGATGCGAGGTCCAACTCTGAGAAATGGCTAGGAGCAATGAAATCTGAAATGGATTCATGGAAATCAACAATTAGGACATGGTTGTTCCACCTGAGGGGTAAAACCTATTGGGTGAAAATAGATTTTTAAAAGAAAACGGGGCACAGACGGGCAGGTAGAGACCTATAAAGGTCATTTGGTTGCCAAGGGGTATCATCAACGTTATGGTATTGACTATGATGAGACGTTCTCTCCTGTTGCAATGCTCAAATCCATTCGAATCATGCTTGGTTTAGCAGCACACTTTGACTATGAAATCTGATAAATGAATGTCCGAACAGCTTTTCTAAATGGTGAGCTAGAAGATAAAGTATATATGATACAACCTGAAAGGTTCACATCCACAGACTAGTTAAAGGTGTGCAAGCTTCAAAGGCCCATCTATGGACTGAAACAAGCATCACGGAGTTGGAACATACGATTTGATAAGTAAATCAAGTTGTATGGCTTCATTAGGAACATAGAAGAACCTTGCATTTACAAATAGGTTAATGGTTATGTGATTGTGTTCCTTGTGTTGTATGTGTATGACATTCCCTTAATCGGGAATGACATCCCAACGCTACAAGAAATAAAGGTCTGCTTGTCATCTCAGTTCTCTATGAAGGACTTGGGTGAAGCCTCTTACATACTGGGTATGAAGATATATAAAGATAGATCTAAGAAGCTTCTAGGACTGTCTTGGTCTACGTACATCGACACTGTGCTGAAGCGATTCAGCATGAAAATTTTCAAGGAAGGCTATCTCTCGATAGGCATTGAAATTGCTCTCTCCAAAAGGGATTGCATAACAACTCCTGAGGAAAAAGAGCGTATGAGTAGAATCCCGTATGCCTTGATAGTGGATTCTATCATGTATGCCATGACATGTACTATACCAGATGTAGCATACTCACAGACATAGTGAGCAGATACTAGTCTGATCCAGGTGAAGCTCATTGAAAATGGTAAAGACCATCCTTAAGTATTTGTGAAATACTGAGGACCAATGGCTGAATTATGGAGAACCTGACTTAAAACTTATGGGATATACTGACTCCAATTTTCAGTTAGATAGGGATGACAGCAAGATTATGTCAGGATTTATCTTTACCCTAAATGGAGAGGATCTACTAGAAAAGTCTCAAGCAGCCTATAGTGGCGGACTTAGTATGCGAAACAGAATACATTGCAGCATCGGATGTAGCAAAGGAAGAGATGTGGTTGTGAAAGTTTCTTGGCAAGCTGCGAGTGGCACTTTTCCTGGATGGTCCTATTCTGGTATATTAGATAGCACTGGAGCCATTGCTCAAGCCAAGAGAAGAAGTCATATCACTGTACAAAACACATTCTGCGTGCTATCACCTGCACGAGAGATCGTGGAACGAGATGACATTGACCTTCAAAGATCGATGAAAAGGAGAACCTGGTTGACCCCTTCACTAAACCCTTCAGAGTTCAAGAGTTTGACGTTGTAAATAAAAAATGGAAATAAGATTCTGTACCAATTAGCTTTAGTCCAGTGGGAGTTTTTGGAATTGTGTCCAAAGCCAATCGTCTAGCTATAGATGGTTTGCTATTTTGTAATTGTATATAAATTTTAATGAATAAAAGTTATTTTTGTGGCTATTCATCACATGTGCATTTTCCTGAAAAGACTTTTGTGTGATGGAGTCCTTAGAACTACATTATATTTGATAGGAGGATATATCAAATAGTTCTTATACTAGTTCACAACCAAAGGATACATTATTATAGGACGACGATGTATCAAGTATAGGTTATTGTATCTCATATTGGTTGGTTGTCCTCTAACCAAGGAGTATGGTGACACTGATATGACATACAAGTGAAATGTATGCATCTCATTGAACGTGACCATCTGCAGAGCTCCCTTCTGTCAAAGGGTTGCTCGTGAAGGGATATGGGTATATGTGTCCCTCAGACCTGAGATCACCATGGTAGCTTACAAGCAACTCACTGTACTTTGGTGCCGGATTACCTGAATTTCTAATCCAGTGATGAAAGGTTTTTGGGTACAGTCAAGTCTTATGGAGCGATAGTGGATCAAGATGGAATTGACCCCTCCAAATAGTTTGGAGTGAATGACTCGCTGTGTCTCATTTAGCAAAACCTTGTCATGATAGTTCTTATGAGAAGTCACAGAACTTATAAGGTTGAGATACGATCTGGAGAACCAAATTAATGTTGGCAGTTAAATCCTAGGTCATCCTGAGCATTGTGAGATCAAAGGGATGAATTATGCAGTAACCATGCCAGAGGTTCAGAAAATTGCTCTGCAATCTTGACCTATCCGGATATTGGTATCATTGCTAGATGAGGACCTTGACTGGTACTGGAGTGATCCAGTGCTACTGGCTTAGTGTTTGAACCTAGGATCCACCCATAGGATTTTTATCTGATCTAAAGGCTGATCGATGATTGAAAATCATTTGCCATCACTGGAGGTCAATATGATTGACCATGTTTCCAAGTGTCGACACTTGCAAGTGTCGACACCTGGCTATGACGAGCAAAAATTCTGGAAAGATTTTGACTTTAAATTTGAATTTGAATTTCAAAATCTAGCTGATTTTGGCTCCAAGCTTTCATGGAATGATGGTCATTCTTGCCATCTAAGCTTGGAACCTATTTGATATAGCCCTCAACCTTTTTCCCCATCACTCCTCCTTCCTCATTCTCCCTCTCATGGCTGCCTCTATAAATAAGGATTGTTTTAGGGCTGCCATGTCGAATAAAACCATTTTTCCTGTTGAAGAGTTTTCTTGCTACTGAGATTCTGAGAGGGAAGAGAAAAGGGACTTGTGAGGACTAAGGTATTGGGTGTGTGAATACCTAGCACTCAAGCTAGGTCATGGGAAGAGAGCTAGTTAGGAAGGGTTCCACCTCTCCTCCTCGTCTTGCGAGAAGAAGAAGATCGGTCTAAAGAATCCTAAGGAGCTAGCACTCTGAGAGAGTTGATCAGAGTTGAGCCCTGGTGTGAACTACCCATAGAGGCCAGACACGTGTGTGGCTCGAGGGCTTTCTACAACATCCTTTAAAGGTATAACGGTAAGGTATCTTTATATCTTTGGTTCTTTTCCTGCTTATAATTTTATTGCATGCTATATTATCATACTAGGTCCAATTGCATGCAGTTTAGTAGATCATTTTGATCGATCTACCAAGTCTTCCGCTAATTTTATTTTAAAATAGTTTTAAAATATCTTTCTACCGTGCATGCTCACCTGCATTTATTTTACCTTCAGTTTACTTGATGGATAGACTTGGATGCCAATATCATGGCAGTGCATAGGTTGCGAATAGGCTGAGAACATTGAATGTTGGGTGGTATGGTCGCAAGTCTTTAGAATTGTGGCAATGCACAGTGATGTGTGAACAGGCCATGAACATTGTTGAGCAGTATGACCATTGATAGGAAGGCATACTGGGGATGCGAGACCGGGATCGGAGCACAAGAGCTTTTGGAGGAGCTGGGAAAGGCAGAACTTGGGAGAGCTTTGGAACGTGTCCGATCATTCATGGCTCTACGGAGTATATGGCATGTCGGCTTGCCGGGTTGGCTAGGCGACACTGGGATTGTTTACCTGAGCCTCATGCAGAGTGGAGGCATTGCATGATCGTGTCATGTGAGATTGGTCAGTGTATTCCTAAAGGGCAGCAAGGTGGCTTGCAAATCAGTGGCACATTGGTTATGTCATGGCATCAAAGTACTCAGATAATTGGAACAACTTAGGTGAGCAGTACTTGGCTTCAAGAGCAAAGCCATCGGGTCGGCACAGAGGTGCTGAGTTATGAAGCACTCTTGGAAAGAGTCTAATGTTATGGCATGGAGGTGCATATGAACGTTGCAATTGACCTGAGGGTCAAGTTGCTTGTGGGCACTTGAGAGTGTCGCATGTATTCAGTTCGATAGTATTGTTGGGCAGGGGCATAGAGGTGCATGCTTGGCTATGTGGCTAGATTGCTGCATGTTTATATGTATATCTGAAGGAAAGACTCAGGAGGACTGGCCTTGGTGTGTGGCATGCTAGGATGCTACACGGGTGTTTAAGCCAGAAAATACTCATCCCGTGACAAGTTGTATCAAAGTAGAGGTTGCTCAGTCAATGGTTGATTTTGTGCTTATTGTAGCTGCTGATACGGGGATATCCAAAGTAGTAGAAGATTCAAAATATCTGGAAGTCTAGTGTCAGAAGAGTTGGATGTCTGATTCTGTTGTGGGTGTCAACGACTCAGAGTGGGGGAGCATGTTGTAGTGGCGATGTTCTTAGTGCTGAATGCTCGAGGTTGCACATCGATTGCATGTATGGATGGGAGCCCATGAACTTGAAAGTCCACCAGTTGTGGCAATAAGATGGAATTCAAGGTGAAGAGTGCTTGTGAATGCTGAAGCAAGTTGGCTATACGCAAAGTCCAAGGTAGAGCATCTTGAGGTACTAGAATTCTCATAGAGGCAAAGCTAGGGATATGGATTGAGGTACTAGAGTGTGTCTGCAGTGCAAAGGAGGATTAGCATCCGAATTTTATAAGTTCAAGCTGAGATGAAGACTTGGAGAGTCGAGGGCCCCAAGAGCACAAATATGTGGGACATTTGGAAAGAGCCACTCTTGTGTGGGCAACTGTGGCATGGAAGCACTTGAATGGAAAATTTGAATTGAACTTCAGGAAACTGCTCTCAAAGTGAAGGCATGGAAAGTGGAGGTACTAGAGGCAATGAAAATATTCGCAAGGTGAAGGCACCGGTATTGGACATGCTATGAGGCACTATCAGGCTCAGATGTTAGATGCAAGAGGGTGTCGAGGTAATGGAGTCAGAGCAGTGAGGCAGGCCAGTGGGGTAGCCTTACATTGGTACTTTGGACTCGAGGTGAGGACACGAGAAGTAGTCAAGACAAGCTGAGTAGACCGGGAAGCAGCATGTATAGCAGTTTTATAGAGGCACATACTTAGTGCTCAGAGTGAAGACTGTTATATTGAGG
Source organism: Areca catechu (assembly GCA_021397845.1). Lineage (NCBI taxonomy): Eukaryota > Viridiplantae > Streptophyta > Magnoliopsida > Arecales > Arecaceae > Areca > Areca catechu. The sequence continues at coordinate 190,186,357 of CM038051.1, forward strand.
GACTCAAGCAAGGTGGGAAGTGGCCTTGATCGAATATCAAGGTCATGCTTGGTAGCAGCTATGGATTTGCATTAGTATGGGATAGTGCAGAGAAATGGAGGTGATCTGTTAGTACTTGGTATTGGTGCGATGTGAAAGGTCCGAAGGTAAGGTGCTAAACAAAAAAGGTTAAAATTACCATAGGGCCGCAAGGTGGGTATGAAGCAAGACCAAGCATTTGAGGATGATTTGCCAGGGGTGACTCATGGGGTTGGCTGCTTCTAGATCCAGTCGGACAAGAGTTAAGCCTCGCAGGTAGTCCAAGGTGGGCCATTTTATATTTGCCAGAGGTGAGCTTAAGATGGATGCTTTGGTAGAAGTAGTGGCCGCTCTCAGATCAAGATAATCGGGAGTTAAGCCTTGGAAGAGTCCGAGGAGTACTGCAGGGATTTCAGCCAAAGTTGATCAATTGAAGACCATCAAAGGAGCTTAGAAGATGCAGTGGCTACTCCAAGATTGGGGCAATCGGGAGTTAAGCCTTGGAGGGGTCCAAAGAGTGCCATGCAATTGGATGATTAGAGGATTGAAAAGAGCTTAGAAGATGCATTGGCTGCTCTCAGATTGGGGCAATCGGGATTCAAGCCTTGGAGGAGTCTGAGGAGTGCCATGTAGTTAGAAGGTCAGAGGATCGTGGAGACATCAAGGGCAGAGACTGACATCAGTTTATGGGTTCCATGGAAGAGTCAGTGTGGTGTGGATGATGGATTCTCAGTGATGGAGAAAGGATCTAGGACACCAAGGCCGTGGAGCTCTGACTTGAGAAACCATGGTTACAGTGGTTGCAGTAGACTTTGGTCATGGTGACCAATATTTCAAGTAGTGATTTGGACGTCGACGAGGATGTCGATAGTTTGAGTGGGGGAGAATTGTCACAGACTTAGCCATTAGCTAATCGTAGGGGGTGCCAGCATGGGCATGGCATGGTGCTGTGAAAGGTTGGCATAGCAAAGAATTTGTAATTCTTAATGCTCCTCGATACCTTGGAACCTTAGGGGATGGAGTTTAGCTGGATGCCTCGTTAGGGTAGTGAGAGGAGTAATGGTTCGTCATGGAGTGGCATAGCCATGGAATGATATTGGGGGGCTTGGGAGGCTTGATATTTGGCATGGCAATGGTTCGCCAAGATATATGTTGTGACTCGAGGAATGCTCTTGGTTTTGAGGAGGGATACGAGGCTTTGGCTATATTCCCGACTCCCCTAGGCCCGTAGGATACGAGTCCATCGTGGCATAGTTGAAGGGCAAGGTGGGCCATGCCTGGATGGTTTCATGTGGAGACATTCAGGGCAATATTTGTTGGACGAGTTGGCCACATTGTACAGGGATGGAGATTTTCGAGAGGTTGAGCCTTGAGGAATCATCCGGGCTACTCTATACATTCTTGAGCTTTATGGTGGAACAAAGAGGCGATAAAGGATTAGTCGGGCAAGGGTTTGGCCTACTTGAATAGGCAAGTCTCATGAGTATTTGCAAGGATGATGTTTCACGGGGATACATTGGAGTCGGTCGGCCATGGAGTTCAAGCGTGACTTATAGAAGTTCAATCGGATATATGCCTTGGAGCTACCAAGGATCAAGGGTGACCAAGAGAGTCATACCGAGAAGAGTGCAATGGGATGCAAGGACCAACCGGTCAAAGATATTTACTTGATGTGCAGACTTGGATGCCAATATCAAGGTAGTGTGTTGCCCAGTTGGCCAACCCAAGAGGGGGGTGAATTGGGTTTTAAAAAAAATTTAATCGAGTATGTGCCTTTTTGAAAACTTTGTGTGGTGAGTGAAGTGATAGAGTATTGCAAGTGGAAGTAAATAAGTAAGCAAAGCAAGAACAAACTCAAACACCACAAGATTTAAAGTGGTTCGAAGAAACCCAGCTCCTACGTCCACTACCCAAGGTGCACACTTGGGATTTTCACTATATTCACACCGAATACAGTCAGATTATTTTCTTACGGGCTCATAATCTAAAACCCAATACAAAGTTAGTTTTTCCGGGCTCACTAACAACCCAACTTAGTTTTCAAGGCTAACCAATCAATCTAAAAACAACTTACAAGTTATAGCTACCTCTGTACTTGTAACAACTCAAAATAGAGTTAATAAAAAAGCAACACAAAAACAAACCTAAAGTTGTTGAATGGTTGTAGTTGAAGCTCTTAATGAGGCCTTCTTGAATGCTTCCTCAATGCTCTTCAAGGCTCTCTTAATTCTTCAAAGATAAACTCAAGAAGTTGATAGAAAGTTGTTGGAGAACTTGAGTTTTCACTTGAAAGCTCTTAGAATATTTAATGCTCTCTTTTCTCTTATCAAAAAACTTCTTTTTCTTCACTTAAATCCCTTATTTATAGCTTCTTGAAGTATTCCTAAGTGAATATAGCCATTAGAATTTCTCAAAAACCAAAAATTAGCTATTGGAAGGCTTTAGAACCAAGAAATTCAAATTCTGGAACTAGCCGTTACTGTTCAAATTCTGAGATTTGAGTCGACTTGCAGACTTCGAGATAGCTTGGATTGCCAGTGAAAAATTATGTAGTCTATGAGAGTCAGCTCATTCCAAATTAGAGTTGGTTCATTTGACTGAAGTCTCAGAAGCTACATTCTATCACTTTGTGAGAGTCGGCTTGGATCTTCATTGAGTCGACTCGAATGTTGTGTATCAAAAAGTTTTGTGCTGTGCCAAACAATATATCAACTCTAATTATTTGAGTCGGCTCGAGTGAAACTTCTTCAGAGTCTTCCAAAAGGCTTCAAACTTCTTCCAAACAACTTCAAATTTCTTCCATTTCTTCCAAACATCTTCAAACTTCTTCCAAACAACTTCTAAACAACTTCTAAGAAATTTAAACATAAAATTACATTGATTTGGCTCTTTTATATAATCATACATGAAACTTTTTCTTTGAGTACATGAATTCATTACAATGATCTTAGAATTGTAGGGTGAATAATTGTCCATTTGAAATATCTTACAAAGACTTCTTAAATATTTGAAAAGTATTAGCATCAAATGTATGCTCCAATATTTTGTAATCATCAAAATCATTCAAGGGATCAACAATCTCCTCCTTTTTGATGATGACAAAATACTGGGCATGAAAATAATAAGTACCTTTATATTTTAACTGTATCAAAATAAATGACAACTGTATCAGAGTAAATTAGTTTAGAATGTGCTATACAGTGTATCAGGCAATTCAAATTATGATCTATTGACTAAAATATCAGAGCTGTTGTCAATTCATTTTATAAATTGATTGAAGTATCAGAGCTTTGCAAAGTATCAGAGCTTTATAAGTTAAGTATCAAAGCTAAGTTAAGTATTAGTGCATTTGAACATTTACTTTACAAATTGACTGAAATATCAGAGCTTTAGAGTTATGTATCAGAGCTTTATATATAAGAGTTGATTTTACAATTTAATTGAAGTATCAGAGCTTTGTAATTTAACTAAAGTATCAGAACTTTAGAGTGAAATGCAAAGGCTCATTGTAATTTTAAGAAATATACTCCCCTTTACTTAAGCATTTTGCATACACATTGCACATATAATTGCTCATATATTTTTTATTATAATCCATAACTTTTTCATATTTTTTTGTGCATTTCATAATTTTATCACTGTGCATTTCATAATTTTATCATCATTTTTCATGCTTCATATATTTCTCCCCCTTTTTGTCATCAACAAAAAGTATAAATATTCTGTTGTATTATCATTTTCCATTACATATTTCTCCCCCTTACTATTAAATTAAATCACATATTTAGAGAGTAAATGATAAAAATAATGAAATTTCATAAACATTAAAACTTTAGTTCAATACATGTAACATAGTAACATACATGAGACACAACAAAATATAAGACATCTATGAGGCTAGTCCTCATCAGATGAAAGGTCTAGTACAATATTAGCAATAATCCTATGTCTAAAAGATCTAGGAGTTTGATGAGTCAAGTTCCTAGTCATAAGAGAAGGGCCAGCTCTAGGGACTCTAGATTTATGATACTATCTAGATGTGTCTCTAGTAGGTGCTAGAGGAGGAGTAGGCTTTGGCTCAGGTGCTGAAGGAGGTGGCTCTAAAAGCACTGGAGTCCTCTGATCAGTGAAGGCATCTGATAAAGCAAGTATGCTGGTCGCTAAGAGAATCTAAGTAGCTAGTGTGTCATGATGCTCTGCTCAGGCTACTCTGACTCAGGTGCTACAGGTGTGTCCATATCATGCTCATCAGCTTGCTGATCAAAGTCTTGACCATCATCTGGTGGTGGAGGAGATGATCTAGAAGGTTCAGCCGAGTGGTCTGATGTATAGCTGCCAGAATCTGACTAAATCCATCTCTCATCTCGGTCTGTAGCAATCTATCCATGAATGTATCTCTGCTTGAATAGTCTGTAAATCAAATCTAATGATAGAAATGTCATCTCGAAGCATCTAAATTTGCTCAGAATCTTGTTGCCCACCAGTACTGGGCTTAGAAGGAACTATTGGAGGAGGTGTGGTAGGTGCTGGCTCTGAAAGTCCAGCCTCATCAACTGGCTCATCCTCATCCTCAGTTTGCTCAGCAGCATCTGCACCAGCTGGAACATCATCCTCATCATCATCACCATCAAAGTGTGATGCCCTTTGTCCAGATATCTTCTTCATCCAAACTCCCTCTACTTTGTAGTACCCCATCCTATGTAAAGATTTCTCTGACTATTTCTCTGTATGCAATGGGGGTCTGCTATCCTAACCTGTCAGGTCAATACCATAATCCTAGAATAAAATAGTAAAAGCCATCCTATAGGGCAGACATGCCCTGACCTTTCAAGCTGCATCCCTAATCTGACTCATCATAATGAAAGGTAGATTGATGGCCTCCTCCTCAATCAAGTACCTCATAAACATCAGGTCTCGCTCGCTTACCCAGTCAAATCTCTCTGTCTTGGGTAAAAACACTCTACTGATAATATTATGAAGCAATCTCATTTCCAATGAAAGTATGTTTGCTTATATATTAGAAATTCATTCAACATTACTTCTCTCAAGAACTGTCCTCAAAGTCCTCATCTGTCCTTTAGGTTCAAGTAACACTTGCCAACTTTTGGCATTTGAAGAACCCTGCTTAACCTGGTTTCATCAACATACATGGTAACTCTCTTTACTGTGGATAGGATTTGATTTGCTCCAAGGGATAAATTCTCAAAGAAGGTTCTGACAAGGTGGGATACGTAGGGACATCTAATGAACAAAAATACTCCCAACCTTGAGCTTCAATCCATTCACCAATCCGAAAATCTTGTTGTTCTAGAAAAGTAAAACCCAATCTTCTTCCAAAAGTAATAGGTCGATTACCCATTTGGATGATTTGCTACTATGTAGCTTGTTGTTCTTGAGTTTCATGATGAGTCGGCTCATCTTCCCTTCTTTTGGATCTCCTCTTGCCTTGAACGGTGCTAGGTGCCACTCGCTTAGATCTCTTTGCTACAACTCTTTTGGGTGCCATAGGATTAAGAATCAAAGAGGATTTGGAAGGTTTGTGTAGTCCCTAGGGTTGGAGTGGAAAGTGGTACCTAATACTCAGGTTCAACAGTCAATAGAAGGGTGAATATCAATTTTTAGGGCTTACAGCTCTTATGTAGGCCTACCATCTGAGTCGACTCGCCCAGACTACTCTTCTTGCTCGAGTCGGCTCGAGCAAAACTAGGAAAAAAGGTTCAAAAAATTCAGAGAAATGATTTTTTACTCCTATAAAAATACTAAGAAGGGTGTGTATCTAGCTTAAATAGGTGATGGAGGTCCTCTAGATAATTTTTTTTAATTTTTGAAGAAACTAGATCAAAATTCTAAAAAGGATCACAAAGGTCCATTTTTTCTCTAATAATTCAAAATATATCTTCACTAAGTGGTTTGGTAAAGATGACAGCCAATTATTTTTTAGTACAAATGAATTCAAGTTCAATGTCACCATTTTGTACATGATCCCTAATGAAATGATGTCTAATTTTAATATATTTAGTTCTTGAATGCTGAATAGGATTATTTGTTAAGTTAATAGTACTTATATTATCATATTTAATTAGAATTTTAAATTGAATAAAATCATAATCTTCAAGTTATTGCTTAATCCATAATACTTGAGCACAATAATTTTCTGCAGCCATATACTCTACCTCAGTAGTAGATAGTGCCACAGAGTTTTGCTTCTTACTGTGCCATGAGATTAAGTTCAACCCTAGAAATTGATATATGCCACTAGTACTCTTTCTATCAATTCTACAACCATCATAATCGGCATCAGAATAATCAATTAAATTTAAAGATGAAGGTTTAGAATACCATAATCCTACGTTTGATGTCCCTTTGAGATATCTTATGATTCTTTTAATAGCAAGTATATATGATTCTTTAGGATTAGATTGAAATATTGTACATATACAAACACTAAATAATATATCGATCTACTTGCAGTCAAATAAAGTAAAGATCCAATCATACCTTGATATAGTTTTTGATCTACTTTGTTACCTTTCTCAACTTTATCAAGTTTGTAGGTTGGGCTCATGGGTGTGCCAATTTCTTTTACAGATTCCATCCCAAACTTCTTCAATAATTCTTTGATATACTTTGTTTGGTTGATGAATATCCCTTCCTTTATTTGTTTGATTTGCAGTCCAAGGAAGAAAGTGAGTTCACCCATAATACTCATTTCAAATTCTCTCTGCATTAGCTTGGAAAATTCTTGATATAAAATTTCATTAGTTGCACCAAATATTATATCATCAATATATATTTGTACAACTAATAATTCATTATCTTTTCTCTTGATAAACAATATTGTGTCTACTTCTTTTGAAATCTATTTCTAAAAGAAATTTACTCAACCTCTCATATCATGCTCTAGGTGTTTGTTTTAAACTATATAAAGCTTTGTTTAGTTTGAAAACATGATTTGGAAAAGGGTGATTTTCAAAACCTAGAGGTTGTTCTACAAAAACTTCTTCAATATAGCTATTTAAAAAAGCACTTTTTATATCCATTTGAAAAAGTTTAAATTCCATATGACATGCAAATGCAAGTAAGAGCTTATGGCTTCTAATCTTGCTATAGATGCATAAATTTTATCAAAATCTATTCCTTCTTGGTTATATCTTTTAGCAACTAATCTGGTCTTGTTTCTAACTACATTGCTTTTATCATCTAATTTATTTCTAAAAATTCATTTAGAACCTATGACAGGATGTTCCTTAGGTCTAGCCACTAAGGTCCATACATTGTTCCTTTCAAATTGATTAAGTTTCTCCTACATAGCCATCATCCAATATGGATCACTTTTTGCTTCTTTTATGCAGTTAGGTTCAACTTGAGAAACAAATGCTAAATAGTCAAATGTGTATCTAAAAGATGACCTAGTTCTTACTCCTTATGAGGGATCACCAATAATTAATTCTTTAGGATGAGAATGTGTGTACCTCCAATCCTTTGGTAGCTCATCATGTTCTATACTTATCTTTTCCTTTTCTTGCTCAACTTGCTTTTCTTTCTAGCTCAAGTCCTTTACTCCATCATTTAGGGAACCTGCATCATTATCAATACACTCTTCTTTTTTTAAAGGTGTGAGGTTAGACTCATCAAAAACAACATGAATTGATTCCTCAATAGTTAAAGTTCTTTTGTTGAAAACTCTATATGCTTTACTAGTAGTTGAATATCTAAGAAATATGCCTTGATCAGATTTTGTATCAAATTTATCCAAGTTATCTTTTTCATTGTTCAAGATATAATATTTATATCCAAAAACATGAAAGTAATAAATATTTGGTTTTCTATCATTCCAAAGCTCACAGAAGTTTTTTTTTCAAAATTGGTCTAATCAAAATACGGTTTAATATGTAACATGTAGTGTTCACAGCTTCTACCCAAAAATATCTTGGAAGATTGTCTTTACATAACATGGTTCGGGCCATCTCTTTCAATATTCTATTTTTTCTTTCCACAACATCATTTTATTGTGTTATTCTAGGGACTGAAAAGTTATTATCAATGCCATATTCTGTGCAAAATTTTTCAAAGTATTGATTTTCGAATTCAGTACTATGATCACTTCTAATTGAAACAATGAAAAGATTTTTTTGATTTGAAGCATTTTTATGAAATTTTTAAAAAACTTTGAAAGCTTCATCTTTACGTACAAGAAACAAAATCCAAGTAAATCATGAAAAATCATCTACTATCATAAGTCCATATTTCATACCTCCTAGGCTTGTGATCCTAGTTGATCCAAATAAGTCCATGTGTAGCAATTCTAAGAGTCTTGATGTTGAAACAAGGTTTTTAGATTTAAAACTCTTCCTAGTTTGTTTACCATATTGACATGCATCACAAACATGATCAAAATCAACTTTAAACTTTGGTAAACCTCTAACTAAGTCTTTGAAAATTAATTTTGTTAAAGTATGCATACTAGCTTGACCCAATCTTCTATGCCAACGTAAACTAGATTCCTTGTTTTTAGCATTCAAAGCCATTAGACTTGTACTACTTGACATTGCTAGATCTTTCAAATCTACTATATAAATATTTTCAAGTCTATGACCAACAAACCTAATGCTAGAATCAAAAGAGCTAGTTACTATGCAATTTAAAGATTCAAATACAACTTTGAAGCCTCTATCACATAATTGACTAATGCTCAATAAATTATGCTTCAATTTGTCTACTAGTAATACATTTTCAATATAAGTAGAAGTGATAATTTTGATCTTACTAATTTCAATGATTTTTTTTTTGCCATTATCACCAAATGTAACCATTCCACCATCTTTCATTTCAAGGGTGATGAATTGATCTTTGTCACCCGTCATGTATCTTGAACAGCTGCTATCTAGATACTATCTTTTCTTTGAATTTTGGGATGCAAGACATTCCTGCAAAATAATCAAGTGAAATTTTTAGGTACCCAAGATTTCTTGGATCCTTGATGGTTAGTAGCTATGGTAACTTTAGGAACCCAAATCTTTTTCACTTTGTTTTTATTTTTCATTCTTAGATTACATTCATAAGCTTTGTGTCCAACCCCATTACAGCAAAAACAAATAACTTTTGGCTTTTGAAAAGAATTGAATGCTGAAAACTTCGATGCATAAGGTTTTAAAGCTTAAAATTTATTTATATGCATTTGTATTGTACCCAATTCTAGCTTTATCATTAGATTTCTTTTGATTATTCAAGATTAGCTCAAGTTTGTTTGACTTAGAGTCAACTTATCAACAAGAGATTTAAGTCTATTCATTTCATTTTGCAAACTCTTATTCTTTTCAAAACACTCATCTTTTTCAGTTTGCAATACCTTATATTTTTCAGAAACATTACTTAATTCTTTTTGTAATAGATTGTTCTTTTCAGAAATTTCATTCTTTTCTTTCAATAATATATCATGATTATTTTTCAAAGATTTAATTTTCAAACTAGCTTTCTTATATTCAGTTAAAAGTTCATAAAATGCAGTATGTATTTCATCATAAGTAAATTTATGTATGGGTTCACTAGATGTTACCTCATTTTTTAGACCCATCAAACATATATTTGCAGATTATGTGGTCTCCTCTTCATTTGAAGTAGATTCATCACTGTCACTCTATGTAGCCATCATGGCTTTCTTCTTCTTCTTGTATCCCTTTTTCAATATAGGATACTTTGAATGGTAGTGCCCCGGCTTCTTACATTCATAACATATGGGTTGTTGCTCCTTTTTTTTTATCTTTATCTTTTCTTTTTCTTTACTTTGTTCACCTTTGCCAAGGTGCTTCTTCCAATATTTTGATTTTTTTTTGTCCATAAATCTCCTAAATCTCCTCATGACTAAGGTTATATCATCATCTCCTAGTTCTTCATCCGAGGAGGGGTTTTCTTCTTCTTTTTCCTCTTCTTGCTTCTTAATCCCCACTGCAGCCTTAAATGCTATAATTTTTTTTTTCTTGCTATCATCTTCACTACAGCATTGCATTGTTAGTTCATGAGTAATTAAAGAACCAAGAAGTTCATCAAGTGGAAGTGTGTTTAAGTTCTTAGCTTCTTGTATTGTAATGACCGTAGGATCCCATTTATCTAGTAAACATCTAAGAATCTTTTGGACAAGATCAGCACTAGAATATACCCTGCCAAGACTTTTCAAACTGTTAATAATATCTGTAAATCTAGCAAACATTTCAAATATTGTTTCATTTGGCTCCATTTTAAACAACTCATAATTGTATACAAGAATATTAATTTTGGAGGTCGTTACTTGTGTAGTGCCTTCATATGTAACTTATAGTTTATCCCAAATTTTTCTTATTGAAGTGCAAGTGAAAATCTGGTTAAACTCATTAGCATCCAAAGTACAATAAAGAAGGTTCATGGCTTTGGTATTTAGTTCACCCATTTTCATGTCATATTCATTCCATTCCTCTTCCGGTTTAGAAATATCTATGCCATCAACTTTCTTAATGGGTATGTGTGGTCTTTTTAAGATTATCTTCCATAATTGAAAATCAACAGCTTGAATATAAATTTTCATTCTAGCCTTCCAATAGGTGTTGTTGCCGCCGAGCCGTGGCCTGCAGCTCTTACGTGGCCTAGGTGAGTGGACTCCCCGCTAGCATCACCGGATTCGTCGGTCGAAGGTGATCAAGGGGAACAGACCCTCCTCTACGGGACTTGGTAGAGTCACCGTGTTCGGAGGGGTCGTTATGAGAATGAGAGTAGCAGGAGTTCTTGGAGGGGTCTTCAGATATTCATCTTGCCTTGTCCTGGCTTTTTTTGGCTTGCTTTGAGATCACCGACCCCTGGAGGCTTGGATTTGCTGGCCATCCTGCTGCCACTTTGGTGGGATGAGGTCCTCTCCCCGGTCGCTCCTCATGAGCGAAGACCTGCAAAAAGTCCCGGCTGGGGGTACCGCCGGGGACACTTCAATGCTCAAGTCAGTTGGGGCAACAGCCGAAGCCGTGTCAACAAATAATGGCTTAAGAGCCAATTAATGACCATGGGATAGTTTTTCTTACCTTGGCAGGAGGTCCCTCTTACCTATTTATGAGATTATTCCTATCATTCGGGGAGGCGTGCTCTTCTTGACATAGGCATGTGAGGCTCCTGTAGGCCTGAGAGGCTGAGATTAGCCTGTGAGGCCATGATGGATTGGTGAACCTTCCTTTTCTGGGTGGTTCAGAAGGTTGGTGAAGGAGTGCAGTGCCTCGGATGGAGCACTCCTCCCTGATTAGTGTAAACAGTGGCTTGGGAGGCATTAATGTAGTCCTCCTTTGCAAGCGGCGCACTGCAGGACTTGTAGCAAGTCTAGCAGGGATGGTGACTTTACGTGTTAGGGTTGCCATCCAGGTCTCCTCGTACCGACCCTTTGAGAAGCATGCGTGGGGTGGAGTTAGATGGATCGATGCACGTGAATCGAGGCAAGGCATGCAAAGGTTCTTCGTGCACATGGATCGAGGTGCCTGGGGCCAGACAAAAATGTAGGGCCAGAATCCATGTGGGAAAAATCATGCCGCTCCCCAATGTGCCGGACCGAAGTGAGCATGCCATGGGTAGACATGGCTGGAGTGGGCTGGCTGGGCGCGCTGCCCCAATGATGCATGGGCCGAGCCAGGTGAAGAGCGCACCGGACAGAGGTGTTGAGCCACCGTGAGGCATGGCAGATCGAGGCACAAGTTGAGATGGGTGGAGCCAGACCACTCCCCATGATGCCAATGCACGGGTTGACCTGTTGGCCTGGCTGGGAAGAAGAACTCCATGTGGAAATTGAGCCTGGCCATGGAACATGCCTGACCAGGGCGTCGGTGGAATGAGACTAGTTAAGCCATAGGCAGGGTTGGACCGGAGTGAACATGCCCGAAGCATTGAGGTGGCCATGGATGGTGCCAGACCGAAGTGATCACGGGACTAGCTGGGACCGGGGCAAAGCTGTCGGACTAGGATGCAGGCGTATAGGGCTCCATGCCGGATCGAGATGCGGGCGTGCAGGGCTTCACACCAGATAGAGGCATGGGCGATCGCGGATGGTCGTGGACATGCCCCCGGATGGTCCAGACTGAAGATCTGGAAGGAGACAGGCATGCCACGAGCGGATCAGAGCTAGAGCGGATGGAGCCAGAGTGTGCCACTCCTGACCAGAGCCGGGCCTATCGAGGAGTTACACCGGGCATGGGCAGCCACAGACATGCCTCTAGACGGTCCATACTGAAGGTCTGGATGGAGACAGGCATTCCATGAGTGAATTTGAGCTAGAGCGGATGGAGCTGAAGTGCGCCACTCTCGACCGAAGCCAGGCCTGTCAAGGTGCCGCACCAGGTGCGAGCGACCACGGACGTGCCTATGGATGGTCTGGATTGAATGTCCAGATGGTCCGGACTGAAGGTTCGGATGGAGACGGGTGTGTCACAAGCGGATTGAAACTGGAGCGGACAAAGCCGAAGTGCACCACTCCCAGCCAGAGCTGGGCCTGTCAAGGTGTCACACCGAGCGTGGGTGGCCACAGACGTGCCTCCGAACAGTCCGGACTAAAGGTCTGGACGGAGACGAGCATGCCGCGAGCGAATCTGAGCTGGAGCGAATGAACCCCATGCCAGCGGATGATGCCATGCTGGAGGCTCGCGGGGGAGGATGCCATGCTTGGAGGCTTGCGTGGTGTACCGAACCGAGAATGGCTTGCCAGACTGAGACACTGGGCCGGACTTCAAGCTGGCGGAGCCATGCTGGGGTAATGCAGCATGGAGGGCATTGGGACAGAGCTGGACCAACCCGTCTGCATGCTGGGTGGAGTCGGACCAACCTGTCCACGTGTTGGGCTGAGCTAGACTTGAGGCATGCCGCGGGTGGTGCAGAGCTGGTTGAGATGCCATGTGAGGGGCCTTTCCTCCCCTGCCGTGCTAGCACGCGAGGTGAGGTAGGACTCCATGCCGGACTGGGGAGCGAGCTGAGCTGCCATGAAGCTGGACTCCATGCATGACCGAAGTGGGCTGGTCGAGGTGCCGACCTGGCCACCGTAGGGGTCAACTTCTCTTAGAACAAGTGGACCCACTATCTTCTTTTGATGGGAGACTTGGGATGTAACGTGAAGCACGTGGCCACATCAGCCAACAGGGATGATGCTGTGTCAGGGCCGAATGGATCTGTCATTACTATAACAAATGCCCCCACTCCTTGAGTCCAAAGCGTTACTTCTTATCATTTTGGATGAAGGGAGTAGCTTTATCCATTCAGCTCCATGCTATAGCAGGCCTTGTACTAGTTATAAAAAGTCAGTCACTAGATGGATTCGAACTTACCGAAGGTTAGCCTTAGGGTTTAAGAGCCTGCCTATATCTTGATCAAAGGTTGGTTGGCTGGGTGAGAGATGATGTTGCATGATTGTGATGCTAGTACTTCAACCTGATTCCTCACTAAACGGATAGAAGGTAGTGCCGAGGAGGAAGAGGTTGGTAAGGTGCATGACTTGGGTGCACACATAGATGACCGGGCATATAGTTGACATGGTCGAGCTCATAGCACTTTTCAAGGCTTTTGATGAAAGCGTAGAAGCTTCTAGAAGGTTCGAGGAGCAGGCGCTTCGTCTCGGCCAGAGGCTTGACCTCGGGGGAGCCATCCTGGAAGAAGGACTCTAGGAGCAAGGGTTCGACTCCGGCCAGAGGCTCGACCTCGGGGGAGCCATCCTGGTAGAGGAACTCAAGGATCAGGAGTTCGACTTCGGCCAGAGGCTCAACCTCGGGGGAGCCATCATAGCGAAGGACTCAAGGAGCAGGAGTTTGACTTCGACCAAAGGCTCGACCTCGAGGGGAGCCATCTTAGTGGAGGAACTCAAGGGGCAGGAGTTCGACTTCGGCCAGAGGCTTGACCTTGGAGGGAGCCATCTTGGCAGAGGAACTCAAAGAGCGGGAGTTCGACTTCGGCCAGAGGCTTGATCTCGTGGAGAGCCATCCTGGCGGAGGAACTCAAGGAGCAGGGGTTTGACTTCAGCCAAAGGCTCGACCTTAGGGGAGCCATCTTGGCGGATGAACTCAAGGAGCAGGAGTTCAACTTTGGCAAGAGGCTCGACTTTGGGGGAAGCCATCCTGGTGGAGAAACTTAAGGAGTGGGAGTTTAACTTCGGCTGAGGCTCGACCTTAGGGGGAGCCATCTTGGCGGAGGAACTCAAGGAGAGAGAGTTTGACTTCAGCTCGACTTCATTAAGGAGCTTGACTTCAGCTCATTTTTCATTAAAGATCTTGACTTCAACTCAGCTTCATTAAGGATCTTGACTTCAGCTCGGCTTTCATTAAGGAGCTTGACTTTAGCTCGGCTTCATTAAAGAGCTTGACTTCGGCTCAGCTTCTTAAGGAGTTTGACTTCAACTCGGCTTTCATTAAGGAGCTTGACTTCAACTTGGCTTCATTAAGGAGCTTGACTTCAGCTCGGCTTTCATTAAGGAGCTTGATTTCAGCTCGACTTCATTAAGGAGCTTGACTTCAGCTCGGCTTCTTAAGGAGCTTGACTTCAACTTGGCTTTCATTAGGAGCTTGACTTCATTAAGGAGCTTGACTTCAGCTTGGCTTCTTAAGGAGCTTAACTTCAGTGATGAATTTAGCCTCTGCTCTTGGCTCAAAGGCAGGGCTTCGAAAGCTCCCTGGTTCGAGGGGCTGAACTATGATTCTAGGAGGTAGATGGCGAGATTCATGGGGTTTCCCGGTCGATGTCTCAGGACTGTGAGTAGGGTAGCAGGTGCGGGACTTTTAGAGTTTCCCATCTTGGGGTGCCGGGCTTCAAGAGTTTTCGATCTTGATGTGCCGGGGTTTCCGGTCTTAAGGTACCGGGCTTCAGGAGTTTTCGATCTTGATGTGCCGAGATTTCTAGTCTTGAAGTACTAGGCTTCAGGAGTTTCTGGTCTTGATGTGTTGGGGTTTCCGGTCTTGAGGTGCCAGGCTTCAGGAGTTTTTGGTCTTGATGTGCCAAGGTTTCCGGTCTTGAGGTGCAAAGCTTCAGGAGTTTCTAGTCTTGAGGTGTTGGACTTCAGGAGTTTCTAGTCTTGAGGTGCTGGGCTTCAGGAGTTTCCGATCTTGATATACCGGGGTTTTCGATCTTGAGGTACCGGGGTCTCCGATCTTGAGATGTCAGGCTTCAGGAGCTTCCAGTCTTGTTATGCTGGGGTTTCCGATCTTGAGGTACTGGGCTTTAGGAGTTTTCGATCTTGGTATGTTTGTCAAGAAACCTTGCGGGCAGTGACAAGCTCTGGCAGACTATAGTGCTTGCCCTTGATGGTAGTATAGGAGCTTTTCTTGTAGAACTGAAACATAATTTCTTATATTGTAAATATAGTGAGGAAAGGAGTTACCTATTGAGCTCTGATCATATAAATAAATAAACATATATTTCTTCCTTGAGAAGGCCAGAATTAAATTCTCTGACCACCATCTCAGGAAAGAATGGGACTCCATTACATAGGAAAAGAGGACTCCATAGCATGGGAGAAGAGGAGTCTATTGCATGGAAGAAGAGGACTCCATTGCATGGGAGAAGAAGAATCAATTGCATGAGAGAAGGGGACTCCGTTGCATGGGAGAAGAAGAGTCTATTGCATTGGAGAGCAGGGCTCCGTTGCATGGGGAAAGAGGAGTCCGTTGCATGGGAGAATAATAACTCTGTTGCATGGGAGAAGAGGACTCCATTGCATGGGAGAAGAGGACTCTGTTGCATGGGGGAAGAGGAGTATGTTGCATGGGAGAAGAGGAGTCCATTGCATGGGAGAGCAAGGCTCCATTGCATGGGAGAAGATGACTCCGTTGCATGGGAGAGCAAGGCTCCGTTGCATGGGAGAAGATGACTCCGTTGCATGGAAGAAGAAGAGTCTGTTGCATGAGAGAAGAGGACTCTTTTGTATGAGAAAAGAGGACTCCATTGCATAGGAGAAGAGAAGTCTTTTGCATGGGGGAGCAGGGCTCTGTTGCAAAGGAGAAGAGGAGTTTGCTGCATGGGAGAAGAGGAGTCCGTTGCATGAGAGAAGAGGACTCCATTGCAAGGGAGAAGAGTCTGTTGCATGGAAGAAGAGGACTTCGTTGCATGGGAGAAGAGGAGTCTGTTGCATGGAAGAAGAGGACTCCGTTGCATGGGAGAAGAGGACTCCGTTGCATGAGAGAAGAGAACTCTGTTGCATGGAAGAAGAGGAGTTTGTTGCATAGGGGAGCAGGGCTCCGTTGCATGGGGGAAGAGGAGTCCGTTGCATGGGAGAAGAGGAACTCCATTACATGGGAGAAGAGGACTCCGTTGCATGGGAGAAGAGGACTCCGTTGCATGGGAGAGCAAGGCTCCGTTGCATGGGAGAAGATGACTCCGTTGCATAAGAGAAGAGGAGTCTGTTGCATTGGAGAAGAGGACTCCGTTGCTTGAGAGAAGAGGACTCCGTTGCCTGGGAGAAGAGGACTCTATTGCATGGGGGAGCAGAGCTCTGTTGCATGGGGGAAGAGGAGTTCGTTGCATGTGAGAAGAGGAGTCCATTGCATGGGAGAGCAGGGCTCCGTTGCATAGGAGAAGAGGACTCCATTGCATGGGAGAAGAAGACTCCATTGCATGGGAGAAGAGGAGTTTGTTGCATGGAAGAAGAGGAGTCCGTTGCATGGGAGAGCAGGGCTCCATTGCATGGGAGAACAGGACTCCATTGCATGGGAGAAGAGGACTCCGTTGCATGGGAAAAGAGGAGTCTGTTGCA
The DNA here is from genome assembly GCA_021397845.1 of Areca catechu. Classification (NCBI taxonomy): domain Eukaryota; kingdom Viridiplantae; phylum Streptophyta; class Magnoliopsida; order Arecales; family Arecaceae; genus Areca; species Areca catechu. The sequence goes on from CM038051.1 coordinate 190,203,101, forward strand.
TAGAAGAAGAGGACTCCGTTGCATGGAAGAAGAAGACTCCGTTGCATGGGAGAAGAGAAGTCTATTGCATGGAAAAAGAGGACTCCGTTGCATGGAAAAGGACTCGTTGCATGGGAGAAGAGGACTCTGTTGCATTGGAGAAGAGGACTCTGTTGCATGAGAGAAGAGAACTCCATTGCATTGAAGAAGAGGAGTCTGTTTCATGGGGGAGCAGGGCTCCGTTGCATGGGGAAGAGAAGTTCGTTGCATGGGAGAAGAGGAGTCCGTTGCATAAGAGAAGAGGACCCCATTGCATGGAAGAGCTGGGCTCCGTTGCATGGAGGGGCAGGTCTCCGTTGCATAAGAGAATATGACTACTGAGAAGTGACAGCCATTTGAAAAGACTACAAGCATGAATTTCTTCCCCCACTACAGTTAGACCCTTTCTCCCTCTCTTCTTCTCTTCTTCTCTTCTTCTCTTCTTCTTTCTTTTTTTCTCTTCTTTTTTTTTTTGAATCTCGCGCGGCCAGCCATCCATGGCATTGGCGCCGGTTTGGGTCTTCTCTGGTGATAGAGGTACCATCGACATCACCCTTTTGCACTGGCTTCCGCACATTCCCCATTTGATCTAGCCAAAGATCGGGGGCGGCACACTGGAAGGTGGCATCTATTGGGGATGATCCATCTTCGGTTTGCCGCTCGCTGTCATGTTGAGGACGATGATCCCCCTTTACGGGTTGGAATCTTTTCTCGAGACCACTTCCTAGAGCCCCGAGAGAGGGGGGACCTTCAGTGCCCCCATCCTCATGCCCCCAGTTTGCCCCCCAGGGGTAGAGGATGAAGATGGCTACCATTGTCTACCAGTTGAAGAGCTATGACCCCCCTACCTGGTGCACTAATATGTTGCCGCCTAGATCGCCATGGCCTGCAGCTCTTACGTGGCCTAGGTGAGTGGACTTCCCACCAGTATCACCGGGTTCGTCGGTCAAAGGTGATCAAGGAGAGCAGACCCTCCTTTATGGGACTTGATGGAGTCACTGTATTCGGATGGATCGTTATGAGAATGATAGTAGCAGGAGTTCTTGGAGGGGTCTTCAAATATTCCTCTGCCCTTATCCTGGCTCTTTCTGGCTTGCTTCGAGATCACCATCCCCTAGAGAATTGGATTTGTTGGCCATCCTGCTGGCCACTTCTGTCGAATGAGGTCCTATCCCCGGTCGCTCCTCACGAATGGAGACCTGCAAAAAGTCCCAACCAGGGGTACCGACGGGGACACTCCGATGCTCAAGTCAGTTAGGGGAACAGCCAGAGCTGTATCAACAAATAATGGCTTGAGAGCCAGTTAATGAGCATGGGATAGTTTTTCTTGCCTTGGTTGGAGGTCCCTCTTACCTATTTATGACATTGCTCATGTTATTTGGGGAGGCATGCTCTCCTTGAGGTAGGCCTGTGAGGCTCTTGTAGGCCTGAGAGGCTAGGATTAGCCTGTGAGGCCACGATGGGTAGGTGAACCTTCCTTTTCTGGGTGGTTCAGAAGGTTGGTGAAGGAGCGCAGTGCCTCGGGTGGGGCACTCCTCCCTGATTAGTATAAACAGCGGGCTAAGAGGCTTTAATGTAGTCCTCCCTTGCAGGCGGTGCACTGCAGGACTTGTAGCAAATATGGCAAGGATGGTGACTTTACATGTTGGGGTTGCCATCCAGGTCTCCTCGTACCTACCCTTTGAGAAGTGTGCCTGGGGCGGAGACAGATGGATCGAGGCATGTGGACCGAGGCGAGGCGGGCAGAGGCTCTTCATGTACATGGACCAAGATGCACTGAGTGAGACTAGGCCTACAGAGGCTCTCATGCATGTAGACCGAGGTGTAAGGGGCCAGACTGAAATGCTGGGCTGGAATCCGCGTGGGTGAAATCCTGTCGCTCCCCAACATGCTGGACCGAAGTGAGCATGCCACGGGTATATGTGGCCAAAGTGAGCTGGTTAGGCGCGTTGCCCCAGCGACGCACGAACCAAGCCAAGCACAGAGCACGCCGGACTAAGGTGCTGAGCTGCCATGAGGTGTGGCTGATCGAGGCGCAGGCTGAGACGGGTGGAGCCAAACCGCTCCCCGTGATGCTGACGCACAGGCTGACCCGCTGGCGTAGCTGGGTGAACAAACTCCTTACGAGAATTGAGCCTGGCCATGGAATTTGCTGGACCAGGGTGTTCGTGGAATGAGACAGGCTAAGCCATGGGCAGAGTCGACTAGAGCGGACATGCCTGAAGCGTTGAGGCGGCCACGAATGGTGCCAGACCAGAGTGATCACGGGACTGGCATGGATGGGGGTGAAGTTGTTGGATTGGGATGCAGGGCTCCATAATGGATCGAGACATGGGTGCGCAAGGCTTCACACTGGACCGAGGTGCATGCGGCCGTAATGTGCCCCCAAGCGGCCCAGACTGAAGGTTCGGACAGAGATGGGCATGCCCAAGCTGATTGAAGCTAGAGCAAATGGAGCCAGAGTGAGCCACTCCCAGCCGGAGTCGGGCCTGTCGAGGTGCCACACCAGGCGCAGGCAACCGCGGACATGCCTTCTGATGGTTTGGACTGAAGGTCCAGTTGGAGATGGGCATGCTGCGAGCGGATCAAAGCTGGAGTAGACAGAGCCAGAGTGCACCACTCCCAGTCGGAGCCGAGCCTGTTGAGGTGCCTCACCAGGCATGGGCGACCATGGACGTGCCTCCGGACGGTCCGTACTGAAGGTCTTGACAAAGATAGGCATGCTGCGAGCGGATCGGAGCTGGAGCGAACGGACCCCATGCGGGCGGAGGATTCCATGCTAGAGGCTCACGGGGGAGGACTCCACGCCTGGGAGGACGTCGTACTTGGAGGCTCGCTGGCATGCTGGACCGAGAATGGCTTGCCATACTGAGACATTGGGCCGGCCTTCATGCTGGCGGAGTCGTGCTGGGGTAATGCAGTGCGGAGGCACTGGGACAGAGCTGGACCAACCCGTCCGTGCATTGGGTGGAGCCGGACTTGGGGAGTGCCACAGGCCATGCAGAGCTGGCTGAGATGCCGTGCGAGGAACCTTTCCCCCCTGCCATGCTAGCGTGCAAGGTGAGGTAGGACTCCATGCCGAACCGGGGGGCGGGCTGAGCTGCCATGAAGCTGGACTCCATGCATGACCAAAGTGGGCTGGCCAAGGTGCCGACCTGGCCGTCGCAGGGGTCGACTTCCCTTAAAATAAGCAGACTCACTGTCTTCTTTTGATGGGAGACTTGGGGATGTGGTGCGGACACCAAAGGCACCAAAATAAGATAGAGGCTTCTCAACCCTCAATGGATCACTTAGCTACTTTCAAGACCATTGTAATAAAGCTTAGTTCATCTAAGTTATCTTTATTTGAGTCCTGTATTAGTCAGCTCATGTTGAGCTAGTCCAGTCCAGTACTAGTCAGCTCATGTTGAGCTAATTTTATTTTTCTGAGTCCTGTCCAAATACACTGAAGACTCAAGACCACATCATACAAGTGAAGACCAAGTCCAATTAGATTGAAGACATGGAAGAATAGCCGAAGTCCAACCTAGCTTGAAGATTTAAAGATCCAAGAAGGAGAAATCAGAAACCCTGAAGCCCTGGACCAGCCGGAAGCAAAGTTGGGCCAGTCCAGGCCCAAGAGAGAGCTAGGGTGCCAAGAGCTTATGGTGACCACCCTTGTTCGGCTACTTAGAGTCACCCTCTTGGCCGACCAAGGTAAGGAGAGAGGGAGAGATTGTAGGGATTTTTTCTATCCTAGGTTTCCTTATTTTCTAGCTAGGGTTTGGGTGAGAATAAGACTCCTATGTAATTACTTATGTATCCTTACTTGGAGCCTGTTGACCCCATAAGTGATTTTGATGATAACCAAATATTGGAGCATGTATATTTATTACTGACAACTCTTCAAGTGTTTGACAAGTTTTTATAGGATGTATAGCATGTTCAAACTTCAACTCCTACATTTCTACTTTCTTGTTTGAGTTGTGTTGTAAGTATTATTATAAAGAAGAACCCACTCAAAAATGCTAAGAAAAATCAAGTAAAAAGGGTTACTTATTTAAGTGTGTGTGCCTTAGTTTTTGTTTTGAGTTGGTTTGTGTGAAATTGTAAAAGAGTTGGTGAGAGTTTTCTTTAAGTTCAAATTGTAAAAATCCTGAAGAAGACACTCGAGCCGACCCGAGAAAAGAAGAGTCGACTCTGCTTACTAGCACGCAGCAAGGATTCTAGAATGCAGCAATCCAAGCTGACTCGATGGAAAGCGAGCTGACTCTAATGAATCCGAGTCAACTGGAATTAGTCCGAGCTGACTCCTCTAGAGTCCATTTTCTAAAGGTTTCTAAGAATAGCCAGGCGAGCCGACCCAACCTAGAAAGAGCCGACTCTGTTAGACCTAATTTCGAAAGCTTGAAAAAGCGAGCCGACCTGAACTATATCGAGCCGACTCTTCCAGAGTAAGGTTTTCCGAACCTGAGAAGAAGAGCCGACCCAAGCTAAAAGGAGCCGACTCCTTGAGTTCAAGTTTTTCAAGATTCAAGTTCAAGCTGACCCGAGCTATAAAGAGCTGACTCATCCAGAGTGACATTCTACGCCCTGAGACAGAGCCGACTGCATTAAAGAAATGGCGACTCGACCTATCGACTCGAAGGATCCGAGCCAACTCGAATGTTGCTTCCAGGTATTTAACGGCTAGTTCCAGAATTTGTTTTTGAATGCTCAAAAATGCTCCAACGGTCTACAATGGCTAGAACTGGCTTGAGATGATGGAAGACTTTAAATTTAAAGGATTTGGACTTCCTTGAATGAATCAATAAGAGAGTTCTTCAAAGAAAAAAGCTTCATTGAATATCCGACCAACCACAAGAAAAAGAGCATTCAAGTATGCATTCAAGTCTTCACCAACTATGATCTAAAGCTTGAAGCAACTTTGAGAAGAAGCCACTGAAGCCATTAAAGCTTATTCAAGTGCATTCAAGTGGACTTCCAATGAGCTGCACCGGCAACTATTCGACAACTTGAGTTTATCATTTATTGTTGCATTTATTTTCAATTCAATCTTTGAATTGTTGGGTTATTGGTGAGCCCGATTGAAAAACTAAATAGGTTCTTGGTGATCCTGTGAAAACCAAGTTGGGTTTCTTTGGTGAGCCTGTTTAAAACCAAAGGGTGTCGAGTTTTCTTTGGTGATCCCGTAAAATCAAAGTGTAGAGGTTTTGGATTGTAAACATGTAAAACAATCCTACTGTATTCGGGTGAATATAGTGGAAATCCCAAGTGGTATCTTGGGAAGTGGACGTAGGAGCTGGGTTGCTCTGAACCACTATAAATTTGGTGTGTTTGTGTTGGGCTTTATCTACTCTGTTTAGCTTCTGCATTTTATAACTCTATCACAGCACCTACTACTTGCAACGATTTTGAATAGCACATTTCTTGCTTTAAGTTTTTAAATTTTTAATTCACCCCCCTTTTGGGTAGCCACCTAAGCAACAACTGGTATCAGAGCAGTGTCTCTGAATATACTAGAGTAAAGATTGATGGCTCATCCCATGAGTACATCCTTGGCAGAAGGCCAATCAACAAACAGACCTCCACTCTTCACTGGCGCAAATTATGCATATTGGAAAGCTAGAATGTAGATTTATATTCAAGCTGTTGATTTTCAATTATGAAGGTCATTCTAAAGGGTCCTTACATTCTCATGGTTAAAATTGATGGAGTAGATGTTCCTAAACCTGAAGAGGATTGGGATGAACATTACATGAAGATGGAAGAATTAATTACCAAAGCCATGAATCTCTTATACTGTGCTTTGGACAGTAATGAGTTTAATCGAATTTCTATTTGCTCCTCAGTAAAAGAAATTTGGGATAAACTTGAAGTGATCCATGAAGGAACTTCTCAAGTGAAATCTTCTAAGATTAATCTTCTTGTACATAGTTACGAATTGTTTAAGATGGAACCAAATGAAACTATATCTGCCATGTTTTCACGATTCACTGATATTATTAATGGCTTAAAAAGTCTTGGCAGGGTATATACTAATGCAGATCTAGTGCAAAAGATTCTAAGATCTCTTCCGGACAAGTAGAATCCGAAAGTGACTGCCATCCAGGAAGCAAAAGATTTGAATACCTTATTGCTAGATGAACTGCTGGGATCTCTGATCACACATGAACTGACCATGCAGCACCGAACTGAAGATGATCAAAAGAAAAAGAAATTGAACACCTTTAAAGCTGCTATAGATTCTAAAAGGGATGAAGAATCGGAAGAAGAAAGCTCCTCTACTGAAAGCAACATGGAAGACGAGGACGTTGCCATGGTCGTCAAAAAATTTAGAAAGTTCTTAGGAAGAGAGAAAGGAAGACACTTTAGAAAATTTCACAAGAACAAAGAATTCAGTAAGGAAAAAGAAAAAGAAAAAGAAGTGCCCACCTGCTATGAATGCAAAAGACTAGGGCACATTAGACCAGACTATCCGTTATTAAAAAAGGGATTTAAGAAGAAGAAAAAGAAAGCAATGGTAGCGACGTGGAGCGACAGCGAAGCATCCTTATCCACTGAAAATGAAGAGGCTCCGAAATCTGCGAATCTTTTTTTATTGGGTCTCGAAAACGAGGATTGTCTTGTAGCCCAAAAATCAAAGAAAAGATGTTATCTTGATAGTGGCTGTTCAAGGCATATGATGGATTACAAGGATCAGTTTATCACCCTACAAATGAAAGAAGGAAGATTGGTTACCTTTGGAGATAATGGTAAAGGGAAAATAATCAGAATTGGTAAGATCAAATTAACCCCTTGTACTTTTATTGAAGATATGCTGCTAGTAGATAAATTGAAGCATAATCTATTGAGTATTAGTCAATTATGTGATAAAGGCTTCAAAGTTATCTTCGAATCATTTATGTGTATAGTATAAACTCTCTTGACTCTAGCAGTAAATTCGTTGGTCATAGACTTGGAAATATCTATGTGGTAGATCTAAATGATCTAGCCATGACAAGTAGCTCCAGTCTAGTTGTAGTGAATGCTAAGACAAGGAGTCATGTTTATTATGGCATAGACGATTAGGTCATGCTAGCATGCATACTATTGCCAAACTAATCTCAAAGAATCTAGTTAGAGGTTTGCCATATTTTAAAGTAGATCTTGATTATGTATGTGATGCTTGTCAATTAGGCAAACAAACTAGGAGGAGTTTTAAATCGAAAAGTGTTATTTCAACAACTAGACCCCTTGAGCTACTTCACATGGACTTATTTGGACCAACTAGGACTACAAGCCTAGGAGGTATGAAACATGGACTTATGATTGTAGATGACTTTTTAGATTCACATGGTATTATTTATTGCACATAAAGATGAAACTTTTGATGTATTTCAAAAATCTCATAAGAAAGTTTCAAATGAGAAAAATCTTTTGGTATTTCTATAAGAAGTGATCATGGAACTGAATTTCAAAATCAATTCTTTGATGAATATTGCACTGAGCATGGCATTGATCACAACTTCTCCGCTCCTAGAACACCACAACAAAATGGTGTTGTAGAGAGGAAGAATAGGACTTTGGAAAAAATGGCTAGAACAATATTATGTGAAAGTAATCTTCCAAGGTACTTTTGGGCAGAAGCCATGAACACTACCTGTTATATACTAAACCGAGTTTTGATACGACCAATTTCAAAGAAAATCCCCTATAAGCTTTAGAAAGGAAGAAAACCAAATATTAATTATTTTTATGTTTTTGGGAGTAAATGCTTTGTGTTAAATAACGGCAAAGATAACCTAGGAAAGTTTGATGCAAAATCTGATGAATCTATATTCCTTGGTTATTCATTACATAACAAAGTATATAAGTGTTTAATAAGAGGACTCTTACTGTAGAAGAGTCAATTCATGTTATTTTTGATGAAGGTAACCCTTCACCATCTAGAAAAGATGAGTGCATAGACAATGATGCAGGTACTCTACAAAAGGAAATGGAAGCTCTAAACATCCAGGACAAACCAATGCATGATGGAAATGAAATGGTAAGTAAGGATCATACTGATCTACCAAGAGAATGGAGGTATGTAACTTTACATCCCAAAGATTTAATCGTTGGTGATCCTTCTTATGGTGTTAGGACTAGGTCAGCTCATAGAGATGCACATGACTACCTAGCCTTTATTTCTCAAATTGAACCATAAAGTTTAGAAAAAACTGAAAATGATTATAACTGGATGTTGGCCATGCATGACAAATTAAACCAGTTTGAAAGGAATAATGTTTGGACGCTAGTTAATAAACCTACAGACCATCCAATAGTAGAAACCAAATGGGTATATAGGAACACACTAGATGAAAATGGTAAGGTAATAAGTAATAAATGAATTCAATTAAGAAGAGGATATCGATTTTGATGAAACTTATGTTTTGGTAGCAAGACCTGAGACTATTAGATTACTTTCTGTATTTGCTTGCTACATGAACTTTAAACTCTTTCAAATGAACATCAAAAGTACTTTCCAAATGAATTTATTTCTGAACAAGTTTTTGTAAAACAGCCACTAGGTTTTGAAAATTCTGCTTTTCCAAATCATGTATTTAAGTTGAACAGAGTTTTATATGATTCGAAATAAGCATCTAGCACCTGGCATGATAAATTGAGCATGTTTTTTTTTACTTGAAAATGATTTCAAAAGAGGAAATGTTGAAAAAACTCATTTTATGATCTGTTAGTTGTACAAATATACCTTGATGATATTATCTTTGATACAACTAATGAAAGGTTTCATGAAGAATTTACTGAGCAAATGCAGGTTAAGGTTGAAATGAACTTTATGGGTGAATTCAACCACTTCCTGAGTTTACAAGTTGAACAATTAAAGGAAGGAATCTTTATACGCCAAGCTAAGTACTCAATGAAGTAATCAAGAAATTTGGCAAGAAAACAAGCAAAGAGGCTAGCACACCCATGAGTCCTACCTGCAGGCTAAACAAAGATGAAAGTGGATCTAACGTTGATCAAATGCTATATAGAGGTATGATCAGATCCAATTTTATATTTGACAGCAAGTAGGCCTGATATCTTGTACTATGTATGTGTTTGTACTAAATTTCTTTCGAACTAAACACATTAAAATCAGGCACCACTTAATAAGAAAACATGTTTTGAATAATATTATTATTCTTGAAAATGTATCTATGGAAAACCAACTTGCTAATACCTGTACAAAACCATTGAATTTAGACAAGTTTGCATTGATTAAATTTTTGAATTAGGATTATATGATAATTTCCAAAACTCTAAGGACAATATATCTAGACAACCTTCTGATTCAAATCCCAAACCTTTTGGGGATTTGATTAAAACAAAAATACATTTTTGTGCTCCCTCTGCTCGAGCCAACTCGAGCAAATGACCTGTTGGTCGAGCCGACTCGGATGTCGAGCCATCTCTTTTAATTCGAGCTATAGGGTTTTGTTTTTACCTTCCTTACTCCTAAACCCTATTCTATTCCCTCCAAGAAACTTTCCAAACTTCTCTAAACTTCCATAAACCTCTTCTTTAAATCCAATTTCCTTGGAATGGCACCAAAAAGATCGGTTGGAAAGAAATCAGGGAGAAGTGATGTTGCAGCTCCACAGGAACGAAGAAGCAAATTCCATGAAGATAATGTTCCCCGAAATGAACCACAATCTGAAGAGGAAGCAAGCCCAGTTTCTCCTAGCCAGCAAATATCACTAGGTATGAGACCAGTCACTACCGGCCAACACATTCTCTTTAAATATTCTAAAGAAATCGATTTTGTGATTGGGGATTTAATTGAGAATCAGGGTTGGAGAAATTTATGTTCATTGGATATTAAGACCTATCCAAGTTTAGTCAGAATGTTCTACGAGAATCTGAGGTATAGGAAAATTTTCATTGAGTCTACAGTAAAAGGAAAAAGAATAATCATTTCTATTGAGATTCTAGGAAGTATCTTGGAGATGCCATTCGAAGGAATTGAGTATCATGTACTAAAGGATAGAACCAAGGCTTTGCAAACTGTTTTGGAAAGAAATGAAGTTGATAAGATTGGGATTCTTAAAGCAAGTATGCTATCAATTGAGATGAGGGTCCTACACAACTTCATTAGTCGTATTTTCTTACCTAGAACAGGTCGATTTGACTGGGTAAGTGAAAGAGATTTGTGCTTGATGGAACTCCTAATCATTGGCGAGAAAATCAATTTACCTGCAATTATGATTAGCTAGATGAAAGAGGCAATTAGAAAAGTCAAAGACTGCCTGCCATATGGAGTGGTTCTCACCATCTTTTTCCAAAGAGCCAATGTTGACTTGATAGGAGAAGATAACAGGGTATTACTTCACACTGACACCTACACATAGAAGACCTTTCAGAGAATGGGGTACTTACTGACTGATGGTACCTGGAAGAAGAAGTCTGACCCTCCTACAATTGATTTAACTGAAGAAGTCCAAGAACAGAGAGAAAAAGAGGCTGGTGAAGGCACTACTTCACACATTCCTAAGCCACAGCCCAGCATGACTCTCCAGTTCAGATGGAGTTTGATACTTCCTTCCCAGATATTTATATCTTTGGCTTGCCTGATATACCCTACAGCACACCCACATTTGATCAGGCTACTGACATTCCAAGTCAAAGTCAAGCTGCTACTGCCCCTACTATAGATACTTCAATGATACAAGACTTCTTGGCACAACAGATGAACAGTATGACTGAATCCATCAAGTCTTCAATAAGTGAAATATTCAAAGTGTTTCAAAGATCTGTTGATAATAAGCTAAACCAGTTTGGAGAACAAATAGATAGTATAAAAAGAAGAATTGATATTCTTGAAAGCTCCAAAACTGTCTGGTACAAATGAAACTGATATCCAACCAATACTCTAGTTAATAGCATCTAGTTTTGATTCAATCAAAAATTCGGTCACTCAAATCCTTAAAGCATACAGAACAGAAATAGATAACTTAAGAGTCAGAAAGGGATCTCTTGAGGTAGGAAAGAAAATGGAAGAGGATTATACCAAGGGCATAGGTATAATCAGAAGTGAATTCGGAAGGCTAAGAGGAACTGTAGAAGCTTTTGCTAATGTCCATGCTTTGGAAATGCTTGCTCTACAAAAAGAAGTGGCACTAATCAAACAAGGAATGGAAGACCTGGCTGCTTCTAGAAGTGTAAAAAAAGTTAAAGTTGAATTAAAATCTATGAGTAGCTTTCTGTGAAAAATGATGGGCAAGATTGATGATCTTCAAGCTGTAAGGAGTGCACCTGATCCTACTCCTAGACCTACACCTCAATCTTTTCATCCTAGACAACCTGCCCCACACATTAGGACACCTAGATCTCATGATTTTCCATAATTTATTGAACCTATTGCTTTTTCACCTCCTGGAATTCAGATCCTTGGCCAAACTTCTTCAAAACCTAGTGTAGATATAGATAGTGACTAAATGTATCATCGTTTTGTGTTTTGTACTTAAACTTTTGGAATAGAATGAAGTATATCTTGTCTCATAAATTCTTCAATTTCTTTATGAATTGAATGTTTGATTGCTCCTACAATGATTAATTTTTAATTAGAATTTCAAGATAAATATGAGAAAGTAAAATTATCTCAAACATTTTTAAATACTTTCTCAATCTATTATCTGAATTCATTTCTTACTCTACCTTTTTGATTAATTGATAAAAAGGGGGAGAAAGTATTGCATGAAAAAGATAAAACGTTGATACTTCAAAGCTTCGATACATATGTGCTACATGTTTGCTCAGATACTTGAAAAGAACATGTATTGATATTTCAAGCTCTGATGCTTTAAGTTCTTACTTATAATGTTTAAAGCTTTGAATTACATTTACTTTTACAAACTTTGATACACAAAGCTCTGCAAATTTTTATTAATAGCTAAGCTCCGATACATAAAATTCTTTAACTTTTGGAATTCTGAAATTTAAAAATTGCATAAAAAGAAAGCCAAAACATGGAGTATTTCATTGAGGGGGAGATTATTTCTCATTGCCCTAATTCTCCTTTCATTGTTTGGTACTATTTGAAGTCGATTAATTCTACTTGTTCATATACTCTTGCAAATATTATTATACAAGTAATTGTAAAGTTTTATATTGATTTTTCATGTCCAGTGTTTTGTCATCATCAAAAAGGGGAGATTGTTGACCCCATAAGTGATTTTGATGATAACCAAACATTGGAACATGTATATTTATTACTGATAACTCTTCAAGTGTTTGACAAGTTTTTGTAGGATGTATAGCATGTTCAAACTTCAACTCCTACATTTCTACTTTCTTGTTTAAGTTGTGTTGTAAGTGTTATTGTAAAGAAGAACCCATTCAAAAATGCTAAGAAAAATCAAGTAAAATAGGTTACTTCTTTAAGTGTGTGTGCCTTAGTTTTTGTTTTGAGTTGGTTTGTATGAAATTATAAAAGAGTTGGTGAGAGTTTTCTTTAAGTTCAAATTGTAAAAATCCTGAAGAAGACACTCGAGCCAACCCGAGAAAAGAAGAGCCGACTCTGCTTACTGGCACGCAGCAAGGATTTTGGAATGCAGCAATCCGAGCCGACTCGATGGAAAGCGAGCCGACTCTAGTGAATCCGAGTTGACTGGAATCAGTCTGAGCCGACTCCTCCAGAGTCCATTTCCTAAAGGTTTCTGAGAACAGCCAGGCGAGCCGACCAGACCTAGAAAGAGCCGACTCTGCTAGGCCTAATTTCGAAAGCCTGAGAAAGCGAGCCGACCTGAACTATATCGAGCCGACTCTTCCAAAGTAATATTTTTTGAACCTGAGAAGAAGAGCCGACCAAAGCTAAAAGGAGCCGACTCCTCGAGTTCAAGTTTTTCAAGATTCAAGTTCGAGCTGACCCGAGCTGTAAAGAGTCGACTCGTCCAGAGTGACATTTTGCGCCTTGTGACAAAGAGCTGACTATATTGAAGAAATGGCAACTCGACCTATCGACTCGAAGGATCCAAGCCGACTCGAAGGAATCCGAGCCGACTCGAATGTCGCTTCCAGGTATTTAATGATTAGTTTCAGAATTTATTTTTGAATGCTCAAAAATGCTCCAATGATCAAAAATCATTTTCCAATGGTCTACAATGGCTAGAACTGGCTTGGAATGATGGAAGACTTTAAATTTGAAGGATTTTGACTTCCTTGAATGAATCAATAAGAGAGTTCTTCAAAGAAAAGAGCTTCGTTGAATATCCAACCAACCACAAGAAAAAGAGCATTCAAGTCTGCATTCAAGTCTTCACCAACTATGATCTAAAACTTGAAACAACTTTGAGAAGAAGCCACTGAAGCCATTAAAGCTTATTCAAGTGCATTCAAGTGGACTTCCAACGAGTTGCACCTGCAAATATCTGATAACTTGAGTTTATTATTTATTGTTGCATTTATTTTCAATTCAACCTTTGAATTATTGGGTTATTGGTGAGCCCGATTGAAAAACTAAATAAGTTCTTGGTGATCCTGTAAAAACCAAGTTAGGTTTCTTTGGTGAGCCTGTTTAAAACCAAAGGGTGTCGGATTTTCTTTGGTGATCCCGTAAAACCAAAGTGTAGAGATTTTGGATTGTGATCTTGTAAAACAATCCTACTGTATTCGGGTGTGAATATAGTGGAAATCCCAAGTGGTATCTTGGATAGTGGACGTAGGAGCTGGGTTGCTCCGAACCACTATAAATTTAGTATGTTTGTGTTGTGCTTTCTCTATTCTGTTTAGCTTCTGCATTTTATAACTCTATCACAGCACCTACCACTTGCAACGGATTTTGAATAGCACATTTCTTGCTTTAAATTTTTAAATTTCCAATTCACCCCCCTCTTGGGTAGCCACCTAGGCAATAGAGCCCAAGGCTCTAGGTCTATTTAAAGGATCCTAGTCTCTTGTATGAGAGCAATATTTGATATATAAAATTCTATTGAGTTTTTCTCTTGCTGTGTGCCTCCCTACTATGTGCATTAAGAGATCCTGAAGTCCTGCCGAAGTACTGCCCAAAGAAACCCTAGCTGACCAACCTCCTTCAAGCCTTTCTTCCACATGCCTCTTGCTAATTTCCTGAGATCTTTTCTTGTTTCCTACCTTGTTTTCTCACCCTTGATGGTTGTTTGCAGGTCCCCAAGTTCTTACGAATCCAACGACTCCAACCGGGCTGCAATCGGACCACCAAGCAGAAAGCCGGGTATTCGCGGGTCTCTGGCATGGTTTTCCAGGCCGCATCCATCAAGGAACGAGTGATCTCTTTGCTGTGATCTTCACCAAGCATATCAGACATTTCCAAGTACACCCCCTCTGTCACCAGTAGTTTTATTGTAGGAGAACTAGCCCTAACTGAGGCATTTCAGCCCCGGCGATCCCTCATTACTACTTTCCTAGGTCCTGATTTGCATGCGTAGATTTTAAGATTCATATAGAATTATCTACATCATATTTTGATCTGATATTCGGGATTTAACCATCTCATCCAACACCTAAAATACAAAAAAATAATCGCATGCATATTAGTTCCGCATCATCTGGTATCAGAGCTTAGATTAGGGCTTGTTTTCTGCATCCTTTATAGTCCATATATACTCTATTTTTTAATTGTTTCTCTCTACTCAGAACTCCAAAAATTCCAATTATTATTTTGCTGGGCTTACTTAATTCAAAGTATTTTATAGAATTGTTTCAAATTTTATTTCGATCTGTGCAATTTCTGCAGGTCAAAATACAGCCTATAAATTTTTGGCTCTATTTTTCAGCAAGGCAATTTTGGAAGATTTAGGGTTTTGTTTAGTATCTCTTTTGCATATCTTTTAATTTTAGTATATTTCCTTCATATTAGGCCATAATTTGTAAGTTTTCTTCTGTTTAAGAAAATACCAAAATATATATAAAAAAATACATATATACAAAAAAAAACTCCAAAAAAAATACTTAAACCCTAATTTTGCATCATCTACCTGCCATCATTGCATAAACTATCTTTAAGGGCACTCTTGCTATGTTAGATGGGGGGAGGATTTGATCACCTTTCCTTAGTCCAAAACCACCTCCCTTGCATTCGGTCTTAAGCCTAACTTAAAATCGATTAGACTTAATTTGCCTTAGTGGGCTAGGGACACCAACTGGTCGGGTCCGGGCTAAATGTCAGATCATTGTGTCAAGCTAACCTGTGTGTGCCTTGTGCTTAGTATCTAGAATGGTGGTTCAGGGATTCATTCCTGAAGGCCTTGTGTGCTGGTCCGCCTACCTGGCTAATCTCTGATTGGTGTCTAGGATTGGCAATCAGGGACCTAACACTCCCCTTACACCTGCCTGACTAGGTACAGGGTTACTGTAGGCTCGTTTGCCACCCTGATTGAGCATCTAGTTTGGACTCTAGGTCTAGGGAGCTGTAGTTGGTCTGATCGAGTCTTGCATGAGCAATAGATCAGGGGTTTCATATCATCCACCATCTCCACTTTTACCTGAATCCATGGACAATCTTGAAGCCCAGATTAATGCCCTTGCTGATCAAATGGCCTAGATGACTACCCATATGACTCCATTGACTCAGTCCAATACCCGAACCCATAATGGGTTTGATCAGTTACAGGACCGTCTAGGGGCCTTAGAGAGAACCCATGGGTCACAGTCTGAGCCAGATCCTGAGTCCCCTTTCCATCCTAGGAGAGCCCATCGCCATGACCCATACTATGATACTGAACCTAGGAGGATCCCAAACCCTGATCCACACTTTGAGGCTGAGCCTAGGATAACCCATCGTCATGACCCATACTATGATACTGAATCTAGGAGGATCCCAAACCCTGATCCGTACCTTGAGGCTGAACCTAGGAGAGCCCATCGTCATGATCCAATTCCAGAGGTTCACCCTAGAAGACCCAAACAGGATTTTGTAGACCAAGAAGACAGGTCCTATAGACACATTAAGCTTGATGCCCCCACTTTTGATGGTTGTCTTGACCCAAAGGTCTATATAGATTGGGAGGGAGAGATTGATTAATATTTTGAGTGATATGACATGATGGAGGAGTGTAAGTTTAGGTTTGCTAAGCTTAAGTTTGTCCGGGAGGCCAGGTTACATTGGGCTAGTGTTGAGAGAATCCTTAGACTAGGAGGGCGTGATCCTATAGTCACCTGGTGGGCCATGAAGGGTAAGCTTAGGTCAAAATACGTTCCACCTTCATATCATTGTGGTTTACTAGATCAGTGGCAGCGATGAATCAAGGTAGCAGGAGTATAGATGAGTACATCACAAAACTTAATGAGTATTCTATGCGATGTGATTTAAACGAGTCTGAAGATGTTGTTCTGTCGAGGTTTATGATGTAGAACAAAAGCTCTGATACCAAAAATGATGCAGAACAAAAGAAGAGATGATGCGATGCGAAAGCGAATTAAAATTAATGTATTTTATTTATTTATTTATTTTTAGAAGTCAGCTTTGACTCAAATGAAAGATAAACTAATGTTGAAAGAAACTAAGAAATGACAGAAAGCACAATTAAAAGGAGTGGATTATCAGAGTAACTCAGAAGTAGGATCGCTGGGGATTGAGAAACCCCCAGACCTAGGGTTTACTCCTCTTTCAAGAAACAGACGAAGGGAGAAGAGAAGGTTTTATACCTGACTGTGATATCTCTCATTGCTTCAATTGAAGGACACTCTCGAGCAGATTGTAGGATCCTTGGAGATGGGGTATCTTCGCAATGGATCCTCGGATTGTAGTCCTATGGCAAGGTTGGCCTTCTTCTCGAACTCAGGATCTGGAAGAAGAAGAACAAAAAAAGAACCAGAAACTCAAAGAAAGACACTGACCTGAGTACTTAATGAAGATTGTTGGATGTAGAAGTTCTGGAGATCTTGATACTGATCTGACTCTCCTTTGAACTGGCTCTGTAGTTGAAACAGTTGATCTGAACCTGGATGCTGGTGACCGGCTTCGATGTGGAAGAGAGGGGCCGTGGGATTAAGATGGAAAATTAGGGTTTGGTGGTGGTGGAGTAGAGATGGGTGGACTAAGCTAGGGTTTTGGGGTTGGAGATCTCACACCTCCTCAAGGTTCCTAGGGAACCCGGATTTACTCCCTCACGGAGCTCAACACTTGAATACAAGTGCGGAAGAGAGAAACACAAAGTTGCTCACAAAGAAATTGATTTCATTCCTCTTTGTCAAGAGTTACATAGAGTTGAATATATAGACATAACAAAGAAATAAAATTTTATACACTTCCCATGTGGGACTAATAGGACTAACCCACACTTTAGGCATCAAATTCTCTTCCCAAGACTCCTTCCATGAGTGGGCAGCCCAAAAACTCCAAGAAAACTTGAAAATCAGCTCCAAATGGCAGGTTATGGGGGTGTCTCCTAGTATCTCTCCATGAATCAAGGATTTTTCCTTCATGGTTTGGCTCTTTTGGACACCTCCTAGTCTTGCTCCACAAGTTTAGGCTTCTTCCTTTCATGGCTTTGGCACTTTAGGAAACTTTTGGGTGCCTCCTTGATTTTCTCCCCAAGACATGCTCTCTTCCCTTTTATAACTTGGATTTTTATGGAACATTGTGGGGCACCTCCTTGATCCTCTCTTCAAGAAAAATTCTTGCCATCCTGGCTTGGGTTTATCTGGAAAGAAGTTGGCTCCTCCTTGGATTGAGGTATCTTGATGGATTTCTCCCCCAAGTGGCGCATGAAAGAAGGGACCTACTTTCTTGTGGTGTGGGGACCAAGGCACACTGGATGGAGATGTGGCGCCTCCTGGACTCTGGCGTGTGGCTGGGAGTGTGGCGCCCACTTGCTTGGTCTTGGAAGAAAATGTGGCATCTTGGAGAAGACCTAGACCACTACTAGGACTTGTATTGAGTCAACATGACTCAACAAAATTTAAATTGCAGGGAAATACAGACTCAAACTAAAATTGAGTTGACCAAGTCAACCCTTATTACAAAACCAGAAAACCCTAATTCTTCGGGCAATGTCAATCAGAGATCTAGATGGAGCCCTGAAGTCTTCTTCTGAGTCTGGTGCCCGCACCAATTCTCCCGGGGTGGGAGGAACTCGACCTTGTCGAGTATGGATCAAGCTGGCTCTGGTATCTCTCCAAGAGGTCTGGGTCCAATTCTTGTAATTCTTCTCGGGAGATCCAAGAGTTATCAGAATCTGGCCTTCCTTGCCAGTGGACCAAGTATCTTTGGTATCCTCGATTACAAGTAGAGATAACCTGATCATCCAGGATCTTTTCAATCTGCTCTTTCCTCACAGGCCAGTTTGTTGGTGGAGACACAGGGTTGGGTTCACTCTCAAGAGCAGGATTAGGCTCAAAAAGGCTCACTGGGAATCACAGCTGGCTCTCTATACTCTACTAGGTCTGTAATGTTGAAAGTGGAGCTAATGCCTAGTTCTGAAGGCAACTCGAGCACATAGGCATTGGACCCTACTCTCTTCACCACTCTAAATGGTCCAGCTCCTCTAGCATGTAACTTTCTAACAGTTCCAGGAGGAAACCGTTCAGGCCTTAACCTAATCATTACATAGTCTCCCTCAATAAAAGTTTTGACTCGCCTTTGAGAATCAGCCAACTTCTTATAAGTTTCATTACTTAAATTTATTTTGGCATGAATTTCTTTATGCAAGTCCTTTACATGCTATGCAAGTGCATCAAGAGACTTGTGTGTGTGGACTAATAGTGAAATCAGATCAAGTGGTGTGTGAGGCTTGTATCCATGAACAATTTCAAAGGGACTCTAGCCTATAGACCTATTGATCGAACATTATATGCAAATTTAGTCCTGGACAAAATACAAATCCCAATTCCTGGTGCTCTCAATCAAACCAAAATCTAGGCCAAAGCCTAGTAAAGGGTCAAGAAAAACTAAACTAGACTGACAACGCATTCCTAAAGAATAGACTTTATTCCAAAGGAACCCTAGGTCTAAACCTAACAAACTAAGGCTCTCTAGGTTTGACCTTGGGTCGGAGGAGGGCATGCAGAGCATGAAAACTTATTATGGATGCCTAGTAGGTGCCATAAGGTCTTCCAGAAGTAGGTGGCAAACCTAATAGGTTCTAAGGAGTCTTGCAACCTAGAGATCTCAGTAAAGTGTAATCCCATAGCTCTAGAAACATGAGAAGATTTAGGGAAGGGTAGGAAATAAGAATCAGAGTTTTGAGGTGGTTTATCAGAAACAAGAAACAAACCTTGGTTATTCAGGATGACCTTAAAATGAGGACATTGTTCTATAGGTGCACTCATCCAAACCTCATGATTTGCTCTAGGAGGGTCTACAAGTGCAAGTTTTAGGGTAGGCTGGGTGCTCCTAGAAGGTGGAAGGTTATCAGGAAGGTCTTTGGAATGTTTATCTAAAAAGTCCTCTAAGCTACTGTCTTTTTCTTGTTCTTGGACCTTCTCAATGGGCAATTCTTGTGAACCCCTTCCTTCTTCACACTTCTCTACCAGATTTGACTCAGGGGTGTCTTCTTTGGATTCCTCAATGAGTTCAAGGGTATTCTCACTTAAACTTTCATTTGGTATAATTTCCTCTTCCTGAATTTCCTCAAAAGGGTCTTCTCTTAGGGTTAGCTCCTGAATTCCTTGAGTGGCAGGGGTCCCCTCAATAACCCCATTAGGTAGGAGTTGGTTAATTGAATTATCGGGATAGATATCCTCAAATTCTTCTTCTTCATATTCATCTATCAAACTTATGTCAGGCTCATATATTTCTTCCTTAATCTCACTGAAATGTTCTAATCTATTCTCCTTTGATTCCTCTTTAAGTACGGCTCTGGTCAGGTCAACTAATTTTGGGATGGCCATGCCTAACTCCTTCTCAGTGTTATCCTTCTGGTCAAGAGGTGACATAAGTGGGAATTGACAAACAAAAGTCTGGTTCACTACGGGTGTCGGATCAATCGGAACTTGACTCAAGTTGGTAGAGGTTGGCTTTAAGTCCAAAGTACTTGATTGGTTATATCTTAAAGACCACTCATAGTCTTGGGCTTCTTGGTAGGCTCGGTCTAACTTATTGGTTATTTCAAGGCATAGCTTCCTATAAATGTCTGGGTGTAACCCAACCCTAAACCTCGATGTGATCTGAGCTTCGGTCTCAATGGTATTGCATTTCATGTCGTACCACTGGAAGTCCTCGATATATTTAGACACAGGCCTATTACCTTGTCGTAATTGGTACCATTGGTCTAAAAGTCTTTTCTCATAAGATCTACCTAGGTACCTATCTCTCAACTTACTTCTCATATCTCTCCAAGTATATATTTCCTCTTTTCTTTGATAACACTCATGCTCAATAGCATACCAATGCGACCTAGCATGTTTGGTGAACTTGGTTTTGGCCAACCTAATTTGTCCTAATTTCGATATGTTAGTGCACTCAAAATACCGATCCATTTGTTCTTCCCACTTAATATATGTCTCTTGTCTTCCATCAAAAGTGGGTGCATAAGGTTCGGTGTTCCTAACAGGTCCCTTTTCTGAGTCAACCAAGAATGGATATAGGCTCCTAGGGTTATGCTCGGGATCACGGTATAAGGTCCTCCTAGGCTCCTGGCATGGGTGAGGTTGGGGCCTATTAAATTTTGGATCAGGGGTCCAATTTTGATGTCTACGTTTCTCAAGTCCCTGGGCTCGGTCTCTAAACTGGGCAAAACCCTCATTTATATCCTGACTCAATTTGGTCATACTTTTGGTAAGAGTTCTAATCATGGCCTCTAAATCAGGTTGGGTTTGACCAGGTTGGTAGGGTACTTCATTCCGGGTGGACATGATGATGCAAGCAAGCACACCAAATGAGACTCGACTGAAACGACTACGGGCTAACTAGACCTAGAGCCCAAACTAGATGCCCAATCAGAGTGGCAAACTAGCCTGTAGTAACTCGGGACTCAGCCAGGCAGGTGTAAGGGGAGTGTTAGGTCCCTAATTGCCAATCCTAGACACCAATCAGAGATTGGCCAGGTAGGCGGACCAGCACACAAGCCCTTCGGGATAGAATCCCTGAACCACCATTCTAGACACTGAGTACAAAGCACACACAGAGTAACTAGACAAACTGACTCAACATTAGCCTAGACCCGACTTGTTGGTGTCCCTAGCCCACTAGGGCAAATTAAGTCTAATAAATTTTAAATTAGGCTTAGGATCGAATGAATGGGTGGTGGTTTTAGGCTAAGGAGAGGTTATCAACTCCTCCCCTTATCTTAGATGCTCAATTGCCCTTAAGATGAATTAGGAGATGATCACTCAAAAAATTGAATTGCAGAAACACAGAAACAGAATTGCTGTAATTTAACTCTCAGAAATTTCACAGAAACCAATAAATTACAGTAAAATTATGTAAAATATTTTCAATTATACTGGTCCTAGCAAAATAAAATCATATAATTTAGAGTTATGCACAATGAGAAACAATTCCTACAACAGGGAAATTACAGACTAAAAACAGAACGCTTCCCCCGTTTACAATTCCTGCTACGAAGTTGTAACCCAGCGGATCCCCTACACGCCCTAGGAACACCCCGTGGAATGGGAAGAGGAGGTTTGTACCTCGCTTCATTCCTAGGACCGGACGTCCTGGGGAGTCTACTTCGAGCAGACAAAGTAAAAAGAAGAGACACTCAAATAAGCAAACAAGACAGAAACCCTAGACAGGGCTCTGATACTAAAATTGATGTAGAACAAAAGCTCTGATACCAAAAATGATGCAGAACAAAAGAAGAGATGATGCGATGCGAAAGCGAATTAAAATTAATATATTTTTTTTATTTATTTATTTTTAGAAGTCAGCTTTGACTCAAATGAAAGATAAACTAATGTTGAAAGAAACTAAGAAATGACAGAAAGCACAATTAAAAGGAGTGGATTATCAGAGTAACTCAGAAGTAGGATCGCTGGGGATTGAGAAACCCCCAGACCTAGGGTTTACTCCTCTTTCAAGAAACAGACGAAGGGAGAAGAGAAGGTTTTATACCTGACTGTGATATCTCTCATTGCTTCAATTGAAGGACACTCTCGAGCAGATTGTAGGATCCTTGGAGATGGGGTATCTTCGCAATGGATCCTCGGATTGTAGTCCTATGGCAAGGTTGGCCTTCTTCTCGAACTCAGGATCTGGAAGAAGAAGAACAAAAAAAAGAACCAGAAACTCAAAGAAAGACACTGACCTGAGTACTTAATGAAGATTGTTGGATGTAGAAGTTCTGGAGATCTTGATACTGATCTGACTCTCCTTTGAACTGGCTCTGTAGTTGAAACAGTTGATCTGAACCTGGATGCTGGTGACCGGCTTCGATGTGGAAGAGAGGGGCCGTGGGATTAAGATGGAAAATTAGGGTTTGGTGGTGGTGGAGTAGAGATGGGTGGACTAAGCTAGGGTTTTGGGGTTGGAGATCTCACACCTCCTCAAGGTTCCTAGGGAACCCGGATTTACTCCCTCACGGAGCTCAACACTTGAATACAAGTGCGGAAGAGAGAAACACAAAGTTGCTCACAAAGAAATTGATTTCATTCCTCTTTGTCAAGAGTTACATAGAGTTGAATATATAGACATAACAAAGAAATAAAATTTTATACACTTCCCATGTGGGACTAATAGGACTAACCCACACTTTAGGCATCAAATTCTCTTCCCAAGACTCCTTCCATGAGTGGGCAGCCCAAAAACTCCAAGAAAACTTGAAAATCAGCTCCAAATGGCAGGTTATGGGGGTGTCTCCTAGTATCTCTCCATGAATCAAGGATTTTCCTTCATGGTTTGGCTCTTTTGGACACCTCCTAGTCTTGCTCCACAAGTTTAGGCTTCTTCCTTTCATGGCTTTGGCACTTTAGGAAACTTTTGGGTGCCTCCTTGATTTTCTCCCCAAGACATGCTCTCTTCCCTTTTATAACTTGGATTTTTATGGAACATTGTGGGGCACCTCCTTGATCCTCTCTTCAAGAAAAATTCTTGCCATCCTGGCTTGGGTTTATCTGGAAAGAAGTTGGCTCCTCCTTGGATTGAGGTATCTTGATGGATTTCTCCCCCAAGTGGCGCATGAAAGAAGGGACCTACTTTCTTGTGGTGTGGGGACCAAGGCACACTGGATGGAGATGTGGCGCCTCCTGGACTCTGGCGTGTGGCTGGGAGTGTGGCGCCCACTTGCTTGGTCTTGGAAGAAAATGTGGCATCTTGGAGAAGACCTAGACCACTACTAGGACTTGTATTGAGTCAACATGACTCAACAAAATTTAAATTGCAGGGAAATACAGACTCAAACTAAAATTGAGTTGACCAAGTCAACCCTTATTACAAAACCAGAAAACCCTAATTCTTCGGGCAATGTCAATCAGAGATCTAGATGGAGCCCTGAAGTCTTCTTCTGAGTCTGGTGCCCGCACCAATTCTCCCGGGTGGGAGGAACTCGACCTTGTCGAGTATGGATCAAGCTGGCTCTGGTATCTCTCCAAGAGGTCTGGGTCCAATTCTTGTAATTCTTCTCGGGAGATCCAAGAGTTATCAGAATCTGGCCTTCCTTGCCAGTGGACCAAGTATCTTTGGTATCCTCGATTACAAGTAGAGATAACCTGATCATCCAGGATCTTTTCAATCTGCTCTTTCCTCACAGGCCAGTTTGTTGGTGGAGACACAGGGTTGGGTTCACTCTCAAGAGCAGGATTAGGCTCAAAAGGCTCACTGGGAATCACAGCTGGCTCTCTATACTCTACTAGGTCTGTAATGTTGAAAGTGGAGCTAATGCCTAGTTCTGAAGGCAACTCGAGCACATAGGCATTGGACCCTACTCTCTTCACCACTCTAAATGGTCCAGCTCCTCTAGCATGTAACTTTCTAACAGTTCCAGGAGGAAACCGTTCAGGCCTTAACCTAATCATTACATAGTCTCCCTCAATAAAAGTTTTGACTCGCCTTTGAGAATCAGCCAACTTCTTATAAGTTTCATTACTTAAATTTATTTTGGCATGAATTTCTTTATGCAAGTCCTTTACATGCTATGCAAGTGCATCAAGAGACTTGTGTGTGTGGACTAATAGTGAAATCAGATCAAGTGGTGTGTGAGGCTTGTATCCATGAACAATTTCAAAGGGACTCTAGCCTATAGACCTATTGATCGAACATTATATGCAAATTTAGTCCTGGACAAAATACAAATCCCAATTCCTGGTGCTCTCAATCAAACCAAAATCTGAGCCAAAGCCTAGTAAAGGGTCAAGAAAAACTAAACTAGACTGACAACGCATTCCTAAAGAATAGACTTTATTCCAAAGGAACCCTAGGTCTAAACCTAACAAACTAAGGCTCTCTAGGTTTGACCTTGGGTCGGAGGAGGGCATGCAGAGCATGAAAACTTATTATGGATGCCTAGTAGGTGCCATAAGGTCTTCCAGAAGTAGGTGGCAAACCTAATAGGTTCTAAGGAGTCTTGCAACCTAGAGATCTCAGTAAAGTGTAATCCCATAGCTCTAGAAACATGAGAAGATTTAGGGAAGGGTAGGAAATAAGAATCAGAGTTTTGAGGTGGTTTATCAGAAACAAGAAACAAACCTTGGTTATTCAGGATGACCTTAAAATGAGGACATTGTTCTATAGGTGCACTCATCCAAACCTCATGATTTGCTCTAGGAGGGTCTACAAGTGCAAGTTTTAGGGTAGGCTGGGTGCTCCTAGAAGGTGGAAGGTTATCAGGAAGGTCTTTGGAATGTTTATCTAAAAAGTCCTCTAAGCTACTGTCTTTTTCTTGTTCTTGGACCTTCTCAATGGGCAATTCTTGTGAACCCCTTCCTTCTTCACACTTCTCTACCAGATTTGACTCAGGGGTGTCTTCTTTGGATTCCTCAATGAGTTCAAGGGTATTCTCACTTAAACTTTCATTTGGTATAATTTCCTCTTCCTGAATTTCCTCAAAAGGGTCTTCTCTTAGGGTTAGCTCCTGAATTCCTTGAGTGGCAGGGGTCCCCTCAATAACCCCATTAGGTAGGAGTTGGTTAATTGAATTATCGGGATAGATATCCTCAAATTCTTCTTCTTCATATTCATCTATCAAACTTATGTCAGGCTCATATATTTCTTCCTTAATCTCACTGAAATGTTCTAATCTATTCTCCTTTGATTCCTCTTTAAGTACGGCTCTGGTCAGGTCAACTAATTTTGGGATGGCCATGCCTAACTCCTTCTCAGTGTTATCCTTCTGGTCAAGAGGTGACATAAGTGGGAATTGACAAACAAAAGTCTGGTTCACTACGGGTGTCGGATCAATCGGAACTTGACTCAAGTTGGTAGAGGTTGGCTTTAAGTCCAAAGTACTTGATTGGTTATATCTTAAAGACCACTCATAGTCTTGGGCTTCTTGGTAGGCTCGGTCTAACTTATTGGTTATTTCAAGGCATAGCTTCCTATAAATGTCTGGGTGTAACCCAACCCTAAACCTTGATGTGATCTGAGCTTCGGTCTCAATGGTATTGCATTTCATGTCGTACCACTGGAAGTCCTCGATATATTTAGACACAGGCCTATTACCTTGTCGTAATTGGTACCATTGGTCTAAAAGTCTTTTCTCATAGGATCTACCTAGGTACCTATCTCTCAACTTACTTCTCATATCTCTCCAAGTATATATTTCCTCTTTTCTTTGATAACACTCATGCTCAATAGCATACCAATGCGACCTAGCATGTTTGGTGAACTTGGTTTTGGCCAACCTAATTTGTCCTAATTTCGATATGTTAGTGCACTCAAAATACCGATCCATTTGTTCTTCCCACTTAATATATGTCTCTTGTCTTCCATCAAAAGTGGGTGCATAAGGTTCGGTGTTCCTAACAGGTCCCTTTTCTGAGTCAACCAAGAATGGATATAGGCTCCTAGGGTTATGCTCGGGATCACGGTATAAGGTCCTCCTAGGCTCCTGGCATGGGTGAGGTTGGGGCCTATTAAATTTTGGATCAGGGGTCCAATTTTGATGTCTACGTTTCTCAAGTCCCTGGGCTCGGTCTCTAAACTGGGCAAAACCCTCATTTATATCCTGACTCAATTTGGTCATACTTTTGGTAAGAGTTCTAATCATGGCCTCTAAATCAGGTTGGGTTTGACCAGGTTGGTAGGGTACTTCATTCCGGGTGGACATGATGATGCAAGCAAGCACACCAAATGAGACTCGACTGAAACGACTACGGGCTAACTAGACCTAGAGCCCAAACTAGATGCCCAATCAGAGTGGCAAACTAGCCTGTAGTAACTCGGGACTCAGCCAGGCAGGTGTAAGGGGAGTGTTAGGTCCCTAATTGCCAATCCTAGACACCAATCAGAGATTGGCCAGGTAGGCGGACCAGCACACAAGCCCTTCGGGATAGAATCCCTGAACCACCATTCTAGACACTGAGTACAAAGCACACACAGAGTAACTAGACAAACTGACTCAACATTAGCCTAGACCCGACTTGTTGGTGTCCCTAGCCCACTAGGGCAAATTAAGTCTAATAAATTTTAAAATTAGGCTTAGGATCGAATGAATGGGTGGTGGTTTTAGGCTAAGGAGAGGTTATCAACTCCTCCCCTTATCTTAGACGCTCAATTGCCCTTAAGATGAATTAGGAGATGATCACTCAAAAAAATTGAATTGCAGAAACACAGAAACAGAATTGCTGTAATTTAACTCTCAGAAATTTCACAGAAACCAATAAATTACAGTAAAATTATGTAAAATATTTTCAATTATACTGGTCCTAGCAAAATAAAAATCATATAATTTAGAGTTATGCACAATGAGAAACAATTCCTACAACAGGGAAATTACAGACTAAAAACAGAACGCTTCCCCCGTTTACAATTCCTGCTACGAAGTTGTAACCCAGCGGATCCCCTACACGCCCTAGGAACACCCCGTGGAATGGGAAGAGGAGGTTTGTACCTCGCTTCATTCCTAGGACCGGACGTCCTGGGGAGTCTACTTCGAGCAGACAAAGTAAAAAGAAGAGACACTCAAATAAGCAAACAAGACAGAAACCCTAGACAGGGCTCTGATACTAAAATTGATGTAGAACAAAAGCTCTGATACCAAAAATGATGCAGAACAAAAGAAAGATGATGCGATGCGAAAGCGAATTAAAATTAATATATTTTTTTTATTTATTTATTTTTAGAAGTCAGCTTTGACTCAAATGAAAGATAAACTAATGTTGAAAGAAACTAAGAAATGACAGAAAGCACAATTAAAAGGAGTGGATTATCAGAGTAACTCAGAAGTAGGATCGCTGGGATTGAGAAACCCCCAGACCTAGGGTTTACTCCTCTTTCAAGAAACAGACGAAGGGAGAAGAGAAGGTTTTATACCTGACTGTGATATCTCTCATTGCTTCAATTGAAGGACACTCTCGAGCAGATTGTAGGATCCTTGGAGATGGGGTATCTTCGCAATGGATCCTCGGATTGTAGTCCTATGGCAAGGTTGGCCTTCTTCTCGAACTCAGGATCTGGAAGAAGAAGAACAAAAAAAAGAACCAGAAACTCAAAGAAAGACACTGACCTGAGTACTTAATGAAGATTGTTGGATGTAGAAGTTCTGGAGATCTTGATACTGATCTGACTCTCCTTTGAACTGGCTCTGTAGTTGAAACAGTTGATCTGAACCTGGATGCTGGTGACCGGCTTCGATGTGGAAGAGAGGGGCCGTGGGATTAAGATGGAAAATTAGGGTTTGGTGGTGGTGGAGTAGAGATGGGTGGACTAAGCTAGGGTTTTGGGGTTGGAGATCTCACACCTCCTCAAGGTTCCTAGGGAACCCGGATTTACTCCCTCACGGAGCTCAACACTTGAATACAAGTGCGGAAGAGAGAAACACAAAGTTGCTCACAAAGAAATTGATTTCATTCCTCTTTGTCAAGAGTTACATAGAGTTGAATATATAGACATAACAAAGAAATAAAATTTTATACACTTCCCATGTGGGACTAATAGGACTAACCCACACTTTAGGCATCAAATTCTCTTCCCAAGACTCCTTCCATGAGTGGGCAGCCCAAAAACTCCAAGAAAACTTGAAAATCAGCTCCAAATGGCAGGTTATGGGGGTGTCTCCTAGTATCTCTCCATGAATCAAGGATTTTTCCTTCATGGTTTGGCTCTTTTGGACACCTCCTAGTCTTGCTCCACAAGTTTAGGCTTCTTCCTTTCATGGCTTTGGCACTTTAGGAAACTTTTGGGTGCCTCCTTGATTTTCTCCCCAAGACATGCTCTCTTCCCTTTTATAACTTGGATTTTTATGGAACATTGTGGGGCACCTCCTTGATCCTCTCTTCAAGAAAAATTCTTGCCATCCTGGCTTGGGTTTATCTGGAAAGAAGTTGGCTCCTCCTTGGATTGAGGTATCTTGATGGATTTCTCCCCCAAGTGGCGCATGAAAGAAGGGACCTACTTTCTTGTGGTGTGGGGACCAAGGCACACTGGATGGAGATGTGGCGCCTCCTGGACTCTGGCGTGTGGCTGGGAGTGTGGCGCCCACTTGCTTGGTCTTGGAAGAAAATGTGGCATCTTGGAGAAGACCTAGACCACTACTAGGACTTGTATTGAGTCAACATGACTCAACAAAATTTAAATTGCAGGGAAATACAGACTCAAACTAAAATTGAGTTGACCAAGTCAACCCTTATTACAAAACCAGAAAACCCTAATTCTTCGGGCAATGTCAATCAGAGATCTAGATGGAGCCCTGAAGTCTTCTTCTGAGTCTGGTGCCCGCACCAGTTTAGGGCTGGACTGAGAGATGACATTAAGAAGGAGATCTATATGAGAGAGGTTAGAGACCTAGACCATGCTTACCAGATTACTAGGAATCATGAACATTTCTAGAGGGGGCCCGTCTATCGTAAACCTGAGCCCACTAGATATCCTAGTCAATACCCAGGAGCTAACTAATCTACACAGAGCCGACCCATGCCTAGCCGACCTAGTCCGAGTTGACCCAATCATAGTCAGTCAAGCCCGAGTCAACCCCAGCCTAGTACTCCTTTGACCCGTAGGGATGATCAAGGTAAATCTATAGAGGTTAATAAGTGTTACACTCCCCAGAAGACCTGTTTTAGATGTAAGAAACCAGGCCACTTTATGCAACAATGCCCAGCCGCCCTACACTTAGGTGAGCTAGTAGAAGAAGAGCCTGAACCCGTAGCTGAACCTGAGGGAGAGATCTATGAGGCCGATGATCAGTTGATAGACGAGTATGAAGGTGAGGAGGAGGAACCTGAGTCTGGGAACCAATTAGGAGTGGTTAGGTGCATCTTAACCCAAACCCCAGTTAAGGAAGATTGGTGTAGGACTAGCATCCTACAGACTTTTGTTAAGGTAGGGGGTAAGGTACTTAAGATCATCATAGACAGTGGAAATTGTGTCAATGCCGTCTCTGCCAATATTGTTAAATCTTTAGGGTTGACCATATTTCCCCATCCTAACCCTTACAAAGTTTCTTGGGTAGATTCCACCTCCATCCAGATTAAAGTTAGGTGCTAAATCTTAGTTAGACTGCAAACCTATGAGGAGAAGATTTGGTGTGATGTCATCCCCATGGATGTGAGTAGCATCATTCTAGGTAGATTTTGGCTTTTTGATCATGATGCAGCCCTATATGGTCGAACCAATGTTTGTGCTTTTAACTACCATGGGAATAAGTTTGTTATCCACCCAGCTCCCCCTAGAGACCTAGTTAATAGGGGTTCTAGTAGCCTTAAGGACAAGAAACCTAGAGCTAATTTGATTAAGGCTAGGGAGTTAGAAAAGGAGATTGCTGAGGGTAGCCCTATTTGGATCTTGACCACCAAAGAAATACATGAACCGACCCAAAAAAGAGCACTCTAAAGAAATTGTTGAGGCTTTGAAAGAATTTGAAGATGTCTTCCCTGAGGATTTACCTGATCAATTACCACCCCTTAGAGACATCCAACATGTAATTGACTTAGTCCCAGGAGTCACTTTACATAACCTTCATCACTTTAGAATGAATCCCAGTGAGCATCAAGAATTACAGAAACAAGTGGGAGAATTACTTAGGAAGGGTTTCATTAGGGAGAGCTTGAGTCTATGTGCAGGCCCCGCTTTACTGACCCCTAAGAAAGATGGTACCTAGAGAATGTGTGTAGATAGTAGAGCTATCAACAAGATAACTATGAAGTATAGGTTTCCCATCCCCCGATTGGATGATATGTTAGACATGATGGTTGGAGCCAAAGTTTTCTCAAAGATAGACCTTAAGAGCGGCTTTCATCAGGTTAGGATTAGACCTGGGGATGAATGAAAAACCGCATTCAAGACTAAAGATGGCCTGTGTGAGTGGGTTGTGATGCCTTTCGGACTTTCCAATGCACCAAGTATATTTATGAGGATTATGACCCAGGTCCTGAAAGAGTATACCGAAAAATTCATTATGGTCTACTTTGATGATATCTTAATTTATAGCAAGACTAAGAAGGACCACCTTAGTCATCTGAGACTAGTATGCTAGACCCTTAGGGAGAATAGCCTCTATGCCAACTTTAAAAAGTGTGAGTTCATGACACATAGGGTTATCTTTTTAGGTTTTGTTGTCATCCCTGAGGGAGTTTCTGTAGATGCTGAAAAGGTTAGGGCAATTGTTGAGTGGCCTACACCTACTAGTGTCCACGATGTGCATAGTTTCCATTGCCTAGCAACCTTTTACAGGATATTTATTAGGGGTTTTAGTACAGTCGTCACACCTATCACTGATTGCAGTAGGAAGGGTACATTTGAGTGGACCAAAATAGCTGATAAGGCCTTCCTAGAGCTTAAGGATAAGATGACCCATGCACCTATCCTTAGATTACCTGACTTCACTAAGGTGTTTGAGGTCACTTGCGATGCCTCGGGAGTAGGAATAGGTGGGGTACTAAGTCAAGAGAATCATCCTGTAGCCTTCTTCAGTGAGAAGCTGAATGAGGCTAAACTTAAGTACTCTACCTATGACAAGGAATTTTATGCGGTAGTCCAGGTCCTTAGATATTGGAGACAATACTTACCGCAGGAATTTATCTTATTTTCTGACCATTAGGCACTCCGATTCCTAAACTCCCAAAAGAAACTTAACCCATGGCACGGTAAATGAATCGAGTACATTCAGGCCTACACCTTTGTCCTAAAGCACCGTGCCGGCACTGAAAATAAGGTAGCAGATGCCTTGAGCCATAGGTCTTTGCTGTTAGGATCAGTTAACACCCAAGTCATAAGGTTTGATAGGTTAAAGGATGAATATGAAATTTGCCCAGACTTTGGAGACATTTACCAGACCCTCAGGCTAGGACCATCCAGTACCCATAGTGAGTATACCATTCAGGATGGCTACCTTTTTTAAAACAATCGACTATGTATACCTAGAACGTCCCTTAGAGAGTTCCTAATTTGGGAGACCCATGCTGGAGGTTTAGCTAGTCACTTTGGTAGAAATAAGACAATCTTAGTAATAGAGGACCGGTTCTTTTGGCCAGGATTGAAAAGGCATGTTGCACAGATTGTAGCCAGGTATAGAACTTGTGCTGTTGCAAAATAACAGAAGCAAAACACTGGTCTCTACACACCTTTACCAGTGCCTAATCGCCCTTGGCAGGACCTAAGTATGGACTTCTTGTTAGGATTACCTAAGACCCAAAAGAAACATGATTCTATCTTTGTAGTGGTCGATAGGTTCTCTAAGATGGCTCACTTCATCCCCTGTTCCCTGATCTTTGATGCGTCCAAAGTAGCCAAGCTTTTCTTAGATCATGTGGTTAGACTCCATGGCCTACCCGAGACTATCATATCTGATAGGGATGTTAGGTTCACCAGTTATTTCTAGAAAACCCTGTGGCACCTGTTAGGGACCAAGCTTAAGTTTTCTACAGCCTACCCCCTCAAATAGATGGCCAAACTGAAGTGGTGAACCATAGTTTAGGAAACCTCCTTAGATGCCTAGTAGGTGAACATATTGGAACTTGGGATCTATTATTGCCTAGAGCAGAGTTTGCCTACAACAGTTCAGTAAATAGGACAACGGGTAAGAGTCCTTTTGAAATAGTCCATGGGTACAAGCCTAATCGTCCCATTGATCTGATTCCTTTACGTATTCATGCACGAGTCTTAGAGTCTGCAGAGTCATTCGCACAGCATATTAGAGACTTGCACAAGGACATTAACCAAAAGATTAACCTAAGCAATGAAACTTATAAAAAACTGGTTAATTCCTAAAGAAGGATCAAGGAATTTGATGTAGGAGATTCTGTCATGATTAGGCTTAGGCCTGAGCGGTTTCCACCTGGGACAGTTAGAAGCTTCATTCTCATGGAGCCGGACTTTTTAAAGTGTTAAAGAAGGTTGGATCAAATGCCTATGTGTTAGACTTGCCTTCGGATATGGGTATTAGTTCTACCTTCAATATTATAGACCTGGTTGAGTACAGGGAACTGGCAGCGATACCCAGTGAGGCTTTTGGACCTATCCCATCTATTGAGAGTGATCCTTACCCAGAGTGTCCACCAATTAATTGGCCTGAGAGAGGAGAACGGATCGAGCGTATCCTGGATGATCAAGCCATTACGACCTAGGGCCGCGGCTATCAACGCTTCCTGGTCTGATGGCAAGGCTGGCCAGAGTCGGGCAATTCATGAATTTCTCGAGAGGACTTGCAATGCCTCGACCCAGAAATTCTCGAGAGATATGTGATCCAGCCTGATCTGCACTCGACAAGGTCGAGTTCCTTCCATCCCGGAAGAATTGGTGTGGACACCAGAGGCACCAGAATAAGACAGAGGCTTCTCAACCCTCTGTGGATCACTTAGCTACTTTCAAAACAATTGTAATAAAGCTTAGTTCATCTAAATTTATTTTATTTGAGTCCTGTATTAGTCAGCTCATGTTGAGCTAGTCCAGTCCAGTACTAGTCAGCTCATGTTGAGCTAATTTTATTTTTCTAAGTCCTGTCCAAACATACTGAAGACTCAAGATCACATCATACAAGTGAAGACCAAGTCCAATCAGATTGAAGACATGGAAGAATAGCCCAAGTCCAACCCAGATTGAAGATTTGAAGATCCCAGGAGGAGAAATCAGAAATCCTGAAGCCCTGGACCAGCCGGAAGCAAAGTTGGGCCAGCCCAGGCCCAGGAGAGAGCTAGGGCACCAAGAGCTTATGGTGACCACCCTTGGTCGGCCACTTAGAGTCACCCTCTTGGCCAACCAAGGCAAGGAGAGAGGGAGAGATTGTAGGGATTTTTTCTACCTTGGGTTTCCTTATTTTCTAGCAAGGGTTTGGGTGGAAATAAGACTCCTGTGTAATTACTTATGTATCCTTACTTGGAGCCCAAGGCTATGGGTCTATTTAAAGGACCCTAGTCTCTTGTATGAGAGAAATCTTTGATATATAAAATTCTATTGAGTTCTTCTCTTTCTTTGTGCCTCTCTGCTGTGTGCATTAAGAGATCTTGAAGTCCTGTCGAAGTGCTGCCCAAAGAAACCCTAGCCGACCAACCTCCGTTGGGCCTTTCTTCCACACACCTCTTGCTATTTTCCTAAGATTTTTTCTTGTTTCTCACCTTATTTTCTCACCCCTGACAGTTGTTTGCAGGTCTCCGAGTTCCTACAAATCCAACGACTCCAACCGGGCCACAATCGGACCACCGAGCAGAAAGACGGGTATTCACGGGTCTCTGGCTTGGTTTTCCAGGCTGCATCCATCGAGGAACGAGTGATCTCTTCATTGTGATTTTCACCAGGTGTATCAGACATTTTCAAGTACACCCCCTCTGCCACCAATAATTTTATTATAGGAGAACTAGCCCTAACCGAGGCTTTTCAGTCCCGGCGATCCCTCTTTACTACTTTCCTAGATCCTGATCTGCATGCGTAGCTTTTAAAATTCATATAGAATTATTTACATCATATTTTGATATGATATTCAGGATTTAACCACCTCATCCAACCCCTAAAACATAAAAAAATAATTGTATGCATATTAGTTCCGCATCATCTGGTACCAGAGCTTAAATTAGGGCTTGTTTTCTTCATCCTTTACAGTCAGTATATGCTTTGTTATTTTAACATATTTTTTTTAGATTTTATTTCAGTATGTGCAGTTTCTGCAGGTCAAAATATAGCTTGCAAATTTTTGGCTCTATTTTTCAGCAAGGCAATTTTGGAGGATTTAGGGTTTTGTTTAGTAAATCTTGTGCATATCTTTTAATTTTAGTATATTTCCTAAATATTAGGCCATAATTTGCAAGTTTTCTTCTATTTAAGAAAATACCAAAATATATAAAAAATTACATATATACAAAAAAAAATTCCAAAAAAAAAACTTAAATCCTAATTTTGCATCATATGCCTGCCATCATTGCATAAACTACCTTTAAGGGCACTCTTGCTATGTCAAATGGGGGGAGGATTTGATCACCTCTCCTTAGCCCAAAACCATCTCCCTTGCATTCGGTCCCAACCCTAACTTAAAATCGATTAGACTTAATTTGCCCTGGTGGGCTAGGGACACCAACTGGTTGGGTCCGGGCTAAGTGTCAGATCATTGTGTCAAGCTAACCTATGTGTGTCATGTGCTTAGTGTCTAGAACGGTGGTTCAGGGATTCATTCCCAAAGGGCTTGTGTGCTGGTCCACCTACCTGGCCAATCTTTGATTGGTGTCTAGGATTGGCAATCAGGGACCTAACACTCCCCTTACACCTGCCTGGCTGAGTACAGGGTTACTATAGACTAGTTTGCCACCCTGATTGAACATCTAGTTTGGACTCTAGGTCTAGGAAGCTGTAGTTGGTCTGATCAAGTCTTGCATGAGCACTAGATCAGGGATTTCATATCATCCACCATCTCCACTTTTACCTGAATCCATGGACAATCTTGAAGCTCAGATTAAAGCCCTTGCTGATCAAATGGCCTAGATAACTACCCAGATGACTACCCAGATGACTCGGTTGACTTAGTCCAATACCCAAACCCATAATAGGTTTGATCAATTAGAGGACCGTCTAAGGGCCTTAGAGAGAACCCATGGGTCACAGTCTGAGCTAGATCTTGAGTCCCCTCTCCATCCTAGGAGAGCCCATTGCCATGACCCATACTATGTTGCTAAACCTAAGAGGACCCCAAACCCTGATCCACACTTTGAGGTTGAGCCTAGGAGAACCCATCGTCATGACCCATACTATGATACTGAACCTAGGAGGACCCCAAACCCTGATCCATACCTTGAGGCTAAACCTAGGAGAGCCCATCGTCATGATCCGATTCCAGAGGTTCGCCCTAAAAGACCCAATCAGGATTTTGTAGACCAAGAAGACAGGTCCTATAGAGACATTAAGCTTGATGCCCCCACTTTTGATGATTGTCTTGACCCAAAGGTCTATATAGATTGCGAGGGAGAGATTGATCAATATTTTCAGTGGTATGACATGATGGAGGATCGTAAGTTTAGGTTTGCTAAGCTTAAGTTGGTCTAGGAGGCCAGGTTACATTGGACTAGTGTTGAGAGAACCCTTAGACTAGGAGGGCGTGATCCTATAGTCACCTGGTGGGCCATGAAGGGTAAGCTTAGGTCAAAATACGTTCCACCTTCATATCATTGTGGTTTACTAGATTAGTGGTAGAGATGAATCAGGGTAGTAGGAGTATAGATGAGTTCATCACAAAATTTGATGAGTATTCTATGCAATGTGATTTAAACGAGTCTGAAGATGTTGTTCTATCTAGGTTTAGGGCTGGACTGAGAGATGACATTAAGAATGAGCTCTATATGAGAGAGGTTAGAGACCTGGACCATGCTTACCAGATTGCTAGGGATCATGAGCATTTCCAGAGGGGGCCCGTCTATCGTAAACCTGAGCCCACTAGATATCCTAGTCAATACCCAGGAGCTAACCAATCTACACAGAGCCGACCCATGCCTAGCCGACCTAGTCCGAGTCGACCCAGTAATAGTCAGCCAGGCCAGAGTCAACCCCAGCCTAGTACTCCTTTGACCTGTAGGGATGATCGAGGTAAATCTATAGAGGTCAATAAGAGTTACACTCCCCATAAGACCTACTTTATATGTAAGAAACTAGGCCACTTTATGCACCAATGCCCAGCCGCCCTACACTTAGGTGAGCTAGTGGAAGAAGAGCCTGAACCCGTAGCTGAACCTGAGGGAGAGATCTATGAGGCCGATGATCAGTTGATAGACGAGTATGAAGGTGAGGAGGAGGAACCTGAGTCTGAGAACCAATTAGGAGTGGTTAGGTGCATTTTAACCCAAACCCCAGTTAAGGAAGATTGGCGTAGGACTAGCATCCTACAGACTTTTGTTAAGGTAGGGGGTAAGGTACTTAAGATCATCATAGATCGTGGGAGTTGCGTCAATGCTGTCTCTGCCAATACTGTTAAATCTTTAGGGTTGACCACTGTTCCCCATCCTAACCCTTACAAAGTTTCTTGGGTAGATTCCACCTCCATCCAGATTAAAGCTAGGTGCCAAATCTTAGTTAGACTGCAAACCTATGAGGAGAAGATTTGGTGTGATGTCATCCCCATGGAAGTGAGTAACATCATTCTAGGTAGACCTTAGCTTTTTGATCATGATGCAACCCTGTATGGTCGAACCAATGTTTGTGCTTTTAACTACCATGGGAATAAGTTTGTTATCCACCCAGCTCCCCCTAGAGACCCAGTTAAGAGGGGTTCTAGTAGCCTTAAGGACAAGAAACCTAGAGTTAATTTGATTAAGGCTAGGGTGTTAGGAAAGGAGATTGCTGAGGGTAACCCTATTTGAATCTTGACCACCAAAGAAATATATGAACCGACCCAAAAGGAGCACCCTTGAGAAATTGCTGAGGGTAATCCTTCAGTTTTCACTTGAAAGCTCTTAGAATATTCAATGCTCTCTTTTTTCTTATCAAAAAACTTCTTTTTTTTCACTTAAATCCCTCATTTATAGCTTCTTAAAGTGTTCCCAAGTAAATATGGCCGTTAGAATCTCTTGGAAATAAAAAATTAGCTGTTGGAAGGCTTTAGAACCAAGAAATTCAAAATCTAGAACTAGCTGTTACTGCTCAAATTCTGGGTTTTGAGTCGACTCGTAAACTTCGAGTCAGCTCGGATTGTTAGTGAAGAAATTCTTGTTGATTTTTAATTGTGGAAGGTCATTCTTGAAGGGCCACAGGTTTCCATGACTAAAATTGATGGTGTGGATGTCCCTAAGCCTAAAGAGGATTGGGACGAACACGACATGAAGATGGGAGAATTGAATGCCAAAGCAATGAACTTGCCAAAGAAATACTTTACTCGGAATGCTACGTTCCAGAATCCTTGCTGTGTGCCCGTAAGCAGAGTCGGCTCTTTATTACTTGGGGTCGGCTCGAGTGTCTTCTTCAGGATTTTTATAATTAAACTTAAAGAAAACTCTCAACAACTCTTTTACAATTCTGCAGTCTGTGAGAGTCAGCTCATTCCAAATTAGAGTTAGCTCATTTGACTGAAGTCTTGGAAGCTACATTATGTCACTCTATGAGAGTCAGCTCGGATCTTCATTGAGTCGGCTCGAATATTGTGTATCAAAAAGTTCTATGCCATGCCAAACAATGTATCAGCTCTAATTATTTGAGTCGGCTCGGGTGAAACTTTTTCAAAGTCTTCTAAAAGGCTTCAAACTTCTTCCAAACAACTTCAAACTTCTTTCAAACATCATCAAACTTCTTCCAAACAACTTCTAAAATATTTAAACTTAAAATTACATTGATTTGGCCCTTTTACGTAATCATACATGAAACTTTTTCTTTGAGCATATGAATTCATTACAATGATCTTAGAATTGTAGGGTGAATGATTGTCTATTTGAAATATCCTATAAAGACTTCTTAAATATTTGAAAAGTATTAGTATCAAATGCATGCTCTAATATTTTGTAATCATCAAAATCATTCTAGGGGTCAACATAGTGCACAGGTTGCAAACAGGCCGAGGACATAGAATGTTGGGTGGTATGGTCACAGGTCTTTAGAACTGTTGCAATGCAGAGTGATGTGCGAATAGGCTATGAACATTGTCGAGCAATATGGCCATTGATAGGAAGGCATGCTAGGGATGCAAGATCGGGATCGGAGCACAAGATCTTATGGGAGAGCTGGAAAAGGTAGAACCCAGAGAGCTTTGGAACATGTCCAATCATTCATGGCTCTACGGAGTATGTGGCATGTCGACTTGGCGGGTCAGCTAGGAAACACTAGGGATGGTTTATCTGAGCCTCATGTAGAGCAGAGGCATTGCATGATCATGTCATGTGAGATTGGTCTGTGTATTTCTACAGAGCAGCAAGGTGGCTTGTGGATCAACGGCATAGTGGTTATGTCATGGCACGAAAGTACTCAAATAATTGGGATAATTTGGATGAGCAATACTTGGCTTCAAGGGCAAAGCCATTGGGTCGGCACAGAGGTGCTGAGTTGCGGAGCACTCTTGGAAAGAGTCTAATGTTATGGCACGGAGGTGCACATGAGCGTTGTAGTTAACCTGAGAGTCAGGTTGCTTACGGGCACTTGAGAGTATCACATGGTTTCAGTTCGATAGTATTGCTGGGCAGAGGCATGGAGGTTCATGCTTGGCTATGTGGATGGACTGTTGCGCATTTATATGTATGTTCGAGAAAAGGACTTAGGAGGGCTAGCCCTGATGTGTGGCATGCCGGGGCATCGCACGGGTATTTGAGCCAGAAAACACTCACCCGTGACAACATGGAACTACAAAAGTGGCGAGTTTTGGATGTTTCATCATCCAGAGTAAATGCGGTGCATCCTCCAAAGCATCATTGAGAAATATAAGGTAGAGCACATCATTGCAATGTCCATCTAAATCCATCTCGAAGACTTTAAGCCCCCAAGACAGGAGAAAGAGCTCCATGACCTCGACCCTCCTTTTCCTTTGAATGCTTCCATGATCCGATCAAAGTCTGGGTCAGAAAGTAGGGGATATCTGTTAGTAGAAAATATGGTCAAGTTAGGGACATACAGCCTTTGATAGCCATTAGCTAGCCTCCTCGATCGCTCAAGGAGTGCTTGGCAGCCTTCAGCCATGAGACCCTGGTGAGTACCCGCAGAGGCCAACTCATATGCTCTTAGGCATCTGCAAGCCTCGCTGACCATTCAAAGGAGCGCTCGACCATGAGCCTTTAGCCACTAGCCCCTGGGCGAGTACTGGTAGAGGCCAACTCCTATATCCTCAAGCATTAGCAAGCCTCACTGACTACTAAAAGAGCACCCGACAAGATGACCGATGGTAGAGGCCAACTCCTATGCCTTCAAGCATCAACGAGCCTTGCCAACTATCCAAGGAGAGCTCAACCAAGAGCCTTCAGCTACGAACCCCTATATGAGCATCAGCAGAGGCCAACTCCTATGCCTTCAGTATCAGTGAGCCTCATCGACCGCTCAAGGAGTGCTCGATCATGAGCCTTCAGCCATAAGCTCTTGGGTGAGCACCAGTAGAAGCCAACTCCTATGCACTCAGGTATCAGCGAGTTTGATCGACTACTCAACTATAAGCCTTCAGCCATGAGCTCCTAAGCGAGCATCGATATAAGAGAACTCCTATGCCCTCAAGCATCAGCGAGCCTCGCGATTGCTCAAAGAGCGCTTGGCCACCGGGCGAGTACCTACAGAAGGCAACTCCTATGCTCTCAAGCATCAGCGAGCCTCACCAACTGCTCAAGGAGCACTTGACAATGAGCCTTCAACTATGAGCCCTTGGGTGAGCACTAGCAGAAGCCAACTCCTATACCCCATGCATCAGCGAGCCTTGCCAGCTGCTTATGGAGTGCTCAGCCATGAACCTTCAACCATGATTGCTTAGATGAGTATCAGTAGAGGCCAACTCCTATGCCCTCAGGCATCAATGAACCTTGTCGACTGCTCAAGGAGTGTTTGTCCATGAACCTTCAGCCACAAGCCCCTGGACGAGCATCGATAGAGGTGAACTCTTATGCCCTCAAGCATAAGAAAGCCATGCCAACCATTCAAGGAATGCTAGGCCATGAACCTTTGTGTGAATATCAATAGAGGTAACTGCTATGCCCTCAGGTGTCAGCGAGCCTTGCCGATCGCTCAAGGAGCACTCGGCCATGAGTTCTTAGGCCTTAAATGTCCCATGTGCACTCTGACCTGCTAGAACCTGGTGGCATACCCATCTTAATTCCTAAGGAAGCAATCTCTGGACAGCCATTGTCATATCTCCACCACGTGTCCAACTCCCTATCACGTCTGAAAATTTCTAATCATCGCCAAATCTAGGAAGATAGGGGAAGCATGCCTAGATTCCTTATATCAAGACCCACCATTTAATGAAGTATGCAGCATACCCGAATGGCAACAGGGATATATTTAATGGGATGGGATGTTGCCAGCAGACAAGAAAGTCCAATACAACATGTGGAAGGCTCCGCCATCTCTTGTAGGATTCAACAAGATCTTGCCTGAGATTGAATTGCCTTTAAGGCAACAGCCTACAAAATGGATTTCAAGAGGATATAAGAGATATAAGAGTTTTTCTATTTACACTCTCTCACTGTTGGTATCCATACTGATTTGAGTGCTGGAGTGCAATCACCGACACTACCCAGCAAGACTTTTTTGTATATACCTATTTTCAGAGACCAGCCTACATCATCTATTCTAGCACATCTATTGACTCCGGCAATCCCTTCCCGATGCTTGACAAATTTTGGCACTAATATATTTCAATGTTAAAATAATCCTGATTTTTGAAATATGTATCGCGCCGGTCATACACATTGACACTTGTTGATGAAAAAAAGTAAATTATCCATATTTAATCTAATAACCAAAAATAGATTGATAGTAAAAATAAATAAATATTTTTTGAAGCACCATTGCAATAAATACCATCCTAACATCAATTAGCAGTATTGGCATTTCTATAGCATGCATAAACATTTCATTATTGTTGATACGTGCATGAATGGTCAGAGAGGGAGTGGCATCTTTGAAGAGTGGTATTACTACTAAGATGGTAACCCGGTTAGTAAAGACCTTGCCTCACTACCAACAGATCGTGGGTTCGAGGCATGATCCCAGTGATGACTCGAATCCGAGTATCTTGCATCGAACATTACATGGTGGGATGGAGGCCTATGGGGATAGCTATACTAAAATTTATCCTTTCCTGTTCTTATTTATTATTAAAAAAAGAAAAAAACGAGTGTCTTGCATCGAATATGGGATGGAGGCCTATGAAAATAGCTATACTAAAATTTATCCTTCCCTGTTCTTTTTTATTATTAAAAAAAAAAAAAAAACAAAAAGATTACATGATGGGATGGAGGCCTATGAAAATAGCTATACTAAAATTTATCCTTTCCTGTTCTTATTTATTATTAAAAAAAGAAAAAAAAACAAAAAGAAGAGAGAGGTATTCATGGATGCCTCCCTTATCTTCAAAAAGATAAAAAAAATAATGTGCAACCAAATTCCTTCTTTCAAACCTCAACCACCGTCACGCGAATAACCAGATTTCTTTAATATTTTCCAGCGATGTTTCTTCCGATTTTTTAATAATGTCAAGTATGAAAGATCATGTTAGTGGTTTTTTTATTTTTTTTTCCTCCCTTGGTCATATTTGTTCGAAGACCAGTTCAGCAACCAAAGAGTTCGGAAATATGGGAAGCAGATGGTCATTCATTTATAAATGATATGTCTAATCTAAATTTGATTCAGAAATGATGGCACGACCGTAGAAAAATGTGATTGAGAATGGTGGACTAAGATGTGTCACGTAACTTTCACTGCTTAGAATGCATTTAAAAAAAAAAAAAAATCCTTGGAAAGTTTACCATCAGAAGTAAACATAAAGTATAAAATTATAAAAGAGGGCTCTCCAAAAGCCACTGTCACCCGATCGGAACCTCGGGACACGTAGATTTAGGATTTTTTTAATAATATCGTTTTTTGAAAAATACCAAACAACCGGTGTTCCAAATAATTTTATTGAAGTACTGCTTTGAGCCACGTGTTTTATTTTTTAAAGTAAATCGGTGCGTCCTGTAGCGGGTGTTATGGCAAATGCAGAAGGCGCTGCCAGTGGCTGCGTCATCTTAAGCCGAGGACTTCAGCAAACCAAAAAAAACTTCAGCCAGCCACCACCGGTCCCTTCCAAAAAAATAAAAAAATAAAAATTCAAAAAAAAATTTAAAAAATAAAATCAGCTCCCGGTTCTTCTTAAATAAATAAATAAATTATGACCACGTAACTGTACTTTCTTATAAAATTTTAAATTTTTCTTTTTATGTAAGCCTGCACCTTCCATAAAGTTATAAAAATCCAGATGTACCTTCTCATATAATATAAAAAAAAAAAATCAATGAAAGTACATGTTAAACCTGCACCTTCTCATAACGGAAAAAAAAAAAAATTATTGAAGGAGCAGGTTGAACCTGCACCTTCTCATAAAACTAAATAAAAAAAAATTGACATGAAGGCGCAGGTTCAACATGCGCCTTTTAAACCTGGCAACAAATAAAAAAAAATAGATTTTGCATAAAAATTCATAAAAAAACTCAAATGGTGGGTAGGACATTGCAGACCGGATCGGTGGCAGGATCTTGGTGGCCAGACCGGCAGTTAGACCGATGATAGGACCCTAGTGACCGGATCAGTGGCAAGATCCTGATGTCTGGACCGGTGATCAGATCAGCAGGACCCGAGCGGCCGGACCTGTGGCTGGACCTTAGCGGTTGGACCAGTGGCAAGACCCTAGCGACCGGATCGGCCGGCGATTTGATCGGTGACAGGATGCTAGCGACCGGACCTATGGCAGGACCCTACCGACCAGACTGGTGATCGGACCGGTGGCAGGATCTTGGCGGCTGGATCGGTGGTAGGATCCTGGTGACCAGATCGGTGGCAGGACCCTGGCGACCGGACCGGTGGTTAGACCGGTGACATGACCTTAGCGACCGGATCGATGGTAGGATCCTGGTATCTAGACTAGTTATCAGACCAGTGGCAGGACCCTAGCAGCCGACCGGTGGCAGGATCCTGGTGACCGGACCGGTGGCAAGACCCTGGCAACCAGATTGGCGATTAGACTGATGACAGGACCCCAGCGGCCAGACCTTTGGCAGGACCTTACCGGCCGGATCGGTGATCAGACTGGCGGCAGGACCTTGTAGGCCTGATCGGTGGCAGGAACCTGACTACCGGACCGGCGATCAAACTGGTGGTAGGACCTTGCAGGCCGGACCGGTGGCAGGACTATGTTGGTCGGACTGGCGATTAGACCGATGACATGACCCTAGCGACTAGATCGGTGGCAAGACCTTGGTGTCTAGATCGGCGATCAGACCGGTGGCAGGACTCTGGCGGCGGGACCGATGGCAGGACCCTAGCGACTAGACCGACGGTTAGACTGATGATAGGGCCCTAGCGACTAGATCTGTGGTAGGACCTTGCCAGCCGAACCGACGATCATACGGGTGGCAGGACCTTGGTTGCCGGATCGACGATCAGATCGATGGCAGGACTTTACAGGCCGGACCGATGGCAGGACCCTACTAGCCAGACCGACGGTTAGACTGGTGACAGGACCCTAGCGACCGGACCAATGGCAAGACCCTGGTGTCCAGACTGGTAACAGGACCCTAGCGATCCGGTGGCAGGATCCTAGTGGCCGAATCGGTGGTAGGACCCTGGCAGCCGGATTGATGGCAGGACCCTGGCAGCCGGATTGATGGCAGGACTCTGGTGGCCGAACCGGTGGTAGGACCCTGGCTACCAGACGACGGTTAGACTGATGATAGGACCCTAGCGACCGGATTTGTGGCAGGACCTTGCCGACCAGACCGGTGGAAGGACCTTGCAGGCTGGACTGGTGGCAGGACCCTACTGGTCGGACCAACAATTAGACTTGTGACATGATCCTGGTGACCGGATCGGTGGTAGGACCTTGGTATCCAAACTGGCGATCAAACCTATGGCAGGACCTTTGCGGTTGAAGCGGTGGTAGGACCCTAGCGACTGGATCGACGATTAGATCGATGATAAGTCTTAGCAGTCGGACATGTGGCAAGACCTTGCTTGCCGGATCGGTGATCAGACCGGTGGTAGGACCTTACACGCCAAACCAATGGCAAGATCTTGGATATCGGACCAGCGATCAGACCGGTGGTAGGACCTTGCAGGCCAAACCGGTGGCAGGACCTTGCAAGCCAGACCAGTGGTAGGACCCTGGCAACCAGATTGGTGATCAGAACAGTGGGGGCAGGACCTTGCAGGCTAGACCGGTGGCAGGACGTTGTAGGCCAGACCGGTGGCAGGACCCTACCGGCCAGACCGGCAGTTAGACCGGTGATAGGACCCTAGCGACCGGACCGGTGGTAGGATCCTGGTGGACCGGTGACGGGATGGATTTGATTGTCATCGATCTCTTGACTGGGTTAATAGTCGGATGATGGTGGCCGGACCAGACTAGTTCAACCTAACGATCAGACCAAAATTTTTTATAATTTATTATTTTTTAATTTAATTATGTTAAATTATGAAATATTCAATATTATTTATAAATAAATAATAATATAATGTAGTATATAAATATTTAGTTTCATGTACCTCATTGTATGTCCAAAAATTAAAAAAATCTATTAAAATAGAACTTCATTATAATGCCATATTTGTACAATAATATGGTCTACACATAAATTTAATACATAAATAAGAGTAAAAAAATATATCCTAAGTTCCACAAGGCGATCGTCTCCTCCTATACGAAGGTTGTCTCTAACGATGTAAAGATTCTGGTTCACTGGATCCCTGATACCCCGTTAGAAGCTCTGCCTCAGTGTGAACTAGCTACTGTATAATATCCTCATGTGTCAATCTCTTATCGATA
Source organism: Areca catechu (assembly GCA_021397845.1). Classification (NCBI taxonomy): domain Eukaryota; kingdom Viridiplantae; phylum Streptophyta; class Magnoliopsida; order Arecales; family Arecaceae; genus Areca; species Areca catechu. Next base: position 190,248,025 of record CM038051.1, read on the forward strand.
AGTTCTCCATGAACTGAGTATCCCTGATGCATCATATACTTCGATGTGACAATATAATCGAACTGCATTGCAGCATCCTCCATAGATGTCAACTATCTGATATCCTCAGGTAGATATCTGCTCTCAGGTAAGTAGTGAGTGAACTCGAGCATCGAAAATGGAGAGGTATTGTATCGACGAGTACGTCACGTATGCCGAGGTACAAGAGCTGCTCCTGATAATGATGCATAAGAGAAATGTGCAGGCATCTCATCATCTCTGTCATCATCATGAGCAAATCCTCGTAACTAACACGAGCATGCTCATGGACAGTATCACATATATCCACGATGGACTGAGATGACGTGGATATAGAACCTGGCTGAGCAAGCTATCGAATCCTGACAATACCATTGCTCAGAAATATACATGTAATTAGAATAGTATCAAAAAAAATTCAATTATGAAGTATGTTTAATAAAATAATTTAATCACTTACCAGGCAATCATGCATCGCACTAGTACGACTGATGAACTGCTTAGTGATGCGACGGTACCACTGCATGTATGGATCATAATAATCCATCATGCCATCAATTGGAGAGTCATCTAAAATATGATCTCGATGGCTCTCCCAAAGCTGTATAAAATGCTGATGAGTAAAGGACCAGTCTTGCTCGTGTCATCTTCTAAGATCGATATGGTGTAGTGTAGCATATGTATCATATCGATCTGGTATGGACTGGCAAATCCCAAACTGCTATAGCACTTCTATCAGCAAAATGCTACTCTATGATGTGAAAATAAATAAGTAGCACTCGGGTACACCTTATATCTTGACCGTGTAAACAATAATCGGGTAGATGGATAAGAATATTAGGAGTATATGGCTGTCATATCACCTATTAATCATAATTTAAGATAATAAGATGTTAAAAAAATAATATTAAAAAAATTAATTTTACTTATTACCTGCTCCGAGCTCAGGTGATTAAGATATAGTCTATATGAAGATGCCACATGTTTTGGCACCTCTTTAACCAAAAATTGATCTCTCCATCTGTAGATAATAAAATTACATAATTAAGATAAAATATTAATTTTTAAAAACAAGTAATAAAAATTTTCGATACTTACCTCATCCCCAAAGGACCTTGTGGAATCCAACTCCACCATCATCTAAATCAATCATAAGATCTGCATACGGCCGGAATAATCTAACTGGTGCAATATTCAGGAATCTATCCCATGCCCAAAGCAATATTAATATCAATGGTCCAGCAATATCATGGGCATCTCTCCGACTAGCCCTGCACATATGTCTGTACAACCATGTAAAACCTGCACTACCCCAAATGTAATGTCCAGCCATCCCAAGATCATGTAGCAGGGATAAAAACATGAGATGTATCCCCTTCACTAACATATCTATAAATAGATATCCACCTATAAACTGTAATATATAAGCTCCAGCATAGCGTTGTATTGCTATATCATCTACATCAAAGGGTTACTCGCGAAACTACTCAGCTAGCCATACTAGACTCAACCATGATCCACGAAGTTGACCCTTCAGTGGAATAACTCCTAATAACTGATGGCAAAGCTGATGCTAATCAATCTGTATACTGCTAGTGATGGGTAATCCATCAATAGGTAAACCCAACTGGATGGCAATGTCTTGTAATGTGATGGTGCACTCTCCACATGGTAGATAGAATGTATGAGTCCTTGGATGCCACCGCTCTATCAATGCTGTAATCAAGTACCAATCTAGCTATATGTAACCCATGCATGCCAGTCCATAAAATCCAGCCTGCTGTAGGTACGGTATTATATGTCTGTCAAGTGGTATCGACCTGCGTATAACAAGCTCTCTACATCGATACTAAAGAAAATCTGTCTTCTGTCCATCCCATATCAACCCGGAATGATGTGTGTCCTGATCATACAACACTGAATGATCTACTGGCCCTGGATCAATATCTATAAAACACTGCACATATATACAAAGTTTTGCTTTAACTATAATTAAAAAAATTATTTAACAATCATCAACACTTTTGCAAAATAAAATGCATAACACTAACATATAACAAATAACTACATTAATATAGAACTGGATTGCATTATGTCATCATTTAGTCAATTAATAAAATATAGAATGTGGATAACAACAACAATCCAAGTACAACTAACAACAATACAGATAATTATATAACAATTAAATACATCTTGAATTATATAGACAACTGGTCTCAGGATCAATAAAGTATGATGGAGCAATGGAATCTGATTACCGGTCCCTAATGCAGTTACCTAATCCAATCCTGACAAGTCAAATGATATTCAATATTAAAAACAAAACATGAAAATTTTAATAATTATTAATATATAATAATTATATTATATGTAATAAATAGTTTTGGATATAATTACCTTTCGATAATAGTACTAATCTGCATTTCTAGATGGAGATGACCTTCTATCATGTCCTTCATGTCGACATATTATGCACCTTTGTCTGTTTTCGCTTTCCCTCAAATCCATATCATTCCTGATTCTAGTAGAGCGTGGCCTACCTTTGTGTTGCAACCATGTTTGATCAGGTATAATAGTAATATCTATAGCAAGCTACGACCGATATGCTTGACGAGGAATGGATTGAAATTGAGGTGCATATGACTGATGATAATCATTCAAACTATAGCATTGATCAACATATCTATAAAAATTAATTGAAACATGTGCACAAGTAGCTATGACATATGAACACAGTAAATGATAGCACTGCCATTTTTGACATATACATGTACGATCCGATAGTCGAACAATCTGCATTACAAAAATTAATATTTGGTACATTACAAAGTATATAATAAAAAAAAGCAAAACTTTATTGACTTCAAAGCTATATCTGAGTGTTGTTTACTTTGTTCATATATGGACAATGCATCACAGTTTGGATTTGAAATATATCGCTGGCTCTATCAAATCTTGTAACTGTGTGAAATGTAGCTTTAGCTTGTTTGGCGATTACATGACCCATGATGAATGGAGTAAATCTTTCGTTCATATCTAGTGCATCAACTGCCTGGGCACATCGACCATCAAAGTAAGATACAAGCCGGAAGAATATCAACTGCGCCAATGCAGCTACAGGCAGGAATCAAGCATTTTTAAGCACTCCATTAAATCATTCTGACAGATTGGTTATCATTATTCCATACCTTCGACCATCATCATATGCACATATCTATTTATCTAATAGAATTTTGCTTAACCATTAAATAGCTTCTGGTTTCAATTTTTCGATACTTTTCATATATCTATCAAATTTTTTGATCTATGTTTGCATTCTAGCCTTTTTTACCATATCCCTTAATTTCGCATCCCTAAATCTAGTATAGAGTTTGCTTGCCAAATGACGTAAGCAGTATACATGATATGCATTCAGTTGCTGCCAATCTAGGTACTCATTTTGTACTGTAGCCAGTATACTAGCATGCCGATCAGAAATTAAGCAAATTTTTTATCATAGGATAATAAAAGTTTGTAGACAAGCAAGAAACCAACCCCATGTATCGGTAGACTCTTCATCAACAATAGCAAAAGATAATGAAAAAAATTGATTATTTTTATCGACAGCAATTGCAATCAATAATTTATGTCTATGATTTCCATACAAAAAAGTTGCATCAATACTGATTATCGGTTGACAGTACTTGAATCCTTCAATGGACGGTGCAAAAGACTAGAAGACTTGATCAAATTGAGCACATATTCGATAACCAGTTGGATTGCTAATGAATTTTACTCAAGAAATAGGATTAAATTCCTCTACTGCATGCAACCAATTGGGCAGTAATTTATATGATTTGTCCCAATCACCAAACACCATGGCTATTGCCTTTTGTTTTGCTTTTCATAACTTTCTATAAGTGGTAGTGTAATTAAATTTATTCTTTATGATCGTACTAAGTCCTGCAATAGCAATTGTAGGTACTTCTTTCATTACATCACGTATTTCATTAGCAATTAAAGTAGAGTCTAATCCAGAATGATCTTGAGACATCACTTCATATATGCATGTATGGGAACCACAGTATCGTGATATCTCGAAGTAATCATTTCATTTAATTGTTTTGAGCTTCCATTGACACCCAGAATCTTTATACTTGCATTTTACAGCCCATAAATTTGGAGTTAACTCAGCAACCTTGTATTCATGGTGTTTATCAATTGAATACTGCTTCACAACACTTTGTAATTTAGCCTTGTCCACAAAATGAAGTCCTTTTCATAACTCCTGACCACTTTTCGAGTTAAATGATAGTTCTTGAAGGGAATAGTACATCAAGACATTAGTAGCTTCCCAATTGAACTGAGTGAATGTTGTAGATGGAGCCTCAAATACAGTATAGTTCGGTACAGTTGTGTCATATAGACTTTGTGCAGCATAAGAAGGGCCAGCTTCCTAACCTTTATGATTAACATCATCTTCGTGAGGAACATATCTTGATTAAAAAGCTCATTATCTGCATATATTGTATCACTAGCAGCTATGTACTAGGAAGAATGCCTGATGACACTCTTTGGCACATTACTTTCTGTTGTACGAATGTGGTCCTCGGTATATAAGAAAGCAATATTTACTTGAGGACTATTATAAATGTTTGGACTACGAATAGAAACAACTTGTTCACTGATGCTACTTGTTGCCATATTTTGAATAACCTCTTCATATTCATTTGATTTATAAATTGGTCGAGCATCTTCAATAAGTTGTGCATCTAAATACAACTCCGCGCCTAATAGACATTGATGTGTAGTAATAGTAGAAAATATTATCTCTATGTCCTCATCATCGATGGTTGGAACAGGTTCATACTTTACTAATATCAGCTACACAAGTTGTGGATATCTATATATAATCAATAATTTATACCTTGTCCTGTCAATATGGAAGACATTATGTAATTTGTTTAGTAGTTCTTCATGTATGATTCTATATTTAATTCTAATTGCCTTTTCTGGTCCTCTATTGTATTCAATACCAAATTCTCCATTGACAATACAACCATTAATATAATATAACATTGTGATAGCTTCTCCCATTTCTCACTACAAAAAAATTAAATGAATACTTGATGAAACATGCTATATTCAATAAATTTATAAAAATATTAAGCATGTTCTCATTCAAAATAAAAAAAATCTATATAACTACAAATATGCTTTAATAATATAACCATTTACAACATGACAATCATACAACGAGAAGTTAAAAGACATGTAATATTAAAAAACAATTTTATGATATTTCTGAAAATATATGAAAATAAGATTTAAAAATGTCATACATAAAACATGCATTCTATCACCATCTAATAGGCAAGGGCCCTATCCCATTCAGAAATTGCAATCAATTATATATATTAGTTATCAGTAATCAAATGATATGCAATTGAGATCGAAAGAAATTTTGGTAGCATTTTTTCTTAGTTCTCCCTACACAATATTTATATGCAAGGAGAACTAAAAAAAAATGCTATCCAAAATTCCTTACGATCCCAATTACATATCATTTGATTATTTATCAACTGATCTATAAAATTGATTACAATTTCCAAATTAGATAATCAATTGACCAATGTACATAATTCTAGGTATCCGTATAAAATTATATAAATATACGGATACATAGAATATGCACATCAATCAATTGACAGGTCTATGGTTCTACGCAATACAAAAATTTCTAAATAAAATTAATTGATTAATTAATTATTTTTACATATATTTGCACATTACAACTATACTAATAATAATATATCATAAACATTAAAAATTATAAATACGAATGTTGTATATCTAGATTAAAATTACATAAATATTAAAAATTCATCCAAACCACTACCTCTACCCTCAGATCGAGAATCTTTATCATAACCTAAAATTAACTTCATATAGCTTCCCTTAAAATTTTTAATATAATTTTTTTATTACTTTAATAATAATCTTTTTTAAAGAATACTACCTATTACTAATATTTTTAAATAATCACAACTATTACTCTTCATAAATATTATCCAGTTTTTTATATATTATCATATATTTTTAAAATTTAATATTTTCCACTATTTTTGAATATACAATTAATTTTAGATCTATAATTTATTAATCTATGATTAATATTTAATTTACAATTACACTGGTATTCATTAATTGATTAAAATATTATCCGATACTTTTTATATATTATCATATCATTTATAAATTTAATATTTACTACTCATTTTTTTAACTACAATTAATTTTTCATCTATAAATATAAAATCTATGATTAATGTTTAAGTTATAAGTAATGTGTTAATCTATCATTAATTAATACCAATTTAAAAAAATATACATTATATTTTCCAAAAAAATTTATACTTCTTGTTAATTTAATACTAATAATTTTTTAAAAGAATATCACCTATAATTTTTAAAAATACATTAACCTATATTTTTCTAACAATCCAACCTAAATTTTTATTTATTTTAAAAATAATATTTTTATTATTATTTTGATTTAACTAATTACAACTACTAATTTTTATTTTCATTATGATATATTTTTTACAAATTACAATATATTTCTTAAATATATTATTTATTTTTAACTTTAATTTATAATTAATTTATGAGTTTATTATAATATTTTGAATATATGAATCTAAGCTTATTTTCATCAACAAATACCTATAAAATATTTTTAAATATTTAAAATTTATATAAATTAGGTACAATCCATTCCAAATCCATCAAGGTAATTGTCTAATATTGCAATAATACTAATAAACTTTTTGACAACCATTTATACAAATATATTTCTAAAAAAAATAAAAATTAAACATTCATGGGATCTCACATTTCTATTTACAGAAATTAACATATTGCTTTAAAAAAATAGCATAACTATTAATAAAAAAATATTTTTAATAATAAACTTTAAAGCATAGGGACCCCTACCATGGTGCCACGAACCACCACCCTCTCTCTGTCAGGTGGAGCTTCAGGGTGAAAAGGACCTTAAAGATGGAAAATCAGGTGACTGCACCATGAAAGTGATAGAGGATGATGAAGGAGAAAATAACTCTAAAAGAATTCGGGTGAGCTGGACAGGGACCAACCTATAATTATCAAGGAAGAAAAGGATGAAAGGATGAAAAGGGAGGCGAAGACCTGCAAGGAAGAAGTCCTTATAAAGGATGATTCTACCCGGCTCCCCAAAGGTAACCCGCTCGTTCGGACCAAGGCTGAAACCTGGATGTCATCCAGAATCTTGTACACCTCTCAGAGGTGAAGGGCATCCACCCTAGTCATCATCAAAATTGTTCTTGGCGGACCCACCAGGTCTGGGTTCAAGGGCATTGGGGGAGGAGGAAGGGCCAGGACACTGGGGTCCCCACTAGCCTGGGCCTCTGACAACCCTAAAGAAAATGTCCTCCTCACTATCTGAAGGAGGAAGCCTAACTCAAGGCAACTCTTCAGTGCCCAGAAGACTCAAGGTATGCCTCGAGGAACGGTCCTCACCCTTGGAGGAACTCATAGCTACCTAGGAAAAAAAAGGAAGGAAAAGCACTGACAAGGAAGAAGAGGACCAAGGCCACTAAGAAAGATGCCCTCTCGTGGTGACCCTGATGAAACGGGAAGGACAAAAGAAGGGGACTGGCCTGGAGCAAGCAAAAGTTCGTGGGGTTAACATGGGTCAGGAATTCTCTCCCCTCTTCTTTCTCCTCTCTGCGACTCATTGAAGATCAACGAAGCAAGGAATCCTCCTAAAGAAGATGGGCGGTCCTTTTAAAGGCACTCCCAACAGTCAGATATGGCTTTCCCTTAGCATCCCCTGGTGATATATGGATGCATTACGAGCTCCTATTCAGGAGCGCCCTGTTCCATTGCATGCCTCCCTAAGCCATGAACTGTCATGTCAGGAGATGCGAAGGCATTATTTTGAACCGTTGCCCTTGCACGTGTGGCAACTCCCCATTACCCAGTGGAAGATATTCAAATCGCCAAGAGTCATGGCAATTTCATGAGAACCCGAGCGACCCTCCATGTCAGTGGCCTCTTTCCCACTTGCACTCAAAGGGCTCACTTAGCCCTGGTAGTTTGCCAAAGAAGGGGAGAGCATGTCATGTGCACTGGTCTTCCTGGACTGTGAGAGGGCTTGGGGACGTGCTACTCCCTTCACCCCGAGCCAATATGACCGTGACATAATCTGAGCTTGAGAGTGGGGGGCATTTGATATGGTGGACGCAAGCACGGCATCGGCGAAGCCCCAGGCCAAGTAGAGCTCCTGGTCGGGCAGAGTCACAGGCCGAGTAGAGCTTCGAACCAGGCAAAGCCCCAGGCCAAGTAGAGCCTCAGGCTGAGCAGAACTCCGGGCCGAGGTAGAGCCCTAGGCTGAGTAAAACTCCGGGCCAGGTAGAGCCCATGCCAAGTAGATCTCCAGGCCTGGGTGAACCTCTTTATGAGTCATGGCGGACAATGACTTAACAAAAACTATAGTCCCCAATGGAAAGTGTACGTGCCACCAGATACCGACACCACGATGAGAAAATCTTGACAACGACAATTTGGGGGGAAAGTGTCACCACCCTTGCCGAATCTATTATGACTGTCAGAGGGGTACACCTCAAGGGGGAGCGCTCTGTTAAGCTCTCAGACTTTGTCTCATAGCATTCATTTTTTATATAGATAAGAGGGATCTCTGACCAAGGTAAGAGAGCAATGTCGTGCTCTCACACAAAATATCCCCCATCCTATGGTGGTTGATCACCGCCATAGCATTGACTGTTATCCTTGATCGCCCTACTAACTTAAACATCGGAGTGTCCCCGTCGGTATCCCAAGTTGGGATTTCGTTATAGGTCTCACCATCCGGAGAAAGTGCTTGAGAGATGAAGAAGATGCTTCTTGCTGGAGAGACAGACGAGGCCTTCGACCTTGTCGAAGTTGGAGACAATGGTGTTCAGGGGGTAACGGATGCCTCCTTTATCTTCAAAAAGAAAAAAAAAAAAAAATTTCTTTAAAGGGTATCCATGGATGCCGTTCAGCTGGAATATGCCTCTAGAACTTATCGATCTAAGGTTCGGGTTTTCCAAAAGCTTTGTATCATGCAGCATTCGAACTCGAATTCTTCGAACTTGACACGGTTCCTGGTAACAATAGGGAGACAAACATCATAACTCGACGTATAGGATGCTTCCCGCAGCCTTAAAGTAAACCAAATTCCTGCTTTCTAACCTCAACCATGGTCACACGAATAACCAGATATTTTAATATTTTCCAGCAGATGTTTCTTTCGATTTCTTAGTAATGTCAAGAATTAAAGGTTATGGTAGTGGTTTTTTGTTTTTTTTCCTTTGTCATATTTGTTTGGAGGAAGGTTCGGCAACCAAAAAAGTTCGGAAAGATTGAAAGCATATGGTCATTCATATATAAATCATAAGTCTATATTTGATTCAGAAATAATGGGCACGACCGCAGAAAAATGAGGCAAATTGATTGAGAATCGTCGACTAAGATGTGACACGTAACTTTCACTTTAGAATGCATCCAAAAAGAAAACTTTTCCCTTGGAAAGTTATTATAGAAGTAAACGTAAAGTATAAAATTATAGAAGATGGCTTACTACCTCTCTTTTGTTGAGTCTAAAATTGCTACCGGACCTTTCCATTTTTTTTTTTTGGATAAAAAAAAATGGAGGGAGGAAAACCCCCCTCTGCCGTAGCTATCCCATTGAGCTCCCGTCCTGCTAGGTCAGGTTCAATTCGGACCGTAATTTTTTTGCATACTCTTTCAATCCGAAGATGAGTACGTCAGTCTAATCCTACTAAACTATCAGAATAAAGTGCGCATCCCTGCCCCCAGTCACGTGTCCTAGAAATAAATCCTGGATTTAATCGAGTAACCTACAAGCTCCAACCTCGAATCCGTGATTTGGAGGATAAGAATCAAAGTGTCCATCAACTGTGCTCCCGTTTACCAAACACTTATTTTGTTGTAGGCTTGGGTTTGTAAACGCATTGACATTGCTTGCCTGCATATGAACTCATGGCCAGTCTTTGTGAAGTCACGGCGCAGAGAGGATGAAAGAAACGGGGTGCCAAGTGCCAACCTACATCCTCTACCGTGCACGAAGCTGCGGCAAGGTATGCCATGCAATTTATAATGACCGCTATGAAAAGATGGACGATATTTAAATAATATATGCTATGTATGATATGATATATGCTTGTGGATAATCAAATTTGCTGGTGCTTTTAAATGCTGCACAATATCTGCAGTGCGATTCATGTACTGCGGAGGATCTATGATCATCCAGTGACAATATGGTTAATGATAAGAGAAAGAGGAGAAAGCAATCTCAATAATTAGAAATAACCTTCGTATCTTTTTATGATCTATGGTTCTAAAAGTATGAATGGTTGCTAAAATTAAAACTACAAATTGATCGGATTGACTGATGACACAATCCCAATTGATCCATTTAGAACTATATCCAAACCCAAGTTAAGAATCCATGGGACTGGGTTGGATTCCAAATTTAGACCCATTCTATATTCTGAGTTAGATCTAGGTTTATTGAGTTTCGATCCGATTAGATCCGACCCAACCTGATTATTATTTGGATCTAATTTGGTCTTCTAACCTATTACCCAATCTGATCCGATCCGCATCGAACATAAAATATCCGTTAACTTTAGGTCAGGGTGTGTTAAGCGCTTAGACCTATTGGTGCTTAAATGGTGAGAAGAAAAAATTATTTGGACTTCTATCTTCGTTTAGCGAAGAAGAGACTCTAGCAGGCTCAGGGGATAGTGACTTAAATGGTCTAATTGGTAAGGCTTATCTTCAGATGACTTGATGGTAATGCTGATTTAGTTATATTAACTATCTCACTATAACAAAAATGGCATTTCTCAACCAGTTTTTCTCGATGCTATAGAGAGCATCGAGAAGTTCCATCACCTGCTGACGCTTTTGAAAACATCGGCAAAAGACAGAGTTTACTGATGCTTAAAAGCTTCGGCAAGTTTCTCCTTTTCTTCCCCAAAGCCGAATCCTAATCCCATTTGATCCGCCACCGTGCCATACTCCGTTTCCTCCTCCCTCCCTCCGCTTTCATCTCCTCCAATTCGTTTCCTCGCCGTCCCTTTGTCACCGTCCCTTCATGAGGAAGCCCCACACCTCGACGGTGGATCTACTCACCTAGTTAGAGACCCCTCCCTCCGATCCATCAGTCGTCAACTTTGCCACCCCCCCTACAGGACCTACAAGGTATGCCCTATACCCATGAGAAAGCCCCACACCTCGATGGTGAATCTATTAACCTGGTCAAATTCCCTGGTGTTAAATTGTTTTGGTTATTCCTTGTGATGTGGCACCTTCGCTGATGTGGAGCTCGCTGGCGACCATGCTAGTGAGAGACTCACCACCTGGATGTGGCGGTCCAACGAGGAGATAAAGCAAGCCCTCCTACCGAGGTTAGCTCCCGGCTAGGGTCGTGCTCAAGCTATCAAGGCGAGCTCTCCTGCCGAGGTTAGCTCCCAGTCGAGGCCATCCTCATGAGGTGAGCCCTTCGTCTGAGGTCAACTCCCGACTGCGGTCATGCTCATATTACTAAGACGGGCCCTCCTACCGAGATAAGCTCCCAATCGGGATCGTGCTCATGGGGCGAGCCCTTCATCTGAGATCAGCTCCCGGCCGGGGTCATGGTCATGTAGCCTAAGGTGGACCTCCCGAAAGGAGATCCTTCCTTGTCATATGAAGGCCAGAATTCCTGCCAGCAATGAACGAGGGAAAGATCAATAGGAATTCAAGCCACGGAACGGAAGTCCCTGTCCACCTGCAACCTCCGAAAGGTGGCGCATGCTCTGCCACCAATGCAAGCTCTGCGACACGCCGCTCGCATGCTCTGCATAAGGTAAGCCCCATCAGGCCCAGGGCCCTATAATGTATCGCCACGTCCTTTACCGTACGTCCGGAGGATGCTGCCCCACGCGGTGCATGACCCAGAGTTTTCCTAGAAGGAGGATCCTGCTAAGGCTACAGGCCCTGAAACACATCGACAGCCCCTCTTGAAATAGAAGCATAAAAAATGGAGGCCGGACACCCTAATAAAAGGACATCAGGACAAAGCAAAATAGGTAAGTAAGAAGGTAAGTGAGCAAGAGGGGCGGGGGGGAGAAAAAGGAGGTAAGCAAGCAACCAAAAACTGGGTGGCCAAGAGACCGACCAGAGATCCTTCCCATTCCCCGCTCTCCATTCCTAATTTCCTTTTACTATTTGATCATTATCATCTTGTCACCCCCTGAAGCGAGGGAATCCCCCAAGCTCTCCGCCTTAGAGGTTTTGTTCCCCTCGATTGTCTCACTGACTTAATCATCGGAGTGTCCTCGCTAGAATCCTTGGCCCAAGTCTCCTCTGTTTTGCAGGCCAGTGAATCTAGGAGCTGACCGGGAGAGCGGGGACCTGGCCCCCAGCAATGTGGGCCCACCGACATGATGGAGCTGCAGGCCATGGTGATCTTAGCAGCAATAGATTAGCGCACCAGGAAAGGGACAGCGAGAGCCCCAGCCAGAGCCCCACCTCAAGGGAGATCTCCGAGGGTATATGTGCCTATCTCGACGTTCATCGCTGCCCCCCTTCGGTAGCACATCCTCAAATCAATGAGGGGGGCCGAAGTGAACTACTGAACCATCCTACCAGGGATCCATGCTGGGCTTGATGAGACAAGAGATAAGGCCTAACCCCGGGAGGCAGCTCGTCAGTGAAGAATATCGCGCTGCTGCAATCCTTGCAAAGGATGCCGGTGAAGGGGTCGTAGCCCGGCCTGGCGGGGCACACTACCTCGACTGTCTTGGCATCTCCTGATGCCCGCAAACTCGAAACATGAGCAATTCAAAAGGGCACTACTAGTGATATAAAATTTCTTCTCTATGATATAAGTCCCTTTTCGTGCAACTTTGTCTTTTGCCTATGCAGGAATGTCTCCATCCGACTCAAAGTCTGGCGGACTCAAGCCAGGCCCTTCATCAGGCTCACACTCATGGCCACTCTCACAGCCCAGAGACAGTACCAAAGTGCCACCTACCGCGTGACTCACAGTGTGACGAATTAAGAAGCCCACAGCCTCATGGCCATGCTCACAGCCCAGAGACGGCTCCAAGGTACAGCCTACCGTGTGACTCACAACGTGGTGAATCGAAAAGCTCGGCACCCCCAGCCTCACTCACAGCCTGAAGGTGGCAGCGGAATGCCGTCTACCATGTGACTCACAGCTTGGCATACCAATAAGTCTGGCACTCCACAATGTTAGGGCCGTGCTCACAGCCCAGAGATGGCACCAAGGTGCCACCAACCGCGTGACTCACAGCATGGCGAATCGAGAAGCTCAAAGCCCCCAGCCTCGCTCATAGCCCAAAGGTGACAGTGACATGCCGCCTACTGCATGACTCAAAGCATGACAAATCAATAAGTTCGACACCTCACAGCCTCATGGCCATGCTCACAGCCTAGATGCGGCACCAAGGTGCCACTAACCGCATGACTCACAGCATGCCAAATCAAGAAACTCGGTGCCCATAGCCTCATGGCCGCGCTCATAGCCCGGAAACGGGATCAAGGTGCTGCCTACCGCATGACTCACAACATGGAGAATCGAGAAGCTCAACGCCCTTAGCCTCACTCACAGTCCGTAGATGGCACCAAGGTGCTGCCTACCATGTGACTCACAGCATGGCAAATCGAGAAGCTCGGCACCCACAACCTCGCTCACAGCTCGAAGGCAGCAATGGGATGCCGTCTATCGTGTGACTCATAGCTTGGCATGTCAATAAGTCCGGCGCCCCACAGCCTCATGGCCGCGCTCACAGCCCGGAGACGGCACCAAGGTGCCACTTACCATAGGACTCATAGCATGGCGAATCAAGATGCTCGGTGGCCCCAGCCTCACTCATAGCCTAGAGGAGGCACCAAGGTGCCTGATGCAGAACAAAAAAGATGATGCGATGCGGAAGTAAATTAAAATTAATATATATATTTTTTAATATATTTTCAGAAGTCGGCTTTGACTCAAAGGAAAGATAAACTAATGTTGAAAGAAACTAAGAAATGACAGAGAGCACAATTAAAAGGAGTGGATTATCAGAGTAACTCAAAAGTAGGATCGCTGGGGATTGAGAAACCCCAGATCTAGGGTTTGCTCTGAGTTTCAATGAAACAGACAAAGTGAGAAGGGAAGGTTCTTGTTACCTAGCAGTGATATCTCTCGTTGCTTCAATTGGAGGACACTCTCGAGCAATTGTAGGATCCTTGGAGACGGGGTATCTTCGCAATGGATCCTCGGATTGTAGTCCTATGACAAGGTTGGCCTCCTTCTCGAACTCAGGATCTGGAAGAAGAAGAACAAAAGAACCAGAAACTCAAAGAAAGACACTGACCTGAGGACTTAATGAAGATTGTTGGATGTAGAAGTTCCGGAGATCTTGATACTGATCTGACTCTCATTTGAACTGGCTCTGTAATTGAAACAGTTGATCTGAACCTGGATGCTGGTGACCGGCTTCGATGTGGAAGAGAGGGGCCATGGGATGAAGATGAAAAATTAGGGTTTGGTGGTGGTGGAGTAGAGATGGGTGGACTAAGCTAGGGTTTTGGGGTTGGAGATCTCACACCTCCTCAAGGTTCCTAGGGAACCCGGATTTACTCCCTCACGGAGCTCAACACCTGATTACAAGTGCGGAAGAGAGAAACACAAAGTTGCTCACAAAGAAATTGATTTCATTCATCATCTTTTCAAGAGTTACATAGAGTTGAATATATAGACATAACAAAGAAATAAAATTTCATACACTTTCCATGTGGGACTAATAGGACTAACCCACACTTTAGGCATCAAATTCTCTTCCCAAGACTCCTTCCATGAGTGGGCAGCCCAAAAACTCTAAGAAAACTTGAAAATCAGCTCCAAATGGCAGGTTTTGGGGTGTCTCCTAGTATCTCTCCATGAATCAAGAAATTTTCTTTCATGGTTTGGCTCTTTTGGACACCTCCTAGTCTTGCTCCACAAGTTTAGGCTTCTTCCTTTCATGGCTTTGGCACTTTAGGAAACTTTGGGTGCCTCCTTGATTTTCTCCCCAAGACATGCTCTCTTCCCTTTTATAACTTGGGCTTTTATGGAACATTGTGGGGCACCTCCTTGATCCTCTCTTCAAGAAAAATTCTTGCCATCCTGGCTTGGGTTTATCTGGAAAGAAGTTGGCTCCTCCTTGGATTGAGGTATCTTGATGGATTTCACCCCAAGTGGCGCATGAAAGAAGGGACCTGCTTTCTTGTGATGTGGGGACCAAGGCACACTGGATGGAGATGTGGCGCCTCCTGGACTCTGGCGTGTGGCTGGGAGTGTGGCGCCCACTTGCTTGGTCCTGGGAGAAAATGTGGCACCTTGGAGAAGACCTAGACCACTACTAGGACTTGTATTGAGTCAACATGACTCAACAAAATTTAAATTACAGGGAAATACAGACTCAAACTAAATTGAGTTGACCAAGTCAACCCTTATTACAAAACCAGAAACCCTAATTCTTCGGGCAATGTCAATCAGAGATCCAGATGGAGCCCTGAAGTCTTCTTCTGAGTCTGGTGCCCGCACCAATTCTCCCGGGTGGGAGGAACTCGACCCTGTCGAGTATGGATCAAGCTGGCTCTGGTATCTCTCCAAGAGGTCTGGGTCCAATTCTTGTAATTCTTCTCGGGAGATCCAAGAGTTATCAGAATCTGGCCTTCCTTGCCAGCGGACCAGGTATCTTTGGTATCCTCGATTACGAGTAGAGATAACCTGATCATCCAGGATCTTTTCAATCTGCTCTTTCCTCACAGGCCAGTTTGTTGGTGGACACACAGGGTTGGGTTCACTCTCAAGAGCAGGATTAGGCTCAAAAAGGCTCACTGGGAATCACAGCTAGCTCTCTATACTCTACTAGGTCTGTAATGTTGAAAGTGGAGCTAATAACTAGTTCTGAAGGCAACTCGAGCACATAGGCATTGGACCCTACTCTCTTCACCACTCTAAATGGTCCAGCTCCTCTAGCATGTAACTTTCTAACAGTTCCAGGAGGAAACCGTTCAGGCCTTAACCTAATCATTACATAGTCTCCCTCAACAAAAGTTTTGACTCGCCTTTGAGAATCAGCCAACTTCTTATAAGTTTCATTACTTAAATTTATTTTGGCATGAATTTCTTTATGCAAGTCCTTTACATGCTATGCAAGTGCATCAAGAGACTTGTGTGTGTGGACTAATAGTGAAATCAGATCAAGTGGTGTGAGGCTTGTATCCATGAACATTTCAAAGGGACTCTAGCCTATAGACCTATTGATCGAAACATTATATGCAAATTTAGTCCTGGACAAAATACAAATCCCAATTCCTGGTGCTCTCAATCAAACCAAAATCAGAGCCAAAGCCTAGTAAAGGGTCAAGAAAAACTAAACTAGACTGACGACGCATTCCTAAAAAATGGACTTTATTCCAAAGGAACCCTAGGTCTAAACCTAACAAACTAAGGCTCTCTAGGTTTGACCTTGGGTCGGAGGAGGGCATGCAGAGCATGAAAACTTATTATGGATGCCTAGTAGGTGCCATAAGGTCTTCCAGAAGTAGGTGGCAAACCTAATAGGTTCTAAGGAGTCTTGCAACCTAGAGATCTCAGTAAAGTGTAATCCCATAGCTCTAGAAACATGAGAAGATTCAGGGAAGGATAGGAAATAAGAATCAGAGTTTTGAGGTGGCTTATCAGAAACAAGAAACAAACCTTGGTTATTCAGGATGACCTTAAAATGAGGACATTGTTCTATAGGTGCACTCATCCAAACCTCATGATTTGCTCTAGGAGGGTATACAAGTGCAAGTTCTAGGGTAGGCTGGGTGCTCCTAGAAGGTGGAAGGTTATCAGGAAGGTTTTTGGAATGTTTATCTAAAAAGTCCTCTAGCTACTGTCTTTTTCTTGTTCTTGGACCTTCTCAATGGGCAATTCTTGTGAACCCCTTCCTTCTTCACACTTCTCTACCAGATTTGACTCAGGGGTGTCTTCTTTGGATTCCTCAATGAGTTCAGAGGTATTCTCACTTAAACTCTCATTGGGTGCAATTTCCTCTTCCTGAACTTCCTCAAAAGGGTCTTCTCTTAGGGTTAGCTCCTGAATTCTTGAGTGGCAGGGGTCCCCTCAATAACCCCATCAGGTAGGAGTTGGTTAATTGAATTATCGGGAGAGATATCCTCAAATTCTTCTTCTTCATATTCATCTATCAAACTTATGTCAGGCTCATATATTTCTTCCTCAATCTCACTGAAAGGTTCTAATCTATTCTCCTTTGATTCCTCTTTAAGTACGGCTCAGGTCAGGTCAACTAATTTTGGGATGGCCATGCCAAACTCCTTCTCAGTGTTATCCTTCTGGTCAAGAGGTGACACAAGTGGGAATTGACAAACAAAAGTCTGGTTCACTACGGGTGTCGGATCAATCGGAACTTGACTCAAGTTGGTAGAGGTTGGCTTTAAGTCCAAAGTACTTGATTGGTTATATCTTAAAGACCACTCATAGTCTTGGGCTTCTTGGTAGGCTCGGTCTAACTTATTGGTCTTTTCAAGGCATAGCTTCCTATAAATGTCTGGGTGTAACCCAACCCTAAATCTCGATGTGATCTGAGCTTCGGTCTCAATGGTATTGCATTTCATGTCATACCACTGGAAGTCCTCGATATATTTAGACACAGGCCTATTACCTTGTCGCAATTGGTACCATTGGTCTAAAAGTCTTTTCTCATAGGATCTACCTAGGTACCTATCTCTCAACTTACTTCTCATATCTCTCCAGTATATATTTCCTCTTTTCTTTGATAACACTCATGCTCAATAGCATACCAATGCGACCTAGCATGTTTGGTGAACTTGGTTTTGGCCAACCTAATTTGTCCTAATTTCGATATGTTAGTGCACTCAAAATACCGATCCATTTGTTCTTCCCACTTAATATATGTCTCTTGTCTTCCATCAAAAGTGGGTGCATAAGGTTCGGTGTTCCTAACGGGTCCCTTTTCTGAGTCAACCAAGTATGGATATAGGCTCCTAGGGTTATGCTCGGGATCACGGTATAAGGTCCTCCTAGGCTCCTGGCATGGGTGAGGTTGGGGCCTATTAAATTTGGATCAGAGGTCCAATTTTGATGTCTACGTTTCTCAAGTCCCTGGGCTCGGTCTCTAAACTGGGCAAAACCCTCATTCATATCCTGACTCAATTTGGTCATACTTTCGGTAAGAGTTCTAATCATGGCCTCTAAATCAGGTTGGGTTTGACCAGGTTGGTAGGGTACATCATTCCGGGTGGACATGATGATGCAAGCAAGCACACCAAATGAGACTCGACTGAAATGACTACGGGCTAACTAGACCTAGAGCCCAAACTAGATGCCCAATCAGAGTGGCAAGCTAGCCTGTAGTAACTCGGGACTCAGCCAGGCAGGTGTAAGGGGAGTGTTAGGTCCCTAATTGCCAATCCTAGACACCAATCAGAGATTGGCCAGGTAGGCGGACCAGCACACAAGCCCTTCGAGATAGAATCCCTGAACCACCATTCTAGACACTGAGTACAAAGCACACATAGAGTAACTAGACAAACTGACTCAACATTAGCCTAGACCTGACTTGTTGGTGTCCCTAGCCCACTAGGGCAAATTAAGTCTAATAAATTTTAAATTAGACTTAGGATCGAATGAATGGGTGGTGGTTTTGGGCTAAGGAGAGGTTATCAACTCCTCCCCTTATCTTAGATGCTCAATTGCCCTTAAGATGAATTAGGAGATGATCACTCAAAAAAAAAATTGAAATGCAAAAACATAGAAACAGAGTTGCTATAATTTAACTCTCAAAAGTTTTACGGAAACTAATAAATCATAGTAAAATTACGTAAAATAGTTTCAATTATACTGGTTCCAGAAAAACAAAAATCACACAATTTGGAATTACCTGTAATGAGAAACAATTCCTACAACAGAATAGTTACAGACTGAAAATAGAACGCTTCCCCGTTTACAATTCCTGCTACGAAGTTGTAACCGAGCGGATCCCCTACACGCCCTAGGAACACCCCATGGAATGGGAAGAGGAGGCTTGCACCTCGTTCGTTCCTAGGACCGGACGTCCAGAGGAGTCTACTTCGAGCAGACAAAGTAAAAAAGAGAGACACTCAAAACATGCAAGCAAGTCAGAAACCCTAGACAGGGCTCTGATACCAAAATTGATGCAGAACGAAAGCTCTGATACCAAAAATGATGCAGAACAAAAAAGATGATGCGATGCGGAAGTAAATAAAATTAATATATATTTTTTTTAATATATTTTCAGAAGTCGGCTTTGACTCAAAGGAAAGATAAACTAATGTTGAAAGAAACTAAGAAATGACAGAGAGCACAATTAAAAGGAGTGGATTATCAGAGTAACTCAAAAGTAGGATTGCTGGGGATTGAGAAACTCCCAGATCTAGGGTTTGCTCTGAGTTTCAACGAAACAGACAAAGTGAGAAGGGAAGGTTCTTGTTACCTAGCAGTGATATCTCTCGTTGCTTCAATTGGAGGACACTCTCGAGCAGATTGTAGGATCCTTGGAGACGGGGTATCTTCGTAATGGATCCTCGGATTGTAGTCCTATGACAAGGTTGGCCTCCTTCTCGAACTCAGGATCTGGAAGAAGAAGAACAAAAGAAGAACCAGAAACTCAAAGAAAGACACTGACCTGAGGACTTAATGAAGATTGTTGGATGTAGAAGTTCCGGAGATCTTGATACTGATCTGACTCTCATTTGAACTGGCTCTGTAATTGAAACAGTTGATCTGAACCTGGATGCTGGTGACCGGCTTCAATGTGGAAGAGAGGGCCATGGGATGAAGATGAAAAATTAGGGTTTGGTGGTGGTGGAGTAGAGATGGGTGGACTAAGCTAGGGTTTTGGGGTTGGAGCTCTCACACCTCCTCAAGGTTCCTAGGGAACCTGGATTTACTCCCTCGCGGAGCTCAACACCTAAATACAAGTGCGGAAGAGAGAAACACAAAGTTGCTCACAAAGAAATTGATTTCATTCATCATCTTTTCAAGAGTTACATAGAGTTGAATATATAGACATAACAAAGAAATAAAATTTCATACACTTTCCATGTGGGACTAATAGGACTAACCCACACTTTAGGCATCAAATTCTCTTCCCAAGACTCCTTCCATGAGTGGGCAGCCCAAAACTCCAAGAAAACTTGAAAATCAACTCCAAATGGCAGGTTATGGGGGTGTCTCCTATTATCTCTCCATGAATCAAGGATTTTCCCTTCATGGTTTGGCTCTTTTGGACACCTCCTAGTCTTGCTCCACAAGTTTAGGCTTCTTCCTTTCATGGCTTTGGCACTTTAGGAAACTTTTGGGTGCCTCCTTGATTTTCTTCCCAAGACATGCTCTCTTCCCTTTTATAACTTGGGTTTTTATGGAACATGTGGGGCACCTCCTTGATCCTCTCTTCAAGAAAAATTCTTGCCATCCTGGTTTGGATTTATCTGGAAAGAAGTTGGCTCCTCCTTGGATTGAGGTATCTTGATGGATTTCTCCCCCAAGTGGCGCATGAAAGAAGGGACCTGTTTTCTTGTGGTGTTGGGACCAAGGCACACTGGATGGAGATGTGGTGCCTCCTGGACTCTGGCGTGTGGCTGGGAGTATGGCGCCCACTTGCTTGGTCCTGGGAGAAAATGTGGCACCTTGGAGAAGACCTAGACCACTACTAGGACTTGTATTGAGTCAACATGACTCAACAAAATTTAAATTGCAGGAAAATACAGACTCAAACTAAAATTGAGTTGACCAAGTCAACCCTTATTACAAAACCAGAAAATCCTAATTCTTCGGGCAATGTCAATTAGAGATCCAGATGGAGCCCTGAAGTCTTCTTCTGAGTCTGGTGCCCGCACCAGTGCCGCCTACCACATGACTCAGCATGGTGAATCGAGAAGCTCAGCACCCCACAGCTTCATGGCCGTGCTCACATCCCGGAGATGGCACCAAGGTGCCATCTACAGCATGACTCACAGCATGGCGAATCGAAAAGCTCAGCACCCCCAGCCTCGCTCACAGCCCGGAGGTGGCAACGGGAAGTTGTCTACCGTGTGACTCACACTTGACACACCAATAAGTCTAGTGCCCATAACTTCATGGCCATGCTCACAATTCGAAGATGGCACCAAGGTGCTACCTACCGCATGACTCACAGCATGGTGAATTGAGAAGCTCGGTGCCCCTAGCCTTGCTCACAGCCCGGAGGTAGCAGCAGGATACCGCCTACTGCATGACTCACAGCATGGCAAATCAATAAGTCTAGTGCCCCATAGCCTCATAGCCATGCTCACAGCATAGAGACGGCACCAAGGTGCCGCCAACTGTGTGACTCATAACATAACAAATCGAGAAGCCTAGAGCCCACAGCCTCACTCACAGCCTGGAGGTGGCAGCAGGATGTCGTATACCATATGACTCATAATTTGGCACATCAATATGTCCAGCGCCCTATAATCTCATGGCCACACTCACAGCCTGGAGACAGCACTAAGGTACCGCCTGCCGCGTGACTCACAGTGTGGTGAATCGAGAAACTCGGTGCCCCCAGCCTCGCTCATAGCCCGGAGGTGGCAACGGGATGCCGCCACCGCGTGACTCATAGCATGGTGAATCAATAAGTTGTTGGCTCCACCCAGTGATTTTGATGAATAACAAAACATTGAGTGCATATTGTATACTAATGTGGATTTCAAGTTATGAGTTTTCAGGAAGAAAGCACCTTAGAATCTCAAAAACTTATGGTTTATGGCACGTAATGGAACGGAGCATTTCTCACGAATCCGGACATCCTCTTCATTGAAAAAGGGCATCTAAATGATTAAATATTATATGTTTATGATTCATTTAAATCTCAAGAATTATATTTATGTTTTCGAGGCAATTTACACTTGAATCTGAGCTTTTCAGTCTCAAGTGTTGACACCTGGAAAGTCAAGTATCGACATTTCAACATTTGGCACAGACAAAAATCCTTGGCACGCCAAGTGTCGACACCCAGAACCAAGTGTCGACACCAAGTGTGGACACTTAGGTTTCCAAGTGTCGACTCAAGGCTTGAGAATTTTGAAAATATAGAACTTTATTATTTGAGGATTTTTGTGTCAAGTGTCGATACCTGTGCATCAAGTGTCGATACTTGAAAGTTCAAGTGTCGACACCTAGAGATCAAGTGTCAACACTTGACAGCCAAGTATCGACACCTGACAGCCAAGTGTCGACACTTGCAGCCTAACAGCTCTAACGGATCTATTTTTCTGGCTTGTAGAACTTGCTTTTCAAGCTCCAAATGGCTATTTTCGAGGTTCCAACGGTCACAAACCATTTTTGAAAGGTTCTTGGTGTATTTAACCTCTACCAACCTCATTTTAAAGACAAGGAAGTGTATTGAAGTACATTCAAGTCTACTCAAAAGCCAAAAAGCCTATATTCTCTCAAATACTTCACATCAAAAGCCTCTTATAGTTTGATTCCTTGAAAAGCCTACAAGCTCATCCTTACTTCATTCCAAAAGAGGCACTTTGAAGGAGATTCCAAGGAAGAGTCAAGACAAAGCATCAACTTGAGCTTCAAAGATTCCATTCTACTCTTGAAGAATGTTTGTTTTAGTTTTAAAAATGTATATCTATTTTTACATTGTGATTTGACCTTGCTTTCAAGGGTGTCTTGAAAGAAGGTTATTGTGGTTTGTTGTGAGCCAAGGGATAAAACCAACTAGGGTTAACTTGTGAGCCCGAAGACAAACAAGTGTTAAGATTTGTTGGTAAGCCTAAATGATAAAACCAACTTAGGTTTTGACTTGTGAGCCTTGTGAAAAACAAGTCAACTGTAATCTTGTTTGGATTATAGTGAAATTCTCAAGGGTAGCTTGGGGAGTGGATGTAGGTGCTAGGTTTGCACCGAACCACTATAAACCTTGTTTTGTGTGTGATTGCTCTCTTCCTCTCTTGCTCTTTGATTATTGCTACCACTTTAAATATCTTGCATTGAATTCATCATTTTTCACAAGCACCACTAGTCCCTCTCTTTATGTCTTAAATTTTTTAAAAGACCCAATGCACGCCCCCTCTTGGGCTCCATTTCTGGGCAACAAAGTTCACTGCCCCATAGCCTCCCAACCTCACTCATAGCCCAGAGACAGCACCAAGGTGCCACCTATCGCATACTTACAGAATGGCTAATTAAGAAGCTCAGGACCCCCAGCCTTGCTCACAGCTTGGAGGTGGCAGCGGGATGTCGTCTACCGTGTGACTCACAGCTTGGCACATCAATAAGTCCAGCACCCCATAGCCTCATGACCGTGCTCATAGCTCGAAGACGGCACCAAGGTGTCGCCTACTGCATGACTCATAGCATGACAAATCAACAACTTGGCACCCCCAGCCTCTCTCACAGCTTAGAGGTGGTAGCGGGATGTCGCCTATAGCATGACTCACAGCATGGCGAATCAATAAGTCTAGCACCCCACAGCCTCATGGACGTGCTCATAGCCTGGAGATGGCATCATGGTACTACCTACCGCGTGACTCACAGCATGGCGAATCGAGAAGCTCGGCGCCCACAGCCTTGCTCATAGCCTGGAGGTGGTAGCGGGATGCCATCTTCGTATGACTCACAGCTTGGCACACCAATAAGTCTGGTGCCCCATAGCCTAATGGCCGTGCTCATAGCCTAGAGGTGGCACCTTGTTGCCTACCATATGACTCACAGCATGACGAATCAAGAAGCACGGTGCCCCTAGCCTCTCTCATGGCCCGGAGGTGGTAGTGGGATGCCGTCTACCATGTGATTCGTAGCAGGGCAAACCAAGGAGCCCCGTGCTCTGCAAACCCGATTTCAAGGTCAAGAGACATCGTCAGCCTCGCTCCCATGGTTAGGAGGCATTGTTAGACATTAGAATAATGAAAATTAACCCAACTTTATTTGATTAAAATTAATACTTTTTGTGATACTTCGCAGGAATTGACTTCATAAACGTGTAGATCTTGATTTTAGGAGTCCAACGATGCAAACGGAATGTAATTAGACTTCAAACGGGCCCGAAATGGATTTTAGAAGGTTTTAGCACGGATTTCAGAGCTGCACGATTTTTGGAGCGACCTTAAAATCCTTTTGGTTTGGCTCATGGTGGACCGGCTCAATGGTCCACCGTATGGGCTGCTGGTCCACGGCAGCCATTGCTGCCGGTCCACGGGCGGAGCCGTGGACCACCGTGCTCCGATCGCGCCGAAACTCGCCGGAGAGCTTCCCCTGGCACCGTCGAAGCCACCGGCAACTTTCCCGTCGGCCGAAGAGCTCCCGTTCGGCCGGAAAAATGGCCGGAAGTCAGCTCTGCCCAAGCCCGAAGCCGTCCACCATCTGTCCGTGCCCGAAGCCGGCCGCGCCGCTGCCCACGGCCACGCCGCGCCCTGCGCCACGCCCAGCCGCCCTCCGCCCACGCCCAGCCGCGCCGCCGCCATGGCCACGCCACCGTCTGCTGCGCTTGCCGCCCAAGCCTGCTGCCCACGGCCACGCCGAGCTCCCCTGCGCCACGTCCGTGCCCGAGCCGCCCGTCTCCGCCGCCGTCGCCACCCCACCGTCTGCCCCCGTGCTACTGCCCAGCGTTCCCCTGCGCCGCCGTCGCCACCCAGCCGCCGCCTTCCGCCGCGCGTCAGCCCCGCCTGCTGCTGCCGTCCCCCTGGAGCCGCGCCCCCACGCACGGCCATGCTGCGTGTCCGCCAAGCTCCAGCCGTCTACCCCCGTGCTGCTGCCCATCTTCCCCCTGCGCCGCGTGTCGGCCGAGCTCGCCCCCAAGCCTGCTGCATGCCACCCACGCCCACGGCCATGCAGCCCAAGTCCGTCTCCGCCCCAGCCGCACCTCTCTGCTCACAGCGTCATCGTCGTTCAGACCAGGATGTCTGAAAACAAGGAAGCATCGGAACGAGAAGAGATGTCGGACGACGCTGAATGGACGCGGGATTGTGCGATAGAATTTTTGAATTTAATTTTTGAGATGGGGATGATCGTAAAAAAATCAGATAAGGAGATCGGATTGAGATGAAGAAATCACCGCGCTTTCCACACGGACCCGACACGGTATTTTTCAGCTATAAATACCTCGGTGATTCTTTTCTGCGGGAGAGGGAATTTTTGGGAGGTTCCACTTGCTGTCTGTCCGTAGTTCCACCTGTTGCTGTGACAGAGAGTCAGAGTCGTATAAAAGGGAGAAAGGGACCCTTGTTCCCTTACTTTTATTTTCTCTGTACTCCATTTTTATGCAATAAAATTTATTTATTTTATATTAATCCATGTCTACTTATTTTTATTTTAGTCATGCTGGAGTCATGTTGGATTAGCTTTTAAGGTAAGTTGTAGTGAATTAGTTTGACTGACCTATACCTAAGGGACGAGCCGTGATCCACGGATACGGGCCGTACTCTTGAGATAGGTCATATCTAAATTATTTTCACAGATTTATTATTTGTATTTAATTCTTGCATTAGTCTAGTTAATTTTAGTTTATTTTAAGTCAAAAGAAAATACTTTTTCAAGATAACCCCAAAGTCTCTGTGGGATCGACCCTTACTCCCGCTATTCTACCCTTTAGAGTAGTGGAATTAAGGTTCTAAATCGGTGCATTACGACACGCATCAGATTTTTGGCGCCGTTGCCGAGGACTTTCGGCGTTATTCTGAAAAAAAAATATATATAATCAACAATTTAAAATCCAAAAAAAAAAAAAAAAATTATTTAATTTTCAAATTTTACATTCCAATTTTCAATTTCCGATCTTGAGTGCCCTGACATAAGGTTGCCCTGGCATAACTGGGAGGATGTTGAATGGTTATCCTAGGGTACAAAAAGGTTGAACACAAAAAAAATTATTTTTTTTAGATTCACTTAGATAAATTTATTTTTGCAAAACAAAAAAATATTACACAGACATTTCATAATTTATTAGGATCAGATACTTAATCATCAAATTAAAAAAAAAAATTAAGTTTAATTTTATTTGTTTATAACTTTTGGACACCTTAGCTGTTGCATTTCATAATTTCATAAATATCTTAAGGGCAAACCCATTAATCAGATAAGGTGGGGAGATCAATACCCTTCCTTAGCCCACAAATCATCAATCCAGCATCTGCATTGACCCAAGCCTTAATTTTAAAATTAATTAGACGTCAACCCTAAGGATTTCGAGCTCAATAGGACAAGGAAACCCTAGAGTTGGACCGAGTTCAGATCATTTAATTCCTTGGTGTCTAAGGAAAGTGGTTCAGGGACTAGAGCCCGAAGGGACGTGAGTTGTTTCCGCTTACCTGGCCAATTTATAATTGGTGTCTAAGGCAAGCGATAAGGAACCTCACCCACCTTACACTTACCTGGCCAAGTTAGTTATTGATCTTGGGCTTGGAGTGCTCGAAGGTAACCTTGGATCAGTTAGGAGCTGTCTAGATCCAGGTTAACCCTAGGATAGTGATTTTTGTTTTTTCACTTGCTTGATTAAAAAAAAATTAATTAATTAATTAACTTTCTCTAGTTTAGGACTCTCTTAGGAACTTCTCTTTAGACCTCTTCATTCTTTCTTCCGCTTTCCAATTAAAAAAATTTAAAAAAATCTTTGATTGCTGTTTGCTTTAGGAGGGAGGGTGTATGTTAGTATATTCTAGGCGCCGACTTCGAGAACCTAAACATATATCCCTAGATTCGAAAATCGAAGGCTCCAGTAGAGCAACCAGCCCAGGTACTATGGATCCTAATCAGGAATTGACCCTCCGCTGAAGGAGTACTTCACTCCTTCAAAATACCTTATTCACCTTGTATCCAGTACCCCTGTAGATGCCATTCAGTACGAAATCAAGTCCAGTGTGATTCAGATGTTACCTCTTTTTACGGACTTGCGACTGAAGACCCATATAAACATCTAGATGAATTTCTAGAAATCTGCTCCACTGTTAAGATCCAAAATTTCTCCGATGATGCTTTAAGGCTTAGGTTATTCCCTTTTTCCCTGAAAGATAAAGCCAAATATTGGTTGAATTCCCTAGACACCGTGACATTTCAACTTGGGATCAACTTCAGAGGGAGTTCCTTAAGAAATATTTTCCCATAGGAAAGACGAATCAAATTAGAAAAGCCATTACTAGTTTTTCCCATTAGATGGAGAAATGTTTCATGAAACCTGGGAGAGATTGAAAGAGCTAATTAGAAAATGTCCTCACCATGCCATACCCAAATGGCAATTAGTCCAGTGCTTCTATGACGGTTTGTCAGAAAGGCACCGGCAAATGTGGATGCCTCATGTGGAGGACGTTCATGCTTAAAAATGAACATGAGGCATGGCAGTGTTTGAAACGTTAAGTGAAAATTCTCTACATCATATGTCAGCTGCCCGTAGAGATCCTCCCACAGGACCTGTAGAACCTAAGAGAGGAGGAATGTATGAAGTTGGTCGTGCTGTAGACATCTACAGCAAGGTTGATGAGCTATCTCAGAAGCTCGACCAACTTTTACAAGCTGGAAATAATTCCTCCTCATCTCATCCTACTCATGAAGTCTGTATTATCTGCTCAAGTTCCACCCATACCTTAGGTGATTGTCCATCAGCTTACCAATTTCCTGAGCTTCTTCTTCAGGAGCAAGCTCATCAAGCTCAAACCCGAATGGCTCCTAGACCAGGAAACGATCCTTATTCGAACACATATAATCCTGGCTGGCGCAATCACCCCCGAATTTTTCTTGGAAACCCCAACCCGGAATCAATTTTACTGTTAGGCCAAACAAATCAGGAGACCAAATTTCAAAGCATGCAATTTCCTCAATATCAAAATGCCCCACAGCCTCCACAACCTCCGCCAAACATCTTGATCCTTCCTTTCAAGAAAAGATCCTTCAAACTTTGAAGGAGGGGCTGAACATGAATACCCAAATCCTTCACTCCATAACCCATCCATTGCCAAGCTAGAGACTCAGATAGGTCAGCTAGCTACAGCTTTCAATCGGAGAGAAGAGGGTAAGTTGCCTAGCCAGCCCTTATCAACCCCAAGGTTCAATACATGGCTGAGAGTTCCACTGGACCTGAAAATCTTCCTGAACACGCTAAATCTGTTATCACCTTAAGAAGTGGAAAAACATTAGATCAACCTGACCGACCCAAGAAGTAGAGCCAGAGAAAAAGAATGAAGAGGAGAAGGGTCCATTGGTAAAGCACCCTTACCTAAGGCTCCATTTCCTAGTGCTTTGGAGTCACCTTTACCATTGGATAAGAAAAATTTAAAAATGAATGAGATGCTTGAATTCTTCAAGCAAGTTCAAATCAATTTACCTCTCCTCGATGCCATCAAGCAAGTACCGGCGTATGCCAATTTCTTAGGATTTGTGCACTCAAAACGAGAATCTAAGGCACCTATCCCATAAGAAAATCCTCTTAACTGAGCAAGCCAGCTCAGTTTTTCAGCAATAGCTCCACCCAAACTCGAAGACCCAGGTACCCCAATTATCTCTTGTGTCATAGGGGACCTACAATCAAGAAAGCTTGTTAGATTTAGGTGCGAGTGTAACCTTCTCCCAGGATCAATGTATGATCTGTTTAAATCGGAGAATTAAAACCCACAACGGTGACTTTACAGTTAGCTGATCGATCCATCAAGGCACCCCGGGAATGCTCGAGGATGTGTTAGTAAAAGTAATGAGTTGCTACTTCCCGGTTGATTTTTTGTTTTGGACATGGAGTCTAGCGGTAGCCCTAGTCAGATACCCATCATTCTTGGAAGACCTTTCCTAGCTACCGCTAATGCTTGCATAATTGTAGAACAGGGTTTATGGACGTCTCTTTTGGGAATAAGAAAATGCGGTTGAATTTTCAATGCATGCCAAGGACCACCATCTTATGATCATAACGAAGTAAACATGATAGAAGAAGTAGTAAATAGGAATCTTCCTGTGTTGCTTAATTCGGATCCTTTGCAAGCATGTTTGACACATTTAGGAACTGACGATTTTGATATTGATGATGAAGTGAATGCTTTGTTAGAGCCCCCAAGTTTAGTACCATTCCTCCTTGGACTATGAAATTTGAATCATTACCGACTCAATCAAGCCCTTTAGTGCCATCCTTAGAAGCACCACCCTATCTGGAATTGAAGCCTCTTCCTGACAAGTTAAAGTATTCTTTCTTGGATCCAATGATACCCTTCCGGTAATCATTGCATCTACTCTAACCTCTGATCAGGAACAAAAATGATTGAATGTACTTAGGGACCATAAAGAGGCAATAGGATGGACAATAGCTGATCTTAAGGGAATTGACCTTCTGTTTGCATGCACCACATTCACTGTGAAGCAGAAGCTAAACCACATAGGGACATGCAACGGGGGCTAAATCCAAACATGCGAGAAATTGTTTAAAAAGAAGTGGTTAAATGGTTGGATGCGGTATTATTTATCCAATTTCGGATAGCCAATGGGTCAGCCCAACTCGGTAGTACCTAAAAAGTCAGGTATTACTGTCATTCAGAATGAACAGGGTGAGTCAATTTCTACCCGAGCAACCACTAGTTGGAGAGTGGGTATAGATTACAGGAAACTGATGCTGTTACTAGGAAAGATCATTTCCCTCTGCTTTTATGATCAAATTCTAGAACGACTAGCATGCAAAGTTTCTTTTTTTCCTGGATGGATATTCGGGATACAACACCAGGTTCCAGTATTTCCTGCAGACCAAGAAAAGACCACCTTTACTTGCCCTTTGGAACGTTTGCATTCAGGCGTATGCCTTTTGGTCTCTGTATGCACCAGCCACCTTTCAACGATGTATTTGGCCTATTCTCCTATATGGTTGGTCATTTCCTTAAGTGTTTATGGATGATTTTCTGTTTTTGGATCTTCATTCGAGGAACTGCCTCATAATTTGGCTACGGTATTAAAACGCTGTATAGAAACCAAACTTAGTCTTAAGTTGGGAAAAGCCATTTATGTCGTGAGGGAATTGTACTCGGACACATTGTTTCTGAGCGAGGGATTGAGGTTGACAAGGCTAGGTTGAAGTAATCTCGAAATTACCTCCCCCGACCTCGGTTAGAACAAGTACGATCCTTCCTTGGCCATGCTGGTTTTTATAGACGATTCATCAGGATTTCAGCAAAATCTCTCGACCTTGTGTGATTTACTTGCCAAAGACAAATGGATCCTTTTGTTACAAGAATTTGACTTAGAATTTTGGATAAGAAAGGTTCCGAAAATATGGTAGCAGATCACATTTCTAGGATCTTAGTAGAATACAACAAGGATTATTGAGATAGGTTTCCTGATGAGCACTATTCTCAATTTCTTCTAGTAATCTCTCCTGGTTTTGCCCTATTGTGAATTATCTGGTAACAGGGCAAGTTCCTCCATACTGGTCACAACAGAAAAAGATAGGTTCTTTTCGCAAATCAAATATTACTTTTGGGAGGAACCTGAATTATTTAAACACTGTTCGGATCAAGTGATCAGGCGATGTGTCCCTGAAAGTGAATTCAAGAGTATACTCAATTTTTGTCATTCTCTTGCATGTGGGGGACACTTTAGTGGGAGAAAAACTGCAGCAAAGGTGCTGCAAAGTGGATTTTGGCCAACTCTCTTTAAGATGCACATGAGTTTGGCCGTAATTGTCTCAAGTGTCAACAGGGGGAATATTTCACGAAAGATATGATGCCCCTAAACCCCATTTTAGTTGTTGAAATTTTTGATGTTTGGGGTATTGACTTATGGGACCATTTCCTCTTTCCTTTGGATTTGAGTACATTTTGGTAGCATCGATTATGTTTTCGAATGGATTGAAGCTGTGGCAACTCGAACTAATGATCACAAGTTGTGATCAAGTTCATTCAACATAACATCTTTAGTCGGTTTGGGTGCCCAAGGCCATTATAGTGATGGAGGTGCGCATTTCACAATAGACACTTTGATGCACTGATGAAAAAGTATGGAATTACCCATAAAGTAGCCACACCATACCATCCTCAGACTAGTGGTCAGGTAGAAGTTTCGAATAGAGAGATCAAGCACATTCTTGAGAAAACGGTAAGACCCGATAGGAAAGATTGGTCTGAACGTTTGGATGATGCTTTATGGGCTTTACCGAACTGCTTTCAAGACCCCTCTAGGAATGTCTCCGTACCGTTAGTGTTTGGAAAGGCTTGTCACCTACCTGTTGAATTGGAACACCGTGCATTTTGGGCTATCAGCAAGCATTGATTTTGATATGAAGAATGCAAGTTCCCATAGAAACTTCAGTTATGAGTTGGAAGAGTTACGAAATGAGCGTATGAGAGTTCGAAAATTTACAAGGCTCGAACGAAGGCTTATCATGACAAATTATTCATAGAAAAATCATTTGAGCCTAATCAAAAAGTGTGGCTCTACAACTCTAGGTTACGTCTTTTTCCCGGAAAACTTCGCTCACGATGGGATGGACCTTTTGTAGTAACTCAAGTATTTTCCCCATGGAGCTGTTGAACTTAAAGATCCTAAGCAAGGGATGTTTTTAAGGTGAATGGCCAACGGTTGAAACCGTATATTGAGAAATCAGTGATGGAGAAGTTGTTGAAACTCTTGATCTTGAACACCAGTGTTGCGTGTGATGAACTTTGTCCTGGCTGAAGACGTTAAACTTAGCGCTCCTGGAGGCAGCCCAGCTCTTTCCTTAGTTCATATTTTAACTTCTAGTTCTTTATTTTAGAATAATGGAGTAATAAAAGAAGATTGCGGAAATGATGATAGAAGGACATCCAATTCCATACCCTACCAGGTTGTATCCTTCCATGCCATTTAGTTATTAATATTCTCTTCCATTAGGGACAATGGAAATTAAGTTGGGGGTGAGGTAATTAATTAATCAATCCTCGAGTAAATTTTAATCAGTTTTGTGTACAAAAATTTGTCTCGAATTGAAAATAATCAAGCTCACTAAATGAGGAGTGATTAATGGTTTAGAAAATTTTAGAGATACTGAGGATGATTTATCAAGAAAACCTATAAGTGGTAGAGTGTAGTCCAGAAATTTTTAGAAGAGTAATTCCAGACCCTTCGGCCTATGATCTTAATAATGATCTTACTTATTTTGGTATAGGCATTATAAAATCCCTAGTTAAAAATTTTTCTGAGGTTAATAAAGATTTTTAGCATCTCTCCATGAGTAACCGGACCCCTTCGCCTAAGTAAGCGTTGTTGTTCGCGTCAAAAGGTGAGGATGTAATGAAATCTTTCGTAGAGTTGGTCTTGACTTAGCCTTTTTAACTCGAGTCAGTAAGCCCGAGGGGTGTTTTACACCTAATGCCCTAAAGCCAACTGGTTTGGGAGTCATTGGCTTAAGCTCGCTACAAGGGTTAATTAGAAAGCAAGGTATCAGGACCTTGCACTGACTTTACATTAAAAAAAAAAAAAAAAAAAAAGAAAAAAAAAGAGTGGGGACTAAATAAATATTGCGTCAAAACCACTAAGTTGGAAGATTTAGATAGTGAGATAGAAAGTTGGGAACGAAAACTCTTAAAACTTCTATGGACTTTATTCTACTACTAAAAGGGTGGAATTGGATCCAATGAAGTATCTTTTTAATAGTCTAACCATGTATCCTTTGATTTTAGGGTTAGTACGATAATTTTCATTTCATGGACCATCTTAGTACACAAGACTCATCCATTTCCTTTACTCGAGGACGAGCAAAGTTTAAGTTGGGGGGTGTGTTAATATTAGAATAATAAAAATTAACCCAACTTTATTTGATTAAAATTAATACTTTTTGTGATACTTCGCAGGAATTGACTTCATAAACGTGTAGATCTTGATTTTAGGAGTCCAACGACGCAAACGGAATGTAATTGGACTTCAACGGGCCCGAAATGGATTTTAGAAGGTTTTAGCATGGATTTCAGAGCCGCACGATTTTTTGGAGCGACCTTAAAATCCTTTTGGTTTGGCTCACGGTGGACCGGCTCAATGGTCCACCGTATGGGCTGCTGGTCCACGGCAGCCATTGCTGCCGGTCCACGGCGGAGCCGTGGACCACCGTGCTCCGATCGCGCCGAAACTCGCCGGAGAGCTTCCCCTGGCACCGTCGAAGCCACCGGCAACTTTCCCGTCGGCCGAAGAGCTCCCGTTCGGCCGGAAAAATGGCCGGAAGTTGGCTCTGCCCAAGCCCGAAGCCGTCCACCGTCTGTCCGTGCCCGAAGCCGGCCGCGCCGCCGCTCCCACGGCCCGCGCGCCCTGCGCCACGCCCAGCCGCCCTGGCCACGCCCAGCGCCGCTCGCGCCCCGCACCGCGGCCACGCACGCGCCGCTCCGTGCCACGGCGTCCGCCCGAAGCCACCGTCTGCCTGCCCGACGGCCGCCCCTCCCACACGCCGTGCTCCGCCCACGGCCACGCCGAGTCTCCGCCTACGCCACGCGTGCTCCGCCACGCCGTCCGCGTCTCCGCCGCCGTCGCCACCCAGCCGTCTGCCCCCGTGCACGCCAGCGTCCCCTGCGCCGCCGTCGCCACCCAGCCGCCGCTTCCGCCGCGCGTCAGCCACCCGCCTGTGCCGTCGCCATGGAGCGCCCACCCACGCCACGCCATGCTGCGTGTCCGCCAAGCCCAGCCGTCTACCCCCGTGCTGTTGCCCAGCGTCCCCTGCGCGCGTGTCGGCCGAGCTCGCCGCCCAAGCCTGCTGCTGCATGCCACCCACGCCCACGGCCATGCAGCCCAAGTCCGTCTCCGCCCCAGCCGCACCTCTCTGCTCACAGCGTCATCGTCGTTCAGACCAGGATGTCTGAAAACAAGGAAGCATCGGAACGAGAAGAGATGTCGGACGACGCTGAATGGACGCGGGATTGTGCGATAGAATTTTGAATTTAATTTTTGAGATGGGGATGATCGTAAAAAAATCAGATAAGGAGATCGGATTGAGATGAAGAAATCACCGCGCTTTCCACACGGACCCGACACGGTATTTTTCAGCTATAAATACCTCGGTGATTCTTTCTGCAGGAGAGGGAATTTTTGGGAGGTTCCACTTGCTGTCCGTAGTTCCACCTGTTGCTGTGACAGAGAGTCAGAGTCGTATAAAAAGGAGAAAGGGACCCTTGTTCCCTTACTTTTATTTTCTCTGTACTCCAATTTTTATGCAATAAATTTATTTATTTATATTAATCCATGTCTGCTTATTTTTATTTTAGTCATGCTGGAGTCATGTTGGATTAGCTTTTAGGTAAGTTGTAGTGAATTAGTTTTGACTGACCTATACCTAAGGGACGAGCCGTGATCCACGGATACGGGCCGTACTCTTGAGATAGGTCATATCTAAATTATTTTCACAGATTTATTATTTGTATTTAATTCTTGCATTAGTCTAGTTAATTTTAGTTATTTTAAGTCAAAAGAAAATACTTTTTCAAGATAACCCAAAGTCTCTGTGGGATCGACCCTTACTCCCGCTATTCTACCCTTTAGAGTAGTGGAATTAAGGTTCTAAATCGGTGCATTACGACACGCATCAGGCATCATCGATCTTGCCTCCAGAGTCTGGGGACATCAAGGGCCCTGTGCTCTAGAACCGGAGATCCCAAAGTCTTTGCTTTGGAGCTAGGGTGCTCAAGAAACCTCACATCAAGCTACTCTACTCACGATCCGGAGATGTCGATGGGGAGCTCTCTATCTGCCAACGCTCGACTTATGGCTCGGTGACCCAAAGGATTCCAGAAGCCACTTGCACTTAAGCCCACATGACCCTGAGGTCGACGGAATAAAGGCGGGGCCAGTGGAGTATCGAGCTGGCTTAGGACTCCAGCATCACCCCGTGATAGCCGAAACCCCAGGGTAGGCTAATGGCAACTATGAAAGTCTATCTCCCTGCCACGAAGACTTTAAGAAGCAGATGGCAAAGAAAAGCAAAAAATACAAGGCATTTTGGTCGAGGGGAAAGGAAAAGATGTACCAATTGGGGCATCTTGCACGAAAAAGATCCCCCGACGGTATGGGAAGCCATACAACCGATGCCAAAAAAAAAGAAGAAGAAGAAGAAAGAAGAAGAAGAAAGAAAAAGAGAGGGAGAGAGGAACATAACGACTAAGGGAAAAAGACACTTCCATTGATCAAAAAATTTTACACAGTGGAAACCCTAACAAGCCAGGAAGTTTTTAGGGTCCCAGTTACAAAGTAAAGAAAGGAAAATGATTGCCCAACCATTGGGTGGATCCCCTCCATCCCTGGACTCTACCCTCGGGAAGTGGACGGAGATGTTCCAGTCCCTTCTACCTGAGAAAGTAGGTGCCCTTTCTCAAGGACACCCTAGATCCTAGGCGATGAGGGTCCAACGCCGCCTCTACTACCTCGTCCTTGGAGGTCACCAGTCTTGTGATTCCAAGGGCAGCTTCAGCGGCTTGTTGTTAGGCCACCTCCGTCAGCGCCATTGCGGTCATAGCGACCACGATCGCATCCAACTTTTTCGCTGCCTCTCCAGGGGGCTCTCCCCCTTCTCTTTCCTCTAGGGGGTGTTGGGCTCAACAAGAGCCTTCTCCAAGACCAAGCATCCCCATCGGGATGCTGGCTGGCTCCTCCTGAAGGGTCATTATCTAGCATGTAATGCTGGCCGGCGCTCCTTGAAGGGTCATTATCTAGCCCGAGAGCCCTCGAGACCGAGTGGCCGAGCCTCGAGACCTATTCTACCCTATGCCTGGGTGATGGCTTTGCCTCATTGTTGTTCGATGAGAAAGAAGCAGGAAGAAAGAAGGCTCTACAAAGACTTGCTTCCTCGCACCGAAGGTTCTTTAAAAAGATGGAGGAGCAGGTCTGGTGCGGGCACCAGACTCAGAAGAAGACTTCAGGGCTCCATCTGGATGTCTGATTGACCTTGCCCGAAGAGTTAGGGTTTTCTAGTTTGTAATTAGGGTGACTTGGTCAACTCAATTTTAGTCTTGAGTCTGTATTTCCCTACAATTTAAATTTGTTGAGTCATGTTGACTCAGTACAAGTCCTAGTAGTGGTCTAGGTCTTCTCCAGGTGGTGCCATTTTTTTTTAAAATCAAGCCAAGGTCCAGGGTGCCCAATTTTTCTCCCAGGCCCAAGCATGTGGGCGCCACACTCCCAGCCACACGCCAGAGTCCAAGAGGCGCCACATCTCCATCCAGTGTGCCTTGGTCCCCACACCACAAGAAAGCAGGTCCCTTCTTTCATGTGCCACTTGGGGGAGAAATCCATCAAGATCCTCAATCCAAGGAGGAGCTAACTTCTTTCCAGATAAACCCAAGCCAAGATGGCAAGAATTTTTCTTGAAGAGAGGATCAAGGTGGTGCCCACAATGTTCCATAAAAATCCAAGTTATAAAAGGGAAGAGAGCATGTCTTGGGGAGAAAATCAAGGAGGCACCCAAAAGTTTCCTAAATTGCCAAAGCCATGAAAGGAAGAAGCCTAAACTTGTGGAGCAAGACTAGGAGGTGTCCAAAAGAGCCAAACCATGAAGGGAAAATCCTTGATTCATGGAGAGATACTAGGAGACACCCCCATAACCTGCCATTTGGAGTTGATTTCAAGTTTTCTTGGAGTTTTGGGCTGCCCACTCATGGAAGGAGTCTTGGGAAGAGAATTTGATGCCTAAAGTGTGGGTTAGTCCTATTAGTCCCACATGGGAAGTATATGAAATTTATTCCTTTGTTATGTCTATATATTCAACTCTAGTAACTCTTGAAATGAATGAGGAATGAAATCAATTTCTTTGTGAGCAACTTTGTGTTCTCTCTTCCGCACTTGTATTCAAGTGTTGAGCTCCGTGAGGGAGTAAATCCGGGTTCCCTAGGAACCTTGAGGAGGTGTGAGATCTCCAACCCCAAAACCCTAGCTTAGTCCACCCATCTCTACTCCACCACCACCAAACCCTAATTTTCCATCTACATCCCACGGCCCCTCTCTTCCACATAGAGGCCGGCCACAGCATCCAGGTTCAGATCAACTGTTTTAACTACAGAGCAAGTTCAAAGAAGAGTCAGATCAGTATCAAGATCTCCGGAACTTCTACATCCAACAATCTTCATTAAGTCCTCAGGTCAGTGTTTTCTTGAGTTTCTGGTTTTCTTTTGTTCTTTTCTTCCAGATCCTGAGTTCGAGAAGGAGGCCAACCTTGTCATAGGACTACAATCCGAGGATCCATTACGAAGATACCTCGTCTCCAAGGATCCTACAATCTGTTCGAGAGTGTCCTTCAATTGAAGCAACGAGAGATATCATAATCAGGTATAAAACCTTCTCTCTCTCTTCTCTGTTTCTTGAAAGAGGAGTAAACCCTAGGTCTGGGGGTTCTCAATCCCAGTGATCCTACTTCTGAGTTACTCTGATAATCCACTCCTTTAATTGTGCTTTCTGTCATTTCTTAGTTTCTTTCAGTATTAGTTTATCTTTCCTTTAAGTCAAAGCCGACTTCTGAAAATAAATAAATAAAAAAAAAATATATTAATTTTAATTTACTTTGCATCGCATCATCTTTTTGTTCTGCATCAATTTGGTATCAGAGCTTCGTTCTGCATCATTTTGGTATCAGAGCTTCGTTCTGCATCAATTTTGGTATCAGAGCTTCCGTTCTGCATCATTTTGGTATCAGAGCTTTCGTTCTGCATCAATTTAATCAGAGGAATGAAACAACTTTTTTTTTGAGAAACTCTGTGTTTTCTCTCTTCCGCACTTGCATCCAGGGTTGAGCTCCGTGAGGGAGTAAATCCGGGTTCCCCAGGAACCTGAGGAGGTGTGAGGTCTCCAAAACCCAAATCCTAGGTTAGCCACTTCTACTCTATCACCCTAGCCGCCCACCATCCATCTCAATCCACCAAACCCTAGCCTATCCCACCTCCCACGGCCTCTCTCTCCAAGTCCAGGCCGACCACCAGCATCCAGCTACAGTCCGGGTACTTCGGATCCAAAGCTCTTTCCAGAGGGAGTCGAATCAGCCTTCAAGAGAATCCGGATCTCAGCGACATCAGCCTTCAAGTTCTTCGAACTGGTAAATCCTTCCCTGAGTCTCTGAATCCATCACTTGTTTTTCTTCTTCCCAGATCTTGAGTCCAGGAGAAGCCGACCCAGCCACAAGACCAGTATTGGAGGATCCATTGCGAAGATAGCCGAATCCGAGGATCCAACAATCTGCTCGAGAGAGTTCTTCCACCCAAATTCTGTGAGATCACTGTTTGGTTGGTAAACCATCTCTTCTCTTTATTTCTGTCCTGTTGAAAGTTCAGAGCGAAACCCTAGGTCTGGGAGTTTCTCAACCCCCAGCGATCCGTTACTTCTGAACTACTCTGATAACTTAGCTTCTTCTAATTGTGCTTTCAATCCTTACCTAGTTTTCATCAACTTAGTTTAACTTTATTTTGAGTCGAAGCCAATTTCTGAAATATATAAAAAAAAAAGAATTAATCTTAATTTTACTTCCGCATACGCTTCTTTGTTCTTTGTTCTGCATCATTTTTGGTATCAGAGCTTCCGTTCTGCATCATTTTTGGTATCAGAGCTTTCGTTCTGCATCAAGGTCCTTTGCAATAAAGCCTGCAGCCCCCGTCACCTTGTTCCAACTAAGGGCAGTCACCTCTTCGAATTCCTAGCTAACCAGGAGGTGCCACGTATCAACGTCGGGTGGCCCCGATGCTTCAGTTCATGAGGCAACCGCTTCGATCCGCATGGGGCATTAACAACCCCTCTTAAAGAAGGGCGACGTGGCACCACCCCGTTGGGATGGAGGCATGGTCTCCGGGGCACAAGCATTCGAGGCATTGATGGTACAGTAAGTGTGCCCTCCATGTCAGTACAACCATTACTCACTTCATCCTGAGTACCATTTCGTCTTCTAGGCTCAGGAGTGGGGGGAATCTGATATGGCACCTCCACTAACATGGAGCCTACTAGCAGCCATGATGGCGAGAGACCCGCCACCTGGATATGGTGGCCCGATGAGGAGATAAAGTGAGCCCTCCTACAGAGGTCAGCTCTCAACCAGGGTCGTGTTCATGCTGTCGAGGCGAGCCCTCCTATCGAGGTCAACTCTTAGCTGGGGTCATGCTCATGGGGTGAGCCCTCCTATCGAGGTCAGATCCTGATCGAGGTCGTGCTCATACTGTCAAGGCGAGCCATCTTGCCAAGGTAGCTCCTAGCCAGGGCCATCCTCATGGGGTGAGCTCTCCATCTAAGGTCAGCTCCCGGCCGGGGTCATGCTCATGCTGCTGAGGCAGGCCCTCCTATTAAGGTCAACTCCCAACCGGGGTCATGCTCATATGGCAACCCTCCATCTGAGGTTAGCTCCTAGCCAGGGTCATGCTCATGTGGCCAAAGGCAGACCTCCTGAAGAAAGG
Source organism: Areca catechu (assembly GCA_021397845.1). NCBI lineage: Eukaryota > Viridiplantae > Streptophyta > Magnoliopsida > Arecales > Arecaceae > Areca > Areca catechu. The sequence goes on from CM038051.1 coordinate 190,287,526, forward strand.
TCCTTCCCTGCCATACGAAGGCCAGAATTCTTGCCAGCGGTGAAGGAGGGAAAGATCAACATGAATTCAAACCACGATATGGAGGTCCCTGTCCACTTGCAACCTTCTGGAGGTGGCGCATGCCTTGCCACCAATGCAACTGCGACACGCCACCTGCATGCTCTGTACAAGATAAGTCTCGTCAGGCCCAGGGCCTTGTAATGTGATGCCACATCCTCTATCATATGGCTAGAGGATGCTACCCCACGTGGCGTGTGACCCAGAGTTCCCCTAGAAGGAGGATTCTACCATGGCCACAGGCCTGCAGCACATCGACGGCCCCTCCTGAAATAGAAACATAAAAAAGGGAGGCAGGACACCTTGAAAAAAAGGATATCAGGACAAAACGAAAAAGGTAAATAAGAAGGTAAGTGAGCGAGAGGGGCTGGGGGGAGAAAAAGGAGGTAAGAAAGTGACCAAAACTGGGTGGCCAAGGGACTGGCCGGAGATCCTCCCCGTTCCCCGCTCTCCATTCCCTCTTTCCTTTTTCTATTTGATCATTATCATCTTGTCACCCTCTGGGACGAAAGAGTCTCCCAAGCTCTCCTCCTCAGAGGTTCTATTCTCCTCGATCATCCCATTGACTTGATCATCAGAGTATCCTCGTCGGAATCCCCAACCCAGGTCTCCTCTGTTTTGCAGTCCAGCGAATCCAGGAGCCGACTGGGAGAGGGAGGACCTAGCCCCTAGCGACGGGGGCCTACCCAACATGATGGATCTGCAGGCCACTATGATCTTGGTGGCATTACTTTGGATTAGAGGGAGCATGAGCTTCTTGATGGACAACCGAATATGATTCAAGTCGGTAAATCTTTACATGCTCAAAAAAAAAAAAAGAAATCCGATTATATCTTTCGACCTTTTCTTTTCCATTACATCCATTCCTGGTATAACAAATCGATATGGATAGTGGACCTTGTGTCAGTGCCTCCTTGGATCATTGAAGACAGAGATGTCAACGTGAATTGGAATACTCCATCTTTAGAGGTAGTTTAGAATTAATCAATCATGTTTTTTTTTGGCTAAAAGGGTGGCTATGAGCTAGGTTGGTCGGCTTCGGGTCAAGTCGGATCAAGCTCAAGTCAGAAAAATTCTCGACCTAATGAACAACCCATATATTTATAGTCCCATTACAAATGTAGACACATACTAAACCTATTAATTTTAAATAAACCCATCAAAGGTTTCTCAATACAGTCATGTACAAATAAAAGGTAATGCAAGATGTAGAATTCAATGATCGCAATCAACAAAAACTAATATAATTTAAGATATATTATCATGATCATTACTAACTTAGAAATTTAGGGCATATGATGGTGATCAAGTAATTAAGGCTAAAACTAGCTAACATACGACAACATATCGTAAAATCACATGACCCACCATGTGCATCATTCACTATCACTTTCTTTTTTTAAAAAAAAATGTTAATTGAACTATATAAAGAAATTATTGTATATCAACTTTGTTCCATCTAGGATGTAATTGGTTCCCGACCAGATCATCCAGAGAGATCCAACGGATCTAGAGGCAAAGTTCGATGCCATATGTTAATAAACATATTGATATTTGATAACTCAAAATGGGCCTGATTAGAGGGGGAAAAAATCATAAATCTTTTTATGGCAGCTAGTTTCAGGTGGGTTGGTGGATCCTACTTATATTCTGCCACCCCTAATTTTAATGCAATAACAATTAAAAAGAAAATGAAAAGCTAGATAATAAAAAGACTTCTTATATATTTCTTTCTTTCTTTCTTTTTGTTGATAATGCAAAAGGGATAGGGGATAAATCTCGGTGTAGCTATCCCTGCAGGTCCCTATCCTGCCAGGTAATGTTCAATTTGAGACGTTCAGATTTTTGCAGTCTCTCCCAATCCAATGATGAGTACGTCAACCTAACACCACTAAGATGCTGGCTAGTAGAACGGAGATAAAAGGGGAGACACTAACCTCTCACTCACATCAACTGTCGCAGGTCCCAGAAAAATTCCTGGATTTAATCGAGTCACCCGCGAGATCATGCCTCGAATCCACGACCTGTTGGTAGTGAGGCAAGGCCTCTACCAACTGGGTTACCGCCTTAGCGGTATATATTTCTTTATTTGGCAGAAGCGATCGTAATTTTTATTTTCCGGACTACTTATCAATTTGTTGTATTTATTGAAAAAATGCTCCTTCGGTTCTAACAAATTTAATATAAGGAGTTAATTAGTGCTGTCATGGTAGAATTGTAAATGGATATGCACATAATGAAATATGAGTAGGTGGGCAGTTCAGTGCTCCTGGTTTTACTGCTAGTAACAAATAGATCATTGTATATCAGTGCCTTAGTGCCTCTTTTCAAGAGAAATACTAGTTTGATTCTTCCAGATCCTTTCCCAATGGCTCTCTCTCACACCTTAAAACATTTGCTTTTAGCCACTGCTATTCTCTATATAGCTATTTCCTGCTGTCAAGGTATGTTTATTTCTACCCTAGTCTACTTGGTCTTTACCATTTCTCTTGAAGCATGAGTTAGTGTAGGCTTTAATCCTAAAGTTCTTTTCCATCTTATGAATATGGTTTATGACACTTTGTAGCTGATTCAACATCAGAATCATTTTTGATGCTTAGAAGTTTTGGTGCAATGTTAGAAGCTACTCAATTTATATTATCCCATAGCCAAAAAGATTTCTTCATATACCCACTGATGGCCACGCAACTATGAACTAAACTACGAGGTTTGAGATTAGTTGAACTGTTGGTTCTACTCTGTGATTTTGATGAATAACAAAATATTGAGTACATATTTTGTACTAATAATTATTTCTAGTTATGAGTTTTCAGGAATCAAGCACCTCAAATTCTCAAAATTAAGAGTATCATGGCATACTTTGGCATAAAGCATTTTTCATGATTTGAGGAGTCTTTTCTATCCAAAAAGGGCATAAATAAGTTCAATTATTGTTTATATATGTTGCATTTAAGTTTCATTAAATATCTTTATGTGTTTGGCTTGATTAGCACTTATTTATGAAAATTGCAGAACCAAGTGTCGACACCTGGGAGCCCAAGTATCGACACTCAGAACTCAAGTGTCAATACTTAAGTTTCCAAGTGTCGACTCAAGGCCTGAGACTTTTTGAAAATCCAGAACTTGGCCATGAAGAAGTTTTTGTGTCAAGTGTCGATACTTGAAAGTTCAAGTGTCGATACCTGGAAGTCAAGTATCGACACCTGATAGCCAAGTGTTGACACCTGACAGCCAAGTGTCGACACTCGGGTTCTGACAGCCTCAATGGATCTATTTTCTAACAGCATGAAATCATTATTTTTAGCTCTAAACGGCTAGTTCTTGATCCCTAATGGTCTAAAACAGTTTTTTGGATATTTTTCATATATTTTAGCTTCACCAAACTCATGAAGAAAAGAAAAAAGTTGAAAGCCAAGAAATATCCAAGAGTTAAAGCTCTTCTTTAAGAACTCCACTTCTAAAAGCAAAAAAGAGAGATTCATCTGAAAAGCCTTTCATTTCATCTTTCCAAAGTGTTCTTGAGAAGATTCCAAGTCAAAGCACATCAAGCAATCATTCAAGAGCATCAAAGATTCCTCATCCACTCTAAGAAGAGAGTTTGTTTGTGTTAAATTCTTATATTCTGAATTTATTGCTGTTTGACCTAGCTTCAAGGTTCTTGAAAGTAGGTTGTAAGGTTGTCGGTGAACCAAAACCAACTAGGGTTGACTTGTGAGTCCATAGTCAAAATAAGTGTTAAGGTTTGTTGGTGAGCCTAGGTGATAAAACCAACTTAGGTTTTGACTTATGAGCCTTAGAAAATAAGTCGGCTGTAATCTTTGAAGAGATTATAGTAGAAATTTCCAAGAGAAGCTTGGGGAGTGGACGTAGGTATGTGGAGAACACCGAACCACTATAAAACATTGTGTTTATGTTGTGATTATCTCTTTTCTTTACTTGCACTTTAATTCCTGTACTTTACTTATTGTTTTCTACTACATTTACTTAAGTGCATTATCCATAAACACTACATGACCTTTACATATTTGTTTAATTTTTAAAAGACCTAATTTATCCCCCTCTTGGGCTCCATTTCTGGGCAACAAGTGGTATCAAAGTTCCGGTACTCTCTTATAGATCCAAGGATCTTAAGTAAAAGATTATGGCAGTCCCAATAGGAATGGGTGTTGTTGAAGGTCAAGCTTCAAACCATCCCCACTATTTAATGGCACAAATTATACGTATTGGAAGACTCGCATGCGCATATTCATACAAGCTATTGATTATAATCTTTGGAGACAATCATCAAAGGACCTCATCAGCCTACTATGTTGATTAATGGCATTCTCACTCCAAAAATGGAAGATGATTGGGATGAGAATGACATTAAGCAAATAGAGCTTAATGCTAAGGCTATGAATCTATTGTTTTGCTCATTGGATCCGGGTGAATTCAATAGAATCTCTAACTGTCTCTCCACTAAGAAAATATGGGACATACTTGAGGTTATCCATGAGGGTACATACCAAGTGAAAACAACTAAAGTTAACATGCTCATTCATACATAAGAAATGTTCAACATAGAACCTACTGAACCTATAAGTGAGATGTATTCTAGGTTCACAAATATTGTGAATGGCATGAGAAGCTTAGAAAAGATTATATCTAATGGTAAACTTGTAAATAAACTTCTCAGATCTCTTTCGACTTCATAGGATGCCAAGGTAACTACTATAGAAGAAGCCAAGGATGTCAACACTCTTCCACTCGAGCAGTTGTTGGGCTCATTGATGGCATATGAGCTTTCATTAAAGCAAAAGAATGTGGATGTTGACAAGAAAAAGAAAGTGATCGCTTTCAAGTCAACAAATAAAGATGACTCAAGTGAAGACTCCGAAGAAGAAGATGAAGAAGATGAGACAGCTCTCATGGCTAGAAAATTCAGGAGGTTCATAAGAAAGAAGAAGTATAACTTCAAGAAAAAATCTATAAAGGAGAGCTTAGCAAAGAGAAGGAGAAGGAGAAAGAGAAGGAGTAGCCCACATGCTTTGAATGCAAGAAACCGGGCCACTTCAAAATGGACAGCCCTACTTAAGAAGAGTAGAAGAAGACTAAGAAAGAAGGCCATGATGGCAACCTGGAGTGACAGCGAGGACTCTAGTTCTGAGGAAGAACAGTAAGAAGTAGAAAATTTCTATTTGATGGCCGACAATGATGAGGTATTTTTCAAAACTAAAAATGAGTTTATATTTGATGAGTTGCATGAAGTGTTTGATGATTTAGTTATAGAATTTTAAAAATTGAAATAAAAACATAAAGAACTAAAAATGCAAAATTTAGATTTAGTCAAAGCTAATGACAAGTTTTCAACTGAAAATGATTGCTTGCTTCTTCAAAATAAAAAGTTAAATGACAAAATTATTCTCCTTGAAAATGAAAAGGAAGCTTTGAAAAAGAAAAATCCTTCAGTATCAAATGAACACTTTTCAAAATATAATAAAATTTTACAAGAAAACAAAAGTACGAAGAAAAACTTAAAAAGTTAAAACCTTTTGTTGATAAATTCATATATAGTTCTGAAAAATTAAACATGCTTTTAAATAATCAAAGAGCTATTTTGATAAAGCTAGTTTAGATTTCAGAACTCAAAAGAAACAAAAACTTTTCAAGAATTTTTTTGTGCCTGCATCATCATCTATTACTTGTCATACTTGTGGAATTGTAGGACATAAATCTTACTTGTGAAATAAAAGAAAACTTAGCAATGTCAAAAAAGTTTGGGTTCTAAAAGGAACCATTACCATTAACCTGAAAGGATCCAAGATGACTTGGATACCTAAAGTCTCCACCTGATTTTTATTTGTAGGTGTGCCTTGCAACCAATAAAAGAAGAATGTGGTACCTCGATAGCGGTTTCTCAAGGCACATGACCTGAGATGTAGAGCAGTTATCATCGCTTGTATATCAAAATGGTGGTAATGTAACATTTGGTGATAATGGAAAGAGCAAGATTATCGGAATTGGTAAAGTCCATATCACCCCTTCTACTTACATTGATAATATATTATATGTTGATGGTTTGAAACATAATTTACTTTGCATTAGTCAATTTTGTGATAAGGATTTCGAAGTCATTTTCGAATCTTCAATGTGTATTGTTTCTAGTCTAAATGACAATGGCATCAAGTTCATTAATCATAGGCATGGAAATATTTATATGGTGAACTTGATGATCTCCCTATTCAAAATAATCAATGCCTAGTGGTAATGGAAGCCAAAATCAATGAAATTGTTGGCTTTGGCATCGTAGACTAGGATATTTAAATATGTATTTGATTTCAAAACTTAGCAAAAAGAATTTGATAAAAGATTTACCAAAACTTAGTTTTGAAAAAGACAAGATTTGTAGTGCTTGCCAACTTGAAAAACAAACCAAATCATCTTTTAAACCAAAAGGAGTAGTCTCTACATCTAGACCCTTAAAGTTGCTTCATATGGACTTCTTTGGGCCAACTAGAACATCTAGTTTGGGAGGCAAGAAATATAGTCTAGTTATTGTAGACGATTTCTCACATTTTACATGGATCATATTTTCAGCATATAAAGATGAAATATTTTCTGCATTCATTCGATTTCATGAAAGAGTTTCAAATGAAAAAGGTGTTTCAATTGTATCTTTGAGAAGTGACCATGGAACCGAATTTGAAAATTCTGATTTTGATAAATTTTGTATTAAAAATGGCATTCATCATAATTTTTCAGCATCTAGGACAACTTCAACAAAATGAGGTGGTTAGAAAAAAAATTAGAACTCTTGAAGAAATGGCACGCACCTATGCTTTAGAACTCTTGAAGATGGCACGCACCATAAAAATGACATACCTAGATATTTTTGGACGGAAGCCATAAACACTGCATGCTATATTTTGAACCGTGTTTTAATCCGACCGATTTCAAAGAAAACTCCGTGTGACCTTTGGAAGGATAGAAAACCTTCAATTCGATATTTTCGAATTTTTGGGTGCCGTTGTTTCATCTTAAACAATGGTAAAGATAATTTAAACAAATTTGATGCCAAGTCAGATGAGGGTGTCATTCTAGGTTACTCTACATCTAGCAAGGCATACATGGTCTTCAACAGAAGAACACTTGTTGTTAAAGAATCCATACAGATTGTATTTGATGAATCTGACCAGAAATCTTCTATAAAAGAAGATGTGCTCTGTAATGAAATAGGTACCAAAAAAGCTGAAGAGGTGAACAACAATGAAGAGGCTACCAAAGAACAAGAAGATGATCAAAATACTGAAAGAAGACAAAATCAAGAAAATGAAAATGTATCATTACCTGATCCTTTGCCTAAAGAATGGAGGTATACTCATGGACATCCCAAAGAACTTATCATTGGTGATCCATCTAAAGGTGTAAGTACTCGATCATCTCTTAGAAATGTTTGTGATTATTTAGCATTTGTATCTCAAATTGAACATAAAACTATTGAAGAAGCTGAAAATGATTGTAATTGGATTAATGCTATGCAAGACGAACTTAATCAATTTAAAAGAAATATTGTTTGGACTTTAGTAGATAGACTTTCAAATGTTTCAATTATTGGCACAAAATGGATTTTTAGAAACAAACTTGATGAACATGGAATTGTTACAAGAAATAAAGCTAGACTAGTTGCCAAAGGATACAATCAGGAGGAAGGGATTGATTTTGATGAAACCTTTGCTCCTGTGGCTAGACTTGAGGCAATTAGGTTATTATTGGCTTTTGCTTATTTTATGAATTTTAAATTATTTCAAATGGATGTCAAAAGTACCTTTTTGAATGGTTTTATCGAAGAAGAAGTTTATGTTGAACAACCTCCCGATTTTGAAAATCCTGAATTTCCAAACCATGTTTTAAACTTCATAAAGCTTTGTATGGCTTGAAACAAGCTCCAAGAGCTTGGTATAATTGTTTAAGTTCTTTCTTGCTCTAAAATGATTTTACTAGAAGTAATGTAGATACTATTTTATTTTTGAAAAAGAAGAATGATGATCTCTTGGTAGTACAAGTGTATGTGGATGATATTATATTCAGTGCTACTAACGAATCTCTTTGTCAAGAGTTTGCAAAGTTAATACAGGGTGAGTTCGAGATGAGCATGATGGGAGAACTTAACTTCTTCCTCGGACTCTAGATAAAATAAACCAAAGAGGGGATCTTCATCAACTAACTAAGTACACAAAGAAAATATTGAAGAAGTTTGGGATGGAGAACACCAAGCCTTTAAGTATGCCAATGAGCTCCTCTTGTAAGCTTGACAAAGACGAATCAGGTAAATCTGTTGACCAAAAGCTTTATAGAGGAATGATAGGCTCATTGCTATATCTAACTACTAGTAGGTCAGATATTATGTTCAGTGTTTGTATGTGTGCAAGATATCAGTCTGCCCCTAAAGAGTCTCATCTTTTGGCTATTAAATGCATACTTAGATATCTGTCTGGCATAATTGATATTGATCTTTGGTACTCTAGAGATTCTTCATTTGAATTGATTGCTTATTCTAATGCTGACTTTGCTGGGTATAAACTTGATCGTAAAAGTACTAGTGGAACCTGTCAGTTTCTTGGAGTGAATTTGATCTCATGGAGTATTAAGAAACAGAATTCGGTTACTCTATCTACGACAGAAGCCGAATATATAGCAGCTAGAAGCTATTGTGCTCAAATCCTATGAATCAAACAACTCGAAGACTTTGGCATTAAACTAATTAAGACATCCATAAGATATAACAATACTAGTGCAATCAATCTAACTAAGAATCTTGTAAAACATTCAAGAAGTAAACACATTAAAATAAGACATCATTTCATAAGAGATCATGTATAAAACTTTAATGTGATATTTGAATTTGTGCGTACTGATGATCAACTAGCTGATGTGTTTACCAAACCCTTGAGTGAAGAGAGATTTTGCATGATTAGAACAGAGTTAGGAGTCATTGATCCATTCTCTTAGAACTCTCTCAAATTCCATCCTACCCAATTTTTTTTGCTCAAAAATCACTTTTACTGAGTCCCAAAACCTTTTAAAATATCCCTTGATTTTTTGAAAGTTTTTCTGATTTTCTCGAAAATTTTCTTGGCCAAGTGTCGACACTTGGATTTTGCGAAATGTCAACACCTGACCAAGTGTCGACACTTGAGGAATTTTAAGTGTCGATACTCATAAAATATTTCAGGTTTTTAGAATAAAATCGAACCCTTTTGTATTTTATTTTCTCCTTTTTCTCAAGTGGTGTAGTGGTACCCAAGTCTCCATCTATCCTCTGGAACAGTCATTTTCCCCCTCTGCCCCTTCAAATCCAGGTAATCCCCTCCCTCTTCCTTCACATTCAAATCGTAATCCCTAGTTTTTCTTTTCTTTCCATTTTATCTCATTTAAAATCGATTTTCGAGATTTTAAATCGTGTTTGGGTTTCCAATCCATGGGAAATTCTTTTACCCATGTTTTACTTGGATTTCCTCTCGATTTTTAACCGATTCCCCATCGTAATCGTCCATTTTCACTCCGATTTACTGTTGCATTGCACTTTTTGGCCGAAAACCCCAATATTTCTTGATTTAAGTTTAGATTTCATGAATTTATTTTTTATAAATAGTTTATATGCTTATTTTTAACATTTAGTGCCTCATTGTACCTTTATTTCGCCTTATTCTTACTATTGGATTGATGTTTTATTGCAAAAACCATCCATTTGATATTTTTCCTCATTTAAACCAATTTTTTTTACCGAACAAAAGGTTAATTTAACTGGGCATTGTTTGATCTCATAGTTTTAACTATTTTTCTAAACTTTTTATCCCCCTATTTCATATTTTATGGTCAATTTCTAAACCTTTTTTTAATTACATTTTCATTTTGAAACAAACCCTAGCTATTACTTTAAACTTGTATCTTTTCTCAATCAACCTAGACCTGTTTTTCCTCTCTTTCAGTCACACTCTTGGCCAAACCACTATTCAAACCTATCCCTATTCTTTATATTTACCTTTTTTCTTCCTTCCCTTTCTTCCCTCAGCCTGATTGACATGGGTCCTAGGAAGAGATTGGCAGTCAAGAGAAAGGTGGGACAGAGTTCAGCAAAAGGAGATCGAAGGCCATACTTGACAGTGTACAGACTGGTAGTTTAGCTACCCCTGTTTCACCCCCTACAGAGAGGATGGCAGGGAAGGTAGTGGCGGCCGGCAGGCGGATTGATCTAAATTTCTTCAATCGGCAGTATTTTCAAATCAGGCAGACACTTTCAGAGGCTGGACTAGTATCCTTCTGCATCATGCAAGAGAGATACTATCCTCACTTAGTACGAGAGTTTTATGGAGGACTGGATTGCCATCATCTGCTATGGAGCACTACTATTAGAGGTGTTCAGATTTCCTTGTTTGAGGAGGTTTTGAGTCGAGTATGGAAGATCCCTCACAGAGGTATTTGTATCTTTTCTGTTGAGGATCGTGAGGAGGCCTTTCGGTGCATCCTAGAGAGAGAGGATGTTCGCGGAGTGATAGTGGTCACCTCGAACCAGCTATCGATCGAGATGCGCCTACTCCATCACATCACAGCGAGGATTTTGCTCCCAAAGACTAGCAGGTTTGATTTTATTATGGAGCGGGAGCTGATGCTCATGGTGAGCTTGACCTAGAGGACTCAGATAGACCTCTCATCACTCATGTTGGCTCAGATGTGAGACGTAGCGACACAGAGGAGACGCTGCTTGCCATACGGGATGGCACTCACTCATCTTTTTCGAGCTTATAGAGTTCCTTTGGAGGGGGAGACCTCCAAGGAGATACTTCACATAGATGTTTATGACAAGCGGTCCCTATACTGGATGGGTTATAGACTGGTCCCTGGTCGTTGGATTCCCAAAGAGTCTGGTCATGAGCCAGACGAGGAGGATTGAGAGAGGCCAAGGTCAGGCCATCAGAGTTGGTACAAGTTGGAGAGGCCCGGTGACTTCTGCTGCTACTCCTTCAGCTCCTCCTCTGCCTACTACTGATGTATCTTTTGAGGAGAATGCTAGGCAGCAGTTCTCTGAGCTGAAAAGTGAGATAGTTGGTCTGGGTATCAGGATGACTCAGTTGCGGATCGAGATTGAGGGCCTCCGAGCCCATACTTCTAGGGAGCATACTAAGTTGCATCGCACCATGGAGGAGGGATTTGCTCGTATCGAGGATTTGCTTAGATTCCTTCTTCCTCCAGCAGCTCCTGCAGGCCCACATGATGATGATGATGCTAATGATGATGACCACCAGGATGGACTCGATGATATAATCAGTACTGGTATTCGAGATGATAGGAGTGATGATAGAGCGACTGATGTTATTGGTGATGACAGTGACAGCGACAGTGACGGTGGCACAGATGGATATGAGATGGTCAACCGAGAGCCATAGACTCCTGTTATTCCTTCTGCTAATCCGGGCGACACGCCGATCTTTACTAATCCTGTGTTCGTCACACCTGCTGAGGCTCTTCCACCTCCTTCTACTCGATCTTCTAGGGTTGTACCCCATATAAGACCCTCTACTAGGACTAGGAGCCGTGGTATTTTGAAGACTCCTAGAGGTCTAGCTCATAGGTCCAGGATCACAAGTCCTATATCTTTTGAGATTCCATCTGATGAGGATTAGCCTCACAGATGTTCATTATGTTGTTGTTATCTTCTCTCTTTTATGCTTCATGCTTATGTACTCTAGCTTATGTACTCTATTGTATGTTTTAGTGTTACTGATTGATTCAACAAATTTTATACTGAAAACATTTCATATATATATATATATATATGTATTCCCTTTTCGTGCTTATAATTGATTGAATTCACTGTGTTTATTTTTTGGCTTTCATAATATTGAATCTGATATCCTACTCTTCGGCTCTGATACCTATTTTTGTTTACAAATCTAAACTTATCTAAGCTCTAATACCTACTTTGTCTAAGTGCATTTTTGAGGGGGAGTTTACTTCCTTTGCTATTTAATGATTGACAAAAAGGAAGAGTAGGATATAAAGTTTTTCAAATTTCAAATTTTATACTTCAATACTTGCTCTAATTCGAAATGCTCTAAAGTGATCTAACACAAAATGTCTTACTAAGGGAAAGGGTAAATGTAGTTTCTGTACTTAAATTATACCTCTCATCCATTAAATTTGTGTTGTATAATCTTAAGATCATGATTATGAAGTGTCATCTCTGAAAATTGAATTTGAATGTTTAAATACTCAAGGTTTTGTCATCATCAAAAAGGGAAAGATTGTTGGTTCTACTCTGTGATTTTGATGAATAACAAAATGTTGAGTACATATTTTGTATTAATGATTATTTCTAGTTATGAGTTTTCAGGAATCAAGCATCTCAAATTCTCAAAATTAAGAGTATCATGGCACGCTTTGGCACAAAGCATTTTTTATGATTTGAGGAGTCTTTTCTATCAGAAAAGGGTACAAATAAGTTCAATTATTATTTATATATGTTGCATTTAAGTTTCATGAAATATCTTTATGTTTTGGGCTTGATAGGCACTTATTTTTGAAAATTGTTGAACCAAGTGTCGACACCTGGGAGCCCAAGTATCACACTTTAGCATTTGGCACACAGAAATTTTTCATGGCACGCCAAGTGTTGATACTCAGAACTCAAGTGTCGATACCCAAAGTTTAAGTGTCGACACTTAAGTTTCCAAATGTCGACTCAAGGCTTCAGACTTTTTGAAAATCCAGAACTTGGTCATGGAAAAGTTTTTATGTCAAGTGTCGACACCTGTGAGTCAAGTGTCGACACTTGAAAGTTCAAGTGTCGACACCTGGAAGTCAAGTTCGATACCTAACAACCAAGTGTCAATACCTGACAGCTAAGTATCGACACTCGGGTTCTGACAGCCTCAACGGATCTATTTTCTGACAGCCTGAAATCATTACTTTTAGCTCTAAATAACTAGTTCTTGATCCCTAACAGTCTAAAATATTTTTTAGATATTTTCATATATTTAAGCTTCACCAAAGTCACTTATGAAGAAAAGAGAAAAGTTGAAAGCCAAGAAATATCCAAGAGTTAAAGCTCTTCTTCAAGAACTCCACTTTCAAAAGCAAAAAGGAGAGATTCCTCTGAAAAGCCTTTCATTTCATCTTTCCAAAAGTATTCTTGAGAAGATTTCAAGTCATGTCCCATCAAGCAATCATTCAAGAGCTTCAAAGATTCCTCATCCACTCTAAGAAGAGAGTTTGTTTGTGTTAAATTCTTGTATTACGAATTTATTGCTGTTTGACCTAGCTTTCAAAGTTCTTGAAAGTAGGTTGTGTTGCCACCTAGATCGCCTGGCCTGTAGCTTCTTACATGGCCCAGGTGAGTGGACTCCCTACCAGCGTCACCGGACTCGTCGGTCGGAGATGATCAAGAGGAACATAGTCGTAGTTGTAGGGATGAAGGGGCTTGATACTGTGTCGTGATCTTCCTGTGGACCTTTCTAGTGGGAGAAGTCTTCACCGTATCGTCTCTCTCTGTCGGGCGGACCTACAAAATAGGTAAGACCTGCACCGGGGATTCCGGCAGAGGTACTTCGATGATCAAGTCAGTGGGACGATCGAAGGAAATAAGAGACCTCTGAGGCAAAGAGCTTGGGGGACTCTCTGTTACTAGAGGGTGATAATGAATAGAGTGTGTTGTTCATTCCTTACCTCCCCTTACCTCTATGCCGGTTTATGCGTAGACAAATGGCTCCTGTCATTCATGGAAGGCATGCTGGTCTTGATGTAGACTTGTCATGCTAGGATAGCCCGCGAGGCCATGATGGGTTGGTGAACCTTCTTCTTCTGGGTGGTTCAAGAAGTTGGTGCAGGGATATAGTACCTTGGGCATGGCATTATTCACTAGTTGGCATAAACAGTAGCTTAGGAAACTTAAATGCAAACCTTCCTAGCAGACGGCGTGTCAGGCGGCGTGCCATAGGGCCCACGTGGAGGGGGATCCTTGGAAAGAGCACCGGGGCCATGTGGATGGCCCCTCAAGAAATGCACCGGGCCCACATGAATGAGACCGAACTGCGCGGTGTACCCGATGACCGTGCTGGGCTGAGATGCTGCTCCAAGTTGCCATGCAGGTACGCGGACCGAGAAAGGGCCCATGGGGGCCTCCACGCATGCTGATCGAGGCAAGGTGCAAGGCCCCATGCGCGTGGATGTGAATCCACACGCTGTGGACACACACGCTACTCTTGGTCGAAACCAAACCGTGAGAGGGTGGAGCCAAACCGCGGTCGTGCCGGGGCGCGGAGCAGGTGCAGACAGAATTGGGCACCATGCAAGCATGCCGAGCTGAGTGCCACGAGGATGGAGTCGGGTGAAGCCGGGCGTGCGGGCTGGATTCGGAGGAGCCGGTCCGTGGTGTTGGTCCCTCGTAGGCGGACGGACAAAGCGAGGCACGAGAGCACGCTGCCCTGGGTGTGCCATGCCGGGCTAAAAAGTGCTGGGGGTGCCGCGCAGGGTGCACCAGCAAGGTCAGGCGAGCCGGAGGAGCCACGGCTCAGGGGTGCGCTGCCCTGGACGTGCCACGGTGACGGGTTTGGAGGCGTCAAACCGGACTCGGGCGAACTCGTATCGTGCTAGCGAGGTCGGGGGAGCCGGAACTGGGCACGGGGGCATGCCACCCCGGGCGCACCGAGGTCAGCTGGACGTCGGAGAGGCCGGGGCTCGGTGGTGCCAGACAGGGGCATGTGGAGCTGTGAGCTCGCACAACAGAGCAAAGCTCGGAGATGCCGGGGCTCAGATGATGCCAGAGGGGAGCACGACGAGCTGGGAGCATGCGTCGTGGTGCCGAGCTCGAAGGCGCCGAAGCTCAGGTGGAGCCGTGGGAGACGTGCGGGCAACCGGGTCACGCGGAGCCGAAGAAGCATAACCCGGAGGCGCTGGGCTTGGGGACGCCGGGTGTGGGCCGCACCAGGCTCGGAGGCACTGGGACCGCCTCCGCACCGATCACGGAGGTGCCGGGCAGCACTCAGGCGGTGCAGGGCCGAAGCCAGAGCCTAGGGTGGTGCAGAGCCGGGCTGACACGGGCTCACACCCCCCTTGCACACGGACCGAGGGCGATGCAAAGCTGGGCTGCACGTGCTCATGCCCCCCATGCATGCGGACCAAGGGTGGTGCAGAGCTGGGCTGGCACGGGCTCACGTCTCCTTGCACACGGACCGAGGGTGGTGCAGAGCTGGGCTAGTGCGGGCTCGTGCCCCCCTTGCACGTGGACCGAGGCACGGGGAGGGTGCCTGGGACGTGCCTGCGGGTTCCCACAGGATGAAGTCGTACGAAGGCTGGGTGATGCAGAACAAATTAAGGGATGCGATGCGGAAGTAAATTAAGATTAACTAATTTTTTGTGGTTTTATAGGTTTGTAGAAGTTGGCTTCAAATCAAAGAAAAGTTAACCTAACATTGAAAGATACTAATGTGATAATTGAAAGCACAACTTTAAGGAAACTAAATTATCAGAGTAATTCAGAAGCAACGGATCGCTGGGGGTTGAGAAACTCCCAGACCTAGGGTTTCACTCCGAGCTTTCAACAGAACAGAAATAAAGAGAAGGGAAGGGTTATCTAACCAGACAATGATCTTCACAGATTTTGGTGGAAGAACTCTCCGAGCAGATTGTTGGATCCTCGGAGTCGGATATCTTCGTAATGGATCCTCCAATACTGGGCCTTTGGCGGTTGGCTTCTCCTGAACTCAAGATCTGGAAGAGAAGAAAGACAATTGATGGAATCAGAGAGTCAAGGAAAAGATTTACCAGGTTGATGAACTTGAAGATCGAAATTGCTGAAAACTGGATTCTCCTGGAGGCTGATGTGATTTTCCTTGGAACTTGCTCTGGATCTGAAGTAGCTGGACTGGATCTGGATGAAGGTGGACGGCCTGGACTTGTAGAGAGAGAGAGGCCGTGGGAGATGGATGGATCTAGGGTTTGGTGGATGGAAAATAATGAAAGGTGGCTAGGGTTTTGGAATTTCAAGTGGCTAACCTAGGGTTTTGGATAAAGATGGAGATCTCTCACCTCCTCAAGGCTCCAATGGAACCCGGATTACCCCCTCACGGAGCTCAACACTTAGAATAGTGCGGAAGAAGAGAAACCTAGGTTACTCACACAAGAGAATAGCAAAAATAATTTTTCTTCATTGATTTTCAAAGTTACAAAGAGAGGTCTATTATATAGACCTAAAATTTTCTCCTAGCTTGTACAAATTCCCATGTGGGACTAAACTCTTCCAACCCCTAGATTAGGTAGAAAATCCTCTCCCTTGGCCGACCAGAGTCCAAAAAAAATTGGGACGGCCATAAAGGCCATATTGTTTTGGAACTTTTATGGCACCTCCTTTGGAGTTGGATTTGGATTTGGAGTCCTCTTCTTCTTAAGGTATTTCTTCTTTTCTTCCACTCCAAGTTAAGCTCTTTGATTTTGATTTGAACTTCAATTAGGAGTAGGTTGGATGTCCTTCTTTGATTTCTTCTCCAAGAGAAGTTTTCTTCCTTCTTTGCTTAGGTAAATTAGGCAGGTGTGGGCGCCTCCTTTATTTAGCCTCCAATTTGATTTTTTCTTCTTTGGATGTGGGGACCATGACACTGGGATGCCTCTATGGCGCCTCCTGGACTCTGGCGTGTGCTCGGAGTGTGGCTGGGCGTGTGGCTTGGAGTGTGGCCTCCACTTGCTTGAACCTTGAGTTGATTGGAAGAGAAATGTGGCACCATTTTGGACCAAATTGAAACCACATTGGGACTTGCACCGAGTCAACATGACTCAACAAAATGGTGATTCAAGAAATAAATAAAATAATAAACTGGTTGACCAGGTCAACCTTTATTACAAACCCTAATTTCTCGGGCAATGTCAATCAGAGATCCAAATGGAGCTCTGAAGTCTTCTTCTGAGTCTGGTGCCCGCACCACTGGGCTGGAGCGCGGCTACTTCCCAGTGGTGCTTGGACCGTGCGGAGCAGTGCCGGACTGATCTTGAGAGCTTTGTGGGCCAGAATGGGTTGCCCTTCACGCCTGGCAGGGCTCCAGGCAAGGCTGCCAAGCTACCGACCTGGTCGAGGTGCCAGCCTGGTTGAAGCGGGCTAACCGAGCTGCCGACTTGACCTGGTTGAAGTGAAGGGCCGAGCCGCCGACCTGACCTCCACAGGGACTGATTTCTTCAAGTGGTCCCATCGTTGTGTCAGGGCTGAATGGGTCGGTTACTACTGTAACAGATGCCCCCACTCCCTAAGTCCAAGGCGTTACTTCTCCTCGTTTTGGATGAAGGGAGTAGTTTTTCACCTATTCAGCTCTATGTCGTAGCATACCTGCAGAACAGAAACAGGAAGTGGTGTTTCTTGAAATTCACTTGCCCGTAAGTACCTTGACTGAAGGTTAGCTGCATCATGATGGTGCTATCACTTCAGTAGGACTCCTCTTTGACCGAGTAGAAGGCATTGCCACGGAGGAAGAAATTGGTGAGGCGCACAACTTGGGTGCGCACATGTATGACCGGGCACATGGTTGGACTCAGAGCATTCTTTAAAGCTTTTGGTGAGGCTTTTGGTGTGGGACTTTCATCATTTTCCATTTTAAGGTGCCAGTATCTTTGGTCTTGGAGTGCCGGGGTGTCCGGTCTTTAGGTGCCGGTGACTTCGAGCTTTAGGTGCCGGGGTGTCCGGTCTTTAGGTGCCGGGGTTTCCGGCCTTTAGACGCCGGTGACTTCGGGCTTTAGATGCCGGGGTGTGCGGTCTTTAGGTGCCGGGGTATCTGATCTTTACGCGCTGGGGTTTCCGTTCTTTAGGTGCCGGGGTGTCCGGTCTTTAGGTGTCGGGGTTTCCGGTCTTTAGGTGCCGGGGATTCGGGTCATTAGGCACCGGTGACTTCGGGCTTTAGATGCCGGGGTGTCCGGTCTTTAAGCGTCGGGGTTTCTGGTCTTTAAGTGTCGGGGCGTTCGGTCTTTAGGTGCCGGGACGTACGGTCTTTAGGTGCCGGGGCATCCGGTCTTTAGGTGCCGGGGCGTCCAGTCTTTACGTGCCGGGGTTTTCGGTCTTTAGGAGCTGGGGCATCCGGTCTTTAGGTGCCGCGGTGTCCGGTCTTTAGGTGTCGCGGTTTCCGGTCTTTAGGTGCCGGTGACTTTAGGCTTTAGATGCCGGGGTGTTCGATCTTTAGGTGCCGGGGTTTCCGGTCTTTAGGCATCGGTGACTTTGGGCTTTAGATGCCGGGTGTCCGGTCTTTAGGTGCCGGGTGTCCGGTCTTTAGATGCCGGGGTTTTCAGTCTTTAGGTGCCGGGGCGTCCGGTCTTTAGGTGCTGGGGCGTCCGGTCTTTAGGCGCCAGTGACTTCGGGCTTTAGATGCCAGGGCGTCCGATCTTTAGGTGCCGGGGTGTCTGGTCTTTAGGCGCCGGGGTTTCCAGTCTTTAGGTGCTGGGGCGTCCGGTCTTTAGGTGCCGGGGCGTCCAGTCTTTCGGTGCCGGGGCGTCCGGTCTTTAGGTGCCGGGGCGTCCGGTCTTTAGGTGCCGAGGCATCCAGTCTTTAGGTGCCGAGGCATCCGGTCTTTCTTTACCAAACTCGGAGTTGGGTAGATGAGCTCCTGTAGTGATAAAGAGCAAAGTTGCACCAAAGGGTAACTTTAATTATTGGGGAGAGATTCTTACATCTTTCATGAGGAGGCAAAGCCACTCGTTTGGCAAGCTGGGAGGTGAGCCGCAGATGTTTGGACCCCTAGAGCCACCCATGGATACCTCCGGATGACAGGTGCGAGGCTCAGTGAAGAGCTTGGTCTCGACTTAGCTAGACCAAGGGGCATGACTTCAGCTTGGCTGATTTCCGCTCGGCTGAATTGAAGAGCCTAACTTTAGCTCGGCTGAACTGAAGAGCCATACCTCAGCTCTACTTCGTTTGAGTCCAGCTCGGCTGAACTGAAGAGCTTTACCTCAGCCTTTAACTTCGCCGGACTTGGAGTCGGACGGGTGAGTTCCTGTGTTGGTGAAGAACAAAATTGCACCAGAGAGCATCTTAATTATTGAGGAGGGATTCTTACCTCCTTCTTGAGATGGCAGAGCCACTGGTTCGCTATGCTAGTAGGCGAGCCATGAACAGTTGGTCCTCTGGAGCTTCCCATGGACATCTCCGAACTTTGAGCACAGCAAATGCCAAACTGTCAGTTTTCTCGGTAGATGGCGGGACTTCTTGGAGTCTCTGCAGACATCTTTAGACTGTGAGTAAGGCAAGAGCTGAGAGAGTCATGCGGTAGATGCGGGCTCAGTGGGGAGCTTGACTTCAGCTCGGTCGAGTTGAGGAGCTTGATTTTAGCTCAGGTTCATTTGAGTTCGCCGGACTTGGAGTCGGGCGGACATGTTCCTGTGTTGGTGAAGGACAAAGTTGCACTAGAGAGGAACTTTTATTATTAAGGAGGGATTCTTACCTCCTTCTTGAGATGGCAGAGCCACTGGTTTGCTATGCTAGGAGGCGAGCCATGAACGGTTGGTCCTCTAGAGCTTCCCATGGACATCTCCGGCCTTGAGCACAGCAAATGCCAAACTGTCAGTTTTCTTGGTAGATGGCGGGACTTCTTAGAGTCTCTGCGAACATCTCCGGACTGTGAGTAAGGCAAGAGCTGAACTGAGAGTCATGCGGTAGATGCAGGGCTCAATGGGGAGCTTGACTTCAGCTCAGCCGAGTTGAGGAGCTTGATTTCAGCTCGGCTTCATTTGAGTTCACCGGACTTGGAGTCGGGCGGACGTTTTCCTGTGTTGGTGAAGGACAAAGTTGCACCAGAGAAGAACTTTTATTATTAAGGAGGGATTCTTACCTCCTTCATGGGAGCTTCCACGATGGTTGGCATTATGCATCCCAGTGGATTGTGTGGAGGGACAGGATCACCCTTTTCATCACGTTTGCATGGAGTGGAGGACAAAACCCCACCCCTCAGTCTTGCATGGTGTGCATGAAGTGACTGGGCCTTCACAGCTTCCTCCTTTCGGGGATCATGTTGCCTTCCCCAGCCATAGTGGGGGTTAGTCTTCCTCATCTCCAACAGGAGTGTGATCTTAGCAGGGAGCTTGGTCTCATCAAAGGGCTGCTTCATTAGGGAGTTTGGCCTCAGCTTTGTTTTATGAAGAAGCTTGACTAACTTTTGGCTTGAATACAGAGCCTCGGAAGCTTCATCTTGGTGGAGGGAGGCAAAGTGCGGGCCTGGTCCAGAGGGTGCATGCTCGGAGAGGCTCCACATTAGCGGGTGAGCATTGAGCTCGACTCCGACCACAGGGCACTAATCTCCGAGGATCTCGCTCTAGAGGGCAGAAGGCAGACCCGGTCTAGAGGGCATGCGCTCGGAGAGGCTCCATGTTGGCGGGTGAGCACTGAGCTCGACCTCGACCACAGGGCACTAACCTCCAAGGGTCTCGCTCTGGAGGGCAGGATGTGGCTCCAGCCTAGGTGTCCTGAGCTTGCGGTCTGACCTGGCGGAGGACGGAGTTCCGCTCATTGTCCCGAGGGAGCTCAGCTCAGCTTGGCAGGGCGATCCGGTTTGGAGAGTTGGCTTGGTGTTCGACGCGGCGGCCTCCTTTGACGTGGCGCCTGTAGGCACCTTGGTCGGAGATCTGAGCACCGGTCTTGGGTTGGCATCCTGGAGCTGGGCTCGGAGACGTTGATGACTGAGAAGTGGTAGTTTTGCTACCGTGCTTCTCTCTCGTTCTGTTTCTTTCCTTCCCCTCTCTTTTTCTTTTCTTTTCTTTCCCTTTCTTCTTCTTTTCTTTCTCTCTTTTTTTTTTTTTTTTTTTTGGCATATGAGTGGGAAGATCAGAGAGAAGGGCTTCATCTTGCTTGGGGTTCAGTTATGACACTTGAGAGCTGTTGTGCTCGAAGGTGTTGTGGATTGAGAGCTATGTGGTTCGCATATCCCTTGGCTGGAAATCTGAGCTCCAGTCTTGGGCAGGCATCCTGGAGCTGGGCTCGGGGATGTTAGTGACTGAGAGTTGCGTGGCTCGGAGGTCCCTTGGTCGGAGATCTGAGCTCCGGTCTTGGGCTTGAGAAGTGGTAGCTTTGATGATGCTGTATTTTTTTTCTTGTTCTCTCTTTCTTTCCTTCCCCTCTCGTCTTCTTTTCGAGTGGAGAGATCAGAGAAGAGGATGCTGGTTGTGCCCCCATTTTGTTCTCTTTCTTTCCTTCCCCTCTCATTTTCTTTTCCAGTGGGGAGATCAGAGAAGGGGGTTGCCGGGCTCCCCCCTTTGTTCTCTTGCTTTGCTTCCCCTCTCGTCTTCTTTTCGAGTTGGGAGATCAGAGAAGGGGGTTACCGGTCTTGATTGCCTTGGAGCTAGGCTCGAGGCCTTCCTGGACGTGGAGCTAGGCTTGGGTCCAAGGGTTGCCTGAGATCTTGGTTCAGGTCTTTGGCGCCTTGGAGCTAGGCTCGAGGCATTGATGGGAGCTACGTGGCCCCATGATCTCTTAGCATCTCGGAGCTGGGCTTGGAGACATTTGAGATGGAGAGCGGCTTGGCTCGAAGTTTTCTTGGCTGAAGATCTGAGCTCCGATTTTCAGAAGGCATCCTAGAGCTGGGCTCGGGGACGTTGATGCCGGAAGCCTGAGCTTCGGTCCCTGGTGTCTTGGAGCCGGGCTCGAAGACTGGGTGCTGGAAGTATGAGCTTCGAACCTTGGTACCTTAGAGCTAGGCTCGAGGCTGAGGTCTTGGCACTGGGCTCTGAGACCTGATACCGGAAGATATTTTCCCGGGCTTTGATGCTGGGGAGCTAGGCTTGCCAGTGCCGGAACATGGTCTGGTCTTCATCTCCAGGAGGGCTCGACTCCGGTACAGAGGGCTCGTCCTCGAAGAGGCTCAGCCTGGTGGAGGGCATCAGTGGCCCGACTCCCATTCAGGTGGCTCTAGCCTTCGAGGGGCTCACCCTAGGGGAGGAGGACAGGGCTCCGGCCTAGACGTTCTGAGCTTGCAGGAGCTTTTCTTGTAAAACTTGTGCAGGCCAAAATTAGGTTCGCCGACCGCCATCTTGGGAGAGAGCGAGACTCCTTTGCACGTAAGAATAAAACTCGGTTGCATGATGGAGCAAGGCTCCATTGCATGGAGGAGATGGAGCTCCGTCGCTTAGGAGAGGTGAGATCTCCGTTTCTTCATGGGAGAGTTGGAACTCCATCACGAGAAAGGAAAAAGGCTTCCGCTGCACGAGGGAGACGACTCCATCGTGTGGGGAATAGGGATCCTGTCGTTTGGGAGGAGGCTCTACTGCCTAGGAGGAGAGCGGCTTCCGTTGCATGGGGAGCTTCATGGCTTGGGGAGAAGCTCCGTTGCATGGGAGGAGACCCCATTGCGTAGGGGTATAAGACTCCCGTTGCTTGGGAGGAAAGAGGCTTCTATTGTATGAAGGAGAGTTGGAACTCTGTTGGATAGAAGCAAAAGGCTCCTGGTACATGGAAGGGTGGAACCCTGTTGCATGGGAGTATTGGAACTCCGTGTTGCATGAGGGGAGATGACTCCGTCGCATGTTGCATGGGAGGAGAGGGGACTCCCATTACATGTTGCATGGGAGGAAAATAGACTCCTGCTGCATGAGAAAAATGGCTCCGTTGGATGGGGAGAAGCTCCGTTGGATGGGAGCAAGTCCCGCTGCATGGGAGGAGACCCCGTTGCATGGGGCATGGGAGAGGAAGAGGCTCCATGTTGCATGAGGGAGTAAGCTCCGTTGCATGGGAGGAAACTCCGTTGCATATTGCATGGGAGAGGAAGAGGCTCCACGTTGCATGAGGGAGTAAGCTCCATTGCATGGGAGGAAACTCCGTTGCATATTGCATGGGAGAGGAAGAAGCTCCACGTTGCATGGGTTTCTTTCTTCTTTACGATGGCCAGACCATTCCCCCCTCTATTCTTTTTCCCTTCTTCTCTCTTTTTTTTTTTCCTCTCCCTTTTCTTCTTTTTTTTTTTTTTTAGTGGGGCTCCTAGATGGTGGCACCGCTAGAAGGTGGGTCCATCCTTGGGTTGCTACTTGCTGCCCCGTCGAGGGTGGCGACGCACCTTCACAGCTTAAGGTTTTTTGATCGAGGCCGCTCCTTGCAGCTTCGAGAGAGAGGGAGAAGTTCTCGGGCCCCCATCCCCGTGCCCCCAGACTGCCCCCAGGGGACTAAGGATAAAGGTGGAAACCGTCGTCCCACCTTGTTGAAGAGCGTGGATCAGCTCCCCTACCTAGCGCGCCAAACTGTTGCCGCCTAGATCGCCTGTTCTGTAGCTTCTTACGTGGCCCAGGTGAGTGGACTCCCTGCCAGCATCACCGGACTCGTCGATCAGAGATGATCAAGGGGAACATAGTCATAGTTGTAGGGATGAAGGGGCTTGATACTGTGTCGTGGTCTTCATGTGGGCCTCTCCGGTGGGAGAAATCTTCACCGTATCGTCCCTCTATCGAGCGGACCTGCAAAACAGGGAAGACCTGCGCCGGAAATTCCGGCAGAGGCTTCTCCGACAATCAAGTCAGTGGGACGATCGAAGGAAATAAGAGATCTCTAAGGTGGAGAGCTTAGGGGGCTCTCTGCTGCCAGAGGATGATAATGAATAGAGTGTGTTGTTTCTTCCTTACCTCCCCATATCTCTATGCCGGTTTTTGTGTAGACGAATGGCTCCTGTCATTCAAGGGAAGCGTGTTGGTCTTGATGTAGACTTGCCATGCTAGGATAGCCCACGAGACCATGATGGTTGGTGAACCTTCTTCTTCTGGGTGGTTCAGGAAGTTGGTGTAGGGGGACAGTACCTTGGGCATGGCACTATTCACTAGTTAGCGTAAACAGTAGCTTAGGAAATTTAAATGCAAACCTTCCTTGCAGACAGCGTGTCAGGCGACGTGCCATAGGGCCCACATGGAGGGGGATCCTTGGAAAGAGCACCGGGGCCATATGGATGGGCCCCTCGAGAAACGTGCTGGGCCCACATGAATGAGATCGAACTGCGAGGTGTACCCGATATCGAGCTGGACTGAGATGCTGCCCCAAGTTGCCATGCAGGTACGCAGACCGAGAAAGGGCCCATAGGGGCCTCCATGCATCTTGATCGAGACGAGGTGCAAGGCCCCATGTGCATGGATGCGAACCCACACGCTGCGAACACACACCCTGCTCCTGGTCGAAACCAGACCGTGGGAGGGCGGAGCCGGACCGCGGGTGTGCTGGGGCACAAAGCAGGTGCAGACGAAACTGGGCACTATGCGGGCGTGCCGAGCTGGGCGCCACGCGGATGGAGCCGGGTGAAGCCGGGCATGTGGGCCGGAGTCAGAGGAGCTGGTCCGTGGTGTTGGTCCCTCGCAGGCGGACAGACAGAGCGAGGCATGGGAGCGCGCTGCCCTGGGCATGCCGCACCGGGCTCAGAAGTGCCGAGGGTGCCGTGCTGGGCGCACTGGCAAGGTCAGGCGAGCCGGAGGAGCCAGGGCTCAAGGGCGCGTTGCCCTGGGCGTGCCACGGTGACAGGTTCGTAGGCGCCGAACCGAACTCGGGTGGAATCGTACCATGCTAGCAAGGTCGGGGGAGCCGGAACTAGGTGCGGGGGCGCGCCACCCAGAGCGCACCGAGGTCAGCTGGACGCCGGAAAGGCCGGGGCTCGGTGGTGCCGGACGGGGGCATGCGGAGCTGTGAGCTCGCACAATAGTGCAAAGCTCGGAGATGCTAGGGCTCGGATGGAGCCGGAGGGGAGCACGACGAGCTAGGAGCATGCACCGCGGTGCCGAGTTTGGAGGCGCCGGAGCTCAGGCGGAGCCGGGGGAGACGCGCGGGCAACCGAGTCATGCGGAGCCGAAGAAGCAGAACCCGGAGGCACCGGGCTCGGAGGCACTAGGACCGCCTCCGCAACGGGCACGGAGGTGCCGGGCAGCGCTCGGGCAGTGTAGGGCCGAAGTCGGAGCCTGGGGCGGTGCAGAGCCGGGCTGGCATAGGCTCACGCCCCCCTTGTGTGCGGACCGAGGGAGGTGCAGAGCTGGGTTGGCTCGAGCTCAGGCCCCCTTGCACGCGAACCGAGGGCGGTGCAGAGCTGGGCTGGCACGGGCTCGCGCCCCCCTTGCACGCGGACCGAGGCATGGGGAGGGTGCTTGGGACGTGCTTGCGGGTGCCCGCAAGATGAAGCCGTGCGAAGGCTGGGCTGGAGCGCGGGTGCTTCCCAGTGGCGCTTGGACCATGCGGAGAGCTGGACTGATTTGGAGAGCTTTATGAGCCAGAATGGGTTGCCCTTCATGCCTGGCAAGGCTCCAGGCAAGGTTGCCGAGCTACCGACCTGGTCGAGGTGCCAACCTGGTTGAAGCGGGCTAGCCAAGCTGACGACCTGACCTCCACAGGGACTGATCTCTTCAAGCAGTCCCACCATTGTGTCAGGGCTAAATGGGTCGGTTACTACTGTAACAGGTTGTAAGGTTGTTGGTGAGCTAAAACCAACTAGGGTTGACTTGTGAGCCCAAAGCCAAAACAAGTGTTAAGGTTTGTTAGTGAGCTTAGGTGATAAAACCAACTTAGGTTTTGACTTATGAGCCTTTGGTGCGGGCACCAGACTCAGAAGAAGACTTCAGAGCTCCATCTGGATCTCTGATTGACCTTGCCCGAAGAATTAGGGTTTTTGGTTTGTAATAAGAGTTGACTAGATCAACTCAATTTAGCTTGAGTCTACATTACCTGCATTTTATTTTGTTGAGTCATGTTGACTCAGTAGTGGACTAGGGTTTCAACCGGGGATGTTACATTTTCTCCCAAGACCAGGCAAGTGGACACCACACTCCCAGCCACACTCCCAGTCCAGGGGGCGCCATATCCACATCCAGCAGTCTTTGGTCCCCACTCCACAGATGGCAACTTCCTTCTTTCATGCACCAGATAAAGAGAAGAGCACAAATCAAGGGGGCGGCCAAGACTTTCCCAAGTGATTCCAAGCAAACAAGGGAAGAAGTTTTTCTTGGAAGAGAATATCAAGGGGCGCCCATTACCTGCCAAAAACACCTAAAACAAAGATGGGAAGAGCCTTGACTTAGGGAGGAAGAAAAGGAGGAGTCCAAAAGAGTTCATCCAGGAAAGGAAGAAAATTTTCTTGAAAAATTCCAAGCAAGGTGGCGCCATCTACCTGCCATTTATAACCCAAATCCTAATTTTTGGTATTTTGGCCAACCATATGTAAGGGATTTGCCCTAATTTGGAGATCCCCTCCTTTAGTCCCACATGGGAAAATATGAAACCCTTCTCCCTTGTAAAGCATTATAAATTACATCCCTCTTGTAAGTTGAAATCAATCTATGAATGAAGAAAAAATTATTTTTGCTATTCTCTTGTGTTGAGTAACCTAGGTTTCTCTTCTTCCGCACTATTCTAAGTGTTGAGCTCCGTGAGGGGGTAATCCGGGTTCCATTGGAGCCTTGAGGAGGTGAGAGATCTCCATCTTTATCCAAAACCCTAGGTTAGCCACTTAAAAATCCAAAACCCTAGCCGCCCTTCATTATTTTCAATCCATCAAACCCTAGCTCCTTCCATCTCCCACGGCCTCTCTCTCTCTACAAGTCAGGCCGTCCACCTTCATCCAGATCCAGCCCAGCTACTTCAGATCCAGAGCAAGTTCCAAGGAAAATCACATCAGCTTCCAGGAGAATCCAGTTTTCAGCAATTTCAATCTTCAAGTTCATCAACCTGGTAAATTTTTCCCTTGACTCTCTGATTCCATCAATTGTTTTTCTTCTCTTCCAGATCTTGAGTTCAGGAGAAGCCAACCCGCCAAAGGACCAGTATTGGAGGATCCATTGCGAAGATATCTGAATCCGAGGATCCAACAATCTGCTCGGGAGAGTTCTTCCACCAAAATCTGTGAAGATCATTGTCTGGTTAGGTAAACCATCTCTTCTCTTTGTTTCTGTTCTGTTGAAAGTTCGGAGCGAAATCCTAGGTCTGGGAGTTTCTCAACCCCCAGCGATCCGTTGCTTCTGAACTACTCTGATAATTTAGTTTCCTTAAAATTGTGCTTTCAATTATCATATTAGTATCTTTCAATGTTAGGTTAACTTTTCTTTGATTTGAAGCCAACTTCTACAAACATATAAAAACAACAAAAAAATTAGTTAATCTTAATTTACTTCCGCATCGCATCCCTTTATTTGTTCTGCATCATTTTTGGTATCAGAGCCCAGTTTAGGGTTTCTGATTTGCTTGCTTGCTTGTTTTGATTGTTTTCTTTTTTTATTTTGTCTGCTCGAAGTAGACTCCCCAGGACGTCCGGTCCTAGGAACTAAGCGAGGCGCAAGCCTCCTCCTCCCATTCCACGGGGTGTTCCTAGGGCGTGTAGGGGATCCATTGGGTTATAACTTCGTAGCAGGGATTATAAACGGGGAAGACAATCTAGTTGCAGCCCGTAATTGCTGTGTTGTCTGAATTATTTCTCTCTGCATAAAACTCCGAATTGTATGATTTTTGCTTCGTTGAAACCAGTATAATTACCCTATTTCCATAATTTTTCTGTGATTTATTGGTTTCAGTAAAAATTCTGAGCATTAAAATACAACAACTCTATTTTTTGTGTTCTGCAATTCAATTCTTTTTGGTGTGATCATCTCATAATTTACTTAAGGGCAATTGAGCATCTAAGATAAGGGGAGGAGTTGATTACCTCTCCTTAGCCCAAAACCACCATCCAATCATTCGAACCTAGACCTAATTTAAAATCAGTTAGACCTAATTTGCCCTAGTGGGCTAGGGACACCAATTGGTCGGGTCTAGGCTAGTGTTGAGTCAGTTTGCCGAGTTATTCTGTGTGTGCTTAGCACTCAGTGTCTAGAACGGTGATTCAGGGATCCATTCCCGAAGGGCTTGTGTGCTGGTCCGCCTACCTGGCCAATCACTGATTGGTGTCAGGATTGGCAATCAGGGACCTAACACTCCCCTTACACCTGCCTGGCTGAGTCCTGAGTTACTACAGGCTAGCTTGCCACTCTGATTGGGCATCTAGTTTGGACTCTAGGTCTAGTGATCCAGTAGTCGATTTAGTCTAGTCTCATTTTGTGTGCTTGCTTGAATCATCATGTCTACCAGAAACGGAGTGCCATATCAACCTGGTCAAACCCAACCTGATTTAGAGGCCATGATCAGAACTCTTACTGAAAGTATGGCTAAAATGAATCAGGATATGACAAACACTGTGGCCCAGTTTAACGCACAAATTCATGAGGATCTTACCCAACTTAGGGACCG
Organism: Areca catechu; assembly: GCA_021397845.1. NCBI lineage: Eukaryota > Viridiplantae > Streptophyta > Magnoliopsida > Arecales > Arecaceae > Areca > Areca catechu. The sequence continues at coordinate 190,315,802 of CM038051.1, forward strand.
AGTCCAAGTACTTGAAGAACCTAGACATCGGAATTGGACTCCTGACCCCGATTTTAATGTGCCTCAACCTCACCCACATCAGGAGCCTAGAAGGCCTTTATATAGAGATCCTGAACCTAATCATAGGAGGCCTGACCCAGAGCCTGAAGATAGAGATGATAGGTTCATCAGGAACATCAAATTAGATGCACCCACTTTTGATGGTAGTCTGAACCCTAAGGTGTATTCTGATTGGGAGGGTGAGATGGACCAATACTTTGAGTGGTATGCTATGTCTGAGGAGAGGAAATACAAGTTTGCCAAAATAAAATTAGTGCGTCAAGCTAGGTTATACTGGGGGAACATTGAGCTAACCACTAGGAGACGGAATGTTGAGCCCATAACCACTTGGCAGGGTATGAAAGAAAAACTGAGAGATAAATACCTACCCATTTCATACCAGCAAAACCTGTTAGACCAATGGCAAAACCTGAAACAAGGAAACCGATCTGTCTCAGACTACATAGCTACTTTTGATGAATACCTAATGAGATGTGATGTGAGTGAAGCCCACGAAGTCACTTTGTCTAGATTTAGGGCTGGACTGAGGGAAGATATCAAGAGAGAACTATTTCTGAGAGAGGTTACTGATCTAGACCAAGCCTACCAGATTGCACTGAACACTGAGAAATTTCAGAGAGGACCTATACCTTCTAGGGTTAGTGCCCCAATCCCAAGGAATGGACCTAGCCAAGTTATCCCTAGTAAACCTTTTCAGGGTACTTCTACCCCTAGGCCCATGGACAAAGGTAAGGCACCTGACACCCAGAGAACCCCTAGTTCAAATATCACCTGTTTTAAGTGTCAGAAACCAGGTCACATTTCCAGTCAGTGTACTGCCATAGCCTGTTTCAAGTGTCATAAGGTAGGTCATGTTGCTAGCCAGTGCCCACGTAGATCCCTTTACATAGAAGAGGGAGAGAATGATAATTCCGAGCCCAGTGAGGAATTTGAAGAAGAAGTTTATGAGGCCGGAATGAATTTGGTTGAGGAGTATGAAGGAGAGGAGGAACCCAATGAATCTGACCAATTAGGAGTTGTAAGATGCATCCTATCCCAGAATCTAGTTCAAGAGGATTGGCGTAGGACTAACATCCTACAGACTTTTCTTAAATTAGGGGGTAAGGTATGTAAGATCATCATAGATAGTGGGAGCTGTGTAAATGCCATCTCTACTAGCACTGTCAAGATGTTAGGCTTAATCCCAGTTCCCCATCCCAACCCCTATAAGGTTTCTTGGGTAGATTCTACCTCCATACCCATCCAGTCTAGATGTCAAGTCCAAATCCAAATGCAATCTTATCACGAAAAGATTTGGTGCGATGTCTTACCCATGGGGGTGAGCAGTATAATTCTCGAAAGACCTTGGTTGTATGATCATGATGCCACCCTCTTAGAAAAATCCAATACCTGTGTCTTTAGTTTCAATGGGAAGAAGATTACGATCCATTCAGTTCCCCCTAAGGACAAGGTAACTAAAGGAGCCGGTAAGGTTAAGGAGATGAAAACTGGGGTGGACCTAATCAGTGCTAAGGATCTAGAACAAGAAATTCATAGTGGTTCACCCATCTGGATGTTGACTGCTAAGGAACTTAGAACTTCGGAACCCTCAGAGCCTCCTCAAGAAGTTAAACCTGTGTTTAAAGAATTTGAGGATGTCTTTCCCGAGGATTTGCCAGACCACCTTCCACCTCTTAGGGATATCCAGCATGCCATAGATCTAATCCCAGGAGCGACTTTGCCCAACTTGCCCCATTACAGGATGAATCCATCTGAGCATGAAGAACTGCAAAAGCAGGTTGGAGAATTATTGAGGAAGGGGTTTATTAGAGAAAGTCTTAGCCCTTGTGCAGTCCCAGCCTTACTGACCCCAAAGAAAGATGGCACGTGGAGGATGTGTGTTGACAGTCGTGCCATCAATAAAATTACAATCAAATATAGGTTTCCCATCCCTAGACTAGATGACATGCTTGATATGATGGCTGGTGCAATGGTTTTTTCTAAGATTGATCTTAAAAGCGGCTATCATCAGGTTAGGATTAGACCCGGGGATGAATGGAAAACTGCTTTCAAAACTAAGGATGGTCTTTATGAATGGGTTGTTATGCCTTTTGGGTTGTCCAATGCCCCTAGTACTTTCATGAGAATTATGACCCAGGTACTTAGAGCTTTCATAGGAAAATTTGTGGTGGTCTATTTTGATGACATCCTGATCTATAGTAAGACCCCAGCAGATCACCTAGGCCACCTTAGAGCAGTCTGCCAAGTTTTGAGGAATGATAGACTCTACGGTAATCTTAAGAAGTGTGAATTCATGACTAGTAGAGTTATCTTTCTTGGTTTTGTAGTAACCCCTGACGGCGTGACGGCCGATCCTGAGAAGATTAGGTCCATAGTAGACTGGCCAGAGCCAACCAATGTGCATGAAGTTAGAAGTTTCCATGGCTTGGCTACCTTCTATAGGCGATTCATCAAGAGGTTTAGTACTTTAGCTGCTCCTATCACTGATTGTATTAGGAAGGGAGAATTTCATTGGACTAAGTCAGCCCATAAAGCCTTCCTAGATCTTAAGGATAAAATGACCCAGGCACCTATTCTGAGATTACCCGATTTTTCTAAAGTATTTGGGGTTGCCTGTGATGCTTCAGGTGTAGGAATAGGTGGAGTCCTAAGCCAAGAGAATCATCCCATAGCATTCTTTAGTGAAAAACTTAATGATGCTAAGCTTAGGTATTCTACCTATGATAAGGAATTTTATGCGGTGGTGCAAGCTTTGCGTTACTGGAGACATTATTTGCTACCGCAGGAATTTGTACTATTTTCGGACCATGAGGCTCTTAGATTTCTGAACTCCCAAAAGAAGCTTAACCCTAGGCATGCTAAGTGGGTAGAATATATCCAGTCCTATACTTTTGTCCTGAAACATAAGGCTGGAGTTGAGAATAAGGTAGCTGATGCCCTTAGTCACCGATCTCTGTTATTAACTTCTGTTAGAACTGAGGTCATAGGGTTTGAGCAAATCAAAGAGGAATATGAGTCTTGTCCGGATTTCATAACTATGTATCAGGATCTAGTTCAAGGACCATCTAGTAATCACCAGGATTATACACTTGTAGATGGTTTTTTGTTCTTCAAAAATAGGCTTTGCATCCCTAGAACTTCTCTTAGGGAATTTTTTATTTGGGAAATCCATGCTGGAGGTTTAGCCGGCCATTTTGGAAAAGACAAGACCATTCTAGCTATTGAAGACTACTTTTTCTGGCCTAGCTTGAAAAGGGATGTAGCTAATATTGTAGCTAGATGTCGAACCTGCGCTGTTGCCAAACAGCGAAAACAAAACACTGGCCTTTATACCCTACTCCCTGTCCCAGATCGTCCTTGGCAAGATGTGAGTATGGATTTTGTGTTAGGTTTACCTAAGACCCAGAGGAGACATGATTCTATCTGTGTCGTAGTCGACCGATTCTCTAAAATGGCCCACTTCTTGCCTTGTTCCCAAACCTTTGATGCGTCTAAGGTAGCCACACTTTTCTTCAATGAGATAGTTAGACTCCATGGCCTACCTAAGACAATCGTTTCAGATAGGGATGTCCGGTTCACCAGTTACATTTGGAAGACCCTTTGGCATAAGTTAGGGACAAAACTTAAGTTTTCAACTGCCTATCATCCCCAAACTGATGGCCAAACTGAAGTAGTGAACCGTAGCCTAGGAAATCTGATGAGATGTCTTGTTGGTGAAAACACCAGAAATTGGGATTTATACCTACCAAGGGCAGAATTTGTGTACAATGACTCGGTCAATAGGTCTACGGGTAAGAGTCCATTTGAAATTATACATGGGTACAAACCTCACACACCTCTTGACCTAGTCCCTTTACCTGTCCACACTCGAGTCTCCGAGTCTGCTGAGAATTTTGCACAGCATGTAAAAGACTTGCATAAAGAAATTCATGCCAAAATAAATTTAAGTAATGAAACTTATAAGAAGTTGGCTGATACTCAAAGGCGAGTCAAATCTTTTGTTAAGGGAGACTATGTGATGATTAGGTTAAGGCCTGAACGGTTTCCTCCTGGAACCGTTAGAAAGTTACATGCTAGGGGAGCTGGACCATTTAGAGTGGTAAAGAGAGTAGGATCCAATGCCTATGTGCTCGAGTTGCCTCCAGAACTAGGCATTAGCTCTACTTTCAACATTACAGACTTAGTAGAGTACAGGGAGCCAGCTGTGATTCCTAGTGAGCCTTTTGAGCCTAACCCTATCATTGAGAGTGATCCCGACCCTGTGTGTCCACCAACAAACTGGCCTGTGAGGAAAGAGCAGATTGAAAAGATCCTGGATGATCAGGTTATCTCTACTCGTAATCGAGGATACCAAAGGTACCTGGTCCGCTGGCAAGGAAGGCCAGATTCTGATGACTCTTGGATCTCCCGAGAAGAATTACAAGAATTGGACCCAGACCTCTTGGAGAGATACCAGAGCCAACTTGAGCCTTACTCGACAGGGTCGAGTTCCTCCCACACTGGGAGAATTGGTGCGGGCACCAGACTCAGAAGAAGACTTCAGAGCTCCATCTGGATCTCTGATTGACCTTGCCCGAAGAATTAGGGTTTTTGGTTTGTAATAAGAGTTGACTAGATCAACTCAATTTAGCTTGAGTCTACATTACCTGCATTTTATTTTGTTGAGTCATGTTGACTCAGTAGTGGACTAGGGTTTCAACCGGGGATGTTACATTTTCTCCCAAGACCAGGCAAGTGGACACCACACTCCCAGCCACACTCCCAGTCCAGGGGGCGCCATATCCACATCCAGCAGTCTTTGGTCCCCACTCCACAGATGGCAACTCCCTTCTTTCATGCACCAGATAAAGAGAAGAGCACAAATCAAGGGGGCGGCCAAGACTTTCCCAAGTGATTCCAAGCAAACAAGGGAAGAAGTTTTTCTTGGAAGAGAATATCAAGGGGCGCCCATTACCTGCCAAAAACACCTAAAACAAAGATGGGAAGAGCCTTGACTTAGGGAGGAAGAAAAGGAGGAGTCCAAAAGAGTTCATCCAGGAAAGGAAGAAAATTTTCTTGAAAAATTCCAAGCAAGGTGGCGCCATCTACCTGCCATTTATAACCCAAATCCTAATTTTTGGTATTTTGGCCAACCATATGTAACGGATTTGCCTAATTTGGAGATCCCCTCCTTTAGTCCCACATGGGAAAATATGAAACCCTTCTCCCTTGTAAAGCATTATAAATTACATCCCTCTTATAAGTTGAAATCAATCTATGAATGAAGAAAAAATTATTTTTGCTATTCTCTTGTGTTGAGTAACCTAGGTTTCTCTTCTTCTGCACTATTCTAAGTGTTGAGCTCCGTGAGGGGGTAATCCGGGTTCCATTGGAGCCTTGAGGAGGTGAGAGATCTCCATCTTTATCCAAAACCCTAGGTTAGCCACTTAAAAATCCAAAACCCTAGCCGCCCTTCATTATTTTCAATCCATCAAACCCTAGCTCCTTCCATCTCCCACGGCCTCTCTCTCTCTACAAGTCTAGGCCATCCACCTTCATCCAGATCCAGTCTGGCTACTTCAGATCCAGAGCAAGTTCCAAGGAAAATCACATCAGCTTCCAGGAGAATCCAGTTTTCAGCAATTTCAATCTTCAAGTTCATCAACCTGGTAAATTTTTTCCTTGACTCTCTGATTCCATCAATTGTTTTTCTTCTCTTCCAGATCTTGAGTTCAGGAGAAGCCAACCTGCCAAAGGACCAGTATTGGAGGATCCATTGCGAAGATATCTGAATCCGAGGATCCAACAATCTGCTCGGGAGAGTTCTTCCACCAAAATCTGTGAAGATCATTGTCTGGTTAGGTAAACCATCTCTTCTCTTTGTTTCTGTTCTGTTGAAAGTTCGAAGCGAAACCCTAGGTCTGGGAGTTTCTCAACCCCCAGCGATCCGTTGCTTCTGAACTACTCTGATATTTAGTTTCCTTAAAATTGTGCTTTCAATTATCATATTAGTATCTTTCAATGTTAGGTTAACTTTTCTTTGATTTGAAGCCAACTTCTACAAACATATAAAAACAACAAAAAAATTAGTTAATCTTAATTTACTTCCGCATCGCATCCCTTTATTTGTTCTGCATCAGCCTTGGAAATAAGTCGGCTACAATCTTTGAAGAGATTATAGTGAAAATTTCCAAGGGGAGCTTGGAGAGTGGACATAGGTGTGTGGAGAACACCGAACCACTATAAAATATTGTGTTTGTGTTATGATTATCTCTTTTCTCTAATTGCACTTTAATTCCTGCACTTTACTTATTATTTTTCGCTGCATTTACTTAAGTGCATTATCCACAAACACTACACGGCCTTCACATATTTGTTTAATTTTTAAAAGATCCAATTCACCTCCTCTCTTGGACTCCATTTCTGGGCAACATGAACCAACCAGGAATTATGTCCTTGAATAAAAATTCATCCAGGATCAGTGTTTCAAGCTTTGTCATGGTTGATATATTTGTGGGAATTGAACCATATAGAAAGTTGGAACTCGGATCGAGCACTCCAATTGAATTCAGCTGGTGGATTTTGTCAGGAAGAGGACCCCATATGCCTAAAGAAACTGGCATCACTAGCATGTAGGTCCATGGTGTTCCTAACCCATGATATGGCATTATAGCCTTCCTCATCTTCCAAAAAAGTATTTCCTTTGAAAATGGAGGCTTAGATTTAAAAAAAATATTTGGATTTGGCAAAAAAAAAAGCTTCAATTTTGAGATTTGGTGAGGAAATGGATTCAAAATCGAGTAAAAATGAATCATATACCTCTATTTTAAAATAAATTCACTCTATCATTGCACAAGTGGGTAACCAAGTGAGATGGAGTTTGACATATCTGATTTCAGATAGATTAAGTACCACTTTTTAAACTACAAGGGCTTAGTAAAATTAGTCAAAAGTGTGCGGTGACCATAAATAATGCCTTGCAAAAATAAATGACAATAAATGATTTATGCATCCTCTTTGGATACTGATTTATTTTTTAGGAAATACTTATTATTATAGCAATTTGAGGGGATAGGTGTTATGAGGTTCCGAGCTAGGAATTAGGACCATGAAACCCCTGCTATAGATTTGCTAGTAGAATGATAATGGAGCTTAATGGTGGAGATTGGTCATAATAAATGCATGGGAATTAGCAAAAGCATGAGATTAATTTAGCTGTCTATGAGGTCAAATCCATCAAAGGAGCAAAAGGGTGTGCATGTGATAGTGCGGTTGCCATATTTTAAAAAAGGTTAGTTGGTTTTGGAGGTTTGAAACTCATAATGGCACAATGAGTAATTCTTTGTGCACCGCGTGCGGTGCAGCAAATCCAGCATGGCCTGCACCGCACGTGGCTATTGGTCCATGTTGGAATTATTGGTCCATGCTGGGACTATTGATCCATGCTGGCATGACGGGATGGGATATGGCATGATGGGAGAGGTATAACAGGTTTTAAGTTGAGCGTGGCTAGGATTAAACAAAATTTATCTTTTATTTAAAATATTTATATAGCCCTTTCCCGCCAGCCCCTTTTTACCCGCCATCTTGCTTGGATTTATGGAAATGTTTCAGTCTAAAATGTTTTAGTCTGAAACATGCCCTAGTGAAGAATTTCCCTTGCGCTAAAATCTGCTCTGAGAGTTTTGTTGCATAAATCAACTTTCAAATATAAATACTAGCTTCTTCTTCTATCTGAAAAAGTATTCTATTTTGGTCCGAGGTTGGAATAAGGCACCGAAGACTTCCTTTGTTTTGATCCGAGGTTGGAATAAGCCACCGAAGAGTTTTTCTATACGTTCAAGATAAAATGTCATCTCCAATAGGAAATAAAACATCTTTTTTAGTTTTCTTTTTATAGTTCCTTTATTACACCAACTGTTTTGATAGTTATAGAAAGTTAATGACATTCTATGAGTCATAACTCAGTCCACAGGTTATAGGTATTCCTAGTAGGAGGGGATAATGAATATAGTTTAAGTTTTTGTATAGGGATGTCGTAGGTTTATAACTAGGGTGTCGTAGTGTCTGAACTGGGATGTTGTAATACTGTTTCAGCAATATTTATGAACTTTTTGCATCAATGTCATGTTATGACATCCTAGGAGTCATAACTTAGTCCATAAGTGATAGGTTTTCCAAGTAGTAGGGGTTAGTATATTTAGTTTCATGTTTCATGATCGGGTGTCGTAATATTTTAACTAAGGTATTGTAACTTTTGAACTAGGATGTCGTAACTTGAAAACTCCTTTTTTTTAAAATATTTTTTCTTCTGGTGTTTTTATCACAATCCAACAATCTTATTCAAGCCAATGCATGGTTGAAATGTCCCATGATGGACGATAAAAGCTTTCATTTTCGGTTTTGTACCGATTTGTTCATGTTTCGATGTTTTTGATACACAAGTTTTTCCTGAAGCATTTTACTATATCATGGATATCATATATCATCAATGCATACTGAAACACTTCTGTTACGGAGGATCAAAACATCCGATTTAAGTTTTTGTACAGGGATGTCGTATGTTTATAACTAGGTTGTCGTAGTGTCTGAACTATGGTGTCGTAATACTGCTTCAGCATATATTTATGAACTTTTTGCATCCATGTCATGTTTTTGCACTGTCGTGTCATATTCTATCCAATGCATGACTCATTATTTATTATGTTGTAGATAAAATGTCATCTAAAACTATGTATTTTATGCAGATATTTCTACATATGGCACTGAAATTAGAAATCTGGAAAAAATTCAATATGATCATTTGGATGAGGTTGCGATGTTGTTCAAAAGAATGCACCTTCTCCTATCACCTCGATCACAGAGAACGAGTCTGTTGATCCTAAAATTGGTATGGAGTTCAAATCTGCAAATGATTTATACAATTTCGATAAAGGATATGCAAGGAGAGTAAGTTTTGGAATCACAACAGTGTGTAGTAAGTCCAACAACAACAAATAAATATGCTTCAAGCACCTGGCATGTTGGAGGCAAGGAAAATCTAGAAAAATTGATAACTCGGAAAGGAATGCGGGGTGTTGCAGGTGTCTATACTAAGCATGCAACAGCAGGGAGCAGGTATGTATTTTGAAACATTTTTAAAATAACAACGGAAATTACCTACTCCGCACAGGATCTAACATATACCGGATGCATGTACAGGCAAAACTAGGCATGAACAAGGGCATGTAATATTTATAAACAATTATATAAACCTAGATCTAAGCATGCATGAAAAATAAAACCATAATTTTTACCTTATTCCTGCCTGGAATAACTCTGGGATAATACTGGAATTGCTGGGATACCAGGAATAAATATATTCCTGCTTTCTTCTTCCAGCAGCCACTTGAAACGTGGATTTCTTTTTTGCTTCAACAGCAACAATGGCCAACCACAAATGGCCAATCCTTGGTCTCTTCTTCTTCACCAACAGCAAGGGATCTTCTTGCTTCAAAGGAGAGCTTTTGATCGTTCTCTTCCTCTCTTCCCAAGAGCTTCAAGAGAAAATCTGCAACCAAAAACAGGGGAAGGAAGAGCAGTAGCAATGGAGGTTCCAATGTCTCCCAGGTGCTCAATGGAACACCCTCTAGAGGAGGGACACGCCTGGGGCTCCTCTGATTCGGCCTCTCGCGCGATGCTAGTCACCAGAAACCTTGGAACAGTGGGAGGGAGGAAGGAAGAAACAAAACTCCAAGTTCTGAATTTGTTTTCACCAAAACAGAGCTTCTTTCCTCCACCAATTAAGCACAAATAACAGGGAATAAAGGAACTCTCTCTCTCTCCCAATCACTCAACAAAACCCAGAGCCAAATAACACCGGTGGAAGCTCTCTTAAGAAGAATTCTCTTCTTCTTTTTTTTTTCATTTTTTAGCCACCCAGAATTTTATATCTATGTGAATAAGTAACCGGTGGTTAAAGGGAGCGGAAGAGACCAGCTGGGAATACCAAGGGGCAGCGTGTAACCGAACGAATCAAACTCGTTCCCAAACGTAGCAATTAAAAGGCCATTTAATGGTGGTTAATCTCAGCAAAAATCGAGGGGAATGGGAGAAGAAATGTCGCCTTGAATGCCCTGTTCGCCCAAGCCATCTCAGCGTGTAAATGGGTTCAACAACGGTTCATAGCCGGTTCAAAAAACCCAAACCAATTTTAAATTGGTTCACAATCCAATTAGATCAAAGTCTAATTGATACAAGGCTTGGTCAAGTCCCGGTCACCCAGAAATAATTTTCGGTGGCCCCGAACAAATTTTGATCAACCCAAAACCGGGTCAGTCCAATGTGTGCTCAATCAAATCATTACCGAAATGATTCTTAATCATAAATCGGCACTTGGATCAGGGAGAGATCCTCTATGGCATGTGACCTCATAGGTTCGAACCTAGGCGGTAGCACTGGAACAATTCCAGTACTAGCACAAGATACCATCTAGCAATGGATCCCGGCATCCGGATAGGTCAAAGATGCGAGAGCAATCAATCAAACCTCTGGCATATGGTTACCGTATAATTCATCCCTTTGACCTCCAATACTCAGGATGACCAAGGGTTAGACTGCCAACCCCAGCTGAGTCAATCCACAACATGTCTCAACCTTGCAAGTCCAGTGACTCCTCACTTGGACTACCCCGGCCGATGATTTGCTAAATTGAGACACTGCGAGACATTCAATCCAAACTATTTGGACAGGTCAATTCCATCTTGGTCCACCACTGCTCCACAAGTACTTGCCTGTACCCAGAAACCTTCCATCACCGGATTAGAAATCCGAGTAGTCCGGCACCAAAGCATAGGGAGTTGCTTGCAAGCTACCATGATGACCTCAGGTCGGAGGGACACATATACCCATATCCAATCATGAGTATCCCTTTGGCAGAAAGGGGCTATACAGAGTCACGTTCAATGAGATATCATATATCCCACTTGCAGATCACATCAGTATCACCACACTCCTTTGGTCAAGAGGACAACCAAACAATGTGAACCACAACAACCTACACTTGATATATTGTCGTCCAGTACAATGTATCCTTTGGTTGTGAATCTGTTTATGTACCACTCGATATATCCTCTCTATATCAAAATCAATATAGTCTTATGGATTTCATCACATGAAAAAGAGTTCATTACAGGAAAATGTAAGAATGTGATGAGCTGCCAAAATAAAATTTATTAATTCATACAAAGAGTAAAATACTCAATTCAACCACCTATAACCTAGGCGATTGGCTTTGGGATACAATTCTCAACAACTCCCACTTGTACTAAAGCCAATCAGAACAGTATCTAATACCCATTTCCTTTTACAAAAGTCGAACTCTTTTATTCCGAGGGCTTTAGTAAAAATGTCGGCCAGATTTTCCTTTCCATCGATCTTCATAAGATTGATGTCGCCTCATTCTACGATCTCTCGTACGAGGTGGTAGCGCCGCAGAATGTGCTTGGTGCGATGATGAGCTTTCGGCTCTGTTGCCCAGATATGGTGCCCAAGAGGGGGGGTGAATTGGGTATTTAAAAATTTAAGGCAATATATGTGCTATCAAGTTTTAAGGTGAAGAGTGATAGTGCTTTAAGAATTGTGCAACGGAAGCAATGAAATAAAATGGCAATTAAAGAGCTAAAGAAGTTAAAGAGAAAGGCAATGCAAACACACAAGAAATATAGTGGTTCGTGCACCTAGCACCTACATCCACTCCCCAAGCTCCACTTGGGAATTTCACTATAATCTTTAGATTACAGCCGACTTGTTTTACCAGCTCACAAGTCAAAACCTTACACACTTGTTTTGGCTTCGGGCTAACAAGCAACCCTAGTTGGTTTTATCAATTGGATCACCAACAAACCTTACTCACTTGTTTTGGCTTCGGGCTAACAAGCAACCCTAGTTGGTTTTATCAATTGGCTCACCAACAAACCTCACTCTAGTTTCAAATTCCCTTGAAACTAGCTAAAGACAAAAGAGTATGAATATAATGAATTAAAACTAAACAAACTCCTTTTGAGCAATAATAAATTCGTTGAAGCTCTTGATGGAGACTCTTCAAGCCTTTTCCCTTGGAATCTTTGGACCTCACTAAATGCCAAACACTTGAATGTTGGATTCCTCAAAGATGGAAGACTTTTTGGCTAGGGAATCTCTTGGTTTTCTCACTTTTTTTTGCTTGGAAGTGATTGAAGGCTTTGTACTTTGAATCAACACTTTTTCACTTTGTCTCCTTGTCTTTTTGAAGTTTGGTGGAGGTTAAATACCTCATTCATGCTGAAACAACTCCACAAGACCGTTAGATTCAAAAATATGGCCGTTTATGGCCGTTGGAAATCAAATCAGAAGTTCAGAAAAACTAGCCGTTATGCCATGAGTCGACCTCATGAGTCGACCTCTGGATCAAGTGTCGACCTCATGAGTCGACCTCCAGTAAAGTTTAGGCAAAAGTTCAGAATACCATAGTTCTGCCCATTTGAATTCTCAGGCTATGAGTCGACCTCTGGTGTCGACCTCTGGACAGGTGTTGACCTCTGGTGGTCGACCTCTGAAGCGTGCCACTGAGACTTTGCCGTGCTGGCCATGCTGAACTTTCCTTTTCTTCATGAGTCGACCTCTGGTGGTCGACCTTTGACAAGGTGTCGACCTCTGGGGGTCGACCTCTGATCTGAATTTTTCTGAAACTCTTGAGATATGCGTGCCATGCTTGAGTTTCTTTAAGCCTTTGTTTCTTTTGTCAAATATTTCTTAACAAGAAGGTCCATTATGAGAATTTTGATCTTGTTCAAGGTAGAAGAGCTCATTTCCAAATCAGGTAAACTTAGTTTCATCATTGTCCTTATGATACTCTTTTTGAATAACCTAAGTCCTGAAACTTTATCTTGAGATTAAACATTAGTCCAAACATATACTCAACCTTTTGTTAATCATCAAAACTAAGGAGTCAAAGCCAACAATCTCCCCCTTTTTGATGATGACAAAACCTTGAGTATATATGCAATTAAGTCCAAAAGCAAGATATAGCAATAATAAAATATTTTCACAGAATCCTTACATGCATGAGTGTATCATAAAAATTTACTTTTCATCTTCTTTTTGTGAACCTTTTATTTACTTCTTTCTTCTTGTGAAAACATTCTCATGAGTCAAGAGAGGTAAGAATCATATAAACTTTACTACTCATAAGACGGAGATCTCATAAATATATATATACTTTACTACTCCCCCTTTTTGTCAAGAATCAAAAAGTTTATTGTTATAGTGAAAGATATAGTAATGAGACTTATGTTCAATTATAATGAAGTATTTAGGTGCATAGAATACATGCTCCCCCTCAATTTGTGCATTCAATATAATAAAGCATTTTAACTTGAGGGTTTTTAAATATTGAGAGCTGGTATCAGATAAAATGTCACAAAATGTCACAATATTGATAAAAAGTCACAAGATAGATAAAAACAAGTGTATACAGTTACAAAATTGCCTACAAAGTAGGCACAAGATACTGATACAGCAGATCATACACAAGCAAACTAAGTACAACAAATAAAACTATGAGGCTACTCCTCATCAGAAGGTATGTCAAAAGATACAGGAGCCATGATCCTAGATGAGGATTTTGGAGTCCTATGTGAGGAACTCCGAGTCCTCAGAGAGGGACCAGACCTAGGGGTAGTCCTACGAGATCTATAAGTCCTAGGTAAGGGCTCCACAGAAGTCGAGACAGAGGCAGTAGCTGAAGGAGTGGACGGATCAGCATGCTGAGTAGACTGAGCTGGAGTCTGCCTGCTGACTAGCTCATAAGCTGTGGGATCATCGATGTCTGTCTCTGTATGCTCATCTATGTCATCCGGAATCCCAGTGATAGTCTCAAATAGTGACTCTGTAGGCTCAATATCAACTGGCACAGCTGTGGCTGGAGGATCTGAACTCGGAAAATCAGTGGAAGGAGGATCAGCTGAAGGGGAATCTCTGGAATCGGCTCTGCAGGTGAAACATCAGATCTACCTGCTCCAGGCTGATCTCCATCACTGTCACTGTATCCACTAGAGTCATCAGCATCATCATCACCATCATCATCATCATCATCATGTGGAGGAGATACTGTCGGATCTGCAGTCCCTGATGGCAGTGCTAATCTCAGTAAGCTGAGGATCTGTCTGAATCCTGTATCCATACTAGCTGAGAGAGCACTAATGCGTGTGTCTGTGTGTATCCGCAGATCATGAAGCTCCTGCCATACACCAGTGATCTCTGTCCGGACCTCTGAAATCTGATCAGTCACTCGCTGCTCGAAGTCCGATATCCTCACTGAAGTCCTCCATGGTGTCGCAGTGATAGTAGGTGCCGGAGCTGATGAAGGTGGTGGCGTGAATGGCTCAGGCTCCGCAGTCTCTGTCTCCGGTGCTGGGCGAGGAGATGTACCATGATCAGTAGGCCCTGAAGGCCCTGCCTCAGCAGCTCGGATCTCATCCTCCTCATCTGGCTCCTGGCCAGACTCTCGTCGTACCCATCGGTCACTGATCAGTCGAAATCCCATCCTATGTAGGGATTTCTCTCCATAAGTATCTGTGTGCTGTAGCTGACTGAAGGGTATGCCGTCGAATGAGACACCATGCTCTCTGAATATCTGAGTCAGTCCCATACCGTACGGCTGAACGAGTCTCCTGTGAGAAGCTGCCTCACCCATCTGCTGAAGCATGATCCTGGGGAGGTTGATGGGAGTCCGCTGTCTCAGGGACACCATCAACACCAGCTCACGCTCAGTGATAAAATCAAATCTCCCGCTCTTCGGAATCAAGATACGGGCGATGATGTGATGCAGCACTCTCATCTCTAGTGAAAGCTGGTTAGCGGACACTGTGGAAATGCCGCTAACATCCTCACGCTCTAGGATACACCTGAAGGCGTGCTCTCTGTCGCTGATCGTAGTGGCAGCAGTGCCATGAAGTGGAATCCTCCAGATGCGACTGATGACCTCAGGTGTCACTGGAATCTCGATCCCTCGAACTGTAGCAGACCATCCAATGCCATCAGTGGCCATGGATCCATAGAACTCCCTGATGAGGTCTGGGTAGAATCTCTCGGACATCGTACAAAAATGGACCAGACCTGCATCTCTCAGTACATCTCCAATGAAGAAGTGATGCTGATCCCAGAATGGAATATCTACGCGCCTACCACTAGCAATGCTCTTCCGGACTAGGCTGGCTGGCACTGGTGCAGGTGGCTCTGGGGTCGGCTCACGCTCATGTCTGACTTTCCTTCGCCGCTCAGTACTACCCTGCCCCTGTTCCAATCTCCTTTTCCTTACTGCCTGGTGTTTTCTCGGACCCATGTGTAAGGATGAGGGGTAACTTAGGGAGAAATGCTAAGAGAGGTTCACTGATTGGGAAAAAGAGGAGAATGTGAAATAGTGAAATAGGGTTTGTGAGATTGGAGAAAATCGAGAGTAAATGAGAAAAGGTAAGAAACGGACGAAAGAAATACGTGTTTTCAAATGAAAAACAGCCGAGATTTGAGGGTAGAAAGATTCGAGGGCTTTTGGTTGACTAAAATCAAGAAAATGGTCAAATGGAAGGTTGATTCCAAGAAAAGCAAGAGAGGAGGTGAGGATTTCCCAAAAAGATCGAGGAGAGGGGTGGAAATCCACTATTTGGAGGTTTAGAGAAGTTGTAGGGGGACCACACGAAGGAGAGGTAAAGAAAACAATGGAAAAAAAAGGCTTGCGGACGGGTTTTTTAAAAAAACAGGTTTTCGTTCAAGTGTCGACCTCTGAGAATTTTCAGGGGTCGACCTCAAGTGTCGACCTCCATAACTTAGGTGTCGACCTCAAGTGTCGACCTCTGAAAAACTCAAGTGTCGACCTCCAACAATTAATTACTTAATATAAAATTCTGTAAGAAAGAAAAAAATGATAAAATTTAGAGAAAAAGCCTTTAACCATATTTGAGAATTTATAAATCATTTTTGAGAAATTTTGATGAAAATTGAAGAGATTCAAGCAAAAGGATCAATGACTCCCAGTTCTCTTCTAATCATACAAAATCTATCTTCATTCAATGGTTTTGTGAATATATCAGCCAATTGATAATCAGTACATATAAATTCTAACAACACATTAGAGTTTTGAACGTGATCTCTTATGAAGTGATGTCTTATTTCAATATGTTTGCTTCTTGAATGTTGTACAGGATTTTTCGTTAAATTGATTGCACTAGTATTATCACATCTTATGGGTGTCTTAATTAGTTTGATGCCAAAGTCCTCGAGTTGTTGTTTGATCCATAGAATCTGAGCACAACAGCTTCCAGCTGCTATATATTCGGCTTCCGCCGTAGATAGAGCAATCGAATTCTGTTTCTTACTACTCCATGAAATCAAATTAACTCCTAGGAATTGACAAGTTCCACTAGTACTTTTTCGATCAAGTTTACACCCAGCAAAATCAGCATCAGAATATGCAATTAATTCATATGATGACTCTCTAGAGTACCAAAGACCAATTTTGATAGACCCAGATAAGTATCTAAGTATACGTTTTACAGCTAAGAGATGCGATTCTTTAGGAGCAGACTGAAAACGTGCACACATACAGACACTAAACATTATATCTGGTCTACTGGCAGTTAGATATAGCAATGAACCAATCATGCCTCTATATAATTTTTGGTCTACCGATTTACCACAATCATCTTTGTCTAATTTACATGAAGAGCTCATAGGGGTACCTATTGGTTTTGTAGTCTCCATCCCAAACTTCTTTAATATCTCCCTTGTGTACTTGGCTTGGTTGATGGAGATCCCCTCTTTTGTTTGCTTAATTTGGAGTCCGAGGAAAAAATTGAGTTCTCCCATCATGCTCATCTCGAACTCATTCTGCATTAACTTCGCAAATTCTTGACAAAGACATTCGTTAGTAGCACCAAAAATAATATCATCTACATATATTTGTACTACTAAGAGATCATCATTTTTCTTTTTCAAAAACAATGTATTATCTACATTACCTCTAGAAAAATCATTTTTCATCAAAAATGAACTTAATCTATCATACCAAGCTCTAGGAGCTTGCTTTAAACCATACAATGCTTTATGCAATTTAAAGACATGATTAGGAAATTCATGATTTTCAAAACCAGGAGGTTGTTCAACATAAACTTCCTCTTCAATAAATCCATTTAAAAAGGCACTCTTTACATCCATTTGAAATAACTTGAAATCCATAAAACAAGCAAATGCAAGTAAAAGTCTAATTGCTTCTAGCCTAGCAACAGGAGCAAAGGTTTCATCGAAGTTGATCCCTTCTTCCTGGTTGTAGCCTTTAGCAACAAGTCTAGCTTTGTTCCTAATTACAATACCATGTTCATCAAGTTTATTTCTAAAAACCCATTTTGTGCCAATTACAGAAACATTAAGGGGTCTTTCAGTTAATGTCCAAACATTATTTCTTTTAAATTGATTTAGTTCATCTTGCATAGCATTAATCCAGTTACAATCTTTTTCAGCTTCTTCTATTGACTTAGGCTCTATCTGAGATACAAAAGCTAAATAATCACAAATATTTCTAATAGAAGAGCGTGTACTTACCCCCTTTGATGGATCACCTATTATTAGCTCTTTAGGGTGTCCATGTGCATACCTCCATTCTTTAGGTAATGGTTTTGGTGAAGTTGCATTGATTTCTTGAATTTGATCTTGACTTTCTTGATCATCATCTCCTTTGGGCTCATCTTCATTGATTGTCAATTGTTCAAGCTTCTTTGTACCTGTTTCAACATCAATAGAATCTTCTTTTCTAGAAGATTTTTCGTTAGATTCATCAAACACTACATGAATTGATTCTTCAACCAGAAGAGTTCTTCTGTTGAAGACCCTGTATGCCTTGCTAGAAGTAGAGTATCCTAAGAAGATACCCTCATCTGACTTGGCATCAAATTTACTGATATTATCTTTGTCATTGTTTAATATGAAACAGCGGCAACCAAATACACGAAAATACTTGAGATTAGGTTTTCGATTTTTCCAAAGCTCATATGGTGTTTTCTTCAAAATAGGTCGAATTAAAACACGATTTAAAATGTAACAGGAAGTATTAATGGCTTCTGCCCAAAAATATCTAGGTAAATCGTTTTCGCAAAGCATTGTGCGTGCCATTTCTTCAAGAGTCCTGTTCTTTCTTTCTACCACCCCATTTTGTTGAGGTGTCCTAGGTGCAGAGAAATTATGACTAATACCATTTTCATTACAAAAAGTTTCAAAATCATGATTTTCAAATTCAGTTCCATGATCACTATGCAAAGAGACAATAGTGAGATCTTTTTCGTTTGAAACCCTTTTATGAAATTTAACAAAAGCTGAAAAAGTTTCATCTTTATGAGCTAAAAACATTATCCAAGTAAATCGTGAGTAATCATCTACAATTACTATCCCATATTTTTTACCTCCCAAACTAGTTGTTCTGGTTGGTCCAAAGAGGTCCATATGCAATAATTCAAGGGGTCTAGTAGTAGATACTACTCCTTTAGGTTTGAAAGTAGATTTGGTTTGTTTTCCAAATTGACATGCAGCACAAATTTTATCTTTTTCAAAAGTGAGTTTTGGCAATTCTTTTACAAGATTCTTTTTGCTTAATTTTGAAATCAACTGCATACTAGCATGCCCTAGCCTACGATGCCAAAGCCATAAATGGACCTCTGCAACTTGCATACTTTTGATTCATCTGAGGATGTGAACCCTTCAGGCTGTATCATATACACCTCCTCTTCCAGTCCCCCATTTAGGAAAGCAGTTCGGACATCCATCTGCCAGATCTCATAATCAAAATATGCTGCTAAAGCAAGCATAATCCGAATGGACTTGAGCATTGCCACAGGAGAGAAAGTCTCGTCATAATCGATACCATATCGTGGATGATATCCCTTGGCAACCAGACGGGCTTTATAGGTCTCTACCTTCCCATCTGCACCCATTTTTCTCTTGAAGATCCATTTGCACCCGATGGATTTTATCCCTTCAGGCGGATCAACCAATGTCCATACATTGTTGATCTCCATGAACTCCATTTCGGATCGCATGGCTCCAAGCCATGCCTCAGAGTCAGATCTTTGAAGTGCATCCATATAGGTGATCGGATCCTCATTATTCTCGTCGAGCTCAATGGGATCACCATCCCGAACCAAGAAACCGTAGTATATGTTCGGCTGACACGGTACTCTACCGGATCTCCTAATAATGGATTCTGGGTGTGATCCAATCACAGCCAGTTCTATGATGCCCTTCGAGCGTGCAGGTTCTTCTACTAGTTGAACTTCACCAAGTTCAATCTTAGAGGCTACAATCCCTTCTCCAAGGAACTCCTTTTCCAAAAAGATAGACCTAAGAGCGACGAACACTTTCTGTTAATCCTCCAAGTAGAAGAAATACCCTTTGGTTTCTTTAGGGTAACCAATAAACAGGCACCGATCAGACCTAGGACTAAGTTTATCTGAGTCTAAATGCTTTACATAAGCTGGACAACCCCAGACCCGAAGGTGTGAGATTGAGGGCATACGTTCAGTCCACATCTCATATGGAGTGGAGACAACAGACTTACTCGGAACATTATTTAACAAGTGACAAGCTGTCTCAAGTGCATATCCCCAAAAGGATAGCTGCAGAGTTACAAAGCCCATCATGGATCGAACCATGTCCAACAGAGTTCGATTCCTCCTTTCGGACACACCATTCAACTATGGTGTTCCCGAAGGAGTCCACTGAGAGAGAATCCCATTCTCCTCAAGATATGCCAAAAACTCACCAGATAGGTATTCACCGCCTCGATCAGATCGAAGGATTTTAATATTTTTTCCAGTTTGTTTCTCTACTTCATTACGATATCGTTTGAACATTTCAAATAACTTAGATTTATGTCTCATTAAAAAGACATAACCGAACCTCGAAAGGTCATTTGTAAATGTAATGAAATATCTGTATCCACCTATGGCACTAACTGTCATGGATCCGCATACATCAATATGTATGAGACTCAGAAGTTCTGTAGCTCATTCACCTTTTCAGTAAAAGGTGACTTGGTCATTTTACCAAGTAAACAGGATTCACAAGTGGGTAATGATTCAGAATCACTGACCTTGAGGAGGCCATCTCCTCTCAACTTGTTTATCCTATTCTGGTTAACATGACCTAGCCTACAGTGCCATAGATACAGATCACTGACATTTTCTAACCTTGGGCGTTTGCCAGATGTGTACATTACACTAACAGGTCGTGACAGTGCATAAATGCCATTATCTAACTTAGCTTTCATTATCACAGAGTTATTCAAAATAACCTAGCAAATATCTCCTTTTATTGATAGTTCATAACCACAATTGGCCAAAAGGCCTACAGAGATAATGCACATAATGAAACTAGGACAGTAATGGCAGTCGACTAACTCGACAGCACATGACTCAAAGACAAGGCTCGGAACTTCGATTGCCAGTACTGGAACACGATTTCCATTCCTGATGCTTAGAAACTATTCCCCATCATCGAATCTCTTGCTAACTTGTAGTCCCTGTAATGAATTACAAACATGAATAGGACTAACAGTATCCAATACCCAGTTAGCAGTATCACAAATAGAGAAATTACAAGGCTTTATCATATAAATACCTTGTTTAGCACTCTGCTGCTTTCCCTTCTTTGGCCTGTTCGGATCTAGGGATGCTTGGTAAAGAGGACAGTTCCTCTTCCAGTGTCCCCGCTTCTTGCAATAGAAGCACTCTGCATTAGATTGGTCAGCTCTCACTTTCCTGGTCTGACTCGAGCCTTGAGCATTTAGCACCTTCTTTCTCTTTCTTTTATCCTTCCCTTTCTTAAAAGGATGACGACCTCTAGAACCTCCCACTAAATTCACCACCACCTTGTTCAGTTGGTGGTCTTTCTCGAAAGTATGCAGTAATCCCATCAAACCATGGTAATTGACTGCGGGCTTGTTCATTCTATAATGGTCGAGAAAGTCAAGATAGGAGGAGGGTAGAGAATTCAAAATTGTATCCTTGTCGAGCTGCTCGTGCAAGGGACATCCAATCTTGCCCAACTTTTCTATCAGCTCGATCATGTACAGTACATGATCAGTGACAGAACCACCATTTGGCATCTTGGCATTGTAGATGGCACAAGACACTTTGTACCGCTCTACATCGTCCGGTGTGCCAAAAGATTCCTTCAACTTTTAAAGAATCTCATCTGGTTGGGCATCCTCGAACTTGCAACTGAACTCATCGTTCATTGCCGCTAGCATGATGCATCGGACAGTAGTCCGATCAGAAACCCACTTCTAATAAGTGTCCCTGACCGAACTCCGAGCACTGGCTGAGGGGATTTCAGGTGCCGGATCCGTTATCACATAAAGGGTCCGTTCATGCTCCAGGACAATCCTCAACTTTCGATACCAACTATCGAAGTTGTGACCCTTCAACTTCTCATTATCAAGAAGTGACCGGAGTGAAAGATTTGAAGACATCTGAAAGGAAAAACAAGACCATATGAGTATGAATCAATCAATTAACCAAAAGACTTGGACTTTGTCTAAAGGTCTCTCCCACTAATTTTTCAGATTGGAAGCCTCTAACTCCAATCCGTGAAATCACTATTTCATAGTGGGTACTGAAATCCAATAGACCACGTATGAGCCCGACTATGGCCAGCTCACCCATACGCCCCTAAAGGTAGGTTCACCAACCAATTGCTTCCCCAAGCAACTTCCAGTAATTAATTTTGCCTTAGAGAGCACCCCAATCGACCTAGGGGCCTCCTATTGCGGGTCTCCAGTTAGGTCCAACCATTAACATGATAAATCCAATACTTCCAACCAACGAATGACCAAGCCCGACATGGCTGGCTCACCTGATCACCGGCAAGAAGGTTGCACTAAACCATCATCCATGAGAGAGCAATTCCAGTAACCGAATGCACACCCGTTCTATGGAACTACCGATGAATACCAAGTTAAAGGACACATTACTGACTCACTTAATGGGAGGCTAAGAAACCATCAACTCCTTGACTTAGTCTTTTTCAGGACCTAATAATTTTAGAGGATTTTATGTTGTGACAGATGAAAGAGGCAAGAAACATGGATCATCCTCCCATTGAACAAATCAGTTTCCAGAAAGGTTGAACCAATTCAACAATTGATCCATGGGCACCTACCGATCTGTCAGACCGATCAACCTGGGTGACATGGGTTAACTCGAGTCAATGAGCTTTTCTAGTCAGCTCTGGTCGACTCAACTGGCCAGGTAGGTGAGATCATGGATGAGTATCCGCCATTAACCATCTTTCCTAGACACCAACCAAGTTGGCCAGGAAAGAGATAGCCTCATACAACCATGATCACAAATGCCAAACCTACCTCGACACCAATCGGTTTACCAGACTCAATCAGATTAGCCTAAAGACTCGAGCATCCTCGAAGCCACTAATTAGATCCATTTAGATGAATGGACTAACCCATCTAACTATTAGATAGATCTAAAAGAAGAACCTTAATCAACTTTTGATTAGTCTTCTTGCTATCCAGTTCAACTAAACATAGGTCTAACCCATATAATGGACCCAATTAGACAGCTAACCCAATTAACCCAATTGGCTTAGTTTAATGATATTAGGTTTCATAAACCCTAATATAAAATGTCATTAAATTAATCATACAATTCAAAATTGTTTGGATATAAGCCAAAATTTTTAATTAAAATAATTTTAATTAAAACCTTGTAAAACTCCTTTTACATCTCAAATCATGCATCATATCTAGATTTATTTTTTTATAAATATTACATTACCTAAATAACAAATTTATAAGTCATGCCAAAAATGTATCTGAATTAAAACAATTTTAATTTCTTTGATTTCCTTAAAGGATCCTTCTGAAAAGGCCAACACAGACGAACCGCATCGTGCCAAAGACACACGGCCATGGTGAAAGTCTTAACTAGGTTCCTAAAAGAACTCTCTAATCATCCCTATATTAAGATACATATACATATCACAAGATTAAACAGTTTAATCTACTATACATGTATCAAGATATGTTACACCAGAACCTGGCTCTGATACCACTGAAAGGAATGCGGGGTGTTGCAGGTGCCTATGCTAAGCATGCAACAACAGGGAGCATGTATGTATTTTGAAACATTTTTTAAATAACAGTAGAAACTACCTACTCCGCACAGGATCTAACATATACCGGATGCATGTACAGGCAAAACTAAGCATGAACAAGGGCATGTAATATTTATAAACAATTATATAAACCTAGATCTAAGCATGCATGAAAAATAAAACCAGAATTTTTACCTTATTCCTTCCAGGAATAACTCTGGGATAATGCTGGAATTGCTGGGATACCAGGAATAAATTTATTCCTGTTTTCTTCTTCCAGCAGCCACTTGAAACGTGGATTTTTTCTTTGCTTCAACAGCAACAATGGCCAACCACAAATTGCCAATCCTTGGTCTCTTCTTCTTCACCAACAGCAAGGGATCTTCTTGCTTCAAAGGAGAGCTTTTGATCGTTCTCTTCCTCTCTTCCCAAGAGCTTCAAGAGAAAATTTGCAACCAAAAATAGGGAAAGGAAGAGCAGCAGCAATGGAGGTTCCAACATCTCCCAGGTGCTCAATGGAACACCCTCTAGAGGGAGGACATCCTCTAATCCGGCCTCTCGTGCGATGCTAGTCGCCGGAAACCTTGGAACGGTGGGAGGGAGGAAGGAAGAAACAGAACTCCAAGTTCTGAATTTGTTTTCACCAAAACAGAGCTTCTTTCCTCCACCAATTGAGCACAAATAATAGGGAATAAAGGAACTCTCTCTCTCCCAATCACTAAACAAAACCCAGGGCCAAATAACACCGGTGGAAGCTCTCTTAAGAAGAATTCTCTTCTTTTTTTTTTTTCATTTTTCAGCCACCCAGAATTTTATAGTAGTGTGAACAAGCAACCGGTGGTTAAAGGGAGCGGAAGAGACCAGCTGGGAATACCAAGGGGCAGCGTGTAACCGAATGAATCAAATTCATTCCCAAACGCAGCAATTAAAAGGCCATTTAATGGTGGTTAATCTCAGCAAAAATCGAGGGGAATGGGAGAAGAAATGTCGCCTTGAATGCCCTATTCGCCCAAGCCATCTCAGCGTGTAAATGGGTTCAACAACGGTTCATAACCAGTTTAAAAAATTCAAACCAATTCTAAATTGGTTCACAATCCAATTAGATCAAAGTCTAATTGATACAAGTCTTGGTCAAGTCCCGGTCACCTAGAAACAATTTCCGGTGGACCTGAACAAATTCTGATCGACCCAAAACCGGGTCAGTCCAATGTGTGCTCAATCAAACCATTACCGAAATAATTCTTAATCATAAATCGACACCTGGATCAAGGAGAGATCCTCTATAGCGTGTGACCTCATAGGTTTGAACTTAGACGGTAGCACTGGAACAATTCCTGTACCAGCACAAGATACCATCTAGCAATGGGTCCTGGCGTCCGGACAGGTCGAAGATGCGAGAGCAATCAATCGAACCTCTTGCATATGGTTATCGTATAATTCATCCATTTGACCTCCAATGCTCAGGATGACCAAGGGTTAGACTGCCAATCCCAGTTGAGTCAATCCACAACATGTCTCAACCTTGCAAGTCCAGTGACTCCTCACTTGGACTACCCCAGTCGAGGATTTGCTAAATTGAGATACTGCAAGACATTCAATCCAAACTGTTTGGACAGGTCAATTCCATCTTGGTCCACCACTGCTTCACAAGTACTTGCCTATACCCAGAAACCTTCCATCACCGAATTAGAAATTCGGGTAGTCCGGCACCAAAGCATAAGGAGTTGCTTGCAAGCTACCATGATGATCTCAGGTCGGAGGGACACATATACCCATATCTAATCGTGAGTATCCCTTTGGTAGAAAGGGGCTACACGGAGTCATGTTGAATGAGATATCATATATCCCACTTGCAGATCACATCAGTGTCACCACACTCCTTTGGTCAAGAGGACAACCAAACAATGTGAACCACAACAACCTACACTTGTTATATTGCCATCCAGTATAATGTATCCTTTGGTTGTGAACCTGATTTAAGGACCACTCGATATATCCTCTCTATATCGAAATCAATGTAGTCCTAAGGACTTCATCACATGAAAAAGAGTTCATTACAAGAAAATATAAGAATGTGATGAGCTGCCAAAATAAAATTTATTAATTCATACAAAGAGTACAATACTCAATTCAACCACCTACAACCTAGGCGATTGGCTTTGGGACACAATTCCCAACAAACTCTAAGAATCCTAGGGATACTGGCAAAATTGATTGTAAGGCTTCGATAAAAGCAAGACTAAATTCTAAAAATGATAAGTGGATATTGGTTGATGTTTTCCTAGAACATAACCATGAGCTGTCCATATCATCAGCTGGTTATCTATGGTCCCATTGAAGGATCAGCACACCAGAAAAGGTAGAGATCAGTAATTTACATGCCATGAATATTTTCACAAGTCAAATATATTCTACCATGACTAGAATGAAAGGGAATAGAAGATAATTAGATTTCACAGAAAAGGATGCTCATAATTTTATCTATCGAGAATGTCAGAGTCAGCTGAAAGAAAGAGATGCACAGTCAATGGTAATCCATTTCACACAAATGTAAGTAAAAAATCTAAATTTCTTTTATACTTTTGACCTGAATAATAATGGATAGCTCAGGACTGTCTTCTGGATCCATCCTGGTTCAAGATTGGCAAGCACTTACTTTTGTGATATACTGACCTTTAACTCAACCTATTTGACAAATACATATCAAATGCCCTTTTGTCCATTTGTTGGAGTTAACCATCATGAACAGTCCACATTGCTTGGTTGCGCATTGTTATCAGATGAGACGATTGAGATATTTAAATGGATATTCCAATCATGGCTGGATGCAAATGATGGTCAACCACCTAATGCCATCATAACTTACCAAGATAAGGCAATAGAGGCTGCTGTTAGGGATATTGTTTCTAATGCACGATATAAATTTTATCTTTGGCATATTTTCAAAAAGGTTTCCGAAAAGATTGGCCATATTTGCACTACAAATCTCAAATTTATGATTGAGTTTGATGAGACGATATATGATTTAGTTACCATAGCATCTTTCGAGGAAAGATGGACACATTTAATGGAAAAATATGTAGAATGCAAGGACGTATATTGGTTAAATAACATATATAAATATCAGGATAAATGGATTCCAATTTATCTTAAAGATACATTTTTTGCAAGTTTGTTAGTCATTATGAATGATTAATATTCATTTTTTAAAATTTTGAACAAAATTTCTATCTTATATGCTTCTATTTTTTAAATATTTATAAATATGGATGTCAACTTCATAAAGGAGTGAGAGCATCAATCACTTCTTTGATGGGTTTATAAACTCGAAAACTACGCTCAAGAAATTCATCGATAAGTACGAAGATGCCTTAGAGAAAAGATATGAAGCAAAAAATAAGGAAGACAACAAAATATTGCAAACAAGTGCTTTCCTAAAGACATCCTCTCCTTTTGAGAGGCAAGCAGCAGGAAAATATACAATGCGCATATTCAAAAAATTTCAGAATGAGGTCCTTGAAATGGCTGCATCAAATGCCAGATTAGTTAAAGAAGTTGATAATCGTGATGTATATTCTGTTAAATCATTTGAAAGAATTGAAGTTAAT
This sequence comes from Areca catechu, assembly GCA_021397845.1. NCBI lineage: Eukaryota > Viridiplantae > Streptophyta > Magnoliopsida > Arecales > Arecaceae > Areca > Areca catechu. The sequence continues at coordinate 190,342,621 of CM038051.1, forward strand.
GGAATCAATAAGGAGATTATTAAAAATTACGAGGTTTCATATGACAAAACTTTGGAGAATGTTAAATGCCAGTATGGTCCTTTGAGTACAAGGATTACATGTATAGGCATGCCTTATTGGTTCTTCATCAAAGCGACATATTTCGTATCCCAGATAAGTACTTCTTGAATAGATGGTGCAAGGACATGAAATATCAATTCAACGATCTCAAATGCAACACTCAATTTTATGATAAAAGCACATAAAAATCATGGTACGCATTCAAGAAATTATTTAAATTTAGATGTCTTATTTTAAGTTTATATTAACTTATCATATGTCATGAAATCCTAATACAAATATTATGTTTTATTGAAAGTAGATATGCTTTGATGAGTCATCAGATGATGAAGCTTGCAGAGATAGCCTCCATGTCTGAAGATGCATTCAATTTGGTGATGAAAGATCTTACGCCATTATTTAGAAGAGTTGTTGATGCTAATTGTGCAGCTAAGCAAAGCAGAGAACTTCTAATCCAGGATCTTGACTAACTTACTATGAAAGATCATCCATGAGAGAATAGAATTAAGAGTAGAGCCAGAATAAATCAAAGAGATCAAGAAAAAATATGGATAAGGCTTCTATTGACACTCCTGTGCAAAATGAGAGAATAGGTAGTACTAGCAAAAGATAGACTTCCCATATTGTAGTGGAAGTACCAAAAATAGTAATTGAACCCACTGTACCTTCTTCAGACCCTTTTTTAGATAAATTTGATGCTTATATATGCAGTCAACTAACACATGATAGGATATAAAATGCTGAATTATGGTATAGTCCTATATATATACAGTCTTGTGTTTATTTAGATTATCGGATGAAATTTCAAACAGGATGTATTGGACATTTTATAGAATCTACTTATTTTCCCAGATTATCAAAAATAGCCTCGGCTGCTTAAAGATCAATCAAAAATGCTGAAACAATTTTACGACACCATAGTTCAAAAGTTACGACACCCTAGTTCAAAACCTACGACACCCTAGTTCAAAAACTACAACCATGCAGAAAATATAAATTAAAATATTTATAATCCCTTCTACCCATATTTCATATCATCTATGGCTTGGTTTGTGACTCCCAGATTGACAAAAATTATTACAGGTGCTATAAGATCATCCAAATAACCTGAAATAGCATTACAACATCCTAATTCAAAAGTTACGACATCCTAGTTCAAACCTACGACACCCTAGTTCAAAAACTACAACCATGCAGAAAATATAAATTAAAATATTTCTAGTCATTTCTATCCATATTTCATATCATCTGTGGCTTGGTTTGTGACTCTCAATTGACAAAAATTGCCACGGGTGCTATAAGATCATCCAAATAACCTGAAACAACATTACGACACTATAGTTCAAAAGTTATGACACCCTAGTTCAAAACCTATGACACCCTAGTTCAAAAACTATAACCATGCAGAAAATATAAATTAAAATATTTCTAATCCCTGCTACCCATATTTCATATCATCTGTGGCTTGCTTTGTGACTTCCAGATTGACAAAAATTGCCACGGGTGCTATACGATCATCCAAATAACCTGAAACAGCATTACAACATCCTAGTTCAAAAGTTACGACATCCTAGTTCAAAACCTACGACACCCTAGTTCAAAAACTACAACCATGCAGAAAATATAAATTAAAATATTTTAATCCCTTCTACCCATATTTCATATCATCTGTGGCTTGGTTTGTGACTCCTAGATTGACAAAAATTGCCACAGGTGCTATAAGATCATCCAAATAATCTGAAATAGCATTACAACAACATAGTTCAAAAGTTACAATACCCTAGTTCAAAACCTACGATATCCTAGTTCAAAAACTACAACCATGCAGAAAATATAAATTAAAATATTTCTAACCCCTTCTACCCATATTTCATATCATTTGTGGCTTGGTTTGTGACTCCCAGATTGACAAAAATTGCCACGGGTGCTATAAGATCATCCAAATAACCTGAAGCAGCATTACGGCATCTTAGTTCAAAAGTTACGACATCCTAATTTAAAACCTACGACATCCTAGTTCAAATGCTACGACATCCTAGTTCAAATGCTACAACACCCAAGTATAAATACTACGACACCCTATCAAGAAACATAATATTCCTTTATATCATCATCACATCAATGAAGAATTACAAAATATTGATTGAATGAATTACATAAAACTATATGTAATAAGACAATGATATTCAAAACAATACTGGTTGAATGAATTATAGAATTTTTCTTTGAAAATCATGCTTAAAATATAATCCCCGAGTTAGTTACAAATTTGTGTAACATATTACAGAAGTGAATGAATCAAAAAGAAAGAGTACATAACAAATAATTTGCTTTTATAGGCTAATTTTTAACAGCACTTTCAATCTTTTGATACAGACTCTCTCTCAAGATTCTTGCTGCTAACTAGTGGCGGTACATATTGATATCTTTTTATGTGAAATTCCAAGTATCAGGCCTATCCCTACGAGTAATAAAATCTATGTATTTCAAGCAAAACAAACCGCAGTCCAGTGATCCTACAGCTTGGGAAGGGCATTCACTAATCTCTCTCATGGACCATTTGGATATCTCACTATTGTCACATAATATATGGAACATTAGACCTACTATCTTGTGCCACTTCCTTGCATTTGCCTGGTACTTGGAATTGTGTTTTATTGAATTCATATACATCAAAATCTTTTATTGCATGTTAACTGCTACCAGGTGCGAGTGGGAATTGTCTGAGTTTATGATAGTGAAGAGAAATCAAAATTCCTTCTTATCTACATCACTAACTCCATCAAAAATCATATTCTTGGCTATTCCAGCAAGTTCATGATACGGTGATGCTGATGTTAGGCACATGCCAGAGGTCATTACAGGTGCAACTATACTCTTATGATATTTTTCTGCATTCTCAGTCCAGTTCTTTATAATGAACTCCCGCCCGGCATCAATTATCTATCAATACAATATAAACTGATTAATTATAAGTAACTTGGTTTCATAAAATTCTAAAAATGAATATAATAATTATTAGAAAATATATCATTACATACATAAAGATTAACAACAAAATGATGTAATACTCCATTACTTACATCAACTATTATGTCATTGTTTATCAGATTAAAAAGATTTTTCCTAGTGATAGTGCCTCCAAATTTGTTGTTGTAGATGACATCTCTGAAATTAATAAACATGAATGATATTATATATTCTCGACTATAAATTAGCATACATATTAGAAAAATAGGTGTAACTTATGAGTTCATCTTTTCTTTCAAAAATGTGTTGATCAAATTTTCATCATCTTCAATTTGAAGATTCAAATTTGATTCCTCGGGCTGAGATGTGCCTACTGTCTTCATCTTTTTTTTCGATGGGCCTGTTTCGAAAACAAAATCTACTACGATTTGGAAGGCCTTCCGCAGCCTAGGTTCTTTTTTTACCCTCTTGATAAGTGAAGGAATCTGGATTTCTTCTTTTTTCTCCTCAGCTTCCTCAATTACAAGGGTATCCTTCAATTTTTCATCAAAAATTTCTTCCACCTCAACCTCAGTATCTTCAGTATCCTCTTCCTCCGCCTCTTTCTGTCCTTCTTTATTGGCATTGGTACCTTTATTTACTAATGAACTAAGGAGAGTTTCAACTATCGCAAGCCTCTTCTTTATCTCTTCAACTTCAGCCTTCACCTGTGCACAGCTTGCACAAGTTTTTTCTTTTTCGGAGGATGCTACTGTTACTGTTTCTTCAGTAAGAAGCCATTGTTTCATTATCATAGGCTCAATAGCTCCCTCCACCTGCAAGCCAAAATAATAACAAAATAACCATATATTAATCATAATAATATATTATTCATTAATATTATAATAAAAAATATTTTTATTTACCAACTCATGAGGCTTCAAGTTTGTAAGCTCAACAATCTTTGTCTTCACCTGGCTGTCATACCATTTTAACAGCCTAGACAATTTATTTGGATATGCTAGGGCTCTCAAGGTACTATGCTCAAGAAACCAAACCTGTACATAATAATCATGTATGTTAAATATATGGAAGATTTAAAATAAAGCAATTATACTTTTGCTGCATATTAATGATACTTACCAACAGAGCAGCTGTACACCCATACTGGGTTGGCTTCCTCCTAACCTTGTCACTTCTCTTGGTTAGGATTGGCTGGTCAGATCTCAAGTAAAAAGCAGCATCTGGGAGAGACATAAGAGTCAACTCCCTTATTATGGAAACCCAATCTATTTGACCCAGCTGGGATAAATCATCCAAGTAAGGGATGATAAATCTTGGACAAGATTGATTTGACTTTGGACATAAGAATGTTGCGAACATATATGCAATCCATAATCTCACAGTGTCCTCGATATCCTCTTGTAAATTTGATGAATAAAGTTGGTCAATTAACTTCTCCAGCCCCTTGTTTTACAAATTTAATTCTCTTCCAAATCGTCTGAATAACTGACCCTTCTTAACTTGATCTTCCATTTTGATTTTCTTTCCATGGCATGGCAGATCCAAAATCAGGACTAGGTCTTCGATGCTGAATATAAGTTCCTTGCCACAAAAAATAAACTTGTTTCCTCCCTTGTAGCATCTAATAATTTCAGCTAGAAGACGCCTGTCGATAACAAATGGTTGCATGTCTACGAACACATTGAAAAGAGTCTTTTAAATTATTTCTAAATGATAACTTGAGAAACTCATCTTCAAAACTTGTTCAGCATAGACTGCTGGCTTGCAATAGTTTTTAAACAATTGTGAAGCCTTTAATCTAGGCAGCCAAAGCACTGCAAGATCACCTGAAATATAAGTAAAATATAAATATAAGTTAAGCAATAAATTCTAAATAAAAATTTTTATGATACTCTAGGAGTCATAAAAGAAGCCACGGTTATCATGTATTAGAGGTAGAGGGGTTAAAAACTTCTTTTTCATAATTTCTGTATGGGTGTCGTAGGTTTTGAACTAGGATATTGTAGGTTTTAAACTAGGATATCATAATACTATTTTGGCCATTTTGATTAATGTTACAGCATCTGTGGCAATTTTATAATACCCTGGAAGTCATAAAACAAGCCACGGTTGCCATGTATTAGAGGTAGAGAGGTTAAAAACTTCTTTTTCATAATTTCTGCATGGGTGTCGTAAGTTTTGAACTAGAGTTTCATAGGTTTTAAACTAGGATATCATAATACTGTTTTGGACATTTTGATTAATGTTACAGTATCCATGGCAATTTTATAATACCTTGGGAGTCATAAAACAAGCCACGGTTGCCGTGTATTAGAGGTAGAGGGGTTAAAAACTTCTTTTTCATAATTTCTATATGTATGTCGTAGGTTTTGAACTAGAATATCGTAGGTTTTGAACTAAGATGTCTAATACTATTTTGGCCATTTTGATTAATGTTACAGCATCTGTGGCAATTTTATAACATCTTGGGAGTCATAAAACAAGCCACAGTTGCTATGTATTAAAGGTAAAGGGGTTAAAAACTTCTTTTTCATAATTTCTGCATGGGTGCCATAGGTTTTGAACTAGGATGTCATAGATTTTGAACTAGGATGTCGTAGATTTTAAACTATGGTGTCATAATACTATTTTGGTCATTTTGATTAATGTTACAGCATCCGTGACAATTTTATAACATCTTGGGAGTCATAAAACAACTCACGGTTGCCATGTATTAGAGGTAGAGGGGTTAAAAATTTATTTTTCATAATTTTTGCATGGATGTCGTAGGTTTTGAATTAGGGTGTCGTAGGTTTTGAACTAGGATATCGTAATTGTTGCCCAGGTGGCTACCCAAGAGGGGGGTGAATTGGGTCTTTTAAAAAATTGAAGGCAAGTAATGTGCAATTCAAAATCCTTTGCAAGTGGTAGGTACTGTGATAGAATTATAAAATGCAGAAGCTAAACAGAGTCAAGAAAGCACAACACAAACACACCAAATTTATAGTGGTTCGGAGCAACCCAGCTCCTACATCCACTACCCAAGATACCACTTGGGATTTCCACTATATTCACACCCGAATATAGTAGGATTGTTTTACAGGATCATAATAAAAAAATCTCTACACTTTGGTTTTACGGGATCACCAAAGAAAACCCAACACCTTTTGGTTTTAACAGGCTCACCAAAAAAACCCAACTTGGTTTTCATAGGATCACTAAGAACCTAACCCTTGGTTTTAATAAGGCTCACCAAGAACCTATTTGGTTTTTCAACCGGGCTCACCAATAACCCAACAATTCAAAAATTGAATTGAAAATAAATGCAACAAGAATGATAAACTCAATTTATCGAATAGTTGCCGATGCAACTTGTTGGAAGTCCACTTAAATGTACTTGAATAGACTTTAATTCCATTAGTGGCTTCTTCTCAAAGTTGCTTCAAGCTTCAGATTGGAGTTGGTAAAGACTTGAAAGCTTGACTTGAATGCTCTTGTGCTCTTTTGCTGTTGGTAGGTAGAATATTCAATGAAGCTCTCTCTTCTTTGAAGAACTCTCTAATTCATTACTTCAAGGAAGTTCAAATTCTTCAAATTTAAAGTCTTCCATCATTCCAAGATAGTTCTAGCTGTTGTAGACCGTTGGGAAATGATTTGTGACCATTGGAGCACCTTTTAGTATTCAAAAACAAATTCTGGAACTAGCCTTTGAATACTTGGAAACGACGTTCGAGTCAGCTCGGATCCTTCGAGTCAGCTCGGATCCTTCAAGTCAACTCGAATCCTTCGAGTCGATGGGTCGAGTCTTCAAATCTTCAATACAGTCGGCTCTTTGTCTCAGGTTGCAAAACATCACTCTAGATGAGTCAGCTCTTGATAGCTCGGGTCGGCTTGAACTTGAATCTTGAAAATCTTGAACTCAAGGAGTCAGCTCTTTTCAGCTTGGGTCGGCTCTTCTTCTCAGTTCGAAAAACCTTATTCTGGAAGAGTCAGCTCGGTGCAGTTTGGGTCAGCTCACTTTCTCAGGCTTTCAGAATTAGGTCTGGCAGAGTCGGCTCTTTTTGGTTCGGGTCGGTTCACCTGGCTATTCTCAAAAATCTTCAGAAAATGGACTCTGGAGGAGTCGACTCGGATTTACTGGAGTCGGCTCACTTTCCATCGAGTCGGCTCAGATTGCTGCATTCCAGAATCCTTGCTGCGTGCCAGTAAATAGAGTCGGCTATTCATTACTTGGGGTCGGCTCGAGTGTCTTTTTCAAGATTTTTTATAATTGAACTTAAAGAAAACTTTCACCAACTCTTTTATAACTTCACACAAACCAACTCAAACTAAAATTTATAGCACACACACTCACAGAAGTAACCCTTTTAATTGATTTTTCTTAGCATTTTTTATTGGGTTCTTCTTTACAAAAACATTTACAACACAACTCAACCAAGAAAATAGAAGTGCAGGAGTTGTAGTTTGAACATGTTACTCATCCTACAAAAACTTGTCAAACACTTGAAGAGTTGTCAGAAATAAATGTACATTCCAATGTTTGGTTATCATCAAAATCACTTATGGGGTCAAAATCTCTCCCTTTTTGATGATGACAAAATACTGGGCATGAAAGATTTTTCACACTTTACATGTATAATAGTATTTGAAAATAAATATTCACATGTATCAGAGCTAATGAAATTAGTAAATAAGTATCAGAGCTCAAGAGATGATATCATAGTATATCATCAAAGTATTGAACTTCTCATGCTTCATGATATTATAATTAGCACAAAACATGGAGTATCAGAGTTTCAAAAAGAAATTGACAGAATTAATATCAATTTGTAAATTAGAGCATGCAATAGTAATCAGAACATTAAGATAATAATTAGAGCAAGATCATTTCAAGAGAATCTCCCCCTTTCTCTAGATTTTAAAGTAGTTTAAGCAGTGCTATCATTTTTGTGCTCCTCCTTTTTCACTGTTTTTATGCACTTTAAGAGTAGTTGGTAGAAAGCTCAACATATATACTAATTTCCCATTTTTTTCATATTTCTCCCATCTTTCTTTTCACATTTTTCATAACTCTCATTTTTCATAATTCTCCCCCTTTTTGTCAATCAATCAAAAAAGTGATTTCAAATAAAGCTCAGATTTTAAAATAGATTGAGAAAGTTTTTAATATTTGTTTGAGATAATTTCACATTCTCAACTTGAAAATTCTAATTAAAATTTTATTATAGTTGTACTATAACAAGTGCAAAGATTGAATCATCGTACATGACAGTAAAGAAAAATAAAAGATACTTCATTGATAAGATTTTCATACAAGTTCAAAATAAAAGTACATTCATATTGCAGAATATAAAGGTATAACATTGATAAATTCATAAACAACCAAAATACTAACTAAAAGATATATTCTTCTTCTTCTTCATTAGAAGAAGAGAAGCCTACCTCTATAACTCTATCAGAGGTCTTAGTTTTCAGGGGTTTAAGCCTTAAATCCCTGAATCTAGTTCTAACACGGGCTCTAAAAACTTTAGTCTTCTTGGTTTTGGGTTCTTTCTTGGTCTTAGTAGGTTTTGGTTGATCAGATAAAGGAACAGGAGCAGGAATCTCAAGTGATTCCTTGATGATCTGTTCAGGAGCATCATCAGTGAGAACAGTTTCCTTTTATGATTGCAGTATGATGCTTCTGATCTCTTCCTTGAAGTCCTCCATTTCCTTATCCACTTTTTACTGGTGAAGCTCTTGTTTAGATCTTAATTTCTACAATCTAATGTCAATTGACTTTCTGATTTCTTCAATTGCAAAATTCATATAATCAGTCAAAGAGTTGGAGATAGTTTCCATCTTTTGAAGTATCAGATTTTTTAGCTCAGATGGAGTAACCATTGTTTCTTCAGTCCCTTCTTCATCAACAGCTTCATCTTCTTCAGAAATGGTAGCAGCAACCTGACTAGGTGTCTTCTTTATCCATTCTCCTTCTTGCAACTTGTATCCCATTCTTTTTAGTGAATTGAAGGAGTAGATATCAAAGTGGTGTAATGGCTTGCCTATTTCATTTGATAAGTCAATTCCTGCTTCTTCAAATAACAAAGTGAAGACCATACCGTAGGGTAGACAGGCTTTGACCTTTCTTGCTATTTCAGTCATTTGGACCATCATTATATAGGGAAGGTTGAGAGGCTTTTCTTCAATTAAGTATCCCATAACTATCATATCCTTCTCATTGACCCAATCAAAGCGGCCAGTTCTTGGAAGAAATATCCTGCTGATCATATTGTGTAGCAGCCTCATTTCCTTCGATAGTAGATTAGCTTGTATATGTTGGACTGTGCTCACATCTTCTTTCTCCAAAATTAATTTTAGAATGTGTTCCTTGTCCTGTAGAAGAAACTCAGTAGCACCGTTCGTTGGCATTTGCAGCAATCTATCCAATCTTTCTTCATCTACTATAACTATCTTCCCCTTGACTGTGATTCCAAATGAAATTCTTTAATGATATTGTTTTCATAAAAGATCCATACTAGTCAAGGGTAGGTCAATGTATCCAAAGAACAGAAATGCTTCCACCCTTGACTTTCTATCCAGTTTCCAATTTTCATTCCCATTTCTTCTAAGAATGCAAAGTCGATCCTTCTTCCGCAAGTGACAGGACGATTGATCATTGAGATATGCTGTCGGGAAGAGGAGTTTCTTCATCTTGCTGGAATAGGGCAAACCTTTTTCTCTTTTCCCTTCTTCCTCTTGTATCTATACTCCGAATGCTTGATTCATCAATTTGAAGAACCTTCTTCGCAGATCTTCGAGGAGCCATTATAGAGGGATTAAAGAATTTTAGGCTCTAGAGAATGATTTTTGGGAGAATAGTAAAGCATCCGAGGGAAGTGGAGTGAGTTCAAAGTAAAGTAAAAGAGTGAAGTACTTAGAAAAGATAGTTCAGAACTTCCTAAATAGCGATTTTTCGATTTTTGAGTCAGCTCGCTCAGCCCTAAAAATATCCGAGTCGGCTCGACCGGAGCGAAATCAGAACAATCAGAACACCGAGTCGGCTAAGCAAAGACTTAGTCGGCTCAACCAGAGCAAGAGTACAGGACTCAGATATTCGAGCCGGCTTGATCAAAGCAAAATTGCTTGAGTCGCCTCGAACAGAAACTTTTCACATGAAATCAAATGGTCTAGAAATTGAATTCGATATACTGAATAATTCAAGAAAAGTTGTTCAAAAAACCATGAGTAATTGTAGGAGGTTTTCTAGATAATTTTTTCTTAGTTCTTGAAGGAAATTAGGTTTACTAAATCTAGAAAGGATAACATAGCCCTAATTCTCCTCTAATCAACTCAAATCTATCCTGATTTAGTGGCTTGGTAAAGATGTCAGCTAGTTATTTTTCTATTGGGATAAATTTTAATTCTATGTCACCATTCAAAACATGGTCTCTAATAAAATGGTGTCTAATCTCTATGTGTTTAGTCCTAGAATGTTGAATAGGATTTTTAGATAAATTTATAGCACTTGTGTTATCACACTTAATGAAAATTTTGCATTGAGAAACACCAAAATCTTCTAGTTATTGTTTAATCCACAACACTTGCGCACAACAACTCCCTGGAGCAACATACTCTGCCTCAGCAGTAGAAAGTGCTATCGAGTTTTATTTCTTGCAGTGCCATGAGATTAAATTCAACCCTAAAAACTGATAAGTACCACTAGTTCTTTTTTAATCTACTTTATAACCAGCATAATCAGCATCAGAAAATTTGATTAAATTTAAAGATGATTCTTTTGAAAACCAAAGACCCATATTACTTGTACCTTTCAAATATCTTAATATTCTTTTAACAGCAAGCATATATGTTTCTTTGGGATTACATTGAAATCTAGCACATACACATATACTATACAAGATATCTGGTCTACTTGCAGTTAAATATAATAGGGATCCGATTATATCTCGATATAGCTTTTGATCAATATTGGATCCACTTTCATCTTTGTCCAATTTGCAGGTTGGGCTCATGGGTGTGTTCATTTGTTTGCTCATCTCCATACCAAACTTCTTGATGATTTCTTTGGTGTATTTGGATTGGTTAATGAAGATCCCTTCCTTTGACTATTTTACTTGAAGTTCGAGGAAGTAATTCAGTTCACCCATTAGGCTCATTTCAAATTCTCCCTGCATTAGCTTAGCAAATTCTTCACAAAAACTTTCATTAGTTGCACAAAAAATAATATCATCAACATAAATTTGCACAACTAATATATCATTATTTTTCTTTTTAATGAAAAGAATTTTATCAACATTTCCCTTTGAAAAATTATTTTCAATTAAGAAAGTGCTAAGTCTATCATACCAGGCTCTAGGAGCTTGTTTCAAACCATATAAAGCTTTATTGAGTTTAAACACATGGTTTGGAAAAGCATGATTTTCAAAACCCGGTGGTTGTTCTACAAAAACTTATTCGGCGATAAAACCATTTAAAAATACACTTTTCACATCCATTTGAAAAAGTTTGAAATTCATGTAGCAAGCAAATGCAAGAAGTAATCTAATGGCTTCTAATCTTGCTACAGGTGCATAAGTTTTATCAAAATCTATACATTTTTCTTGACTATATCCCTTAGCCACTAATCAAGCTTTATTTCTAATGACATTTCTTTGTTCATCTAATTTGTTTCTATAGACCTATTTGGTTCCTATAATTAGGTGGTCTTTAGGTCTATCAACTAGTGTCCAAACCTTGTTTCTTTCAAACTGGTTCAGTTCTTCACGCATGGCTAACATCTAGTTTGGATCATTTTCTGCTTCTTCTAAGGTGTGAGGCTCTATTTGAGATACAAAGGCTAGGTAATCATGTGCAGTCCTATATGCAGATCTAGTCCTTATACCTTGAGAAGGATCACCAATAATTAATTCTTTAGGATGGAAAGTAGCGCACCTCCATTCAGTTGGTAGATCGGTATGATCCTTACTTACCGTTTCTTCTCCTTCTTCAATTGGTCTTTCTTGAATACTCATGTCTTCTATCTCCTTTTGAATGGTACCTGCATCATTATCAACACACTCATCTTTTCTAGATGGTGATGGATTAGTTTCATCAAAAATGACATGCATCGACTCTTCAACAGTAAGAGTCATTTTATTAAAAATCCTATATGCTTTGCTATGTAGTGAATAACCAAGGAAAATAGCTTCATCATATTTAGCATTAAACTTTCCTAGATTATCCTTACCATTGTTAAGTACAAAGCATTTGTATTTAAACATATGAAAATAATTTATATTGGATTTCTTTTCATTCCAAAGTTCATAGGGGGTTTTCTTCAAAATAGGACGAATCAAAACGCGGTTTAAAATATAACATACAGTGTTTACCGCTTCTATCCAAAAGTACCTTGGAAGATTACCTTCACACAACATTGTTCGAGTTATTTCTTCCAAAGTCCTATTTTTTCTCTCTACAATACCATTTTGTTGTGGTGTTCTAGGAACGGAGAAGTTGTGATCAATGTCATTTTCAGTACAATAATCATCAAAAAATTGATTTTCAAATTCAGTTCCATGATCACTCCTAATTGAAATTATAGAAAGATTTTTTTGATTTGAAACCTTTTTGTAAAATTTTCTAAACATTTTGAAAGTTTCATCTTTGTGTGCAATAAACAAAACCCATGTAAATCTGAAAAAATCATCTACAATCATAAGGGCATATTTCATACCTTCTAGGGTTGTGGTCCTAGTTGGTCCAAATAAATCCATGTGAAGTAGTTCTAAAGGTCTAGAAGTTGAAATCAAATTTTTGGATTTAAATCTCTCCCTAGTTTGTTTCCCATTTGGCATGCATCACACACATGATCAAAATCAACTTTAAACTTAGGCATGCCTTTGACAAGATTTTTGGAAATCAACTTGGCAATAGTATGCATGCTGCATGACCCAATCGTCTATACCATAGTAAGCAAGACTCCTTGGTCTTAGCATTCATTGCAACCAAACTGGAGCTACTTGACATGGCAAGATCATTTAGATCTACCACATAAATATTTCCTAGTCTGTATCCAATGAATTTACTGCTAGAGTCAAGAAAGTTTGTTACTATACACATAGATGATTCGAAGATAACTTTAAAGCCCTTATCACATAATTGACTAATACTCAATAGACTGTGCTTCAACTTATCTACTCGCAATACATTTTCAATAAAAGTATAGGGGATTATTTTCATCGTACCAATTTTGATTATTTTTTCTTTGCCATTGTCTCCAAAAGTAACCATACCTCCTTCTTTTATTTCCAGGATGATAAATTGATCATTGTCACCCGTCATATGCCTTGAATAGCCACTGTCAAGATGCCATCTTTTCTTTGATTTCTTGGCTGCAAGACATTCCTGCAAGAAAGTCAAGGAGTGCTTTTAGGTACCCAAGCTAACTTGGGTCCTTTCAGGTTAGCTGAGGTGGTCCCTTTGGGAATCCAAGTTTTTCTTGATGTTCTATGGACATTTTTAATAATATTGCAATTGAAAGCTTTATGTCCTAATTTTTTGCAAGCAAAACATCTGATTCTAGAATTTTGAAATAATTTAGACTTTGAAGTTCTATATGCATGAAGTGCAGAAATAGCAGGTTTTGCATTTAAATTCTTAGGAACATATAAAGCAGGTTTTGAAATGGAAATAGAATCTTTTGTAATAAAATTTTATGAGAAGTAAACTTAGGGACAAAATCTCTTTGTTTCACAAATGTAGTAGCTGAAACGTAATTTGAATTTGAAGCATTAAAACCTATTCCAACTTTATTTCCATAAATTCTTAGATCTTTAAGAATTAACTCAAGCTTATTAGAAGATAAAGTTAATTTTTCAACGAGTGGCTTGACTTTTTCAACCTCCTTTTTTAGTTCATTATTTTCTTTCATCAAAATATTGTTTTTGTCATGAAATTCTCTATTCTTAGTTTTCAAGGCATTACATTTTTCAGAAAAGGTATGAAATTCTTTTTGCAACACATTGTTCTTTTCTGAAATCTCATCAATTTCTTTGAGTAAAGAATTATTGATATGCTTTAATGATCTAATCTTTACTCATGCCTTTTTATATTCAGAAAATAGATCATGGAATGTAAAATTTAATTCCTCAAAAATAAATTCAATTTGTGTGTCGAGAGAATTTACCTCATTCTCAAGACCCATTAGATATAAATTTGCTATTTTCGTGGTCTCTTCTTCTTCAATTGAAGTGGAGTCTTCACTATTGCTCTATGTGGCAACCATCGCTTTCTTTTTCTTCTTTCTGAAAAATTTTTTAATTGAGGACAGTCTGGATGAATGTGTCCTGATTTCTTACATTCATAGCAGGTGGGGACTTGTTCCTTATCCTTGTCTTTGTCCTTGTCCTTTTCTTTTGATTGTTCTCCTCGTTTATGGAATTTTCTGTTATATCTTCCTTTCTTCTTTCCCATAAACTTTCTGAATTTCTTCACAACCATTGCAATGTCTTCATCTTCAAGATCGTCTTCGGAGAAGGTAGAGTCATCTTTGTCTCTTCATCATCTTTTGATTCTGATACAGCTTTGAATGCAATTGTTTTCTTCTTTTTCTGATCATTGTCCGTTCTATGCTACATGGCTAGTTTGTGTGTGATGAGAGATCCTATTAATTCATCCATTGATAGAATGTTTAAATCTTTAGCTTCTTGGATAGTAGTGACTTTAGGATCCCATTTATCAGGAAGTGATCTCAAAATCTTCTGTACTAAATCAGCATTTGAGTATATCCTACCAAGACTTTTCAAACCATTAATAATATCTGTAAATCTAGTATACATGACATAAATACTTTCATTAGGCTCCATTTTAAACAATTCATAGTTATGCACTAAAAGATTTATCTTTGAAGTTTTCACCTACGAAGTTCCTTCATGGGTCACTTCAAGTTTATCCCAAATTTCCTTCGCTAAAGAGCAAATGAAAATTCGATTAAACTCGTTTGAATCCAAAGCACAGTAAAGCAAGTTCACTGCTTTGGCATTAAATTTCCCCATCTTCATGTCGTGTTCGTTCCAATCCTCTTCAGGCTTAGGGACATCCACACCATCATTTTTAGTCATGGGAACATGTGGCCCTTTGAGAATGACCTTCTACAGTTGAAAATTAATAGCTTGAATATAGATTTTTATTCATGCTTTCCAATAAGAATAATTTGTGCCTGTGAAGAGTGGAGGTCTATTAGTTGACTGGCTTTCGGCCAAAGATGTATTCATGGGATGAGCCATCAATATTTACTCTAAGACAATCAGAGACACTGCTCTAATATCAGTTGTTGCCTAGGTGGCTACTCAAGAGGAGGGTGAATTGGATCTTTTAAAAAATTGAAGGCAAGTAATGTGCAATTCAAAATCCTTTGCAAGTGGTAGGTGCTGTAATAGAATTATAAAATGCAGAAGCTAAACAGAGTCAAGAAAGCACAATAAAAACACACCAAATTTATAGTGGTTCGGAGCAACCCAGCTCCTATGTCCACTATCCAAGATACCACTTAGGGTTTTTACTATATTAACACCTGAATATAGTAGGATTGTTTTACAGGATCACAATCCAAAAATCTTTACACTTTGGTTTTACGGGATCACCAAAGAAAATCCAACACCTTTTGGTTTTAACAGGCTCACCAAAAAAACCTAACTTCATTTTCACAGGATCACCAAGAACCTAACCCTTGGTTTTAACAAGGCTCACCAAGAACCTATTTGGTTTTTCAACCGGGATCACCAATAACCCAACAATTCAAAAATTGAATTGAAAATAAATGCAACAAGAATGACAAACTCAATTTGTCGGAAAGTTATCGGTGCAGCTTGTTGGAAGTCCACTTGAATGTACTTGAATAGACTTTAATTCCATCAATGGCTTCTTCCCAAAGTTGCTTCAAGCTTCAGATTAGAGTTGGTGAAGACTTGAAAACTTGATTTGAATGCTCTTGTGCTCTTTTGCTGTTGGTAGGTAGGATATTCAATGAAGCTCTCTCTTCTTTGAAGAACTCTCTAATTCATTGCTTCAAGGAAATTCAAATCCTTACAATTTAAAGTCTTCTATCATCCCAAGACAGTTCTAGCCATTGTAGACCATTGGGGAATGATTTGTGACCGTTGGAGCACCTTTTAGCATTCAAAAATAAATTCTAAAACTAGCTGTTGAATACCTGGAAACGATGTTCGAGTCGGCTCGGATCCTTCGAGTTGGCTCAGATCCTTCGAGTCGATGGGTCGAGTCACCAAATCTTCAATGCAGTCGGCTCTTTGTCTCAGGGTGCAAAATATCACTCTGGACGAGTCAGCTCTTGATAGCTCGGGTCGGCTTGAACTTGAATCTTGAAAATCTTGAACTCGAGGAGTCGGCTCTTTTCAGCTTGGGTCGGCTCTTCTTCTCATGTTCGAAAAACCTTACTCTGGAAGAGTCGGCTCGGTGTAGTTCGGGTCGGCTCACTTTCTCAGGCTTTCAGAATTAGGTCTGGCAGAGTCGGCTCTTTTTGGTTTGGGTCGGTTCGCCTGGCTGTTCTCAGAAATCTTCAAAAAATGGACTCTGGAGGAGTCGACTTGGACTGATTCCAGTCGACTCAGATTTACTGGAGTCGGCTCGCTTTCCATCGAGTCGGCTCAGATTGCTACGTTTTAGAATCCTTGCTGCGTGCCAATAGTTGGCTCTTTATTACTTGGGATTGGCTCGAGTGTCTTCTTCAGGAATTTTTACAATTGAACTTAAAGAAAACTCTCACCAACTCTTTTACAATTTTACACAAACTAACTCAAACTAAAATTCATGGCGCACACACACTCATAGAAGTAACCCTTTTAATTGATTTTTCTTAACATTTTTTATTGGGTTCTTCTTTACAAAACATTTACAACACAACTCAACCAAGAAAACAAAAGTGTAGAATTTATAGTTTGAACATGTTATTCATCCTACAAAAACTTGTCAAACACTTAAAGAGTTGTCAAAAATAAATGTACATGCTCCAATATTTGGTTATCATTAAAATCACTTATGGGGTCAACAGTAATACTGTTATGGCCATTTTCATTAATGTTACAACATCCGTGGAAATTCTATAACACCCTGGAAGTCATAAAACAAGCCACGGTTGCCATGTATTAAAGGTAGAGGGGTTAAAAACTTCTTTTTCATAATATCTGCATGGGTGTCGTAGGTTTTGAACTAGGATATCATAGGTTTTAAACTAGGATGTTGTAATACTATTTTGGCCATTTTGATTAATGTTATAGCATCCGTGGCAATTTTACAAGACCTTGGGAGTCATAAAACAAGCCATGGTTGCTATGTATTAAAGGTAGAGGGGTTAAAAACTTTTTTTTCATAATTTAAGCATGGATGTCGTAGGTTTTGAACTAGGGTATCGTAGGTTTTAAATTAGGGTATCGTAATACTATTTTGGCCATTTTGATTAATGTTACAACATCCGTGATAATTTTATAACACCCTGGGAGTCATAAAATAAGCCATGGTTGACATGTATTAGAGGTAAAGGGGTTAAAAACTTATTTTTCATAATTTGTGCATGGGTGTCGTAGGTTTTGAACTAGGGTATCGTAGGTTTTGAACTAGGATATCGTAATATCTGAACTACGGTGTCATGATTTTATACTATGAAAACTTAATATTTTTTCAAAATTTATCATGATATCCCTCTATAAAGATAAATTTCAAAGATTGACATTAAAATAGTAAAATAGAAATTACGACATCCTAGCTCAAAATCTACGATATCCTAGTTCAAAACCTACGACATCCTTGTTCAAAACCTGGGGCACCCTAGTTAAAAAACTTCGATACCCATGCAAAAATTGTAAAAAAAATGTTCACATGCCAAATGTCAACTCCAAGCAGGAATCAAAATTTTTTCTTACATGTTTCTACTTCTGTAGCATTCTTGGGGACAGATCTTAAGGGGGTCTCATCACCTCCTGAATAAACAACGATCGCAGTACTTCCTTCCTCCATCTACATTTCCTTCTTGCATTGTTTTCATGTTCGTCATCTATGTTGAAAGACGAAATCACTTGTCTCCATATTTCCAAGATTTCGAAGGTGTATCAAATGTTGAAGGAAGATCACCAACGCTTTCTCGACCACCAAAGAGTAGCAAAAATATAAAATGGAGGTATCTGGAATATCCAAAAATAATGGATGAACTCTAGGGTGGGGCTTCGTAGTGCAAATGGGTTTTTTTTCCCTGTTTGCATAATAAGAGCGATTTTTCCTATATCGAAAATGATGAGGACAAAATGGTCATTTTGCACGGTTGAAAAGACTACAGGAGGCATCTATAGCTTACGTATCGTAGAGACCCATCCCACCCATCATGCCAGCATGGACCAATAGCGGCATGCGATGCGGGCCACGCTGGATTTGCTACACCGCATGCGGTGCACAAAGAATTACTCATGGCACAACATCTTCCCTCTAGTAGTGAATAAATTATTTGCATGTGAAGTTCTTGGACAATTAGATTTGAGCGATGGTTGAAGGTAAATTGTCAAGCCAACAATATCCAAGGGTGCCTAAAAATGATTTTATGGCGACCGATCAAAATTAGAACCAAATCATGTGATACAAGTATTATGCAAGCATGTCCCAGGCCTTTAGGACGATTCCATGTGAGACATTCCTGTCTTTGGGCATGAGAATAGACGAACTTTATGAACAGATTGATCAAGAGCATATTATATGCATATGTAATTAAAGTTTTGTCAAATATATGTCTAATTGAAATGGATTTTGTTGGTGCAATTTACTCTAAATCGAATTTACTGAAGTTTATGAGGCCAGCAAGTCTTTCACTTGAAAATATAAAAATGTCTTCTAATGAATTCTATTTCACATCGTGAATTTGTTAGACATTTCATTTTTGAATTCTCATGGCTTTACTTATACTAGAATTGTTTAATGAATTTTGACTCCTTGGTCTATACCTGCATCTTATTTAACATGTTATGATTTAAAATTTGTTCATTATTGCAAATCTTTTATTTCAGTACCATGTATAGCTTTGCTATGATCAATTATAATTTTTTAAATATTTTTTACAAAACTTGCATTGCATAAAAATATAGATCCATCAATTAATTAATGTATATATTCTATAGCATCCGTACATTTACTTTATTTTTGTATGGATGAGCAAATTATGTACAGTGATCAATTGATTATCCAGTTTGGATAGTTTGAGAATTACAAATAATTTTATAAGTACTTACGGTAATCTAGCAATATGGATAGAGTTTGAGATATATTTCAGATATCATTTTTTTTAGTTCTCCTCATACATCTTAAGTTGTATAAGAAGAACAAAAGAAAAATGTTGTCAAAATTTTTTCAGAGCTCTTATTGTGTATCATTTGATTACTGTGAATGACCTATATAATTAATACAATTCTTGAACAGGGTAGGACCTATCTTCGACTATTAGTTAGTGATAGGATGCATTTATTAGTTAACCTATTTTATTTTTTACATAATTTTAAAAAATTTACTTTGTGCATTGTTATTGATCGAAGAATTTTTCTTGTATTTAGATAACTTGAAAGTTGGATCATTTTATCCTAAAATAGATAAAAGTTGGATAAATAAACTGAGAAATATCAAAGGATATTTAGATGGAGTTCATGATTTCATTAAATTTGGTATGAACAAAAGTAGTTTGAATGGAAAGATTTTATGTCCATGCCGACGATGTATTAATAGTTCTTGTCTAGATCCACAACTATTAAAGAATATTTGATATAAAATGGCTTTGCAAGAGATTATAATGAGTAGATTTTTCATGGAGAACTTATGTTGCCAGTATCAAGTAATCAACCATCATCTGATCTTGGATCCAGTAATATTTAAGAGAATTCTATAGCAGATGATGATATAATGGGTTTGATCACAGATACTTTTTGACATAGTATTCAGAACTTTGGAGGTTCAACTGATACACATGAAATAGCTAAAATATGTGAAGGTTCTACATTCATTGAACGAACATATATTGACGAGCAGATACAACCATCAACTTCTAAGTCAGCTCAGTTTCATAATTTAATGAAAGAAGTAGATGAACAATTATACCCAGACTGTTTAAAATTTTCTAAGATCTCTTTTTTTATACATTTATTTTATATAAAATATATGAATAGATAGTCCGGAAAGAGTTTTACCATGCTTCTCAGGTTATTAAAAAATACATTTCCAGAAGGCATTAGTTTACCATCTTCTTATTATGAAGCAAAGAAAGTTGTTAACAAACTGGATCTTGGATATCAAAAGATTTATAGTTGTCCAAAAGACTGTATGTTATATCATGGTAAAAATGCTGCTCGAAAGTCATGTAATGTATGTGGATCTTCACGATGGACAACTAATGAAGAAGATGAGGATGATAAAATGAATGGAATAGATACACTTACGCATAAAAAGAAATTGACGAATGTATTGCGTTACTTTCCTCTTATTCCTTGATTAAGGAGGCTATATTCATCATCGAAAATAGCTTCATTAATAAGATGGCATGATGAAGGTGTATGAAGGATGGAATATTGAGACATCCAGCAGATAGTTTAGTATGGAAAGTGTTGCCACCAAGACAGTCGTGGCCCGTAGCTGCCGCATCAGATCGCGCTCCTCCCGTTGCCTGGCGCACTCGGCTCCCGGGTCCTCGCCTCCCACCTTCGGTGGCCCTCCACTCCAGGGCCTGCGAGACAATGGTTAGAGACTGGGCTGGGGTTTCCGGCGGGGGCACTCCGATGATCAAGTCAGTGACGGTCCAGGGGAACAGATCCTCCTGGCCGGGCCCCTCTTGATGGACTCCGCACTAGGAGGAGTGAAAGAAGTGTGTGGAGGTGCGAACGTCGTAGGGGAAGATTGGTAGCGGGGACAGAGGGATGCTCTGTTCCTCCGCCTCTCCTTGAGGCCCTCAGTTCCCTCTATTCATGGTGGTGATGGTCTTTTGCTCTTTTGGTTGAGCTTGCCCTATCTTGGTGGTGAGTGGCCTTTTGCTCTTTTTTTTGTTGTTTTTGTTACTGTTACGTCTCCCCCCTTGGGGGGTGCCGATCGTTCTTTGTAGTCGAAAACTGGCTATTAGGAGCTTGTCTCGAGTTCCCGCCGGGCTGTCAGATGTGCGCGGCGATGTCCCAGGAAGCCCTTTCCTATTCATGATAAGGTGCTGTCAGGCGCCCCGACACTCCTTCATGATTGCCTTGTTCCGGGAAATCAGGGACGTCTCGAATGATGGGCCACCACCCGCAGGGTTCGAATCTCCTGGATGGTCTTCTTTCCTAGGTGATCTGAGTGGTTGGTGAGGAATATGGCACCTCGATTGGCGCGTTGCTTGCCTTTTTGGTGTAATTGGTAGTGTAAGGTGGTCAGTACGGCCTGAGAGGCATTCTGGTATGGTTCTCGGGAGGCTCTCCGGTGCCCTCGGTTGGTGACGACTTCTTCCGGGTTGAGGCCGAGCTAGGACGGCATGGCTCGCTCCATCCTAGGTGCTCCGGGCTTGCGGGGATGGCCAGGTGGAGAAGGGTGAAGTACGGGCCTGGTCCAGAGGGCGCGCACTCGGAAAGGCTCAACCTCGGTGGGCGATCTCTTGGCTCGACCTCGACCGTGGGGCACTAACCTCTGAGGGTCTCCTCTGGAGGACGGATGTCGGCGAACCCGGTCTAGAGGGCACGCACTCGGAGAGGCTCGACCTCGGTGGGTGAGCTCTTGGCTCGACCTCGACCGGGGGGGCACTAACCTCCGATGGTCTCCTCTGGAGGGCGGATGTCGGCGGACCCGGTCCAGAAGGCGCGCACTCGGAGAGGCTCAACCTTGGCGTGTGAGCTCTTGGCTCGACCTCGACCGAGGGGGCACTAAACTCTGAGGGTCTCCTCTGGAGGGTCGATGTCAGCGGACCCAGTCCGAAGGGCGTGCACTCGAAAAGGCTCGACCTTGGCGGGTGAGCTCTTGGCTCGACCTCAACCGGGGGGCACTAACCTCCGAGGGTCTCCTCTGGAGGGCGGATGTCGGTGGACCTGGTCCAGAGAGCGCGCACTCGGAGAGGCTCGATCTCGACCGCGGGGGCACTAACCTCCGAGGGTCTCCTCTGGAGGGTGGATGTCGGCTCCAGCCTAGGCACCAAACTCATGAGCTCGACCTGGCGGAGGACTGGGCTCCATCTGCTGCCATGGGGGAGTTCAGCTCATCTCGGTAATGGGGTCCGAGCCAGAGGGTCGACATGGCATCCCTCTCCACATGGCACCCGCAGATTTTTCCATGTTAGCTGTCTTGCCATATCATTTGTCCCCCACTCCCGAGGCTCGTTAGTGCGCGGCGTTCAGGCCGAAGGAAGTAATTACGGTGCTGACGTGAAAAGGTAAAGATCGGTTGCAATGATGGCCGTGACTGCTGGCGCTTCGGGGACCGCTCCTACAGGCCAGTGCGGGGGCGCCACCTGGCCACGTCCGAGGAGCAGTTAATGCTGGTGCAGAATTCAGAGCGGTCGGGACACCATTCTCCCCGATGGGTGACACGTGGCGTAGATTTGTTGGTGAGCGGCTGACACGATATAGACCTCTTGGGTCATTTTGGAGTGAAAGGAGGGCCTTACTCGAACAATCTATTCTTTTTGAATTCTCCGTGCCTGCTGCTGCCACGCCCAGGCTTCTTCTTCTTCTTCCCTATCGCCCCAAGTTTCTTCTCAAGGCAACAGGTTAGCTTCTTCCTCTTTCTTCCTCCTGATTGAGTAGGGTTCCCTCTCGGGGTCTGTGGTTTCTTCTTCGGTCTTCAACCTTGTGTTTTCCTTTTTCTTCTTCTTCTTCTTTGTTTTTGAGGATGTCCCGTTTTGGTCCGGGCTTCCGTCCCACCACTGATCAGGGTGAGGCTGGTCCTTCCGAACGGAGGCCGGCATCTTCTTCCTCTTCTTCTGATGGGGAGGGAGGCGTAGCCCACTACGAACTCGGTGGGAGGCGTCCTCTCGGCCCGGTTCTTATTAGGGAACGGGGGTCGGGTTCTTCTTTTCCCCCTCCTTCTTCTGCTCCTGTCCCTGAGTCTGCTCGGTCTGCAGGTCCCAGCGGGGTCGCCTCCACGATCACCGCCGGAGAACTCAGGACTGTCCGGGATGTCTATGGCATCCCTCATTCTGTCCGACTTATGATCCCTCGTCCGGGGGAGCGAGTTACTTCGAGTGGCCCGGACCGTCTTGCCTTATATGAGGGGACTTTCTCTGGAGGTCTCCGCTTCCCTTTCCATCCCTTCTTTATGTCAGTCTTGGAAAACTATCGTTTGGTCCCGGCACAGCTGGTACCAAATGCTATTAGGGTTATCTTCTCCTTCATTGTGCTCTGTCACCTTCATGGGTTCGTGGCTCAATTTTCTTTGTTCAGGGCCTTCTTCGCCCTGAAACGTCACCCAACTGAAGATGGCTGGTGGTCTTTATCTTCCCGCCTAAGGGGGATTAAGTTTGAGTGCCCCTCTTCCATCAAGGGATGGAAGAGTAAGTTCTTCTTTATCGAGGTCGAGGGAGTTGACTGGATCTAGAGTGATTCGGACCAGTCCCCCAACCGAAACTCTGCCATCGATGTGGTTGATCGAGATGACTACGAGCAGCTCCGCAGTGCACAGATTCCTTCTCTCGAGATCCTGTTGTCTGAGCAAAACCTCGCCGACTCTAGGGTCGACCCAGCGAATGGGTTGGGTGAGTCCGGCCTGAACATTGCTCTTTTCCTTCCTTTGCATGATCTTTGTGCAGTTTTCCACAGGTTCTGACCACTATGTACATTGTGTGCAGGTATGATATTCTCCGAGAGCGATCTCCTGGCCATTACCAAGAAGAGTCGACCAGTAAGATTGGCCGCGGAGCCCGCTTCCAGGCGGCCCCGAGGTGAGCGCACACCTGCGGCTGCCCCCGGGGGTGGTGGTTGGGCTGAGCTCGATCGTAGCTGCCGGTAGCTCGAGCTCAGAGTTGACCCGCGCCGCTCCTACGCCAGTGGAGAGGGCAGCTCCCACGGCCCCAGAGCCATCCCAGCAGATCCCTGCGGCAGAGCCCGAGGTAGTGGTCCGTGCGAGAGCCGCTACCGCTATTGCTGTGCCTTACCCCCCTCCGGGTCCGTCCGCTACCGATGCCAGGGGTGGGGAGACCCGGGCCGCTTCTAAGGCTACGATAGTTGTGCCGCCTGTGTCTGCCCTGGTCTTCCAACCTGCCCCCGTGGGGCCTTCGGTCGGCGATGCACAGCCACCCCGCCCCAGAGAGAGTCGGAGGGAGGAGGGACGACGTTACCTCCCCTTCCGAATGGGGTCGGGGAACTCGGTCCTTCGGAGCCCTGAGCTCGTCGAACGCTTGATGGACTTCTCCATCCAGGCGTGCGACCGACAAGACATGGCCAGAATGCACATGGCTGATGTCTTCAAGATCCTCTTTTCTCAGCTGTACTCGGTGAGTTCCTTCGCCTCTTTTGCTTGCCCTTCATTTTCCTCTAGTCACTATCATTCATCATTTTCATTTTTCATTCTTTTTTTTTTGTGTAGATCGGTGCTGAGGCCCTCTTCCTCAGGGAACACTTTTAGAGCTGGGATTGCCTCGAGCGACAACGAGTCATCGAGATCAAATCTTTGATGAACGACCTGAAGGAGAAGGCCGGCGCCAGTGGGGCCCTTGAGTTAAGGATCAAGGACCTCAAAAAAGAGCTCGTCGATGATGAGGGTGAGCGAAAGGACTCTCGACAGCCTGCGATCTGGAGCAGAGCCGTTCAAAGAAGGTAATCAACGACCTCTCCGTCGATGAGAAGAAGTTGAACTAGTACAGTGCCGAGGCCGACAGACACAAGGAGACCGCCCAGTCTGTCCAGGCGGAGCTGGCGGGCGTGAGAGAGAAACTTATCGCAACTGAGAAAATGGCAGAGATGGCGGTCACCTCGACGGAGGCAGCCAAGTTGAGGGCTATTGAGCTGGAGAAGGTGGCTGCTGCGACCGAGAAGGATGCCAAAAGCGCCGTCACCAATTTTAAGGCTTTGGAGGAGTTCGTCGCCGACATCCAGCAGATGATGTCGGACTCCTTTTACAAGGGGTTCATGTATCTGCACGGCCGGGTCGAGTCATTTGTCGCTGACAAGCACCGCGACTACCTCAGATATCCCTCGGCTTCGGAGGAGGTCGATGAGGAGGTTGTTGGGTCAGAGGCTTTGACACCAGCCGGGGGTGGTTCTCCTGAGGCTGGGGTGATTGAGCCAGAAGCCCCTGATGGCAGGGGCAGCCAGCCTCTGGACCCAGCATGAAAGCCAGCTAGCGCAGAATGACTTCTTCTCTTTTCCTTGCTTTAGTTTGTACTTCTTTGTTTATTGTACTTGTTCAGGGTCTTCTGGCATGTCGGGGCCCAAAAAATATTTGTAATTTGTATTTGATCAATAAAGCTTGGATTGCTTTGTAAAGACTCTTTCTCTATCCTTCCCTCTTCCCCTCTCTCTTTTTTTTTTTTTTTGCTCGGGGACTTCAGAGAGAAGGGCCTCTCCTTGTATGAGGTTAAGGCACTCGCGGGCCGCTAGGCTCGAAGATGTCGTTGGCCGACGATCGTGAGATACGAGCTCCGGTCATGAGAAAATATCCTAGAGCTGGGCTCAGGGATGGAGATTGCTAAGAGCGGCTTGGCTCGAAGCTCCCTTGGCCAGAGATCTGAGCTCCGGTTTTGAGGAGATGTCCTGGAGCAAGGCTCGGGGACGGAGATTGCTGAGAGCGGCTTGGCTCGAAGTTTCCTTGGCTGGAGATCTGAGCTCCAGTTTTGAGAAGATGTCCCGGAGCTGGGCTCGGGGATGGAGGTTGCTGAGAGCGGCTTGGCTCGAAGTTCCCTTGGCCAGAGATCTGAGCTCCGATTTTGAGAAGATGTCCCGGAGCTAGGCTCGGGGATGGAGGTTGCTAAGAGTGGCTTGGCTCGAAGTTTCCTTGGTCAGAGATCTGAGCTCCAGTCTTGAGAAGATGTCCTGGAGCAAGGCTCGGGGATGGAGATTGCTAAGAGCTATAGTTTTGATGGTGCTGTATTTTCTTCTCACCCCCTCTTTCTTTCCTTCCCCAGTCTTCTTTCATTCATCTTTCTTTTCATTTTCATTTTCTTCTTCTTCCTTTCTTCTTTTTTTTTTTTAGAGTGGGGAGATCAGAAGAGAGAACGCTGGCTGGACCCCCATTTTTGCTCTCTCTTTCCTTTCCCTCTCACCTTCTTTTCGAGAGGGGAGATCAGAGAGGAGGGCTGCCGGGCTTCCCCCCTTTGTTCCCTTTCTTTCCTTCCCCTCCCATTTTCTTTTCGAGTATGGAGATCATGGTAGGGGGGTCACCGGTCTTGGTTGCCTTGGAGCTAGGCTCGAGACCTTCCTGGATATGGAGCTAGGCTCGGGCCCAGGGATTGCCTGAGATCTTGGCTCAGGTCTTTGGTACCTTGGAGCTAGGCTCAAGGCGTTGACGGGAGCTACGTGGCCCCGTGATCCCTTGGCATCTCAGAGCTAGGCTCAGAGATGTTTGAGATAGAGAGCTGCTTGGCTCGAGGTTTCTTCGACGTCTTGGAGCTGGGCTCGAGGATGCTTGGAGTTGGAGAGCTACGTGGCTCAAAGTCCCTCTGGCATCCTGGAGCTAGGCTCGGGGGTGCCGAGAAGTGGGAGCTATGTGGCTCGAGATTTCTTCGACATCCTGGAGCTGGGCTCGGGAATGCTTGGAGTTGGAGAGCTACGTGGCTCAATGTTTCTCTGGCATCCTGGAGCTAGGCTCGGGGGTATCGGGAAGTGGGAGCTACGTGGCTCGGGATTTCTTCGACGTCCTAGAGCGGGGCTCGGGGATGCTTGGAGTTGGAGAGCTACGCGGCTCAAAGTTCCTCTGGCATCCTGGAGCTAGGCTCGGGGGCACCGAGAAGTGGGAGCTACATGGCTCGAGATTTCTTCGACATCTTGGAGCTAGGCTCGGGGATGCTTGGAGTTGGAGAGCTACGTGGCTCAAATTCTTTCTGGCATCCTGGAGCTAGGCTCGAGGGTGCCGGGAAGTGGGAGCTACGTGGCTCGGGATTTCTTCGACATCTTGGAGCTAGGGCTCGGGGATGCTTGGAGTTGGAAAGCTACGTGGCTCAAAGTCCCTCTGGCGTCCTGAGCTAGGCTCGGGGGCACTGGGAAGTGGGAGCTATATGGCTCAGGATTTCTTCGACATCCTGGAGCTGGGCTCGGGGATGCTTGGAGTTGGAGAGCTACGTGGCTCAAAGTCCCTCTGGCATCCTGAAGCTAGGCTCGGGGGTGCCGGGAAGTGGGAGCTACGTGGCTTGGGATTTCTTCGATGTCCTGGAGCTAGGCTCGGGGATGCTTGGAGTTGGAGAGCTATGTGGCTCAAAGTCCCTCTAGCATCTTGGAGCTAGGCTCGGGGGCGCCGGGAAGTGGGAGCTACGTGGCTCAGGATTTCTTCGACATTCTAGAGCTGGGCTCGGGGATGCTTGGAGTTGGAGAGCTACGTGGCTCAAAGTCCCTCTGGCATCCTAGAGCTAGGCTCGGGGGCGTCGGGAAGTGGGAGCTACGTGGCTCGAGATTTCTTCGACATTCTGGAGCTGGGCTCGGGGATGCTTGGAGTTGGAGAGCTACATGGCTCAAAGTCCCTCTGGCATCTTGGAGCTAGGCTCAAGGGCGCCGGGAAGTGGGAGCTACGTGGCTCAGGATTTCTTCGACCTCCTGGAGCTGAGCTCGGGGATGCTTGGAGTTGGAGAGCTATGTGGCTCAAAGTCCCTCTGGCATCCTGGAGCTAAGCTCGAGGGCGCCGGGAAGTGGGAGCTACGTGGCTCGAGATTTCTTCGACATCCTGGAGCTGGGCTTGGGGATGCTTGGAGTTGGAGAGCCACGTGGCTCAAGATTTCTTTGACATCCTGGAGCTGGGCTCGGGGACGTTGTTGACCCTTTGCTGTAAAACATGCAGACACCCATGTAAGGGGAAAAATCGTCATCATAATTGTTGGTGAGGGAACTTACCTCATCGGGAGTGTCTCTGTGGGCCGTGGGCTCTCCGCTCTCAGGGAACCTCACGCCGCCAAGTCCTTCGAGGTGACGAACTTCTCATGATGGGACTTGGGCTGTCTCGAAGGGGTCTTCGCATGGTGGTTCGCCACTGTCGTGTCGTCGATCGCGGCCTCCTGTTTAGCTTTCTTCTTTTACTTTCTCCATATCGCGTGGCGAGGAGGTTATCCCCGGGGCTTTTCGCCCCCTGAGTCTTCTTGGGTGCATGTGCAATTCTCCAGGTGATAACGTCCGTCACTTGCGCAGTGGTGCGGCCGTTGGCAGTCGGAGGCGACAGGGGACCGGCAAACATTCGTGGCCCCCGCATGGAGTCTACCCCCCATCATGAATCTTGAGAGATGGGTCTCCTATTCGCCGTTGCGACGCCTTGTGATATCACTATGGCCGGTGAAGGGCTTCTCCGGCAGTGGGCACTACAGCCCTAGGGCCCAACAGCTAAGCCCCGTGCACTGACGATCCAGTGGGGGGGGTAAGAACCCCACCAGCTGGTGCTCATGCTTCCTCAGGCATACTTTCGCCACGTGCCTAGTGGTTTCATCAACAGCTTCCCCATCGAAGGGGATAGAGGAAGCGATATACTGCGAGGGGCTGGGAAAAGGTCACCTACCTATCAGCCTTTCCAGCCCATGTCGTCACCGTTCTTCTGGGCCGTATAGCCCTGGGGGGTGGTGAAGGGATTAGTCATACCCGTCCTCATTCCCCCTACCTGGCATGCCAATCTGTTGCCGCCAAGACCGTCGTGGCCCGTAGCTGCCATGTCGGATCACGCTCCTCTCGCCGCCTGGTGCACTCGGCTCCCAGGTCCCCGCCTCCTGCCATCCGATGGTCCTCCGCTCCAGCGCCTGCGAGATAATGGTTAGAGACCCGGGACGGGGTTTCCGGTGGGGGCACTCCGACGATCAAGTCAGTGACGGTCCAGGGGAATAGATCCTCCTGGCCGGGCCCCTCTTGATGGACTCCGCACTAGGAGGAGTGAAAGAATGTGTAGAGGTGCGAACGTCGCAGGGGAAGATTGGTAGCGGGGACAGAGGGATGCTCTGTTCCTCCGCCTCTCCTTGAGCCCCTCGGTTCCCTCTATTCATTGTGGTGATGGCCTTTTGCTCTTTTGATTGAGCTTGCCCTATCTTGGTGGTGAGTGGCCTTTTGCTCTTTTTTTTTTGTTGTTGTTGTTACTGTTACCTCTCCCCCCTTGGAGGTGCCGATCGTTCTTTGTAGTTGAAGACTGACCATTGGGAGCTTGTCTCGGGATTCCCGCCGGGCTGTCAGATGCGCACAGCGGTGTCCCAGGAAGCCCTTTCCTATTTCGTGATAAGGTGCTGTCAGGCGCCCCGACACTCCTTCATGATTGCCTTGTTCCGGGAAATCAAGGATGTCTCGATTGGTGGGCTGCCGCCCGTGAGGTTTGAATCTCCCGGATGGTCTTCTTTCCTGGGTGATCTGAGTGGTTGGTGAGGAATGTGGCATCTCGATCGGCGCGTTGCTTGCCTTTTTGGTGTAACTGGTGGTATCAGGTGATCAGTACGGCCTGAGAGGCGTTCTGGTACGGTTCTCGGGAGGCTCGTCGGTGCCCTCGGCTGGTGAGGACTTCTTCCGGGTTGAGGCCGAGCTGGGATGGCAGGGCTCGCTCCATCCTAGGTGCTCTGGGCTTGCGGGGATGGCCAGGTGGAGAAGGGCTAAGTACGGGCCCGGTCCAGAGGGCGTGCACTCAGAGAGGCTCGACCTTGACGGGCGAGCTCTTGGCTCGACCTCGATCGCGGGGCACTAACCTCTGAGGGTCTCGTCTGGAGGGTGGATGTTGGCGGACTCGGTCTAGAGGGCGCGCACTCGGAGAGGCTCGACCTTGGCTGGTGAGCTCTTGGCTCGACCTCGACCGGGGGGGCACTAACCTCCAAGGGTCTCCTCTG
The DNA here is from genome assembly GCA_021397845.1 of Areca catechu. Lineage (NCBI taxonomy): Eukaryota > Viridiplantae > Streptophyta > Magnoliopsida > Arecales > Arecaceae > Areca > Areca catechu. The sequence goes on from CM038051.1 coordinate 190,372,586, forward strand.
GAGGGCGGATGTCGGCAGACCCGGTCCAGAGGGCGCGCACTCAGAAAGGCTCGACCTCGACAGCTGAGCTCTTGGCTCGACCTCGACCAGGGGGGCACTAACCTCCGAGGGTCTCCTTTGGAGGGCAGATGTCGATGGACCCGGTCCAGATGGCACGCACTTGGAGAGGCTCAACCTCGACGGGTGAGCTCTTGGCTCGACCTCAACCGGGGGGCACTAACCACCGAGGGTCTCCTCTGGAGGGCGGATGTCGGCAGACACGATCCAGAGGGCACGCACTCGGAGAGGCTCGACCTCGATCGGGGGGGCACTAACCTCCGAGGGTCTCCTCTAGAGGGTGGATGTCGGCTCTGGCCTAGGCGCCGAGCTCATGAGCTTGACTTGGCGGAGGACTGGGCTCCATCTACTACCATGGGAGAGTTCAGCTCATCTCGGTAATAGGGTCCGAGCCAGAGGGTCGACGTGGCGTCCCTCTCCACATGGCACCCGCAGATTTCTCCACGTCAGTGGTCTTGCCATATCAGAAAGTATTTAATGCTAGGCATTCTAATTTTTTCTCTGATATTCATAATATTCGGTTGGATTTAGTTTTAGATGACTTCAATCCTTTTCGAGCTCTAAATTCTATATATAGCACTTGGTCAGTTATTCTAATACCATATAATTTATCACCATGGTTGTACATGAAATAATCTTCACTTATCTTGTCGATGGTTATTCCAGGTGATAAGGGTCCAGGAAATGATATTGAAATTTTTCTACAACCTTTAATAGAGGAATTGAAATAGTTATGGAAAGGTGTCAATATAATTAATGCTTCCAATGATGAAACATTTAAACTACGGCAGCTTTGTTATGAACTATTAGTGATTTTCCAGCATATGTCATTTATCTGGCTGGAGTATAAAGGGACAGGTTGCATGTCCTTGTTGTGTAGATTCGACACATTCAATTTGATTAAAACATGAAAAAAAAAATTGTTATATTGGACATCGTCGATGGTTAGAACCAAATCATCCATTTCATTTTCAGAAAGATTTATTTGATGGTACCATTGAAATGGGATGTGCACTTATTCTACCTTCTGGTACTAATGTTCGTAGATAAATGAATTTCATCAGTTACATATATGGTAAATTCTTGAAGTCTTCTAAAAAAAGGAAAGGATGATCAAAAATGATTGGTAAAAAAAGTAACTACTGGTACTACGGATGCACATGTATTTGAAGATCTTGATAATTTTTTTAAAAATAAAAATGAGGAAGACATATGATAGCATCTACAATCAGCTCAGCAAATATTTATGGAAGAAAGGAAGTATTTTCTGACTTACCTTATTAGGAACATAATCTTATTCGGCATAATCTTGATGTTATGCATATGGAGAAGAATATTTGTGATAATTTGCTTAGAACATTATTGAATCTTGATGGAAAGACCAAAAATAATATGAAGGCATGACTAAATTTACAAGAATTGGGTATCTGACGAGAGCTTCATCCCAAAATGCTTGTTAATGATCGAATTTATTTGCCTCCTGCATCTTATACAATATCTGCTCAAGAAAAAAGATAATTTTTTTATCGTATTGAAAAATATAAAGTACCTGATGGATATGCATCAAACATTTCAAGGTGTGTGCATCTTAAAGACTAGAAAGTTTCTAATCTCAAAAGTGATGATGGTCACATATTAATACAAGATATCTTTCCAATAGCTTCAAGATCATCGGTGCCTAAATAAGTTCTTGCAATTATAATTTGGTTATCATCATTCTTTAAGGCATTATGTTCAAAAGTTATTGATCCTAGAGAGCTTGATCAGTTAGAGTATGATGTTATGATTATACTTTGTCATATGGAGAAGATTTTTCTACCTGGATTTTTTACTATTATGGTACATCTACTCATTCACTTAGCTTTGAAAGTCAAACTTGATGGACCAGTACATTATAGATGAATGTATCCTATTGAGAAGTATTATTATCAATTTTTAATCTTTACAAAATTTTTAATAAACATAGAGTCATAATGAAGTATAAATAAATTTTTAAATATTATAGGTATCTTGTGCAATTGAAAGATTATGTACAAAACAGAGCCTATCCAGAGAGTTTGATTACAGAAGGATATATTGTTGAACAGTATTTGACATTTTGTTCAAGATATCTTCAAGGTGTATAGACTGTATTTAATAGACCTCAATGGCATAGTGATTTCGTAGACAATGCAGAATTGTATAAGTTCTCTACTGCTGTAGAATAATGAAAAAAAATGAAGAATTGTATTAGATCAGAAATCAATTGCACAAGCATATCGTTATGTATTACTTTATAGTGAAATAATATCTGAATATCAAAGGTTAGTTATTTAATGGATTTCAAGTTTAAATATCATATCTTAAATTTTATTCTATATTAATAAATATAAATTTTATGTATCAAGTTTTTAATATCTCAATGATAAACTAATCATAGCACTCGACTTAATCCAAGGATTGAGCAGTGATGGTTAGTCGAGTTATTTACTACATGGTTTTTAAAATAGGTTTGACATATATTTAAAGAATATGTGGATAGATTTACCATCGAATAACTTATTAACATTTCTTATTATTTTTTAGGTATCAACAATGATGGAGAAGAATTATTCAGATGATTAATATCCCTAGCTCGAGGACCTAACAAAGTTGTCATCAGATATAATGGTTTTATAATCAATAATTTTAAATTCCATATTAAAGATAGTGATAAATTTAAAAAAATACAAAATAGCGGTGTTATGATGAAAGCTAATGGAAAAACTTATTATGGTGTACTTAAAAATATATATGAGTTAGATTACTATGGGATCTTTAAAGTCATATTATTTAGATGTGATTGGATAGATATAAACTCATCAAGAGGTTTAAAAAAAGATGCAAATGAATTTACACTTGTAAATTTTACAAGGTTAATACATACTGGTGTCTTATTAAAGGATGATCCATTTATTTTTTCTTCTCAAGATCGTCAAGTATTTTTTGTACAAGATGCAAAAGACAAAGATTGGGCTACTGTTATTAAAACAAAACCTAGGGACTTATATGATATGGAAAAACAGTTAGAAGATGATAAAGATGATACTTATACGCATTCCATGCTGTTCAATTTTGTACCAGCTAATGACATACATGCTACAGTATCCTTGGTTAGGATAGAATTTTAAGGAAATACTAATGCTTGATTCTTATTGCTATTAAATTTGGTAATGTATGTAATTTTTAGTAATTATTATATTAAATTAATATTTATCTTCACTAATTTTGTTTTTGATGTAAATGACAGGTGATATTATGCTGCGCTCGTGATGATTTGATGGTGTACAGTTTCAGCACTCACGGATAGAGGCCGGCACTTCTGCTTCGGCAGAGCAAGCTGGGATGAGTACTTCGACATGGCAGGTTCATGCCGATCCTTCTTCAGTACCGGACGTTGCGTCCAGTCTTTTGGCAGAGCAATCTATTGCTGGTTCATGATCCTCGAGGCATCATGATCCTCCCATCGATGTAGCAAGCAATGAACTACACATTAAGGGTAATTTATTTTTTTATCCTTGGTTAGGTCAAATTTCATTACATATTTTACTATAGTTTATTTTTATTTATTTTTATGGAGATGGATTTGGGAGGGTTACATGTAGGCACGGGCCCACAATAGTATGGGATGTCTGGTAGATGCACGAGGGTGAGAAGATAGTGGTTGAATGCAATCAGCTAGGGTAGCTAATTAAAAAAGTTGCTAGCTTATTGAGTTTATTTTTAGGAACAGTTGCACGGAGGCATCAACTTTGTCAACTGAGTTATGCAAAGTGGAATGACATGCTTCCGATATATAAAGTTGAGATTCTATGAGTTGTACAGGTAAAAAATTGATATTAAATTTTTTGTTATTTTACATAGTTGATATATTATGTTGTGTTTTATATTCTTACTAATTATTTTCTTTTACAATCCAAGTTTGTACTCCCTCCATCCTCTCATGATTTTGTACTGAAATATCTCAACAAAAAATGGAAAGAATATAAAGCACAGTTGAAGATGAAGTACAAGTTACCGGGTATGACAGAGAGCGATAGTTGGTACTTGTCCTCCTGATGTATCCCATCATCAGTGGATAGAGTTGGTTCATTATTGGTTCTCCGAGAGAGGACAGGTATCTTCTAGTTTTTTTTTAAGTAACTTTATTAAAATATTTGATTTATATTATACATAATACATATATATATATATTACTTTCAGGATATAATAAGTTATCAATTTACTTTTACAGCATATTCTTATATTGGTAGAGATGCATGAGCAGCCAGTCTATTCTCCATACATCGGGATCCAAGAGCTATGCGCGAGTCAGACAAGAGTTCGTATATTTCTTAAACTATAAACTTATATTTTTAATATTAAAGCATTTATAGATTTTAATGAAACTAATATATATATATATATATATCATGGATGATGTATCGCGATACATATATGTATTGTAGACGGTGTATCGTGATACACAAATGTATCATGGACGGTGTATCTCGATACACATATGTATCGTGGATAGTGTATCGCGATACACATATGTATCATGGATGGTGTATCACGATATATATATATTGTCATACTTAAATGATTTTTAAATTTATTTGAATTATAGTTTTACTTGTAGATGGATGAGCATGGGAGGGAATCCGGTGAGGTAGAGTTTTACTGGATGACTCATACTCATCGTGATAGCACTTTTATCATAGATGAGTCCAGAGACATATGTGTAAGTATTTATTACAATTTATTTCATGTATTGATTTAAATTTATTTTTGTTAGTCATTAATATCTAACTATTTTTTTTAAATTAATACAGAAAAGAGCTACAACTCTTATTGCCTAGCATGTCGATGACTCTACAGTATCTATGCAGAGTAATCTCATCGAGGCCAAGGTGTTTACGGAGCTGATGGAGCCAGAGCGCTACGGTCGAGTGAGGGGCTATGGAGTTGGAGTCACCCCCACTCAGTTATCTATGGTGGGTTGATATACACGTGATGTTGCAAAGGGTGCTCAGGATGCACGTGTTCTAGACATGAGAATGAGATAGAGGAGATGCGATAGAGCCGTGCCACCGATAGAGAAACAATGGAGAGCATGAAAGAGCACATTGAGCGGCTTATATCTATTGTACAGATATTTGTTCCATATCAAGTAAATAAATATAATATTATATATATTCTTATATTAAATTGATAATTTATATAATATATTGTCGTTCATAGTTTCACAAATTAAACTTTTAAAATATTTTTTATAGGCTTCTGGAGCATCAGATCCTTACGAACAGGATGATGACCTTCCTCCTGCAGATCATTGACTTCGACTTTTTTTATTTTATATCTTCTGTTTTATATATTTTTAAATTTTCTTAAACTTTGGATTGTAACAAACTTTGTTATAGTGGATTGTAATGAAATTTATATTTGGAAATTCAATTTGGATGTGAATGTATGCAATGTGAAATATTTGTTATTATTGTATTATACAGGTTCAATATAAATTTATACAAATTTTGAAAAAAAAAATTATTTATTTTATTTTTAAAAAAATAATAGATTTCTCAATGTTTTAAAGCATTGAAAAAAAAGGCTTTTCCAATGCTTTAAAGCGTCAGCAAAACCCTGAATTTCCACTCCCACATTGTCGATGCTTTTTAAAGTGTTGGGAATAATTTGGATAACGCTTATAAGCATTGGAAAAGGCTTTTTTTAATGTTGAAAAAGCTTGCTTCTCTTGTAGTGTCTTTCTTAGTTAAGGGTTACAATATACGAAGAGATGCCATTAATTTATTCATGGTTGTTAAGCATCTTTCCTACCTAAGAGATATCATTTCATGTTTAGATGTTCACATATGGGATGTATTGATATGTAACCATGTTTGGCTAATCCTATTTAGGATATTTTGGTAGGCATTTATCTTATGTACATCATCAAGTATTTAATGGAATGAATCCCAAGCATAATGAATACAAGAATTCAAGTTTCTACATAGTATCAGAGCGGGTTGCTATTCCACCTTATCCCTGCCTATCCCAATCCTATTCCAATCTTATTCCTACCTTATTCCTGTCCTATTCCCTTTTTTTCTGAAGGGACGACCTAATCTCCCTAATCTGCTCCCTCCCCCTCTCGGCCTCTTCCTCTCCCTCGATCCTGACCCCGGCGCCGTTTGACTCTCCCAACCCTGTCATCGCCCCCACGTCTCCCGACAACTCCTGCCAGACCTCCCTCCTCTCTCGACCCCAATCATCGCCCGTCCACCAATACCACCCCCCAGCCCCCACCCTCGTTGTCGCCTCCCGCTGCCCCTCACCATCCACCATCTCCCCCTGCCCCTCCCCACCATCCACCATCTCCACCACCTTAGCCCCCTGCCCGTCCACCATCTCCCGCTGCCCTTGCCCCCTCTACCGCCTCCCACCGCCCTTGCCCCTGTCGACATCTCTCGCCGCCCGTGCACCGGCCCTAGTAGCCGATCGATGCCAACGACCTCGGATTCCTCCAAAATTATCCCCAACTCTCCCTGTGCACCGGCCTCTACCTCTAACCATGATGACTCTCTCAATTGTCTACCCGAGCTTCTATTCTTTACTAATCTCTTCTTCCATCTGTTGACACTGCACTATCCGAGTTACTTGCTGAAGAAACTCGGAGTAAAATCATCTCCTCTAACCATGATAACTCTCTCATATTGTCTACCCGGATTAAATCAAAGGGACTATCTCAAGTTCAGTGTCACTCATGCAAGAAGTTTGGCCATATTGCTCGCAACTATCAGGCATCTACTTCTCGACTCCAGGATGCATCCTCCATGCAGTGTACCTACTATAAGAAAGTCGGACATGTTGTTTGGAATTGCCCTCATCCAAACTCTAACAACATGAGAACCAAAGCTCGAGACTCTAGAAATCGCTCATCCTCTGCTGCTACTACTGTTATACCCAAGCTTACAGCCCAAGCCGCCACATCACTTACTCCCAATGATATCCAGACAATGATTCATCAGGCTCTCTCTATTGGTAATCCTACTGCTTCATCTTCTTCTGACACCTCTATTTTACCAGGTAAGTAGTTCTTTGATTCAGGTGCCTTTAATCATATGACTTTCAACCCTGACATCTTCCAACATGTTCTCTCTTCCTTTTCCACCCCATATTCAAACTGCAAATGGATCACTCATTACTGCTAGCCATCGTGGAACCATTCACTCTCCTAACCTATACCTTTCTGATGTTCTTCTTACTACTAAACTTTCTATGAATGTTATTTCCATTGGCCAATTATGTGACAAAGGACTTACCATTACCTTTTCTCCTTCTGGTTGTGTTGTGCAGGATTACTCGACGGGGAAGGAAGTTGGGACAGGCGATAAGATTGGTCGACTTTTTATTTTGGATACGCTTTATGTTCCTCCTAGTTTTGGTACTCACTCTATCATTGTTGTTTCCACTAATAATTCTTCTTTTATGTCTTGGCACGATCGTTTAGGTCATCCTTCCTTTTTAAAGTTATCTTAATTAATTAATAAAGGTTTGCTTGGTTTTGTCTATGTAATAAAAGAACCATGTTGTGTTGATTGCAAATTATCAAAACAATCCGCCTTACCTTTTTCTTTAAGTCACTCCACTACTACTCCTTTTGATCTTATTCACTCTGATGTATGGGTCCTGCCCCTATATCCATTATGGATGGTTCTGCTTATTATATTATTTTCATTGATAATTTCACTCGCTACACTTGGCTCTATCTTTTACATGCTTGCTCTGAAGTTTTAAAAGTTTATATTGAATTTGCCACCATGATCAAAATACGATTTTCTAAACACATAAAAATCTTTCGTTCTGACTCTGGTGACGAATATCTTTCAAAATCATTTAACATTATCTTAAATCTCATGATACACTTTTGCAGTTATCTTGTGTTGAAACTCCTCAACAAAATGGTGTGTCTGAGAGAAAACATCGTCATATTATTGAAAGTGCCCATACTTTATTATTTTCCTCTTCTGTTCCGAAAGTCTTGTGGGGAGAAGCCATGAATACTGCTGTATATATAATTAATCGCCTTCCTTCCCGTGTCCTTGGTACTCTCTCACCCTTTGAACGACTTTATAACTCTCCGCCTTCCTATGACTATCTTCGCATTTTTTGCTGTACTTGCTTTGTTCATCTTCCCAAGCGTGAGTGTGACAAATTATCCAAAAAAAATATAATCTGTGTTTTTTTAGGATATGGGATCCAACAAAAAGGATATCGGTGCTATGATCTCGAAACTCAAAAATTATGCATTTCTGAGCATGTCACCTTCTGGAAACAGATTCCTTTCTTTTCCTTACCTTATAAAAAATCTTCATTTCCATGTCAAGAACCTCTACTTGATCCTTTTCCTTCTCATGCACCACTACTTGCAGAAAATGGGCATTCAGAACAACCTGGCCAATCTACCATCTCCCCAACCGACACTCCTCCTGCGAGCAATCTAGCAGCACCTGAGAGGTGATATCCTACTCGCCATCACAATCCACCAGCTTATTTAACAGATTATCATTGCTACTTGTCCACTATCTTGCCTTTACATCAACCTAAATCCTATCAAGAGGCATCATCTAATCCTTCCTGGCAGAATGCCATGTCAGAAAAATTTGAGGTTCTACAAAAAAAATCATACGTGGGACCTGGTTGATCTGCCACCTGGAAAATCGATCGTAGGCTGCAAATGGATATACAAGATCAAAACTAAGGCTGATAGTTCCATCGAGCACTATAAGGCTCGTCTTGTTGCCAAAAGATTTATACAGGAGTATGACATCGACTATGAAGAGACCTTCGCTCCTATTGCCCGTATGACTTCAGTCCGTACTCTACTTGCTATAGTTGCTGCCAAATGATGGTCCTTACATCAGCTTGATGTCAAGAATGCCTTTCTTCATAGAGACCTATCTGAAGAAGTATACCTGATAGTTCCATCGAGCACTATAAGGCCCATCTTGTTGCCAAAAGATTTACACATGAGTATGACATCGACTATGAAGAGACCTTCGCTCCTGTTGCCCGTATGACTTCAGTCCATACTCTACTTGCTATAGCTGCTGCCAAATGATGGTCCTTACATCAGCTTGATGTCAAGAATGCCTTTCTTCATGGAGACCTATCTGAAGAAGTATACATAATGCCACCTCTTGGCTTACCTCACCAGCTTCATCATGTAAACTTCGCCGTGTACTTTATGGTCTCAAACAGGCACCTCGTGCTTGGTTTGAAAAATTCCAAACTACTCTTCTTGGTTATGATTTTTTCCAAAGCCTTCATGACTCCACCTTATTCTATCGCCGCTCCTCTCATGGAATAGTTTTACTTCTTCTCTATGTTGATGATATGGTTGTCACTGGAGATGACCAACAAAACATTTATAATACCAAGCAATACTTACACAAGTGCTTCGAAATGAAAGATCTTGGCTTATTACGATTCTTTCTTGGCATTGAAGTCAACCATCAATCTGATGGTCTTTTCCTTTCTCAAGATAAATATGCCTCCGATTTACTCATTCATGCCGGCATTTCAAATAATAAAACTGTTGATACCCTTCAGCCTACTGATGGAAAAATTCTCACTGATCTCATTCGGTATCGCCAACTTGTAGGTAGTCTCAACTATCTCACTATCACTCGACCAGATATTTCTCATGCAGTTCATGTTGTCAGTCAATTTATGTCTGCGCCTCGCTCTGCTCACTATGCTTCTGTGCTTCGGATACTCCGGTATATCAAAGGCACGCTATATCATGGGCTTCTTCTTTCTTCTTCTGATCTAAATCTTCATGCATACTCTAATTCAGATTGGGCTGAAGATATTACTGATCGACGCTCTATCATTGGATATTGCATATTTATAGAAAACTCACTGATTGCCTGGAAAAGTAAAAAGCAATCAGTTATATCTCGCTCCAACTTAGAAGCTGAATACCGTGCTCTTGCTCATATTACTGCTAAGATTGTCTGGCTTCACTGGCTACTTAATGATATGGGCATACATCTATCCTCTCCAACGTCCATTTATTGTGATAGCCATAGTGCTATCCAAATCACACGCAATACTGTCTTCCATGAACGAACCAAACATATTGAAATTGTCGGTCACTTTACTCGCTACCACTATCATCAGCGGACATTGATCTACATCATATCTCCTCAACCGATCAATTTACTGATTTACATACAAAGTCTTATGCCAAGGAGCGCTTCTGCTATCTTCTCTCCAAACTTCATCTGCAAGAAGCACCTTCAATTTGAGGGGAGGTGTTAAACATCTTTCCTACCTAAGAGATATCCTTCCATATTTAGATGTTCATATATGGGATGTATTGATATGTAACCATGTTTGGCTAATCCTATTTAGGATATTTTGGTAGGCATTTACCTTATTTACATCATCAAGTATATATTTAATGGAATGAATCCCAAGCATAATGAAATACAAGAATTCAAGTTTCTACAATGGTGATCATATGTATAGGGTTTATTGGTTTATTTTTTAAAGTAATCCACGACATGATACACCATTACATTACTTTCCAAGCTTCTTATTAAAAAATAATAAAAAATGGAGGTGATACACGTAGTTCCTGATATAATCATAAGTTCGAAGGATTTAATCAGTATTGAGGCACATAGTTTCTAGAAACCCATTTCACGGACTCCTTAGCATTTTCCTAAAATATTGTTTCTAAAATTATATAACTCAGACAACATTCCAGCTGAATATGCTAGAACGTGAAACCTAGGTAAATTTGGTGCAAACATAATGTGAAAGTATAATAATTTTAATAAAAAATATTTTAGGAGCTATATTACAAAATATTTGACAAGGTTCTAGTCTTTTTATTATTAAATAAAAAAATTAAATTCAAATTATAATTCATTAAAAATTTTTAGATCAGGATTGGATTATCCATAGATCCAACTTAATCCAAATGATCAGTTAAAAATTTTGATCGTAGACCCAATTTGATCTAATATAATGGGCCATTAGGTTAGCACGTATGGGTTCAACATTAAAATTCAGCCAAAAAGCAAAAGGGGGTGGGGGGTGTGTGTGTGTGGTTGTTTGAGTCAGGCTTATTTATGATTTTATTTTCCTTCCCAGCATTAATTACAGCCAATCAGGACTCGATGGATCCGATTTAGACCACCAGATGGTTACAAATTATTTATTATATTAACAATTAGTAATTTTTAATAAAAATATTGTGGTTTATCTTTATCGTATATAACATGGATCATATTTTTTTTTTTTTTAATAAAAAAAAAGAGACGGTTAAATCTCGTCGTATTCTTATTGTGGTACCCTTCCTGTCAGATCATATTCAATTCGGATCGCATATTTTTACATACATTTTTCATCATAAATGAATATATCAGTTTTATCCCGCTAAACCGATTAATACATTCTTTGATATATTTTAGATTTAATCAAAAAAATTATATCTTGAATTCATGATTAATAAAAAAAATATTTAAATTTCTATCATGGGTTACTGTCTTGGTGGTGCCGGCGGATCCTTTGCATGCATCTCCAACCGTAAGCGTTTGCCTTGGTTGCACGTCCCTATTTGTACAGCATCTCCATCCAAGCTAACAATTAATGCAGCATGCACCTCTAAAACCCACCCTAAATTTTGACCTATGTATTTATGTTTAAATTGTCAAATTAAACCGCTTTCTTGTCGGTTCGGCAAATTAGAGCTAAAATTTGTCTTGTGCATTGAACGAGCAAAAATTCTAGTGGAAAATAATGCCAAGAATAACTTTCATTTTCACATGAAAAATTTGGTCCCCTTTCTCTTCCTGAGCACCTGCTCCGACGCTTTTCTTCTTGTGTTTGGTTCATAAAAATATTAAATTCTAAAGCAATATTTTAACAAGTACGTAATAATTTTATAGTATATCCCTATCGAAAAAAATAATTTTATAGTATATCCAAAAACTAATAATGTAATCCGATAACAGAAGCCATTATACCGTGTTAGTCCACTGCGGGATTTTCTTAAAATAATATTTTTTAATAAATATTTATGAAACTAATGTTGTTTGGAATATATTTATAAAATTAACATAATTTTACTTGGACTACGGCCACATCAAAAATCACATGTTCAACCTATAATTTTAAATCTTAAAATAAAAATATAAAAAATATTTAAAATAATATAATAAAATTAAAAAATTAAAAGAAGTCGTAGGTATAATCTATGATTTTATCTTATTTTTCCATCTTCATTTTCTAAATAAAGAATTTTAAAAAAATAATATATATATATATATATTAAATCATAAATTATTACCTTAATAATATTATTAAATATTAATATTATAAAATAAAATTTATTATAATATATAATAATAAATATAATAAAAATATTATAATATATTAAATTATATATTATATTATATAATATAATATAAAATTTATAATTTAGTCTATGCTAGTCTAGTCGCTAGTTTGCTCGTTATATTGGTAGCAGTCCGGTTGCCAGACCGATGATAGTCCGGCCATCAAGCTAGTGCTAGTTCGATCCCTAGTCCGGTCACCAGTTCGATGCCAATTCAGTCGCCAATTTACTTATCGGGCCGGTACCAGTTTGGCCGCTAGTCCAGTGCCAGTCTGGTTGCTAGTTTGGTTATTAGGTCGGTGCTAATCCGGCCACTAAACTAGCGATCGGACTAGCGGCTGGATTAATGACCAAATTGGCATGAATTGGCGATCGGACTTGCATCAAGCTGGTGGCCAGACTCACGACCGAATTGGTACCGGACTCGCGACTGGACTAACATTGGACTGGCGGCCAAACTGGCATCGACCTGACAGGCAGATTAATGATTGGACTGGCACCGACTTGACAGCTGGACTGGCAATTAGACTGATACCGAACTATCGACCAAACTAACACCGCCTAAATTATAAATTTTATATTATATTATAAAATAATTATTATATTTATTATAATATTTATATTATTTATTATATATTAGAATGAGTTTTATTTTATGATATTAATATTTTATAATATTATTAAGATAATAACTTATGATCTTATTTATATATTTTTTAAATTTTTTTTTTTTTTAATTTTTTATTTGAAAAATGAAGATGCATGCATAAGATGAAGCTACAGGTATGACCTGCAATTTCTTTTATTTTTTAAAAAAAAATTAAAATTTTATTTTATTATATTATTTTAAATATTTTTTATATTTTTATTTTAAAGTTTAAAAATGTTGGTTAAACTAGGGTACGGTTAAAATGGAGCAGCGCCGGCAAAGCAGCACTAGTTCCGTAAATATATTTTAAATAATATTAGTTTCATAAATATTTATTTAAAAAATATTATTTAAAAAAAAACTAGCTACAGTGCATGCAGTTAAGCCGTCTCAATTATCCAAGTAGGTCGTATCTTTTGCGCGGAAGAAGCACTTTACCTTCCTTCACATGAAGCCACCATTGGATTGTCCACCGAACACATCTCAAAGCATTCCAACGTATTACAAATTAGCTTGGACAGCTCTCAAAGCGACTAATAGATGATCCATTGGTGGATACAAGCGAAGGAAGGTTAATCCTTCTTTTGGGTGAAAGATACAACCCCGACTCAGTATAAAAATCCTAATGATGTTTCTCTTTGGATTAAAGTCTCGAATAAGACTCCTGTCGCACACGCAAGTAGCGCCGGCGGATAAAACGGCAATAAGTATATTTTTCGTTGATGCGGGTGACGTGGGAATAATTCTATTCCACTCATGAGTCATGTCTCAAAGCACTATAAACCTCTATCAACTTATGTTCGCATAAACTATAATAAAAGAAAACTATATCAGTTCTATTTTCCAGATGAAAAGTGCCAGCATGACATAGAAATTTCGCACAAAGGGAGTTGCATGAATGATGCTTAGATTTCCTTTTGTATTATAATCGAAATTAGTTTTATGCACTATGATATCATGATTTTTATTATTTTAATGAGGGAAGTTTTTGCTTTTTTTTTTTTTTTTTTTTTGAGCGAATTGTTCTTTAGCAACTCAAATGCCCTTTTGCTGCCGGATTTCAATTATGGTGCAATCTTGCTTATCAAACTTTGCCTGTTTACTTTTTCAAGTAACTTGCCTTTTGGCAGAGTCACCTAAAGAATTTTGATTTTACTTTCTTTTTTTTTCTTTCAATAAAATTTTTCCCGCACACATAACTTTTCTGGTTTCCTATGTAAATTTATTTTTGACTTTTTTTTTTTTTTTCGGTTTTCTATCTATTAAGGTATATCTTCTAAACTATATACAAAGATTATATTTAATAGTATAGAATATGAGATTTGGTCCAATCCATGTCAACGGGACCTCTTCTAATCCATTCTTCTGGTATGGAAAAACGATGTTACAAAAAATATACTTAGTGAGATCATTTTTCCTTCCTGTAATATTTGGACCAGTCCACTCTCCAAAAATTTTTATAAATATTGTGAAGTAGGCTTTATGTAAATCCTTTTTTTTTTTTTTTTTTTTTTTTTTTTTTTTTTTTTTTTTTTTTTTTTTTTTTTTTTTTTTTAAGAAAAAGGAAAAATGAGGGATAAATCCTGTCGTAGCGATCCCCATTGTGGCCCCTCCCCGCCAAACCATGTTCGATTCGGGTCACATATTTGATGCCTCGAACCCATAATCGGTGGTTAAGGGATTTAAGCATCTACCAACCGGGCTACCGCCTTAGCGATGTAAATCCTGTTGAATTGCATAGAATCATGCAAAGAAGTTTTAAAGATTTTTTAATATTTTAATAAAAAGTGCTAGCATGATTGAAAATTCTGAATTAGAGTTGCATAACCAAATACTCTTGCATGCTAGTAGTCTAGTATCTTAATAGATTTAAACTCAAATCATCTTATATTGATAATTCAAGTTATTGAATATAATCTATTATATCAAAACTATTTAAATATCAAAAATCATATAATTTACAAATTCTTAATATATGTATTTAAGTAATTAAAAAATATGTCTAATTTAATTTTATTTAGAATATTCAATTTTTTATTATTTAACATATAGACTAAGATTCTTTTAAGATTTTTAATATGAATATAATTTTGAAATAATAGATCATATTATAAAATTTTGATATGATCGAGTTTAGATTCAACTAAAAAAAATCTAAATTTCATATGTCTACCTTACCTAACGAATCTCCTTTTGGCGTAATTATCTTTAAACATGAAAGGAGATGATGCCTGACACAAAATATAGCAATCGTTTAAAGCAAGCATCTCCCAATCAGGTTCGAGGCATGATCTCATGAATGTTTTTATTAAATTCAAAAATTTTAAGGAGCTTGTGATCGTTGGTATGAATGGGAGGTCAACGTTGATCCATTCTACCGGCCGGTATCTTAGTAGTATCAGATTGATGTAAAAGATTGTTCATTTTGTATTGAAAATTACTTGGTAGGGAGGGGCCCGAACTGGTAGCTATACCGGGATTCATTTTTTTTTTTTTTTTTTCTTACAAAAAAAATAAAAATAAAAAACCAGCCGATCCAAGCCTATTGAGACTACTACTGACGGAAAAAGAACCGGGGAAGCATCCGGCACGGTCGCTTCCGTAGTCGGCTGCCCCAAGCCTCCCACCCACGTCAAACATAATTCAGCCGCTCCAAGCCTCCCGCTCCCAACCACGGTCAAAGCCACCCCATTCGGCCGCCTCTCGAGGAAAACGCCCCCTGGCGACCGCCAGAGCTTCCCCGTTCGGCCTCTTCAAGCCTCCTACCCGATTGAGACTCGTGAGGACGGAAAACACTGGGAGAAAACGAAGGAAAAAAACAAAAACGACAACGGAAACCAAAAAACTTTTTCCCACGTTTTTCACTTTTTTTTTTTTTTTTTTTTTTTTTTTTTTTTTTTTTTTCCGGAGATACGTGGAAAAGGACAGCACCGGAGAAATCGGAGGGGTCTCTTAGGTTTCTATGGGATTTTTTATTTTATTTTATTTTTTTTTTTTATAATACCGTGTGAGCTGGTGCCTCGAGGATCTGAGGGCTTAATTTTTAAATTTTGGAAAGTTTTTCTTTAGAGCCGAGCTCGATCCAACCTGGTTCGAAACAATACAAGATGTCTGGCTAGTTTGATCCGATCTAATCCGTATCTTTTAATTTACGTGACCTTGACCTGATACATGATTGCATGGAATGGATATGAATTTTTTTTTTGTGATATGATAAGCATATATGAATGTTAACCGGTCCCATCTATATCCGATTCGTTACCATATTAAAGTGCATTCTAATTACTTAAACAATTATGGCATCATATCATCACTCTAGTTTATTGGCATAAATAAAATATTAATCACTTGGAGCAAAAATATGAATCATCAATCATCATGAAAAGATGTCAAGAAAAAGAAAAAAACATACAAGCCATTCTTTCTATGTCATTACTATTAGATTGCCTCAAATAAAATCATCAATTATCAACTACTAAAAAAATATTATTTTTAAAAAATTAATCCAATTTTATCTTTTTTCCCTGCTAGTTTAAGAAATTATTGTTGGTTTATCCTAGTTGATAGAGAATGACTACAAACGATGCGAGTTTCCTTCTGTTAGGATATGTCGGTTCAAGCATGGTTCAGCTGCCGGTTCGACCGCTCACGCAACCCCTCCCGAACCAGACACTTCGAACTGGAGCGTCCAGAGGAAGCTAAGTGAATGGACGAAGCGACGACATGGTATCCACCACATCATAGACCCTGTCTTTGGCCTTAGCCAAAGACACCGGTCCGAAGGAGAACGGTCCGAAGATGATGCCGAAAAAAACAGCTCCGCCACCAACAGCAGAGGTGTCTTCGGACTATCCCAGAAAAACAGGACGAAGACACCTCTCCAATCTAGCAACGGCCCCTCTTGAAGAAGAGCCCGAAGGCAAATCTCCAACAGACCTCAAACCCACACGAACATGGGTTCGACAGTTACGATCAACTACCTAGCTATCACCTCCGGATCATAACTACATCGAAGTGGCCACGTGGCCATTAACCCCAACTGTAACGCTTCCAGCATGGCCGGTACCTCTCGACAACCACCTACGGTTACGGGCGGAGGGGAGTCGATTAGTCCCCATCTCAACTATAGTAGGATGGGAGACCAAACTATGTGCTGGACCAACCATTATAAATACTGGTAAGAGGGGGCACTCAAGGTAAGCACAGCAAGATCTTGAAAAAATAAAAGCTCATTTCCTTGCCATCTCCCTTCTCTTCAGAATACTCTCCATTCTGTTGCTGGAACCCGCTTCTAACTTAGGTATTGGAGTGTCCCCGCCGGAGAAAATACAGCTAAGAATCTAATTTGCAAGTGAATCAGGAGAGCGAACCTGTGATCCAGCAGCTCCGTACGGTCGAAAGGGGATTCTATGCCAATACCTTCATATTGATAAGGCTTCAAGAATGAATCACTAATGCTTATTATTGTCATTAGCAAATTGCTTTAGTTTTAGAAGCAAAAGCTTTTCTCCTGTAAAATTATACAAAAGCTTTTCTCCTATAAAATTATCGTGGTTTGTATATTTATTTAAAAATTTATATGGCTTGTATTTCTACTTGAAAAATAATAAAATAGTATATATTGGTACAAAAAGAGAATCCCTATTCTTAGATCCAAAATGCAAGAAAAAAATAAATTAAAATCATCCCAAGTCCTCGAGCTGAAATTCTCTTAACCAAAAAATAACACTCAATAATGATAAAAATGTATATCGTTGACATCGAACTCCAAAAATCTAATATAAACCTAATAGATTATTACTGTGTCTAGAGCTTGTCTTCTACTTTTGTAATCATATGCACATATTATTATATAAGTAGAAATTTTAAAAACTTATTCAATCAGAAGATGATTTACAACTTTTTTCAACTATTCTTTATGAGGAATTTGTATGTTATTCTTGAAATGAATGATTAAATATTGTACAAGTCATCGGTTGAATACATTAATTAGAAGTTATATGCATCAAAGAAAACTTGGAGAAAGTTAAAACGAAAATATATTATCCAATATGTGGATGGAAAACTGAACCTCCAATTTAACTACAAATATATAATTGGGTTTATTTACTTCAGATCATTACCCAACAACTATTGTGATTTTTCATACAATGCAAACTTAACCAACTACCCATCTCTATTGAGATTCCTAGGCGCTGATTGAAAAATCCGAACCAGCATTTAAACGCAGCAGATGCAACATAGAAGAATACAGTACAACAACCTATCCTCAGATTCAAGATCATGCAACAAAAAAATATAGAGAAGAGATGTAAGGAGAAAAAAAGAAATTGCTTTTTATTAATCCTTTGATGAAGAATCCTTGATATAATCAAGATATAACTCCCAGCACCCCTTCTGAAAACCCGTCCCGTACGTCTTTTCTCTTGCAGGCCTCATGCCCCAAGAACCCACATACAGCCAATACTTCAATGCTTTTCCCACCTGTGGAGAATATCTCAAAGCAGATGTCCCTTCTCCAAAACCTCCAAGAAGCCTCGACACATAGAAGACCCTCCACATGCACCTCTCTGCAGCCCTCCATCGTGCCTCCTTTATCCCGAGAAATCTCCCACGATCCATGCTCCAAAGGGGGCGTTCCAAGATTTCTAGTCTCACGCTCAATCCATGACTGTGAGACTCCTCCACACCGTACGCACGCCCCCTTAATTAAATAGCACATGGGGAATGTGCACTCTTATATTGTCTTGGGCATCTTGGATTAGTTGGGCGCTAATTATTCTTGTTCTTGTTGGACTGCATCACATGGGTGATTACAATTCTTACATGGTTGGGCTAGAACTTCTTGATCTTCTTGGTCTAATAACAAACTTGATTAGAACACCTCACATGATTAGACTTCCTAATTGGTTACAACCAATCAACTAACCAACCAACTGGCCAACTTCCTAACCAATTAACAAACCTATCACATGGCCCCAACCCCATAATCCACAAACTGGGTTATGTTACAATCTCTCAAAAAAAAACTCTCCTTTAACCCCATATGAAAATACTAATTTTTTTATCAAACCCCTTGACCCAACATGCCGTGATCCAAATTGACTTAGAGTCCTAAAAAAAATCTCAGAAATCCCCTGTAACACCTCCAAGACAGCTTGGGACACGCGCCCAAGCTCCAGGGATTGCCTCCATCATCCCTGCTATGGCCTCCTAAGTCTCTCCAAGGCTTGAGAGTACCATGCAAAAAAATTCTACAATCTCTATCTTGGTGCCCCCAAGTCTTAGCAAACCTAACAATATCGTCCTGCACAACCCCACTGCATGTCCTGACAGCTCTTTGTGCAGATCTCCTTATTTCTGCCAATACCCTTCAGCTGCTGCAAGTTCTTGAAAATCTCTGGGATGACCGCCTCCACGGTTAAAGACCCTTGCTTGTATCCTTGCACCATGATTGTAGCATTCCTTTTGCATGGCAGTTGCATCAATCTTTTTCCTAGAGAGACCACAATCTCATCCCTGGTAGCTTGATATTTGGGAGTGCATAACATAGTTGCAAGAGTTTTAGGTTACCCATGCGTACTGGCAGCTCATACATACATATATATGGGAGAAAATTTTCCAAACCATGATGTTTATAAATAACAAGTAGCACCAATTTTGAATCTTCATCTTCTCTTTTGAGATAATGGAAAAACTTTTTATCGATCTACTTGTCTGCAGCCAAATTGGTTAGAAACCAATTCACCGAAAATATATGAACATTAATTTACGCTTCAAAAAAAAGGAGAAAAAATATCAGAGAAAGAGAGAGGGGAGAAAGAAGAAACATATCCGCACTTGCTCCATATATCAATCAATAAACTATCGTGTGAATTTACCAAGCTCCAAACAATCCCTTAGGCAAAGAACCAACATATAAAAGAAGAAGGAAAGAAGAAGAAGAAGAAAAAAAAAATAGAGAATCCACAGTATCTTTTGGTTCTCCGATCTTTAAAATACAAGAAAGAAAGAAAGAAAAAAAAAAAAAAAATCAACTGATTCATCTAGCTTTTGATATGACATGAATGAACCATATCCCGGAATTGCTGCGCCTTGCATGGGATCCTAAGGATACCTTGTTGCCCGTAGCCAAACTCCTGAGCTGCCATCTCGAGCAACGCAACGATGCATGGGTCATTGAGATGCTTGACGTGCACAAGAACTCTCTCAGCCTCCTCTTCCTTGCTCCCCACCATCATCGGCACGTACCCCTTAGGAATTCTCTCTGGCAAACGCTCATATTGCACCGGCGTCTCCTTCTCCTTTCTTCTCCAACCCATAGCTCTCACACGCGCAGAGACAAACACACACACACACTTTCTCTCTCTCTCTTCTCTCTTTCTCTTTACAAATAGAAGAAGAGAACAAACAAAAGCTTTTGTTTAAAATGAGCTCAACGTCGGACCTGAAAATGGAAGCCAAACTACCAAGGGATGGGTTTATATAGAATGGAAAAGTGGGCCCCTTTCAAGTAACCAGCTCTTTCCTCGAAACGTCGTTGAATGGGACGGCCGTGGTGTCTTTTCTGGACTTCCGTTTGGAAATTTTTATCGGCCGTTTCGAAGGGAGATGCATGGATGGCGTTCTACCGTTAGTTTATGACCCCTTAATCACTCACGTGTGGTGGGGACATTTATTTCGTCGCACCGATTTGACCAAGCTGTCAACATATATAAATAATACCCATTCGGTCGACGACGCGAAGGCTCTCCGAAAACGAACCAATTGTAACGCTTATCACGAAGAGGGTTGGGTCTCTTGGGGCGCAGGGCCTAAACTTGGACCATTTTCGGGTTGGTTCGCTGCATCTACTGGGAAGAAGCGTTGCCTCTCTGGAAACGGATTTAGACCGCTCTGTGGTCTGATCACATGGGAGTTATCCAGTCTTTGGCAACGAGAATTATGGTTGGATTGCAAGTTAGAAACGGTTTTATCTTATCTCGACTTTTACATCAATGATACCTCTTCCATCTTGCTATCGAATTCTTCTCGAATTGGAAACTACGTTCAATCAAAGTTTTGCCCAAAGAAAAAATTTTTATTCGAACAACACGTTTTAAACCTTAGAAGAAGGAATTTAAACTTGATCACCAAGGCACCTCCCCCTTAGCGAGAAGGCATCACATCTTAGATCTCAAAAAATTATTTAATTTTTAAAAAAATGATCAAAATTATGTACCATATGACCAAGTACTTATGGCCTTCGAATGCACGGGTCTTAATGGATTAAGTTGGATCAGGTCATGTGCGATCCCGATCCAACTTGGTTTATTGATCAAGTTCTAATATTGGGTCCTGACCCAATCCAATAAAGAACTAGATCCGGTCAAGTAAGGCCTATGACCAAATATTTTGATTAATGGATCATTCAAGTAATGTCGAGTTCATGTATAACTCAACCCCAATTTAAAAATTCGGATCTAAATCATGTCCAAATTAATTATAGTCAACTATATTTTAATAATCATTTAGTCAACGACTACTAATCACAGAAAATAAATAATAGATAATATTATTCTCAAAATAAAATAAAATATATAAATAATTTTAAATATATCTTTATATTAAAGATACGACTCATACAAGTTTTAAATCATAATTTAAAGACTTAAATAGTTTCGAATCATAATGATATTATCAGATTCAGTTCAGATCATATTCGAATTTAGTAAACTAGATCCAATAAAAAAAAATGGCGTGTGTCTAGTTTAGATCCTAGTCCAGATCCATAAATTTTTAAAAGCAAGTCGGAATAGATCAGATCTAAATAAATCGAGTCGAGTTAGAATATGGGTTAATTTAATCTATTTGTAACCTCATCCAAAAGTTTGGTTTATAACTTGATTCCTTGACATAATAAATCTTGCTCTATATTATATCCAGTCTTATTTATAAAAATCAAATCCAGATATTCATGAACGATTAAATCCTGATCTTGGATTATAAAAAGAGAAAAAAAATCTATAATAAATTTTTTTATTCTTTTCATGTGGGTATTTGATTGTCCCACGTGAGCTCATAGATCCTAAATAAATTTTTTTTTATTAATAAAAAAGAATGGAGGATATAAATTTTGGTGTAGCTATCTCAATTGGCTCTCACCTGTCAGACAATGTTCAATATGGATTACAATTTTTTTTACGTATCCTTCTCACCTTCGATGAATAGGTCAGTCATGATCACATGCTCTTAATAAATTTTAAATTTAATGAATCATTCATAAAATCATATTTTGAATATGTGATCAAAGGGCAAAGAACTAAGTCCTACCGATCAATCCGGTTACCGTCTCCACGGTTCTAAATAGAATTTTTAAAAAACCTATTGACCCACGTGAGCTCACAGGTTGAGAGAGAGAGAGAGAGAGGGGCATCTATCAATCCAACCAAAGAGAATACGACAGCAAGTGGCTAATGCGACGACATCAAGGAGCTAATGTGTCGGGCACCGATTGACCGAAGACCAGATAGCTTCAAAGCCACGTACGTTAGGCTACTTCTTACTTCCGTCTTTTGAGAACAGTACCCTTTTGTGGACACAGAAGTGGAAATCTCAGTCGTGTTGGGTGGGCAAACAAAGACACGAATCCAATTGGTGCAGTGAGTCATCTGAACCCTTAAAAAAAAAAAACCTAAAAAGTCAATAAAGATGGCTGCATGAAACAAGATTACAGATTTGTGTCCCCACTCGAAATCGGGCGCTGGGATTCTATCGCTTCTTTGGGCAATCAACAGGCTGACCGATGCTTGGCAAGCGCTGGGATTCTATCGCTTCTTTGGGCAATCTACAGGCTGACCGATGCTTGGCAAGCGTTGAGGACCACACAAAATTTCCGAATGACAAAACTTAGGTAAATAAACTCTAATGCATGGAGCCCAGAAAAATAGACCGAGATCATTTGCTATGGGCTTATGTACAATAGAGCACTATACCACTGTAGATAGCTACTACGTCAACCATCTCAAAAATAAATAATTATTTTTTTTAAAAAATAGATAATTATTATCCATCTAAAATATATGCCATGCATGTATCTATCAAATATGGTTCGCTGGGATTTTTGCACAAATAATAGATATCCATCTTTGAGATGAGAAATGCAGTAGCTATCCAAGGTGTAGTACGCTACCTTGTAGCTGTACAAAACTTTACGAATTGGGCTTTCAAATTTATAACATGTGGCAGAACTTTATCATAATTGATCCCTTTACATGATTTGTCTAGTGTTTAATGCCCATACTACACCAAGTGGTCCAACGAAAACCCTAGTTGGTCGTAAATAATGATAAGCACCGGGTCACACATACGGTATTTTCTTTTTCTTTCTTTTTTTTGATATTTATGTGCCCTGTAAATATATACCATATCTATTAACGTAGGTATAAATGCAAACAATCTCTTACATAACAATACGTGTTACGATGATTAATTACTCGGTCTCGTAAATTAGTCGGATACCTAATCACTTACTGGAATGCTGACTATTACATCAACTGAAGTGCATCCCAATTACTGACTATAAACGATGATTACAGTACTGAATACGAAATAAATGATCGCACCAAGTACCACAATCAGCCATATCGAATACTTATTTGGTACAAATTATTTTGCACACACTAATTATTTGTACCAAATACTTACGTAAGACCAACTAGCTACTCTAGTAGATTTAGTCGGGCCTATCCATATATACTACCAGGCTCCATCGACTCAAAGTAGTCTATATATAATATATTTTAAAGCATCATTGGACTTTTTAAAAGTATTGTTATTTCAAAAAATTGAGAAAGTTCATTGACACTCTGAAACATTGTCAAACTTTTTAAGAGCATCATCGGTACCAGATGTTTTATTTACTGATGCTTAAAAGTGCCATTACTTGACGATGCATTTTAAAAGCATAGACTGAAAGAATGGTGCCCTAAAAGCCAATCATTTTTTTATGAAATAGGGGTTTATTTGTAAGATTCTCCTAACTCAAGTATGATATTAATAACAAGATATTTTGTTTCATCATATGCTGTCTTATACTTTGTTGTTTTAAGATTACGATGAATCCCATAAATTAGGACAATGATCTTAGGATTATGACGTAGCTCATAACAGTGAGATCTAAGATCTTATAAATCCTAATACAAAATATTTCTAATTATAGGATCTAGTCGGGGATCAATATTTTCAAAAAGACTAGCACATCCTATGTATGCTCGATGAAGAGAGTAGTTGATCTCACGACCACTTATGTAGGGACACTAATACAAGGATATGGGTGCTCATCAGGATATGAGTTCACTGAATTGATTCATCATGAGAATATCTTATGGAAGCCTTACTTACTTGTCAAAAGATGATTCTCTCAGTGAAAGTTGTGCAAGTGATCCTTAGACCTGATATCACCATAATATCTTATACATATGAATCCATATTTTGGTTCATACTCATTCATGACTTAGTCATGTATGAGATATTCATAGATATGGTGAATTATGTATGAAGGTTATAAATAGGTCAACAAAAAATCGATCACTCACCGTAAAAGAAGTATTTATCCCATGCAATCTCATAAAATGATAACTTAGGAAGTCTTTGATCAAAGTAAGATGAAATTAAAAAAGGATTTCTAATCTTTCATCGATCGAGTTTTTATTAGTGATTTGAGGTTCGAATGAATAAAGTGTGAGGATTTGATAATTTTTCATACCCATCACTTACTTGGGATAAAGGAAGATCGAAGGATTGAATTGCATAATAACTTACCACTAAAGGGTATTTTGATAATTTTTACTAAATGTCTCATCTTCTGGATAGGCATGACATGTTACTAGATGTCAATCATATTTTATAGATTATCATGAATTAAATTAATTGTATTTATGAGTCAATTTGAAAGATGGTTCAAATTGGTAACTAGGATTAGCTCTATTGGACCTAATTTGATTAGTTGGTTTCTAATCGAACTAAATTGACATGAATCTAGACATACAACTGGCTAGATGAGAAGCTCAAAGGGTCACACATATTAAAAAATTGATCAAGAAAGTTATTTATATTTTTATTATGATCATAGGATCCTAATTCACTAGCTAAATAATATACTAGCATATGTTGGCTAGCCTAACTCCAAACCTAATTAGATTGGGTTTAAATACTTGCTATTTGGGCTAACTAATTTGAGTAAGACTTAAATTGGGTTGATCCTTAAGTGGGGCAGCCAAACTAGGATTTATGCTGATTTTATAGCCTTTATCCATTAATTAAGCCAAGAGAACCAAGGGCGTATGCTTTTTTAAGGGGTGTAGAAGGACCAAGAGTCCTTTTGCAATTAAATTACCATTTTAGTGATAAGCCTTAGCCTCTATCCTTTCTAATAGATGCCCATTTGGACTGGATTTGATTAGTCAAAATATGTTATAATGGATGTGAATTCATGAATGGATGTGATGCTTGGAATATATGGCGCATGGGATGGGCTAGAATCCTTTTGCTTATCAACTACTTTTTTCAGATAAGCCTTTATAATTTGTACACCTATTGGGATGTTGGACCAAGTCTCTAATTCCGAAATTAAAGACTAATTATCAGATTTTCCTGAAAAATTACGATAAGCAACTCTTGGTGTAAAAAAGTTAGTGAAACAATATTTCACTTTGCACCTTTCTACCTAAAGACTCCTTTTGTATGAAAGGTCTTATCTGATATGTTAAATATCAGATTGGGGGTGATGAAAAGGTGTATTAGGCATCTCTTCTCTTCCTATTTAAAGACTTCAGTGATTGAAGCCAAAGCATCCGAAGTTTGTCATAACAACTCTCTTCCTTTTCTTGTTAGGACAAGTCTTTTATTTTAAGACAAGTCTGCCATTTTAAGACAAGGGCTTAAGAAAAGAATTATAAAGGATAATAGGATAGTAAGAGAATTTTTGAAGAGATTTTGAGGTATTCTTCAAAAGGAAAAATGTCCTAGAAGATAAGAAAGGCTACTGGAGGAAGAAAGGTTGCCGAGAAAAGTCAAGCAAAAAAGAGAAGTATTTCTTTGATCCAGTTCCTGTGTGGATCACCTCTAGAGGGCATATACTTGTTTGCCTAGTGAAATATAGCCATCTAGATCTTATTTTCCTATAGTATGGTAAATTTCTTGACTGATCCAAATTATTTAGCTAACCTAGACTAAAAGAATAAAATGCAGCAAGCAACCAAAATTGCAATTTGGAATTTTATTTCAAGTGTTATTAGATCATAATTCATCGAATGCTTTTAAACTATCAATTGCAGTTGTGTCAGTGCAATGTGTTCCACATAATTGTTGATTCTCATATTTTGGCCTTTTGTGTATTATTCCTCCTTAGGTGATGTTTGGTTATCTTAATTCTATCTAGAATAAATCTTTATTTTCATTTATTTTCTTAAATAGCTATGGAAATCGAGATGGGCCATTCAGAATAAGCTATTTCGATTAACCTTTGGTATTATAGAATAGCTATTGTATGATGGATCATGAAATAGCTTACTCCAGATTATTTTATTTCTATGTGGTTAGCTCCAGTGCAATAAATATATTGGAACAAAATTATTATTCTAAGTTTCTAACTAAACATAAATATGAAATAATAAGAATGAATGGTTATTCTTTAAGAATTGATATTTATTGCTGCCGAATCTCCCGGACCGGGTTCTCTCGGTCAGGCTTGAGCGCTCCTCTCCTGGTTCCTGCAAAGAAGTCCCGCGGGCCAGTGGTGTTCCGATGGGGGACACTCCAATGGCTAAGTCAGTGGAAGGCTCAAGGTAACAGAATGGAGGAAAATCTAAAGAGATGAGTTTGTGAAGAAAGGAAAAAACTCTCTTACTGTCCGGGGTCCCCTTTTACCTTATGTAGGCACGGAATTTCACTAGAATCTGTTAGGGGCCAGCTGGGAATGGCCAAACTGTCCTTAAAGGAATCTTGGACGTGGCCAGGTGGAACCAGATCATGAGAACTAAAGAGTAATGGCACCGGGATCGTGGGATCCGCAGAGTAATGGCACCGAGATATCAGGATTCCATCGTAACGAAATCCTGGCACCAGCTGGAAGAAGTCTCTGGGACTTTCATGCTAAAGCGGATCGGTCGAACCTCTGATGGAGCTGGTCGTTCGAACCTCCAATGGAGTGGATCGGTCGGACCACTGATGAAGTGGGTCGGTCGGACTATTGATGGAGTGTGCCGTTCGGACCACTGATGGAGCGGGTCGTTCGGACCACTGATGGAGTGAGTCGTTCGAACCATTGATGAAGCGGGTCGGTAGGACCACTGCTGGAGTGGGTTGATCGGACTTTCGCTGGAGTGGGCCGTTCGGACCTCCAGTTCGACCGAGCCAAAGGAATGTCAGCACCGGTCTGATTCAAGGGTAAGTCGATTGGGTATGCCCCCTTGCTCTTGGCCTTCGAAGTGACATGTAGCTTCGAAGGACGAGAGTATCATTTTTGCATTTAATGCATCTGTCCTTGGAATGATCGCGTATCTGATCAGGCATACTATGTCTAGTCGCGTCCCACTCCAGAATCCTGTACCCAAGACAGTTGTCAGCCCCGCGTTGGAGGCGGGGGGAGGTAGTTAATGCAGATGGGGCGCAATGATGAGCGGCCAATCTGGCCCGCCCGATTGTCAGGCTTTGTATGTGACTTGAGTGACGTGACGACATCTGGGCGGTTGGCATCATGTTTGGGACAAGCTCTCCACCACTGATCTGGCAACCACGCAGATTGTGGCTCGAACATGCTTCCTTCCGTCGCATCGCTTCCACTACATGGGGAGTCGCATCGCTTGATGGTTGAATCATGGTGCTCGAGGGATGGTGGGAACCGATCCTTTCAGGGGCTATAAAAGGAGGTGTTGAGAGCCCGGGGGGAGCTTCCTGATGCATTCGTGCTCGGAGAGAGAAAGAGTGTCTCTTTCCTACTACCTTCATCTTCTTAGAAACCTAGTTTCCAGGTTAGTCTTCCCCCCTTCTTCAAACTTTATTATAATGGCCTCTGGCAGCCGTAGTTCCATCTATAGGGATAGAGAACCAGGCCCTCACGATATCCTGTCCGAGATGACCCGGGAATGAGTATAAGCCATTAGGATTAGGTATAACATACCTTCTACCCTACACCTTACGGTCCCGGACCGAGAGGGGAGGGTGACTGGACCGCTGAGGCCGGGAACCCTCCCGGTGTACGAAGATCACTTTAAGGCTGGCCTTAGATTCCCGCTATGTGACATTTTCGTCGAAGTATTTAGTTTGTATAGGATAAACCCTGCGTAGTTGACCCCGAGCAGCATTCAGGCGATCAGCTGCTTCATGGTTCTATGCCAGAGGGCTAGAGCCGAACCCAGGACCTCCCTTTTTGCCAATTTCTTTATCTTGAAGCAAAACTTTAGGAGCCAGGAGTGGTGGATGTTTAGTCCCCGTCCTGGGCGAAGGATACTAGAAGGTCTCCCGTCGGCTATCCACGGGTGGAAGTCCATATTCTTCTACGTGGATAGCCTTCAGCCTTGGAGCTTCGAACCGTCATGGAGGGAACCAAGGTCAAAGGCCACCGACGGGAGAGCAGTGCTGATGGCCGACCAGGCCAACTTCAGTGAGATGGAGAGGGTCAGCCCCACCATGGTGCCAAAGCTGTTTCGGGAGGACAGCCTCCAGTTGGCCGAAGTTAGCCACCATGGATGCCTAGGTAGGATAGGAGCTGTTATTGTCGATTCCTCTTTCTGATCCACAGGCTTCCCTTACTTATTCTGGCTTTTCTTTGTAACAGGAGAAAAAATGAAGCTTGACAGAGCCAGAGTGGCCCAGCGAGCGGTGAGAAAGAGGGCCGCCCAGTTCACGAAGGTGACCTCGGAAAGGCCAAAGAGGTAGCGGGTAGGGGAACAGCCTGTGACCATCATGATGGTGGACTCCGATGAGGACAACATGCCTCTATCGGAGCGACTGGCGGCAAGGGCATCAGCGCCCTCATCCCCCGTCGGGCAGTCGACCGCTCGACCAGAGCAAGAGTCTTTAGAGCTGACTGTCATGGCGACGGCCCTAGCCTCATCACCCACTGAGCCGACATAAGCGGTTCCCCCCATGGACAAAGGGAAGGGAGCGGTCGAAGGAGAGGAGGCCAACGGTGTCCGCTATGAGACGTATTGGCACTAGCATGCCCTCCATAATGTGGGGCATGCTAGAGAGCTGCTCAGAGGGTTGATGACGGAAGCCGACTGGGAGGAGTCCAATCGACGGAAGCTGAACGAAGTGGTGAAGGATGCCTACTGCAACATAATGAGGGTAGGTCATCGTTCCTTTACCTTATTCTTTCTATTCTTCTTTCTTTGTGCATGACTAACACAGATTTTTGCTTGCAGCTTGTCCACGGGATCTCATTAATGGACGATGATCTTGGGGAGATACACTACACGGGAAAGGTCATGGCTAAGAAGGCTGAGGAGTCAGAGGCAGTCAGAAGGGTGGCAGAGGAGAGGCTGTCGGCCTGTCAGGCTGAAGCCGAATCTTCGAAGAAGCAGGTGAAGGACTTGCAAACTCAACTAGCCGAGTGGGAGGCTAAGTTGAAGAAGAGGAAGGCGAAGATCATCTCCTTGGTCGGTCGGTTGAAGAGGAGGAGCGGTCTACGGAAGCTGATAGGAGCACTCGGGCTTTCCAGGCAGCATCGGCGAATTGCGCGGCCTAGTTGAGGGAGGCCAAAGAACTGGCGGTGGAGTGGATCCGTGATGCCGTGAAGGAGTATAAGGCCTCTGCAAGCTTCCTTGCCGGGTCGAATAGCTACGTGAATGGCTAAGGCAATTGCCTGAAGAAGGTAGCCGTGGCTTTTCCGGAGCTCGACTTATCCACCGTACAACCAGGTCAACATGTCGAAAAGAAGGAAGCCCGACCGATCTTGGGGCCGATGCACAAGCTACTGCTGAAGTGAGACCATCGGAGGCCTTGGTCAGGACTTCAGACGCCGCATGGGAGGCAGAAGCCAAAGCCCTTCCAATTAACTTTTCTTTGTATCTACCGGGCAAGGCTTAAGATTGGATATAAAAGCCTGCCCCCTTTTGTATGAGAATCTTTTTTCAATGAATGAAATATTCTTCATTGATATGTGTCTCTATCATTCATTTTATTTTATTTTATTTTTTTCTGAATGTGGCGCGGTCAGCTTGATCCGAGCTTCTTTCTTTGAGAATATTTCTAAGGACTGAACGGTTGGCTCAGCCCGAACCCAACTTCTAAAAATATTTCTAAGTATCGAAGGGTTGGTTTAAGCCGAACCCTCAAACTAGCTGTTTATAAGGAAATCCCTCAAATGCTTAAGGACCCCAAGTAGTATTTTTCGAGCAAGGTTGGACCTTTGAGTGGGCTGCCTTAGAGTCTTTATCGAACAGGGTCGGACTTTGGTGGGCTGCCCTAGAGCCTTTGCCAACCGGGGTCGGATTTTGGTGTGGGCTGCCCTAGAGCCTTTGTCGATCGGGGTCGACTTTTGGTGTGGGCTACCATAGAGCCTTTGCTGACCGGGGTCGGACTTTTGGTGTGGGCTACCATAGAGCCTTTGCCGATCGGGGTTAGACTTTCAGTGTGGGCTGCCCTAGAGCCTTTGCCGACCGGGGTTGGACTTTCGGTGTGGGTTCCCTAGAGCCTTTGCCGATCGGGGTTGGACTTTCGGTGTGGGCTGCTATAGAGCCTTTACCGACTGGGATCGGACTTTCGGTGTGGGCTGCCATAGAGCCTTTGCCGACCGGGGTCAGACTTTCGGTGTGGGCTGCCCTAGAGCCTTTACCAACTGGGATCGGACTTTCTCATAGAATGAACTGTGGCCTTCATTGATAGTACTTGCAAAGGTTGTCTACATTCCAAGGACGCGCTACTTGACATCTGTCCAGGTGCTCGAGTCGGTAAGTTCCGGCTCGGATTACTTCAACTAGCCGATAGGGGCCTTCCCAATTAGGGGAGAGTTTTTCTTGTTTGGTCAGCCTGGATATCTCTGTCCTCCGCAGAACCAAGTCTCCGACCTGAAAACTTCGAGCCTTGACTCGAGAGTTGTAATATTTGGCCATCCTTTGATGATATGTAGCCATCTTCAAATTTGCTTGGAGTCTGGTTTCTTCGAGCAAGTCTAGATCAGCCCTTCTTCATTCTAAATTGGATGGTTTGGCAAAATGATTGATCCGAAAGGATTGCAAGTTGACTTCCATAGGTATGACTGCCTCACTCCCGTAGGTCAAGTTGAATGGAGTTTCTCCAGTCGCCATCCGAGAGATAGTCCGATAGGCCCAGAGCACCGAATGAAATTCTTTCACCCAAAGCCCTTTGGCATCTTTAAGTCGAGTCTTCAATCCATGCAGGATTGTCCGATTGGTGACTTCGGCCTCTCCGTTGGATTGGGGATGTCTGACTGAAGTTAGCCGATGGAAAATATGGTATTGATGGCAGAATTTTCAAAATTTTGGATTGTCGAACTGTCTTCCATTATCGGTGATGATTGCTTGTGGTATGCCGACCAGGAAGATAATGTGGTTCCAGACAAAATTTTATACTTTGGATTCTGTGACTTGTGCCAGCGGCTTAGCTTCCACCCATTTGGTGAAGTAGTCGATGGCAACAATCAAGAACTTTTGTTATCCAGAAGCTGGTGGGAACGGCCCAAGGATGTCCATCCCCCATTGTACGAACAGCCAAGGGGTGGTCAGCAGGGTTAGCTGACTAGCCGGTCATCTCTGAATGCTAGAGTACCTTTGACATGCGTTGCACTTTCTGACGAAGTCTAATGCCTCCTAGATAGTTGGCTAGTAATAGCCCTATCGGATAATTTTATAGGCCAAGGATCTTCCTCCCATGTGGTCACCGCAGATGCCTTCGTGCACCTCTTTGAGTGTGTAGTTGGCGTCCGACGGCCCTAGGCACTTGAGCAGTGGTTGTGTGAATGACCGTTTGTACAGAGTTTCATCGAGGACGACGTACTTTGAGGCAGTCCAGCGCACATGCTTGGCTTCGATCTTATCTTCCAACAGGGTCCCTTTGATGAGGAATGCAAGGATGGGATCCATCCAAGAGGCTTCTTGCTCCACTTGATGGATTCCAGCCATCTCTTCGGCAATGCTTGGGCATTGCAGGTACTCCACAAAGGTTCAGTCAGAAGAGTTGGTGACAATAGTGGCCAACCGTGACAAGGCGTCCGTCTAAGAGTTTTGCACTCGAGGTAGATGAAAAATCTCAAAAAATTTAATTCAAGTCATGAGGCTTTGTACCTTGCCTAAGTATTTAGCCAGGATCAGATCTCTCGTCTCGAATTCACCCTTCACTTGGTTCACCACCAGTTAGGAATCGGAGAAGGCCTTGATCCGACCGATGCCCAGCTCATCGACTATTCTCAGTCCTGCAAGGAGGGCTTCATATTCTGCTTGGTTGTTTGATACCTAGAATGCGAAGTGCAGGGCATATTCCAGACTCTATCTATCGAGGTCGGCCAGGATTAAGCCTGCTCCGTAACCAGCAAGGTTAGATGCCCCGTCCACATGGAGCGTCTAGGCGGGTTCTGCTTCTTCAGCAATGTCATCCTCAAGTGTGTCAGCTATTTGGGGAGGTGCTTCCTGTCTCTAGGTATACTCTGCTATGAAGTCGGCGATTACCTGTGTTGCCGCTCTCGTCGCCGCGCCCGTGCCACGGATCCGCCGATCCTTC
Source organism: Areca catechu (assembly GCA_021397845.1). Taxonomy (NCBI): domain Eukaryota; kingdom Viridiplantae; phylum Streptophyta; class Magnoliopsida; order Arecales; family Arecaceae; genus Areca; species Areca catechu. The sequence goes on from CM038051.1 coordinate 190,405,420, forward strand.
CTGACCGCCTGGAGAGGGAGCCTCCCTGGCTGCGGAGAACCTGCAAGAAGGGGTTAGAAGATCCTGGCCGGGGATCCTGACGAGGGAGCTCCGACGGTCAAGTCAGTAGACGACGAGAAGGAACAGACTCTCCAGACGGATCCCCCCGAGAGGGCTCCAGACTTAGAGAGTTTACTAGTAAGAGAGGCGCTCTGGGGACCAGAACTTCAGCCGGGCCTCCCTGCCGAGCTCACGCCAAGTGATCCCCTCTCGGGATCTCGGGTCTCACTCTCGGAGCGAGGCCTTTTGCCCCTGCTTCTTCTTTGCCCCCAGGCTTGTTGCTTACCTTGTCATCCCTAGATTCCCCTTTTTATCTCCTTTCATCGTGCGCTTGTCTTCTCCTCCCGGGAGACTCCCCTCCCCCGTCCCTTTCTCTTTCCCCTTTTTGGTGTGGAGGGCCAGGCGGCTTTCCGACCTCGCCTGCCGAGCCCAGCAGGGAAAAGGCAAGGACAAAAAAAGAGGGGGGGGGGGGGGGGGGGGGGCGGCGCTAGTAAGGCGGCCGGTCAGACCTCGGGCCCAGTGAGAGCGCTCTCTTTCCCAAGCGGGGGCGCCATCCATCTATAGGGCTTGTTTTGTCAGATTCGCGCCTCTCGGCTGCGGGACCTGTCGGGCCGATGCAAATGGTGTTCCGCATGCCGCCGCCCTCCGTACGGGGCACCGTCTGTGATTTGTACGGCCCGAGGTACGACCTCGGAGCCCGCGCCTCTCTCCCTGGGACCTTCTCTGTACGGGCGGCCTGACCTCGGCCGAGTTGGACCCGTCTCCGGGGGCCAGCTGGCGGAGGGCGAAGGACCAGCCGACCTCGGCCTGGGTGGACCCCTCCTGGGTGGACACCTGGCGAGGTGGCAGGAGATCGCCTGGCTTTGGCCGAGGTGGGCCCATCTCCGGGGGCCCACCTGGCAAAAAGATGAAGAATCGGCCGACCTCGGCCCAGGTGGACCCCTCCTGGGTGGACACCTGGCGAGGTGGCAGGAGGTCGCTTGGCTTTGGACGAGGTGGGCCCATCTCCGGGGGGCCACCTGGCAAAGGGGCGAAGAATCGGCCTACCTCGGCCCAGGTGGACCCCTCCTGGGTGGACACCTGGCGAGGTGGCAGGAGGTCGCCTGGCTTTGGCCGAGGTGAGCCCGTCTCTGGGGGGCCACCTGGCAAAGGGGCGAAGGATCGGCCGACCTCGGCCCAGGTGGACCCCTCCTGGGTGGACACCTGGCGAGGTGGCAGGAGGTCGCCTGGCTTTGGCCGAGGTGGGCCCATCTCCGGGGGGCCACCTGGCAAAGGGGCGAAGAATCGGCCGACCTCGGCCCAGGTGGACCCCTCCTGGGTGGACACCTGGCGAGGTGGCAGGAGGTCGCCTGGGTTTGGCCGACCTCACTTAGGCGAACCCCTCCGGGTTTGGGCGCCAACGAGATGGTAGAGGAACTCCGAGCCGAGCTTGACCTCGGCGAGGGCAGTTTGCCTTAGAAAGTCGTCGGGCGGAGTAGTCTTGCCGAGCCCGGTCTTGAAGACGTGGCGCTGACTCGGCCGGAGAAACCTCCACGTGGCTCGATCGCATTCGGCGGTATCTGAGCCTGGCCACGTCACTATCATGGCCGTAACAGTTGCCCCCCAGCCCGCCGTTCCGTCGGGGCGTCGTAGAACGGAACGTCGAGATTAAATGCGGACATGACGTGGGGAGGCGAAGATCTTGCATCATAATTGCCATGATCCTCGTCGCCGTGGCTCGATGCGCCTGAAACCCTATGGGAAGCCGCCACGCGTCGCCCACTTGTCCGCAATAAATACGTCGCTTCGAGGTAGAGGCCGTTACCCTGCTAACGAGGCATCGGTGTCGGGCGTGCGTCCACGTGGCGATCGTCCAGTAGCCCGAGGCGGAATGACGGGTACGGTCGCTATCGGCTGAGTTTGAAAGGGAGGGGACTTTCCAGAACGAGGCCTTTCCCCTTGCTTCGTGGGCGGTTTACTGCAGGCTAACTCTTGTTGCCCTGCGCTCGTCTGGTGTATTTTCGGTGAGTGCCTCCATCTTCTCCAATTCCCCTCCTTCTTTTTCTTTTCCCTTTGATCCTTTGTCCTTCTCTTTGCCATGGCGCGCCGTCGCCATGTCTCTTCCAATCCGGACGAGGCCGGTCCATCCCGGCCGAAGACTCCATCTTCTTCCTCCTCAGATGAGGAAACGATCCCGGAGGAGATCCGCCGGCGTCTGCAACCCGGGGGTGTCACCATTGGCATCCCTAGGGGGATCCGGTCTCCTCCGGTTGCTCCTGCCATGCCCCTTCGTTCTCTTCCTGCTCCACCTCTTCTTCCCGCCGGTCCCTTCGGTCATACTTCCACCATGACCGAAGGCGATCTTTCTCTGCTCCGGGATGCCTATGGTATCCCGGGGTCAATTCGCTTGTCTGTTCCGCGGTCCGGGGAGCGCGTCACCATGAGTGGCCCCGGCCGCATAGGCTTCTACGAAGACTTCCTCCTTGGGGGTCTTCGATTTCCTCTGCATCCCTTTTTCCTTTCTTTTCTCAGCCATTTCCGGCTTGTCCCGGCCCAGCTGGCTCCCAATGCCATCCGGGTCATCTTCTCTTTTATAGTCTTTTGTCACTTCCACGGGTTCGTTGCCCGTTTCTCCCTCTTTAGGGCCATGTTCACCCTGAAGAAGTGCTCCACCGATAATGGCTGGTGGTACATTTCGCCCCGGCCCAGGTGTCTCCGGTTCGACCTCCCTTCCTCGGTCAAGGGCTGGAAGAGCCGGTTTTTCTTCGCCTCGGTCGAAGATGTTGACTGGGCCTGGAGTGAACCGGACCGGTCACCGAACCGGAACTCCCGGGTTGAGTCGGTGGACCAGGAGGCCAACTCCCAGCTCCTGAGTGACGTGGTCCCGGCGCTCGAGGTTCTGCTTTCGGAGCAGAATCTTTTTGAGACCGGGATCAGTCCCATCCGCGAGACGGGTGAGATTCGGTCCTCCCTTGACTCCTGCCCCCTTTTTCTTCATGACCGAGCCGGTTGACCTTCTGTTCTCTTGCATTGCAGGAATGAAGTTCTCACTGGAGAGCCTCCTGGAGGGCGCAGCCCAAAGAGATGTCCCAGAGGTAGAGGAGCCCGGGCCAATAGGGCTCGTACCGAGGCTGGCCGGGAGATCGCGCCGGCGACCGCGCCCAGCCCGATGGCCGCCGCTCCCCCGCCCAGGTTGCCTCAGGGCGGGGCCGCTGATGCCTCGGTTGCCCGACCTGGTGGCACCGCTGTTGAGGTGGCTCCACCGCCCGAAACTCCATCCGGCGCCAGTCCCGTCGTCGCTGCTGCTTCGACGACGTAGCCCGTGGCCTCCATCGGCCCGTCGACCGCGGCCTCAGCTGAGGGGGCAGCCACCGCAGGAGCCGACCTGATAGCTCCGCCACCGGTGATCACCCACCGGTGTTCAGTCATCCGCGACAAAGGGCTCGCGGAGAAGGTCATGGAGTATGCCTCCACCGCCCGGGACCGCCGAGCTCGCGGCGGCCAGGATTATGCGGATGCCTTGCTCGGGATTCTCCCGCAGCTCTTCACGGTAAGCCCGAGCTCCTTCTTTTCTGTTCTTCCAAGATCTAGTCTCCTTTTCTCCTGACCTGGTTGTTCTTGTTGGTGCAGATCGGAAATGACGTTCTCCTACTGAGGAACTTCCTCGTAGGGAACGCAAAGAGGGACGCCGAGAAGGAGAAGAAGCTCGGCAAGCTCGCGACCGATGTCAAAGACCTCATGGAAAGGGGGTCGAGCTGCGAGCCAGCAACCAAGCCCTCCAGTCCGACCTGGCGCGTTCCGAGGGGCGGAACAAGGAGCTGGAGGCTTCCTTGTCGGAGGAGAGGATCTCCTACCAGCGTCGCACGGAGGAGGATGCGGCGGAGAAGGCTCGCCTGCAGGCCCACTCCCAGTGGCTGGAGCGCCAGCTGGAGGAGGCCCGGCGAGATTCGAGCGCGGCGAAGGACCGGAGTGTGTACATCAACGGACTCCTGGAGGCCGCGAAGCGGGAAGCGCAGGAGGCCATCCCGAAGTTCCGGGCTTCTGACGAGTACAAGTCGGAGGTCCGGGAGGCCGCCGTGGACTCCTTCCTAAAGGGGTTCCGGATGTGCCGGGAGAAGGTGGGGCCTTCTTCCCCGAGCTCGACCTCAGCGGGGTGGTGCTCGGAGGCAGGAGGCAAGGAGTCGAGAGCAAGGCCTCCGGTGCGGCTGACGCCACTCCTGCGGCCCCGTCGACTAGCGAAGCCGTGGCTCCGGAGTAGCCTCAAGAGCCGGCCGCCGCAGAAGTTGAGGATGCAGCGCCTACGCCCCCGGTGGAGGGCTCCGACCCCGCACCATACTGAGCCCACTGCCTTCTCGCCTGCTTAGTCGTTGTAGTTGTTTTTCCTCTTTTTCTTCTTCTTTTTTGGGGACTCCCGGCCTGTCGGGACTCCCGGCTTGTACTGGTCGCTTGAATCAATGAAGGTTTTCTTTGACCAAACCTCGAGTTCATCCCATCTCCCTTCTCTTTTTCCTTTTTTCTGAGATGTTGACATGGAATGTGATGGGGAACTAATATGCATGCAATTTTTTTTATATGTTTTATATGTGGGGTTCGGTGATTAATTTCCGAATTTCAGATTAAAATAAGTTATAGGGAATTTTATATGAATTTTAGAAGATCAGCATGCAGATTAGGACCTAGAAAAGTAGAAAAGAAGGATCGCCGGGGCTGAGAAGCCTCGGTTAGGGCAAGTTCTCCTACAATAAAACTACTAGAGGTAGAGGGGTGTACCTGACAATGTCTGTGAAGATCGCAGCAAAAGGGTCTCTCGTTCCTCGACGGATGCGGCCTGGAAAATCGAGCCAAAGACCCGCGGATACCCGGCTTTCTGCTCGGTGATCCGATTGAGGCTTGGCTGGAGTCGTTGGATTCGTAGGAACTCGGGGACCTGCAAACGACCTGTCAGGGGTTAGAAAACTCACAAAGGAACAAGAAAACAAAGGAAAAACGGCAAGGGAAGGCTTCTTTTGGAGTGGGCGTCCAGGGATCTGAGATGCTTGTTGGTAGCAGGAAGATGATTGCAGCACTGGGAAGAAGAACTCTCGCAAACCCCTTTATGCACACAGCAGGGTATCACACAACTCAATAGAAGAACTCAAGGTTTTCATTCATCAAAAATTCTCCTCATACAAGAGGCTAGGGTCCCTTAAATAGACCCTTAACCTTGGGCTCCAAGTAAGGGTACATAAGTCTTTACATAAGAATCATTTTCCCTCTCAAACCCTAGCTAGAAAATAAGGAAATATTAGGTAGAAAAATCCCTAAAATTTTTCTTGACTTGGTCAAGACTCCAAGGATGCCTAGGGGGGCGTGTTGGGCTTCTAGGAGCAGCAAAAGGCCGGCCCAAAGGGCCCGGGTGCATGGGTTTGGGCCTCTGGAAGCTGGGGTGGCCTGGTAGCCAGGTAGCAGGAATATTCCCTGGTATCTTGCTTCTTAGGGGCTTGGGCTTGGCACCTGGGCTTGATTTCATTGGGCTAGGATGCAGATGGACCTCTGGAATCATGGATGCCCTTATTTATGAATATACTTTGGCATCTGGAAGGGAATCTGGGCATCTGGAGGGCATCTGCAAGGAATCAGGGTTTCTGATTTTTCTCCTGGGGTCTTCAAATCTTCAAGCTGGGTTGGACTTGGGCTAAACTTCCATGTCTTCAATCTGGTTGGACTTGGTCTTTACTTATATGATGTGGTCTTGAGTCTTCAGTATGCTTGGACAGGACTCAAAAAAATAAAATTAGCTCAACATGAGCTGACTAGCAATGGACTGAACTAGCTCAACATGAGCTGACTAGTACAGAAGTGAAATAACAACTAAAAATACTCAAATAACAACTAAAATGGACTCAGATGAGCTAAGCCCTTATTATAGATGGACTCATAAATTATTGATCAATTTACAGAGGGTTGAGAAGCCTCTGCCTTATTCTGGTGCCTTTGGTGTCCGCACCAATTCTCCCGGGGTGGGAGGAACTCGACCCTGTCGAGTGAAGATCAGACTGGCTCACATATCTCTCGAGAAGGTCTGGGTTGAGGCATTGCAAGTCCTCTCGAGAAATCTATGAATCGTCCGACTCTGGCTGGCCTTGCCATCGGATCAGGAAGCATTGATAGTCACGGCCCCGGGTCATGATGGCTTGATCGTCCAGGATACGCTCGATCCATTCTCCTCTCTCAGGCCAATTTGTTAGTGGACACTCTGGGTTAGGGTCACTCACAATGAAAAGGAATAGGTCCAAAGGCCTTACTAGGTATCGCTGCCGGTTCCCTATACTCAACCAGGTCTGTAATATTGAAGGTAGAACTAATGCCCAAATCCGAAGGCAAGTCTAACACCTGGGCATTTGATCCAACCTTCTCTATCACTTTAAAAGGTCCGGCTCTGCGAGCATGAAGCTTCTTTTAGGCCTAAGCCTAACCAAGATAAAATCCACTACATCAATTTTTTTGATCCATCTTCGGGAATTAGTCAGTTGTTTTAACATTAGTGCGGGTGGTGAACATGCTAGGCACATGCAGACTCCTAACAAGATGATGCAAAGGACTCAAACCTACACCTAGCAGACTCAACTAAAGAGGTTTATTAGGTCTTAACTACCACTTGGGCATGGGGGCATGAGTCGTGGTTGATGGATGACATGCAGAAGAAAATTTGCTAGTAACTCCTAATAAGTGCCAGAGGGTCTGCCAAAAGTAGGTAGCAAATGGGATGGGCTTTATGGATCCTTGCAACCTAGTAACCTCAACAAAATGTAACCTAATAGTTCTAGACACATGAGAAAACTCAGGAAAGGGTAGAAAATAGGAAGTGGGTTCAGAATTACTCTGGTAGGGTGGAGAAAAGGTTCTGGGTTAGTTGGATAAAGTAGAATCAAAGAAGGCATGTCAGGGACTAATCCTAGACTAATGAGGTTAACCTTATGGGGTTGCGATATATCTATGGGGTTTGTATAATGGAAGGATGGGTTATTAATCTCAGGAAAGAGGTCCTTAATGGAGCTATAGGAGGAGACTCATCCTGAGGGTACTGATTCAAAGAGATCAAGTCCTTAATAAATTCTTCTGGTTCTTGTATTTTAGGACTAGACTCTATAATTTGGCTCTCCTCTATGGTTTCCTCAGGTAAGGCTCTAGTAGCAGTACCTAGGTTCTCTTCCTCTATTTGTTCTTCCATTATAGCTTTAGGTTGGATATGGTCTAGGTCAACTAGCTCTGGGTTGGTTTCTACCTGGGTATCTACTGGGTCAGCTAATTCTAGGTCTACTAAAGGTGTCTCCTCTTCTCCCTCATACTCATCCACTTGGCTCACATCAGCTTCATACACTTTCGCGTTAATGTAAGCCTTGTGAATCTCAGGAATGGTTGGAGAAGGTCGGCTAGCAGGAAATTGGTTAGGTTCTGGTATCTGATTATGGGTACTACTCATAGTAGGTTCAGGTTGTATAAGAGGTAGTGGCTCACTATTGGGTTCATATTTAGGGATACTAATCCTATGGGGTTCAAGTTGACTAGGGAAGCATGACTAGTACTAGGTTGATACTTAGGGGTTATGGGTTCTCTAGGCTCATAGGATAAGGGTGCAGATCTATGGGTCATGGGATTATAGGATCTGGGGTCATATGATTTTGGGTCAGCTCTATGATCAGGTTCTAAGGATGGATCAAGGTATGGGGTCCTCCTAAGTTGGGCTCTCTATATGGGTCAGGATATTGGGTCCTCCTAGGATTGGACTCCCTATATGGGTCAGAATACTGGGTTCTCCTAGGGTTGGACTCCCTATATAGGTCAGAATATTGGGTCCTCCTAGGGTTGGACTCCCTATATAGGTCAGAATATTGGGTGTTGGGTCTACTAGGCTCATAGGGTGGGCGCATAGGATCTATGATCATGGGATCTAGAGTCATAGGATCTAGGTTCATAGGTTCTAGGTTCATAGGATTTGGAGTCATAAGATCTATAGGTTGTAGGTATACTAGGCTTGTAGGGAGAGGGTAAATAGGATCTATCTTCCTGGTCTATAAAATCCTGATTGAGTCTTCTAGGACTAACCTTAGGGATTGGGTCATGACGATGGGCTCTCCTAGGTTCAGCCTCAAGATATGGATCAGGGTTTGGGGTCCTCCTAGGTTGAGGATTGTAGTACGGGTCAGAATAAGGGGCTCTCCTAGGTTCGACCTCATGGTATAGATCAGGATTTGGGGTCCTCCTAGGTTGAGGGGAATCAGGATCTGGCTCAACTATGACCCATGGGTTTTTCTTGGGATCCCTACCCGGACTTTTAACTGATCAAACCTATTGGCAAGATGGTCAATTCTATCATTGGTTTGAATACGAGACTGAGTTAACTGGGTCATCTGGGTAGTCATCTGGGCCATTTGATCAACTAGGGCTTTTATTTGGGCTTGTAAATTTTCCATGGGTTCAGACATTTATGAAGGAGGTGGGTGATATGAAACTCCTGATCTAGTGCTCATACAAGACTCGATCAGACCGACTATAGCTGACTAGACCTAGAGTCCAAACTAGATGCTCAATCAGGTGGCAAACTAGCCTATAGTAACCATGTACTCAGCCAGGCAGGTGTAAGGGGAGTGTTAGGTCCCTGATTGCCAATCCTAGACACCAATCAGAGATTGGCCAGGTAGGCGGACTAGCACACGAGCCCTTCGGGATTGAATCCCTAAACCACCGTTCTAGACACTGAGCACAAGGCACACACAGGTTAACTTAACACAGTGATCTAACACTAGTCCGGACCCGACCAGTTGGTGTCCCTAGCCCACTAGGGCAAATTAAGTCTAATTAATTTTAGGTTAAGGCTTGGGACCGAATGCAAGGGATGTGGTTTTGGGCTAAGGAGAGGTTATCAACTCCTCCCCTTATCTGATATAGCAAGAATGCCCTTAAAAGTAAATTATGCAATGATGGCAGGCAGATGAGGATGCAAATTAGGGTTTAGATGTTTTTGGTATTTTTGGAGAATATGTAATTTTTTTTTTTTTGGTATTTTATTAAATAGAATAAAACTTGCAAATTATGGCTTAATATACTGGAAATATACTAAAATTAAGAAATATGCAAAAACTCCTAAACAAAACCCTAAAACTTCCAAACTTGTCTTGCTAAAAAAAATATAGCCGAAAATTTGCAGGCCCTATTTCGGCTTGAAGAAACTTCAAAGGCCATAATAAAATCTGAAAGGATTTTTAAAATTACTGTGAATTATGATAAATCCAGGAAAATAAATTTCAGAATTTTTGGAGTTTTTAACAGGGAGAAATAATTAAAATAACAGAGTATATACGGGCTGAAAAATTGCAGAAAACAAGCCCTAATCTAAGCTCTGATACCAAATGATGGGGAACTAATATGCATGCAATTTTTTTTATATGTTTTATATGTGGGGTTCGGTGATTAATTCCCAAATTTTAGATTAAAATAAGTTATAGGGAATTTTATATGAATTTTAGAAGATCAGCATGCAGATTAGGACCTAGAAAAGTAGAAAGAAGGATCGCCGGGGCTAAGAAGCCTCAGTTAGGGCAAGTTCTCCTACAATAAAACTATTGGAGGTAGAGGGGTGTACCTGACAATGTCTGTGAAGATCGCAGCAAAAGGGTCTCTCGTTCCTCGACGGATGCGGCCTGGAAAATCGAGCCAAAGACCCGCGGATACCCGGCTTTCTGCTCGGTGATCCGATTGAGGCTTGGCTGGAGTCGTTGGATTCGTAGGAACTCGGGGACCTGCAAACGACCTGTCAGGGTTAGAAAACTCACAAAGGAACAAGAAAACAAAGAAAAATAGCAAGGGAAGGCTTCTTTTGGAGTGGGCGTCCAGGGATATGAGATGCTTGTTGGTAGCAGGAAGATGATTGCAGCACTGGGAAGAAGAACTCTCGCAAACCCCTTTATGCACACAGCAGGGTATCACACAACTCAATAGAAGAACTCAAGGTTTTATTCATCAAAAATTCTCCTCATACAAGAGGCTAGGGTCCCTTAAATAGACCCTTAACCTTGGGCTCCAAGTAAGGGTACATAAGTCTTTACATAAGAATCCTTTTCCCTCTCAAACCCTAGCTAGAAAATAAGGAAATATTAGGTAGAAAAATCCCTAAAATTTTTCTTGACTTGGTCAAGACTCCAAGGACACCTAGGGGTGCGTGTTGGGCTTCTAGGAGCAGCAAAAGGCCGGCCCAAAGGGGCCCGGGTGCATGGGTTTGGGCCTCTGGAAGCTGGGGTGGCCTGATAGCCAGGTAGCAGGAATATTCCCTGGTATCTTGCTTCTTAGGGGCTTGGGCTTGGCACCTGGGCTTGATTTCATTGGGCTAGGATGCAGATGGACCTCTGGAATCATGGATGCCCTTATTTATGAATATACTTTGGCATCTGGAAGGAATCTGGGCATCTGGAGGGCATCTGCAAGGAATCAGGGTTTCTGATTTTTCTCCTGGGGTCTTCAAATCTTCAAGCTAGGTTGGACTTGGGCTAAACTTCCATGTCTTCAATCTGGTTGGACTTGGTCTTTACTTATATGATGTGGTCTTGAGTCTTCAGTATGCTTGGACATGACTCAAAAAAATAAAATTAGCTCAACATGAGCTGACTAGCAATGGACTGAACTAGCTCAACATGAGCTGACTAGTACAGAAGTGAAATAACAACTAAAATACTCAAATAACAACTAAAATGGACTCAGATGAGCTAAGCCCTTATTACAGATGGACTCATAAATTATTGATCAATTTACAGAGGGTTGAGAAGCCTCTGCCTTATTCTGGTGCCTTTGGTGTCCGCACCAGAATGCCGAAACGATCGCAGGCCCGGTCCTTCCATTGCTCAAATCGAAGGTTGGGCCTCCCGGATCGCGTGGCGGCAGAGTAGGCCTTAAGCGGGTCCGTCTTTGGGATTGCCTTCACACTCGTGCGGGCGACATGGTTTCTGCACCGCCTTCCAGGCCGACGCCCGGACCTCCGGATTGAGCCTCGGAGCTGCAGGCCTTCTCAAACCTTGCACGGCTTGCCGAGCTGTTCTCCGGGCTCGCATGGGCGAACTGGGTTTCGTGCCACCTTCCAGGCCGAAGCCCAGGATCTCTGGACTGAACCCGATGCCGCAGGCTTTCTCAAGCCTTGCGCGGCTTGCCGAGCTGTCCTCCGGGCTTGCGTGGGTGAACTGGGTTCTGCACCACCTTCCAGGCCGAAGCCCAGGATCTCCGGACTGAACCCGATGCCGCAGGCTTTCTCAAGCCTTGCATGGCTTGCCGAGCTGTCCTCCGGGCTTGCATTGGCGAACTGGGTTCTGCGCCACCTTCCAGGCCGAAGCCCAGGATCTCCGGACTGAACCCGATGACGCAGGCTTTCTCAAGCCTTGCACGACTTGCCGAGCTGTTCTCCGGGCTTGCATGGGTGAACTGGGTTCTGCGCCACCTTCCAAGCCGAAGCCCAGGATCTCCGGATTGAACCCGATGCCGCAGGCTTTCTCAAGCCTTGCGCGGCTTGTCGAGCTGTTCTCCGAGCTTGCGTGGGCGAACTGGGTTCTGCGCCACCTTCCAGGCCGAAGCCCAGGATCTCTGGACTGAACCCGATGCCGCAGGCTTTCTCAAGCCTTGCGCGGCTTGCCGAGCTGTTCTCCGGACTTGCGTGGGCGAACTGGGTTCTGCGCCACCTTCCAGGCCGAAGCCCAGGATCTCTGGACTGAACCCGATGCCGCAGGCTTTCTCATCGAAGTGAGAAGGGAGCGTTTGAAATGGGGGAACTTTATTACGGGAGCAGGGAGCCTTACATTACTGATAGTACATCCTTAGGTTCGAGGCGTTCCACATCCAGGGGAACCTGGCACCTCCCAACTCCTCCAAGTAGTATGCACCGTGAGGGAGGGCTTCTGCCACCCGGTAAGGGCCCTCCCAGTTGGGCGACAGCTTGCCGCATTCCCGCGGCTGGGAAGCTTCAGCGCGCCGGAGGACCAAATCTCCACGACGAAAAACCTTCGGCCGCACTCAGGAGTTGTAATACCTGGCCACACACTGCCGATACGCGGCCATCCGGACCCGGGCCTTGTCCTCGTTTCCTCGAGGAGGTCAAGGTTGAGCATCATCCAGGCCGGGTTTTCTGTCTCGTCATATTGCTCTACGCGCAGCGTGGGTAGGCTGAGCTCGATCGGGATGACTGCCTCGGTTCCGAAGACGAGGTTGAACGGGGTTTCGTCGGTAGCCGTCCTCGGGGTGGTGTGGTATGCCCAGAGGATGCTGGGGAGTTCGTCGGCCCACCTGCCCTTGGCCTGGTCCAGCCGCGTGCGGAGGCCCTGAAGGATGGTCCTGTTCGTGACTTCGGCCTTCCCATTGGTCTGGGGATGCGCCACAGAGGTAAAGCGATGCCTGATGCCGAGGTCGCTGCAGAATTCTTCGAACTCCCGGTAGTCGAACTGGCGCCCGTTGTCAGTAACCACGATGTGGGGGAGGCCGAAGCGGCAGACGATAGACTTCCAAAAGAACTTGGCGATGTTTGCTTCGATGATCCTCGCCAAGGGTTCGGCCTCGATCCACTTCGTAAAGTAGTCGATGGCCACTACCAAGAACTTCCGCTATCCAGACGCTGGCGGGAATGGGCCCAGGAGGTCCATCCCCCACTGGGCGACGGCTAGGGAGCTGAGAGCTGGGAGATTAGATTGGATGGCTGCCGTTGCACCGTGGCGTGACGCTGGCACCAGTCGCACTTCTTCACGAAGTCAGCGGCGTCTTCCTTCATCGTCTCCCAGAAGTAGCCTTGACGGAGGGCCTTATACGCCAATGCCCTGCCCCCCACGTGGTTCCCACAGACGCCTTCGTGAATCTCCTGGAGCACAAGCTTGGCTTCCGTGGGTCCTACGCATTTGAGGAGGGGGTAGGAGTAGGATCTTCGATACAACTGCCTGTCCATCAGGACGAACCGTACGGCCTTCTTCCTGATGAGGCGAGCCGCCTCACGGTCCTCCGGCAGGGTGCCACTGGTGATGTATGCGGCGTACTTGTCTATCCAGCTGGGTTCATGGCTGACCTGATGGACCTTCACCGGTGCCTCGAGGCTTGGGATCTCAAGGCGCTCCACATGAGCGCGTCCCAGCATCGTGTTCGGCAGGGTCGCCAGTCGAGAGAGAGCATCCGCGCGGGCGTTCTCCCCGCGGGGGATATGGAAGATGTTGAAGCATCGAAATCTGGATGCGCCCTCCCTGACGAGCTCCAAGTATTTCGCCATTTGGGGGTCATGTGCGACGTACTCCCCGGATACCTGTCCCGCCACGAGCTGGGAATGAGTAAAAGCCTTGAGGTTGGTTACGCCCAGCTCGCGGGAGACTCTCAGTCCGGCAAGAAGTGCCTCGTACTCCGCCTGGTTATTTGTTGCGGGAAATTGGAAACGGAGTGCGCATTCGGTGACGACCCCGTCGCCGTTGGCAAGGATGAGCCCAGCTCCGCTCCCGCCGGAGTTTGAGGCTCCGTCCACATGGAGGATCCAGGCGTCCTCTCCGGGCTCATCGGTGCCAACCTCCATTGGCTGGCCCGAGGGGCCTTCCTCGGGCTCCTTGCCCAAGCCTACACATTCGACCAAGAAGTCGGCCAGCACTTGTGCCTTCATGGCCGACCTTGGCCTGTACGTAATGTCGAACTCGCCGAGCTTCAGTGCCCACTTCGCCAATCATCCCGAGGTATCGGGCCGGCTGAGCACCGCTTTCAGCGGTTGATCCGTCAGGACAGCGATGGGGTGCGCTTGGAAATAGGGCCTGAGATGCTGGGCAGACACTATTAGCGCAAAAATGAGTTTCTCGGGCCGAGAATACCTGAGCTCCGCGTCACGGAGAAGCTTGCTGGTATAGTACACCGGCCGCTGGACCCCCTGGCCATCGGTTCGAACCAAGACTGAGCTGACGGCTTCCGGGGTAACCGCTAGGTAGAGGATAAGCTCCTCCCCCTCCTCGGGCCTGGACAGCAACGGTGGCAATGCAAGCATCTTCTTCAGCTCCTCGAAGGCTTCCTGGCATTCCTCGGTCCAAGCGAAGTCATTCATCTTCCTCAGCACCTTGAAGAAAGGACGGCAGCGATCCGCCGACCTGGAGATAAAATGGCTGAGGGCCGCAATTCGGCCGGTTAGTTGCTGCACTTGCTTCTTGGAGACGGGCTGCTCCATGTCCAGGATGGCCTGAACCTTCTCCGGTTGGCCTCAATTCCTCTTTGAGTCACCATAAATCCTAGGAATTTTTCGGCGGAGATGCCAAAGGCGCACTTCGCCGGGTTCAGCTTCATCTGATGGCGTCGGAGGTTGCCGAACGTCTCCGCCAAGTCGGCCACGTGGTCCGACTCGGGTTTGCTCATTACGAGCATGTCGTCCACGTACACCTGCATGTTGCGGCCTATCTAGTCTTTGAAAATTCTATTGACTAGGCGTTGATACGTCGCCCCGCGTTCTTGAGGCCGAATGGCATCATCCTGTAGCAAAAAGTTCTGCGGCCAGTTATGAAGGCGGTGTGCTCTTCGTCCTCCGGGCTCATTCGGATCTGGTTGTATCCGGAGAAGGCGTCCATGAACGACAGGAGGCGATGCCCCGAGGTGGTGTCGACCAGCTGGTCGATCTTTGGAAGAGGGAAGCTGTCCTTCGGGCAAGCTCGGTTGAGGTCGGTGTAGTCCAAACAGATCCTCCATTTACCACTACTCTTTTTACCATGACACGTTTGCCAGCCAACTGGGATACTGGACCTCTCGCACAAAACCAGCGGCGAGGAGCTTCTCCACTTCCTCGTTGATCGCCTTCTGCCTTTCCATGGTGAAGCTTCTCTTCTTCTGTCGGACCGGGCGGCAACTTGGGTCCACGTTTAGCCTGTGCATGATGACCTCGGGCGGGATGCCCGGCATGTCGGCTGCTGACCAGGCGAACACGTCAGCGTTGGCGCGGAGGAACTCCAGCAGGCGGGTTCGTTCTTCTTCAGGGAGCTGGGCCCCGACCTGCACCGTCTTCAGGGGATCCGAACCGAGGGGAAAAGTCAGCAGGCACTCTACGGGCCCTCCCCTGGGTTCCTTCTCCCTTAGGTCGAGGTCGTCGATGTCGGGGGTGAGCTCCATGCCCCGGGCGCTCGGGACCGTCTGGAGGCAGAGCGGGATTGGCTGGGTTGTCCCCTTCATCTCCCCGAGCTCGGAAGGTGTGGGGAACTGTACCAACAATCTTCTCATGGAGATTGTGGCGTCCAGTTGGTTGAGCCCGGGACGCCCGAGAATGGCGTTGTAAGGCGAAGGGAGCCTGACGACGGTAAATGTTATTAGGACGGTCGCCTGCCGGGGTGGGGATCCGGCGGTGATCGGGAGAGTGATCTCCCCCTCGACCCCCACAGAATCCCCTGTAAAACCTACCAGGGGGGTGTGCACCGGTTTCAGCTGATCGGGGGACAAGTTCATCCGAGAGAAAGCGTCATAAAAAAGTACGTCAGCCGAGCTTTCACTATCCACCATGATTCGATGTACAGGATGCTTCGCGATGGTCATCTCGACCACCACGCATCGTTGTTTACATTATCATTAGCTTTCCCCCCTCGGGAGGGGTTACATTCTCTGGGTTCCCGACTTCCCGGGCTCTCTTCTCCGCTCGACCAACCCCGCGTGAGATCATGCCCACGGGCTTCTCTGTTGGGCGGTTGTCGATCGCAGGGACGGGCGGTAAGGTCGCGAGCAGCTGCCCTTCCGAGGGGGCTTCGTTCTTGACGAACTTCCTGAGGTAGCCCCTCCTAATCAGCTCCTCGATCTCCCGCTTCAGGTTGCGACACTCCTCTGTGTCGTGCCGTGCTCGCGGTGGAACTGGCAGTACTTCGATTTGTCCCGGACGGCTCTCGGGTTCTGAGGAGGAGGTCGGCGGAGGTAGCGCTCGCCCTCGATTTCCATGAGGATCTTCGTCCGAGGTGCGAGGAGAGGGGTGTACCTCCGCTCGGGAGTGGCCTCGCCCCTCGGCCTTGGATTCGGGCGAGGGTCGGCAGATGGCCCAGGCTTCCGAGCTCCCGGGGTATCTCTCGGGGGTGGCCTCTTCGGAGTCTTCCCGTCCAACTCTCGACGGGTGCGGTCGGCCTCCTTCGCTCGGATGTATTTGTGGGCGCGGAGGAGGAGCTCGGAGTACGTCCTGGGTGGCTTCTTATCCAGGGAGTAGGTCAGGCGGGACGTCTTGAGCCCGCGCTTCAAAGCCAGCATGGCGACGGGCTCGTCAGGCTGTAGATCTCCAGGGCTGCGGTCTTGAACCGGGTGATGTAGTCCCGGAGCGGCTCCTGGTCCTGCTGGCGGATGGAGAAGAGGCTGTCCACTTCTCTCGGCACCTTTCGACAAGCGTCGAAGTGTGCCACGAACCTTCCTTCCAGCTGATGGAAGGAGCAAATGGATCCGGGCTCGAGGCGGGTGAACCAGACTCGAGCGGCCTTCCGGAGGGTTGCCGGGAAGGCGATGCACAGAAGAGCGTCGGTGGCACCTTGGACCCTCATGAGAGCTTTATAGCTCTCCAGATGGTCTAGGGGGTCGGTGGTCCCGTCGTAGGGATCCACCTGCGGCATGCGGAACCGTTTTGGAATCGGTTCTGCATGGATTTCTTCAGAGAAAGGGGGGCAGGAGTCATAGCCCGCCGGTCTACCGACGAGTTCTGCAGGTCGGCGAATCGGCGGGCGAACTCCGCCAGCTTGCGCTCATGCTCCTCCAGGTGCCTCTCGGCCTGGCGCCTGATGGCTTCGTCGGTGGAGTCTTCCACCGAGGCTGCGGGTGAAGGGGGCGCCGATCGGTCTCGGTGCGAAGTCTGGCCTCGGCGTCGCTTGCTACGATGCACCGTTTCGGCCCCGTCGGCCGGGGATCGGCTCTCGTGATCCTCCGAACCGGAGTAGTTTCTTTTTGCGAGAGCTTGGTGGCTCCCCCGGGGGTTGGAGGCGGCCCTCGGATGCGATGGCCTGCCCTGAATTGAGCGCAGGCTCCCATGCTGCCCGCGGCTCGGGCCGCGGGGTCCTGGCTGCGGCTGCGTGGCCAGGGACCGCTGCTGATGCTGAAGCTGCCGGACCGTCGATGTCAAGGTCTGCAGATATTGGATGACGGCCGCAAGGGGTCCGTCCACCGGGATAGGCTGTTGTGGAAGAGGAGGGGGAGTCGGAAGCTCCCTTTCGGGGCTGTGGCCCCCCGGAGGGGAGTGGACCTCCCCCACATGGCTGGTGGGCGCCTCGCGACCACGAGTGACCACCATGGTCAGAGAGCGCGACACCTACAGAAAGCTGGCTCCCGCTAGGGTTCAGTGTCCTGCCCCCCTACCTGGCGCGCCAATCTGTTGCCGCTCTCGTCGCCGTGCCCGTGCACGGATCCGCCGATCCTTCCTGACCGCCTGGCGAGGGAGCCTCCCTGGTTGTGGAGAACCTGCAAGAAGGGGTTAGAAGACCCTGGCCGGGGATCCCGGCGAGGGAGCTCCGACGGTCAAGTCAGTAGACGATGAGAAGGAACAGACTCTCCAGATGGATCCCCCCGAGAGGGCTCCAGACTTAGAGAGTTTACTAGTAAGAGAGGCGCTCTGGGGACCAGAACTTCGGCCGGGCGTCCCTGCCGAGCTCACGCCAAGTGATCCCCTCTCGGGATCTCGGGTCTCACTCTCGGAGCGAGGCCTTTTGCCGCTGCTTCTTCTTTGCCCCCAGGCTTGTTGCTTACCTTGTCGTCCCCAGATTCCCCTTTTTATCTCCTTTCGTCGTGCGCTTGTCTTCTCCTCCCGGGAGACTCCCTCCCCTGTCCCTTTCTCTTTCCCCTTTTTGGTGTGGAGGGCAGGCGGCTTTCCGACCTCGCCCGCCGAGCCCAGCAGGGAAAAGGCAAAGACAGAAAAAGAGGGGGGGGGGGGGCGGCGCTGGTAAGGCGACCGGTCAGACCTCGGGCCCAGTGAGAGCGCTCTCTTTCCAAGTAGGGGCGCCATCCATCTATAGGGCTTGTTTTGTCAGATTCGCGCCTCTCGGCTGCGGGACCTGTCGGACCGATGCAAATGGTGTTCCGCGTGCCGCCGCCCTCCGTACGGGGCACCGCCTGTGATTCGTACGGCCCGAGGTACGGCCTCGGAGCCCGCGCCTCTCTCCCTGGGACCTTCTCCGTATGGGCGGCCTGAC
This sequence comes from Areca catechu, assembly GCA_021397845.1. Taxonomy (NCBI): domain Eukaryota; kingdom Viridiplantae; phylum Streptophyta; class Magnoliopsida; order Arecales; family Arecaceae; genus Areca; species Areca catechu. The sequence continues at coordinate 190,423,587 of CM038051.1, forward strand.
CTCGGCCGAGTTGGACCCGTCTCCGGGGGCCAGCTGGCGGAGGGCGAAGGACCAGCCGACCTCGGCCTGGGTGGACCCCTCCTGGGTGGACACCTGGCGAGGTGGCAGGAGATCGCCTGGCTTTGGCCGAGGTTGGCCCATCTCCGGGGGGCCACCTGGCAAAAAGGCGAAGAATCGGCCGACCTCGGCCCAGGTGGACCCCTCCTGGGTGGACACCTGGCGAGGTGGCAGGAGGTCGCTTGGCTTTGGCCGAGGTGGGCCCATCTCCGGGGGGCCACCTGGCAAAGGGGCAAAGAATCGGCCGACCTCGGCCCAGGTGGACCCCTCCTGGGCGGACACCTGGCGAGATGGCAGGAGGTCGCCTGGCTTTGGCCGAGGTGGGCCCGTCTCCGGGGGGCCACCTGGCAAAGGGGCGAAGGATCGGCCGACCTCGGCCCAGGTGGACCCCTCCTGGGTGGACACCTGGCGAGGTGGCAGGAGGTCGCCTGGCTTTAGCCGAGGTGGGCCCATCTCCGGGGGCCACCTGGCAAAGGGGCGAAGAATCGGCCGACCTCGGCCCAGGTGGACCCCTCCTGGGTGGACACCTGGCGAGGTGGCAGGAGGTCGCCTAGGTTTGGCCGACCTCACTTAGGCGGACCCCTCCAGGTTTGGGCGCCAACGAGATGGTAGAGGAACTCCGAGCCGAGCTTGACCTCGGCGAGGGCAGTTTGCCTCAGAAAGTCGTCGGGCGGAGTAGTCTTGCCGAGCCCGGTCTTGAAGATGTGGCGCTGACTCGGCCGGAGAAACCTCCACGTGGCTCGATCGCATTCGGCGGTATCTGAGCCTGGCCACGTCACTATCACGGCCGTAACAACCTGAGCCTTCAAGGCTGACAGAGGCTAGAAGGAGATGTCAAATTCACCAAGCTTGATGGCCTACTTGGCAAGCCGATCAGAGGTGTCGAGGTTTCTGAGGATCGTCTTGAGAGGTTGATCGGTCAGAACGATGATCGGATGAACTTGAAAGTAAGGCTGCAGTCGCTTGGCTACTATGATCAGGGAATAAACAGCTTCTGCACCTTAGGGTACCTTGTTTCGACGTCATGAAAAACTTTGCTGATATAGTAGACAGGCCTTTGCTGGTTGTTCTCCCCTATTCGGATGAGGACGGAGCTCACTGCCTCGTTCGATGCTGATAGATACAAGTATAGGTGCTCTCCCTCCATAGGCTTAGCAAGCAAGGGAGGAGTCTTTAGGTACTCCTTCAATGCTTTGAAGGCCGACCGACACTCGTCGGTCTACTGGAAGCGATCCGACCGCCGCAAAGTTTTGAAGAAAGGGAGGCACTTCTCGGCCTACCTGGAAATAAAGTGATTGAGAGAGGCTATTTGACCTGTAAGTTCCTGTACTTGCTTCTTGCTGGTCGGATGCCCCATGTCGATGACGGTCTTGATTTTATCAGGGTTGACCTCAATTCCTCTCTGCATGACTAAAAAGCCAAGAAAGTTGATGGGGAGGGTCTTTCGATAAGGTTCTGACCTGATTATCACGGGTAGAGTTATTTCTCCTTCTACGTCGACAGAGTTTCCCTGGAACCCTGTCAACGGCATTGGAGATTCCTGCAGCCTGGCTTTAGGCAGGTTCATTCTGACAAAAACATCATACAACAAAACTTATGTGGAGCTTCCATTATCTATGAAAATCTTCTTTACATCAAAGTTGGCAATATCTGCCGATACAACCACAGGATCATTTCCAGGGATCTGGGCCTCTAAGAGGTCTTCGTCGGAGATCTAATTACACTTAGGACTGTGGCGTCGGGCCGAGTTGATGTCATCACTGGAAGGTCGGACTTCGGGAGCTTTGTCGCCCCGCTTCTTGGGGGCCGACCTCCCTTCAGTCTGGCATTGGCTCGCCACTTGCTCTTCTGCCAGGGCATATTTCTGCACCCAGGCTAGCAATTCGGAGTAGCTTGTCAGGAATTTTTTGTTCAGGGAGAAGGTGAGCCTGGACGATTGCAGCCCCTTCTTGAAGGCCGACATAGCTATGTCTTCATTAAGGTCTGGGACTTTCATGGCCGCTGAATTAAATCGGGCCATGTAGTCCCGGAGGGTTTCTCTTTCTTTCTGTTGCACGAGGAAGAGGCGGTATGTATTCCTCGGTACTTGGCTGCAAGTCCTGAATGGGACAGAAAGAGTTTTTCTAGCCGGGAGAAGGAGTAGATCGTACCTGGTCAGATGGCGGAGAACCATATCTGAGCTGCCTTTTTAAGTATCGCAAGGAAGATGATGCAGTAAAGGGCATCGGAGGTGCCTTGTACCATCATGTGGGCCTTGTAAGTAACCAGATGATCTAGTGGGTTGGTGGTGCCGTTGTAGGCATCCACATGAGAGATCTTGAAGTGACGGGTGATAGCCTTCCCCATGATTCTGGTGGAAAAAGGCAGGAAAGAGTCGTACGCTTGCACCCCGTCGGCCTTTTGCCAATCGACCAGCTTAGCGATCTTTTCTTCCATGTGCTGGAGCTTGCTGGTGTAGTCCCTTGGGTCCTCGCTACGGCGCTGATCATCGTCAGGGACCGAGTCTATGAAGGAGAGCGAGGCGGACCTCGCTCTCTTTCCATCACCGTGAGCCCCTTGAGACCTTCGGGGCTCCAGGGCCACGTGGGAGCGGAGCTGAGGGACTTTCAGCTATTGACTTCCCTTAGCAGCAGGTTGATGGTTGGTTTAGGATACCGCGAGCTGCTGCTGTCTATCATTGGCCGCATCTTGGAGATTCTGAACCGCAGCAGCAAAGGTGTCAATGCGGTTCAGAAGGGTTTGGAACTGCTATTGTCCCAGGATGATGGTAGGTTGGGCGGCGTCATTCTCCCTGAGAGGATCTTCTGATCTTGACGATGAGTGACCTCTCCTGATGGAGGTATTCTGGGCTCTTCTTTTCACCATTGCTTTACTTAGTCATGGATTCCTCCTTTTAGAGAAGGGAAACAAGAACGAAGGTTCAGGGCCCTTCCTCTAGCGCCAATCTGTTGCTACTGAATCTCCCGGATCGGTTCTCTTGGTCTGGCTGGAGCGCTCCTCTCCCGTTCCTGCAAAGAAGTTTCATGGGCCGGTGGTATTCTGGCGGGGGACACTCCGATGGCTAAGTCAGTGGGAGGCTCAGGGCAACAGATTGGAGGAAAATCCAAAGAGATGAGTTCATGGAGAAAGGAAAAAACTCTCTTACCGTTCGGGGTCCCTCTTTACCTTATGTAGGCGTGGAATTTCACCAGAATCTGTTAGGGGCCAGCTGGGAATGGCTAAACTGTCCTTAAAGGAATCTTGGACGTGGCCAGGTGGCACCAGATCGTGGGACCTGGAAAGTAACGATGCCGGGATCATGGGATCCGCAGAGTAATGGCACCGAAATATCAGGATTCTGATGTAACGGAATCCTGGCACCAGCTGGGAGAAGCCTCTGGGGATTTCATGCTGAAGCGGGTCAGTCGAACCTCTGATGGAGCGGGTCGTTCGGACCTCCAGTGGAGTGGGTTGGTCGGACCACTACTGGAGCAGGTCGGTCGGACCTCTGATGGAGCGGGTCGTTCGGACCACTGATAGAGCGGATCGTTTGGACCACTGATGGAGCGGGTCATTCGGACCATTGCTGGAGCGGGTCAGTCGGATCTTCGCTGGAGTGGGCCGTTCGGACCTCCAGTTCGTCAGGGCCGAAGGAACGTCGACGCCGTTATGATTCAAGGGTAAGCTGCTTGGGTATAACAATATTCTTATTTCAAGAATAAATTTTTTTAATCCCAACACTATCTAAGAGAATTTGTAACATCTTTCATTGCTCTTTGTTTATTCTACTTAAGCTTTTTCTTGAGAATATACGGTGCGCTTATATATATTTTTTCATCCACCATTTCATTAATGCATTAGGAGGCTTAGAGCAGGTTCGCTTATCAATTTTAAGGAGAGACTTCGTAGACGCAAGTGGGATGTCAAGATACATATTCATAATAGGATTAGGCTAGATATTTTAGTCATTAAAAGCCTACACAAACTATATATCACAGCACTGCCACACTAGCTTGTTAGCATCATGTAAAAACTTTATATTCCAATGTCCGATGGTTGTTGAATGATTTGATATTATGTATAGTACCATGCATCTTTTCACCCTAGCGCATGCACCTTATATTATTATTATTTGATGAAGCGGAGTATTCAGACTACATATCTAGCATGGATATAGTCAAAAAAATTAAAAAGAATAATATCACAAAATGAAGCAGGAGCATCATCCATCTGGATGCACAGGATATCACTGGAATGATTAGCAACAAAAGATGCCATCCAGTCTACCGTAAAGTTGGCTTCCCGATATACATAGTGCACAATGATCTTTTTGTAACCCTGTAAAATAAGAGCAACATCCTGGATATAAAGGTTGCAATGGTAGAGACCTCCGAGCCTTCCGGATCTGAATAATAGTAGTAGCCGAATTGCTCTCAATAATGAGCTGATCGAGATGTAGAATCTTTCGGGCATAAACGATACCTAACCGCACCTCCCGAAGCTTCGCCATGGAAACCATCATGTTGAGGAGGTGACACCCCTCAGCTACAAGAAAGTCAAGTCTAGAAGCACGGATAACAGAAGTAGCTCCCTCCCGGTCATTTTTAACATTTCCATCGAAACTAAGCTTGAAGAACCACAGAGAAGTAGATTTTCAAGAGATGAATATCTAGTGGGCGCTCGAGATATTACCTTTTCAACAAGCAACTTACTTTTAAAATTGAAGCCATCTCAATGGCCTCTTTTTTTCAAAAAAAAAAAAAAAAAAAAAAAAAAAAAAAAAAAAAAAAAAAAAAACATAGAGAACTTCCAATCGATGATCTCATGAAATCCGCAGCCTATATTCAGTGAAAGATACAGCACCTGCTTTGTCTATTAATAGTCAAACTGTCATCGATCTTCCAGCAATCTACCAAAAAGCAGGCCACCAATCCTTGAAAATCTATCTCATGCTCTCCGAAAAATAAGATCTCGATCGAGCTCTCACCATCTCTCTTTATAGGCTATGAAGCCATTTATATGAGACAAAGCACGAGACGGAAAAGACAAGAGATGGAAGAAAAAATGTCATGTAGATTTGGAATTGTTGTGCATACCAGGAACTCAAAAGGATCCTTGCCGTCTATGTTGGGATGACGCCTCGATGCACGCATCCCTCGAGATTCACGGCCCAGGCGCCACGCCTGCGGGCGCGGGCGGGCCCGGGTGCACGGTTTTTTTTCCCAGGTGCGCATTGTTTCTCCCTCTCTGTGTCGCGTCTCATGATGCACCAAGTGAAATTGGTATTGCACGGTAGATCAAGTGGCGCAGAGGAGATGAAAGGTAGTCTACGGAGCCATCACGCGTACGCAAAAGAGTTAAAAAAATTGAGCTCCTTTGGATTATTTAAAGGGATCATTTAATGCACAGAGAGCATTTATTATGATATCAGGTGTTGTTTCATGCGGTTGAGAGGTCTTTTAAAGCACTTCAGCGGTATTTCATACCCATCCCGCGCGATCGAGCGGCGAGGTACCGTCAACGCAAGGATTCGATGGTCTTGATTTGATTTGATTCTGATCAAAATTATTAAATGGTACTTGCAGAATAATAGGATGCTAATAGGATGGTAAGAAACAATTTTACAACCAAAACTTTATTACAGATGATTTAAAGGACTAATTTAAACAAGATTTGAATCGTTGAATTCTTATAAGATATTCTTTATATTACAAAAATAGAAACAAAAACTAACAACAAGAATGCAAGGATCCGGAAAATGACGAAGCATCTTTAGAAGGCTTGTGTAGACCGAAAAACAAGAGCTTGTGAAAGATATTTATAATTTGTTATTGAAAAAATTAAATAAGATTGAGAATAAGAATTCTAATCCAATAAATTTTTTATTTCTAATAATAAAATATTATATACTTAATTAATTATATTTTATTTTTTTTTTTTTTTTACGATATCAATGTTAATATTGTGATCGTGGAAACAGAGATCCATATTTTGCACTGGTGATCCCAATGAATAATATCAGTGCAGTTGGTATAATAATAACTAGTATTAAAGTCTTAGATTACTCGTATTGATCAAGATCGAAGAAAATAGAAAAGATGACTACAATCAAGGTGGAGATCAATCAATTCGACCGGAAGAGCAATTTTTTCTGCTGGTAAGCGAGGATGGAAATGTGGATTGATCGATGCTCTCATATACGAGAAAAGACCGGTCATCATGGAGGGCAGAACTTGGATATAGCTTTAGATATAGGCGGTAAGCACTATCCACTTGTATTTGGTGATGAGGTGGTGGTCCATATACTGAACGAGACTTTTCTGACGGTATTATGGAAGAAACTCGAGAAGTTGTACATAGTGAAGTTCTTCATCAATATACTCTTCCTTTGAAAGTAGTTCTAACCAACTGCAGATGATTAAAGGACAAAGCGTATAAGATCACCTGAGTAACTTTTAAAGGATCCTCACCGATCTTCTCAGTATTGGCGAAAAATTTAAGAAGAAGAATGGGGCATTGGTCATGCTTTTATCACTTCTGCAATCATTTGAGTCCTTGGTTGACACTTTTCTAATGGAAAACAATACCATCAAGATGGTGGAGGTACCTTAGTATTACTCAAAAATGAGGTTCTCAGATAAGAGAACCAAGCTTTGAATTTACGCGAGAACTCAGCAGCTTAGTAGTTTTTGGAAAAGCAGGTGGCAGAAAGCAGAGTGATAGAGGATCGTAAGGTGGGCAGTTTAGGTCAAGTATACAAGTAAGATCAAATATTATCGGCGCAACGGCTAGGGCATCATGTTAGAGATTGCCCGCAACTCAAAGATCAGACAGGGACTACTATAGCGGTGGCCGATGGTAGCGATCATGATGGATGCTACAGTGATGTACTATGGTTATTGATGAAGTATCTCATTCTTCCTAGTAGATTTTAGATTCTACATATCCACATCATATTTGTCTTTCTAGAGAGTATAGAGGGTTCTGTTCCACTTGTTAGATAAATTGAGCTTGTCGGATAGTCAACTTGAGGACACATGATGGAATAGCTAAGAAATTAGGCCAGATATGATACATACCAATTTTTGCATTTGAAATCTAATTTTTCTAGGCAATTTGGATTTAAATAGCTGCATGAGAAAGCCGGTGATGGAATCATGAGGTTATCCATGGGCAGTAGGGATGTTTGTAGAAAGAAGCATAGAGGTCATTACTTTTTGATAGGGAGTTCAATGTGAAGTGGAGTTCTCTGGTGTTGATAGAAGTTTGGGCAAGATGGAGCTCAGAGAATAAGTAGACGGGTACAAAATGAAAAACTTGGAAAGGTGATGACAACATCGCAAAGGTAAGTTCCAATTACTGTAGAAGCTTTTCTGAGTAGGTTTTAGGTTAGGTGAAGTACAATATATGATGGAAATGGAATCGAGTGATCTGGCTCAATTTTTATTATTGTTCATCTACGAATAGTAAATATTTATCTTAGGATATGAAAGTGAGATCTTTGAGAAATTTTTAAAATTAGATATCAAGTATCAAATTAAGATAAAGTCATGGGGATGATGCCTCATGCCCACATCCCTCCAGATCCACATGCAACCTGATTATGATTTTCTCTCCCAGGCGTGCATGGTTTCTCCCTCTCTATGTCACATCTCATAATGGGTCAAGGGAAATGGCATTGCCCGGCGGACCAAGTGGCACATAGCAGATGAAAAGTGGTTTAGATGACTTGAACTCCAACGGTAGCTCCGGAAGCCTGATGACAATTACAGCGGAGGACGGTAAGCCCTTACTCATCGACGACTTCACCAAAAATCTGAAGAAATTTGGGTATGCGAGGGGAAAGTCAATATGGATTCAAGTAAGCCTATACTGTCGGGGATGATGTTACGGGGGTGGAACGGCTTGTTTTGCAATAATTCTAGTATAAGAATCTACAGGAGGGTGCTTCTGTTGTGGGAGGAGGGTCACGGTGAGGATGATTATGGTTTTGCTGAGGACTTGTCCAGCCTAGATGGTGGGAGAGCTCGGGTGCTGCCGGACAGTATTATGGTGAGGAGGGGTAGAGTTCAAAGGATCGTTTGTGTCCTCTGATATAGGAGCCCAGGAGGTCTGCTAGGGGTGGTTGGCCCAAGGTTGGCTTGTGGTTGGTTACCTCATGTGTCCGGCAACCTCGGGTCCCCAGGGCTCCCGTTCATGGTGAGAGGGATCAGTAGAAGACCAAAGATGGCTACCCTGAGTCATCGAATCCAAGCTCTTCCTCAACTCTCCTAGGCTCCTCGAGGACTGTCTCTTCTCCTCCAAACTCGCTAGCGGAATCAGATGGGTGGCAGAAACCAACTAAAGTGGCGCGGTGCCAGTCTCTGGGTATCGCTGGGGATGACCTATCGAAGGAGCAGATGGTGGCAGAGAAGGGATTCTCTGCTCTCGATTCACTTGGGGATAGGATGGAGGTTGGAGGTGGTGAGGACTCGGGGCGACGTCCTGATGGTTAACCCTGCATCGAGGTCTTTGAAGAGGGCCAGAAGCCCTCTGAAGCTTGATACCAACTCAAGGCAGCCCTGTTGCTCTGGCTCAAGGCAGATAATAGCTGATTTCCCCGGTGATCAGTCCTGGTGCTCCGGTCTCCAACAAGGTTATATCCTCTTCCTTGTGCCTGGGGGGGGATCGAGATGAGGGGGGTCCTGCTCTTATTTCTTCCTCTGTCTTCCCTGTTCTATGTGATACTGTGGCTGGGAGAGGGGATGCGGTAGATGGGTTACCGTGTGGTCAGGTGTGGGGTGTGGAGATACACCCACACTAGTCAGAGGTGCCGAAGACTGGTGATGGGTCTGCTTTAGCTACTCCCGGAGGGGATGATTCGGCTAGTGGGGGAAGGGAGAATCCATAACAAGGGAATGCTGCAGGGATTGCTGAGGAAAGGAGATCTAACCATGATGACATCGCAAAGCAATTGAGGAGTGCATTATTTGCAGGAGAGTCAGGGAGTTCAAAGCCCTTGGGGAAGGAGGTTAGTTTGTCTGTTCCTTTATCTATTTCTTGTTAATGAAGATTATGATATGGAATATGAGAGGGGCAGAAAAGCCCTTATTTATTCTACCTTTCGCTAGTTTGGATAATTATATAATCATGATATGTGTGTATTATTAGAAACCTGACTTTCTGGGCCTGCATTGGAATGGTTCCGGTGCCGAATTCAGGGAGATTGGAATTGTTTTGTAATTGAATGTCAGGGACTCTTGGGGGCATCATTGTTGTGTGGCATAAGGGGGGTGGCAAGGGTGGACATGTTCAACTGTTGTTTATAATAGGTGTCCATTATCATATCGAAAAATGGTGGGCCTACGTGGCTGTTGTCTGGAGTTTATGCAAGTACCAATTATAGGGAGAGGAGAATTGTTTGGCAGGAAACTTCTACGTTAGTGGACCAGAATATTCCTATGGTTGTTGTAAGAATTTTAATTATATACTTGCTGCGAAGGAAAAGAGAGTAGGTTGGCTATTGTGGAGGATATTGCTTCTAGAAAATTTGTCCAATTTTAGATGCTGATGGTCTAGTGGATGTGGGATTTGTAGGGCACAGGTTTACTTGGTGTAATAATAGGACAGCGGGCGGCTAGAGTCTGGGAATGCATTGATAGGGTGTTTACTTCTCCATATTGGCTTCTCTTGCACCCGACCATCAGGTTCGTTACCTCCCCGAGGATTGCATCTTATCACTATCCTATTCTCCTTACTATCTCTATATCGACCCCCTTGCTTGCTCCCTTCAAATTTGAAAAATTTTGGCTGGCTTATCCTGGTTCTTGGAACATAGTTAGCGAGGTTTGGAGGCTACCTATTCAGGAGGAGGTGCAATATCAGGTTTCCCGCAAGCTATCTTTATTGAAGCGCCGTCTCCTCAAGTAGAATAAGGTGGAAGTTAGAAACTTAGCCTCTTCTTTGACTTCTGTGGAACTTCCATTATTGCTCTTCAGGAGAAGGAGGAGATGGAAGGGGGTCTGGGAGATGTTTGATTTGGTAGCTCTTCGGTACTTCATGTCTAAGCATCATTCCCCTTTGAGTTAGCAAGAGACCATGTGGAGACAAAAATCCAGAGTACAGTGGTTGAAGGAGGGGGATAGGAATACTCGGTTCTTTCACCATACTACTGTTGTTCGTAGGCACGGGAACCGCATTAGGGCTTTTCGATCCTCGAAGGGGATGTGGTTGGAGGATGCAGATGAGGTTAGGGGGGAGATCTTCTCCTTCTTCTCTTCTAAATGGGTGGGGCCCTGGGAGGAACCCCCTATTTTCATTCCCCTCATCTTGAGACCCAAGTTTTGGTGGATAAGATTGATCGACTGCTTAGCCCCATTTCTGCTTAGGAGATCCGGTGTGTCCTTTGGTCTATGGAAGAGGATAAAGCACCGGGGCTGGATCGTTTCTTCATTAGTCTTCAGGAGGTATTGGTGTATCATTTGGAGAGAGGTTGTCTCAGCTATGCAGGAATTCTTTGCTTTTGGTCATATGCCTGATCCTTGGAAGCAGACTTTTGTTACTTTAGTACCAAAGCGACTTGATATTTCTGAGTTGGGTCACTTCAAGCCTATCAGTTTATGCAACACATTATACAAGTTATGTGCCAAATGCTTGGCTAACAGGATGAAGCCTATTCTTCCTAAGCTTATTTCTTCTAAGCAAGGACATTGTTGGGAGTCGGTATATCTCTAATAATATACTCTTACTCAAGAGTTCATGCATGATCTACGGAGAGCACCTGCTAGACGAGCATTGATGGCTAATCAACTTGATATTGAGAGGGCCTATGATCGGATGCGCTGGAGCTTCTTGGAGTATGCTTTGGAAGATTTTGGATTTCATTGAGTCTGGATAGATCGTAATATGGCCTGTATTACTGATCCCGCTTATGCTATTCTTATCAATGGGACTCCATCAGATTTCTTTCGCTCTATAGTGGTCTTCGGTCTTCTCTCTCTCTCTTTACTTGTTTATCCAATGTTGCTCTCTCTCTCTCTCTTTACTTGTTTATATTATGTGCTGATTCTCTCTCACGAGCTTTATGGGCGGTGATGTGGGAGTCAACGATTCAGCCATATTGTCCCACTCCTGGTGCCCCCCAATCTCGCATTTACTTTTTACAGATGATTGCCTCATCTTGGGCCAGGCCTCTTTAGCATCGATAGTGAGATTCAAGACGGTACTTGAGCATTATTGTGTGTCCTCGGGCCAAAGCATAAATCTGCATAAATCGGAGATCCGTTTCAGGCCGAAGACTCCTATCAGGCTTCGACGTTCCATTCAGAAGATTTTGGATATTGCTATTCAGGATGGGTGCATGCAGAGTTCGTATCTCTGGTGGGAGATTGAATAGCTCGGAGTGTTGTAGGGTGGTCATTGCTATTTAGGAGAGGGTGGAGGGCCGGCAGAGTAGAGCCCTCTCTTCCATGGGATGGTTAACCCTGATCAGGTCAGTTCTCACTTTTCACCAGTGTTCTTGCTCTCCAATGTTGTCATTCCCAAGTCTATCATCTTTAAGGTGGAACAAACTATTCATTCATTTCTTTGGTCATCTTCGAGTACTCATCGGGGTGTCCACTTGATGGGATGGAGTGTGGTTTGCCAACCGACTCGGGATGGTGGCCTTGGTATTCATTCTTTGGGAGTATCGAGGGAGGCCTTTATCGCTAGGCATGTTTCTAGATTCATGCTGGGTCCGGAGACTATGTGGACTTCTATGATGAGGATTCGATATGGTTCCCTGCCCTCGATGGTGGATGTTGAGAGTGGCTTGGCTCAGCAGGATTCAGTTATCTGGAGAGAGATGAGACGGAAAGCCCCTACTATTATTCCATAGCTGAGGTGGATCATTGATGATGGTACATTGATCAACTTTATGGATCATCCTTGGATCTCAGATTTCTGTTTAGCCTGGTGACCTATTTTATTGTGATGGATGATCCGATTATCTGGACAGTTGCTGATCTCGTGTCTTCGAATGGCTCACATTAGAGTCATACTTTGGTTATTCATACCTTCGGGTTCATCTTGGGAGTTAGGGTCCTTTCCATTGCTCTACTGATGCTTCCCTGTATGGATATCCTGTTGAAAATTATGTCGCCAATCGTCTAGGCTGTAGATGGTTGTGCTATCTTGTAACTGTATATGATTTTTGAATGAATAAATGTTATTCTTTTCTTATTGGCTGTTCATCATATATACATTTTTCTAAAATGAACTCTTGTATGATGAAGTCCTTAGAATTACATTGTTTAATATAGAGAGGATATATCAAGTAGTTCTTAAACTGTTTCACAACCAAATGATACATTGTTATAGGACGATGATGTATCAAGTGTAGGTTGTTATATATCACATTTGTTGGTTGTCCTCTTAACCAAGGAGTGTGGAGATACTGGTATGACATGCAAGTGAAATGTATGATATTTCACTGAACGTGACCATCTGCGGAGCTCCTTTCTGCCAAAGGATTGCTCGTGAAGGGATATGGGTATATGTGTCCCTCAGACTTGAGATCACCATGGCAGCTTGCAAGCAACTCACTGTACTTTGATGCCAGACTACCTGGATTTCCAATCCAGTGATGGAAGGTTTCTGGGTGCAGTCAAGTACTTGTGGAGCGGTGGTGGATCAAGATGGAATTGACCTCTCCAAATAGTTAGGAGTGAATGACTCACTATGTCTCAATTTAGCAAAACCTTGGCTAGGGTAGTTCTTGTGAGGAGTCACAAAACTTGTGAGTGATGGAGATATCAAAATCCATCAGGGTTTTTTCTTTTTTCTCAAAGATTTTATTTTATATTTTTTATCCCAGCTATTCCACCTATTCTCGCTATTCCCATTTTATTCCATGTTTGTTCCCGACTTATTCCATGTTTATTTCTGTTGTCTTCTCCATCTTTCCGCCCAGATCCAAGACCTATTTTTTTCTGTTCTTAGCCGACAACCACCATATCGCCTCCCTTCCCTAAGCCGGCCGCCCAACCCACCACCGCCGTCCACCTCCCGCCGGTCGATGCCCATCCCACAGCCCTACTGCCCGACTCCGCCTCTGTTGTCGACTCTGGCTGTCGCTGTTCCAGCCACCGGCCATGCCGCCACCTTCCCCAGCTGCCAGCACCGGTGAAGTCTCCCGCAAGTCCCTCTTCCCGTCCGCCGCCTCCCTGTTCCATGGTCAAAGGAGAAGAAAACCTACACATATCCCAGAGCAAAACAACTTTGCATGGATCTCAGGGTAGCACGCTTCTCAAAGTAGGAGTTTTTTGTAAAGTCATCAGGCTGTGCAGATCTCAGAGCAGCTCAGCATGGATGGATCGAATTTGGGTTATATTTTATTTATTTAAATTTTAAATATGGATGTATTGATTAGTTTGAATCTATTTTAGTTTCAAGTGTTTCAAGTTTATTTTAGATTAGATTATTAGTTTGAAGTTTGTTAGGATCGGGACAGGTTTCATCTTTATCTTGTAGAGGGTTGGAAAGTCTATAAATACCACCCTCAGTTATTTGTAAAAAGGGGGGATGTATAACATTTCTTGAGTTCTGTGTGAAGGATCTGTGTGATCCCAGAGTTTCTGTGTGTTCCATGATTTACTATGTGAGGGCATCTGTGTGAGCCTAGGATATCTATGTGATCCCTATTGTAAGGGTATCTGTGTGATCCCTATTATTTCTAAGGGTATCTGTGTGATCCCTTCCCCCTTCTTTTCAGAATATATGTGTGATCCCTAGGGCATCTGTGTGAGCCCTTTGCTTTGTGCTTGTCCTTCTAGGGGAACCTGTGTAAATCTCAACTATCTTTCTAAACCCTTCATCCTGTGATGCGGGATGAATAAATAAATAATAAAAATAGCAATTAATATATTTTTATATTTTCAGATTTTAAAGGAGAGCTCAAAGGAGATAGTAAAGGAAACTAATAAGTCTATTACCCACACAAGTAAACCTATAAAGCAATTAAAAAGCAGGACCTGGTGGTTGAGAAACCACCGTAAACTAGGATCTATTCAACGAGATAGAAATTATGAGAAGGGAAAAGTTTAGTTGTACCAACATAGATCGCTCTCTCAATGTAGATTTGTTAGGACTCTCAAGATCGTAGAGATAGGATTTGAGATCTTGGTTCCGGGCTTCGATTTTTCATGCAATGATGGTTTGAAGGCAAGAAAACTTGGCTTCATTCTTGATCACCTGCACATTCAACGAAGAAATACGAATTAGGAAGCAATAAATGAAAGGAAAGAATGAAAGAAAGAAGGCTTTAGAAATGGTGGATTTGGATTTTTGATGTCTTTGATAAATAGGGCCTCACACCCCGCGATGCTCCAAAGGAACAAAGGAAGAGCCTCACACCCCGCGATGCACACAGCAAAGAAAAAATTCAGCAGAATTTTGTTGTATTTCAATAATAATTTCATGAATTATAAGGGGGGGCTGGTGGGGTATTTATAGACCCCCAACTAGTGAAGTAAGGGACTCAGATACAAGATTCTTGTTCCCTTTAAACTACAACTCCTAGAATCCTGCTCTGGGGCATCTTGGACTCTGTTTGCTGGGCTGATATGGACTCCATTCAAAGTGGGCGACAACCATGAAATAGCCTTTATAGCTTGGGCGACAATAATTTATTAGGTGGGTGTCAACCAAGATGGGCGATAATTTTGAGGAGTCTTTCTAGCTTACTCCTCTTAAAAACATTTCCTAACTTTAAATTGGCAACAATTGCATATAGCGTCTCATCTCCTTTCTTCTTGGCATTAATCATGATCTCATTTGCATTTAATAGGACTCCTTGAAATTTGAATGTTGATCACTCCCCTTTGAGATAGAACTCTTGAAGTAAGAAAACACTTGGCCGACTCCTTGCTTTGGGCGTGAAACATTTGAGGGGAGGGCGCCAATTTGGAAGAATTTCTTCTCATTTACTCCTCTCAAAATAAGTTGGCGTAAAATGGGAAGAGTCCTTAATTACTTACCTTAAAATAAGTAGGCGTGAAATCTCTTCCATGTGGGCACTAATTGCTTCTCAAGTGGCCGACTAAAAGGCAAAGACATGGCATGTGGGATGTCCTGGGTGATGTGGCGAGGGATGTCCAAACATGTCATGTGTTGATGTCCCCCGGGATGTGGCAGGTGTTATCCGATATTCTTGGAAAGGTGGCACCAAAAACAAATTAACTTGGCCTAGCACATGGCTTGTCTTGGGCTAGCACATGGCTTGTCTTGATTAAGTCACATGGGTCTTCAATTAGATGCACATTGATGCATATGGGTCTTCAATTGGGTCTCCCTTGTAATACAGGATTCAATAACTAATTTTTACAGGACTCAAACAAATAACTAAATCCCTCTGATAACTAATTGAACCAACCATACTTAATTAGGCTTTCAAAATAAAAATCTAATTAAAGTTGGTAAAAAGGGTGAATTAAATTGGATTGCTAAGATCCCAATTGGGTAATTAGGGTTTGACTCAATTGGGGTTTCGACTCAACCAGGTAAAAAAGATTTTCTCCAAAATAAACAAAACCCTAATTACGGTTGGTAAAAGGGGTTTACCCTAACTAAACCAAAATAACAAAATTTAAAATAAAATATTTACATGGTAAATAGGGTTGGGTTCAGGGTTTTATTTATAGATAATCAACAGGGATAGGGTTCAACCTGTCAACTTCTTTTGGCCCTGGTGCCTGCACCAAATTCTCCTGGGTGGGAAGACCTCGACCCTGTCAAGTATGGATCAATTCCACTATTATAATACTCTAGTAAGTTAGGGGCAACTCTTTGCAAGTCATCTCTAGTGATCCAAGAATCATCAGACTCAGGTCATCCTTACCAACGAACCAGATATCGCTGGTGTTACAGCCGTGAAGTGACGTGGCCAGGCTCAGGTATCGTCGAATACGAGCGAGCCACGTGTAAGTTTCCCTGGCCTAGTCAGCGCCACGTCCGCAAAGCTAGGATCGGCGTACCGCACCACCCGACGACTGTTTGAAACAAACCGCCCTCGCCGAGGTCAAGCTCGGCCCGGAGTTCCTCTACCACCTCATTGGCGCCCGGGCCCGGAGGGGTCCGCCCGAGTGAGGTCGGCCGAGGTCGGGCGGCCTCCTGCCGCCTCGCCAGGCGTCCACCCAGGAGGGGTCCAGCCAAGCCGAGGTCGGCAGATCCTTCACCCTTCGCCAGGTGGCCACCCGGAGACGGGCCCACCTCGGCCGAAGCCGGGCGACCTCCTGCCACCTCGCCAGGTGTCCACCCAGGAGGGATCCACCTAAGCCGAGGTCGGCAGATCCTTCGCCCTTCGCCAGGTGGCCACCCGGAGACGGGCCCACCTCGGCCGAAGCCAGGCGACCTCCTGCCACCTCGCCGGGTGTCCACCCAGGAGGGGTCCACCTAAGCCGAGGTCGGCAGATCCTTCGCCCCTCGCCAGTTGGCCCCCGGAGACGGGTCCAACTCAGCCGAGGTCAGACCGCTCGTACGGAGAGGCCCCCGGGGAAAGAGACAGGTCCCGAGGCCATCCCTCGGGCCGTACCGACCCCAGATGGCATCCGTACGGAGGGCGGCAGCACGCGGAACGTCACTTGCATCGGCCCGACAGGTCCCGCAGCCGAGAGACCCGATCCTGACGGAACAGGCCCATAAACGGTTGGCGCCCACGCTCGGGGAAGGGAGCGCTCTCACAGAGCCCGAGGCCTGACGACCGGCCGCTCTGCCAGCGCCGCCCTCCCTCTTTTTCTCTCCTGCTTTGCCTTTTCCCTACTGGGCCCAGCGGACGAGGTCGGAAAGCCGCCTGGCACCCTTCACCAAAAAGGGAAAAGAGAAGAGGACGGGGGAGGAGGGTTCCCGAGGCAGAAAGAGACAGATTGGCGCGCCAGGTAGGGGATAAAGAAGAAGAATCTGGGGACGACAAGGTAAGCCAAACTAGCCTGGGGACAAGGGAGGAGCACCGGCACAAGGCCTTGCGTCGAGAGAGAAACCAGGGATCCCGAGAGGGGAACACTGGGCGTGAGTTCGGCAAGCAAGCCCAGCCGAAATTCCGGTCCCCAGAGCGCTTCCTTCACCAATTAACTCTCTAAATCTGGGACCCTTTCGAGACCGGGTGGGAGAGTCTGTTCCTTCTCGTCGTCTACTGACTTGACCGTCGGAGCCCCCTCGCCGGGATCCCGGCCAGGGACTTCTAACTCCTTTGTGCAGGTTCTCCGCAGGAAGGGAGGCTCCCTCGCCAGGCGGTCAGGAAGGATCGGCTGATCCGAGGCACGGGCGCGGCGACGAGAGCGGCAACAGATTGGCGCGCCAGGTAGGGGGGCAGGACACTAACCCCTAGTGGGAACCAGCTTTCTGCAGGTGTCGCGCTCCCAGCAATGGTGGTCACTCGTGGTCGCGCGGGTCCACCAGCCGTGTGGGAGAAGCCCCTCCCCTCCAGGGGGCCACACCCCCGAACGGGAGCTTCCGGCTCCTCCTCCTCTTTCGCAGCAGCCTGCCCCGGTGGACGGATCCCTTGCGGCCATCGTCCAGCAGCTGCAGACCTTGACCTCAGTGGTCCGACAGCTTCAGCATCAGCAGCGGTCCCTGGCCACTCAGCCTCAGCCAGGGACTCCCGCGGCCCGAGCCGCGGGGGCAGCATGGGAGCCTGCGCTCAATCCAAGGCAGGCCATCCCATCCGCGGGCTATCTCCAACACTCGGGGGAGCCACCAAGCTCCACGAGAGAAACTATTCCGGTTCGGAGGATCACGAGAGTCGATCCCCGGCGATGGGCCGAAACGGTGCATCGCAGCAAGCGACGCCGAGGCCAGACCTCGCGCCGAGACCGATCGGCGCCCCCTTCACCTGCAGTCTCGGTGGAAGACTCCACCGACGAGGCCATCAGGCGCCAGGCGAGAGGCGCCTAGAAGAGCATGAGCGCAAGTTGGCGGAGTTCGCCCGACGGTTCGCCGACCTGCAGAACTCGTCGGCTGGCCCGGCGGGCTACGACTCCCGCCCCCCCTTCTCTGAGGAAATCCAGGCGGAACCGATCCCGAAATGGTTTCGCATGCCACAGGTGGACCCTACGACGGGACCACCGACCCCCTGGACCATTTGGAGAGCTATAAAGCTCTCATGAGGGTCCAGGGCGCCACCGACCCTCCTGTGCATCGCCTTCCCTGCGACCCTTCGGAAGGCCGCTCGAGTCTGTTCACCCGTCTCGAGCCCGGATCCATTTGCTCCTTCCAGCAGTTGGAAGGAAAGTTCGTGGCGCACTTCGACGCCTGTCGAAAGGTGCCAAGAGAGGTGGACAGCCTCTTCTCCATCCGCCAGCAGGACCAGGAGCTGCTTCGGGACTACATCTCCCGGTCAAGACCGCAGCACTGGAGATCTACAGCTTGGACGAGCCCGTCGCCATGCTGGCTTGAAGCGCGGACTCAAGACGTCCCACCTAACCTATTCCCTGGACAAAAGCCGCCCAGGACGTATTCTGAGCTCCTCCTCCGCGCCCACAAGTACATCCGAGCGGAGGAGGCCGATCGCACCCGTCGAGAGCTGGACGGGAAGACTCCAAAGAAGCCGCTCCCGAGGGACATCCCGGGAGCTCGGAGGCCCGGGCATCTGCCGAGCTCCGCCCAAATCCAAAGCGAGAGGCGAAGCCGCTCCAGAGCGGAGGTACACCCCCTCCCGCACCTCGAACGAAGATCCTCATGGAATCGAGGGCGAGCGCTACCTCCGCCGACCTCCTCCTCAGAACCCGAGAGCCGCCCGAGACAAATCGAAGTACTGCCAGTTCCATCGCGAACACGGGCACGACACGGAGGAGTGTCGCCATCTGAAGCGGGAGATTGAGGAGCTGATCGGGAGGGGTTACCTCAGGAAGTTCGTCAAGAACGGGGTCCCCTCTGAAGGGCAGCCGCTCGCGGCCTTACCGCCTGTCCTCGCGATCGATAACCGCCCAACGGAGAAGCCCGTGGGCATGATCTCACGCGGGTCCGGCCGAGCAGAGAAGAGAGCCCGGGAAGTCCCGGAGAATGTAATCCCTCCCGAGGGAGGGGAAATCAATGACAATGTAAACAATGATGCCGTGGTGGTCGAGATAACCATCGCGAAGCATCCTGTACATCGAATCATGGTGGATAGTGGAAGCTCGGCCGACGTACTTTTTACGATGCTTTCTCTCGAATGAACTTATCTCCGATCGGCTGAAACCAGTACACATCCCGCTGGTAGGTTTACAGGAGACTCCGTGGGGGTCGAAGGAGAGATCACTCTCCCGGTCACCGCCGGATCCCCACCCCGGCAGGCGACCGTCATGATAACATTCACTGTCGTCAAGCTCCCTTCACCTTACAACGCCATTCTCGGGCGTCCCAGGCTCAACCAACTGGATGCCACCATCTCCACGAGGAGGCTGTTGGTGCAGTTCCCCACGCCTTCCGGCCCGGGGAAATGAAGGGGACAATCCAACCGGTTCCGCTCTGCCTCCAGGCGGTCCCAGGCACCAGGAGTGCAGAGCTCGCCCACGATATGAAGATCTCGATCTGAGAGAGAAGGAACGCAGGGGAGGGCCCGTGGAGCGCCTGCTAACTTTCCCCCTCGGTTCGGACCCCCTGAAGACGGTGCAAGTCGGGGCCAGCTCCCCGAGGAAGAGCGAACCCGCCTGCTGGAGTTTTCCGTGCCAACGCTGACGTGTTCGCCTGGTCGGCGGCCGACATGCCGGGCATCCCGTCCGAGATCATCATGCTAGCCTGAACGTGGACCCAGGTTGCCGCTCGGTCCGCCGGAAGAAGAGAAGCTTCGCCATGGAGAGACAGAAGGCGATCAACGAGGAGGAGAAAAGCTCCTCGCCGCCGGTTTTGTCCGAGAAGTCCAATACCCCAGCTGGTTAGCAAACGTGGTCATGGTAAAGAAGAGTAGTGGTAAGTGGAGGATCTGCGTTGACTACACCGACCTCAATCGAGCTTGCCCGAAGGACAGTTTCCCTCTACGAAGATCGACCAGCTGGTCGACACCACCTCGGGGCATCGCCTCCTATCATTCATGGACGCCTTCTCCGGATATAACCAGATCGGATGACCCGGAGGACGAAGAGCACACCGCCTTCATTACTGACCGCGGGACTTTCTGTTATAGGATGATGCCCTTCGGCCTCAAGAACGCGGGGGCGACGTATCACGTCTGGTCAGTAAAATCTTCAAAGACCAGATAGGCCGCAACATGCAGGTGTACGTGGACGACATGCTGGTAATGAGCAAACTTGATTCAGATCACGTGGCTGACTTGACGGAGGCATTCAGCAACCTCGGCGCCATCAGATGAAGTGAACCCGGCGAAGTGCGCCTTTGGCGTCTCCGCCGGAAGTTCCTAGGGTTTATGGTGACCCAAAGAGGAATCGAGGCCAACCGGAGAAGGTCTAGGCCATCCTGGACATGGAGCAGCCCGCCTCCAAGAAGCAGGTGCAACAACTAACCGGCCGAGTTGCGGCCCTTAGCCATTTTATTTCCAGGTCGGCGGACCGCTGCCGTCCTTCTTCAAGGTGCTGAGGAAGATGAATGGCTTTGCTTGGACCGAGGAGTGCCAGCAGGCCTTCGAGGAGCTGAAGAAGACGCTCGCGTCCCCACCTTTGCTGTCCAGGCCCGGGAGGGAGAGGAGCTAACCCTCTACTTGGCGGTTACCCCGGAGGCCAGCGGTGCTCAGCCGACCCGATACCTGGGACGATTGGCCAAGTGGGCACTAAAACTCAGCGAGTTCGACATTACATACGACCGACCGAGGTCGGCCATGAAGGCGCAGGTGCTGGCCGATTTCTTGGTCGAGTGCGCAGGCTTGGGCAAGGGGCCCGGGGAGGGCCCCCGGCCCGGCCGATGGAGGTTGGCGCCGATGAGCCCGGAGAGGATGCCTGGATCCTCCATGTAGACGGAGCCTCAAACTCTGGCGGAAGCGGAGCCGGGCTCATCCTTGCCAACGGTGACGGGGTTGTCGCTGAGTGCGCACTCCGTTTCCAGTTCCGCGACAAACAACCAGGCGGAGTACGAGGCACTTCTTGCCGGACTGAGAGTCTCCCCCCGCGGGTGGGGTGACCAACCTCAGAGCTTTTACTGACTCCCAGCTCGTGGCGGGGCAGGTATCCGGGGAGTACGTCGCACACGACCCCCAGATGGCGAAGTACTTGGAGCTCGTCAAGGCGGGCGCTTCCAAGTTCCGGCGCTTCAGCGTCTTCCATATCCCCCGTGGGGAGAACGCTCGCGCGGATGCCCTCTCTCGGCTGGCGACCCTGCCGGACACGATGCTGGAACGCGCTCATGTGGAGCGACTTGAGGTCCCAAGCCTCGAAGCACCGGTGGAGGTCCATCAGGTCGGCCAGGAGCCCGGCTGGATGGACAAGTACGCTGCGTATATCACCAGCGGCACCCTGCCGGAGGATCGAGAGGCGGCTCGCCTCATCAGAAAGAAGGCCGTGCGGTTCGTCCTGATGGACGGACAACTGTATCGAAGATCCTACTCTTATCCCCTCCTCAAGTGCATCGGACCCACAGAAGCCAAGTTTGTGCTCCAGGAGATTCACGAAGGCATCTGCGGGAACCACGTGGGGGGTAGGGCATTGGCGTACAAGGCCCTTCGTCAAGGCTACTTCTGGGAGACAATGAAGGAAGACGCCGCCGACTTCGTGAAGAAGTGCGACCGGTGCCAGCGCCACGCCACGGTGCAGCGGCAACCCTCCAACCCGATCTCTCAGCTCTCAGCCTCCTGGCCGTTCGCCCAGTGGGGGATGGACCTCCTGGGCCCATTCCCGCCGGCGTCCGGCCAGCGGAAGTTTTTGATAGTGGCTATCGACTACTTCACAAAGTGGGTCGAGGCCGAGCCCTTGGCAAGAATCACCGAAGCAAACGTCGCCAAGTTCTTCTAGAAGTCCATCGTCTGCCGCTTCGGCCTCCCCCACACCGTGGTCACCGACAACGGACGCCAGTTCGACTGTTGGGAGTTCGAAGATTTCTGCAGCGACCTCGGCATCAAACATCGCTTCACCTCGGTGGTGCACCCTCAGACCAACGGGGAAGCCGAAGTCACGAACAGGACCATTCTCCAGGGCCTCCGCACGCGGCTGGACCAGGCCAAGGGCAGGTGGGCCGATAAACTTCCCAGCATCCTTTGGGCATATCACACCACCCCGAGGACGGCTACCGACGAGACTCCATTCAACCTCGTCTTCGGAGCCGAGGCAGTCATCCGATCGAGCTCAGCCTACCCACGCTGCGCGTGGAGCAATACGACGAGACAGAAAACCCGGCCAGGATGATGCTCAACCTAGACCTACTCGAGGAAATGAGGGACAAGGCCCGAATCCGAATGGCGGCATACCGGCAACGAGTAGCCAGATATTACAACTCCCGAGTGCGGCCGAAGGTTTTTCGTCCCGGGGACCTGGTCCTCCGACGCGCAGAAGCCTCCCAGCCACGGGAATGCGGCAAGCTTTCACCCAACTGGGAAGGCCCATATCGGGTGGCGGAAGCCCTCCCTCATGGAGCATATTACTTGGAAGAATTGTGAGGTGCCAGGTTCTCCCGGACTTGGAACTCCTCGAACCTGAGAATGTACTACCAGTGATGTAAGGCTCCCAGTTTCTATAACAAAGCTTCCCCAGTTCGCACACTCCCTCCAAAACTTCGACAAGAAGGCCTGAGGCATCGAGCTCAGTCCGGAGATCCTGGGCTTCGGCCTCGAAGGTGGCGCCGAACCCAGTTCGCCCACGCAAGCCGGAGCACAGCTCAGCAAGCCGCGCAAGGTTTGAGAAAGCCTGCGGCATGGAGCTCAGTCCGGAAGATCCTGGGCTTCGGCCTGGAAGGTGGCGCCGAACCCAGTTCGCCCACGCAAGCCCGGAGCACAGCTCAGCAAGCCGCGCAAGGTTTGAGAAAGCCTGCGGCATGGAGCTCAGTCCGGAAGATCCTGGGCTTCGGCCTGGAAGGTGGCGCCGAACCCAGTTCGCCCATGCAAGCCGGAGCACAGCTCAGCAAGCCGCGCAAGGTTTGAGAAAGCCTGCGTGCGGCTGGAGTCAGTCCGGAAGATCCTGGGCTTCGGCCTGGAAGGTGGCGCGAACCCAGTTCGCCCACGCAAGCCCGGAGCACAGCTCAGCAAGCCGCGCAAGGTTTGAGAAAGCCTGCGGCATGGAGCTCAGTCCGAAGATCCTGGGCTTCGGCCTGGAAGGTGGCGCCGAACCCAGTTCGCCCACGCGAGCCTGGGGCACAGCTCAGTGAGCCGCGCAAAGCTTGAGAAAGCCTGCGGCACCAAGCTTAGTCCGAAGATCCCGAGTTTCGGTCTGGAAGACGGTGCAGAAACCGTGTTGTTCGCCCAAGCATGAAGGCAGCCAAAATCGGACCTGCTCAAGGTTTGCCTCGCTGCGACGTGGCTCAGCGGGTCCCATCCTTCGATTTGAGCAATGGAAGGACCAGGCCTGCAGTTACTTCAGGTGTTCCAGACCGACATCTTAGAAAGAAAAGAAGAGAAAAAGTATAACGAGACGACGAACAAGGTTTCGAGAAAGCTTGGATCTTCATTAATATAAGTAGTTGCTACAAGCTGGGAGCCCGACAGGCCGGGACTCCCCAAAAAAAAAAAACTACAAAGATAGAACAAAAAGATGGTGCCGAGTCAGGGCGCGGGTTCGGAACCATCTGCCGGAGGCGCGGGCGCTGCTTCCTCAAACTCTGCAGTTGCCGGCTCCTGGGGCTGTTCCGGGGCCGCGGCATCGCTGGTCGACGGCGCCGCAGGCGTCGCTCTGGCGCGCGGGGAACCCTGCTCTCGCCCCTGGCTTCCGGCCGCCGACGACGACCCCGCTTAGGTCCAGGTGGGGGAAGAAGGCCCCCACCTTCTCCCGGCACATCCGGAACCCCTTCAGGAAGGAGTCCACGGCGGCCTCCCGGACCTCCGACGTGAACTCGTCGGAAGCCCGGAACTTGGGGACGGCCTTCTGCGCTTCTCGCTTGGCCGCCTCCAGGAGCCCGTGACGTAGGCGCTCCGGTCCTTTACAGCGGCCACCTCTCGCCGGGCCTCCTCCCAGCTGGCGCTCCAGCCATTGGGAGTGGGCCTGCAGGCGGGCCTTCTCCGCTGCCTCCTCCTCGGTTCGACGCTGGTTGGAGGCCCGCTCCTCCGACAATGAGGCCTCCAACTCCTTGTTCCGCTCCTCGGAACGCGTCAGGTCGGACTGGAGGGCTTGCATCTCGGCTCGCAGCTCGGGCCCCTTCTCCATCAGGTCCTTCACGTCGGCCGCGAGCTTGCCGAGCTTCAGCTCCCGATCGGAGTCCCTCTTGGCGTTCCCTACGAGGTAATTCCTCAGTAAGAGGACGTCGTTCCCGATCTGCAATACAAAGGCAACACCTGTCAGAGCAGAGGCAGAAAAGCCTCGAGGAAAAAAAAAAAAAAAAAAAAAAAAAAAAAGAAGAAAAGAAAGAAGAGGAAGCTCGCACTTACCGTGAAAAGCTGAGGAAGGATGCGAGCAGAGCGTCCGCATAGTCTCGGCCGCCCCGAGCTCGGCGGTCCCGGGCGGTGGAGGCGTACTCCATCATCTTTTTCGCCAGTCCCCTGTCGAGGATGACCGAGTCCCGGTGGGAGATCACCGGTGCCGGACCCTTCGGGTCGGCCCCTGCGGCAGCTGCCCCCTCAGACGGAGAGCCGCAACGACGGGCCGGCGGTCGCCACAGACGGCGCTGTCGGGCTGGCGGCGATGACAGGCCGGGAGACAGGCGGAGCTGCGGGCGCTGGAGCTCTCTCTGCGGCGCCGCGGGCCGGTGCGTGGCCGAAGTACCAGGAACCCCGCCCTGAGGTGGCCTGGGCGGGAGGGGCAGGCAGCTGGCTAGTCGGCTGGGTCGGGCACGGTCGCCACGACCTCCCGGCTCGTCTCTATACGAGCCCTCTTCGCTGCGGGTCATCCACCTCCACGACGTCCCGCTGGGCCGCCCCTCCAGGAGGTTCTCCAAAGAAAACTTCATCCCTGCAAAATGAAAAAGACAGAAGGTCAGACAGCTCGATCAAAGAAAGAGGGGGAGGCAGAAATCAATGCGGGGCCAAATCTCACCGATCTCACGGATGGGACTGATGCCGGCCTCATAAAGGTTCTGCTCAGAGAGCAGAACCTCGAGCGCCGGGACCACGTCACTCAGGAGCTGGGCGTAGGACTCCTGGTCCGCAGACTCCACTCGGGAATTCCGGTTCGGCGACCGGTCCGGTTCGCTCCAGGCCCAATCGACGTCGTCGACCGAAGCGAAGAAAAATCGGCTCTTCCATCCCTTGACCGAGGAAGGGAGGTCGAACCGGAGACACCTAGGCCGGGGCGAGATGTACCACCAGCCATCATCGTTGGAGCACTTCTTCAGGGTGAACAGGGCCCTGAAGAGAGAAAAACGAGCAACGAACCCGTGAAAGTGGCAGAAGACAATAAAGGAGAAAATGACCCGGATGGCATTAGGAGCCAGCTGGACTGGGACGAGCCGGAAGTGGCTGAGGAAGGAAAGAAAGAAAGGGTGCAGAGGAAAACGAAGACCCCCGAGGAGGAAGTCTTCGTAGAAAAGCAATGCGGCCGGGGCCACTCATGGTGACGCGCTCCCCGGACCGCGGAGCGAAGAGACGGATAGACCCCGGGATGCCATAGGCATCCCGGAGCAGAGAAATGTCACCTTCGGTCATGGTAGAAGCATGACCGGAGGGACCGGCGGGAAGAGATGGCGGGAGCAGGAAGAGAAGGCAAGGCAGGAAGAGAGCGGAGAGGCACGGCAGGCGCAACCGGAGGGGCCGGATCCCCCTGGGGATGCCAATAGTGACACCCCGGGTTGCAAACGCCGGCGGACCTCCTCTGGATTACCTCCTCATCCGAGGAGGAAGAAGATGGAGTCCTCGGCCGGGATGGACCGGCCTCGTCCGGATTGGAGGAGACATGGCGACGCGCGCCATGGAAAAGGAAAAGACAAAGAAAATCGGACAGAGAATACGAAAGAAGGAGGGGGGGGGGCGAGAAGGAGAAGAAGGCAGGCATCACCGAAAATGCACAGACGAGCGCAAGCAGCAGAAGTTGTTAGCCTGCAGCGAACCGCCCACGAAGCAAGGAAAAGGATCGTTCTGGAAAGTCCCTCCCTTTCAAACTCAGCCGACAGCAGCCGTACCCATCATTCCGCCTCCGACCACTGGATGGTCGCCACGTGGGCGCACGCCCGACACCGATGCCTCGTTAGCAGAGTAATGGCCTCTGCCCCGAAGCGACGCATTGATTACGGGCAAGTGGGCGACGCGTGGCGGTTCCCCATAGGTCTTCAGCCGCATCGAGCCACGACGAATGAGGATCGTGGCAATTATGATGCAAGATCTTCGCCTCTCCACGTCATGTCCGCATTTAATCCCGACGTTCCGTTCTGCGATGCCCCAGCGGAACGGCGGGCTGGGGGGCAACTGTTACAGCCGTGAAGTGATGTGGCCAGGCTCAGGTATCGTCGAATACGAGCGAGCCACGTGTAAGTTTCCCTGGCCTAGTCAGCGCCACGTCCGCAAAGCTAGGATCGGCGTACCGCACCACCCGATGACTGTTTGAAACAAACCGCCCTCGCCGATGTCAAGCTTGGCCCGGAGTTCCTCTACCACCTCATTGGCGCCCGGGCCCGGAGGGGGTCCGCCCGAGTGAGGTCGGCCGAGGTCGGGCGGCCTCCTGCCGCCTCGCCAGGCGTCCACCCAGGAGGGGTCCACCCAAGCCGAGGTCGGCAGATCCTTCGCCTTCGTCAGGTGGCCACCCGGAGACGGGCCCACCTCGGCCGAAGCCGGGCGACCTCCTGCCACCTCGCCAGGTGTCCACCAGGAGGGGTCCACCTAAGCCGAGGTCGGCAGATCCTCGCCCTTCGCCAGGTGGCCACCCGGAGACGGGCCCACCTCGGTCGAAGCCAGGCGACCTCCTGCCACCTCGCCGGGTGTCCACCAGGAGGGGTCCACCTAAGCCGAGGTCGGCAGATCCTTCGCCCCTCGCCAGTGGCCCCCGGAGACGGGTCCAACTCAGCCGAGGTCAGACCGCTCGTACGGAGAGGCCCCCGGGGAAAAGACAGAGACAGGTCCCGAGGCCATCCCTCGGGCCGTACCGACCCAGACGGGTCCCGTACGGAGGGCGGCGGCACGCGGAACGTCACTTGCATCGGCCCGACAGGTCCCGCAGCCGAGAGACCCGATCCTGACGGAACAGGCCCCATAAACGGTTGGCGCCCACGCTCGGGGAAGGGAGCGCTCTCACAGAGCCCGAGGCCTGACGACCGGCCGCTCTGCCAGCGCCGCCCTCCCTCTTTTTCTCTCTGTCTTTGCCTTTTCCCTACTGGGCCCGGCGGACGAGGTCGGAAAGCCGCCTGGAACCCTTCACCAAAAAGGGAAAAGAGAAGAGGACGGGGAGGAGGGTTCCCGAGGAAGAAAGGACAGATTGGCGCGCCAGGTAGGGGATAAAGAGGAAGAATCTGGGGACGACAAGGTAAGCCAAACTAGCCTGGGGACAAGGGAGGAGCACCGGCACAAGGCCTTGCGTCGAGAGAGAAAACCAGGGATCCCGAGAGGGGAACACTGGGCGTGAGTTCGGCAAGCAGGCCCAGCCGAAATTCCGGTCCCAGAGCGCTTCCTTCACCAATTAACTCTCTAAATCTGGGACCCTTTCGAGGGCCCGGGTGGGAGAGTCTGTTCCTTCTCGTCGTATACTGACTTGACCATAGGAGCCCCCTCGCCGGGATCCCGGCCAGGGACTTCTAACTCCTTTGTTGCAGGTTCTCCGCAGGAAGGGAGGCTCCCTCGCCAGCGGTCAGGAAGGATCGGCTAATCCGAGGCACGGGCGCGGCGACGAGAGCGGCAAACTGGTAATCTTGCTCCAGGGTAGCGATGATCTTGTCATCCAAGATCGTTTGATCTTGTCTCTCCGGGCTGGTGGTATGCAGGTGGACACACTAGGATTGGTTCACTCTCAAGAACATGATTAAGCCCAAATGGCTCACTAGGAATCAACGTTGGTTCCCTATACTCGATAAGGTCTAAAACGTTGAAGGTATTGCTAATGCCTAGTTTAGGTGGCAACTCGAGCACATAGGCATTAGGTCCTATTTTTTAATTACTTTGTAGTCCACTACTACGGGCATATAATAGTTCCAGGTGGGAACCATGACAAAGTCCTTCATTGTATTCTTTGAGTCTTTTTTTTATTTTTTATTTTAATTTTTTTTATTGACATGCATGTAAATCCTAAACTACAATGAGTTTGATCCTTGGTTGGTAGGTGACATGCAGATGAAAATGGTGCATGGACTCTACTAAATGCCATAGCATTTCCAAAGGTAAGTGGCGACCTAATAGCTCAAAGATGTATGTAACTTGCGAACCTCTATAAAATGCAAACTAGAGTCCTAGAAATGCTGGAGTTTCAGGAAAAGGGAGAAAATAAGAAGTGGATCGGGGGTTAGATGGAATAAGAAAGGGGTTCAGGGAATCTCCTAGACTAATGGGGTACGATTGACTTTAAAGGTTTAAGGTATATTTACAGGGTCTGCCTATAGAAGAAGGGGTTACTAATCTCAGGGAAGAGATCTCTAATGGAAATACAAGGGTAAAGTAATCCTAAGGGTACTGGGACTAAATAAGTCAAGTCCTCACTAATTACTTTGGATTCGTGAATCTTAGGACCCGGCTCTAGGTTTGACTCTCTTCTAATGTTTTCTCGGGTAAAGTCTCAGCAGTAGGGTTAGGTTCCTCTTGGATCTCTTTCCTAAGGGTCCTACAGTTTAAGTTTCAGTCAGGGTACGGTCATGGTCACTAACTCTAGGCTAGCTTCAGCCTGGGTGCCTATCGGGTCAGCTAATTCTAGGTCAGCCATAGGTATTTCCTCTTTTCCCTCATACTCATCTACTAAGCTCATATCAGCATCATAAACTTCTTCTTCAATAGCATCTTGGTGGACTAATGGAGGAGTAGTAAGAGTAGGTCGGTTATGGGGCAACTGGCTGGCTCCAAGGTTTTGACTAGGTGCACTAAACCTAGTAGGTTCAGTTGACATTGATGTAGAAGTAGATTAATACTAGGTTCATATCTAGGGCTACTAAGTCTATGGGGTTCAGGCTGACTAAGAAAAATCTGACTAGCACTAGGTGATACGTAGGGGTTATAGGTTTCTTGGGCTCAGGACATGGGTTCAGACCTGTGGGTTATGGATCTGGGTTTGTAGGAGCTGGGTTCAAAGGATCTGGGCACATAGGAACTAGATTCATATGTATGGGTAGATACTTTTCCCTAAGTTTAAGTTTCATGTTGATATGGCAACATCGCTGACGGGAAAGTGTGTCGGATCCAGCTGGATGCCGCCGAGGTGCCACGTGGATTTTTCTTTCAAAATTTTCTCGCTCGGGAAGTGGCCCCACACTCTCTCGCCAGGTGGCACCCCAAGAAGGGGTCTACCTCTGCCGAGGTCGAGCCGGGCTCTCCTGCTCCTATCCCAGGTGAACCCCAAGATGGGTCCACCTCGGTCGGAGTCGAGCCTCTCTTTGCTACTTTGCCAGGTGTCCACCCAGGAGGGGTCAACTCGGCCAAAGCTGGCGACCCTGTGCTCCCCTCGCCAAGTGGCACCCAAAGAACGGTCCACCTCTGTCGAGGTCGAGCCGGGCTCTCCTTCCTTCGCCAGGTGGCACCCCAAGACGGGTCACCTCTGGGAGGTCGAGCCGGGCTCTCTTGCTCCTTCGCCAGATGGCACCTCAAGACGGGTCTACCTCAGTCGAAGTCGAGCTCTCTCATTACCACTTCGCCAGGTGTCCACAGGAGGGGTCCACCTCAGTCGAAGCTGGCGGCCCCTGCTCCCTCACAAGGTGGTACCCAAGATGGGTCCACCTCTGCCGAGGTCGAGCCGGGCTCTTGCTCCTTCGCCAGGTGGCACCCCAAGATGGGTCCACCTCGATCGAAGTCGAGCCTCTCTTTGCCACTTCGCCAGGTGTCCACCCAGGAGGGGTCCACCTCGGCCGAAGCTGGCAACCCCTGCTCTCTCGCCAGGTTGCACCCCAAGATGCGGCCACCTCGACCGAAGTCGAGCCTCTCTCTGCCACTTCGCCAGGTATCCACCCAGGAGGGGTCCACTCGGTCGAAGCTGGCGGCCCCCTGCTCCCTCGCCAGGTGGCACCCAAGACAGGTACACATCTGTCGAGGTCGAGCTGGGCTCTCCTGCTCCTTCGCCAGGGTGGCACCCCAAGATGGGGCCACCTCGGCCGAAGCCGAGCCTCTCTCTGCCACGTAGCAGGTGTCCACCCATGAGGGGTCCAACCTCGACCGAAGCTAGCAGCCCCTGCTCCTACGCCAGGTGGCACCCCCTGATGGGTCCTCCTCGACCGAAGTCAGCCTTACTCTGCAAAGCCTCGGGAAGGCAGAGACACGGTTCACGAGGTCACCACTAGAATCGGCGTGCACCGCATCCCGTACAGGGTGCCAGTATGGCTTGCAGTGGTATGCGAAACCTAGTTTACATCAGTTTAAGCAGGGCCCCGAATCGAGGAATAAGATCCTTGCTGGCAGGGGCCTAAAACACTGAAGCCCACCGTCACGCCCCGAGAGGAGGGCTCCCGTGCTTGGCTCGAGATCCCGCCAGTTTTCCCCCTTTCGTGACACAGGGTGGACGAGTCGTGCCGGCCACTTAACTCCAGGACTTGAAGGAGATGGGGGAAGGATCAAGAGATCTCCGGAAGTCTCCAGGGAGGGAACGGGGGCTGAAGGCGGTATAAAAGAGACGGTAAAAGCAAATGAAAAGGTAAGCGGACAGGGAGGAAGGAAGAGTACCGAGAGAGAGAACGATCTGGGAGCCCGGAAGTCCTCAGGCGCGAGCTTGGTGAACCTAGCGCAGGAAGCTGTGCTTCAACCCCTCTCTTCCTCACACTTCTTTCACCTAAATCTCCTCTAAGCACGAGGATCCTTCGAGAACCAGCCTTAGTGGACCTGTTCCATCTTGCCGTTCTCTAACTTGATCATCGGAGTGCCCCGCCGGAACCCCCGGCCCAGGTCTCTGACCTTGTTTTGCAGGACTGGAGGCTTGGAGATCTCGATAGGGGAATCCGAGAATCGGTGCCTGCTCACAAGCTACAGGCCACCGCGGTAAGATCGGCAAGGGGAGGGAACTTCCTGCTCCACCTCCTCCTCCTCCTCAGCCATCCTCGGTGGACGGTCCTTTTGCAGCCATCATCCAGCAGCTGCAAACACTGACTACGGCCGTGCGGCAGCTGCAGCACCAGCAGTGCTCTTTGGCCACCCAGCCCCAGCCGGGGACCCCCGCGGCCCGAGCCACGGGCCCCCGCGGAAGCCTGCGCTCCATCCAAGGCAGGCCTTCCCATCTGAGGGCAGTAACTAATCCCGTGGGAGCCATCAAAACTCCTGCGAAGAGAAACCACATCGGTTCGGTGGATCACGAGTGTCGATCCCCGACCGACGATGCTGAAGCAGTACGGCGCAGCAGGCGCCATCGGGGCAAGGCCCATCACCACGACCGATTGGCACCTCCTTCTCAAGTGGCCTCGATGGAAGGTTCCACCGATGAGGCCATCAGGCGCCTGGCCGAGAGGCGGTCTGGAGGAGCATGAGCACAAGTTGGCGAAGCTTTCCCGCCATTCGTCAACATGCAGAGCTCCCCAACCGAGCCAGTGGGCTATAACGCCCAACCACCCTTCTCCCGGAAAATTCAAGAGGAGCCGATCCCGAATCGGTTCTGCATGCCTCAGGTGGATCCGTACGATGGGACCACCGATCCCTTGGACCACTTAGAGAGCTATAAGGCCCTCATGCAGGTCCAGGGGGCGACGGGCGCTTCTATGCATTCCCTTCCCGGCTACCCTCCGGAAGGCCTCTCGAGTGTGGTTCACCTGCCTCGAGCCAGAATCCATCAGCTCCTTCCAGCAGTTGGAAGGAAAGTTTGTGGCACACTTCGACGCCTGCCGAAAGGTGCCACGGGAGGTGGATAGCCTCTTCTCTATCTGCCAGCAAGACTAGGAGCTGCTGTGGGACTACGTCACCCGCTTCAAGACCGTCGCCCTGGAGATTTATAGCCTATACGAGCCTGTCGCTATGCTGGCGTTGAAGCACGGGCTCAAGACCTCCTGTCTGACGTATTTCCTAGACAAGAAGCCTCCCAGACGTATTCGAGCTCCTCATCCGAGTTCACAAGTACATCCGTGCTGAGGAGGCCGACCACACCAGGTGAGAGCTAGACGGGAAGCCTTCGAAGAAGCCTACCCCAAGGGATGTCCCTGGGACCCGGAGGCCTGGACCACCTGCAGACTTCCGTCCGGGTCCGAAGCTGAGAATGGTGCTGCCCGGAGCGAGCCTTCACCCCTCTCCTCGCTCATAGGATGAAGATCCTCATGAAAATTGAGGGTGAGAACTACCCTCCGCACCTCCTCCTCAAAACCCAAGGAAACACCCATGACAAGACGAAGTATTGCCAATTTCACCATGAGCACGCCACGACATGGAGGAGTGCCGTAATCTAAAATGGAAGATCGAGGAGCTGATTAAGAGGGGGGGCACTCAGGAAGTTGAGTGAGGAGTGAAGCCTCGCGGAGCACCAGCCACTCGCGGCCCTTCCCCCCGTCCCCGCGGTTGACAACCGTCAACAGAGAAGCCGGGGAATGATCTCTTGGGGATAGGATGCGCATCGAAGAGAGCCCAGGTGGGGGAGACCTAGAGAATGTACTCCCTTTGAAAAGGAGAATGAAAGTAAAAATATAAACAATGATGCAGTGGTGGTCGAGATGACTATCATAAAGCATCTTGTACATCGTATTATGATGGATAGTGGGAGCTCTACTGACGTACTTTTTATGATGCTTTCTCTCGAATGATTTATCTCATGATCAACTGAAGCGGGTGCACACCCCTCTGTGGGCTTCACCGAAGATTCTGGGGGGGTCGAAGGAGAGATCACTTCCTTGTTACCGCGAATCCCACCCCGGCAGAGCACGATCATGATGACGTTTACCGTCGTCAGGCTCCCATCACCTTACAATGCTATCCTGGGCAATCCAGGGCTCAACCAGCTAGATGCGGTCATTTCACCAAGAGGTTGCTGGTGCAGTTCCCTACCGCTTCTGGGACGGGAGTGATGAAAGGGAGGCCCAACCTGTCCCGCATTGCTGCAGATGGTCCCAGGGGCCGGAGTGCCAAGCTCGGCTCGACTTCGACAATCTCGACTAAGAGCGCAAGATCCTAGGGGGGCCCCGTGGAGTGCTTATTGACGTACCCCCTCGGATCGGACCCTCAGAAAATGGTGCAGATAGGAGCCCAGCTCCCGGAAGATGAGCGAGCTCGCCTGCTAGATTTCCTTCGGACGAACGCTGATGTATTCACCTGGTCTGCTGCAGACATGCCAGGTATCCCCTCGGAGGTTATCACCCATCAACTGAAGATTGATCCAAGGTGCCGCCCAATCCACTAAAAGAAGAGAAGCTTTACTGCAGAGAGACAGAAGGCCATCAATGAGGACGTGGAAAAGCTTCTCGCCACCGACTTTATACGAGAAGTGCAGTATCTAGTTAGCCGATGAACGTGGTAATGGTGAAGAAGAGCAACGGCAAGTGGAGGATCTGTATGGACTACACCGACCTCAACCGAGCTTGCCCGAAGGATAGTTTCTCCCTTTCTAAGATCGACTAGCTCGTGGACCCTACCTCGGGGCATCGCCTCCTCTCTTTCATGGATGCATTCTCTGGGTACAACCAGATTCGAATTCACACAGAGGACGAGAAGCACACTGCCTTTATCATCGATCATGGGATCTACTGCTATAAGATGATGCCATTCGGCCTCAAGAATGCAGGCGCCACGTACAATGTCTGGTCAATAAGGTCTTCAAAGACCAAATTGGCCACAACATGCAGGTATATGTGGGTGACATGCTGGTGAGAGCAAGCCAACTTCGGACCTGTCGGCGACCTGGCGGAGACCTTTAGTAACCTCTGTCTTCACCAAATGAAGTTGAACCCCGCGAAGTGCGCTTTCAGCGTATCCGCAAAAAAGTTCCTGGGCTTCATGATGACCAAAGAGGAATCGAGGCAACCCGGAGAAGGTTCAGGGATCTTGACATGGAGCAGCCCACCTCAAGAAGCAAGTGTAGAGCTCACTGGCGGGGTAGCCACCCTGAGCCGGGTTTATCTCAAGGTCCGCTGACCGCTGCCAGCCTTCTTCAAGGCGCTAAGGAAGATGCACGACTTCGCCTGGACGAAGGAGTGCCAGGAGGCATTTGAAGAGCTGAAGAAGGCATTGGCATCGCCGCCATTACTTTCCTGATCAGAGAAGGGAGAGGAGCTCCTCCTGTACCTGGAGGTCACACCGGAGGCCATCAGTTCGGTCCTGGTTCGGACGGACGATAGAGGAATGCAGAGGCCGGTGTATTACACAAGCAAACTTCTCCGTGATGCGGAGCTCAGGTATTCTCGGTCTGAGAACTGATTTTTGCGCTAATCGTGTCCGCCCAGCATCTCAGCCTTATTTCCAAGCGCATCCCATTGCGGTCCTGATGGATCAACTACTGAAAGCGGTGCTAAGCCGACCTGACACGTCTAGACGCTTGGTGAAGTGGGCACTCAAGCTAAGCGAGTTCGACATCGCCTATCGGCCGAGTGCGGCCATGAAGGCACAGGTACTCGCTGATTTCTTGGTTGAGTGTACAGGCCTGGGCGAGGGGCTGAAAGAGAGCCCCTAAGACCGGAAACAGAGCCTGGACCGACGGAAGATGTATGGATCCTTTACATAGACGGAGCCTCGAACTCCGGTGGGAGTGGAGCCGCCTCATCTGATGCAGAACGAAAGCTCTGATACCAAAATTGATGCAGAACGAAAGCTCTGATACCAAAAAATGATGCAGAACAAAGAACAAGAAGCGTATGCGGAAGTAAAATTAAGATTAATTCTTATATATATATATATATATATATATATATTAATATATATTTTCAGAAATTGGCTTGACTCAAAGTAAAGCTAATAGTTGAAGGAAAACTAAGTAAGATTGAAAGCACAGTTAGAAGGAACCAAATTATCAGAGTAGTTCAGAAGTAATGGATCGCTGGGGGTTGAGAAAACTCCCAGACCTGGGCTTCGCTCTGACTTTCAACAGAACAGAAATAGAGAGGAGAGATGTTTACTAACCAGACAGTGATCTTCTCAGGATTTTGGTGGAAGAACTCTCTCGAGCAGATTGTGGGATCCTCGGAGTCGGCTATCTTCGCAATGGATCCTCTAATACGGGCTCGTGGTTTGTCGGCTTCTTCTGGACTCAAGATCTGGGAAAGAAGAGGAAAAAATGATGGAATCAGGAAACTCAAGAAAAGATTTACCAGGTTGAAGAACTTGAAAGCCGAAGAAGCTGAAATCAGGATTCTCCTGGAGGCCGATCTGACTTCCTCTTAGAATTGCTGTAGACCTGAGGTATCTGGACTGGAGTCGGATGCTAGTGGTCGGCCAGGACTTGGAGAAGGTGGCCGTGAGAAGAGAAAAGCTAGGGCTCGGTGGAAAGAGAAGGTGATGGCGGCTAGGGTTTGGGAATTGATGGGCTAACCTAGGGTTTAGGGTTGTGGAGATCTCTCACCTCCCTCAAGGTTCCACGGGAACCCGGATTTACTCCCTCACGGAGCTCAACACCTGGAAGCAAGTGCGGACAAGAGAAAAACACAAGTTGCTCAAGAAAAAATTTTTTTCATTCATCTCATTATTTTTTTCAAACTTACATGGGGGGTTTTTATTTATAGGCCATTACAAGAGAGTAGGGTTTACATCTTCCCATGTGGGACTAAGGAGGGGATCTTCAAATTAGGATATCAATCACTACTCATATGGCCGGCCAATTAATCCAAAGTTGATTGAAGCTTCAAAAGGAAAGTGGGTGGCGCCTCCTTGTCCTTGACCTCCAAGAAACTATATTTTTTCCTTCTATGCTTGGCCTTATCAGAAAGTGTTTGGGCGCCTCTTAACCTTGCCCTCTAAGAGAAAATTTGTTGCCTTTTTATCTGGCTTTAGTGGAATGATTAGGGCGCCTCCTAACCTTGTTTTCAAGAGAAATCCCCTTCCTTCCATGGCTCAACCCTTTTTGGATACCTCCTTTTCTTTTCTCCCAAGTTATGGCTCCTTCTAACTTGTTTGAGTATTTCTGGCAGGTAATGGGCACCTCCTTGAATTTCTCCCAAGAGAATTTCTTCCCTTTCATAGTTTGGTTCTTTTGGGAAGTCTTGGACCGCCCCTTGATTTTGTGGACCCCTGGTGGGTTTCTCCTCAATTGGCGCATGAAAGAGGGGAGCTGCTATCTGGGTGTGGGGACCAAAGCCTGCGGATGGAGATGTGGCGCCCCCTGGACTCAGGCGTATGGCTGGGAGTGTGGCGGGAGTGTGGCGCCCACTTGCTTGCCTGGGAGAAAATGTAAACACCCCAGGTTGAAGCCCTAGTCCACTACTGAGTCAACATGACTCAACAAATAAAAATGCAGGTAATACAGACTCAAACGAAAATTGATTGATCAAGTCAACCCTTATTACAAGCCAAAAACCCTAATTCTTCGAGCGGTTAATCAGAGATCCAGATGGAGCTCTGAAGTCTTCTTCTGAGTCTGGTACCGCACCAATTCTCCCAGGGTGGGAGGAACTCGACCCTGTCGCGTATGGATCAAGTTGCTCTGGTATCTCTCCAAGAGGTCTGGGTCCAACTCTTGTAATTCTTCTTGGGAGATCCAAGAGTTATCAGAATCGGCCTTCCTTGCCAGCGTACCAGGTATCTTTGGTATCCCGATTATGAGTAGAGATAACCTGATCATCCAGGATCTTTTCAATCTACTCTTTCCTCACAGGCCAGTTTGTGGTGGACACACAGGATCAGGTTCACTCTCAAGAGCAGGATTAGGTTCAAAAGCCTCGGGGAATCACAGCTGGCTCTCTATACTCTACTAGGTCTGTAATGTTGAAAGTGGAGCTAATGCCTAGTTCTGGAGGTAACTCGAGCACATAGGTATTGGATCCTACTCTCTTCACCACTCTAAATGGTCCAGCTCTCTAGCACATGTAACTTTCAACGGTTCCAGGAGGAAACCGTTCAGGCCTAACCTAATTATTACATAGTCTCCTCGTCAAAGTTTTGACTCGCCTTTGAGAATCAGCCAATTCTTATAAGTTTCATACTTAAATTATTTTGGCATGAATTTTTGCCTTTGCATTCCTTACATGCTATGCAAGTGCATCAAGAGACTTGTGTGTGTGGGCTAATAGTGAAATCAGATCAAGTGGTGTGTGAGGCTTGTATCCATGAACAATTTCAAAGGGACTCTAGCTATAGACCTATGATCGAAACATTGAATGCAATTTCAGCCCTGGACCAAAATACAAATCCCAATCCTGGTGCTCTCAAAATCCGAGACAATGTCCTAAACTCGACTGCGATGCATTCCTAAGATGGACTTTATTCAAAGGAACCTAGGTCAAACCAAAAAAACTAAGGCTCTCTAGGTTTGACCTTGGGTCGGAGGATGCATGCAGAGCATGAAAACTTATCATGGGTGCCTAGTAGGTGCCATAAGGTCTTCCAGAAGTAGGTGGCAACCTAATAGGTTCTGACACGTGGTTCACTCTAAAGACTTCGACAAAGTATACGGATGGTGTAAGAAGCATTAGAAGTCCTAGAGAAAGGGAGGAGATATGAGGTGGAGTCTCGAAATACCTGTTGACTAAAGGTGGTGACCTGAAGGTTTGAATGGTGATCTATGGTGTCAACTGGGTCATCCTTACGAAAGGAAAAGTTTGCTACTCCAGGAATGGATCAAGAGATGGTTCGGGAAGTAGCATAGGACATGTGATTGCAACAGTTAAGGTTGTGTTCTCTAAGCAAATAATGATCCACTTTCTCAAGAACTGGATTAGAGAATGATTCATGGAAGGGCCTATGGATAATGACCTCAGACTTGAAATTTGACCTATGGGTGCGGAAAGGTATACTTATAGAAGGGTAGCTCAGTCATGTGAAGGAAGGGGTCTGGGCCCATAAGGAGGACTTCTACAGGACTGGGTGAATCAATCCGCTCAAGAAAAGGATGTCCAACTGAGATTACGGGAGAGACCTTAGTGGCTGAGCATGGGACGAGGTCAATTGTAAGAGGCTTGATTCAGTCATCCTAAGGAGAGGATCTACCATAGGGTAGGCAAACTTAAACCGTTTAGTGCAAAGATCTTCAATTGGTACTTGGGGAATGACTGTCATTAGAGGATACGAATGATAGCTCGGGCTAACACTATGAGTTCTTCCTGGGGGTATTTGACTAAAGGAACTTGGTTCTCACAAATCTCTTGAATTTCTGAACTAGGTCCTACCACTTGGTTGCTCTCCAAGGTCTCCTCAGGTAAGGACCCAATAGTATCAATGTCACATTCTTCAAGTTCTTCCCCTCATATCATCAACTAGACTCAAGCCAGCATCATATACTTCCTCGATGCCATCTTCATGTGTTTCGGGTCAGTGGTGATCGGGTCAACTGATTTTAGGCTTGTCATACCTAACCTTTCTTCCTCATGGTAGGCTTGGGTTCTCCCTCATTAATGTCATCCTTAGGATTCTTACCACTTAGCTGTGCACAAGCCAGTCATGCATGGGCACTGACTAGATTTATGGCCTCTTTTCTCTACAAAACAAACATTCTTGAGATATAGGAACCTGGGTCACACTGGGTTTCAAGCTAGTAGAGACCTTACTTGGGCATGGGTGTGGATCTAAATGGTTTGATCTAGAAGACGGGGGTTGTGGAGTGATGGTCTAGAATATTGTAAGGACCTCATAGACCGATCCACACTATAGGATCATGGTTAGGCTTCCTAGGTTATGCTCGGGATCATGGTATAAGGTCCTCTGGCTCCTGTAATGGGTGAGGTTGGGGCCTATTAAATTTGGATCAGGGGTCCAATTTTGATGTCTACGTTTCTCAAGTACTTGGACTCGATCCCTAATTGGGAAAATCCTCATTTATGTCCTGACTCAATTTGGTCTACTTTCGGTAAGATTTCTAACCATGGCCTCTAAATCTGGTTGGGTTTGACTAGGTTGGGGGTACTCCATTCCGGGTAGACATGATGATGCAAGCAAGCACACAGAATGAGACTCAAATGAACGACTACAGGCTAACTAGACCTAGAGCCCAAACTAGATGCCCAATCAGAGGGGCAAGCTAGCCTGTAGTAACTCAGGATCAGCCAGGCAGGTGTAAGGGGAGTGTTGGGTCCCTAGATGCCAATCCTAGACACCAATCAGAGATTGGCCAGGTAGGCGGACCAGCACAACAAGCCCTTCAGGATGGAATCCCTGAACCACCGTTCTAGACACTGAGTACAAAGCACACACAGAGTAACCAGACAACTGACTCAACCACTAGCCTTGACCCGACTTGTGATGTCCCTAGCCACTAAGGCAAATAAGTCTAATAAATTTTAAAATTAGGCTTAGGTCGAATGAGTGGGTGGTGGTTTTGGGCTAAGGAGAGGTTATCAACTCACTCCCTTATCTTAGATGCTCAAAGGCCCTTAAGATGAATTAGGAGATGATCACTCAAAAATAATTGAATTACGAAATATAAAAATAGAGTTGCAGTAATTTAATCCTCAGAAATCTCACGGAAACCAATAAATCACAGGAAAATTATGAAAAATAGTTTCAATATAATGGTTTCAGCAAAATAAAAATCAACCAAATTTGGAGTTACCTGTAGTGAGAAATAATTCCTGCAACAGGATAATTAGGGTGAAAACAGAGTATCCCCGTTTACAATTCCTGCTACGAAGTTGGTACCCAACGGATCCCTACACGCCCTAGGAACACCCCGGGAAGGGAAGAGGAGGTTTGCACCTCACTTCGTTCCTAGGACCGGACGTCCTGGGAGTCTACTTAGAGCAGACAAAGTAAAAAGAGAGAGACTCAAACAAGCAATCAAAACAGAAACCCTAGACAGGGCTCTGATACCAAAAATGATGCAGAACGAAAGCTCTGATACCAATGATACAGAATGAATGCTTTGATACCAAAATTGATGCAGAACGAAAGCTCTGATACCAAAATTGATGCAGAACGAAAGCTCTGATACCAAAATGATGCAGAACAAAGAACAAAGAAGCGTATGCGGAAGTAAAATTAAGATTAATTCTTTTATATATATATATAGATATATATATATTTTTTTCAGAAATTGGCTTGACTCAAAGTAAAGCTAAACTAAGTTGAAGGAAACTAAGTAAAGATTGAAAGCACAGTTTAGAAGGAACCAAATTATCAGAGTAGTTCAGAAGTAACGGATCGCTGGGGTTGAGAAACTCCCAGACTAGGGCTTCGCTCTGAACTTTCAACAGAACAGAAATAGAG
This sequence comes from Areca catechu, assembly GCA_021397845.1. Taxonomy (NCBI): domain Eukaryota; kingdom Viridiplantae; phylum Streptophyta; class Magnoliopsida; order Arecales; family Arecaceae; genus Areca; species Areca catechu. Next base: position 190,463,998 of record CM038051.1, read on the forward strand.
AGGAGAGATGGTTTACTAACCAGACAGTGATCTTCTCAGGATTTTGGTGGAAGAACTCTCTCGAGCAGATTGTGGGATCCTCGGAGTCGGCTATCTTCGCAATGGGATCCTCTAATACTGGGTCGTGGTTTGATCGGTTCTTCTGGACTCAAGATCTGGGAAAGAAGAGAACAAATGATGGAATTCAAAAACTCAAGAAAAGATTACCAGGTTGAAGAATTGAAAGCCGAAGTGCTGAAATCAGGATTCTCCTGGAGGCCGATCTGACTTCCTCTTAGAAATACTGTAGACCTGAGGTATCTGGACTGGAGTCGGATGCTAGTGGTCGGCCAGGACTTGGAGAAGGTGGCCGTGAGAAGAGGAAAAGACTAGGGCTTGGTGGAAGAGAAGGGTGATGGCGGCTAGGGTTTGAGAATTGAGAACCTAGGGTTAGGATTTTGGAGATCTCTCACCTCCTCAAGGTTCCAGGGAACCGGATTTACTCCCTCACGGAGCTCAACACCTGGAAGCAAGTGCGGAAAGAGAAAACACAAGTTTGCTCAAGAAAAAATTTCTTTCATTCATCTCATTATTTTTTTCAAACTTACATGGGGGTTAATTATATGGCCATTACAAGAGAGTAGGTTTTACATCTTCCCATGTGGGACTAAAGGAGGGGATCTTCATTAGGATATCAATCCCTACTCATATGGCGGCCAATTAATTCCAAAGTTGATTGAAGCTTCAAAAAGGAAGTGGGTGGCGCCTCCTTGTCTTACCTCCAAGAAATATTTTTTTCCTTCTATGCTTGGCCTTATCAGGAAGTGTTTGGGCGCCTCTTAACCTTGCCCTCTAAGAGAAAATTTGTTGCCTTTTATATCTGGCTTTCGGTTGGATGATTAGGGCGCCTCCTAACCTTGCTTTTCAAGAGAAATCCCTACCTTCCATGGCTCAACCCTTTTGGATACCTCCTTTCTTTCTCCCCAAGTTATGGCTCCTTCTAACTTTGTTTGAGTTTTCTGGCAGGTAATGGGCACCTCTTGAATTTCTCCCAAGAGAATTTCTTCCCTTTCATAGTTTGGTTCTTTGGGAATCTTGGACCGCCCCTTTGATTTTGTGGACCCTGGTGGATTTCTCCTCAATTGGCGCATGAAAGAGGGGAGCTGCTATCTGTGGTTTGGGGACCAACGCCTGCTGGATGGAGATGTGGCACCCCCTGGACTCAGGCGTATGGCTGGGAGTGTGGCTGGGAGGAGTGTGGCTGGGAGTGTGGCGCCCACTTGCTTGGCCTTGGTGAGAAAATGTAACACCCCAGGTTGAAGCCCTAGTCCACTACTGAGTCAACATGACTCAACAAAATAAAATGCAGGTAATACAGACTCAAACGAAAATTGAATTGATCAAGTCAACCCTTATTACAAGCAAAAATCCTAATTCTTCGGACAAGGTTAATCAGAGATCCAGATGGAGCTCTGAAGTTTCTTCTGAGTCTGGTGCCCACACCATCATCCTTGCCAATGGCGAAGGGGTCGTCGCTAAGTGTGCGCTCCGCTTCCAGTTCGCCACCACCAATAACCAGGGGGAGTACGAGGTGCTCCTTACGGGGCTAAGAGTTTCCCGCGAGCTGGGCATGGCTTGCCTCAGGGTCTTCACCGACTCGCAGCTGGTGGCCGGGCAGGTCTTGAGGGAGTACGAGGCATGGGACCCCAAATGGCGAGATACCTAGAGCTCGTATGAACGAGCGCAGTAGGTTTTAGGTGCTTCAGCATCTCCCATATTCCTCGCGGGGAAAATGCTCGTGCAGACGCTCTCTCCCGCTTGGCAACCCTGCCGGTCTCATCACTAGGCCATGCTTACATCGAGCATCTCAAAGCCCTGAGCTATGAGACACCCATGAAAGTCCAGCAGGTCAACCCAGAGCCCAGCTGGACGGATAAGTACATCGAGTACATCACCAACGGCACCTTGCCAGAGGATCGCGTGGTGGCCGGCCTTATTAAGGCCGACGGCGCACGGTTCGTATGATGGATGGGTTTACTATATTGGAGGTCCTACTCCTACCCGCTCCTCAAGTTCTTTCTGAGACCCATCGAAGCCACATTCGTGCTCCAGGAGATCCACGAGGGCATCTGTGGGAACTATGTGGGGGGCAGGACACTAGCATATAAGGTCCTCTGTCAAGGTTATTTCTAGGAAACAATAAGAGAAGACGTCGCTAACTTCGTAAAAAGGTGTGACCGATGCCAGCGACATGCTGTGGTGTAACGTCAACCTGCTGCTCTGCTCTCCCAACTCTCCGCCCCATGGCCGTTCGCTTAGTGGGCCACGGATCTCCTCAGACCTTTCTCCTCGGTGTCCAGGCAACGGAAGTTCCTAATTATGGCTATCGACTACTTCATGAAGTGGGTTGAGGCCGAGCCCTTGGCCCGGATCACGGAGGCAAATGTCACCAAGTTCCTTAGGAAGTCGATTATCTGCCGCTTCGGCTTGCCCCACACCATCATCATCGATAACGGATGCCAGTTTGATTGTCGGGAGTTCGAGGAGTTTTGCGACGACCTTGGAATCCATCATCGTTTCACCTCGGTGGCGCACCCTTAGACAAATGGAGAAGCCGAGGTAATAAACAGGACCATCTTGCAAGGCCTCCGGATAAGATTAGACCAGGCCAAGGGGAGGTGGGCAAAAGAGCTCCTGAGCGTCCTGTGGGTGCACCATACTAACCCGAGGATGGCCACGGACGAGACCCCTTTCAACCTCGTCTTTGGAGCGGAAGCAGTTATTCTAGTAGAGCTCATCCTGCCGACCTTGCACATGGAACAGTACGATGAGGTGGAGAACCCGGTGCGGCTGCTACTCAACCTGGACCTCCTTGAAGAAACGAGAGATAGGGCCCGAGTTCGGATGGTGGCTTATCGGCAATGAGTGGCCAGATACTACAACTCCAGGGTGTGACCGAAGTCCTTCTGAGGGAGACTTAGTGCTATGCTGCGCTGAAGCTTCACAGCAGCAGGAGTGCGGTAATCTCTCCCCAAATTGGGAAGGCCTTTATAGAGTGGCGGAGGTGTTTCCCCACGGGGCGTACTACCTGGAAGAGCTAGGCGGATCCCAGTTCCCGCGGACCTGGAATGCCTCAAACTTGAGGATGTACTACCAATAGTGTAAGACTCCCAAACTTTAGCAATAAAATCTTTTTTCACCAAATGCCTATTCTCGTCTCGTAGGACAATCGCCATTCAACTCTAGTTTCGGCGAGCAAGGGCAAGGCAAAAGATCCGTGAAGGCGCGAAGCCCCCTCTCTCAAAAATCCTGGAGTTCAGTCCGGAATGTCGCACAGAATTAAATTCCGACATGCGGCCCAGGAGTTCAGTCTGGAAGAGGTCTCGGAGACTTAGGTCCTGGTCCTACAAAATCCTGGAGAATAGCTCGGTAGGTCGCGCAAGGCTCAATTCCAGCCTGCGGCCCCGGGGTTCAGTCTGAAAGTTTGCATGGAACCTGGTTCCAAAGCAAAGTCCCGGTCTCGATCTGGAAGGTGGAGCGGAACCCAGTTCGCCCACACAATCCCGGAGTTCAGCCCGGAACGCACCATGGGACTCATTCCCGGTGGTTGGTGCCGGGGTTTAGTCTGGAAGATGCACAAAAAAAAAGGAAGAAGAAAATAGAAGTGAGAAAAAGAAGCAACAAATTAATTGAAGAAGATCTTCATTTATATTAAAAAGTTTCTTACAAAAGAGGGCCCCGACAGGTTGGGTGACCCAACGAAATAGGAAATGAGTTCATGATAAAAACAAAACAAATGGAGCTGCAGGGCTACTTCGTTGCAGCCGCGTCCTCCTCCGGCTGGGGGCACCCTCTCCGCCGGCGGTGTCGTCAAAAGGCTATTTGGGGATTGCCACCTCAGCAACCACCGTAGTTGAAGCTCCCTCGGTGGGCTCCTCCCTTCGGCCACCTAGGACGACTTCGCTGAGGTCGAGCTCGGGGAAGAAGGAACTCACCTTTTCCTGACACACCTCGAAGCCCTTCAGGAAAGAGTCGATGGCCGCCTCGTGCATCTTAGTTGTGAACTCCTCAGATGCCCGGAACTTCGGCACGGCCTCTTGCGCCTCCCTCTTGGACACCTCCAATAGCCCGTTGACGTAGGAGTTCTTCTCCTTGGCCGCGCTCAGCTCCTTGAGGACCTCTTTGACCCGGCACTCCAGCGACCAGGATTGGGCCCTGAGGTGTGACACCTCCGCCGCGTCATCCTCAGCATGGCGCTGATTCGAGATCCTCTCCTCCGATAGAGAGATCTCGAGCTCCCTCACGCACCCCTTGGTGCGACCCAGGTCCATCCAAAGGGCCTGGTTGTTCCCCCGCAGCTCGACTCCTTTTCCATGAGGCCCTTGACATCAGCTACGAGTTTGCCGAGCCTCTTCTACTTCTCGGCATCCTTTTTGGCGTATCCCAAAAGGAAGTTTCTCAGCAACAGAACGTCCGTCCCAATCTGTGTCAGAGAAAGAGATGGAATGTTAGAAGGATCCAACTAAAACTTTAAAAGAGGAGAGCTCGGGACTTATCATGAAAAGCAGAGGGAGGATCCCTAACAGCGCATCGACGTAGTCCCGGCCACCCCTCAGACGACGGTCCCGAGGCGTGCTCGTGAACTCCATCATCCTCTCCACGAGCCCTTGATCATGGATAATGGAGGAGCTCGTGGTGAGATCTGGGGGTGGAACGCGAGCATCGGCAGTAGGATGGTGGCCGTCCCTCCGCTAGGCATTGCAGCCACCGGTGGAGCTGCTATTACCCTGGTGGCCACCATGGAGATGATCGGCGTAGTGGCCGAAGCAGGAGTCGCTTGAGGGGGTTCCAGTCTCCTCTCTCCCTCGACCCTATCGAGCTCGATAACAGGGACATCGGGCGTGCGAGACTGAGGCGGACCCATTGCCCCGGGGCCGGTAGCAGCAGAAGTGGGCATGGGCCCCTGGCTCATCTCAGTTTGAGCCCTCTTCGCAGGAGCCTCCTGGGTCCCCTTAGCAGCGTCCCTCTTCCGGGCACCCTTCATCAAGCTTTCGACAGAGAACTTCATACATGGAGGAAAGAAACAGTTAGGTCTGTTTGAAGGAAAAGAAGTGCAGAGCAGAAAATGAAGGCGGAAGAAGGAGATCCGGGGTCTCACCCAACTCTCGGATGGGATTGATTCCTGCCTCAAATAAATTCTGCTCCGAAAGCAGAACATCAATTGCTGGGACCACGTCACCCAGCATCTGCGTGTAAACCTCTTGGTTTGCCGGCTCAACCTGGGAGTTCCGGTTTGAGGACCGGTCTGACTCACTCCAGGCCCAGTCGACATCCTCAACTAAGGCGAAGAAGAAGTGGTTCTTCCAACCCTTGATCGATGAGGGGAGGTCGAACCTAAGGAACCTAGGCCAGGACGAAATAAACCACCAGCCATCATCGGTAGAATAGTGCTTCAGGATGAAGAGGGCCCTGAACAGGAAGAAACGGGCAACAAACCCATGAAAATGACAGAAGACGTTGAAGGCAAAGATGACCCGGATGGCATTGGGAGCCAACTGGGTCGGGACAAGGCGAAAGTGACTGAGAAAGGAAAGAAAGAAGGGATGAAGGGGGAAACGGAGACCCCCAACAAGGAAGTCTTCGTAGAAGGCGACCCTCCCAGGGCCACTCGAGGTTACTCGGTCCCTGGGTCCTGGGAGTGAAAGACGGATTAAATTCGGGACCCTATAGGTATCCCAAATCTAGGAAAGGTCGTCTTCGGTCATCGTCGAGGCATAATTGGAGGGACCGGAAGAAGAGACCTCCACCACCGGAGGAGGAAGAGAGGAAATGGGATGTGCAGAAACTACAGGGAGAGACCTAGGACCCCTAGGGATATCTATGGTCATGGCCCCCGGCCGAAGTTGCCTCCGGACCTCGACCGAAATCTCTTCCCCCTCTGAAGAGGAAGACAATGGAGTCCTCAGTTGGGAAGGACCGGCCTCGTCCAGGTTTGAAGAAACATGATGGCAACGCGCCATCGAGGAAGAAGAAGCAAGAAGATGAGATTCGTAGTGATGCAGAGCCGGGAGATAGAAGAAGAGGAGAAGATGTCGCAGGCACTCACCGGGATGTTTTGCACCGAAAGGTTGGCAACCCCTGAGAGATGAAGAGAGACCGCTGCAACTGCCGGTGAGGTGTGAGAAAGCCGAGAGACCTCATTTCCAGAAAGTCTCCCTTTTTTTCAAACTCAATCAACAGCAGCCATATACCTCTTTTCGTCCTGATCCATCATATGACTGCCACGTGGAGACAAGCCCGACATCGACGCTTCAGTCCGATGGAAACTGCCTCGATTTCGAAATGGTGTATTAATGACCCATCATACGCACGCACGTGGCAGCCTCCCACAGGGTATCGGGTGCAACAGAAGCGGTGGCAGCGATCATGGCAATTATGGCACGAGATTTTTGGCTTTTCTATGTCATCTCCGCATTAACTCCCCACGCCCCAAGCCACAACGCTTCAATGGAACCTGGGGATGGGGGGCAACTGATATGGCTACATCGCTAATATGGAACGCGTGTCAGATCTAGCTGGATACCGCTGGTGCCACATGGATTTTTCTTTCAAAATTCCCTGCTCGGGAAGTGGCGCCCCAAGACGGGTCTAGCTCTGCCGAGGTCGAGCCGGGCTTTGCTGCTCCTTTGCCAGGTGGCACCCCAAGACGGGTCCACCTCGATCGAAGTAGAGCCTCTCTCTACCACTTCACCAGGTGTCCACCCAAGAGGGGCCCACCTCGGTCGAAGCTGGTGGCCCCCTACTCCATCGCCAAGTGGCACCCCAAGACAGGTCCACCTCTGTCGAGGTTGAGCCGGGCTCTCCTGCTCCTTCTCCAGGTGGCACCCCAAGATGGGTCCACCTCTACCGAGGTCGAGCCGGGCTCTCCTGCTCCTTTGCAAGATGGCATCCCAAGATGGGTCCACCTCGACTGAAGTCGAGCCTCTCTCTTTCACTTCGCCAGGTGTCCACCCAGGAGGGGTCCACCTCGGTCGAAGCTGGCGGCCCCCTGCTCCCTCGCCAGGTGGCACCCCAAGATGGGTCCACCTCTGCCGAGGTCGAGCCGGGCTCTCCTGCTCCTTCGCCAGGTGGCACCCCAAGACGGGTCCACCACGACCGAAGTCGAGCCTTTCTCTGTCACTTCGCCAGGTGTCCACCCAAGAGGGATCCACCTCGGCCGAAGCTGGCGGCCCCCTGCTCCCTCGCCAGGTGGCACCCCAAGACGGGTCCACATCTGCCGAGGTCGAGCCGGGCTCTCCTGCTCCTTCGCCAGGTGGCACCCCAAGACGAGTCCACCTCCGTTGAAGTCGAGCCTCCCTCTGCCACTTCGTTAGGTGTCCACCCAGGAGGGGTCCACCTCGACCGAAGCTGGCAGCCCCTGCTCCCTCGACAGGTGGCACCCCAAGACGGGTCCACATTTGTCGAGGTCGAGCCGGGCTCTCCTGCTCCTTCGCCAGGTGGCACCCCAAGACAGGTCCACCTCAGTCGAAGTCGAGCCTCTCTATGCCACTTTGCCAAGTGTCCACCCAGGAGGGGTCCACCTCGATCGAAGCTGGCAGCGCTTGCTCCATTGCCAGGTGGCATCCCAAGATGGGTCCACCTCTGTCGAGGTCGAGCAGGGCTCTCCTGCTCCTTTGCCAGGTGATACCCCAAGATGGGTCCACCTCGGTTGAAGTCGAGCCTCTCTCTGCCACTTCGCCAGGTATCCACCCAGGAGGGGTCCACCTCGGTCGAAGCTGGCGGCCCCCTGCTCCCTCGCCAAGTGGCACCCCAAGATGGGTCCACCCCTGCCAAGGTCAAGCCAGGCTCTCCTGCTCCTTCGCCAGGTGGCACCCCAAGACGGGTCCACCTCGGTCGAAGTCGAGCCTCTCTTTGCCACTTCGCCAGGTGTCCACCCAGGAGGGGTCCACCTCGGCCAAAGCTGGCAGCCCTTGCTCCCTCGCCAGGTGGCACCCCAAGATGGGTCCACCTCTGCCGAGGTCGAGCCGGGCTCTCCTGCTCCTTTGCCAGGTGGCACCCCAAGACGGGTCCACCTCGACCGAAGTCGAGCCTCTCTCTGCCACTTTCCCAGGTGTGCTCCCAGGAGGGGTCCACCTTGACCGAAGCTGGCGGCCCCTGCTCCCTCGCCAGGTAGCACCCAAAAACGGGTCCACCTCTACCGAGGTAAAGCTGGGCTCTCCTGCTCCTTTGCCAGGTAGCACCCCAAGATGGGTCCACCTCGGCCGAAGTCGAGCCTCTCTCTGCCATTTCGCCAGGTATCAACCCAGAAGGGGTCCACCTCGATCGAAGCTGGCAGCCCTGCTCCCTCGCCAGGTGGCACCCCAAGATGGGTCCACCTCTGTCGAGGTCGAGCCGGGCTCTCCTGCTCCTTTGCCAGGTGGCACCCCAAGATGGGTCCACCTCGGTTGAAGTCGAGCCTCTCTCTGCCACTTCGCTAGGTGTCCACCCAGGAGGGGTCAACCACGGCCGAAGCTGGCGGCCCCCTGCTCCCTCGCCAGGTGGCACCCCAAGACGGATCCACCTTTACCGAGGTCGAGTCGGGCTCTCCTGCTCCTTCGCTAGGTGGCACCCCAAGACAGGTCCACCTCGATCGAAGTCGAGCCTCTCTCTGCCACTTCACCAGGTGTCCACCCAGGAGGGGTCCACCTCGGCCAAAGCTGGTGGCCTCCTGCTCCCTCGCCAGGTGGCACCCTAAGACGGGTGTAACTCTGTCAAGGTCGAGCCGGGCTCTCCTGCTCCTTCGCCAGGTGGCACCCCGAGACGGGTCCACCTCGACCGAAGTCGAGCCTCTCTCTACCGCTTCGCCAGGTGTCCACCTAGGAGGGATCCACCTCAGCCGAAGCTGGCGGCCCCTGCTCCCTTGCTAGGTGGCACCCCAAGATGGGTCCACCTCTACCGAGGTTGAGCTAGGCTCTCCTGCTCCTTTGCCAGGTGGCACCCCAAGACGGGTCCACCTCAGCCGAAGTCGAGCCTCTCTCTGCCACTTCGCCAGGTGTCCACCCAGGAGGGGTCCACCTCGGCCGAAGCTGGTGGTCCCCTGCTCCCTCACCAAGTGGCACCCCAAGACAGGTCCACCTTTGCCGAGATCGAGCCGGGCTCTCCTGCTCCTTCGCCAGGTGGCACTCTAAGATAGGTCCACCTCAACTGAAGTCGAGCCTCCCTCTGCTACTTCACTAGGTGTCCAACCAGGAGGGGTCCACCTCGACCGAAGCTGGCGGCCCCCTGCTCCCTCGCTAGGTAGCACCTCAAGATGGGTCCACATCTACCGAGGTCGAGCCGGGCTCTCCTGCTCCTTCGCCAGGTGGCACCGCAAGACGGGTTCACCTCGACCTAAGTCGAGCCTCCCTCTGCCACTTCGCCAGGTGTCCACCCAGGAGGGGTCCACCTCAGTCGAAGCTGGCAGCCCCTTCTTCCTCTCCAGGTGGCACCCCAAGACGGGTCCACATCTGCCGAGGTTGAGCCAGGCTCTCCTACTCCTTCGCCAAGTGGCACCCCAAGACGGGTCCACCTCGGCCAAAGCCGAGCCTCTCTCTACCATGTCACCAGGTGTCCACCCTAGAGGGGTCCATCTCGATAGAACTTGGCAGCCCCTGCTCCTCCACCAGGTGGCACCTCTTGATGGATCCACCTCGACCGAAGTCAGCCTTACTCTGCAAAGCCTCGGAGAGGCAGAGGCACGGTTCACGAGGTTGCCACTAGAATCGGCGTGCACCGTGTCCCGTACAGGGCACCATTATGACCTACGGTGGTACACGGAACCTCGTTTACATCAGTTAAGTAGGGCCCCGCAATCGAGGAATAAGATCCTCGCGGGTAGGGGCCTGAACCACTGGAATCCCAATGTCAACGTCCTGAGAGGAGGGCTCCCGCGCTTGGCTCGAAATCCCACCAGTTTTCCCCCTTCATGATACACAATGGACGAGGCGTGCCGACCATTTAACTCCCGGACTTGAAGGAGAAGGGGGAAGGATCGAGAGATCTCCGGAAGTCTCCGGGGAGGGGACGGGGGCTGAAGGTGATCCGGCGGTATAAAAGAGACGGTAAAAGCAAATGAAAAGGTTAGTGCACAAGAGGAAGAGTACCGAGAGAACGATCTTGGAACCCCGGAAGTCATCAGGCGCGAGCTCGGTGAACCCAGCACAGGAAGTTGGGCTTCAACCCCTCTCTTCCTCACACTTCTTTCACCTAAATCTCCTCTAAGCGCGTGGATCCTTCGGGAAACCGCCTTAGTGGACCTATTCCATCTTGCCGTTCTCTAACTTGATCATCGGAGTGCCCCCACCGGAACCCCCGGCCTGGTTCTTTGACCTTGTTTTGTAGGATCGGAGGCTTGGAGATCTCGAGGTAGGGGAATCCGAGAATCGGTGCCCGCTCACAAGCTACAGGCCACCGCAGTAAGATCGGCAACACATGTCACTCTAGGTAGTTATGGGTATGTCTCTTCTTCGTCTTAAGTGCATTCAATATCTACATAAGGGAGGGATTTCATCACCCTTCCTTAGCGCACAATCACCACCTTTGCATCGATCCTAGCCTTTAATTAAAATTGATTAGACTTAATTTGCTCTAGTGAGCTAGGGACACCAATAGGTCGGGTTCCAAGTATTGTGTGTAAGCTAGTGCACCCAATCCTCTGATTAGCGCTTGAACCTGGTGTCTAAGGCTAAAGGTCCAGAGGCAAACATCCTAAGTGGTTCGTGGTTCTTAATTAGGAGCCTGCGAGAGCAGGGGGAGCCTTCCATGACCCCAACTCTTACCTGGCCAATGGACAGGATAATTATTGAATTGGCTGTAAGTTGAGCTGATCCATTCTATTTGAGCTCTAGGTCTGTGTGCATCGCGGGATGTGAGGCCCTTCCTTTGTTTCTTTGGAGCATTGCGGGATATGAGGCCCTATTTATCAAAGCCATCAAAAATCCAAATCCACCATTTCTAAACCCTTCTTTCTTTCATTCTTTCCTTTCATTTGTTGCTTCTTAATTCATATTTCTTTGTTGAGTATGCAGGTGATCAAGAATTGAAGCTAGGTTTTCTTGCCTCCAAACCAACATTGCATGAAAAATCAAAGCCCGGAAGCAAGATCTCGAAATCCTGTCTCTACGATCTTGAGAGTCCTGACAAATCTACATCGAGAGAGTGATCTACGTTGGTACAAATAAACTTTTTCCTTCTCATAATTTCTGTCTCATTGAATAGATCCTAGTTTACGGTGGTTTCTCAACCACCAGGTCCTGCTTTTTAATTGCTTTATAGGTTTACTTGTGCGGGTAATAGACTTATTAGTTTCCTTTACTGTCTTCTTTGAGCTCTCCTTTAAAATCTAAAAATATAAAAAATATTAATTGCTATTTTTATTATTTATTTATTTATCCCGTATCAGTTCTGGTATCAGAGCAGGTTAAACTAGGGTTTAATCTCTCTTGAGCCAACTTAGTTCTTTTTAAGTACTCGGATCGGGTGCTTCACCATGGCCATCCGGTCATAGGAAAAGGAAGGGCTGCAAGACCCTCACCTCCCATTCAAACAGGATTTTCTATAGCGTGTAGGGGTGCCGCTATGAATTGACCCTTGAAGAAGAAAACAAAGAGATTGGCATTTTTAGGTTTTGATTTCTGCATCTAGGTTTTAATTTCTGCATCTTGGCCATCTTAGTATATACTTTGTTATTTTAATTATTTCTATATGTAAAAAACTCAGAATTGTCCGATTCTTATTTTGTTGGATCCATCGTAATTGAAAGTATTTTTCAAATTTTTCTCATGAATTATTGTGATTTGTAGATTTTTTGCTTACCAGAATACTGCCTGAGAACATTCTGTTATGAATTTCAGCAATTGTGAACCCCAGCTATCTTTCTAAACCCTTCGCCCCCTTCTTCCTTCTTCCAGACAAACCTTAATCCCCTAGTGACTTCTACGCTCGCCAGCGATCCTACCCCGTGCATCTATCCCGCATCAGTGAGGTTGAGACATGATCTGGATAAACCAAATTAGGGTTGGCAGTCGAACCCTAGGTCATCCTGAGCATTATGAGGTCAAAGGGATGAATTATGTAGCAACCATATGCCAGAGGTTCTTGTGAGGTACTCTGCATCTTCGACCTATCTGGACATCGGGTATCATTGCTAGATGAGGACTTTGACTGGTACTAGAAATGTTCCGATGCTACCGACTTAGTGTTCGAACCCATGGGGTCACACACCATAGAAGATTTCTATATGATCTTAAGGCTAATCAATGATTGAGAATCGTTTGCCATCACTAGAAGTCAATATGATTGGCTTTGTTCCAAGTGTCGACACTTGAAATTTTGCAGGTGTCGATACTTGGTGAAGTGTCAACACTTGGCAATTTTCGTGGGTCGACACTTCCTGTGACGAGCAGATTTCTGGAAAGAAATTTTGGAAGGATTTTGGGCAAGTTTTGACATGATTTCAATTTCGAATTCAAACCAATTTTGGCTCCAAGGTTATTTGGTATGATAGTCATACTTACCTTCTTGGGTTGGATCCATTTGGTCTGGCCTTGATTCTCTCTCCCATTCTCTCCCCTCATCTCTCCTCCTTCCTCTTTCTCCCTCTCATGGCTGCACCTATAAATGAAGGTCATTCTATAGGCTGTAGAGGTTACAACAACTAGAAAGACACAACAAGAGAAAAGAGAGAAGATAGAGAAGGGTTGTGAGAGGTCTAGAGATTGGGTGTGAGAATCCTAGCATTCTAGCTAGGTCTTGGGAAGAGAGTTCTCTTTGGAAAGGGTTCCAGCTCTCCTCTTAGTCTTCCCGGAAGAAGATCGGCCCAAGGATCCCGAAGAGCTAGCACTCCGAGGGAGTTGATCAGAGTCGAGCCTAGGTATGGATTACTTGTAGAGGTCAGACACGTGTGGCTCGAGCGCCCTCCTCTTTCTACAGCTTTTCTCCAGTATAAAGGTATGGTACTTTTATATTTGTGTTTCTGTCTTGTTTTGATGTTATGATGCATGCTATTACATTATGCTAGATCCTATTGCGGACAGATCGGTAGATCATTTAGATCTATCTACCGAGCCTTTCACTGTGCATGTTTTAAAATTATTTTAAAATGCATATTTTCTGCCCTGCTTTCATGAATGCATGTTTGCATATTAGTATGCTTCGTAGATGCACTTCACCTTCATAACCATGTCTGGAGGTCTTCGGTACTGAGTAGCTCCTATGTCGGACTTGTATTGTATATTCAGTGAGGAGCCTCAGAGGAGCTATCAGATTGGTTGGATCTGGTCTCTACGTGTGCATCCCACGATGGCCCTCTTCTTGTGGAAAGTTGCTTGGCATCGTCTCCCTACCAGGGCTCTCCTACATGCTAGAGGAACTGATCTTCCTTTCTCTTATCCAGCCTGCGATGTACATATTGAGACTATGGAGCATGTGCTATTCACTTGTCCGAGGGCTCAACATGTCTGGATGGCTATGGGGTTGGATTTCATGAGTGCTCATTCAGAGGATTTGGTAGTTGCCTTTTTGGATCTTTTGAGATCTCCTTCTGCCCCCTCCAGCTCTAGACTTCATGTTTATGTGGCTTATCACATTTGGCTTTCTTGGAATGCTCTTGTATTCAGCTCCACGAGGTGTTCCACTAGAGTTCTGGTTGAGAGAGCTCGAGCTCATATGGAGGAGTTCCACACTGTAACTTTGGCATCCACGGAGATCTTGGATTCCAGTTTTGCTCGTAGAGTGCCTTGGAGGGTCTTTATTTCTTGGGAGCCCCCTCCTCCAAGATATGTCAAAATCAATTTTGATGGGAGTGTGAGAGGATCTGACAGTGGAGCTGTTTCTGTGATCCGGAGCTCTGGCCTTGACATTATTGCTGCTGGGGGGTGCTATCTATTCGATTCTTCTATTCTCCATGTAGAGCTTATGGCAGCATGGGCTGGGATTTAGTATGCCTGTCGATTTCTCAGGTCGGATCATCTGATTATTAAGAGAGACTTTGCTATAGTCATTTCATGGATCAAGGGGGCAATTGGTTATACTTATGCTCATCCTTTGATTCGCGACATTTCTCTCTGGTTGCAGGGTTGTTCCTCAGTTATTATCCGGCACATTTTCAGGGAGGCTAATATGGCTGCTGATTGGGTGGCCTCCTTCGTTGCCTCCCATTCGGGACAGGTATTGTGGACCCAGTTAGATGAGTGGCCTTTGGAGTTCAGAGACTATATTTTTTCTAACTTTTTTGGATGTATTCATACCAAGACTATTGGTTGAATTATCCGCCTTACCAAAAAAAAGTGGTCTATGGAGCCATGACGTGTACATAGAAGGGCTTGAGTGACTTTGGATCATTTAAGGATATCATTTAATACATAAAGAGCATTTAATATGGTATTAGGCATTATTGATCATGGCAAAGAGGCCCTTTTAATGTAGTTCAACAAGATTTCATGCATATTTTGTACGATCGAGAGATGCACGATCGAGGTATCAAGCAATGATCATGAGAGGATCGAACGGTCATGGCTTGATCCAACTCCAATCAAGATTGTCTAGTAACATTTGCAGAATGATAGAAGTTGATTGGATGATTAGAAATAATTCTACAATTAAAACCTTGTTCCAAGTGATCTATGAATCCGATTTATATATGATTTGGATTACTAGATTTGTTTGTGTCAAAGATTATAAAAATGGAGATAGAGAACCAGGGATGAGAGTATGAGGATCCAGAGAATAGTGAAGGGTGTCCAGAAAGCTTATAAAGGCTGAAAGTTGAGAGCTATAAGAGAGATTCGTGATTTTTTGTTGAGAGAATTGTACAGGATTGAGAGTGTAAATTACAATCTTATAAATTTTTATTTTTTTAGCAAAATCTTGCATGTCCAATTAATTATACTTTTTATTTTATTTTCTTTGCTTCTTTTTTTTGTGGTATCAATACTGATATTATGATCTTGAAAATGAAAATACATATTCTACATGAATAATCCTCGATAAATGATATCAATACAATTAGTATCATAGCAGCCTATATCCATATTCTATATAGCAGCCATCTTGAGCAAGGCAATGATGCATGGATCCTTCAAGAGCCTCACAAGCATGAGAACCCTCTCCACCTCCCCCTCCTCACCTTCGACCAGCATCGGAACGTACCCCCTTTGGCATCCTTTCCTCCATCCATGAACCAAATGGTTGCAGTAGCTCAGGGACTCACTTTTTTTTTTTATTCCTTTGTAAGAATTTTCTTAATTTGGGCTAACATTAATTGGTATTTTTCTTTTATTAGAAACGGATTGATTTTATAGTCTATGTTGATAGACGTAGGCTGAGCCCATTATTATGTGATCATTATTTGGGCTAGAAGCACCTCATGTGATTTGGTATGGTTGAGGTGGCATAGTGTAGGCCTTAGCCCGACTTGACTCGTGATGGAAGGGTCAGTTAGGATAATTTCATTTTATTGGCTAGGTCCTCTCTCCGCTTCCTCTATTTATATATATCACGTATTTGGTGATTTATGATACGGTGATTTTTTCCATCGAGAGCCACCTTTCTGAGGAAGACCGGAGAGAAGGACTTTGCCTACGGTGTTCATATGAGCATTGGGACCAGGGATCAGGATGGCGAATACAAGTATGTAATTATTTTTCAGATCTACTACATGATTCTAATTATTCGATGATCCTAGGGATTTATGAATTATTTTCCCTATATTTGGTATCAGAGCCCTGGTATCATACTAGAATCATTGTTTCATCATTTTAGATCTGATAAAATAAAACCTTCCCCACCGATCATCACGGATCTAAGTATGCTGGACGTTGTCCATGCTGTGGGTCAACCGGCGGCATCGAGATGAAGCTGCTGTGATCGTGGTGGTAAGAGAAACCGGCAGTCTACCGGTCTCTATTTTTTTTGACACCCCGGAAACATTTTAGAAATAAAAAAAATCCATTTTCTGTGTGGTGACCGGCACCATGCCATGACCGGTGCTGGCATGATGAAGACGGTAGCGGCGAGTTGGAGCCACGATGACCAGTGGTGGTGGGAAGAGGGAGCCGGTGACCAGCGTTGCGGTAAGAGGTTGCGGCCCACCGGCAACGGTGAGCAAGGGTCGGCGACCATGGGAGATTGTGGTCGGTCGTCCCTGGGCATTTTTGTGGCCATGATTTGCTCTTCCGGCCAGTCTCCATGACCGGTCGATTCGCCCCTCTTTCCCTCTCGGTGGAGGTGATCTATTTACAGATCACCGATAAACATTAACAAAAAAAAGGTTGATGCAAGTGGTTCGGCGACCGTGGTAGGTCACGGTCGATCGTCCTTAGGCCATCTTTGCCGGCCGTGTTTTTGAATGATCTCCGTGATCATACTTCCCCCCTCCTTCCTCGATGGTGACTAGGGCTGGAAATGGGCTGGCCCAATGGTGTGGGCACCAGAATCAGGAAGAGACTCCAACCAATTCAAGTCAAATCCGAGTCCTTATGGTTGGATGAGTAAAAGAAAGTCCTGTAATTTTTTTTTTTTCTTTCTTTAATTTTGAGTCCAAATAATTATGTAATTCGAGTCCATTTCAATTTTATGTTGGGACTAGTCCAGCCTGATTAATCTTGTATTTGAGAGTTGGGTCCAAATGAGTCAAGTCCAATCCATGAAGAATCAAACCAAACCTCCATGAAGAATCAAACCAAACCACATTTGAAGACTAAAGAAGACTCAAGACTTATACTCCAAAGCAAGACCAAAGCCACCTCAAGTGGGGACCACATGCCACATGACACATGCCACCTCATCATCCAAGGTTGCTGCCACATCACACATACCACCTCACCATCCAAGGTTGCTGCCACATCACACATGCCACCTCACCATCCAAGGTTGCCACCCAAGAGAAGAAAATGGGAATTTGAATTTGAATTGGCTACAACCTCCTCCACAACTTCCTCCACTACTCATGGGATGCCCCATATTTTTCTCCACAAATTTTTCTCCATGATATTTGGTGTAGTTTGAATTCAAAATGGCAGAGCTAGCTTGAGATTGGAGAAGAAGGAGAGTGTCTTAGGCGTTGGAGATGGAGGAGGAGAAAGTAGGGTTGGCGTGGGATAGGGAGAGGAATTAGAACTACCACTTAGGCACATAGAACTCACATAGAAGAAAATTTTTATTTTTTCTTTTCCATCCTTTCTTTACAAGAAGACTAAGAGTCTTTTATAGACTATTAAGCCATTTTGAATTCAAACTACACCAAATATCATGGAGAAAAATTTGTGGAGAAAAATATGGGGCATCCCATGAGTAGTGGAGGAAGTTGTGGAGGAGGTTGTAGCCAATTCAAATTCAAATTCCCCTTTTCTTCTCTTGGGTGGCAACCTTGGATGGTGAGGTGGCATGTGTGATGTGGCAGCAACCTTGGATGGTGAGGTAGTATGTGTGATGTGGCAGCAACCTTGGATGATGAGGTGGCATGTGTCATGTGGCATGTGGTCCCCACTTGAGGTGGCTTTGGTCTTGCTTTGGAGTATAAGTCTTGAGTCTTCTTTAGTCTTCAAATGTGGTTTGGTTTGATTCTTCATGGAGGTTTGGTTTGATTCTTCATGGATTGGACTTGACTCATTTGGACCCAACTCTCAAATACAAGATTAATCAGGCTGGACTAGTCCCAACATAAAATTGAAATGGACTCGAATTATATAATTATTTGGACTCAAAATAAAGAAAGAAAAAAAAAAAATTACAGGACTTTCTTTTACTCATCCAACCATAAGGACTCGGATTTGACTTGAATTGGTTGGAGTCTCTTCCTGATTCTAGTGCCCACACCAATTCTCCCGGGGTGGGAGGAACTCGACCCTATCGAGTGAGGGTTGGCTTGATAAGTTTCTAATGCATCCGGGTCGATTTGTTGTAGGTCCTCTCGGGAAATCCAGGAGTCTTCAGATTCAGGACATCCTTGCCATCTAACCAGATAACGTTGGTAGCCTTTATTTCTAGTAGTAATGATCTGGTCATCCAAGATCCTTTCAATTCTCTCCTTTCTCTCAGGAACACTTGGTGGTGGACACTCATTTGGTGTTTCACTCTCAAAAGAAACATTAGGACCAAAAAGCTCACTAGGTATCAATGCAGGTTCTTTGTATTCTTTTAAGTCTGAAACATTAAATGTTGAACTAATGCCATAACTTGGTGGTAATTCTAATACATAAGCATTTGGTCCAATTTTCTTTATTATTTTGAAAGGTCCGGCTCCCCGGGAATGGAGTTTCTTCATAGTTCCCGGCGGAAACCTTTCAGGTTTAAGTTTGATCATGACGGAGTCCCCTTCATTAAATTCTTTTAATCGTTTATGTGAATTAGTCATATGCTGATAGAGTTCATTGCTCATTTGAATCTTTTGGCTAATCTCCTTATGCAATTCCCTAATATGCTGTGCATATGACTCGGCAGACTCGGACACCCGTGCATGTGTGGGTAAAGGAGCTAGGTCTAAAGGCTTCCTAGGTCTGTATCCATGGACCACTTCGAATGGACTTTCCCAATAGACCTATTAACTGAGCTGTTATAGGCAAATTCAGCACGAGGAAGTAATAGGTCCCAGTTTCCTAGGTTGTCACCAACGACAGAACACCGGTCTGTACACACCCTTACCTGTCCCTGATTGTCCATGGCAGGATATCAGCATGGATTTTGTAGTAGGCCTCCCTAAGACGTCTAGGAAGTATGATTCTGTCTTTGTGGTTGTCGATCGTTTCTCCAAGATGGCTCACTTCATTCCTTGTTCTCAAACTTTAGATGCTTCGAAGGTGGCCAAGCTTTTTCTCGATCAGGTCGTTAGGCTTCATGGTTTACCCAAAACCATTGTGTCCGATAGAGATGTCAAATTTACTAGCTATTTCTGGAAAACCCTCTGGCACATGCTCGGTACCAAGCTGAAATTCTCTACTGCCTATCATCCTCAAACCAATGGCCAGACTGAGGTAGTAAACCGAAGCTTAGGAAATCTGTTGAGATGCTTAGTTGGTGACAACCTAGGAAACTGGGACCTATTACTTCCTCGTGCTGAATTTGCCTATAACAGCTCAGTTAATAGGTCTAAGACTCTTAGTCTTCTTGTAAAGAAAGGATGGAAAAGAAAAAATAAAAATTTTCTTCTATGTGAGTTCTATGTGCCTAAGTGGTAGTTCTAAATTCCTCTCCCTATCCCACGCCAACCCTACTTTCTCCTCCTCCATCTCCAACGCCTAAGACACTCTCCTTCTTCTCCAATCTCAAGCTAGCTCTTCAATATTCAAGGTTGATCAAGAAGACCATCACAAGGAGGCCGGCCAAATCCATTTCAAGTGATCTACCATGGCGCCAAGATTATTCTTCAACAATGCTTCCTCGACTCTTCTTTAGTTTCTCCATTTCATGACTAACGTATTTTACCAAGTTCCTAATCTCAAGGTTTCTTTGTTGTAGGGTTCTCCGGGATTCCGAACTCAAGAGGAAGGAATTACTTGCCATAATCCAGAAAACAAGAAGGGCCCTCAATTTGTAGTATGGTCTTGTCATTTGGGAGGTCTCTTCATGAGTGATCTTGATCTACTTGAAAGATTAATGCTAGGTATGTTCTAGTATCGATTAGGTCTGAAATATTAAATTTGCCTAGCTTAACTTGTGTGGTTCGAATCTTATTCCTATTTCTTTGTTATTTTGATAGTCTTATTAATTAGGTTTACATTTGATCGTTCGAGTTCTCTTCATTAGACCTCCTTTGATACTATATGCTGAACTAATCATATGCAAATAAGAAATTGCTAAGTTAATCTTTGCTAATCTCCTTTAGGGTTGCATAGTTGCATTCTCATCTTGCATGTCCCCACCACCCAAAAGTCCATTATCTGGAATTGGATTGGGCTAGCTCAATAAACTTCGGGCTGGCCTGAAATTGGTTCAGGCTTTGGACAAAATTTTAAGCATATTGGACTAGTCTTAGGAATGTAAAATAGTGTCCATTTAATTTTTGGACCAAAGGGATGCTTGGATTCGGTCCAAAAATTTTTAAAATATAGTCTTTGGGCTGGCCCATTTCCAGCCCTAGTGGTGACGATCTGAGATCAAGATCACTGCTGGTGGGCCGAACATAAAAAAAAGATTGGAAGTAAGAGGCCGAACCGATCAGACCTCTTGGACCTCACCGTCAGGCGAGTTTTGACCTCCGGTGTCCATCGGAGCTGGCGACTGGCCGATCTTGGCCTTCCCTGGCGGTGGTCTTGCCAGCGGCTGCACCGACGAGGTGGATCCATGTGAGCGGTCGATGGTGTTTTTGGGGAAGCCCTGTTCTTGGTTTGATCATGGGGAAGATAAGAGGTTGTGCGGGTTTTGGGTTGAACCCAAAATCCGATAACCCATAACCTTTAATCCATTCTAAAAAAAAAGGCATTTTGCACTAAGGCCCCTAGGTTTTCTAGAATAATATATAAGCCCTTTTACAATTTGTCCCTCCAAAATTCATAATTATATTTTGGTCCAAAGGGTCATTTTGCATTTAGGCCCTTGGAGTTTTTATTATTATAATTAGCCCTTTTATTGTGGGGGAAAAGATTTTGGATGTTGTCTTGGATTTGGGTGCACATAAGGTTTGGAAAGGACTTGCATAACCAAAAAAAAAATATTGACATTATGAAACGTCAATGCGCTATGGGGCCCAGCTCCTTTTACTTGAAAAGATTTTAATACAGACATCCATAATCTTATGGTCACGCATAAAGATCACGGGACCATTTGTGCCAATTTATCTTTAAGTAATGATTTCCATTATACTCACATGCATTTCTAATAGATATGAGGGCTATAATCAATTTATAAGGGTATTGATTTGACATGCTTGGTCCTTTGTCATCTCTAGTGTCATAGTCATGCCCACAGGATTTTCAATATGTTGAGGATGACATTGAGGTGAATAATCCTATATCTTTGGCATATCTTCTTGTTTGTTAATATTTTCAGAGATCATGGAGGTTGATATTTGCCTCATTTCCATCATTTGATGATGGTTGATCCATCATCAAATAGAAAGGGTTGAAGGAAATAAGTTTTGAGTGGATTTTGGATTTGGATTATCAATTTTTTGGCCCATTTAAACCCAAACCATTAATTATGTTGAGCCCAAATTGATGAGTTGGCTAGATCCAATTACATTGGACCCATTTTAACTTTGAAATTAAGGAGATTTTTTTTTGTACTTAAGCCCCTATAAATTAAATATGAGTTCATATAAATTTCTGAAATTTATGGTTTGGTCCTTTTATTATTATTTTTGATAAAAATCATTGTAACTTACTCATTTTATATTCAATTTGGATGTTTTTGGACCGTTGAACTTATAATAATTTGAAAAATATTTTGGTAGAGTTTTCATATTTGATAAATATTTAAATAATTTAAAATTATTTATGTACAATTCTACTCACTATTATATAATTCGAGTATATTTTTAAGTAGCTTTAAAGGATTTGGAGCACTCTATGAATTTTGAATCTGAATTATTGAGGACTAATGACTCATCTTTTATTTAAAATTACACATTGATGTCTCTGTTGTAGTTGATCCAAAATTGACTGTAATTGATTGTGACACTTATTATATACTATAAATCTTGTCTAAAGGTATTTTATAATTATGTAGTAAGTGTTATTGATAGATGTGGTAGTTGGAAACATTATTATGTAATAACATGATCAGTGGGGTACATGTTGTTAAAGTATTCCATTTTAAACTGATCTTATGGCATGCATGTTGTTAAAGTATGTTATTTTATATTATTGGGAATTTGACTTCTTTGTATAAATAATTTGTGGATTAGCATAAGTATTAATCACTAAAGTAGTTTATTTATATTGTCCATGAGTTTTTTCATTATGAAAGGGTTTCTGGTTATTGCATACAACCGCCTGCCCAAAAGGGGTTGTTGTATATTTTAATCGGGAAGGTTGCATGGGGCATTATGTTCCAATGTTGCTCTAGCTTTCATGGACTTGTCTGCCCAAAGGGATAAGTTCATGACTGTTAGGGTATTTTATTTGCTTGTGGTCTCGTGTGAATAGTACTTATGCTTATTATATGTTTTGCCCAAAAGGGAATATGTGATATTGCATTTGGACTCTTGTATATCATTTTTTGGTATATGCCCATTAATTAGTATTTTGCATTCCTGTCATCTTTGATTATACAGTCATTTAAGTTAATAATAATATTGTTATTCAATTTTTGACTGGGTCAAAATATCAAAGGTAGAGATATATTGGGCTTAGAAAATTTGTTTGTCCCAGGGGATAGATATTCGAATGCCTTGTATCCTCATTATGTTGATCTTTGCTTTCTTTGAAAAGAAATTTATATTGGGCCTAAGAAATATATTTATCCAAATAGAGACATATTATCAAAATTTATATTTTCATAATATTGATCTTATTTTGGAGATCAAAAGTACATTATATTCTCTGTCTATAGGAGAGTTTTATGTGATGCATATGGTATATTTATTGAAAATAGCTTATTATATTTAAAGCTTTTATTGAGTTATAGTCTGTACCTCAAATATGTTACATCGTACATGAGCTTGATTGATATTTTATATATCTTAAGGTACTTTAAAGGTCATGACTTGATGATCCATTTTTTGGAAGGTTAGTATTTTTTGATGGATGGTGACCACCAAAGTGGCTCGTTCATTAAGATTTACTAGGACCTTCTGTAAGTTATTTTAGAAGGGATTGTGTAGCATTATATGTTGAAGAGAGATTCCTTATGTGGATCATTTTCTTTCTAAAGAAAGTTTTGTTGCATTGGACTAAGGGCTCTCATTAAATAATGCTTGTAAAGATTTTCTGAGATATATTGTATATGTTTCTTTATTGATTAACTTTATAAAGGTTATTTAGCAATTAGTATATTTGTATTCAATAGAGTTAATGCTTCCATTATGATGACTCTGACTGAAATGTAGATATGAAAATTGAAATAATGCTAGCACTAAGTATAATGGAATATAGATATTATATTATGTAATGATCTTCCATCTTAGTTGCCTTATAAAAGTACTTTGGTATAAAGCTACCTTAAAATGATAAATTTATTTGAAATATATTCATATAATTGATTCCATTTTTATTGTTGTATTTAAGAATGGTATCTAATTTTGATCTCATTTGTGGTAGATATGTAGAATCTGATAAAAAAAAGTCTGGATAGCTGATGAATAGATAAATTAATATGAGATGAATGGTATGATGGTGTTAGGGTTTGTATCTTGAAATTAGAAAAAATTACACTTAAAATTAGTATTATGAGATTTTTCTCTCTAATACATAGGCTACTCATCATATTTAGTTTTCCTACTGTACAGTTTAATGAACTTAAAATCATATATGTAAAATAATTAATAGATCATATCCTATTCTGTTTCAGAAGTTTTTGATACTTTGAGAAAAGGATAAGTATATTGATAAGGTGTATCAGCCATATTAAAAGATTCCATATATAATAAATAAATAGTATTATTAAATATTTGTATAAGTATAGGATAATTGTTTAATATACCATGCATGAAATTTCTAAGTAGAATGATATGACTGAGAGGCAAAGTATACCTTGTAAGATATGCTGTGAGTATGATGGGTAGATGCAATTCACTTTGATATCTCTAGTATATAATCCTAATGATTACCATCTATATTTTGAATAAAATTCTTGATAAAAGGTATATAAGATATCTTTTAAGTTAAAGGTTAGTAGGAAGCCCAATATCTTTTTATCTTTATGGTTGGAGCTGTCCTGCAACTCTTAATCATTGATAATCCATCAGTGAATAAATATTGGTTTTGTAATAATATGTTGTTTATTTTGATTATCCAAATAATTTTAAATGAATACAGATTCTACTATCTTAATAAAGGTATAAAAAATATTGAGTCAAATCATGCCATATTTGTAGATTCTATTTTGCATAATGTCATATACTTCTATATATTAGAAGTATGACATTACAAGAAAATAAGTTATTGCTCTTATTTATATAAATATTCTGTTTTATCCTATTGAAGGATAGTGGGAGAGTAATATAAATATATAAACTAATGATTATACCTCCATTACTAATTGATGTAGCACTAGTAAAGAAATTATATGAAAAGAAAAGATACATGCCATTTTTATGACAATATAAATGACTGGAGGTTTTATTTCATAGAAAGGTTTGAAAATATAGAATCTAGTGGTACTCTTGGATTTACAGGGAAAGTTTGTGGCATGTTGCAAAGTCACAATTCGAAACTTTATCTTGGATCTTATAATTATTGATTCTATCTTAAAACTACTTAAAATTTATTATAATCATTTGCAGCTATGTTTTTTAAAGGAACAATAAAAGTTTTTATCTTTTCTATCTATGTGAAGATAGAATATTTGTCAGTCAGAGATTGTAGTTGAAAGGGAGATATTTTATGCAATATACAAAGTCAATATTTGTTGATCCTCTAATCAAGATTAAGACCTATAGTTTTTATCAAACATATCAAAATATGGGTATTTTAAAATCTTTTGATATTTTGGATTAGTGGGAGTTTGATATATTTATAGATTGACTTGATTGACAAATTTTATTTGTCATTGATTGCTAGATTGTAATCCAACGATACATAAGTGTTGAGTGTATATGAATAAAGTCTGAATCGGCTGATCCTCTAACCAAGAATTTTGAAGTCCGTATGCTTTACAAAGCATATTGAGAATATGTGCATATTGAATTCTTTTGTTATGCTTGGTTAGTGGGAGTGACTTTATATTTATGTTTTATTATATAAAGCTTGGTTTCATTTGATTTTTCCTATCATGTGTATTTATATACATTGTTGACATGATAGTTGATGGATTGCATTCCTATATGATTTTATATATGCACATATGGAATAAAGTACAACATAGTATCTCAAGAATGTATTTTATCTTGAGAATGATAGTTGTATGAATATGTCTCATTTTGATAATTATGAGATCTCATTATGTTTGGAGACATACAGACTTTTTTTGAAGTCGCAAGAATTCTCTAGCTTGTGATATAGCATGTGGTTTAAAGAGAAATCATGATTGTGGGTACATATGTTTAATTTGTTTTGATTATGAGATATCTTTTTTGGTTATGTACCTAACTGAGACCTGGTGTTGAGTTTCAGATTTGATGTGCTGTCTCGTCATTGATACCATTATTGAGTATGTGAGACAGGATAGCTTGTTGTTTGATGCCATCATGATTTCTCTTGCTTATTTTGTTTCTAAGCATGTTGACGAGAAATTAGAGAACTGACAATAAAAAATAGCATATTTTATTTGATCACCTTGATGCTATTTTCTTGCTATACTACCATATCAAGACTTATGTCGATGGTGTTTATGATGCTTGTAACCATGGATAAGTCTTGTATCAGTTAAGTAGTACAACGGTCTCATGATTCGGCATCATGGATATTGTTGGACCGAGTTATTTGTAAGTGTTGTCTATGGATCATATGGTGGCTACATTTTATTTTCAACCCGAGAGTTATTTTTTAAAATTAAATAGTTTCAAAATTATAATTAATGTAGTCCAAGTGGGAGAATGTAAGAATTTCCTTAATTTAAGCTAACATTAATTGGTATTTTTCTTTTATTAGAACTGGGTTGATTTTATGATCCATGTTGATAGACGTAGGTTGAGTCAATTATTATGTGATCATTGTTTGGACTAGAAGCACCTCATGTAATTTGGTGTGGTTGAGGTGACACAGTGTAGGCCTTAGCCCGACTTGACTCGTGATGGGAGGGTCAGTTAGGGTATTTTTATTTTATTGGCTAGGTCTCCTCTCTACTTTTTCTATTTATATATATCATGTATTCGGTGATTTATTATACGATAATTTTTTCCATCGAGAGCCGTCTTTCTGAGAAAGACCGGAGAGAAGGACTTTGCCTATGATGTTCGTATGAGCATCGGAACCAGAGATCAAGATGGCGAATACAGATATGTAATTATTTTTCAAATCTACTATATGATTCTAATTATTTGATGATCCTAAAAATTTATGAATTATTTTTCCTATATTCTTTACTCAGACCCCCTATTGTTGCTTCTGTTAAAGCTCAAGGCAGCTTAAAGAAGTAGCTTAACAAAGTGAGTACTTCATGCGTACTCTTTGGGGCCAACCTCTGAAGAGGTTTACATAGACTTGCATTTAAGAGTAGAAAATTTTATCATAATATAAAATAAAGTGTAGAAGAAGGATTGACTCACTATTAATTTGATGAAGTTCTTTGACCAGTTTAGTATGGAATTTTTCAATTCAGTTAGCTGCTGCATTGGTGGTCTGAAGTTGTGGTTACAAGTTTCTAGCGTGTAGCCCTCCGCCTTTGTATTGTAGAGTACGTGTTCAGATCTAGCCTGAGCGCGAACATTAAAGTTAGTTACGTTAAAGAAAAAACGCCAACCGAAACTTAATATATTGCTCCCTTCATTCATTAAAAAAAAGTAAGATTTGATGCATGGTTGGTGAACCGTTCTTTGTCGATGGGGACAAAATGCCATTTGAGCATGGCTGAATAATAGCGCCAGCTGTGGGACGTATAAGGATTTTTGGTATATTAATTTGTAAGTTGGTTTATAAATAATGTTTTGCATTGTATTATTTTTAAGAATAATAGAGAGCAAAATTATATAAGTTTCGTGGTTGGAAAATGTCTTTATCAAAAAAAAATAGTCTGATTATCGCACTCATTTTTGGATGAAAAATGACTGCACAAAATAATATGTGTCATGTATCGAATATTTTTTGATTAGGGTTGGGAGACCATCTCGGGATGGCCACGCCCGATCTAACTCCTCCATTTTTTTTTTTTATCAAAAATTTTTTTTTTATAAAATTAGAAACCAAAAAAAAAAAAAAAAAAAAAAGAGGTGCTACATCTCCCCCAACTATACAAGTTATATTGTAAAGTTGACGTTTTCCTGAGCCCATCTCAGAGGAAAAATAATATTTTATGTATATGATTTTCTTCCTATAGGCCACCAAGATTACATGTTGGAATATAGGCCAAGATTTGGATGAGTTGTAAGAAGATTGCGAACTAATTAAGCAAGCCAATAAATCTAGATGCCAGCTTAAAATTATTATAATAGTTATCATAAGGATGCGGGCTCTCCCCCCTCAAATTACATGTACAGTATTAAAAAAAATAGCTACTTAAAATGTTATTTAGCTTTAAAAAAAACACAGTATCATTTAGAATTATAGTAAATAATAGATATAATTTCGTCACATTCCAAACCCAGCATTCATGTTGGCCGCACGGTACTATATGGCCACATGAATTCTAGAGCACCGTCCAAAAAAAGATCATGATAAACCTCAAATAAATAAAATTCTAAATATCACTAAAAATTTAATAAATTAATAAAATAAATTTATAGTAGCCAAGTTATTAACTCATTCAAATACAAATAATTCAATGTTCATTGGTATTAGAAATATAATTAACTAATCAAATTAATAAATCTTAGACTCAAATTTTACATCCAACCCGATTCTTGCTGTCTCCTGTTATTTTGAAAAGAAAAAAGAAGTAGAAGATGAGCTTTACAACCTAGCAAGAATCTTCATATATTAACACTAATAAAAATATGGTTTGAAAAAAATAATAAAGCAATTATAGAATTATAAATTATAAAATATTATGCTATGCATCTAAAGTAACTTAACATTTATATAAACAAATGATACACCTGCATAATTACAAAATCATATCTCATTGTTATGATTTAAATCAATCAATGATTTTTTAGGACTTCAGATTAATTACAATCATGCTCCAGTTCGTGATTGGCAATCTCAAAAATCACAATCCTATTCGGTCATGGAAGGATTATTCTCGATATCATTTTCTTATCCATGGTAGTTATTCTCCCATTTCCATGTTCCTGCCCTTGGTGGGGTATCTATAGTGCCATATTCCCGTCCATGGTGGGCAATTCACAATGCCATTCTATCATCCATGCTGGGCTATCCTAAATTTAATGTGACTAGTACAAACACCTCTTTCTTGATCATCAATTTATCAAATTTCAATTATATTAGAAAAATATCGTATCAAATTATATTTTTTTAAAATTTTTAATAGCTGGTATTAAATCCAAACATATATCCAAAAAAAATATTAATAATTAATATAGCATATGATATAGAAAATTATCACTAACTATACTAGTAATTATAAACAATAATCAAGTACAAGAAATCCAAATCATGTAGCGTATAAATAATTGTACATACTAATGATTAAGTTAAATGATCAAGACTATGAAGTATACAAATATATATATATATATACTAGTATTCATGTCCAAGAACCCTTACTTCTACTGATAACTGTTGCCGATCCCGCTGCCGCGCCTGTGGCTTCGGAACTGCCGATCCGACTAGACGTCTTGCTTCTAGGGCCTCCTAGCTGGACCGAACCTGCAAGGCAAGGTCAGAAAATCCTGGCCGGGGATTCCGGCGAGGGAGCTCCGACGGTCAAGTTAGTAGACGGCGAGAGGGAACAGATTCTCTGGGACGGCCCCCCGAAGGAGTCCCAGACTCAGAGAACGTGCTAGCAAGAATGGTGCCAGAGAGACCAGAAACCCGGCTGGGCTCCTTTGCCGAGCTCACGCCAAGCGACCCCCTCTTGGGACCTCGGATCTTGCTCTCGAAGTGGAGTTTCTAGCCTTTGTTTCTTGCTTGCTTCACTTACCTTGTCGTCTATTCTCTCCTTCCTTTTATCTCCTCCCGTCGCCCCTTCGTTTTCCGCTTCTGGGGGCTCCCTTGTTGCTTTCATCTCCTTCCCTCCGTCCCTTTCTCTTTCCCCTTCTGGTTCAGAGGGCCGGGCGGCTTTCCGGCCTCGTTTGCCGAGCCCAGCGGGGAAAGAGTAAGGGAGGGGGGCGCTGGCCAGACTGCCGACCAGACCTCGGGCCGAGTGTGAGCGCTCTCCTTCCCAGGCGCCGGCGCTGTCCGTTATCGGGTCCTGTTTGTCAGAGCCACATCTCTCGACTGCGGAACATGTCGGGTCGGCGTAAGTGATGTTTCGCATGCTGCCGCCATCCGTACGGGGCGCCTTTCTCGGGGTGCGGCGCGCACGGCTCGAGGGGCAACCTCGGAGCCCGCGTCTCCGTTCTTTGGAACCTTCTTTGTATGAGCTGGCCTACTTCGGCCGAGGTGGACCCCTCCTGGGTGGACACCTGGCGGGCGGCAGAAGGACGCTCGACTTCGGCCGAGGTGGTCCCGTCTCCGGGCGCCACCTGGCGAAGGGGCGAAGGGGCTCGGCTCGACCTCGGCCGAGGTGGGACCGTCTCAAGGTGCCACCTGGCGAGGGAGCAGGGGAGCCGTTGACTTCGGCCGAGGTGGACCCCTCCTAGGTGGATACCTGGCGGAGCGGCAGAAGGACGCACGGCTTCGGCCGAGGTGGTCCCGTCTCCGGGCGCCACCTGGCGAAGGAGCGAAGGGGCCCGACTCGACCTCTGCCGGGATGGGACCGTCTCTAGGTTCCACCTGGCGAGGGAGCGGGGGAGCCGCTGACTTCGGCCGAGGTGGACCTCTCCTGGGTGGACACCTGGCAGAGCGGCAGAAGGATGCACGGCTTCGACCGAGGTGGTCCCGTCTCCGGGCGCCACCTGGCGAAGGAGCGAAGGGGCACGGCTCGACCTCTGCCGGGATGGGACCGTCTCTGGGTGCCACCTGGCGAGGGAGCGGGGGAGCCGCTGACTTCGGCCGAGGTGGACCCCTCCTGGTTGGACACCTGGTGGAGCGGTAGAAGGATGCTTGGCTTCGACCGAGGTGGTCCCGTCTCCGGGCGCCACCTGGCGAAGGAGCGAAGGGGCCCGGCTCGACCTCCGCCGGGATGGGACCATCTCTGGGTGCCACCTGGCGAGGGAGCGGGGGAGCCTCTGACTTCGGTCGAGGTGGACCCCTCCTGGGTGGACACCTGGCGGAGCGGCAGAAGGACGCTCGGCTTAGGCCGAGGTGGTCCCGTCTCCGGGCGCCACCTGGCGAAGGAGCGAAGGGGCCCGGCTCGACCTCTGCCAGGATGGGACCGTCTCTGGGTGCCACCTGGCGAGGGAGCGGGGGAGCCGCTGACTTCGGCCGAGGTTGACCCCCTGGGTGGACACCTGGCGGAGCGGCAGAAGGATGCTCGGCTTCGGCCGAGGTGGTCCCATCTCCTGGTGCTACCTGGCGAAGGGGCGAAGGGGCCCGGCTCGACCTCAGCCAAGGTGGGACCGTCTCAGGGTGCCACCTGGCATGGGAGCAGGGGAGCTGCCGAACTCGGCCGAGGTGAACCCCTCCTGGGTGGACACCTGGCGGGGCGGCAGAAGGACGCTCGGCTTCGGCCGAGGTGGTTCCATCTTCGGGCGCCACCTGGCGAAGGAGCGAAGGGGCCCGCCTCGACCTCGACCGAGGTGGGACCGTCTTAGTGTGCCACCTGGCGAGGGAGCAGGGGAGCCACTTACTTCGGCCGAGGTGTACCCCTCCTGGGTGGACACCTGGCGAAGCGGCAGGAGGGCCTGGGCGGAGCTCGGCTTCGGCCGGGTGGTAACGTCTCAGGGTGCCACCTGGCGAAGCGGCCGGGGGGCCAGGGCCGAGCTCGACTTCGGACGCGGGGGAGCCACAACTGACTTGGCCGAAAAAACTCCACGTGGCTCAAATCATGCTCGACGAAATCTGAGACCCGCCACGTCATCGTTACGGCCGTAATAGTTGCCCCTCAATCCACCGTTCTGTTTGGGCGTCATGGAACGGGACGTGGGGATTAAATGCGGAGATGACGTGGGGAGGCGAAGATCTTGCATCATAATTGCCACGATCCTCGTCGCCGTTTCTCGGTGCGTCCAAAGCCCTATAGGAGGCCGCCACGCGTCGCCTACTCGCCCGCAATTAATGCGTCGCTTCGAAGCAGAGGCCGTTTCCCTGCTAACGAGGCGTCGATGTCGGGCATGCATCCACGCGGCGATCATCCGATGGCCCGAAGTGGAATGACGGGTACGGCTGCTGTCGATTGAGTTTGAAAAGGAGGGGACTTTCCGGAATGAGGCCTTTTCCCTTGTTCCGTCGGCGGTTTGTTGCAGGCTATCTCCCTCTGCCCCGCGTTGCTCATTGCATTTCGGTGAGTGCCCCCATTCTCTTCTTCGCTCTTCTCCTTTCCTCTAGTGAGCTTTTCTCACCTTCTTCTCTGCCATGGAGCGCCGTCGCCATGTTTCTAACCCGGACAAGGCCGGTCCATCCCGGTCGAGGACTCCATCGTCCTCCTCCTCGGAGGAGGAAGTGATCCCGGAGGAGACCCGCAGGCGACTGCAGCCTGGGGGTATCACCATTGGCATCCCCAGGGGTGTCAGGTCTCCTCCCGTCGTGTCCACTCTTCCCATTTCTTCTCTTCCTCCTCCGACCCTTCCGTCTGTCGGTCCCTCCGGTCATATTTCCACGATGACCGAAGGTGACCTTTCCTTGCTCCGGGAGGTCTATGGCATCCCGGGGTCAATTCGTCTCTTTGTTCCGTGGCCCGGGGATTGCGTCACCATGAGTGGCCCCAGTCGCATAGCCTTCTACGAGGACTTCCTTCTCGGGGGTCTTCGGTTTCCTTTACACCCCTTCTTCCTTTCCTTCCTCAGCCACTTCCGTCTAGTCCCGGCCCAGTTGGCTCCCAATGCCATCCGGGTCATCTTTTCTTTCATTGTCTTCTGTCACTTTCACGGGTTTGTTGCCTGTTTCTCCCTCTTCAGGGCTCTGTTTATCCTGAAGCAGTACTCCACCGATGACGGCTGGTGGTACATCTCGCCCTGGCCCAGGTGTCTCCGGTTCGACCTCCCTTCTTCCATCAAGGGCTGGAAGAACCGGTTCTTTTTTGCTTCGGTCGAGGACGTCGACTGGGCCTGGAGTGAACCGGATCGGTCCCCGAACCGGAACTCCCAAGTCGAGTCGGCAGACCAAGAGGCCTACTCCCAGCTTCTGAGCGATGTGGTCCCAGCGCTCGAGGTTCTGCTCTCGGAGCAGAACTTGTTCGAGGTGGGGATCAGTCCCATCTGCAAGCCGGGTGAGACTCAGCTTTCCTCTAACCTTTCCATTCTTCTTCTTTTAGCCGAGCTGACTGACTCTTTTGTGTTGCAGGCATGAAATTTTCATTGGAGAATCTTCTGGAGAGCGCGGCCCAGAGGGACGCCACCGAGGTGGACGAGCCTGCGGCGAAGAGGGCTCGCATTGAGGTGAGCCAGGAGGTTGTGCCGGCGCCCGCGCCCAGTCCGGTAGTCGCCGCTCCCCCGCCCAGGTCACCTCGGGCCCGGGCTATTGATGCTCCTGCCGTCCGACCCGGCGGTGCTGCCGACGAGGGAGGTCCACCGGCAGCAGTTCCACCCCAAGCTGGCCCAATCACCACCGCAGAGCCGACGATGCCGCCCGCGACTCCAGCCGTTCCAGCGGTGGTGGTTCCTCCCGGGGGGTTGGTCGCCCCCGTAGCCGACCTGACAGCTCCGTCGCCGGTGATCCATGACAAGGGGCTCGCGGAGAAGGTGATGGAGTTCACCTCCACCTTCCGGGACCGCCGATCTCGAGGCAGCCGGGACTACGCCGACGCCTTGCTCGGGATCCTCCCACAGCTTTTTACGGTGAGCCCGAACTCAGAGCCCTTTTCTTTGTTACTTCGGTTGGCCTTTCTACTAACCTGTTATTCTTGCTGTGCAGATTGGGACCGACGTGCTCCTGCTGAGGAACTTCCTCACAGGGTACGCGAAGAAGGATGCCGAGAAGGAGGAGAAGCTCGGCAAGCTCGCAGTCGATGTCAAAGACTTCATGGAGAAGGGGGTCGAGCTGCGAGGGAGCAACCAGGCCCTTCAGGCGGACCTGGCACACGCTGAGGAGCGCATCAAGGACCTGGAGTCCTCTCTGTCTGAGGAGAGGATCTCCCACCAGCGGCGCGCGGAGGAGGATGCGGCTGAGAGGGCTCGTCTCCAAGCCCATTCTCAGTGGCTGGAGCATCAGCTGGAGGAGGCCCGGCGGGAGGCGAGCGCGGCCAAGGAGCGGAGCGCCTACGTCAACGGGCTCCTGGAGGCCGCGAAGCGGGAGGCGCAGGAAGCCTTCCCGAGGTTCCAGGCCTCCGACGAGTACGTCTCGGAGGTCCGGGAGGCCGCTGTGGACTCCTTTCTGAAGGGGTTCCAAGTGTGCCGAGAGAAGGTGGGGTCCTTCTACCCCGAGCTCGATCTCAGTGGGGTGGCGCTCGGGGGCAGAAGACAAGGACCCGCCAGCGGAGCTTCCGGCGCGGCAGGCGACACAGCAGCGGCCTCAGCGGGTGACACGACCGTAGCTCCGGAGCGGCCCTCCGAGCCAGCAGCCGTCGACGGCGAGGACGTGGAGCGCGCGACCCCGACTGAGGACCCGGCCATCGTGCCGAACTAAGTCGCAGATGTATCGCTTTTTTTCCTTTTGTTTTTTTGTTGGGGACTCCTGGCCTGTCAGGACTCCCTTGTTGTAATCCTTTCCTTGAATTAATGAAG
The DNA here is from genome assembly GCA_021397845.1 of Areca catechu. Classification (NCBI taxonomy): domain Eukaryota; kingdom Viridiplantae; phylum Streptophyta; class Magnoliopsida; order Arecales; family Arecaceae; genus Areca; species Areca catechu. The sequence goes on from CM038051.1 coordinate 190,497,566, forward strand.
ATCCAGTTTTGCTAAGTCTTGACCTCGCCTTCCTCTTTCACCTTTTCTTCTCTTCCTGTTTTTTTTTTTTTGAGGTGTTGGTGTGGAGTGCCGAGACGAGGGTGGACCTGCTCTGGGCTGAGTCCGCGGGTGGACCTGGTCCCATCCAGCATTCAGATCAAAGTTTGGAGCATTCCGGACTGGGTGGCAGTAGAGTAGGCCTTGCGCGGGCCCTTCTTTGGGCTTGCCTTCATGATCGCATGGGCAAACTGGGTTCTGCCCCGCCTTCCAGACCGATGTCCGGGACTTCCAGACTGAACCCCGGGGTCGCAGGCTTTGTTCAACCTTGCACGGCTTGCCGAGCTGTTCTCCATGATCGTGTGGGCGAGCTGGGCTCTGCCCCGCCTTCCAGACCAAAGTCCGGGACTTCCGGACTGAACCCCGGGGCCGCAGGCTTTGTTCAAGCCTTGCATGGCTTGCCGAGCTGTTCTCCGTGATCGCGTGGGCGAGCTGGGCTCTGCCTCGCCTTCCACACCGAAGTCCGGGACTTCCGGACTGAACCCCGGGGCCGCAGGCTTTGTTCAAGCCTTGCACGGCTTGCCGAGCTGTTCTCCATGATCGCGTGGGCGAGCTGGGCTCTGCCCCACCTTCCAGACCGAAGTTCGGGACTTCCAGACTAAACCCCGGGGCCGCAGGCTTTGTTCAAGCCTTGCGCGGCTTGTTGAGCTGTTCTCCGTGCTCGCATGGGCGAGCTGGGCTCTGCCCCGCCTTCCAGACCGAAGTCCGGGACTTCCGGACTGAACCTCGGGGCCGCAGGCTTTGTTCAAGCCTTGCGCGGCTTGCCGAGCTGTTCTCCATGCTTGCATGGGCGAGCTGGGCTCTGCCCCACCTTCCAGACCGAAGTCTGGGACTTCTCGCTTTCTCGGGTCTTCGGCCACAGTCGTGTTTGTCGAACTCAGAGCTATGCTCCCGTTTCCCTACGAGGTGAGAAAGAGTGTTTGAAGCAAAGAAACTTTATTGCAGGAATTGGGGGAACCTTACATTATTGATAATACATCCTTAGGTTCGAGGCATTCCACGTCCGAGGGAACCTGGACCCTCCCAATTCCTCCAAATAGTAGGCCCCGTGAGGGAGGGCTTCCGCTACCCTGTACGGGCCTTCCCAGTTCGGGGAGAGCTTCCTGCACTCTCGTGGCTGAGAAGCTTCAGCACGCCGGAGCACCAGATCTCCGAGACGAAAGGACTTCGACCGCACCCGGGAGTTGTAATACTTGGCCACTCGCTGCCTGTATGCCGCCATCTGGACTCGGGCCTTGTCCCTCGTCTCTTCAAGAAGGTCCAGGTTGAGCATCATTCTGGCGGGGTTCTCCACCTCGTCGTATTGTTCCACACGTAGTGTGGGTAGACTGAGCTCAATCGGGATAACCGCCTCGGCTCCGAAGACGAGGTTGAATGGTGTCTCGTCGGTCGCCGTCCTCAGGGTGGTGTGGTATGCCCAGAGGATGCTGGGGAGCTCCTCCGCCCACCTGCCCTTGGCCTGGTCCAGCCTCGTGCGGAGGCCCTGCAAAATAGTCCTGTTCGTGACCTCGGCTTCTCCATTGGTCTGAGGGTGTGCCACCGAGGTAAAGCGATGGTGGATGCCGAGGTCGCTGCAGAACTCTTCAAACTCGCGGCAGTCGAACTGACGCCCATTGTAGGTGATCACGGTGTGGGGGAGACCGAAACGGTAGATGATCGACTTCCAGAAGAACTTGGCGATGTTTGCTTCGGTGATCCGCGCCAAGGGTTCGGCCTCGACCCACTTCGTGAAGTAGTCGATGGCCACAATCAGGAACTTCCGTTGTCCAGACGCTGGTGGGAATGGTCCTAGAAGGTCCATTCCCCATTGGGTGAATGGCCACGGAGCTGAGAGCTGGGAGATTGGGGTGGAGGGCTGCCGTTGCACCACGGCATGCCGCTGGCACCGATCACACCTCTTCACGAAATCGGTGGCGTCCTCCTTCATCGTCTCCCAAAAATAATCTTGATGGAGGGCTTTGTAGGCTAGCGCACTATCCCCCACATGGTTCCCACAGATGCCCTCATGAATCTCCTGGAGCACGAGTGTGGCATCCGCGGGTCCCAGGCACTTCAGGAGGGGGTAGGAATAGGATCTTCGATATAGTTGCCCATCCATCAGGACGAATCGCAAGGCCTTCTTTCTGATAAGGCGAGCCGCTGCACGGTCCTCTGGCAGGGTACCGCTGGTTATGTACTCGGTGTACTTGTCCATCCAGCTGGGCTCACGGCTGACCTGATGGACCTCCACTGGGTTCTCGTAGCTTGGGGCCTTGAGGCGCTCCATATGAGCGCGGCCCAGCATTGAGTCCGGCAGGGTCGCCAGCCGGGAAAGAGTGTCCGCACGGGCATTTTCCCCGTGGGGGATGTGGAAGATGTTGAAGCACCGAAACCCGGCCATGCCCGTTTTGACAAGCTCCAAATACTTCGCCATTTGAGGGTCATGCGCGGCGTATTCTTCGGAGACTTGTCCCGCCACTAGCTGGGAGTCAGTGAAGGCTTTGAGGTTAGCCATGCCCAGCTCACGGGAGACCCTCAGCCCGGCGAGGAGCGCCTCGTATTCCGCCTGATTGTTGGTTGCGGCGAACTGGAAACGGAGCGTGCGTTCGGCGACGATCCCATCGCTGTTGGCGAGAATGAGTCCGGCTCCGCTCCCGCCGAAGTTCGAGGCTCCATCTACATGAAGGATCCACGCATCCTCTCCGGGCTCCTCGGGGCCCGCTTTCAGCTGCTGGTGTGAGGAGTCCTCCTCGGGCTCCTTGTCTAGGCCCGCGCACTCGACCAAGAAGTCGTCCAGCACTTGCGCTTTCATGGCCGACCTCAGCATGTAGGTGATGTCAAACTCGTTGAGCTTCAGCGCCCATTTCGCCAATCGCCCCGATGTGTCGGGTCGGCTAAGCACCGCTTTCAGCGGCTGATCCGTTAGGACGGCAATGGGATGCGCTTGGAAATAGGGCCTGAGATGCTGAGCAGACACTATTAATGCAAAAATGAGCTTTTCGGGCCGGGAATACCTGAGCTCCGCATCGCGGAGAAGTTTGCTGGTATAGTACACCGGTCGCTGGACTCCCTAGTCATCGGTCCAAACTAGGACCGAACTGACGGCCTCCGGGGTGACCGCCAGGTAGAGGATGAGCTCCTCTCCCTCCTCGGGCCTGGAAAGCAGTGGGGGCGATGCGAGCGTCTTCTTCAGCTCTTCGAAGGCCTCCTGGCACTCCTCGGTCCAGACGAAGTCGTTCATCGTCCTCAACACTTTGAAGAAGGGTCGGTAGCGGTCGGCCGACCTGGAGATGAACCGGCTCAGGGCTGCTATCCGGCCGGTGAGCTGCTGCACTTACTTCTTGGAGGCGGGCTGCTCCATGTCCAGGATGGCTTGGACCTTCTCCAGGTTGGCTTCAATCCCTCTCTGGGTTACCATGAACCCCAGGAACTTCCCGGCGGAGACGCCGAAGGCGCACTTCATCAGGTTTAGCTTCATCTAATGACATCGGAGGTTGCCGAAAGTCTCCGCCAGGTCGGCCACGTGATCCGAATGGGGCTTGCTCATCACCAGCATATCGTCCACGTACACCTGCATGTTACGGCCGATGTGGTCTTTAAAGATTCTGTTGACCAGACACTGGTACATGGCCCCGGCGTTCTTGAGGCCAAACGGCATCATCCTGTAACAGAAAGTTCCACGGTCGGTGATGAAGGCAGTGTGCTCTTCATCTTCCGGGTTCATTCGGATCTGGTTGTAGCCAGAGAATGCATCCATGAAGGATAGGAGGCGGTGCCCCGAGGTGGTGTCGACCAACTGGTCAATCTTTGGAAGAGGGAAGCTGTCCTTTGGGTAAGCCCGGTTGAGGTCGGTGTAATCTACACAGATCCTTCACTTACCACTGCTCTTCCTCACCATGACCACATTCGCCAGCCAGCTAGGATACTGGACTTCCCGCACGAGCCGGCGGCGAGGAGTTTCTCCACCTCTTCGTTAATAGCCCTCTGCCTCTCCACAGCGAAGCTCCTCTTCTTTTGGCGGACTGGGCGGCAGCTCGGGTCCATGTTCAGCCTGTGCGTAATGACCTCGAGGGGAATGCCCGGCATGTCGGCTGCTGACCAGGTGAACACGTCCGCGTTCATGCAGAGGAACTCCAGCAAGCGGGTCCGTTCTTCTTCTGGGAGCTACGCTTCAACCTGCACCATCTTCAGTGGGTCCGAACCGAGGGGATAAGTCAATAGGCGCTCTACGGGTCCTCCCCTGGGTTCCTTCTCCCTCAGGTCGAGGTCGTCAACGTCGGGGGTGAGCTCAGCACCCCGGGACCGCCTGGAGGCAATGCGGGACTGGCTGGGTCGTCCCCCTCATCACCCCGAGACCGGAAGCCATGGAGAATTGCACCAACAACTGCTTCATGGAAATCATGGCGTCTAGTTGGTTGAGCCCCGGATGCCCGAGAATCACGTTGTAAGGCGAGGGAAGCTTGACGAATAACAAAACATTGAGTACATATTGTATTCTAATGTGAATTTCAAGTTGTGAGTTTTCAGGCAGAAAGCACCTCAAAATTCCAAATATTTATGGTGTATGGCACGCATTGGTATGGAGCAAATCTCACATATCCGGGCAGCCTCTTCATTAAAAAAGGGCTTACAATTACTTAATCATTATGTGTTTATGCTTTCATGAACATCATTTTTTTTATTTCAAGGCTTTTACTCTTGATTCTGGATGTTTTCAGTCTCAAGTGTCGACACCTGGATAGTCAAGTATCAACACTTCAGCATTTGGCACGGACAAAAATCCTTGGCACGCCAAGTGTCGATACCTAGAATTCAAGTGTCGACACCAAGTGTCGACACTTAGGTTTCAAGTGTCGACTCAAGGCCTGAGAATTTTGAAAATACAGAACTTGTTGGTTCGAGGATTTTTGTGTCAAGTGTCGACACCTCTGCATCAAGTGTCGACACTTGAATGATCAAGTGTCGACTCCCAGAATTCAAGTGTCGACACCTGACAGCCAAGTGTCGACACCTGACAGCCAAGTATCGACACTTGCAGCCTGACAGCTCTAACGGATCTATTTTTCTGGCTTGCAGAAATGGGTTTTCAAGCTCCAAACGGCTATTTCCAATGCTCCAACGGTCACAAACCATTTTTAGAAGGTTTTTGGTGTATTTAACAAACACCATTTTTAGAAGAAAGGTGAAGTGAGAAGAAGTCAACCTCATTTTAAAGAAAGGGAAGTGAGAAGAAGTCAAGAGAAAAAAGAGAGAAGTCTATTCAAGAGCATTCAAGTCCACTCAAAAGCCAAAAAGCCATTATTCTCTCCAAACTTCAAATCAAAAGCCTCTTCTAGCTTGATTCCACTGAAAAAGCCTACTTGCTCAACTCAACTACATTCCAAAAGGAGGCAACTTGAAGAAGAGTGAAGTCAAAGCATCTCTTGGACTTCAAAGATTCCAATCCACTCTTGAAGAGAGTTTGTTGTAGCATTTAAATTTCATATCTAATTTGTTGTGCTTTAACCTTGCTTTCAAGGGTGTCTTGAAAGAAGGTTATTGTGGTTTGTTGGTGAGCCAATGTGTTAAAACCAATTAGGGTTAACTTGTGAGCCCGAAGACAAAACAAGTAGTTGGGTTTGTTGGTGAGCCTAGGTGATAAAACCAACTTAGGTTTTTGACTTGTGAGCCTTGTAAAAACAAGTCAACTGTAATCTGGTGTGGATTATAGTGAAATTCCCAAGGGTGGCTTGGGGAGTGGATGTAGGTGCTAGGTTTGCACCGAACTACTATATATCTTGTGTTTGTGTGTGATTGCTTTTTTCTTTTTGCATTCTTTAATTAAGTGCTATCATCTTCCATCTAATTAATTGTTACTCACAAGCACCACTAGACCTTTTGTTTTATTGTGTTAAATTTTTTAAATGACCCAATTCATCCCCCCTCTTGGGCTCCATTTCTGGGCAACAAAATGCCTCTTTCCTCCTTTAGCTTGGCCTTTTAAGGTACATATGGGGCGCCTCGTTGATTTTGGCTTCAAGAAAAATTCTTGCTCCCTTGGGTGTGGGGACCAAGACACTGGGATGGAGATGTGGCACCTCCTGGACTCTGGCATGTGGCTGGGAGTGTGACGCCCACTTGCTTGGGCTTGGGAGAAAATGTGGCACCCTGGAGAAGACCTAGACCACTAATAGGACTTGAACTGAGTCAACATGACTCAACAAAATTTAAATTGCAGGGAAATACAGACTCAACTAAAATTGAGTTGACCAAGTCAACCCTTATTACAAAACCAGAAAACCCTAATTCTTCGGGCAAGGTCAATCAGAGATCCAGATGGAGCCCTGAAGTCTTCTTCTGAGTCTGGTGCCCGCACCAGTGGACCCCTCCTAGGTGGACACCTGGCGGAGTGGCAGAAGGATGCTCGGCTTCGGCCGAGGTGGTCCCGTCTCCGGGCGCCACCTGGCGAAGGAGCGAAGGGGCCCGGCTCGACCTCTGCCGGGATGGGACCGTCTCTGGGTGCCACCTGGCGAGGGAGCGGGGGAGCTGCTGACTTCGGCCGAGGTGGACCCCTCCTGGGTGGACACCTGGCGGAGCGGCAGAAGGACGCTCGGCTTCGATCGAGGTGGTCCCGTCTCCGGGCGCCACCTGGCGAAGGAGCAAAGGGGCCTGGCTCGACCTCTGCCGGGATGGGACCGTCTCTGGGTGCCACCTGGCGAGGGAGCGGGGGAGCCGCTGACTTCGGCCGAGGTGGACCCCTCCTAGGTGGACACCTGGTGGAGCGGCAGAAGGACGCTCGGCTTCGGTCGAGGTGGTCCCATCTCCGGGCGCCACCTGGCGAAGGGACGAAGGGGCCCGTCTCGACCTCGGCCGAGGTGGGACCGTCTCAGGGTGCCACCTGGCGAGGGAGCAAGGGAGTTGCCGAACTCGGCTGAGGTGAACCCCTCCTGGGTGGACACCTGGCGGGGCAGCAGAAGGACGCTCGGCTTTGGCCGAGGTGGTTCCGTCTCCGGGCGCCACCTGGAGAAGGAGCGAAGGTGCTTGCCTCGACCTCGACCGAGGTGGGACCGTCTCAGGGTGCCACCTGGCGAGGGAGCAGGCGAGCCACTGACTTCGACCGAGGTGGACCCCTCCTGGGTGGACACCTGGCGAAGTGGCAGGAGGGCCCGGGCCGAGCTCGACTTCGGTCGGGGTGGTAACATCTCAGGGTGCCACCTGGCGAAGCGACCGGGGGGCCAGGGTCAAGCTCGACTTCGGACGCGGGGGAGCCGCAACTGACTTGGCCGAAAAAACTCCACGTGGCTCGAATCACGCCCGACGAAATCTGAGACCCGCCACGTCATCTTTACGGCCGTAACAATAACAAATTTAACAGACTAAATATCAATCCACATCCTAGTATATGAACTAGGTATTAAGAAAGTTATTTTATGTTCTTCTACATGAAAAATTATATTGTTCTCCTGCAGGACTAACCTTAATATTATTATAAAATCATAAAGTTGTTGAACCAGAGAAGAAATAAGGGAGAAAAATTTTTATATTTTCATATTTGAAGTCTTGGGGGTCATTTCCTTTTATACAATATTAAAATCCTTCTCTAAGGAAGGTTATGACCTATTCTTGGTCATAAACAAAACAAGGAAAGGTTATTCAAAGTACATGCTTAAAAGGAAGAAGTATAGATGGAAATTAGATTGTCAACACTCCCCCTCAAGATGAGACGAAGATATCACGAAGCTTCGTCTTGCTGCAAATTGAAGAAAACATAGAACCTCCAAGACCCTTTGTCAGTATGTTTGCCAATTATTCTGTAGATTTAATAAATGTTAAGTGTATAACTTTCTGATCATGTTTCTCCTTGATAAAATGGCGGTAAATCTCTATGTGCTTAATTCTGTCATGTTGAACAGGATTATTTGCAATATTAATGGCCGCATGGTTATCATAGAACAGAGAGAGAGAAAATTGGAGAAGACGTAATTCAACAAGCAGCCCTTTTAGCTATAAGATCTCACAAATGCCTTGAGCCATAACTCGGTATTCAACCTCTGCACTGGATCGAGTGACAACATTCTATTTTTTACTACGCCAAGTCACAAGATTTCCACTAACAAAAGTACAATAGCCCGAAATAGATCAACGATCATCTATAGAACCTGTCCAATCAGCATCTGAATAGGCTTCAACTTTAAGATGGTCATGACAAGAGAAAAGAAGACCTTTCCCTGGGCAGCTCTTAAGATACCGAAGGATCATGTACACAGCTTCTTGATGGCGCTCACAGGGATCATGCATGTACTGGCTTACAACACTGACTGCAAAAGCTATATCAAGTCTTGTGTGAGAGAGAGATTAATCTGCCAACAAGATGCTGATATCGCTCACGACCTACAGACTTACCACTATCAGCAGTAAGATGATGATTCTGCTCAATAGGAGTAGTAGTAAGTCAATATCCCAGCATTCCTATCTCAGTCAATAAATCCAAGACATATTTTGTCGTGAAAGAAATATTCCATGGGATGACCTGGCCACTTCAATTCCAAGAAAGTATCGTAAGTTACCCAGATCCTTGACTTCAAAAGACTGAGCCAATTGAGTCTTTAAACGAGCCAGTTCTGGGAGATCATCACCAGTAAGGATGATATCATCTACATAGATGATTAGGATAGCAACTTTGCCTTTATTATGACAGTAGAACACGGTATGATCAACATTACTTTGGTGATAACCAATTTCAAGCATGGCACGACGAAAGCTATCAAACCATGCCCTGGGTGATTGCTTTAAACCATAGAGTGACCGACGCAAACGGCAAACCTTGCCAGCAGTTTTTGCACTTGGTAAATCCAGGAGGAATTTCCATATACACCTCCTCTTGAAGATCACCATGTAAGAAAGCATTTTTTATATCTAGTTGGAACAAACTCCAGTTAAGATTTGCTGCACAAGATATGAGGGTCCGAATGGTGTTAATCTTTGCTACAGGGGTGAAGGTCTCTTTGTAGTCAATGCCGTATGTTTGTGCATAACCTTCGGCAACAAGACGAGCTTTGTAGTGATCAATTTTGCCTTCAGGGGTCTGCTTCACAGTATAAATCTATTTGCAACCTACTACATATTTTCCAGCAGGTAAGGGAACCAGTTCCCAAGTATGATTTTTTTTCAAGGCTTGCATTTCTTCAAGCATTGCTCCTTTCTACTTAGGATTTGACATAGCATCCTTCCAGTGTGAAGGTATAGAGATGGATTCTAAGGATGTAATAAAAGATCTATATGTAGGTGAAATAGATTTATAGGAAACAAAATTAGCAATATCGTAACGATATCGAGAAGGAATAATATGAGGACGAGAAGCCTTTCTATGAGCAATATGTGATTTAAAGTAGGATTAGAGGAAATATTACTATTGTCACAAGGAGATGCAGGAGCTGAGTCAGAAGAAGACTGTTGGGTAGTAATAGAATGCACAATGGGTTCAGATGTAGACTCCCCCTGTCGATTAGAGTTATTATCCAATTGTTCACCAGTGTCTTCTTGCTCCTCGGTTACTATAATCTCCCCCTCTCGACTAGTAGCTCTAGAAGAGATATTGGGAGAGCAAATAAATTGTTGGGCTAAGGACAGTTGAGTTGATGGTTGAAGATTTGGAACATCATAATAAGGTTCAGTCTCTCGAAAGGTGATGTCTAGACTAACAAAGATTTACTGTTCAGGAGGATAATAGCACTTATAGCCCTTTTGTATAGTAGGATAGCCCACAAATACACATTTCAGAGATCTTGGATCAAGCTTGCCAACTGTAGAACGATGATCCCGGACAAAACAAGTGCATCCGAATATGCGAGGGGGAACAATAAAAGAAGACTCCCCTCAAAGATATGCAAGAGGAGCCTGGTACTCTAGAGTGCGAAGAGGCATGCAGTTGATCAAATAAGCTACGGTGAGAATAGCCTCACTCCATAAAGTTTTTGGAACCCGCATGGTAAACAGTAATGATCTAGCAACTTCCAAAAGGTATCGATTCTTTCGTTCAGCAATACCATTATGGGCAGGGTTATCAATACAAGTAGTCTGGTGGATAATACCATGAATAGTGAGGTATTCATGAAACTCGTTATGCATATATTCGGTGCCATTATCAGATCTCAATATTTTGATCTTGGTACTAAATTGGGTATCCATAAATTTATGAAATTCTTGGAAGCAACAGGCCACTTCATCTTTAGATCATAGAGGATATACCCAAGTTACTCTACTATAATGTCAATAAAAATAATAAAATAACGATGCCTAGAAATAGAAATAGTACGACAGGGTTCCCACACATTAGAATGAATAATTTCAAAAGACTGCTTACAACGAGTTCTTGAAGGTGGATAATTAGTGCACGTGTGCTTAGCATATTCACACGCATCACAAACTAACTATTCTTTAGCACAATGATGATATAAATTGGGAAATGATCGTAATAAAGTAGAAAAGGAGATATGGCCAAGCCTGCGGTGCTGCAACTGAAGTTCATGTAGGGCATTATCAGAAGATGAAACTACCATACCAGCTTGTGGAGAATGAGTTTGCAGTTATTCTTCATCCAAGTAGTAGAGCCCATTGTACATTTTACCATACCCAATCGTCTTTCCTATTGTCAGCCTCTGAAAAACACAATAAGTAGGAAAGAAAGTGACTTTACAATTCAGATTATTAGTAATTGAATGGATAGAAAGAAGATTAGTAGGAAAACTAGGGACATGTAAAGTCGCAGAGAGTTGTATGGTTGGTGTACAGTTGATGGATCCTTTTCTAGACACAGGCCTGAAAGAGTCATCAGCTATATGCACTATATCTAAACAAACTGAGTAAGATTGAAATATGTCAGAGTTACTCGTCATGTGCATAGTGGCACCAGAATCAATGATCCACGACTTAGAGGTATCAAGGTTTTCAATATTTACTGTACGAGAGGTATGGGATTGGGCAAAATGAGAATGAAAGATGGAAGAAGAGAACTGGAAGAACTGCTTGTCAAACCGTTAGTAGAAAATGGAGCACTATTGGAAGAAATATTGAACCAGGCCATAATGTGGCAGAGCATTTCATCAGTAAAGAGAGATCTCCCGGTGTCAGCAGGAGGCAAGGCTATGGTAGATGAGACACCCCCTTCTGGGTGCTCGGAAATATGTGCCTGAGGAGGACCAGTGGCTCCACCAAAATGCCCTCCTCCTTGACGACCGCCTCGACCACGTCCGGATGGACGACCATGCAGCTGCCAACAAGTATCATATACATGTCTAGTTTTGTGACAATATGAGCATATCCGCATATCTTGGCTACCATAAGAATGCGACTGAGACTGAACTACCAGAGCAGATCGGGCCGTATCTGTAGGAGTAATCATCACCCGGCGATGAGTTTCCTCACTCAGAACAAGAGAGAAGACTTGTTGAAGGGAGGGTAGATCTGTACTTCGACCCAAAATTTGAACTCTGATTGGATCAAAGTCATCATTGAGTCCAGCAAGAAAATCAAAGATTCATTCTTCATCGGTGTATTTCTTGAATTCAGTAGCATCTTTCGAACAACAGGCTTTGAAGGAGTGATAAAAGTCCAGCTCGGACCATAGCCGTTGGAGTTCTGCCATATAAGTAGTGATCGAAAGTTCACCCTGTCTCATAGTACGCACCTTGCATTTAAGCTCAAAGGCTTGAACTGTATTGCCTTGCTGTGAATAGGTTTAAGCATTAGTCTCCCAAATTTTCTTAGCAGTGTCAAAGAAGGACATACCCTGAGCAACAACTGGGATTATAGAGTTGAGAAGCCATGCCATCACAAGGGAGTTCTCCGATTCAAATTTCAATAATCCAGTATCTCCTAATGTCAACTTAACTGCATCCCCGGTGAGAAAACCCTCAAAGCCGTGGGCTTTAATATATAGCCACACATTCCGGGACCATATCAAATAAGTGAGGGGTCTATCTAAGCAGACTGAATTAATCAAGAGAGATGGATTATCCATGACCGTCTGAGAACCATATACAGATCACCATAAAAAAACTGCTCAAAATTGAAGATAAAAAAAATGCTGCCAAATAAATATATCGAAGTTAGGTCATGGAAGGGGTTCGAGGCCTTCCTTTGTCTGCCATAGAAATCCGGCAACCGGAGACTGTAGGATGAAGGTCACGGAGAGGTGCTAGGGTCGCAACACAGCTGTGCCGCATCACGCCACAGCAGAATCGCAGGGTCTCGTCAGGTGCACACAGTAGAGCCGCAGGGGCCGAAGGAGAGCCGTCGGAGGAGGAGGTCGTAGGGGCTCGGCGGGTGTAGCCGTAGGGGGACGGTCAATAGGCGTAGAGGAGGCAGGTGTAGGGGTGCGGTCAAAGTCGGGCACCGGTGCAGGGGCACGGTCGAAGTCATGCATGGGCGCAGGGGCACGGTCGAAGTCGGGCATGGGCATGGTCGAAGTTGAGCACGGGTGCAGGGGCATGGTCGTGTGGGTTCACGGTCGCGGTCAGAGGCGGTCACAGTCGGAGATGGCCGCGATCGGAGGTGGGCACGGTCGGCGGATGGTGCAGGGTCGCAGGAACCGGTCGGAGGCAGAGAGAGGTCGGCAGACGTGCACGTGCTTGGTAGAGGTCGGCGGATGGGCACGGGCTCGGCGGAGGTCATAGAAACCGGAGGAGCCGGAGAAGCCGGTGGATAGGCACGAGCTCGGCGGACGGGCATGGGCTCGGCGGAGGCTTCAATGGTGGCAGTGGTGGTACTTTGGAAGAAGAGGGGAATAGGATGGAATAAGATGAGAATAAGTCAGAATAGGTGGGAATAAGAGGGAATAGATCGGTGGCTCTGATACCATGTTGAATCAGAGAAGAAAAAAGGGAGAAACTTTTTTTATATTTTCATATTTGAAGTCTTTGGGGTCATTCCTTTTTATACAAGATTAAAATCCTTCTTTAAGGAAGGTTATGACCTATTCTTGGTCATAAACAAAACAAGGAAAGGTTATTCAAGGTACATGCTTAAAAGGAAGAAGTATAGATGGAAATTAGGTTGTCAACAAAAGTGAACATCTATTTGTTTTAGACCTTCAACTATGTTCTAGAGGCTACCAAATCCCCAAACTGTTTTTCCCATAAGGTCTCAACCTAACTTACTGGAGAGAAGAGGGAAAACAATAAGATAAGAGAAGAAAGAGAGAAGAAATAGAGTAAGAGGGGATAGAGAGAGAAGATGAATCGCACTCTCTCTTATTCTTCTTCTTAAATAGAGCAAGCCCCCCTCCCATTTTTCTTCTTGCCATAATCTTGGAAACTTGGGCTTGCAACTAATGGCAAAGCCTAGCATTGATAGGGAAATGCCCCCAATGACAACCATAGCCACCAGTGGTCAGCCAAATAGAAGAAGAATCCAATGAAAGATAAAGAAGCGCGGTTGCAGGTGCCTACGCTAAGCATGCAAAGCAGGGAGCAGGCAAGAATTTTAAAAAATTAAATTCACAACGGAAAAATACCTGCTCAACACAGGATCTAACAATTTCCGGATGCATGTATAGGCAATACAGGGCATGTACAAGAGCATATAATGTTTATAAACAATTGAAAAAACCTAGATCTATACATGCATGAAAAATAAAATAAGAAATAATACCTTATTCCTGCCTGGAATAGCCTTGGAATAAAGCTGGAATAGTTGGGATAACAGGAATAATTTTATTCCTGTTGTCTTCTACTTCTAGCACATTGACAGGTTGCTTTTCTTTTCACCAAAAACTGCTGCAAAACAACTGAAAATTCGGCAACGTTTTGATCTCCCTTCCAACACCAAAAAGCAATGGATCAAGAAGGTAGGGCTTCCTCCAAATGGCAGATAATTGTGTAACGATTGGTTCCCTTCCTTTCAACCAAAAGCTGCACCAGAAAATCAGCAACCTGAAAATCTGTAACCTGAAAACAGAGCTAAAAAAAAAATAGCAGAAAAAGGTCGATCCGGCTTCCAAGTGCTCGGTTGAACACTCTCAAGAGGGGGAACACGCCAGAGGCTAGCTCTGATCCGTCTCTCGATCGATGCTAGTCGCCGGAAGACATGGAATGGTGGGAGGGAAGAGGGAATGAAACAGAATTTTTGAAACTGTTTTTCAACAAAACAGAGTTCCTTCTTCTAGATTTTGAGCACCAGAAAATAGGGATTAGGGGTTGATCTCTCTTCCTTTCACTCACCAAAACCCAACCCTCAATTTCACCGGTGGAATGGGAAAGAATTTCTGCAAGGAAATAAGAACACTCACAGCTTATTCACTTCTCACATGGTGACGTCTCAGCCTTTGAACCAGGGGACTGCAGGGTTTATAAAATGAGCAGCAGCGGAAGAGCAAATGAAAATCCTGGGAGGCCAAAAGATGTCGGTGGCTTAATCACCAAATAAATAGCCATTAGAACCATTAAAACGGGTTTAAGGCAAGCGGGTGGAGGGAGACGAGAAGACGCCGAATGGCTTCCGACGCTTGTAATTCATCCAGCGTGAAAAAGACCGTGTAAACCGGTCATTGGAAGAAAAAACGGTTCAAGGAATTTTGGGTTCAAAAGAAAACCGATCCAAGCCAATTAAACCAGATTGGTTCAATCCCAAAATTTTCGGTTCAATTTAATTGAACTGGTCCAAGCCCAAATAAATTTGGTTCAATTGGTTCACAACCAATTGGAGGCCGAATTTAGCTCCGAATCAGTTCAAAACTGATTCAGAAAAATCCTGGCACAGACCTGGTCAGCCCGAAACAATTTTTGGTTGACGCAAACAAGGGCAAGATCGGGAAAAGAGTGCTAAAAAAAATGCCGTAACCATAAAACCGAGATAATTCCCAATCATAATCGGTATCCGGATCAGAGAGTTATCCTCTGTGGCGTGTGACCTCATAGGTTCGAACCTAAACGGTAGCACTGGAACAATTCCAGTACCAGCACAGGAAACCATCTAGCAATGGGTCCTGGCATCCGGATAGGTCGAAAATGCGGGAGCATACTATCGAACCTCTGGCATATGGTTACTGTATAATTCATCCCTTTGACTTCTAATGCTCAGGACGACTGATATCGGGCTGCCAACCCAGACTGAGTCAGTCGACAACGTGTCTCAATCTTGCAAGCCCAGTGACTCTTCACTAGGGCTACCCCGATCGAGGATTTGCTAAATTGAGATACAGCGAGACATTCAATCCAAACTATTCGGACAGGTCAATTCCATCTTGGTCCATCACTGCTCCATAAGTACTTGCCTGTACCCAGAAACCTTCCATCACGGGATTAAAAATCCGGGTAGTCCGGCACCAAAGCACAGGGAGTTGCTTGCAAGCAACCGTGATGACCTCAGGTCATAGGGACACAAATATCCATATCCTATCGTGAGTATCCCTTGGGCAGAAAAGGGGTTTCACGGAGTCACGTTCAATGAGATATGATATATCCCACTTGCAGATCACATCAGTATCACCACACTCATTTGGTCAAGAGGACAACCAAACGATGTGAACTGCAACAACCTATACTTGATATATTGCCATCCAGTACAATATATCATTTGGTTGTGAACAGGGTTTAAGGACCAGTCGATACATCCTTTCTGTATCGAAGTGAGTGTAGCCCTAAGGACTTCATCACATGGAAAGAGTTCATTACAGGGAAATACAATATGTGATGAGCTGCCAAAATAATAATTTTATTAATTCATAAAATGAATACAATACTCAGCACAACCGCCTACAACCCAGGCGATTGGCTTTGGGACACAATTCCCAACAACTCCCACTTGTACTAAAGCCAATTAGAAGAGTATCTTATACCCATTTCCTATTTACAATAGTCGAACTCTTTGATTCCAAGGGCTTTAGTGAAGGGGTCGGCCAGATTTTCTTTTCCATCGATCTTCAGAAGATTGATGTCGCCTCGCTCCACGATTTCTCGTACGAGGTGGTAGCACCGCAAAATGTGCTTGGTGCAGTGATGAGCTTTTGGCTCCTTAGCTTGAGCAATGGCTCCAGTGCTGTCACAGTATACCGGAACAGGTCCATCTAGGGAAGGTGCCACCCCTAGCTCTCGAAGGAATTTTCGCAACCACACAGCTTCCTTTGCTGCATCTGATGCTGCAATATATTCTGCTTCGCATACCGAGTCTGCAACAGTTACCTGCTTGGAACTTTTCTAGCAAATCGCTCCTCCATTCAGGGTAAATACAAACCCTGACACACTCTTGCTATCATCTCTATCTGACTGGAAACTGGAGTCAGTTTATCCCACAAGTTTCAAGTCAGGTTCTCCATAAATCAGCCATTGATCTTTAGTATTTCTTAAATACTTAAGGATGGTCTTAACCACCTTCCAATGCGCCTCACCTGGGTCAGACTGGTATCTACTCACTACTCCTAGTGAGTATGCCACGTCTGGTCTAGTACAAGTCATAGCATACATGATAGAGCCTACTGCAGAAGCATAAGGTACTCTACTCATGCGCTCTCTTTCCTCAGGAGTTGTCGCACAATCCTTCTTGAAAAGAGTAATTCCAGAACCTATCGGAAGATAGCCTTTCTTGGAATTTTCCATGCTGAACCGTTTCAGCACGGTGTCTATGTACGTAGACTGGGACAGTCCCAAAAGCTTCTTAGATCTATCTCTATAGATCTTCATACCTAGTATGTAAGAAGCTTCACCCAAGTCCTTCATGGAGAACTGAGATGATAACCAGACCTTTAAGAGAATGTCATCAACATACAGTACTAGGAATGCAATCACAGAACCATTAACCCATTTATAGATGCACGGTTCTTCTCCGTTCTTAACGAAGCCGTACGATTTGATACACCTATCAAACTGTAAGTTCCAACTTCGAGATGCTTGCTTGAGTCCATAGATGGACCTCTGTAACTTGCATACTTTTGATTCATCCGTGGATATGAACCCTTCAGGCTGTATCATATACACCTCCTCTTCTAGCTCCCCATTTAGGAAAGCGGTTCGGACATCCATCTGCCAGATCTTGTAATCAAAATATGCTGCCAAAGCAAGCATGATCCGAATAGACTTGAGCATTGCCACAGGAAAGAATGTCTCGTCATAATCGATACCATATCGCTGACGATACCCCTTGGCAACCAGACGGGCCTTATAGGTTTCTACCTTCCCATCTGCGCCCCTTTTCTTCTTGAAGATCCATTTACACCTGATGGGTTTTATTCCTTCAGGCGGATCAACCACTGTCCAAACATTGATGATTTCCATGGACTCCATTTCGGATCGCATGGCTCCAAGCCATGCCTCAGAGTCAGATCTCTGAAGTGCATCCATATAGGTGATCGGATCCTCATTGTTCTCATCGAGCTCAATGGGATCGCTGTCCCGGACCAATAAACCATAGTATCTGTCCGGCTGACGCGGTATTCTACCAGATCTCCTAATGGGTTCAGGGTGTGAGTCAATCATAGCCGGTTCCACGATGTCCTTAGAGTGTGCAGGTTCTTCTATTGACTGAACTTCATCAAGTTCAATCTTAGAGGCTATAGTTCATTCTCCAAGGAACTCCTTTTCCAAAAAGATAGCTCTAAGAGCAACGAACACTTTTTGTTCATTCTCCAAGTAGAAGAAATACCCTTTGGTTTCCTTAGGATAACCAATGAATAAACACCTATCAGACTTAGGACCAAGTTTGTCTGTGTCTAAACGTTTTACGTAAGCCGGACAACCCCAGACCCGAAGGTGTGAGATTGAGGGTTTACGTCCATTCCACATCTCATACGGAGTGGAGACAACAGACTTACTTGGAACATTATTTAACAAGTAACAGGCTGTCTGAAGTGCATATCCCCAAAAGGATAGTGGCAGAGTTGCAAAGCCCATAATTGATCGAACCATGTCCAACAAGGTTCGATTCCTCCTTTCGGACACACCATTCAACTGTGGTGTTCCTGGAGGAGTCCACTGAGAGAGAATTCCATTCTCCTCAAGATATGTCAAAAATGCACCAGATAAGTATTCACCACCTCGATCAGATCGAAGGGTTTTAATACTTTTTCCAGTTTGCTTTTCTACTTCATTACGGTATCGTTTGAACATTTCAAACGACTCAGACTTATGTCTCATTAGCAAGACATAACCGAACCTCGAAAAGTCATCTGTAAATGTAATGAAATATTTGTATCCTCCTTTGGCACTAATTGTCATTGGTCCACATACATCAGTATGTATTAGACTTAGTAGTTATGTAGATCGTTCACCTTTTCCAGAAAAATGTGACTTGGTCATTTTACCAAGTAAACATGATTCATAAATGGGCAGTGATTCAGAATCACTGACCTCGAGAAGTCCATCTCCTCGCATCTTGTTTATCCTATTTTAGTTAATATGACCTAGTCTACAGTGCCAAAGATACAAATTATTGACATTATCTAACCTTGGGCGTTTGCGAGAAGTGTACATTACACTAACAGGCCTTGATAGTACATATATGCCATTATTTAATCTAGCTTTCATTATAACACCATTATTCAAAATAACATTGCAAAAATATCCTTTATTGATAGTTCAAAATCACAATTGGCCAAAAGGCCTACAGAGATTATGCTCATAATGAAACTAGGACAATAGTGACAGTCGACTAGTTCGACAGTACAAGACTCAAAGACAAGACGCAGGACTCCAATCGTCAGTACTGGAACACGATTTCCATTTCCGACGCTCAGAAACTGTTCTCCATCTTCAAATCTTCTGCTAACTTGAAGTCCCTGTAATGAATTGCAAACATGAATTAGACTACCAGTATCCAATACCTAGTTAGCAGTATCAACAATTGAGTAATTACAAGGTTTTATCATATAAATACCTTGTTCAGCAGACTTCTGCTTTCTCGGCCTGTTCGGATCAAGGAATGCAATATAAAGAGGACAGTTCCTCTTCCAGTGTCCCTTCTTCTTGCAGTAGAAGCACTCTGCAGAAGACTGATCGGCCTTATACTTCCTGGTCTGACTCGGGCCAGGAGCATTCTGCACCTTCTTTCCCTTTTTATTTATTTTCTTCTTCCCTTTCTTAAAGGGACGACGACCTCTACTTCCTCCCACTAAATTCACCACCCCCTTGTTAAGTTGGTGGTCTTTCTCGAAAGTCTGCAGCAACCCCAAAAGACCATGGTAGTTTACTGCAGGCTTGTTCATTCTGTAATGATCAAGAAAGTCAAGATAGGAGGAGGGAAGAGAATTCAGGATCGCATCCTTGCCGAGCTGCTCATGCAAGGGGCATCCGAGTTTGCCCAGTTTTTCAATCAGCTCGATCATGTACAATACATGATCAGTGACTGAACCACCATTCGGCATCTTGGAGTTGTAGATGGCACAAGACACTTTGTACCGTTCTACATCATCCGGGGTGCCGAAGGATTCCTTCAATTTTTGAAGGATTTCATCAGGTTGGGCCTCCTCGAATTTGCGACTGAACTCGTCGTTCATCGCAGCAAGCATAATGCAACGAACAGTAGTCCGATTAGAAACCCACTTCAAGTAAGCGTCTCTGACCGCACTCCGTACATTTGCAGGAGGGATTTCAGGCACCGGATCCGTTATCACATAGAGGATCCGTTCATGCTCCAGAACAATTCTTAACCTTCGATACCAAGTATCGAAGTTATGACCCTTCAACTTCTCATTATCGAGAAGTGACCGGAGCAATAAGTTTGAAGACATCTGAAAAGAAAACAAGACCAAATTAGTTTATGAATTAATAACTTAACCAAAAGACTTGGACTTTAGTCTAAAGGTTTCTCCCACTAATTTTTTAGATTGGTAGCCTCTAACTCCAATCCATGAAAACAACATTTTTTCAAGTGGGTACTGAAATCCAATAGGCCTCGCATGAGCCCGACTATGGTCAGCTCACCCATACGAGCCTAAAGGTAGGTTCGTAAACCAATTGTTTCCCTAAATAATTTTCAGTATTTTATTTTATCCCAGAGAACACCCCAATCGACCTAGGGGCCTCCTATTGCGGGTCTCTGGTTAGGTCCAACCATTAAAATGACAAATCCAATGCTTCCAGCTAACTAAAAACCAAACCCGACTAAGGCCGGCCCACCTGGTCCCGTTAAGGAGGTTGCACTGAACCATCATCGATCAGATAGAAATTTCAGTCACCGGATGTACACCCGTTCTATGGAACTGCCGATGCACACCAAGCTAGTGGACACATTTCTATCCAACTTAATGGGAGGCTAAGACACTGTCAACTCTTTGACTTAGTCTTTTAAGGACCTAATAATTTTAGAGGATTTTTAGTTGTGACAGAAGAAAAGGGACAAGGACATGGATCATCCTCCCACTGAATCAATCAGATTTCAGGAGGGTTGAAATAAATCAACAAATGATCCATGGGCACCTAAAGATCAGTCAGACCGATCAACCTGGGTGACATGGGTTAACTGGAGTCATTGAGCTTTTCCAATCAGTTCTGGTTGACTCGACTAGCAAGGTAGGTGAGATCATGGGTGAGTATCCGCCATTAACCATCTTTCCTAGACACCAACCAAGTTGGCCAGGAAAGAGGTAGCCTCATACAACCATGATCACAGATGCCAAACCTACCTCGACACCAGTCGGTTTACCAGACCCGATCAGATTTGCCTAAAGACTCGGGCATCCACAGAGCCACTAATTGGATCCATTTTAGATGAACGAATCAACTATTCTATCTATTAGATAGTTCTAAAGAAGGACCTTAATCAACTTTTGATTAATTTTCTTTATCCGGTTTAACTAAACCTAGGTCTAACCCAGTTAAGGACCCAATTAGATAACTAACCTAATTAACCCAAAATGGTTTATTCGAGTGTTTTAGATTTCATAAACCTAAAAGATTTTAATAAGCCAAAGATTTAATTAAAATAATTTTTAATTAAGTCATAATGTAAAACATTTTTACATAACCAAAAATCATGCATCATATCTAGATTGATCTTTTATAAACATTACATAGCCCAATAGAAATTAACAAACATGCCAAACATGTATTTGAATTAAAACAATTTTAATTCTGAGATTTCCTTAAAGGATCCTTCTGAAAAGGCCAATACAGACGAACCGCATCGTATCAAAGACACATGGTCATGGTGAAGGTCTCAACTAGATTCCTAAAAGTACTCTCAAATCATACTTTATGATTTACAATTTCAAAGATTAAACATTTCAATTAACTATACATGCAGTCAAGAAATGCTACAACAGAACCTGGGCGCTCTGATACCACTGAAAGATAAAGAAGCGCGGTTGTAGGTGCCTACGCTAAGCATGCAAAGCAGGGAGCAGGCAAGAATTTTAAAAAATTAAATTCACAGCAGAAAAATACCTGCTCAACACAGGATCTAACAATTTCCGGATGCATGTATAGGCAATACAGGGCATGTACAAGAGCATATAATGTTTATAAACAATTGAAAAAACCTAGATCTATACATGCATGAAAAATAAAATAAGAAATAATACCTTATTCCTGCCTGGAATAGCCTTGGAATAAAGCTGGAATAGTTGGGATAACAGGAATAATTTTATTCCTGTTGTCTTCTACTTCCAGCACGTTGACAGGTTGCTTTTCTTTTCACCAAAAACTGCTGCAAAACAACTGAAAATTCGGCAACATTTTGATCTCCCTTCCAACACCAAAAAGCAATGGATCAAGAAGGTAGGGCTTCCTCCAAATGGCAGATAATTGTGTAACGATTGGTTCCCTTCCTTTCAACCAAAAGCTGCACCAGAAAATCAGCAACCTGAAAATCTGCAACCTGAAAACAGAGCTAAAAAAAAAAAGCAGGAAAAGGTCGATCCGGCTTCCAAGTGCTCGGTTGAACACTCTCAAGAGGGGGAACACGCCAGGGGCTAGCTCTGATCCGTCTCTCGATCGATGCTAGTCGCCGGAAGACATGGAACGGTGGGAGGGAAGAGGGAATGAAACAGAATTTTTGAAACTGTTTTTCAGCAAAACAGAGTTCCTTCTTCCAGATTTTGAGCACCAGAAATTAGGGATTAGGGGTTGATCTCTCTTCCTTTCACTCACCAAAACCCAACCCTCAATTTCACCGGTGGAATGGGAAAGAATTTCTGCAAGGAAATAAGAACACTCATAGCTTATTCACTTCTCACACGGTGACGTCTCAGCCTTTGAACCAGGGGACTGTAGGGTTTATAAAAGGAGCAGCAGTGGAAGAGCAAATGAAAATCCTGGGAGGCCAAAAGACGTCGGTGGCTTAATCACCAAATAAACAATCATTAGAACCATTAAAACAGGTTTAAGGCAAGCAGGTGGAGGGAGACGAGAAGACGCCGAATGGCTTCCGACGCTTGGAATTCATCCAGCATGAAAAAGACCGTGTAAACCGGTCATTGGAAGAAAAAATGGTTCAAGGAATTTTTGGTTCAAAAGAAAACCGATCCAAGCCAATTAAACCAGATTGGTTCAATCCCAAAATTTTCGGTTCAATTTAATTGAACTGGTCCAAGCCTAAATAAATTTGGTTCAATTGGTTCACAACCAATTGGAGGCCGAATTTAGCTCCGAATCAGTTCAAAACTGATTCAGAAAAATCCTGGCACAGACCTGGTCAGCCCGGAACAATTTTCGGTTGACGCAAACAAGGGCAAGACCGAGAAAAGAGTACTAAAAAAAATACCATAACCATAAAACCGAGACGATTCCCAATCATAATCGGTATCCGGATCAGAGAGTTATCCTCTGTGGCGTGTGACCTCATAGGTTCGAACATAAACGGTAGCACTGGAACAATTCCAGTACCAGCACAGGAAACCATCTAGCAAGGGGTCCCGACGTCCGGATAGGTCGAAGATGCGGGAGCATACTATCGAACCTCTGGCATATGGTTACTGTATAATTCATCCCTTTGACTTCTAATGCTCAGGATGACTGATATCGGGCTGCCAACCCAGACTGAGTCAATCGACAACGTGTCTCAATCTTGCAAGCCCAGTGACTCTTCACTAGGGCTACCCCGATCGAGGATTTGCTAAATTGAGATACAGCGAGACATTCAATCCAAACTGTTCGGACAGGTCAATTCCATCTTGGTCCATCACTGCTCCATAAGTACTTGCCATCCAGAAACCTTCCATCACGGGATTAAAAATCCGGGTAGTCCAGCACCAAAGCACAGGGAGTTGCTTGCAAGCAACCGTGATGACCTCAGGTCATAGGGACACAAATACCCATATCCTATCGTGAGTATCCCTTGGGCAGAAAAGGGGTTTCACGGAGTCACGTTCAATGAGATATGATATATCCCACTTGCAGATCACATTAGTGTCACCACACTCATTTGGTCAAGAGGACAACCAAACGATGTGAACTGCAACAACCTATACTTGATATATTGCCGTCCAGTACAATATATCCTTTGGTTGTGAACAGGGTTTAAGGACCAATCGATACATCCTCTCTGTATCGAAGTGAGTGTAGCCCTAAGGACTTCATCACATGGAAAGAGTTCATTACAAGGAAATACAATATGTGATGAGCTGCCAAAATAATAATTTTATTAATTCATAAAATGAATACAATACTCAGCACAACCGCCTACAACCCAGGCGATTGGCTTTGGGACACAATTCCCAACATCCAAAAATATTCAAAATAAGGGATCTCGTACCAAAATCCAACATCTCCCAAAATCCATCATCTCGTTGGCTCTAAATGGTGGCAATAGGCTTGGAAAAGAAAGGGGAGATAGAGGCTTAGGTCTCATACCTTGTTCTAGTGAGGTTGAACAAAGGAAAACTAACAATTGTTCTTGATGAAATCCTAAGGAAGAAGCTTAAAAAATCTTAGAAATCAGCAGTAATTTTCCAAGCATCTAGTGATGAAAATCTAAGAGAGAGGATATTGTCATTTATAGCCAAGATTTAGGGCTTCTCCAACCAAATTTAGGTTGGTAACCCCTCCCTCTTTGATGAAAATTTGGAGTCTTCTTCCTCCCTTATTTTTTTTCTTTTCCTTTCTTTTTTCTCCTTTGAGCTTGGTCATTTCAAGCAGGCTTAAGAGCCTATTGGCTGGGCTATTACATTCTTTTCTTCTTAAAATAATTTCATCATTGAAATTAACATACTTGAAGGTTCAAAAAGTTATGAATACTTGACTTTTATTTCTACCTTTAGTTTTCAAGTAACTTCTCTTTTACTATGGTTACTCCATTATACCTTCATGCTTAATATGGTCCAATGCCACAATACCTAATCCTTCTTATTGACAATCCATATCAGAACCTCCTCATAGGTCATATACTCATGAAGATGCAATGGCTCATATCTTACTACATGACTCGGATCTGGAATATACTTCCTTAACATCAATACATGAAATAAATTATGCACACTTGATAGAGCTGGTGATTGTGCTAATCAGTAAGCTATCTTCCTGACCTTGTCCAAAATTTTAAAAGGATCCATATATCTCTAGCTCAATTTGCCATATATTCCGAACTTCATCACACCTTTAGTGGGAGAAATTTTAAAAAAACATGGTCATCTACTTCAAATTCTAGCTTTTTTCTTCTATTGTCAGCATAGCTCTTATGTTTGCTCTGAGCTATGCGAAGTTTTTCACTTATAGTTTGCGACTTTATTTCTAAGCCTAATAAACTTTCTTTCTTCTACATCATAATAGCAAATAAGAGATCTATATTTCCTACCATACGATGCTTCAAAAGATTCTATCTAGTTGCTTGCTCGGTAACTATTATTATAAGCAAACTTTATCAATGACAAATGGCTATCCCAGGCACTACCCAAGTCCATGATACAATCTTTAAACATATCTTCTAGTAATTGGATGGTTTATTCTGATTGTCCATCAACTTAAGAAAGGAATGTTGTATTAAAGTTTAATTGGGTACCAAGAGCTTTGTGAAGACTCTTCCAAAATTGTGAAACATATCTACTATCCTGATTTGATACAATAATAACCGGAACCCTATGCAAACTCATGATCTATTCGATATACAAGCTTGTCAATCTTTCCAAGGCAAGGCCTACTCGAAAGGATAAGAAGTAGGCTGATTTTGTCAATCGATCAACAATCATCCACATGGCATAATTACCTCTAGGGCTTTTGGGTAAACTCATCGCAAAGTCTACAATAATGTGCTCCCATTTCTATTAAGGAATCATGAGAGACCACAATGATCCAGCAAGTCTCTGATGCTCAACTTTTACCTATCAACATACTAGATATTGAGCTACATATCATGTTACATCATTTTTAATACTAGATTACCAAAAAATCTTCCTTAAATCTCGATACATCTTAATGCCTCATGGATATATCATATAAATTGAAATGTGAGCCTCTTTTAAAATCTTATTTTTTAATTCTAGAATTATAGAGACACAATATGCTACTAAGCCTTAAAGTACCATTTACATATATACAAAATTTGGATTAGGCACCAGAATCTACTATTTCTCTGATTTTCTATAATTCTAAATCTTCCTTTTGAGATAACTTAATTTTTTTGATTAGGGTACATTGCACTATTATGAGATTAACTAGTTGAATTTCAAGATCATGCATTGTATTTTAATCTTAAATCTTTCTGAATTAACACAATGTGATTTTGGTAGTAATTAAAGCTACTAACTTACTTAAAAACTTTCTACTTAAAGCATCAGCCACAATATTTGCTTTTCTTGGATGATAACTAATAATCATATCATAATCCTTTAGTAACTCCAACCATCTTCTATCTTAAGTTCAATTCTTGAATAAAGATATATTTTAAACTTTTATGATCTTTAAAAATTTTATATTGCTCGCCATATAAATAATGTCTCCATATTTTCAAGATAAAAATTACATCTTCTAGCTCTAAATCATATGTAGGATAGTTCAATTCATATGGCTTTAATTGTCTAGAGGCATAGCTATTACTTTTTTATTTTGCATTAGGACACAACGAAATCCTTACAAGATGCATCACTATATATATAGTAAAATCTCCTATTTTAGTTGGAATAATTAATACCGGAGTTGTCTCCAACTATCTTTTCAACTCTTGAAATCTCTGCTAAAATTCACTTGTCTATGCAAATTTTACTCGCTTCTACGTTAAACAGGAAAGAGGCATGATAATCTGAGGGAATCCTTCTATAAATCTTCAGAATATCCTATCATTTCTAGAAAAAAATATGATGTGGATACATTAGCAGGTCTACCTAAATCTACCACTGCCTCAACTTTCTTTGGATCAATAGAAACACCTTTCTTAGAGATGACATGTCCGAGAAAAGTGATATTGTCTAACAAAAACTGATACTTTAAAAATTTACAATATAGCTTCTCTTTGAGAGTTTGCAATACTATCCTCAGATATTTCTCATACTCTTGTAAGCTCTTTGAATAGATTAGGATGTCATCAATGAACACTACCATAAACCAATCTAGGTAGGATTTAAACACCTAATTCATGAGACCTATAAAGGCTTTAGGTACATTTGTCAAACTAAAGAGCATGACTAGAAATTTATGATGTCCATATATAGTTCTAAGGCTATCTTATGCACGTTCTCAACCTTTATCTTCAATTGATGGCAGCAAGAGTGAAGATCAATTTTTAAAAACACTTGTGCCCCTTGCAGTTGAACAAACAAATCATCAATCCTCGATAAGGGATATTTGTTTCATACTATTACTTTGTTTAACTCTTGACAGTCTACACAAACTCGAAGACTACCATCTTTCTTTTTCGCAAATAATACATGAACATCCTAGGAAGAGACATTAGGTTTCGTAAATCTTTTGCCCAACAAATCTTGTAGTTGTTCCTTAAACTCTTTTAATTCAGTTGGAGTCATCCTATATAGAGCTTTAGAGATATATTTGGTGCCAAGTATTAGATCAATGGAGAACTTGATCTCCCTATCAAGAGGTAACTCTGGCAGATCATCCAGAAAGATACCAAGAAAATCTTTCACAATTAATAAAAATGTTCTTTAACTTGAGCTCTTTTTATTGTGGGTCTATTATTGCGATTAGGAATCCTTCACAACTTTTCCTAGAGAGTCACTTGGCATGAAATGCTAAGATCATCATTTGGTAAGAGGGTAACTTGCTACCCGATTATCCAGGGATTTGGAACTTCACCACCTTCTCAAAGTAGTCAATGGAGGCATGATATATTGCTAACCAATCTATCTCAAGGATCAAATCAAAGTCCTTCATCTCTAGGACTATCAAATTTGCTTTCATCTCTCTACATTCAATATCCAAAATGCAATTCTTGTAGATTGAGTTGACTAAAAAGACATCTTCACTTAGGATGGAGATATAGAGATCAATTTCTAAGGGTACAAGAGACATCTCATTATTTTTTATAATAAGACTAGCTGATATAAAAGAATGGGTACCACTATGATCAAATAGAATATAAATATTACTAGATGATATCCTAATCATACATGTCACCACCAAGTGAGAAGCATTGCATCTTGCTATGCAAGTGCATATACTACCCTTGGGTTCTAAGCTTTTTTTATCTTCCTTGTTGATGTTCATCTTGAGATGCTCGATTTGCAGGGGCTCCCTGAGAAGTTTGAGATGCATGGAGGTACTGTGCCTCCTTTCCACTGCAACTCATAATAGCTTTGTGACCTTTTCAGTTGCAATTATAACATTTTTCTCCTGGCCATGTATTGTCTCATTGATAGTGAGGCCCACCACATTTGTAACACTTAGCATTACCCTTTATGGAGTTTTAGAGTTTTATTATTTGACGCAACATGGTTTAACTTCTTAACTTTTACGTTAGTATTCTTGTTGTATTGATCTTGATAATCTCCCAACCTGGACCTCTTGTTTAAAGCTTTTTTTCCTTTTTCGCTTGAGCAACATTCAAATCTCTTTCTATCACTAAGGATTTATTAACAATCTTCTTATAAATGAGTAGTTCAAATGCAATCACCTCTTGCTAGATCCGACGACCTCTAAATCCATTCTCAAAATTTTCTAACCTTAACCCTTTCATATGCTATCAGTGTCGAAGCATATTTGGCATTTCTTTAAACTTTGATGCATATTGAACAACTATCATAGTACCTTTCTCTAAGGTTCAAATTCTTGAAATTTCTAAAATTGGATACTCCTTGAAAAGTATCT
Source organism: Areca catechu (assembly GCA_021397845.1). Lineage (NCBI taxonomy): Eukaryota > Viridiplantae > Streptophyta > Magnoliopsida > Arecales > Arecaceae > Areca > Areca catechu. The sequence continues at coordinate 190,525,759 of CM038051.1, forward strand.
CTCATAAAAGACCTTCTTAAAGTCTTTTTAAGTAAAGGGTGCATCATTTGATCCCAACTTCCTGAGCTCCATATCCCACTAATCAACTACTTCATTTTGTAACATAAAAATTGCAAAATTGATTTTTTCCTTCATTGGATACCTTAGGATCTAAAACACTTTCTTTATTACTTTAACTAACCTTCAGCCTCCATAAGATTGAAGATTTTCTCGATATCGATGGAGTATACTTCTTAAAATCTATCAGAATGATTTGATGCTCTTATTGGATCCTGATTACGTATTATTACCGAGGAGTCCCCTATTGTTAAGAAGTTCCATGTTGCCATTGTTGCTACTATAGTAGTTGTTGCATGAGTTTTGCTACTAGTGCGCCTCCACCATCCTCATCATATCGGTTTTAGTAGTAGCTTATTGTTGCACTAGTAATTGCATAAGCTAAGAGATGCTAACTTATTCCCCATGTCAAACTTCAGGTTCACCCAGGATTTCTATTTCTATAGTTCCTGCCTCTAAAGTATTATCAGCAGGATTGCTCGGTTGTCCTTACTAATGCATATCGCTGACTAGTGAGAGTGTAGCATCTTCTTGCCAATTTAGGGGATCCTAAGCATTCAGGCTATTAGCAAATTGAGTAGGCCTCCTTGCGTCCCCACGTCCACTTTCACATGCCATGAAATTTTATACCAATCATTATTAACATTCACATATCACTTTAACTTACACAACTTATATATATAATAAGATATACCTCATTCTATTATTATTATTATTATTATTATTACCCCATGCCAACCTAATGATTGATCCGCATACTCTCTCTTTGAACTCATGCCCTAGGGTCCTAAACACTAGGCTTTGATATTATTCTATTATGCCTTGAGTCAACCTGTGACATGACTATGCAAACCCTAGAGCATCTTCCTAAAGATCATGGCATGCCTAAAATAAACAAAATTTTCAAACATCTCTTGAAATTCAATAATAATAACCAAATACTAATAAAATAAATTCATAGTAGTCAAATGATCAACTCGTTGGATTACAAATAATGCAGTATCTATTAGTATAAAAAACTGAATTAACTAATCAATCTATTAAGTCATGCACTTGAATTCACATCCAGTTCAATCTATGCTGCACATCTTGCAACTCTGAAAGGAAAAGAAAGAAATGATGGTTAAGCTTTACAGTCTGATAAGATTTTCATACACTTATACCAATAATAATATAATTTAAAAATAATAATAAATAATAATAGAGCTATAAATTATAAAATATTATGTTATGCATTTAAAGTAACTCAATAGTTATACAAATATATGATATACCTCTTACATAATTATAAAACCATATCTCATTGTTATGATCTAGATTAATCAATAGTTTTTTTTAGAATTTTAGATTAATCACGATCATAATTTATCCTGTTACTTGCAATCTGAAGTACCATATTTTTTCATAGCAGGGCTATTCTAGATGCCATGCTCCTACACATAATGGCTGTTCTAGATGCCATGTTCTTGCCTATAACAGGCCATCCACAGTGCTATAGTTCTAATCATGGTGGGCTATTTATAGTGCCATGCTCCTACCCATTGGGACTATCCTTAATTTAATGTGACTAGTCCAAATATCCTTTTCTTGATCATTAATTTATTAAATTCAATCATGTTAGGAGAATGTTGTATCAAATTATGCTATTTTCAAGATTTTTAATAGTCAGTATTAAATTCAAACCATGAATAAAAAAAAATCAATAATTAATATAACATATAATATAGAAAAATACTATTAACTATGCCAAAAATGATACAAATATCAAGTATCAGATATCCAAATTATGCAATGTACAAATAATCATACATACTAATAATCATGTCCAACAATCAAGACCATGCAATATATAAATATATATATTGATATTTATGTCCAAGAATCCTTACTTTTATTGATAATAAATTTAATACACTAAATACCAATCCATATCCTTCTCCAAGAACTAGGTATTAGAAAAGTTGTTTGATATTTTTCTGTCTAAAAAATTATTCTCTTACATAATTGACCTTAATATTTTTATAAAATTATAAAGTGAATATTTATTTGTTTTAGACCTTTTACTACTTCTTGGGTGTCCACCAAATCTCTTAAATCCTTTTTTCATGACGTTCAACCCAACTAGTGAGAGAGAAGAGAGAAAACAATAAAATAAAAGAGGAAAGATTGAGAAGAAGTGAAGGAGAGAAGAGAGATGACTCTCTCTCTTTCTTCTTCTTCCTAAAGAGAGGAACACCTCCCCTCCCACTTTCTTTTGCTTCTTAAAGAGAGCAACCCTTCCCCTCCCATCTTTCTTCTTGCCGGCCGTGATCTTGAAACTTGGATTGGTAGCTAATGGCAATGCTCGATGGGTATTGATCTTGCTCCAAAATCCGGTATCTGACCAGCTCTAAATAGTGACATTAGGCTTGGAAAAGAGAAAAGAGCAAGGCTTTGGTCTTGTATCTAATTCCGATGAGGTTAAGCAAGGGAAAACCAATGATCATTCTCAGCAAATTTCCAAGAAGCTTGAAAATTTCAAAAATCAATGGTAATTTCCCAAGTATTTAGTGATGAAAATCTACGAAAGAGGATATTGGTATTTATAGACAAGATTTAGGACTTTCCCAATCCAATTTACATAGGTAATCCCCCTCTCTTTGATGCAAATTAGAAAAAAAAAAAAAGGCTCCCATCATGAGTCTTTTTCTCTCTCTCCCCCCCCCCCCCCTTTTTTTTTTTCTTTCTCTTTTGGGCTTGGTCATTTTAAGCGGGCCTAAATTCTCACCGATTGTGCTATTACAATTTTAACACGTACCTTTCTCAAAATAAAATGCTTCTTAAAATTTAATTTTTTTGTCTCAAATTTCCTTCTATAGAGATTGTGCTATCCAAAGAATAATATTCTCCATCCAATAAAAGTTAAAAGAAAGACCGTACCATTATGTTTCCATTATTTTCTATTATAATGTTATTGTAATATGTACCGAAAAAATGTTATTATAATAAAATTAAGATTTGAAATAACATTTATAACCATCAATGATGGATTCAGTGGAGATTCTATACAACGGTAATTCGTCATCCAAAACTTGTCCCAGAAGAATCTGTAGGTAATAAAGTAAAGAAAAAACTGAAGGAAATGTAAATCTAACATGAGCTTTTTTTTTTTTTTGGGGGGGGGGGGGGGGGGGGGGGGGGGGGGGGGGGGGGGGGAGAGAATCTAGCACGAGGTTATACAAAGTGCAAACTTTGGTTTGATAGATCACTGTAGTGTGGCATGTTGGAAATATAGATGGGCCCTTGCCTAGAATTTTCTATGGAAGTTAGGATCCTCTCTAGTTCCGAAGGTCGCCATCTGGCACTAGCTTTGGCAACAGACCTTGTCGTCAGGGGACGGTGGATTCATAGCACAGGTACCATAAATTTTTCTCTTTGGAATTAGAATTAGCCATAAACAACAATCATGCAACTTGGATCTTCATCTCAGGAGGCAAGTTGGCCCACCATCAACGGATGCCTTGGGTCAGGCCCATTATCAACAATATTTCTCTTAACATTATTGAATATATAAAAATCTTAATAATCTATGTTGTCCAACAAAAAATCTCAATAATCTTATGATTTGCAATTTTCCAAATTTTTATAATTAACCTGAATTTTCTGCAAACTTTGGCAAATTCTCCATATTCTCCTGTCCTAATATAATTGTGACGATTTTTTTTTTCTTCTCTCTCTTATATATAGAGGCCTCATTTTCGTTCAAAAAATTAAAAAATAAAATAAAATAGAATAAAGCTTCTGTTAATCTCTTCTTGCAAGTTGGCCATTGTAATTTTTCTTGGAGAACCAAAGAAACGTGAACGATATGCGAAATTACTTGGCTGCAAACTTGAAACATTCCCCATTAATTATTTACCATTGTCATAGAAAGCTCTCCATGAGCGACCGGTGAATCCTTCTTAATATAAATTTGACAAGTTGGTCTCATTGGAATCAAGTTCTCTATCTTCCCAGGGAAGACTTGTGTTAGCGAATGATGTCCTCTAAACACTCCCGGCCAAGGATGCATTATGTCTATAACCAAAATTAGAATCAGAATCGAAATCAGAATGGATTGGATGGGAAAATAGAAATGGCCATCTCCTCGATGCATTCGGTTCGTAACTAGAATAAGAATAAAATTTGAATACTACAGAAAAGCAAGGATTGAATTTTGAAAGATCAAGACATGTCCATTTCCTTTTGAAATCAAAATAAAATAGAACTCCTATCAACCAAATAACTAAAATGGGAGTCACTCATTTCGGTTCCCATTTCAAAGTCTAACTCTTTCTCAAACACGCATGCTCTAAATTCCTTTCAATATTTTCTAAAGTGAGTAGATCAGCTTTTACACTTTTTTTATATTAAATGAAGCTCGTGTACTGCTGGTTTTTCATGCCTTGTCAATTAGCAAGTAGTTTGTAAAAGCAGGAAAGAGGGTAGTTTAGGAGTGATTAATCTGCTTCATCTCAGTAGGGCATTGCTTGCAGTCGTTTTGGTACTCTATTTGCCTCGCAGGTTTTAAGTGCCTGCTATCAATGCGGAGGTTTCAAAAGAAGGAATAATGTTAATGCCACAAGAAAGTTAGAACCATGGAAGGGTGTTCGGAATAGGCTAAACAATTTCTAGACTGGAATTCAATATAGTCTTGGGCAAAGGATCTTAGGTCTTGTTTTAGAGGGATAATTGGACTGGCGAAAATCCCTCTTGGATCCTTGTTCCCCAATGTGTTCAAAGAAGGTCTAAGGTCTGGAATGCTGATGACCTTGGAACCTCTAGTTAACCTAATCTATGAATGCCACCGTAATATATATCTGAAAACATTGATCTCACTGGAATCTTGGACACTATTCGGCCATACTCAGATCATGATACTCTTCGTTGGAGATGGGAAGCCAATTGTGTCTTTTTCCGTTCCTTCGGGTTTCTGAACCAAGGTGGAGTTGTATGCCTGGTAGCGCGAGCCTAGTGGGGTTGTCCAGTACTTAGAAACCCGAACCTATTTTTCTTGGCTTCCTACCAAAAACAAGGTAGCATTGCTGGGTGTAACGGTAAAACTATGAGCTCGTAAGTCTATTGATATGTGTTGCCGGCAAATCACCTTTTATTGGGCTCAAGCAAAGCCTGAGAGTCAACTGGCCTTCTTTGATGGAATAAAGGGCTGCTCCTGGATGCTTCACTAATAAAGGCCTACAAGAACAGTCTCCCGAGTGATGACGACTGGCGGGAGATCTTTCAATATTCAAGTTAGTGGAGGAATGAAATGGACTATAGTAGCTAGAGCTGAGAGTGATAGAAAGATTGAAATGAATGTGCGAGTCGTGGAAGGATACATTACCTTTACTGAGAATCCCCTTTAATCAATTTATAGGGTTACATGGAGTAACCTTTAACTGCTTGGGAGGTGGTCTCTAATATGTGCAACGAAATCAAAGGGTTGCTCCTGGATGCTTCACTAATAAAGGCCTGCAAGAACAGTCTCCTGAGTGATGATGATTGGCTGGAGATCTTTCAATATTCAAGTTAGTGGAGGAATGAAATGGGCTATAGTAGCTAGAGCTGAGAGTGATAGAAAGATTGAAATACATGTACGAGTCGTGGAAGGATACATTATCTTTACTGAGAATCTCCTTTAACAAATTTATAGGGTTACATGGAGTAACCTTTAACTGCTTGGGAGGTGGTCTATGATATGTGCAACGAAATCATCGAGATGTTGCGATCTTATTCCCTAGAATCTTTTCTATGGACATCTTTCTACTAGGATAGCTGGTTTTGCTAAGACTTGCTCCCCACTAGATTGTTTATGATGCCTATTGGGATAATTGTGGCCAGTAGATCTTCACCACTTACTCAGGCATCTTGGCTCCAAGTATCTGGGCAACTTGCTCTTCGCCGAATGAGAGGCCTTTATTGAGAGAAGGAGAGAGCCCTGCTGAGAGAGGGGTCTTTGACATTGTGCTTTAGCTCGCCCGACTAAGTCTATTCCGGGAACTAGTCAGGTCCAAGTAAGTACTCAGTGGATGCATATGAGAGGATATTTGTTGAACCCGGCTATTTGTAATCCGTTGATCCCACAAGTGATTTTGATGATAACCAAACATTGATGCATGCATTTGTTTTACTAATAACTCTTCAAGTGGTTTACAAATTTTGTAGGATGAATTCTTTGTTCAAACGTCAACTTCTACATTTGTATTTCTTATTTTGAGTTGTGTTGTAATTGAAATTTGTAAAGAAGAACCCAAAAGAAAAAATTTAAAAAGATCATAAAATTGGGTTACTTCTAAATGTGTTTCAAGCTTTTAGTTTCTTAGAAACTTGTTGAAATTGAAGACATCTTGAAGCTTGAAGACTTGCCAGATGAAATCTGGAGAAAGACTAAGAAATCATTGAAACTTTTATCCGAGCCGACTCGAGGAGAAGAGAGCCGACTCTAGCATGCATGAGACTTTTGGCACGCAGATATTCAAGCCGACTCTAAGAAACCAGACCAGAGCCGACTCGTCCAGAGTGCTGTTTCTTGAATCAGACAGGCGAGCCGATTCGAAGGAACTCCGAGCCAACTCTATCACATGGTCAGACATTCGAGCCGACTCTTCAGAAGATCGAGCCGACTCCTCCAGAGTCCAGAAATTGGTTTCTGAGAAGAAAAGCCATTCGAGTCGACTGGAATGGAAGTTAGCCGACTCGACCAGACTAATATTTTGAAGGCCTAAGGATCTGAGTCGATTGGAATCAAGGCGAGCCGATTCTTATAGAGTGAAGAATCAAGACACTGTGCAAGCGAGCTGACTGGATTGAAGAGAGTCAACTCAACCAGAACTCCTCTATGAATCTGAGCTGACTCGAGTGATCCAAGTCGACTCGAAGGTCGATTTCAGACTTGCAATGGTTAGTTCTAGAACTCAGAATTTGAATCCAAAAAGTACTCCAACGATCATATGTCATATCCCAATGGACTACAACAACTTAAACTGTCTTAGAATGATGCAAAGCCATATTTTTGAGGGATTTTGAACTTCTTTATAAGAGAATAAGAGATTTTTCAAAAGAAGGAGATGCTTTATTGAATATTCAACCAACCAACAAAGAAGAGAGCACTAAGAGCATTCAAGACAGCCTTCAAATCTTCACCAACTCACATCTGAAGCTTGAAGCACTTAGTAAAGAAGCGAAAGAAGCCATTAAATCACATTGAAGTGCATTCAAGTGGGCTTCTCTCGAGCTGCATCGACAACCACTCGGCAAAATTTAGTTTGTCACTTTGTTGTATTTATTTTCAATTCATTCTTGAATTATTGGGTTATTGGTGAGCTCGGTTGAAAAACCAATTAGGTTCTTGATGATCCTGGTAAAACTAAGTTGGGTTCTTGGTGATCCTGGTAAAACCAAGTTGGGTTTCTTTGGTGATCCTGGTAAAACCAAAGTGTAGAGGTTTGGATTGTGAGCCTGTTAAAACAATCTAACTGTATTCCAGTGAGGGATATAGTGAAAATTGTTGCCCAGAAATAGAGCCCAAGAGGGGGGGGGGGGGGGGTGAATTGGGTCTTTTAAAAACTTAAAGCAATAATGTGCCGGCCTTGTCATGTTTGTGAGTTACGAAATTGATGCACTAGATTATATGCAGCGGAAAGCAATAAATAGAGTGCAAGAAGTAAAGAGCAAGATATAGAAGAGACAATCACACATAAACACAAGATTTATAGTGGTTCTGTGCAAACCTAGCACCTACATCCACTCCCCAAGCCACCCTTGGGAATTCCACTATAATCTCTCCAAGATTACAGCCGACTTATTTTTTCAAAGGCTTACAAGTCAAAACCTATGTTGGTTTTATCACCTAGGCTCACCAACTAACCTTAACACTTGTTTTGTCTTCGGGCTCACAAGTTAACCCTAGTTGGTTTTGTCCCTTTGGCTCACCAACAACTACAACAACTTACTTTCAAGAAACCCTTGAAAGCGAGGTCAAATCAAAAGAGAATTTCAGATATACAATTCAAAATAAGCAAAACAAACTCTCTTCAAAAGTATAATGGAAGCTTTGAGGCTCAAGTTGATGCTTTGTCATGTCTTCTCCTTGGAATATTCTTCAAGCTCTCTTTTTGGAAGGATGAAAGGATGGGCTTGTAAGCTTTTTTAGGGAATCACACTTTAAATGGCTTTTGAAGTGAAGTTCTTAAGGGAATATTGGTTTTTAAGCTTTCAATGGACTTCAATGCTTCAAGAATAAGTTTGGTGAAGCTTAAATACGTCAAAAACTTTCAAAAAATAGTTTGTGACCATTTGAGCTTCGAATCTAGCCATTGGGAGCTTGGAAAGATATTTCTTCAACATAGAAAAATAGATCCGTTAGGGCTGTCAAAATCCGAGTGTCGACACTTGGTTTGTCAGGTGTCGACACTTGGCTGTTAAGTGTCGACACTTGACTGTCAGGTGTTGACCCTTGAACTTTCAAGTGTCGACACTTGATTCACAGGTATCGATACTTGACACAAAAACCCTCCATTGGCCATGTTCTGGATTTTCAAAAAGTCTCAAGCCTTGAGTCGATACTTAGGAACTTAAGTGTCGACACTTGAGTTTTAGGTGTCGACACTTGAATTCTAGGTGTTGACACTTGGCATGCTAAGGAGTTTTCTGCATGCCAAATACTGAAGTGTTGACACTTGACTTCCCAGGTGTCGATACTTGGTTCTGCAAAATTTACAATTAAGTGTAATTCAAAGCAAAAACACAAGTTTTGAATATGAAACTTAAATCCAACCTAAATAAGCAATAAATGAACTCGTTTAGCCCCTTTTTGCATGGAAAAGACTCCTCAACTTGCAAAATATGCTTCAAGCCACAGCGTGCTACGATACTTTAATTTGAGAATTTGAGGTGCTTGTTTTCTGAAAACTCATAACTAGAAATGAATATTAGTATACAATATGTACTCAACGTTTTGTTATTCATCAAAATCACTAGGTAGAGCCAACAATATCTCCCTTTTTGATGATGACAAAACCTTGAGTATATAGACATTTAATTTTAAATTTCAGATTTGATAATTCATAAATATGATTTCAAGCTAATACATCTACAACTTGCATAGTTAAGAAGGATGAATCTCCCCCTTAGTTAGACAATTCTAATCAGAACAAGTAGTATGCAATATTGGTATCAGATAAAATTTGAAATTATGATTAATTCTACTCCCCTTTTGTCAATCATTAGAAAGAGGAAGTAAGCTCCCCCTCAAAACGAGCATGGAGACAAAAGTAGTAGAGTATCAGAGTTGATACAAGAGACAGTTTTTCAAGAGTTAACAGGTAGCAGAGCCAAAATGTATATCTATCAAGCAAAAATATATATGTATCAAAATCAATCATAATGATACAAAAATTGTAATCATCAAGCTGACATGCATATATATATATATATATATATATCTGTCAAGTAATGTTTTCAGTACAAAATTTGCTGACTCATCAGCAACACGAAAATAATCAAAATACATCAAGAGACATAAATCATAAATAACATGAGATATAAATAACAAACAACAATATAAACATCTGTGAGGCTAATCCTCATCAGATGGGATCTCAAAAGATATAAGGCCTGTAATCTTAGAACTATGGGCTAGACCTCTAGGAGTCCTCAAAATACCATGACTCCCAGTCCTAGTTGTTACAGCCGTTACGATGATGTGGCGTGTCTCAGATTTCGTCGGGCGTGATTCGAACCACGTGGATTTTTTCGGCAGAACGAGAGCAGTTCGGCAAGGTCAGATATGGCTCCACTCGGCCGAAGTCGAGGTCAGACCGGGCCCCCTTGCTCCTCCGCCAGGTGTTCGCCCAGGAGGGGCCCACCTCGGTCGAAGCCTGCGACCCCTCGCCCCCTCGCCGAGTGGCGCCCCGAGACGGTTCCACCTCGATCGAGGTCGAGCCGGGACCTCTTGCTCCTTAGCCAGGTGGCGCCCGGACACGGGTCCACGTCGGCCGAAGTTGAGCGCTCCTCTGCCGCTCCGCCAGGTGTCCGCTCAGGAGGGGCCCACCTCGGCCGAAGCCTGTGGCCCCTTGCCCCCTCGCCGAGTGGCGCCCCGAGATGGTTCCACCTCGGTTGAGGTCGAGCCGGGCCCTCTTGCTCCTTCGCCAGGTGGCGCCCGGACACGGGTCCACCTCGGCCGAAGTCGAGCACTCCTGTGCCGCTCCGCCAGGTGTCCGCTCAGGAGGGGCCCACCTCGGCCGAAGCCTGCGGCCCCTTGCACCCTCGTCGAGTGGCGCCCCGAGACAGTTCCACCTCGACCGAGGTCGAGCCGGGCCCTCTTGCTCCTTCGCCAGGTGGTGCCCGGACATGGGTCCACCTCGGTCGAAGTCGAGCACTCCTTTGCCGCTCCGTCAGGTGTTCGCCCAGGAGGGGCCCACCTCGGTCGAAGCCTGCGGCCCCTTGCCCCCTCGTCGAGTGGCACCTTGAGACGGTTCCACCTCGGCCGAGGTCAAGCCGGGCCCTCTTGCTCCTTCGCCAGGTGGCGCCCGGACACGGGTCCACCTCGACCGAAATCGAGCACTCCTTTGCCGCTCCGCTAGGTGTTCGCCCAGGAAGAGCCCACCTCGGTCGAAGCCTGCGGTCCCTTGCCCCCTCGCCGAGTGGCACCCTAAGACGGTTCCACCTTAGCCGAAGTCAAGCTGGGCCCTCTTGCTCCTTCGCTAGGTGGCGCCGGGACACGGGTCCACCTCGGCCGAAGTCGAGCACTCCTCTGCCGCTTCGCCAGGTGTCCGCCCAGGAGGGGCCCACCTCGGTCGAAGCCTACGGTCCCTTGCCCCCTCGCCGAGTGGCGCCTTGAGATGGCTCCACCTCGGCCGAGGTCGAGCCGGGCCCTCTTGCTCCTTTGCGAGGTGGCGCCCGGACACGGGTCCACCTCAGCCGAAGTCGAGCGCTCCTCTGCCGCTCCGCCAGGTGTCCGCCCAGGAGGGGCCCACCTCGGCCGAAGCCTGCGGCCCCTTGCCCCCTCAGGTGGCGGAGACGGTTCCACCTTAGCCGAGGTTGAGCCGGGCCCTCTTGCTCCTTCGCCAGGTGGTGACACGGGTCCACCTCGCCGAGTCGAGCGCTCCTCTGCCGCTCCGCCAGGTGTCCGCCCAGGAGGGGCCCACCTTGGCTGAGGTCGGCTACCCAGCATGGTGAGGTCGCCGAGAAGCAGGAGCACGAGTTCCAAAACCGCCCCTCGAGCAGCGTGCACCGCACCTCGAGAGGAGCGCCAGTACGATCGGCAGCAATGCGTGAAACCTCGTTTACATCGGCCCGACAGGTTCCGCAGCCGAGAGGCGAAGTCCTGGCAAGACAGGACCCGGTAACGGGTGTTGTCGGTGCCCGGGAAGGAGAGCGCTCGCGTTCGGCCCCAGGGTCTGGCCGGCGCCCTCCCTCTACCCTTTCCTCGCTAGGCTCGGCCAGCAAGACAAGGAGGCTGCCATGTTCTTGGACCCAAAGGGGAAAGGGGAAAGAGAGGGAGAGAAGGAGGTGAAAGCAAAGAGGGAGCCTCCCAAGGGCGGGAAGCCGGAGGCAGCATGATGGGATAAAAGGATGGGAAGAGCGGACGACCAGGTAAGGGAAAAAAAGGCTGGGAAAATGAAAGACACCAAGAGCAGGATCCAAGATCTCGAGAGGGATCCCTTGGCGCAAGCTCGGTGAAGGAACCTGGCCCAATTTCTACTCTTCCTGAGACCTTCTTTACGAAGAGAATCTCTATGCCTGGGACTCCTTCAGGGGCCCACCTTGGAGACTCTGTTCCATCTCGCCGTTTTCTAACTTGACCATCGAAGCCCCCTCGCCGGGATCCCCGGCCAGGGTTTCTGACCTTGTCTTGCAGGATCGGGAGCTCGGAGACCTCGAGGCTAGATGGCCTGATCAAATCACCAGCTCTGAAGCTACAGGCGCGGCGACGAGATCGGCAACAGATTGGCGCACCAGGTAGGGGGGCAGGACAACACCCCCAGTACGAGCTAGTTCTTGGTGAAACGAAGTGCGCTCCGGCCATGGTGGTCACACGCGGGCGTGAAGCATCCACTAGCCGAGTAGGGGAGGTCCCCTCCCCTCAGGGGCCACGCAGCCCGGAGAGGGAGCTTCCTGCTCCACCTCCTCTTCCACCGCAGCTGATCTCGGTGGACGGACCTTTTGCAGCTATCATCCAACAACTGCAAACCCTGACTACAGCAGTTCGGCAGCTACAGCATCGGTAGCGCTCCTTGGCAACACAGCCCCAGCTAGGGACCCCCGCGGCTCGGGCCGCGGGGCCGCGCGGAAGCCTGCGCTCCATCCATGGCAGGCCATCCCAACCGCGGGCAGCCTCCAACCCCCGCGAGAGCCACCAGACCCCTGCGAAGAGAAATTACTCTGGTTCGACGGATCACGAGAGTCAATCCCCTATCGATGATGCCGAGATGGCGCGCCGCAGTGAGCGACGTCGAGGCAAAGCCCCCCGTCGAGAGCGATCGGCGCCCCCTTCACCAGCAGCCTCGGTGGAAGATTTCACTGACGAGGCCATCAGACGCCAGGCCGAGAGGCGCCTGGAGGAGCACGAGCGTAAACTGGTGGAGTTCGTCCGTCGATTTGCCGACCTACAGAACTCTTCGGCAGACTCGGCGGGGTATGACTCCCGGCCACCCTTCTCCCGGGAAATCCAAGAGGAGTCGATCCCGAGTCTGTTCCGCATGCCGCAGGTCGATCCCTACGATGGGACCACCGACCCTTTGGACTATTTGGAGAGCTACAAGGTTCTCATGAGGGTCCAGGGGGCCATGGATGCTCTTTTATGCATTGCCTTCCTCACTACCCTCCGGAAGGCTGCTCGAGTCTGGTTCACCCGCCTCGAGCTGGGATCTATTTGCTCCTTCCATCAATTGGAAGGAAAGTTCGTGGCGCACTTCGACGCTTGTCGGAAGGTGCCGAGAGAGGTGGACAGCCTCTTCTCCATCTGCCAGCAGGACCAGGAGCTGCTTCGGGACTATGTTACCCGCTTAAAGATCGCCGCCCTGGAAATCTACAGCCTGGACGAGCCCGTTGCCATGCTGGCATTAAAACGCAGGCTGAAGACATCCCGCCTGACTTATTCCCTGGACAAGAAATCCCCCAAGACATATTCTGAGCTCCTCCTCCGTGTCCACAAGTACATACGAGCGGAGGAGAACGATCGCACCCAGCGGGAGTTGGACGGGAGGACCTTGAAGAAGCCGGCCCCGAGAGATGTTCCCGGGACCCGAAGGCCCGGGCCACCTGTTGACCCCCATCCGAATCCAAAGCCGAAGGGCAGAGCCCCCCCGGAGCGAAGTTTCACCCCTCTCCTTGCTCCCAGAACGAAGATCCTCATGGAAATTGAGGGCGAGCACTACCTCCACCGACCTTCCCCTCAGAACCCAAGGAGCACCCGCGACAAGTCGAGGTACTGCCAGTTCTACCGCGAGCATGGACATGAGACGGAGGAGTATCGCAATCTGAAGCGGGAAATCAAGGAGCTGATTAAAACTGGCTACCTCAGGAAGTTCGTGAGGAATGAAGCTCAGACGGAGGGACAGCCGCTCGCAGCCTTCCCCCAGTCCCTGCAATCGATAATCGCCCGACGGAGAAGCCAGTAGGCATGATCTCTTGTGGAATCGGGCGGGCGGCAAAGAGAACCCGAGAGGTGGGGGACCCGGAGAATGTATCCCCTTCTGAGGAGGAGAATGAAAACAAAAATGTAAATAATGATGATGTGGTAGTCGAGATGACCATCGCGAAGTATCCTTTACATCGCATTATGGTAGATAGTGGGAGCTTGGCTGACGTGCTTTTTATGATGCTTTCTCCCGAATGAACCTGTCTCATGATCAACTAAGGCCGGTGCACACCCCTCTTGTGGGCTTTACCGGGGACTCGGTGGGGGTCGAGGGGGAGATTACACTCCCTGTCACCGCTGGATCCCTATCTCGGCAGACCACAGTCATGATGACATTCACCATCATCAAGCTCCCCTCACCTTATAACGCGATCCTCGATCGTCCGGGGCTCAACCAGCTGGATGCCATGATTTCCAGGAAGCGATTGATAATACAATTCCCCACGGCCTGCGGGCCTGGGGTGATGAGGTGGACCACCCAGCCAGTCCAGCATTGCCTTCAGGCGATCCCGGGTGCCCGAGGCGCCGGGCTCGGCCCCGACGTCGATGACCTCGACTTAAGGAAGAAGGAACCCAGGGGAGGACCCGTGGAACATCTGCTAACGTATCCTCTTGGTTCGGACCCTCAGAAGACCGTGCAGGTGGGGGCCCAGCTCCCGGAGGAAGAACGGACCTGCCTGCTAGATTTCCTCCATGCGAAAATGGATGTGTTTGCATGGTCCGCGGCCGACATGCCGGGCATCCCCCCTGAAGTCATCTCCCACAGACTAAACATGGATCCAAGGTGCCGCCCGGTCCGCTAGAAGAAGAGGAGCTTCGCCATAGAAAGGCAGAGGGCCATCAACGAAGAGGTGGAGAAGCTCCTCGCCGCCGGCTTCGTACGGGAAGTACAATATCCCAGCTGGTTGGCGAATGTGGTCATGGTGAAGAAGAGTAGTGGCAAGTGGAGGATTTGTGTGGACTACACCGACCTCAACCGAGCGTGCCCGAAGGACAGCTTTCCCCTTCCGAAGATTGACTAGCTGGTGGACACCACTTCGGGGCATCGCCTCCTCTCTTTCATGGATGCCTTCTCTGGGTACAACCAGATTTGAATGCATCCGGAGGACGAAGAGCACACCGCCTTCATCACCGACCGTGGAACTTACTGTTACAAGATGATGCCGTTTGGCCTCAAGAACGCCGGGGCAACGTACCAGTGATTGGTCAACAAAGTCTTCAAGGATCCAATCGACCGCAATATGCAGGTGTACGTAAATGATATGATGATAATGAGCAAGCTCCTTTCGGATCATGTTGGCAACCTGGTGGAGACCTTCGGCAACCTCCGACTTCACCAGATGAAGCTGAACCCGGTGAAGTGCGCCTTCGGTGTCTCCACCGGAAAATTCCTGGGGTTCATGGTGACCCAAAGAGGGATAGAGGCCAACCCGGAAAAGGTCCAGGCCATCTTGGACATGGAACAACCTACCTCCAAGAAGCAAGTGCAGCGGCTCACCGGCCGGATAGCTGCCCTGAGTCTGTTTATCTCGAGGTTGGCCGACCGCTGCCGGCCCTTCTTCAAAGTGCTGAGGAAGATGAGCGACTTCGCTTGGACCGAGGAGTGCCAGGAGGCGTTCGACGAGCTGAAAAAGATGCTTGCATCGCCTCCACTGCTTTCCAGGCCTGAAGAAGGAGAGGAGCTCGTCCTCTACCTGGCGGTCACCCCGAAGGCCGTCAGCTCGGTCCTAGTTCGGACTGATGACCAGGGAGTTCAGAGACCGGTGTACTACACAATCAAACTTCTCCGCGATGCGGAGCTCAGGTATTCCTGATCTGAAAAGCTCATTTTTGCATTAATAGTGTCTGCCCAGCATCTCAGGCTCTATTTCCAAGCACATCCTATTGCCGTCCTGACTGATCAGCCGCTTGAAGCGATACTCAGCCGACTCGACACATCCGGCGATTGGCGAAGTGCGCACTTAAGCTCAGCGAGTTCGACATCGCTTATTGGCCAAGGTCGGCCATGAAGGCGCAAGTGCTCGCCGATTTCTTGGTCGAGTGCACAGGCCTAGGCAAGGGGACAGAGGAGGACCATCTAGATCGGCAGTTGAAACCGGGACCCGAGGAGGACGTGTGGATCCTTCATGTGGACGGAGCCTCGAACTCCGACGGGAGCGGAGCATGCCTCATCCTCGCCAACGGCGATGGGGTCATTGCCGAATGTGCACTCCGCTTCTAGTTCGCCGCCAGTAACAACCAGGCGGAGTACGAGGCACTCCTCGCCGGGTTGAGAGTGTCCCGCGAGTTGGGCGTTGCCAACCTCAAGGCCTTCACTGATTCCCAGCTGGTGGCCGGACAGATCTCCGGAGAGTATGGTGCGCACGACCCTCAAATGGCGAAATACCTGGAGCTCGTGAGAACGAGCGCGACCGGGTTTCGGCGCTTCAGCATCTCTCACATACCCCGCGGGGAAAATGCTCGTGCAGACACTCTATCCTGGCTGACAACCCTGCTGGACTAGTTGCTGGGTCATGCTCATGTTGAGCGTCTCAAGGCCCCAAGCTACGAGACCCCTGTGGAGGTCCAGCAGGTCAACCAAGAGCCCAGCTGGATGGACAAGTACGCCGAGTACATTACCGATGGCACCTTGTCAGAAGACCGCGCAACGGCCTGCCTTATCAAAAAGAATGCCACGCGGTTCATCCTAATGGACGGACAGCTGTATCGGAGGTCCTACTCCTACCCCCTCCTCAAATGCCTGAGACCCACGGAGGCCACACTCGTACTCTAGGAAGTCCATGAGGGCATCTGTGGGAACCATGTGGGGGGCAGAACGCTAGCATGTAAGGCCCTCCACCAAGGTTATTTCTGGGAGACGATGAAGGAGGATGCCGCCGACTTTGTGAAGAGGTGTGATCGGTGCCAGCGGCATACCGTGGTGCAGTGGCAGCCCTCCACTCCGCTTTCCCATCTCTCGGCTCCGTGGCCATTCGCCCAGTGGGGGATGGATCTCTTAGGACCCTTCCTCCCGGCGTCCGGACAGCGGAAGTTCCTGATCGTGGCCATCGACTACTTCACGAAGTGGGTCGAGGCCGAACCCCTGGCATGGATCACGGAGGCAAACGTCACCAAGTTTCTCTGGAAGTCAATCATTTACCGTTTCGACCTCCCCCATACCATTATCACCGATAACGGACGTCAATTCGATTGTCGGGAGTTTGAAGAATTCTGCAGCGACCTCGGCATCCACTATCGCTTCACCTCGGTGGCGCATCCGCAGACAAATGGAGAAGCCGAGGTGACGAATAGGACCATCTTGCAAGGCTTCCGGACGAGGCTGGATCAGGCCAGGGGTGGTTGGGCATAAGAGCTCCCGAGCGTCTTGTGGGCGTACCACACCACTCCGAGGACGGCCACCAACGAGACCCCGTTCAACCTCATCTTCGGAGCCAGGCGGTTATCCCGATTGAGCTCAGCCTACCCACCCTGTGCGTGGAGCAGTACGATGAAGGGGAGAACCACGCCAGGATGATGCTGAACCTGGACCTCCTTGAGGAGACAAGGGACAAGGCCCGAGTCCGGATGGTGACGTATAGGCAGCGGGTGGCTAGGTACTACAACTCCTGGGTACGACCGAAGTCCTTTCGCCCAGGAGATCTGGTGCTTCGGCGTGCTGAAGCTTCCCAGCCACGGGAGTGCGGGATGCTTTCCCCGAACTAGGAGGGTCCGTACAGGGTGGCGGAAGCTCTCCCTCACGGGGCCTATTACTTGGAGGAGTTAGGAGGGTCCAGGTTCCCTCGGACCTGGAATGCCTCGAACCTGAGGATGTATTACCAATAATGTAAGGTTCCTCGAACTCCTACAATAAAATTCCTTCACTTCAAATGCTTCTTCTCACCTCGTAGGAAGAGAGATGCTTAGCTCCGGGTTCGGCAAACATGGCTGTGGCCAAAGACCTGAGAAGGCGAGAAGTCCCGGACTTCGGTCCAGAAGGCGGGGCAGAGCCAAGCTCGCCCACGCAATCACGGAGAACATCTCGGCAAGCCGCGCAGGGCTCGGACAAAGCCTGCGGCCCTGGGTTTAGTCCGGAAGTCCCGGACTTCGGTCCGGAAGGCGGGGCAAAGCCAAGCTCGCCCATGCAATCACGGAAAACAGCTCAGCAAGCCGTGCAGGGCTCGGACAAAGCTCGCGGCCCCGGGTTCAGTCCGGAAGTCCCAGACTTCGGTCCGGAAGGCGGGGCAGAGCCAAGCTCGCCCACGTAATCACGGAGAACAGCTCCGCAAGCCATGCAGGGCTCGAACAAAGACCATGGCCTCGGGGTTCAGTCCGGAAGTCCCGGACTTCGGTCCGGAAGGCGGGGTAGAGCCAAGCTTGCCCAAGCAATCATGGAGAACAGCTCGGCAAGCCGTGCAGGGCTCGGACAAAGCCCGCGACCCCGGGGTTCAGTCCGGATGTCCCGGACTTCGATCCGAAAGGCGCGGCAGAGCCAAGCTCGCCAACGCAATCATGGAGAATAGCCCGGCAAGCTCGAAGGATTCGCGCAAGGCCTGCTCCACCGGCGTCCAACCCGAAAGCTCCGAACTTTGGTTTGAATGCTGGGCGGGACTCAGTTTACCCGCGAGCTCAGCTCGGAGCAAACCACAGGACTTGTTCTCGGCACTTGAAACCAACTCTCGGCCTCAACAAAAAAAAAAGAAGAACGCAAAGAAGTCAAGGTTGGGACTTGGCAAAGAGAAAATTCTTCATTAATTTGAAGGAGCATTACAATGAAGGAGTCCCGATAGGCCAGGAGTCCTCAAAAAAAAAAGAGAAGAAGTGAAGCAGAAAGAAAAGAAATACAAGTGGAAGCTAGTTTGGCGCGGTGGCGCTGTCCTCGGACGGGGGTGCGCACTCTCCACCTGCGCCGTCCATGGGTGGCTGCTCGGGGGGCTGCTCTGGAGTTGCAGCCATGTCGCCTGCTGCCATTGGCGCCTCGCCGCTGGGCTCCTGCCTCCATCAGCCAAGGACCACCCCGCTGAGGTCGAGCTCGGGGTAGAAGGAGCCCACCTTCTCCCGACACACCTGGAACCGTTTCAGGAAGGAGTCCACGGTGGCCTCCCGAACCTCCGCGATATACTCCTCAGAGGCCCGGAATTTCAGGACGGCCTCCTGTGCCTCCCGCTTTGAAGCTTCCAGCAGCCCGTTGACGTAGGAGCTCCGCTCCTTGGCTGCGTTCGTCTCCTTCCAAGCCTCCTCCACCTGGCGCTCCAGCGACTGGGACTGAGCTCGGAGGCGAGCCTTCTCCGCCGCGTCCTCCTCCACTCGATGCTAGTTGGAGATCCTCTCCTCAGACAGAGAGGTCTCCAGTTCTCTGATGCACCCCTCGGCGCGCGCCAGGTCGGATTGAAGGGCCTGATTGTTCCCCCACAGCTCGACCCCCTTCTCCATGAGCTCCTTCACGTCGGCTTCGAGTTTGCTGAGCTTTTCCTCCTTCTCGGCATCCTTCCTGGCATACCCTGCGAGGAAATTTCTTAGCAGCAGTACGTCGGTCTCGATCTACACTAAAGAAAGAGAGGTCAGTCAAAATCCAACTGGAACTTTAAAATGAGGGTTCCGAGTCCGGGACTTACCGTGAAGAGCTGCGAAAGGATCCCGAGCAGGGCGTCGACGTAGTCTCGACCGCCCCTCAGTCGCCGGTCCCGGGAGGTGAAGGCGAACTCTATGACCCTCTCCGCGAGGCCCTGGTCACGGATCACGGAGCACCGGCTGGTGAGATTCAGCGACGGGGCGGATAGATCGGCAGCAGCAGTGGCGACCGTCTCCCCGCCGGGTGGAACTGCCACCGACGGGGCAGCTGGAGCCATCGGGGGCGCCGTCGGAGCAACAGTCGAGGTGCGCACTACCCGGGAAGGAGCTGACCCCCCTTCTTCCGTAGCCCTATCGAGGTCGGCGACTGGGGCATCGGCAGCCCGGGCTCGAGGTGGCTCGAGTGCGGGAGCTGCCACCACTGGACCGGAAGCGGGAGTCGGCAAAACCTCCTGGCTCACCTCGGTGCGAGCCCTTTTCACCGCGGGCTCATCTCCCTCGACAGTGTCCCGCTAAGCAGCGCCCTCCAAGAGGTTTTCCAAGGAGAACTTCATACCTGAAAGGAAACGGAGGTCGGTTAGCCCAGTTAAAAAGAGAAAGGGATAAAGGGGGGAGGTGCGGAGCAGAGAAGAAGGCTGAGCCTCACCCGGCTCCTGGATGGGACTGATCCCCGCCTCGAACAAGTTCTGCTTCGAGAGCAGAACATCGAGCGTAAGGACCGTGTCGCTCAGCAGCAAGGAATAGGCTTCTTGGTCCGCCGGCTAGACTTGGGAGTTCCGGTTCGGGGACCGATCCGGCTCGCTCCAGGCCCAGTCGACATCCTCGACCGAGGCAAAATAGAACCGATTCTTCCAATCCTTAATAGAGGAAGGGAGGTCGAACCGGAGACACCTAGGTCGAGGTGAAATATACCACCAGCCATGATCGGTGGAATAACGCTTCAGGGTGAAACAAGCCCTGAAGAGAGAGAAATGGGCAACGAACCCGTGGAAGTGGCAGAAGACAATGAAGGCGAAGATGACCTGGATGGCGTTTGGAGCCAACTAGGCTGGGACCAGGCGGTAATGACTAAGAAAGGAGAGGAAGAAAGGATGTAGGGGGAACCGAAGACCCCCAAGGAGGACGTCCTTGTAGAAGGCTATTCGCCCGGGGCCGCTTAAGGTAACGCGATCCCCGGGCCGCGAAAGAGAAAGGTGGATCGACCTCGGGATGCCATAGACCTCCCGGAGCAGAGAAAGGTCACCTTCGGTCATCGATGAGACATGACCGGAGGGACCAGCAAAGGAAATGGCAGGAGGAGGAAGGGAAGAGATGGGACTCGCGGAGACTACAGGGGGAGACCTAGGACCCCTAGGGATGCCTATGGTTACACCCCCAGGCTGGAGCCGCCTGCGGATCTCTTCCGGGATCACCTCCCCTTCCGAGGAAGAGGAGGATGGAGTCCTCGGCCGGGACGGACCGGCCTCGTTCGGATTAGACGAAATATGACGACATCATGGCATGGGAAGGAAATGGTGATGAGAAGATTGCTAAGGAAAGGGACGGGGGAAGGAAGCAGACGAAGGCACTCACCGAAACATACTGTGCAAAAGAAGCGGTAACCCAGTGAAGTGAAGGATAGCCCACTGCAACCACCGATGGAGCGCAAGAAAGGGAAAGGGCCTCGTTCTGGAAAGTCCCCCTCCTTTTCAAATTCGATCGACAGCAGCCATACCCCTCATTCTGTTCCGAACCACCAGATGGATGTCGTGTGGATACACGCCCGACATCGACGCTTCGGTTATGAGGAAACGGCCTCCCTTTCGAAGCGACGCATTAAATGCGACTTCAGAAGCGACGCGTGGCAGCCCCTCATAGGACCTCGGGCGTGACGAGGAACGGCGACGAGGATCGTGGCAATCATGGCACGAGATCTTCGCCTTCCCCACGTCATCTCCGTATTAAATCCCCACGTTCCGAGCCATGATGCTTCAGCGGAACGGGGGGGATGGGGGCAACTGTTACATCCGTTACGATGATGTGGCATGTCTCAGATTTCGTCGGGCGTGATTCAAACCACGTAGATTTTTTTGGCAGAACGAGAGCAGTCCGGTAAGGTCAGATATGGCTCCACTCGATCGAAGTCGAGGTCGGACCCTCTTGCTCCTTCGCCAGGTGGCGCCCGGACACGGGTCCACCTCGGTCGAAGTCGAGCGCTCCTCTACCGCTCCACCAGGTGTCCGCCCAGGAGGGGCCCACCTCGGCCGAAGCCTGCGGCCCCTTGCCCCCTCGTCGAGTGGCGCCCCGAGACGGTTCCACCTCGACCGAGGTCGAGCCGGCCCTCTTGCTCGTTCGCCAGGTGGTGCCCGGACACGGGTCCACCTCGACCGAAGTCGAGCACTCCTCTGCCGCTCCGCTAGGTGTCCGCCCAAGAGGGGCCCACCTCGCCCGAAGCCTGCGGCCCCTTGCCCCCTCGCCGAGTGGCGCCCCGAGATGGTTCCACCTCGGCCGAGGTCAAGCCGGGCCATCTTGCTCCTTCGGAGGTGGCGCCCGGACACGGGTCCACCTCGACCAAAGTCGAGCACTCCTCTGACGCTCCACCAGGTGTCCGCCCAGGAGGGGCCCACCTCGGCCAAAGCCTGCGGCCCCTTGCCCCCTCGTCGAGTGGCGCCCTGAGATGGTTCCACCTCGGCCGAGGTCAAGCCGGGCCCTCTTGCTCCTTCGCCAGGTGGCGCTCGGACACGGGTCCACCTCGGTCGAAGTCGAGCGCTCCTCTACCGCTCCACCAGGTGTCCACCCAGGAGGGGCCCACCTCGACCGAAGCCTGTGGCCCCTTGCCTCCTTGTCGAGTGGCACCCTGAGATGGTTCCATCTTGGCCAAGGTCAAGCCGGGCCCTCTTGCTCCTTCGCCAGGTGGCGCCCGGACACGGGTCCACCTCGGTCGAAGTCGAGCGCTCCTCTGCCGCTCCGCCAGGTGTCCGCCCAGGAGGGGCCCACCTCGGCCGAAGCCTGCAACCCCTTGCCCCCTCACCGAGTTGCACCCTGAGACGGTTCCACCTCGGCCGAGGTCGAGCCGGGCCCTCTTGCTCCTTCGCCCGGTGGCGCCTGGACACGGGTCCACCTCGATCGAAGCCGAGCGCTCCTCTGCCGCTCCGCCATGTGTCCGCCCAGGAGGGGCCCACCTCGGTCGAAGCCTGCAGCCCCTTGCCCCCTCGCCGAGTGGCGCCCTGAGACGCTTCCACCTCGGCCGAGGTCGAGCCGGGCCCTCTTGCTCCTTCGCCAGGTGGTGCCCGGACACGGGTCCACCTCGACCGAAGTCGAGCGCTCCTCTACCGCTCCACCAGGTATCCATCCAGGAGGGGCCCACCTTGGCCGAGGTCGGCTACCCAGCATGGTGAGGTCATCGAGAAGCAGGAGCACGAGTTGCAAAACCGTCCCTCGAGCAGCACGCGCCGCACCTCGAGAGGAGTGCCAGTACGATCGGCAGCAATGCACGAAATCTCGTTTACATCGGCCTGACAGGTTCCGCAGCCGAGAGGCGAAGTCCTGGCAAGATAGGACCCGGTAATGGGCGTTGTTGGCACCCGGGAAGGAGAGTGCTCGCGTTCAGCCTCAGGGTCTGGCCGATGCCCTCCCTCTACCCTTTCCTCGCTAGGCTCGGCCAGCAAGACAAGGAGGCTGCTAGGTTCTTGGACCCAAAGGGGAAAGGGGAAAGAGAGGGAGAGAAGGAGGTGAAAGCAAAGAGGGAGCCTCCCAAGGGCGGGAAGCTAGAGGCAGCATATGATGCGATAAAAGGATGGGAAGAGCGGACGACCAGGTAAGGGAAAAAAGGCTGGAAAAAGGAAAGACACCAAGAGCAAGATCCAAGATCCCGAGAGGGATCCCTTGGCGCAAGCTCGGTGAAGGAACCTGGCCCAATTTCTACTCTTCCTGAGACCTTCTTTACGAAGAGAATCTCTAAGCCTGGGACTCCTTCAGGGGCCCACCTTGGAGACTCTATTCCATCTCACCATTTTCTAACTTGACCGTCGAAGCCCCCTCGCCGAGATCCCCGGCCAGGGTTTCTGACTTTGTCTTGCAGGATCGGGAGCCCGGAGACCTCAAGGCTAGACGGCCTGATCAAATCACCAGCTCTGAAGCTACAGGCACGGCGGCGAGATCGGCAACACTAGTAGAAGGTCCAAAGCGGGGTACAATCCTAGAAGATCGAGTAGAGGGAGGTGGAAGAGTCTCAGCAGGAGTGACAAAAGCTAGATCAGTGAGGACAGGTGTGCCAATCAAATCAGCAGGAGGAATAACAGGTGACTGCGGCTCTCAGCTGACTACCTCATATCCATCAGCACCATCATCACTGTCACCATCACTGTCGTCATCAATAATATTAGTAGCTCTATCCTTAATCCCATCAGTATGGTCACCACGATCAATAGTATCATCATGTCCATCCTGGTGGTCCTCATCATCATCATCATCACCAGCATCAGGAGGTGGAGCTGTAGGTGCTGCTGGAGGTAGAAGGGATCTCAGTAAATCCTCGATACGAGCAAAACCCTCCTCCATAGTCCGACGAATCTCAGCATGCTCCAAGGTGGTATGTGCTCGAAGACCCTCAATCTCGATGCATAACTGAGTCGTGCGGGCGGACACCCAATCCAATCATTTCACTCCTGAGATCTGTGAATTGCTGTCTCACGTGCTCCTCGAAAGATATGTTGGTAGAAGGTGGAGGAGGACCCGAAGGAGTAGCTATAGGGGTCATCGGCTCTACCTCTGATGCAGGAGTAGCTTGAGGAGATGTACTGACTGGCCCTGATGGCCCTGCCTCTGCCTCTCGAATCGCATCCTCCTCATCTAGCTCCTGGCCATACTCTCTCCGAACCCACCGACCTCCGACCAATCGATATCCCATGCGGTGTAGCAATCTCTTATCGTAGACGTCAGTATGTAGAATCTCCTTAGGGATGTCCCCCTCCAAAGGACCTCTACATGCTCTAAATAAACAGGTCAATGCCATATCGTATGGTAGACAGTGTCGCCTCTGAGTCACTGCATCATGCATCTGAACTGGCATCAAAGAGGGTATATCAACCTGAGTCCTCTGGGTCAGACATACCATAAGCATCAGCTCTCTCTCGGTGATGAAGTCGAAGTGCCCAGTCTTCGGAAGCAATATCCGAGCTAAGATATGGTGCAGAAGAAGCATCTCCACAGATAGCTGGTTCGCAGTGACCACTATCACTCTGTGAACATCCTCACGCTCAAGGATGCACCTGAAGGCAACCTCTCTATCCTCCACTGAGAATACATTGATATCGCTATGAGGAAGCTCCCATACTCTGCTCAGAAGCTCCTCAGTCAAACAAATCTCTACTCCCCTGATAGTAGTCCTCCATAGTAATCGGCGGCAGTCCATGGTGCCATAAAACTCCCTCACCAGATGGGGATAATACCTTTCCTGCATGGTGCAAAAGGGTACTAATCCGGCATCTATGAGTGTCCTCCGGATCTGGAACTGTTGTCTATCGAAGAACTCAAGGTTGATCCGTCGTCCTGAAGCTACAGCCTTCCCTGCCATCCTCTCTGCAGGGGGGAACCTGGTGCTGCTGAGCTACCGGCCTGTCTAGCATCATGTCTGGCTTTTGTTCTCCTCTCTGACCCATGTCCAGTCCTACTCCTAACAGCTAATCTCTTTCTTGGACCCATCTTAATCAAGCTGAGCAAGAAAAGAAGGTAAATAACCTAGGGGGTATTAATTTCAATCAGGTTGAGAACTAGAGATCGGCTACAGGTTAGGCTAAAAGAGACTAGGTTTTCTTAAAAGAAGGATACTGGCTTTTAAAAGAAGTTAGAATATGTTTTGAAAATTGGGATTAAACATATTTGAGTTGTAAAATACCTTTAACATAAGAAATCGAGGGTAAAATACCTTTAACACAAGAAATCGAGGGTAACATACCTTTAACACAAAAAATCGAGGGTAAAATACCTTTATCAGGGAATTTTATCCATACAAAATATAGTTGGGTTTCCAAAATTATATTTTATAAAACTAGTGAACTGGGGCTAGTTGAAATATATAAAGTAAACTAAATACATGTGATTAGGGTTAAAACCAAGGAACATTTGGGTTTTAGGTTAGAAATGAGTAATCAACCAAAATAGTGGATATGGGGGTAAAATACCATGAAATCATCACAAATAACCCTTCCATACAAATGAAACCCTAACAAATTACATAGAAATTTGTTTTTGGGAGTGAAACCCTAGAATATTTTGGCCAAAAACCTAATCCAATAGTGAAATTTAGAAAAACGGATGGAATATGTGAGAAATCGACCAAAAAATCCATGGGAAGTCCAAGATAAACACGTTCAAACATGACTCCCTCTAAATGGAAACTTCCAAATGACTAAAAACTCTGAAAAATCCAATTAAAATTCATTAAAATGGACAAAAAATGCAACACCTAGGTTACACGGTTTCAAAATGTGAAAAATGATAAGAGGATTACCTAATTTTAGTCGGGCAAAAAGGGAAAGAGTTGATTTGGAAGGTAGAGGACCTTGGGGGACCACTGGAGCTCATGAGGAAATGGGGGAAAACAAAATACATAACAATCGGTCTGCCCTAAAAAGATAGAAATTTTTTGTGAGTGTCGATACTTGGGATTTCTCAAGTGTCGACCCTTGGTCAGGTGTCGACACTTCGAAAAATCCAAGTGTCGACACTTGGCCAAGAAAATTCCAAAAAAAATATGTAAAAATCTTTAAAAATTCAAAGATTTTTTTAAAAGCTTTTAGGACTTAACACAAGTGATTTTTGAGTAAAATCAATTTGGGTAAGATAAAATTTGAGAGAGTTCTAGGAGAATGGATCAATGATACCTAACTCTCTTCTAATCAAACAAAATCTCTCTTCACTCAATGGTTTGGTAAACATATCAACTAATTGATCATCAGTACATACAAATTAAAGTACTACATTAAAGTTTTATACATGATCTCTTATGAAATGATGTCTTATTTCAATGTGTTTACTTCTTGAATGTTATACAGGATTCTTAGTTAGATGATTGTACTAGTATTGTCATATCTTATTGGTGTCTTAATTAGTTTAATGCCAAAGTCTTCGAGCTGTTGTTTGATCCATAGGAGTTGAGTACAATAGCTTTCAGCTGCTATATGTTTAGCTTCGACCGTAGATAGAGCAACTGAATTCTGTTTCTTGCTACTTCATGAGATCAAATTTACTCGAAGAAACTGACAAGTTCCACTAGTACTTTTACGATTAAGTTTACACCCAGCAAAGTCAGCATCAGAATAAGCAATCAATTCAAATGAAGAATCTTCAGAGTACCAAAGACTAATTATAATTGAGCCAGATAGATATCTAAGTATACATTTAACAGCCAAAAGATGAGACTCTTTAGGATTAGACTGATATCTAGCACACATACAAATACTAAACATGATATCTGGCCTACTGGCAATAAGATATAACAATGAACCAATCATGTCATGATATAGTTTTTGGTCTACAGATTTACCTGATTCATCCTTGTCAAGTCTACAAGAGGAGCTCATAGGCGTACCTAATGGCTTGGTGCTCTCCATCCCAAACTTTTTAAGTATTTCTTTTGTGTACTTGGCTTGGTTAATGAAGATCCCCTCTTTGGTTTGCTTTATTTGGAGTCCGAGAAAAAAGTTCAGTTCACCCATCATGCTCATCTCCAACTCATCCTGTATTAACTTTGCAAACTCTTGATAAAGAGATTCGTTAGTAGCACCGAATATGATATCATCTACATATATTTGTACTACTAAGAGATCATCATTCTTTTTCTTCAAAAATAAAGTTTTGTCAACATTACCTCTAGCAAAATCATTTTTGAGCAAGAAAGAACTTAAATGATCATATCAAGCTCTAGGAGCTTGTTTCAAACTATACAAAGCTTTATGAAGTTTGAAAACATAGTTTAAAAATTCAGGATTTTCAAAACCAAGTGGTTGTTCAACATAAACCTCTTATTCGATAAATCTATTAAAAAAGGCACTTTTAACATCCATTTGAAATAATTTAAAATTCATAAAACAAGTAAAATCCAACAATAGCCTAATTGCCTCGAGTCTAGCCACAGGAGCAAAGGTTTCATCAAAATCAATCCCTTCCTCCTAATTGTATCCTTTGGCAACTAGTCTAGCCTTATTTCTTGTAACAATACCATTTTCATCAAGTTTGTTTCTAAAAACCCATTTGGTGCCAATAATTGAAACATTTGAAGGCCTATCTACAAGAGTCCAAATATTGTTTCTTTTAAATTGGTTAAGTTCGTCTTGCATAGCATTTATCCAATTACAATCTTTTTCAGCTTCTTCAATCATTTTAGGTTCAATCTGAGAAACAAATGCTAGGTAATCACAAACATTCCTAAGGGATGAACGAGTACTTACACCTTTAGATGGATCACCAATGATAAGTTCTTTGGGGTGACCATGAGCATACCTTCATTCTTTGGATAGAGGATTAACTGTAGATGTGTTTTCATCACCTTGTGCTTGATCTCCTTCATTGTTTTGATCTATTTCTTATTCCTTGGCAGGCTCATCATTGTTGTTTACTTTTTTAGTTCTTTTAGTACCTGTTTCATCATTAAGCACATCTTCTTTTCTAGAAAATCTCTGGTTAGATTCATCAAATACAACGTGTATGGATTCTTCAATAACAAGTGTTCTTCTATTGAAGATCCTGTATACCTTGCTAGATGTAGAGTAGCCTAGAAAGACACCCTCATCTGACTTTGCATCAAATTTGCTTAAATTATCTTTACCATTGTTTAAGATGAAACAACGGTATCCAAAAATACGAAAATATCGAATTGAAGGTTTTCTACCCTTTCAAAGCTCATACGGTGTTTTTATTAAAATTGGTCGGATTAAAACATGGTTTAAAACATAGCATACAATGTTTATGGCTTCCACCCAAAAATATTTAGGTAGGTCATTTTCACAAAGCATGGTGCATGCCATTTCTTCAAGAGTTCTATTTTTTCTTTCTACCATCCCATTTTGTTGAGGTGTCCTAGGTGCTGAAAAGTTGTGATGAATGCCATTTTCAATGCAGAATTTGTCAAAATCAGAATTTTCAAATTCGGTTCCATGGTCACTTCTCAAGGATACAATTGAAACACCTTTTTATTTGAAACTCTTTTATGAAATCTAATGAATTCAGAAAATGTTTCATCTTTGTGTGCTAAAAACATGACCCATGTAAAATATAAGAAATCATCTACAATGACTAGACCGTACTTCTTACCTCCCAAACTAGATATCTAGTTGGTCCGAAGAGGTCCATATGAAGCAACTCTAAGGGTCTAGATGTAGAGATTACTTCTTTTGGTTTGAAAGATGATTTGGTTTATTTTCCAAGCTGGCATGCACTACAAATCTTATCTTTTTCAAAACTGAGTTTTGGCAAATCTTTTATCAAACTCTTTTTGCTAAGTTTTGAAATTAAATGCATACTAGCATATCCTAGTCTACGATGCCAAAGCCAACTAGTTTCATTGATCTTGGCTTCCATTGCCACTAGGCATTGACCATTTTGAATAGAAAGATCATCAATATCAACCATAAAGATATTGCCATGCTTATGACCAATGAACTTGATGCCATTGTCATCTAGACTAGAAACAATGCACAAAAAAGATTCAAAAGTAACTTTGAAATCCTTGTCACAAAACTAACTAATTCTAAGTAAGTTATGTTTCAAACCATCTACATACAAAACATTATCAATATAAGTAGAGGGGGTGATATGGACTTTATCAATTTCAATAATTTTGCCCTTACCATTATCACCAAAAGTCACATTACCACAATTTTGATACTCGAGTGATGAGAACTGCTCCACATCTTCGGTCATATGCCTTGAGCAACTGCTATTGAGGTACCACATTCTTTTCTTATTGGTTGCAAGGCATACCTATAAAAAGAATCAAGTGAAGATTTTAGGTATCCAAGTCATCTTGGGTCCTCTTAGGTTAGTGGCAATGGTTCTTTTTGGAATCCAGATTTTCTTAACATTGCTTAATTTTCTCTTATTGCATAGTAAGATTTATGCCCTATTGTACCACAAGCATAACAAGTAATGGATGAAGATGCAGGCACAAAGAAATTTTTGAAAAATTTTTATTTCTTCTGAGTTCTAAAATCTAAACCAGCTTTATCAAAAATAGCTTTTTGATTATTTAAAAGCATATTTAATTTTTAAAAACTATATGTAAATTTGTCAACAAAAGGTTTTAACTTTTTAATTTCTTCTTTATATTTTTTGTTTTCTTCTAAAATTTCTTTGCTTTATTTTGAAAGATTTTCATTTGATACAAGAAAGTTTTTCATTTTCAAAACTTCTTTTTCTTTTTCAAGACTAGCAATCTTATCATTTAACTTTTTATTTTGAAGAAGTAGGCAATCATTTTCATTTGAAAACTTGTCATTTGCTTTGACTAAATTCAGATTTTGCTTTTTTAGTTCTTTATGTTTTGATTTTAGTTTTTGAAACTCTATAACTAACTCATCAAAAACTTCATGCAGTTCATCAAATGTAAATTTATTTTCAGTTTTGGATAGTATCTCGTCATGATCCGCCATTAAACAGAAGTTTGCAACTTCTTGTTATTCTTCTTCAGAGCTGGAGTCCTTGTTGTCACTCCAAGTTGCCATCATGGCCTTCTTTCTTAGTTTTCTTCTGCTCTTCTTAAATAAGGGGCAGTCTATCTTGAAGTGGCCTAGTTTCTTGCATTCAAAGCATGTGGGCTGCTCCTTGTCTTTCTCCTTCTCTTTCTCTTTGCTTGGCTCACCTTTCAGAGATTTCTTCTTGAAGTTGTATTTTTTCTTCCTCATGAACCTTCTGAACTTTCTTGCCATTAGAGCCATCTCATCATCTTCATCTTCTTCTTCGGAATCATCGCTTGACTCTTCTCTTGCGGTGGATTTGAAAGCGATGACTTTCTTCTTTTCTACATCCACGTTCTTTTGTTTTAAGGAAAGCTCATAAGTCATCAATGAGCCTAATAGTTGCTCGAGGGATAGAGTGTTGACATCCTTGGCTTCCTCTATGGCCATTACCTTGATGTCCCATGAAACTAGAAGAGACCTGAGAAGTTTATTTATAAGTTCACCATTAGATATAATCTTTTCTAAGCTTCTCATGCCATTCACAATATTTGTGAACCTAGTATACATCTCACTAATAGATTTAGTATGTTCCATCTTAAACATTTCATATGTGTGAATGAGCATGTTAACCTTAGTAGTTTTCACTTGGTGTGTACCCTTATGGGTAACCTCAAGTGTGTCCTATATTTCCTTAACGGAGAGACAATTAGATATTCTATTGAATTCACTCAGATCAAGAGAGCAATACAATAGATTCATAGCCTTCGCATTAAACTCTATTTGCTTAATGTCATTCTCATCTCAATCATCTTCCATTTTTGGAGTGAGAATGCCATTAACCAACATAGTAGGCTGATGATAACCTTTTATGATTGTCCTCCAAAGATTATAATCCATGGCTTGAATGAAAATATGCATGCGAGTTTTCCAATAAGTGTAATTCATGCCATTAAATAGTGGGGGATGGTTTGAAGCTTGACTTTCAACAACACCTATTCTAATTGGGGCTGCCATGATCTTTTACTCAAGATCCTTGGACCTACAAGAGAGTACTGGTGCTCTGATACCACTTGTTGCCCAGAAATGGAGCCCAAGAGGGGGGGTGAATTGGATCTTTTAAAAATTTAAAGCAATAATGTGCAGGCCTTGTGGTGTTTATGAGTTACGAAATTGATGCACTAGATTATATGCAGCGAAAAGCAATAAATAGAGTGCAAGAAATAAAGAGCAAGATATAGAAGAGACAATCACATACAAATACAAGATTTATAGTGGTTCGATGCAAACCTAGCACTTACATCCACTCCCCAAGCCATCCTTGGGAATTTCACTATAATCTCTCCAAGATTATAGCCAACTTGTTTTTCCAAAGGCTCACAAGTCAAAACCTATATTGGTTTTATTACCTAGGCTCACCAACTAACCTTAACACTTGTTTTGTCTTTGGGCTTACAAGTTAACCCTAGTTGGTTTTATCCCTTTGGCTTACTAACAACCACAACAACCTACTTTCAAGAAACCGTTGAAAGCTAGGTCAAATCAAAAGAGAATTTCAGATATACAATTCAAAATAAATAAAACAAACTCTCTTCAAGAGTAGAATGGAAGCTTTAAGGCTCAAGTTGATGCTTTGTCTTGTCTTGTCCTTGGAATATTCTTCAAGCTCTCTTTTTGAAAGGATGAAAGGATGGGCTTGTAAGCTTTTTCAGGGAATCACATTTTAAATGGCTTTTGAAGTGAAGTTCTTGAGGGAATATTGGCTTTTGAGCTTTCAATGGACTTCAATGCTTCAAGAATAAGTTTGGTAAAGCTTAAATACTTCAAAAACTTCCAAAAAATGGTTTGTGACCGTTTGAGCTTCAAATCTAGCCGTTGGAAGCTTGAAAAGATATTTCTACAATACAGAAAAATAGATCCATTAGGGTTGTCAGAACCCGAGTATCGACACTTGGTTTGTCAGGTGTCGACACTTGGCTGTCAGGTGTCGACACTTGACTTTCAGGTGTCGACACTTGAACTTTCAAGTGTCGACACTTGATTCACAGGTGTCGACACTTGACACAAAAACCCTCCATTATCCATGTTCTGGATTTTCAAAAGTCTCAGGCCTTGAGTCAATACTTTGGAACTTAAGTGTCGACACTTGAATTTCAGGTATCGATACTTGAATTCTGGATGTCGACCTTGACGTGCCAAGAAATTTTTCTGCGTGCCAAATACTGAAGTGTCGACACTTGACTTCCCAGGTGTCGACACTTAGTTCTGCAAAATTTATAATTAAGTGCAATTCAAAGAAAAAACACAAGTGTTGAATATGAAACTTAAATCCAACATAAATAAGCAATAAATGAACTCGTTTATCCCCTTTTTGCATGGAAAAGACTTCTCAACTTGTGAAATATGCTTCGTGCCATAGCATGCCATGATACTTTAATTTTGAGAATTTAAGATGCTTATTTCCTGAAAACTCATAACTAGAAATGAAATTAGTACATAATATGTACTCAACGTTTTGTTATTCATCAAAATCACTAGGTAGAGCCAACAGAAATCCCAAGTGGTAATCTTGGATAGTGGATGTAGGAGCTGGGTTGCTCCGAACTACTATAATTTTTGTATGTTTGTGTTGTGCTTCTCTGATCTTATTTAGCTTTTGTAGTTAATTACTTTGTCACAGCACCTAATACTCTAAAAGGAATTTTTAAGAGCACATTATATGCTTAAATTTTTTTTTTTATATTCTCAATTCACCCCCCCTCTTGGGAAAGCCACCTGGGCAACATAATCTCTTGGTGTAAGATATTGGAGATAGTTGGTGAAGTAGCTAGCTTAGCTATCTTTTAATCAGTCAGTTGTTGGATGGACCAATAGTCAGTAGTCATCTCCTCTTTGGCCGATGGTATAATCGGTGCTGTAATCGCTCCATGGTTGTCTAGTAGCCTCGTCCTCCTTAGTCGGTGGTCCAGCTCATTGTCTATTGGTGGTCTAGTTTCTCCTCAAGGCCGATTAAGCGGTGGCCATAACAAATGCCCCTCACTTTTGAGTCTAGAGTGTCGCTGAGTAAGTTTGTCAGACTTTGTCATCTTTAAGCAAAGGAAGCAAATACTCCATCAACTTTAAGAGTTGGACATATATTCCTATCCTTTATGTATTGATTGGTACATTGGAAGTCGTTGCTAGATATTTTGTTACCTCAATCATAGGAGAGAGAAAATTATTAGCACAATGCTTGAAGGTATTGTGTAATAATTCCTAAAGTGGTTGACGATTTGTTTGATCCTTCCTAGCAAGTGGGGCAACACCATGTTGTTTGTCAACTATAACATTTAAATGATTCATGTGGAACCTGGTGCCGAGAGTTAATTGGCCAGTTGCGCTTCCAGGGTGATGCGACATTGCCTAGGGGGAGTGGGCCATGTGGCAAAATCTGAGAACTTTAACCAAGGTTAAAGCCTTGACCGAGATGACTATAAGTGGGATCTCTCTACTAGCACTTTCCTGTTGCTGGGCTATTGTGATTTTGAGTTTTCAGAAAGAACTCAAAGAAAAAGAATTTTGAATCCTTGGAGACTCTGCTCCTAGGGTAGTTCTTTTTCTATTTCTTGGCTTTCTTCATAGTTTTTCTTTGGAAACCTTCTTCCTTTAGAGCCTACTAAGGTTATTGTAAGGATTCTACACTTTCCTCTATACTTTTCAATCTCTTGCCTTTTGCCTTTCTCTCATTCTTGGATGAAGGGATCTTCCTTTCTTCCTTTGGGTCATTCCTTTGTTGAAATTTGACAAATGTTGTCCGACGATGAAACTTAGGGTTCATCTTTGGTGGAGGGACATTTTGGAGATCAGGAGGGCATCTCAGTTGGCCCAATGATTAAGACCCCTACCATAACTGAAGTTGAGATCCTAATGCTGCATGGCAGATACAATTTTTCAAGTACCTTTTATGTGCATGCTCCTAGGCTAGAGGATCAAGTAACTTCTTGTCTAGTTGATCTAATGTTGTGTACGAAAAATTCCTTTATGCTAGTTTTTGATTTTCCCTCCTAATGCTGCATGGCAGGTACAATTTTTCAAGTACCTTTTATGTGCATGCTCCTAGGCTAGAGGATCAAGTAACTTCTTGTATGGTTGATCTAATGTTGTGTATGAAAAATTCCTTTATGCTAGTTTTTGATTTTCCCTCCATCCTTTCCTTGTGAATATCCTCAATTTCTATCAAGTTGTTCCAGCATAGTTGGCACCAAATATTTTTCAATTTTGTTGTTATTTTCTTATTCTTTATCAATTTTTTGATATTTGGCCTTAGATGTCCTTATTCCAGGCCCTTGTCATGTTGAAAAAGCATCTCAAGGCATGGGGTTGGTGGTTCCTTAGCCCCCGCCATAAGCAAGCTTTCATCTATGGTCTCCCCCTTCCATTCATGACTGAAAGGGGAGATTTTTTTTGTATCTTCTGACCAACCTTGGGAAGGGACTGGATTTGAGAAGAGCCGGATCTTGCCCCGAACAAGAACAACTTGGTGCTCGACATCGATGAAGAGGAATTTTGAAAGTTGAGCACCAAGAAAATGTTCTCTATAGGAGATTCTGACCGAAAAAAAAGCTTCATTGAGTTAGGCTAAGTCTAAGCAACTCTCTAGGTAAGTTTCTTGTGGCATTTTCTTCTCTTTATATCAAAGCTTTGGCTAAATTGACTGCTTTGTCTTGTAGGCATGAGGAAGCTTTCAGGAGAGCAGTTTCATGAGGTAGCAGTGGAAAGGAAGAAAGTGGCTGCTGAGAGCAAGTAGTTGAAGAAGGCTACTATCATGAAGCGACCTCACCCGGGGCCATCCATCGGGGCCCCCTTTGTAGCTGCCAGGGCCTCATTGCCCTGATCAAAGAACTCGGCACCAAGGAAGGACCCAGCTACCATGGGCAATGATGAGTCAGCAGCTGCTACCATCTCTCGCATGATTCCTTGGGAACCAACTCCAAGCCACCGTCCCTTGCTTCAACTCTGACTTCTTCAAATCTAGTGGGGGTCATCCCTCGAGTACTATGACCCCTCTGGCCCCTTTGACTTTGGTGGCAACCAGACCTACAAGGGGAAGGGCCCCCTGCAACACCCTTCGATATCCATTACCAACACCACCCATGACAGGGAGGGTGATGAAGATGCACATTGAGTCAACTTTGATACTACCGACTCAGCCCTGCACAACTCTTACATGGCTTGGGAGTTGTCCAAGAGAGTGCTCCTCTCGCGGGACATGGAGGAGCAGAAGGATCATCCTATGGATGATATCACTACCAAACTCATCTTGGTGTTAATCAGGGTGAGCTCGTGTTCCCTCCTTTTTCTTCCTTTAGTCTGTTAATGTCTACCTAATTGGATAACTAGGGGTTCTTTTGTTATACAGCTCATTCATGACATAGATGCTATTCAGGAAGAGTTCCAAACCTTTACTGAGTTCCGCCACTTCCTGACTGTGCAATTAAGGGAGTTAGAGAACAAGGTGGCTAGAGGGCTATGACAGGGTGATTCAGGCCACCCTAGAGCATGAGCAAAAGATGAAGGAGGAGTTGGTCAGCCTCCAAACTACTTCAAAAATTGCTACTTAGGAGTTAGAGGCCCAAGTATCAGAGAAAGAAAAGTTGCTTGCAGAGAAGCAAGCACAACTAGTCAAGTTTGAAGCCCATCTTGCATGAGCCGAGGGTCTTCTGTGTTCGATGGAAGAGAAGTCGAAGATGACCAAAGAACAGGCGGCCATCGCTGCTACTTGGGCAGAGCATGAATATAAAGAGTCGAAAGACTTCGAGAATGACATCACCTTGGCTGGAGTGGATGCCTACATCTTTGACTTCAATGGTCACCGGGATGCAGTGGCTCGGGCCTACCCCAAATTAGACCTGAGCTGCATTTTGGCCTCTAGGGAAGAAGAAAAGCAAGAAGAAGCAGCTGATGAAGAGCTCACAAAGAACTAACTACCGCTTCTGAGATTTAGACCTATGGAATTTTCACCAATTTTTTGTATTTTTGCTTTCTTTCTTGGACTTTAATATGGTCTTGTAAAAACTTTGTTTACAATCAATGAAAGTAACTTTCCCTTCAATGACATCCTTGTATTGAATGAAAGCTTCTACCTTTGAATGAATTCTTGATAAGTGTCTTAGTTGGAAGAGTAGTTTCAACCAAATAAGTAGCCCAGTCATGATATAATTGAGTCTCTTGGTTGGAAGAGTAATATTAACTAGGTGGTTGAATAAGTAATCCAATTGAATATAATTTGTTGAAGTCCCTTAGTTAGTTGAGAAAACTATCATGGTAATTTGTATGTTGACTTCCTGAATAAAAGGATGAGAACCTCAACTATAGGACTTGGCGACTTTTCCTACAAACATTAAGTGTTGACTATTGCCCAAACGAGTTAGTGCTTTCTTCGGGATGAGTGAGTATTAATTGGTCATTGCTTGAGACTCGACTATAGAAGGTCAGCTATCTTTCAGAATCTAACTGTAGGGTGTTAGCTGCTCTTTACGTTGACTAAGCATGCTGACCATCCTCTTCAAGATCGCTACCTCGTCGAAAAGTGAACCGTGCTTGAGAACATAACTCATTTATTATTTGATGACCACTTTCTTCAGCTGGTTAGGCTGCACCACATGGTGGGTGAGGTTTGATTCCCAACCACTTGCACTATTTTTGAAGACCAAAGTTATGGGGTTGATGTCCCTAATGGCCGCTAAGTTCCCCTCTCAGGTCCTGCTGCATATCATGATTTGATAACCTGGAGCAAGGTATAACTTGGGACCTTCCCTTTTGCCATTAATTAACACAGGAACTTTAGTCCAAGTTGGAGGTTTTGATTCAACCTTTTAGATTTTGCCTTAGCTACTTTCAAACATGCAAGATCTCAATGCCTCTTGTTGGAGCACTTGGAGGCATGGAGTATAACGAGGA
The DNA here is from genome assembly GCA_021397845.1 of Areca catechu. Classification (NCBI taxonomy): domain Eukaryota; kingdom Viridiplantae; phylum Streptophyta; class Magnoliopsida; order Arecales; family Arecaceae; genus Areca; species Areca catechu. The sequence goes on from CM038051.1 coordinate 190,562,614, forward strand.
AGAGACAAATAGTGCGGAGAAGGCTGCTCAGGAGAGCTAAAGGTATTCTTAGAGATAGGAGGAAAGGGCAGTAAAAGTGTCCTTGGAGATAATTCCACCTAGAATAGTCACCCTGTATATAATTTGGCCTTGTGCTTGGTGGAATATCCTCTCTAAAGTTTCTTGGTAAATGATCGATCTTCCTTTCTTGATCAAGTCTTCACCTTGAAGAATTAGTCCCAAACTTGCTTTCTCGAAGAGTTGACCTTGAGCTTGCTAGTGATGAGAAGCTTTTGGTTATGAGGAACAAGTATCAAACTTGAGAAGCTGTCAGCAATAGAGAAACTTGTGTTTTTATTTCTTGTAATTTTTGCTTTGTTAGACTCAATGAAGTTCTTGGATGAACATTGTCCATCTTTTGTAAGAACATTTTTACATTAATGAAAGTATTCCTCTTTCCATATTCATCTATAATTGTCTATGATTGCACTTACTATTTTTTTGTCAAAAACATAGCTTTAGCCAAATTTTTTTTGGGTCCAGCTGACTAAGCGATCTAACCTTTTGGGTTTCTGAGAAGAATAGGAGTTAAATCTAAATAAAAATGGAGATGAAACTCGAATAAGAGTAGGAGTCGAACCCAAATAAGAGTGGAAGTAGAACCCAAATAAGAGTAGAAATCATGAGATCCAAGGTGGAGATGCAAGAACTCAACCACCTTGTTTGGCCAAGTGTCAATTAACTAGATGAAAATGAGACCCAAGATGGAGGTGTGAGAATATAGCTATCTTTTTTGGTCAGGTGTTAATCAATTTGTAGCACTTACTAGAGTCAAGCAATGTAAGTGATATATATAAAACTTGATTTGCAACACTTATACATGTGTTATTATTAGGTACTTTTTGATCCTTTTATAGTATGATTAGTCTTTATGATCTAGTTCATAGATGACATACATTATTTGATTATCATTTTTTATAAATTGAAGTATTTTATTTTTACAAAACAAGTATTTTGAAATAGATATTAGCAAAATGTTATTAGTTGTTTTTTAAAAAAATAAAAAAAACTCAATGCTTTAAAGCATCGGCAAAATAAATTTAGCGATGCTTTAAAGTATCACTAACTACCGACACTATATTCTCGATGCTATAAAGCATCATCACTTAGCAATGTTTTTCAGGCCATTAACCATGCTTTAAAGTGTTGGCAATTACAAAAGTGCTCAATACTTTACCTAAGTATCAAAAAAATAATTTTCCATGCTTTAACCACCAATGCTTTATAAAGCATTGAGAGGCTATTTTGTGACACTTATAAGCATAGAAAATAGCCTTTTCTAGCATTGGTAAAATCCTATTTTTTTTATAGTGACTTTTACCATGTTTGGTTGATGAAAAAAATTTTCAAAAAATGATACTAAAAAAAGATTACAATGTTTAGTTGGAGGTAATCCTGTACAGGAATATAATCAAATTTACAAATTTGTCCATTAACAAAAATAAATTTTTAATACAAAGATAGTATTATCATCTTCAATCAAATTTTATATAATAATTATAATCACATAATTCTTATTGTGGTACACCTGTGTTGATATCATTTATTGAGAAATCCCTATTATGGAATAGGATCCCTATCTAAGATAATGATATCATTGTTGATGCTGAAGAGAAGAAAAAAAATAAAATAGAGAACATAATCAATATAGCATGCAAGACTTCACTATAAGAAAAATAATCACTTACAAAATAAGAATTAATACTCTCAATCTCGTATAATTTCTTTCAACAAGAAATTTCAAATATCTCACAAAGTTCTCAACTCTCAAGGAGATCCTCTAGTCCTTATATATTCTTTTGCTACTACCACACCTCTTAGAAGCCCTCTGGATCCTCAGCTTGACCTCTCTGATCCCTATCCCTCCTTTTATAGTCTTTGTTGAAGAGTACTTTGATAGGAGTCCGATGGTTTAAACAATATCGAAAAAGGACATCAATTCCTTTTCCAACTCCTATTTGACCCATAAAATAGTCTTGGCCATCTGATTACCATCAATCGCATGAGATTGTGCTAGATCAGGTCTGAAACAACATCAAAATTGAACTCAGTAGTCTGATCTCGCTTAGAGAATTACTGGATTGTCTGATCGTGCAAAACAAATGGTGGACTGTAAGAAACATCTTAGGAAATGTCATGGACTACGTGAACCGTGGTCCGTGGACCATGCCAAATGCATGGTGCATGGATCGTGTGCATGCACCATGTGCTATAGGTCGTGTGCTAGCTTGCAATTGTGCATGCCTGCCTCCGCGTAGACCTGCGAGCCTGCCTCCATGCAGGCCTAGGTCTATTGCCTAGGTTTGCTATGGATCGGGCTTAAGGCGTAGCCCTATAACTTCCATCTCGATTCGATATTTGGTCTTCACTTGATTTTGAGAGCTCTTGAAGGATCTCGTCCCAATGCCCTAGGATAAATGCTTGCTACTAATAGATGGGCAAATATAGAAGATGAGCCAGATCACTCGATCTCATCTTCATCATGTGCTGTGTTCATCTTGACCTGGGACCTTCTCGAGAAAGTCTCCTGCAGTAATAGAAACTTTACCATGCGACATCATCTATCATCCTCCTGAGTCTCTCGTCTCCTGCCTGATTCACCTATTCCTAGAGCTCCACCTCATTTGAGCTCCTATATATATCAAGGATTCCATCTTGCACTAGATTCCCTGTCAAGAGATAATGTCATATACACTTCTTTTCCTGTAAGATAATCTTACTACCTTAGATAACTTTCAGGATTCCATCACAGCTCTTTATATGTAGCCATATGAATCTAGTTTACTTAGTGAGATTCGATTCTTTTTGAAGCCAGGCATGTATCAGACCTTATCTATTTTTTTGATATTCCATCATGAGTTTTAAGTTGACTATCCCTTCATCCTTGATCGCACAATTTGATTCATCTGATAAGTGCATAACACCCTCTCTACCTTGTAGAGAGTTGGATAACTTTTTTCTACAACACACATGATGGGAATATATGGAAACTAGAATCCACTATTGGAATGAAGGAAACACCTTATCAAAACTGTGAGCGCATCACTGTATTCATCATTATCACTATCTTCAACCACCACCATAGTAGTACTCATCTAATTCTTAAGATGCAGGCAATATTTGACATGATGCTCCAACTCATCATACCAATAGTACTTGATCTTGGTGGTATCCTTCAACTTGGACCTGGACTGCCTACCATGCAATCCTTTGCCACTCTATCCTCTGCTGCTAGCTCCTTCAGAGATTACCAATACTAAGTTTTTACCTGAACTCGAAGTTTAGTTCTCCCATCTGAGAACCTCATTTTGAAAAAGTACTATAGTGACCTTCTCCATCTTGATGGTACTCTTTATCACTAGAAGAGCAGTCACCAAGGATTTAAAGAAGTGCAGAATTGATGATGATAGCAAGACCAATATCCTAGTCTGCTCTTCAACCTTCTCACCTATACTGAGAAGATCAGTAAGAATCCTGTGAAAGTTACTTAGATGCTCCTACACACTCTATCCTTCATTTATTCATAGTTGATAGAACTATTTTTAAAGAAAGAGTGTATTGGTGAGGAATTTTACCATATATAACTTCTCGAGCTTCATGCATATACAATCAGATCATACTCACCACCTGCATCTTTTGCACTTCTAACTTTTCTCCTCCATGGTGGGTGGCCTCTCTTTACATACAAGAGCATCAATTAATCTCTACTAGATGAGCATATCTTTTACTCTTGCTTGCTAGAGAGAAAAATTACTCTTTTTATTAAACTGGTTGTGTCGACTTTTATTATGCTTATCTTTTCCATCTTCAATCTTGATCAACACAAATAATTTGGATAACCCAAAAATCTAATACTAGTTGTTGTAATACCACTTGCACTGATACCACTTATAAGAAATCTCTCGTATAGAATATGGATCCTCATGTCCAAGACCATGTTGTCATTGTTAATGCCACAAGAGAAGAATGAAGAGAAAAATAAAATAGAAAATATAATTAATAGGACTTGTAAGACTTCACTATGAGAAAAATATTCACTTACAAGATAAGAACTTACACTTTTAATTCCATACAATTTTTTTTAACAAGAAGTTCCAAATTTTTCATAATGCTCTCAACTTTCAAAAAGACCCTCTAGCCCCTATAGGCTTTTTCTACAACTACCACGTCTCTTGGAAATCCTTTGGATCCTCATCCTGACCTCTTTGACCTCTGTCCCTCCTTTTATAGTATCTTTGTCGAAGAGCACTTCGACAAGAGTCTGGTGGTTCAAACTGTATTGAACAAAAACTCCAATTTCTTTTCTAACTAATGTTTGCCTCATAGAAAGTCCTGGCCATGGTATCATCATCAATCATGCGAGATCCTACTGGATCAGGTCCCCAATAGCATTGGAATTGCCCTCAACCATTTGATCTCTCCAGGAAATCATGTTGGATCATTTGATCATGCAAAACCAATGATGTACATTGAAAAATGCCCATGGAAATGTCATGGATCATGCAAACCATGGCCCATGGACCGCACGATCCATGGCTTATGGAATGCACGAATTATGTGGTGCATGGACCGTGCATGTGCATTATGCACTATGGACTGCACACATTGCGACCTCCTAGGCTGCACATTGGCCTAAAGCCATGCGGGCCTGCCTTAATGTAGGCCTGAATTTGCTATAACCGAGCTCAAGGCATCACCCAACAATCCTTTGTATTATATCATTTACATTTTTATTGTTTTGCAAAAAACTCTTTATTGAATGAATTTTGGAAGATATCAAAACAAAGTCAATAATCATAAATATAATTTATTGAAAATATTTTTGTTAAGGATGGATTACCACCACTTAAAAATTTATCGAATACTATTATACCAATCTCCATGATATTTGTTTTATCTTCTCTCTTCAGAAAGTAAGCATGGGACTTATCATATTATACGAAATATGATAATCCGACTTGAGATTAATTTTTCCATACCAGACTACCCCTAACCAAAAAGATCCCGAGAAGCTTAAATTCATCAAATTGTGATGGGGATCCAAGGCAGGTCCGGGTATTTTTCTATTTTTTCTTATTTTCTCAGAGTTTTTTTAATTTTCTATTCCTGCTATTCCGACTATCCCCGCTATTCTGGTTTTGTTCTTGGTTTATCCCCGAGTTATCCCAGTTTTATTCCATCTTCACTGTCTTTCTCCCGTGGTTTTAAAACGAATTTCAAAACCCTAGCCTCCACCCCGTCAGTCCCAGATCCGGGCCGCCCGACCCCCGGCCGCCACCACCGAACCACCGTCGGTGCTCGCCGGCCCCCGCCCTCGCCGGAGAAGCCGCCACCGCCACCCCATGCCCGTGGGAAGACGAATGGACGTGGAGGCGTCCGCTCGCCACGGTCCACGGCCGCCGTCGCCGCTGCCACCGCCGGCCCGCTGCCCGTCGCCGTTCCTGTCGCCCGCCGGTGGGGTCCGCCGCCGTCCATGCCCGTGGGAAGACGAACGGACGCGGGAGGCGTCCATCCGCCCACATGCACCCCTGCACCGCCGCCGCTGCCCGCACGTTCGCCGGCCACCATCCCGCCGGCACCGGCCGTCCCCGCCGTCCACCGGCCACGCTGGTGCCCTGAGGTCTCCCACGGTCGTGGGAGACCAAACGGCATGCCCTGGGGCATGCCGTGCCATTCTTGCGCTGCCTCGCCCGCAGCCCGTCGCCAGCCGTCCACCGGCCCGTCCGCCACCCGCTGGTGTTCCGCTGGAGACCATTCTTCCCTTCCACGATCGTGAGTTTGTATTTGCACGGCTTTCAGAGTGGCCCATATTTCAGAGCAGCATGCTTTCTGGAGCAGATTATCAAGCCAACACACTCTTCAGAGCATATCAACACTATTTTTGATGCAACACGAATTTTGATGTAATTTATTTTTCTTTTTTAGTTTTCTTAGAGGCTAAGAAATTGAGGGTTTTGGTTTTTCTATATAAAGGCCCCCTCTCCCTCTGTAATAATCAGAGAGTTGATATAGATTTTTGGGTTGGTTCCGGTTCTGGTTCTGGGTCGAGGCTCATTTTTCTTCATTCCCTGCTGTATGCATTATGGGTTCGATGAGGGGTGTGAGACGTTCCCTGCTGTGTGCATTATGGGTTCGATGAGCACCCTAGTTATCCCCTATCTCATCTTCTTTATCTCCTCGTGTCCTTCGAGAGTCATCCTAGCGCATCTATGTGAGAGCCCTGCTATGTGCATTATGGGTTTGATGGGAGCTCAAGGTAGCTGGTGCTGTGACCCCTTCGGGAGGGCAGCTTTATGCTCAGGGTAGCTGGTGCTGTGATCCCTCGGTAGGGTAGCTTTAGGCTTTGACCCCTAACTTTCTGTGTGCGTTCCCTGCTAGAGTGAGTCTCAAAGCCATGAGTTCCACTTCCCGGTCCCCCATCTTCATCCTTCCTTCGCCACATCCACCCAGAAAATTGAAAACAAAAGAGATCAGCTGTCTTAGGATTTTAGTGTCAGTATGCCCTAGTCCCGGGAGGCTTCTTAGCCCTCCCACGGTCCTAGTTTGTTTAGTTGTTTCACCGTTTTCCAAATAACCAGGTTACATCAATTTTTTTGTCCCGCATCAAATTGCTTGGATAGTTTATGATGCAAAACGGAAGCTCTGATACGAAAATTGATGCAGAACGAAAACTCTGATACTAAAAATGATACAGAATGAATATGTGGAATGCGGAAGCAAATTAAAATTAATGTATATATTTTTTTAAAATATATTGTCAGAAGTCGGCTTTGACTCAAAGGAAAGTTGAACTAAATTGAAAGAAACTATGTGATAATTGAAAGCACAATTTAAAGGAACTAGATTATCAGAGTAGTTCAGAAATAAAGGATCGTTGGGGGTTAAGAAACTCCCAGACCTAGGGTTTCGCTCTGAACTTTCAATAGGACAGAAGTAAAGACAAGAGAAGGGTTACAGACCAGGCAGTGATCTTCACAGAATTTAGTGGAAGGACTCTCTTAAGCAGATTGTTGGATCCCCGGATTCGGATACCTTCGTAATGGATCCTCCAAAACTGGTCCTTTGACAGAGTTGGCTTCTTCTGAACTCAAGATCTGGGAAAGAAGAAGAACAATTTATGGAACCAGATACTCAAGGAAGGATTTACCAGATAGAAGAACTTGATGTTGCTGAAAGCCTGATTCTCCTGGATGCTGATCTGGCTTCCTCTGGGATTTTCTCTATCTTCGAAGCAGCCGAACTGGACCTGGATGCTGGTGGTCGGCCTCTACTTGGAGAGAGGGGCCGTGAGAGATGGGGTAGGCTAGGGTTTGGTTGATTGGTGGAATGAAGAAGATGATGGCAGCTAGGGTTTGGAATTGAAGTGGCTAACCTAGGGTTTTGGGGTTGGAGATCTCACACCTCCTCAAGGTTCCTAGGGAACCCGGATTTACTCCCTCACAGAGCTCAATACCTGAATACAAGTGCGGAAGAGAGAAACACAAAGTTGCTCACACAGAAATTGATTTCATTCATCATTTTTTTCAAGAGTTACATAGAGTTGAATATATAGACATAACAAAGAAATAAAATTTCATACACTTTCCATGTGGGACTAATAGGACTAACCCACACTTTAGGCATCAAATTCTCTTCCCAAGACTCCTTCCATGAGTGGGCAGCCCAAAACTCCAAGAAAACTTGAAAATCAGCTCCAAATGGCAGGTCATGAGGGTGTCTCCTAGTATCTCTCCATGAATCAAGGATTTTTCCTTCATGGTTTGGCTCTTTTGGACACCTCCTAGTCTTGCTCCACAAGTTTAGGCTTCTTCCTTTCATGGCTTTGGCACTTTAGGAAACTTTTGGGTGCCTCCTTGATTTTCTCCCCAAGATATGCTCTCTTCCCTTTTATAACTTGGATTTTTATGGAACATTGTGGGGCACCTCCTTGATCCTCTCTTCAAGAAAAATTCTTGCCATCCTGGCTTGGGTTTATCTGGAAAGAAGTTGGCTCCTCCTTGGATTGAGGTATCTTTATGGATTTCTCCCCTAAGTGGTGCATGAAAGAAGGGACCTGCTTTCTTGTGGTGTGGGGACCAAGGCACACTGGATGGAGATGTGGCGCGTCTTGGACTCTGGCGTGTGGCTGGGAGTGTGGCACCCACTTGCTTGGTCCTGGGAGAAAATGTGGCACCTTGGAGAAGACCTAGACCACTACTAGGACTTGTATTGAGTCAACATGACTCAACAAAATTTAAATTGCAGGGAAATACAGACTCAAACTAAAATTGAGTTGACCAAGTCAACCCTTATTACAAAACCAGAAAACCTTAATTCTTCGGGCAATGTCAATCAGAGATCCAGATGGAGCCCTGAAGTCTTCTTCTGAGTCTGGTGCCTGCACCAGTTTAGAATTTCAAGAATATTATTCATTATTGCATCATTCTATAAAGTCTATGTTATTCTCAATGACTCCAAGAAGACATAAAAATATAAAGAAGAGAATATCCAATATTGTGAAGGAAAGGAAACATGCCTTGATCAATAGAAACTCAATCCCAACAAATTTCTTATGGTGAAAATGGGGAGAAAAAGGAAGAGATTTCTCACTACTAAACCCTTCTCAGGATAGGCCAAGGTTGAAATCTCTTTGCATGTCCCTAGGAACTGCTATTTTCCTCTCCCACACCATCTCTCTCGAGGCTCAATGATGGAAAGCTAAACTGAAAGAGCGCTTATTATCTTTCTCAAGTATGCGTGTTTGCTTATAAGCTTCTAAATACAGTCTCCCACTCTAACTAGGACTAGAACCTGCCATATAAGTAAGCTTGAGTAGCATGCCAGTAGCACTAGTTATTAGTTAAGTAGGAGAGAGCAGACCACATGATCTGGTGGCAAGGGATATAGATAAGGCTATCAATGGATCAAGTGATCTATGATCCGATTAGACCTGATCCATTTAGATATAATCTGAACTATTTTAAAAGATCCGTAGAGCCAAGTTAGATTTTAAAATTGAACCCATTCTATATTATATATAGGTCTAAATTTACTGAATTCTAATCCAACCCGATTTATCCCTTTAGTTTTTTTGATCAATTTGTCACGCCCCAAATCCAGCACCGGAATAGGCTACGTGACCAGCCGCACAAATCCTAGAATACATTCTGGAGATCATGCAAGGCCTAGGTATATAAGAGTCACTTTATTTTAAATCACAGTAATTATACCAACAATTTTTTTGATATAAATATAACTAAATAATTATTTTATTCAAATCAAAAATTACTAAATGGTCCACTGATCCATAAATATCAGAAACCAAACTAACTAAAAATATATAATCCTGGTGTTTGATCTCATGCCCGACCCAATCTTTGTTATGCATCATTTTACCACAAATCCATCTACTATCAAGCTCGAATATCCTGCACAACTCCGAGAAGGAAGAAAGTAGGGGGTTGTGAGCTTTACAGTCCAGTAAGGTCTCCAACAGTCACACCAATAATAATATAATATAAAAATAACTGGAAAATAATAGTTAATCAGATTTTGCAACCAAAACAATTCAAATGTCAAGTATAACAAAACCAATGATAATATCATGTTTTTTTTTTAGTGTTTCCATTAACTATCCATCATATTTAGAATTCTGGACTTACCACGATCACACTCTAGCCTGTGATTGGCACACTATTATCACACACCTGCCGTGACTGGTATACTATGTGTCTATGCCTGTAATTGGCAATATTTATCACAATCCCGTCTGTGACTGGCAACCTGAGTAACCACGGTCCCACCCGTGGCATGGCTAGTCCAAATACCATATTCTCTTAAATAACACTTCAATTCTCATTGGTTATCCTTCTTCTTTAGAATTTTAAACTAGCCACGGTCACACTCCAGCCTATAACTAGCACACTATTGTCACACTCCTGCTTGTGACTGGCACACTATATGTCCATGCCTGTGATTGGCAATATTTATCACAATCCCACCTCTGACGGCAACCTGAGTAACCACGGTATCACCATGGCATGGCTAGTCCAAATACCATATTCACTTAATTAACACTATCATTTCACATCATGTAGTCAAATCATGTTATTTACAGTTTTAAAAAAAAATGGCATCATGGTCCAACCCATACAAAGATAACTTTACTTGATAAAACATAGTATATAGGAACATAGCTAGTAACAACAACAATCATACTGTCTAATATAAAAATCAAACTATTCCATGCAAAACAAATCATGCATGCCGATGCTCATATGCACGGATCAAATCATGTTATAATAAACATATATATATATATAACTGGTGATCAGGTCCAAAAATTCTTAACTCATTAGAAATAACTAACATGCATAATACTGGTCCGTACCCGAAACCCGCACAATATCCTTCTGCTTAGAAGGCTACCTCTTACAATAACCATTTTTTAAACATAAATAATCCTGAAAAATTTGTAAATCAAAATCTTTTACCTATAAAATCCTAACTTCATGAATTCCAAGAAAGATAGCTTTTTGATCTCCCTCCTTCATTATATATATTTTTCTCTCATTTCTCTCCTCTTTCTCTCTCCTCTTTCTCTCTCCTCTTCTTTTCTCTCCTCATCTTCTCTTTTCTTTCTCTCTCCTCTTTCTCTCTCCTCTCTCTCCTCATCTTCTCTCTCCTCTATCTCCTCTTCTTTTTTCTTTTTTTCTTTTTTTTTCTTTTTCTTTTCTCTCTCTTTTTTCTTTTCTTTTCTTTTTCCCTTTTTCCTTTCTTCTCTTTTTTCTTTCTTTCTTCTCTCGAACCCCCCATTTCCATCCTCAGTTAGACCGAGCCACCCTCTTCCTGGTTGTTGGCGACGGTCATGGAAGACGATCACCGAGAAGAGGGCTTGACGGATCGGAGATGGACGGTGACGCGACCACCGGCGAGGTACAATCCAACAAAACCAAACCATAAATAAATCAACAAAAAAAACTTGATTAATCCTTCCTAAAATCCAAATAAGGAAAGAGAAGACTCACTGAAATGGAAGGGACTCTCCATTGCTCATCGAAGAGGAGGAAGACATTGTGAAAGGAGCTCGATGGGGCGGCGGTGAGGGAGGATTTAAAGAGAACATACCGACGGTGTCCTAGTTGCTTAGGGAAGAAAGACTCTGTCGATTGGAGTCCCAATTCATCACAAACCCATCACCGACCACCCGCTCCCCACCATGGCTCCTTAGCAACTTTTTCGGTAAGCTCTCCGGTCCGATAATGGAGAAAACAAATCCATTATTTTCGACTCTCCCCCAAATTTTTTTCTGCGATCTGGGTTGAAGTCGACTGGGCTTGCCGACTTTGGCCCAAAAAGCTCCAAAATCCTAGGTTTTACATTCTTCCCTCATTAAAATAATTTTGTCCTCGAAATTAGCCTGATTGAAAATTTAAACCTTAAAATAACCAACCCTTATGTCATTCTCAAACTTTCAATTAGCCTGCTTTTTAAGGTACTTGTGTTTCAACATCTTAACATAATAAATTATAATATTCAAAACTTGATCCTTTTCATTTACAATACATATCAAATTTACTTGAACTCTTCTAAAAGAATACTAACCTTTTGATATGATTTATTATCCTTAATTAACTTTACAAAAACATCATGATAGTTCAAATTTAGAAATACCCAATCTTAACATCATCCTTGAGCTTTCAATATTTTCTTTCTTAGAATATTTTCTTCATAAGTCCCTAACATAACAAAGTTATATCATATCTCAATTCTTGCTCCTTATGATTTATGGTACATACTGAATTCTCTTTGTTTCTTTTAAATAAACATTAACATCTTAATCTCGAATTAAGTACACAATTCTTTGCCCATGAGATTTATCATAATTGGTCCAATATATTCTTAATCAAAAATTTGAAGAAGGCTTAAGCATTAGATACTTGTCATGATCTTTTGCATTCTTTATTCTCTTAACTTTTTCCATGATTTTATCATTAATCTTTTATCTTTTGAAAACCTCGAGCACTCCTTAAATAGAGAAATCATGATGTCATCATAACTAAAGGAGCTTGGTATCACAATATCCCCGATCCTAGCCGATACAAGAATCATCACTCATTTATCCTAGATTTAGAGATATCCAAAATTTTTACTAGAGTCCTCTATATTAAGGGAACCTATTGATGGAAATTGCATGGCAACATCTATAGACTAGTCCAAGGATCAGTAATATTATCTTTTCATCTTGTTACTGAAATTCAAATCAGCACTCCCATCATAGTACTTCTAAAGTTAGAGTTAATTTTAGAATAACTCAAACCACTATGCTTCCACTATGTACTCTGATAAAAATATTTACTAAACCATTTGGTTCACTAAATGAACCTCTCAAAAAAAAAAATTCTTATTTTGATACCGTGGAGATCTCAAGTCATTTAAATAAAGCTGTTGAATCTATTTATCTTGTTCTCACCTCAAGGATATCATATCATTGTTTATCTTGACCCAGTTTCCATATTAAAAATCCTTGCATAAATCTCACCATCCTTTTAAGACACCAAAAATTCTAGTTTAAGTCTGGATTAATCATACCTTCCTTGACAATTCAATTAAATAATCTAGATCAACTTTTCTCCTAAAAAGTTATCATTAACTCTAACAAGGTAAAAAGACTTCCGATCAATGTTCTTATGAATTAAATCAATCATATTATCGCTTATAGAACTATCTTACCATAACTCTTAGCATTGATTAACAAACCATCTAAAATATTGTCTGTCATAAGCTAAACCCATATAAGTCTTCCAAAATCAATTTCTTTGCTTAATGTAATCCGGTAGCATGATAAACTAGACCTTCCTAAATATCTTAATTTGACTTGGAGTTTGACATATCCTATAATCTCTAACACTTATAGGATAGATCCAATAATCCAATCCAAAAATTACTAACATAGGCTATCAAGATTCTATCAAAATGTGTATGCTATGTCAACATAATATAATCTAATCCACTAAAAGAGATCTACAAAACTATACATCATCCCAAACATATTTTTCTTATATATTTTCAATCATAATCCACATACAGATTTATCAAAAAATATACTTTCTAATATCCTTAACTCTTGCATAACCTATACCCTAAACATCTGCTTATAATGGTCCCAAGATTTTTAATCTAATAATTAACAATAGGGCTATAGCTAGCATGTTATAATGATCTGCATCCCTATCAAGTTTAAGATTCCAAAATTATTCAATTGATAATTGAACCTACTTATTCAGCATAATCTATTAACATAATATGCTATAATTCCAGGCCAGTACTCTGAATGCTTGGGTCAAACCCACTTATCAAAGGCAAAGACGCATCTTATCCAATCCTACATGTCCATCATATGCTTACTTATTATGATCAAAGAGTACAAATCATCCAGCCCTTTTCATTTATCCTAGATCAATCTCACTATTTATTTTACAAATAAAAATCATGTTCCTCTTTGGTACTAATCATGTGCCAGATTTATGTATAATATCTAAGGATTAGAAATCCAAACTTCGAATCCATTCTTGTAACTTTTATCATGTCCCTACTGATCATGATACTAAGTTCAAATATCTCTTAAGTCCTAGTCCACAATGATCACTTCTCAAATTTTGATATCATCCGAGTCATATCCTAATCCCTTATATCACAATCTCAAGTGATCATACTTTAAGCTTTGATATTATTTATATAATGTCCAAACTACTTATATCATAGTCCCAAGTATCATAATCTAAGTTTTGATATCATTCTGTCATGTCCCTGTCTCGAATAATCATGACCTGAATTTCGATGTCACTCATATCTATCCAAATCACTTATGCCATAGTTCCAAATCATCATAACTTAAGTTATGATACCACTCTGTCATGTCTCGAACCCAGCACCAGAATTAGCTACGTAATCGGCCATACAAATCCTAGAATACATTCTAGAGATCATGCAAGGCCTAGGCACACAAGAGTTACTTCATTTTAAATCACAACAATTATACCAATATTTTTTTTATATAAATATAACTAAACAATTTTTTTATTCAAATCAAAAACTACTAAATGGTCCACTGATCCATAAATATCAGCAACTGAACTAACTGAACAAAACTAACTAAAAATCTATAATCCTAGTATTTGATCTCATGCCCGATCCAATCCTTACTATGCATCATCTCACCACGATCCAATCCACTACCAAGCTCGAATATCCAGCATAATTCTAAGAAAGAAGAAAGTAGGGGGTTGTGAACTTTATAGCCCAATAAGATCTCCAATAGTCACACCAATAATAATATAACTTGAAAATAACTAGAAAATAACAGCTAATCAGATCTTGTAACCAAAACGACTCAAATGTCAAGTATAACAAAACCAATGATAAAATCACATTTTCTTTTTAGTGTTTCCATTAATTATCCATCATCTTTAAGATTTTGGACTAGCCACGGTCACACTCCAGCCTATGACTGGCACACTATTGTCACACTCCTGCCTGTGATTGGTACACTATATGTCCATGCCTGTAATTGACAATATTTGTCACAATCCCATTTGTGACTGGCAACCTGAGTAACCACGGTCCCATCCATGGCATAGCTAGTCCAAATACCATATTCTCTTAATTAAAACTTCAGTTTACATTAGTTATTCTTTTTCTTTAGGGTTCTGGACTAGCCACGGTCACACTCTAGCCTGTGCTGGCACACTATTGTCACACTCCCACCTGTGACTGGCACACTATGTACCCATGCCTATGATTGGCAATATTTGTCACAATCTCGCTTGTGACTGGTAACCTGAGTAACAACGGTATCGCCATAGAATGGTTAGTCCAAACACCATATTCACTTGATTAACACTTTATCATTTCATATCATGTAGTCAAATCATATTATTTACAGTTTTCAAAAAAAAAACTGGCATCATAGTCCAACCCATACAAAGATAACTTTACTTGATAAAACATAGTATACAGGAACATAGCTAGTAACAACAACAATCATACTGTCAAATATAAAAATCAAACTATTCCATGCAAAACTAATCATGCATGCCGATGCTCATATGCATAGATTAAATCATGTCATAATAAACACACATATATATATATAACTGGTGATCAGGTCTAAAAATTCTTACCTCATTAGAAATAACTAACATGCCTGATACTGGTCCGTACCCGAAAGACTCACAATATCCTTCTGCTCAAAAGGCTGCCCCATACAATAACCATTTTTTAAACATAAATAATCCTAGAAAAATTTGTAAATCAAAATATTTTACCTATTAAATCTTAACTGCACGAATTCCAAGAAAGAGAGCTTTTCGATCTCCCTCCTTCATTATTTATATTTTTTCTTTCTCTCTTCTTTCTCTCTCTCCTCATCTTCTCTCTCTTCATCTTCTCCTCTCTCTCCTCTTTCCATCTCCTCTTCTCTCTCATCTCTCTCCTCTTCTCTCTTCTTTCTCTCTCCTCTCTCTCCTCATCTTCTCTCTCCTCTCTCTCCTCTTTCTTTTTCTTTTTTTTCTTTTTTTTCCCTTTTTCTTTTCTTTCTTTTTCTTTCTTTTCTTTTTCCCTTCTTCCTTTCTTCTCTTTTTTTCTTTCTTTCTTCTCTTGAACCCCTTATTTCCATCCTAGGCTAGACCGAGCCTCCCTCTCCCTAGTTGCTGGCGGTGGCCATGGGAGACAGTCCTGAGAAGAGGGCTCGGTGGACTAGAGGTGGATGGCGGTGCGGCCACCGATGAGGTACAGTCCAACAAAACCAAACCGGAATAAATCAACAAAAAAAAAACTCAATTAATCCTTTCTAAAATCCAAATAAGGAAAGAGAAGACTCACCAGCATGGAAGGGACTCTTCGTCACTCGCCGGAGAGGAGGAAGACATCATAAAAGGAGCTCGATGGGGCGGCAATGAGGGAGGATTTAAAGGGAACATATCGACGGTGTCCTAGCCATTTGGGGAAGAAAAACTCTGTCGATCGGAGTCCCAATCTATCACAAATCCATCGTCGACCACCCCCTCCCCACCATGGCTCCCCAGCGACTTTTTTGGCAAGCTCTCCAGCTAGATAAGGGAGAAAACAAATCCCCTGTTTCCGACTCTCCTCCAAATTTTTTTCTGCGATCTGGGTCGAAGTCGACTGGGCCTGCCGACTTCAGCCCAAAAAGTCCAAAAATCTTCCTGTTTCCCACTCTCCTCCAATTTTTTTTTTGCGATTTGGGTCGAAGTCTGCTGGGGCTTGCCGACTTTGGCCCAAAAAGTTCAAAAATCCTGGGTTTTACATAATTTAGATATTGTGCTGATCAATAACTTGACCCAACCTAGATCTGGCTTTAGACCTGAATGGGCAAACTCATTCTTTGCAGTATATCTTAATCAAAAACCATTATTCGATATCACACCTCGCAGTTACATTCTATCCACTGCTTCAGAACTATATATCCACTTAGTTCCATGGTGCTTCATCTCTATGTACTCTCTACTATATATCCACTTAGTTCCATGGTGCTTCATCTCTATGTACTCTCTACCTATGGATTGTGGATTCAGCCTTCTATATCCTTCTACACCTATTTTGAATTTTGGATTGTATAATAGATGTTATAAATGTTGTAGTACTGTGTTCGATTGGTTTGTATCACTTAGCATATCCCAGCTCCATGTCCACCCTTGTTTTGTTGCATCGGGCATATGTTTTGTAATGATTCTGGTTAGACAATTACCATGGTGCTCCGAAGGCTAATATCATCAATTTTTTTTTTTAATAAAAAAAGACCATTCAAATAAGAAAGGGCGGTCGAGATGTTTTACTTGCTTTTTTTTTTAATAGCTGGTCACGATCATAGCTGGTGTGGATAATTTCTTCAACAGCCCGGTTTAGCTACTGTCTAAAATTAATTTTACTTTATTAACCCTATCTAATCATCAGTTAGGATGATTTCTATCTTGTAATAAAATATAATAAAAAAGTATCATAGCAACTCCCTTCTCGTTATGCACATTAATGATGCCTACCGGCCATGTTTTACCCCAAAAAAAAAAAGTACAAGATTATGATCTAACTAAATATTTTTCTATTTAATTTGTGACCAGATAAATACATGCACTTCATTCTTTGGCCAGTGCACCTCTGTTTATCTTCCAAATTATCATTTGAGCTTTCCTTGCTGGAACTTTAAGTAAAATCATTCAGTTATACTGTCGTGTCTTAAAGCTACAATCCAGTAGGGAACTCTGACAACATAGATCCTATAAAACTTTGTAGCAAATTAACTAGATCATACACAATCATGACCCGGACGCTTGTGACAAAATGGAAGAGAACCGAAGAAGGCCAAACGGTTCCGATTGACCGGTGACCAAGTACTATAGAAGTGGACATGGGGAAGGTAAAGCCTGCAACCTCTATCTCCTGGGTGTCCCGTCTCTGGATTATATCATGGTCAACTTCGATGAAAATATTATGGACACACAGGAAGAGCCAGCTTCATCATCTGAGGCCCGAGTTATTGAGGAACGGATTATGGTGGAATACGAAATTCACAGAAAAAAAAAGAAAATCTCATAAAATAAATCACTGTAACAAACACAACACAGGAAATTACGTATTTCGGAGACTCCTGCTCCTACGTCCACGGCCATACTAGATCAAATCTCCACTATAGAAAAAAATTACAGGAAGTTTTATAGGATGCTCACCCCAGCCCTCGAACAGGAGAAGAAAAGAAGAAAACAAAATACTCCAAAAATAATATCTCTCTCCCAGAAATAATTTTTGGTTGAAGATCTTTTGCCTCCCTACAGTTTTCTCTCTCCCTCTCTTTCTTTCTCTGCCTTTTTCTCTCGTGAAAAAAGTCCTTTTTTCTCTCGTGAAAAAAGTCTTCAGGGCTTCTGTCGCGTTCAAGATTACCTCTAGATTGCTCTGTATGTTGCTTATGGTTTCCCCAGCTTTTTTGTTAAAAAGAACGAAGAAAACCTAGCCGAAAACAGTAGAAAATGCGACTCCTGGTCGCTGTAGAAGACCAAAACATCCAGGAACCATCTCCAGCCATCAGATCATAGATTAAGAGCCCAGATTATGCCAAAAACAGTACCGGATAACCTCTGATCAAGCCCAAAACAGGTTGGATCGAATCTCGATCATCCAATTGAGCCATCGGACAGTCCGAATCAAAGTGCGCCCGATGGACCGCGATAAAAACCGCCCGTCCATCATGGATCATGTGAAATGCACCGAGAAATGCCCAGTGCCACACCGCAAGGAACTGGGCCGAGCCCACGCATGTTCACGTGCGTGTCGCATGGGCCTGGGCCGCATGCACCCGCCCGCGCATGCCTGGGCCGCACGCGTGGGTCGGGCCGGGCTTGGTTTTCTTAGGTTGGGCTTGCTGGATAAGGCTCCACGCCTCAACAACTCTCCTAATTAGAGATTTAGAAATGCCTCAACAACTCTCCCACTTAGAGACTTAGACACCATATCAACATCCACCTAAAAAATAAAACAAAACATCCCATACAAAAGTTAGTATCTTGTGCGGCGCCTCCAATCAACTAGCTCCGGAGGCTAATTGAGACCATACACAGCCCTAATTTCTCTGCAGTGACCACCTTTGTCAGTACATCAGCTAGATTCTTTGAGTTCTGAATTTTTTCCAGTGATAGACATCCATCTTCAAGCAATACCCTAATAAAATGATATCTCAGTTGTATATGCTTCGTTCTCGCATGGAATATCGGATTCTTTGCCAGATGAATAGTACTTTGACTGTCACAGAACAGTACACTGCAGCTCTGCTCTCGACCAAGCTCCTTTAGCAAATTTTGCAGCCAAATCATCTCCTTGCTAGCTTTAGTGATTGCCACATACTCTGCCTCGATGGTGGAAAGAGCCACGATCTTCTGCAGTTGTGAGATCCAACTCACCGTTGTCCCGCTAATAGTATACACATATCGGGTCATGCTCCTCGTGTCGGCATCGCCACCCAGGTTTACATCCACATATCCCTGTAAAGTCAAACTGCCCCTCCTGTAGCATAGGCCGACATTCTTGATACCTTTAAGATATCACAGGATCTACTTGACAGCTTCCTAATGTTGCTTGCCCGAATTTGCCATGTACTTGCTCACAGCTCCCACTACATGTGCAATGACCGGCCTCGTGTAAACCATCGCATACAACAAGCTGCCAATTGCTGAAGCATACGGAACCTTAACCATTATCTTTAGCTCATCATCAACCTTGGGTGATTGTTCATTTGAAAGCTTGAAATATACGGCCAAAGGTGTCTTCACTGGCTTTGCATCTGACTTGTTGAATCTGTCCAACTCCTTTTCGATATAGCTGCTCTGAATCAACTTTAGTGTGCCCACCGTTCTGTCTCTTCGATCCTCAATCCAAGTATCTGCTTTGCTGCGCCCATGTTCTTCATTACAAACTCTCTAGACATCTCTCACTTCCATCATTCAATCTTTTACATGTCTGGCCCAGTAATCAACATATCATCAACATACATGAGTAATATCATGAAATTGTCTTCGAGTATCTTTAAATAACAGTAATGATCCTCTTGGCATCTAGCAAAACTGTTGTTGATCATGAATCCATTAAACTTTTTATACCATAACTTGGGGGCTTGCTTTAAACCATACAAGCTTTTCCTCAGCTTGCATACTTGATCTTTTTTATCAGGGACCTCGAAGCCAATAGGCTGCTGCATGTAAATGTCTTCATCTATCTCACCGTGCAGAAAGGTAGTAGTAACATCCAGTTGCTCTAAGAGTAACTCCTCCATAGTTGCAATTCTCAAAACAACTTGAATCATAAAGAGCTTGACAATAAAAAAAAAATCTCGGTATAATCTATGCCCTCTTTCTGTTAGAATCCTTTCACGGCCAGCCTCACCTTGTAACTTTTATTGCCATCGAGTTCCTCTTTGACCTTGTAGACCCATTTATTATGTAGTGCTTTCTTTCTATCCAGTAGTGTGCTGAGCTCCCATGTCTTATTCTTTATCAAGGACTACATCTCATCCTTCATCTCCAGCTCCCACTTGACCGAATCTTCACTCTCCATGGCTTCATCAAAGCACTCTGGCTCCCCTCCATCTGTCAACAGCAGGTAATGTAGCAAGGGTAAGTACCTTACATGTGGTTTCGGGGTCCTTACAGATCTTCTCAATTAAGGTATCACTGGCTCAAGCTCAAGAACTCTTGCTCCCTCAGCAATATCCTTCTCAATGATCTCTTCCAACTCTACTTGTTCTTTCTCCTTGTCTGCCTCTTTTGCTCTATCTGGAACATCTTGGTCCTTGTACAGGCTTCTCTCATTGAACACTACGTCCTTACTCCTGATGATTTTCCTGTCCTTCTCGCTCCAGAGCTTGTAACCAAAATCATCAGTGCCATAACCAATGAAGAAGCACTTATTTGACTTTGCATCTAGCTTGTCTCTCTTCTCTATGTTGAAGTGCACATAGAAAACATAGCCGAAGACCTTAAGGTAAGATAAACTTGTTGATTTACCCGTCCACTCTTCTTCAGGGATCTTGCAATCAAGAGGGATGGAGGGACCTCTATTAATCAGGTAGGCAACAATGCTAACTACCTCAGCCCAAAATATCTTAGGCAATCCAGCATGGAGCCTCATGCTTTTCACTATCTCATTCAGGGTACGGTTCATGCGCTCAGTTATCCCATTTCTTTGTGACGTACTCGGGATAGTTTTCTATATCTTGATCCCATTAGCTACGCAGAACTCCTTAAACTCAGTACTGCTGTACTCGTCTCCATTATCTGACCTTAGGGACTTGATTTTCTATCCAAACTCATTTTTTACTAAGCTTTTTCACTTCATGAAAGTGTCAAACACATTAGATTTATTCTGTAGAAAATAAATCCATACATTCTTAGTAGAGTTGTCAATAAATGTCACATAATAATTTGAGCCTCCAAGGGATGCCACCAGAGAGGGACCCCACATGTCGATGTGAACTAGCTCCAACTTTTTCGATATTGGTGCTCTGCCTGTCTTGATGAAGCTGACTCTTTTTTGCTTTCTAAGAACACAGTGCTCGCAGAAACTAACATCCATCATCTTTAGACCAGCTAGCTTGCCCTTCTTATGTAATACTTGCATTCCTTTTTATCCTATTTGGCCCAGACGGTAGTGCCACAACTCCGAGTCTGCCTGTGCCAAAGCCACTATGTCTTTCATGTTATCAGTCATATAGAGGGTGCCCAACTTGCTTCCACGTGCTATCACCATAGCACCCTTGGTGATCTTCTAAGATCTGCCAACAAAAGTTATAACATGGCCCTCCGAGTCTAGTTGCCTGATCGAGATCAAGTTCCTCTTTAAATCAGGGACATGTCTGACATTCTTCAGCTTCCATACCGATTGATTCGGTATCTTGATATGAACATCACCTCTCCCCACGATGTCCAAAGGCTCATCATCTGCCAGATAAATCTTTTCGAAATTACTAGCAGTATAATTTTTCATGCATTTCATCTATGAGGTAGAGTAAAACGAAGCACCGGAGTCTAGGATCCATGACCCATCAGACTATCCGTACTGAGAAATAAAGCATCTTCAGTACTCTCGGTCACTGCATTGATTGACTCTTCCTTCTATCCTTTATTCTTCCTTACCCAGTGATTTATCCTGGTATGCCCCTTCTTACTACAGTGCCAACAACCATCACCCCTGGATCTTGGCTGGCTCCTTTGCTTGGATTTGGATCTCCTGCGGTTGTTACTACACTGTGCAGTCCTCCCTCTACCTACTTGGATCGTCAAGGCAGATCCAGAGCTCGCACTAGCTTCTTTTCTCTTGATATCTTCACTGAGAATCAAGTTCCAGACCTTTTCAAATTTTAACTTATTTGATTCACAGGAACTGCTAACGGCTGTCACAGTTGCACCACAGCTCTCGGGCAAAGATGATAAGAGAATCAAAGCACAGACTTCATCCTTAAAACTGATATCGATAGAACTTAACTGATTAGTAATCAAATTAAACTCATTGATATGATCCATGATAGATGCACCTTTGCTCATCTTCAGATTGAACAAACGATGCATAAGATAAACTTTATTGGAGATCGAAGGCTTCTCATACATGTCGCATAGTGCCTTCATCAAACCTGTTGTCATCTTCTCCTCCAGGACATTGAATGTGATATTCTTGGCCAACATCAGTCGAATAACTCTCAAAGCCTAGCGGTCCAGCAAATCCCAATCATCTTGCCATATATCGATGGTTTTGTACTCAACAGTGGTAGATGAAGCTTCTTTTGATACAAATAATCCTCGATCTGCATCTTCCAAAAGTCAAAGTCATTCCTAACAAACCTGTCAATCTTAACTTTTCCTTCATCTTCTTCCATTACTCCCATTGAAACCTGAAGCTCTGATACCAGTTGTTGAGGAACAGATCAAAGTGGAATACGAAATTCATAGGAAAAAGAAAGAAAATCTGGCAAAATAAATCACTGCAACGAGCACAACACAGGCGATTACATGATTCGGAGACTCCTGCTCCTACATCCACGATCTATAAGATCAAATCTCCACTATAGAAAAAATTTACAAGAAGTTTTACAGGATGCTCACTCCAGCCCTCGAATAGGAGGAAGAAAAGAAGAAAACAAAATATTCCAAAAATAATATCTCTTATCCAGAAATAATTTTTGGTGGAAGATCTCTTGCCTCCCTACAGTTTTCTCTCTCCCTCTCTCTCTTTCTTTGCCTTTTTCTCTCTTGAAAAAGATCTTTAGGATTTCTGTCATGCTCAAGATTGTCTCTGGATCGCTTTGTATATTGCTTACGGATGCCCCCAACTTTTTTGTTCAAAAGAACGAAGAAAACTTAGCTGAAAATAATAGAAAATGCAACTCCTAGTCACCGTAGAAGACCAAAACATCTAGGAAACATCTCCAGCCATTATATCGTAGATCAAAAGCCCAGATCATGCTAAAAATAGTACCAAATAACCTCTGATCAAGCCAAAAAAGGTCGGATCAAATCTTGGCAATCCGATCAAGCCATCGGATGGTCCGGTTCAAAGCGCGCCCGGTGGATCGCTATAAAAACCGCCCGGTCCACCGTGGATTGTGTGAAACGTTTCGAGAAATGCCTCACACCACATCACAAGGAACTGGGCCGAGCCCATGCATGCCCACGCGTGTGTCGCGTGGGCCTGGGCCTCATGCACTCGCCCATGCATTCCTGGGCTACGCGCGTGGGTCGGGCCAGGCTTGGTTTTCTTGGGCTGGACTTGCTGGATAAGGGTCCACGCCTCAACACTAGTTTCGGGATTCTTGCTACAGGGGGGCATCATCTCTTTGACCCGACTATTCCAGTTATGGAGTTGCGGGGTGCCTAGGCCGGTATTGTATATGCTCGGATGATTCTACATGCGGATCACCTTATCATCCAGGGCAACTCTGCTACTGTCATTACTTTTATCCAGAAGGGGAGAAGGGTCCGACCGTCGCATCTTTTCCTCCGTGACATTGCGCTTCTCCTTCAAGGGTGCTCTTCTCATTTTATTATGCATGTAAATCGGGAGGCTAACTCTACAGCAAACTAGGTTGCCTCCTATGTTACCCATCATTCAAGCCATGTTTTGTGGACCGATCTCGGGGATATCCCCAGGTCGTTTCATGATCTTGTACTTTCGGACTTTCTTGATTATATTCATGTTAGATCACTAATCTAAATACGACAATTTACTAAAAAAAAAATCTTGCAACCGCTAAAAAGAATGGACCAGGTGACATGCACTAACATATGGTTGCTACGGCCAAAACAGAGTCAAAACAGTTCTAGGTGCCCTTTTGTCCCATCATTGGATATAAGTCTAAATTGAGTTCTAAGATTCGACATGACTCGAACTAGACCTAAACTAAATCTGCATTTCATAGATTGGGGCTGGATTATATAGGGCCTTGATCCAACCCGAATGACCCAATGGGTCAAGAAATTTGGCTATGAATCCAATCCAATCCGATGCGATCCGATCTTCTATTAAACTAGGTTTAGATCCAATATCAAGACCCAATCAATAAACTAAATTGGGCTAGATCACTCATAACCTAGTTTGACTTAATCCATTTATATCTCTAGGTATGAGTTGTATCTTTTGCACAAAAAAATGATTGACGTTCTTTCATCCATGGGATCACATTTGCATAGCTTTCAAAGCCTTCCAACCTCTCACTTCCATCAATCAATATAGGTCACGAGACAGAGATCATACTTTGAAAGTCGTACAAAGAATGATCCAAGGGTTCATGGTGCAAAAGAAGATCAGTCATTCTTTCGCATGAAAGGTACAACCATACCTAGTGGAAAGTCGGTGGATACCATAAAGAATGACTCAGTTAGGGGTGTACTATTGCTACATCCTTCCATGCATTTCATGTTTAGTAAATGGGTAAAGAAAGTCAATTTTCTAAAATCCTTACAACTATTGCAGAGTTCATGATCATCGTCATCTACTAACTTATAAAATTTCTTAGCTTCTATATTAGGCTCCTCATCATGTTCATTAGGTGGATTGTCCATCTCACTTTCAAGGTTTGCCATTCCAAATACATCTAACAACATCCCATGCATGCATATCATTTCAGTCATCATGTATATTAGAATTATAATCTAATGTAACATATAGATTCCCTCCTCCATGTAAACCCAATTAGTGCACCCTTTTAAAAAGCCATCACATATGAGATCATCATAAACATCTCCACTTTTCAACAAGTAGTTATTATAATTAATGCATAGGCACAAGATCTTTCTGTCTAGATACATTAGCAAATGCAAAGTCAAGAAATTGAATAAACCCCTTTAAATACAAGTTACTTATCCTATATTGTTAATAACAAATAAGAAAAATACTCAAGATAAATAGATAATAAATTGTAAAATGGCTAAATATATTCAAAAGCTAAAGAGAACCAAATTACCTAGATTCATTAATTCGACTCTTATCCATCAAGAAAAATTCTTATACACTTCAATTGATTGTCCTGAATGTAAATGATGTGTAAAAAAATAAAACACTAGAAAAAAAAGAAAAAAAAAATCAAATCTCAACCATTTGAATATTAAATTAGAGCTTCCAATAGACAAGCTGGTGTATATACATATGTATATATGGCCTCTTTATTGAATAGATAAATTTATAGATTATTATTTTAAATTCATATGTATATCAAATTATTATTTTATCTAAACTATTCTCATTCTTTTAAGATGGCATGGCCTCTTCAGGCATTTTGGTGCCTGTTTTGATATATAATTATAGAGGTGAACATATTTTTAGGATACATATATACTACAAATTGTATTCAATATCTATACGTGGTACTTATTGGATAGGGATATGTATTGAATATGGCCAAATTATTTCTTTTTTAACTCTTTCCACTTAAAATCAAAAAGAAATTGTTGTTGCAAGCTACTACTTTGATTCCTTTAAGTTTTTAATGCATCAAGTGTTGAATATATGGGGGAATCTAGATGACCCAAACCCTTTATCAAATTTTCACTTGCAAGGCTTTTTTGTTGTTAATACTTGAGCTTCTTCCAAATGTACCATTTATCGTGACCTTCTAATTTCTATCTTACAAAATTTTAGAACTTGAGTTAAACCTTCTAGTGCTATCATATATCCATATTATTTTCTCTAAATCATTTTGCTTGAAATTAAACATGCATAAATAAAAACTCTTTTTATTTCACTTTTTATTTGCATCAGTCTTTTTCTTCTTGGTCATCATTTTTTTTTTTTACTTTTTTTTTTTTGCTTGTGTTCTTCATATCCTAAAATTGTAACTTGCTTTATGTTTAATAAACTAAACATTCATAAATTCAAATACAAATCATAAAAATCCATGTAATTATTACGGAGAGGTAATAAAGCATGTTAATTACTATTGATATAATGAAATGAATTAATCAAATTATTCCATGCTGAGCCTTCCATAAACTTGTAATATAAGGAATTTAAACACTATAGGGTTTAATCATGGGGAAGAGATAGTGGAAGAGGAAGAGAAGATCGAAACTCTCGAATTAATAGAGATCAAAGAGATCTTAGATTGATGGAGATCTAAATAATCAATGAGCTTAAAGATGCAGCCGAAGGAATATGCAAATGGTATTTGTGATAGAGGACATCTTGAGAGCACTAGAGCAAGAAGTCCTGTGGAAAATCAAAATGTGGACATCTACCTCGCAGGGGGAGTAATGTTGGATGGAGTCCAATGCCTTTGTGTGCAATAGGCAAGGCATAAGAATTTTTTTTTGGAGTGGTGGGGGAGGAGGCGATAGAAGTCCAATGAGGATCGACCCAGATGGATGAGAGACCACCTATGGAGATTGGAGTCCTAATTTTTTTATGCCTTGTTTTTTTCTAATCGCAGTGCGACGGCGTGTAGTTTTATTATTTTTTTTTATAAGAGCACGATGGCATGCAATATTTGCTTTTGGCAATGGTAGACAATTCCTATTTCTATCGAGGAGTTCTACTGGGACTCAAACTCAGATTCTCCCGATGGAACTAGGAGACATCCATCTATTTTTTTTTCCTCCTTTTTTGTATCATGAGTTCTGTTACAGTATGGATGACCTATTAAAGATCTATTAAAGCAATTATTGATGTATAGAAAAATACTTGGTTAGGAGCTGATCATTTATTTCAAGCACAGGACAGGAGACAATTACTTGTCCTAGACACAGGATGCCATGTGACCAGGAGCCGATCACTTATTTTAGGTATATTTCAGGCATAGGATATCATATGGCTAAGAGCCGATTACTTATTTCAGAGATAGGATGCTATGTGGTCAAGAGCCAATTACTTATTCCAAGCACATGATACTATATGTGGCCACATGCCGATCAGTTATTCCAAACACAGGATACCAGAAGTCTACGGACCGATCATTTATCTGAAATATAGACTGCTTAACTAGTCATCAGATAGGATCGACTACCTACTTAACTCATTGGACAGGTATCGATTATCTATTTAGCTCATCGGACAGGTGCTGACAATCTATTTGAGCCAGGTATAAAGTTTTATAACTTTATTTAATATGAAATATTTTTTTAAAGTTGTTAGTGCTATTTTGACAAGGTTGATAAAGTGGTTATTAAGAAGAGTAACAGAGCACTTAACAAACCACTTCATAAACTGATCTCTTAATAACATAACCGATTCAACTACTTTCTTTATGGCGTAACCACCTTACAAACGGTTATAACTGTTGCCGCCTAAACCGCCGTGGTCTGTCGCTGAAGACGACCTCGGATCGTACCCTTGTCACTCTGGGACCTGCCTGCGTATTCGAGCCTGCAAAACAGAAGAGACCTGGGTCAGTGATCCCGGCAGGGGCACTCCGATGCTCAAGTCAGTGGCGATCCAAGGGAACAGATCCTCCTAGTCGAGTCCCGTAGATGGACTCTACGCTAGGAGGAAAAAGTAATATGTTGTGAAAATATGAATGAGTTGTGAGTGGAGCAGGAGAAGTGGTGACGGAGGAGAGTTTGGGCAGGAAGGCTGTGTCCATCGAGACCCTTCAGGTGGATCTCCGGTAGCCTTTTTCTCTTAGCTGCTCTCCTGTGTGCCACCCTTCTTGCCCGTTAGCTTGCGTAGTTTTGCTTAGTTTGCTTACCTTCTTCTTGGAACCTTGGAGAGCTCTTTTAAACATGGATGTGTGCTAGACGCCTACCTTGGGATCCTCCCTTCACTTGTAGGCACGTGCGGCGATATTCCGTGCCGTATCCGAGATGCCTTTCCTCTTTTGCGATAAGGAACCTACCATGCGCTCTGACATTCCTTCTGGTCGCTCCATTTCGGAAAGCCTGGCAGAGCCTTGATCGGGGGACAGCCCCCCTAGATTTGAATCTTCTGGATGGCACAGACGGTTAGTAGGGAGTGCAGTGCCTCGATCGGGGGACCCCTTCCTTTTTGGTGTAAGTGGTAGTTGGGGCCATTATTGTGGCCTGGCAGGCGCTTCTCCATGGTCCTTGGGCGCTTCTCCATGGTCCTTGGGCGGCTATCCGCCACCCAAGGAGAGCGGCGATGTCATTCGGCTGCTGGTCTTTTCGGCTGAGGTGGGGCTGGTTCGGAGAGATGGAGCTCGACTTCGGCCATGGCATCTCGACCTCGAGGGAGCTGCCTGGCGAAGGAGTTCAGAGAGAGGCGGAGCTCGACTTCGGCCATGGCGTCTCGACCTTGAAGGAGCCGCCTGGCGAAGGAGTCCGGAGAGAGGCGGAGCTCGACTTCGGCCACGGTGTCTCGATCCTGAGGGAGCCGCCTGATAAAGGAGTCCTGGGAGAGGCGGAGCTCGACTTCGGCCATGGCGTCTCGACCCTGAGGGAGCCACCTGGCAAAGGAGTCCGGAGAGAGACGGAGCTCGACTTCGGCCATGGCATCTCGATCCTGAGGGAGTCGCCTGGCGAAGGAGTCCGGAGAGAGGCGGAGCTCGACTTCGGCCACGGTGTCTCGACTCTGAGGGAGCCGCCTGGCGATGGAGTCCGGAAAGAGGCAGAGCTCGACTTCGGCCATGGAGTCTCGACTCTGAGGGAGTCGCCTGGCAAAGGAGTCCGGGGAGAGGCGGAGCTCGACTTCGGCCATGGCGTCTCGACTCTGAGGGAGCCGCCTGGCGAAGGAGTCCGGAGAGAGGCGGAGCTCAACTTCGGTCACGGCGTCTCGACCCTGAAATAGCTGCCTGGCGAAGGAGTCCGGAAAGAGATGGAGCTCAACTTCAGCACAACTTGCTTAACTAGGTTGAAGAGGTGCTGCGACAAGTCCTCACATGGAGGAACTCCTTACATGAAGGCATGCGGGAGTGCGGCACCATATTTTTTTTAAGCTACTTCTATAAGAGGCATGAGAGTGAGGGCGAAGGTTGATGCCCATCATTTTTTTTTTCTCGATAAGTAGAGTCCCGACATCGAAGAAAACTCATGTGTAATAAGAGTAGTCGATTTACTTAGTTTTTTTAATTAAATTAAGGTGTAAGATGAAATTTATGCATGAGGGCACGAGGGAGCATAGATTTTTTTCTTTTTTCTTTTTTCTTTCTGTATTGCGGAGAAAACATGCGGATGTGAGTGACACACCACTATTTTTTTTGTTTTGGGATAACAAGAGTTCCAACATTGGAGGGAACTCAAAATTAAAGCACGAGAAATGAGAGTGTGGCTAATTTAGTATGTTTTTTAATTAGATTAAGGCATGCATGTGTTTTTGAGATTGGCTAGCATTAATATATATTTATAGCCAACATTTATATATCAGCTAAATATCGTATTTCGTATTTATCAACCCACCAAACAATGATATCTATGAAGCATTTTATCATAATTGCAAGATAAAGTTTAATTCTCATCATTTATCAGAAATATGGTTGAATTAATATCACAGATACAAAAATTTTTTATGGTGCATAAAAAAAAAAGAGAGAGATTTTCTCTTGGAAGAGAAAAAAAAAAATTGTTATGTGCTAAGCCTTAGAAATCACCTCAAGCACTTGCTGAAAATGCGCAATGTCGCATGGTATCCTGAGAACTCCTTTCTGCTCGTACCCAAACTCCTGAGCTGCCATCTCCAGCAACCCCACAAAACTTGGATGCTTGAAATCTTCGATTCTCACCAAAAACCTCTGCAACTCCCCCGTTTTCCCAACGAGAACCGGAACGTATCCTTTCGGCATTTGGAGCTCTATTGCTCTTTATCTTCTCCAAGACTCCAACCAAGAGCTGGCACTTCACGGGCATTCACTCCTTCCTCATACGCCTTCTCCTCTCATGACTTATAAGCTATCTCACCATCCTTTTTTCCTCCCATTTATTCAATAACCAGGCCTAAAGAAGGACAAGTGGAGGAATACTTGCGGCCGAGGGGAAGAACATGGACATCTTTGACCGGGAGAGCATACCATACGGATCTGTTGGGTAGATGCAATTCCTTTTCTTGCTATTACTTGGAGATTTAGGTAGATGGTGGAAAGATTGTATGGACTGTGGGTCACATAACCTGTCCTTTCTTTTCCAAGGCAATGAGGTGGAAAGCCTCTCTTAGTCTTGTTCTCGTTCTAGGACTTCATTGATGGAAGCTTTCCACATTTTGCCTTGACTTTGATGAAGGTTTTGGTAGGTAAGTCACCATCACCTATTAATTAAACTAGCAATATCCATCAAGATGTGGATTGATGAGACTAGCTATGCGAATGATAAATTCTTTGATGCACTTCACTGCAGCTTTATTTTTAGAGCTTTGGATCCTCTACATTCTGCGTATTGTTTGATGGTCGTCCATTATTTTCTAATGGTTGCCATTCACGGTTGTACCATGCTTTACGGCACCGCACACACCACAAAGAATCCTTATTGTCATTTTTTTTTTTGTTGTACGCGAAGCTTGTGGACGAGGATTTACTGAAATCTTTGGAGCATGAGCTTTTGTGTGTTTGAGTCTCTATACAAACTTGTCACGCCCTTCAGCTCTTAGATTTTTTTTTTTTTTTTTTGGTTGCGGGGTAGGTTCTTAAGGGCACCATCACTGGAGTTCAAACCGTAAATGTCTCGAATATGAAATTAAGAAACATCGACCAGCCAAGATAAAGATGGTCAGTTATTGCAATGTTGCATCCATTGTTTGTCGAGATCAGTTGGGTCTTGTCTCGGAACCAACAAGTCGCGGGTTTGAAGCATGACTCTACGGAAGACTCGATTAAATTTAGATCTGCTTGCAAGGGTAGCTATGCTTTTAGTAAAAAATCAAAAACCGAAATCCACTGCCATCCAAAACAAAACCAAAACTAAGTAGTTTTGGAAATAAAAAAAAACTCGCATCCATCACCGAAAAAACTGCAAAATTGAAAGCGAAACTAAAATCTGTTTAACTTTCTTTTATTCATTTTAAAATTTTCACATATTTTGAGTAGGATAAGAGGCTAGAATTATTAGATAGCCATTCTCATGCAGCGAGTAATTTAGATTTACACTAAATATAAATTTTTTTCAGGATATTCCGGTATATATGTTCAGTTTCAGGTTAGATTTCAGGTTCAACATTGGGTTTAGTATTGGATTTGATGTCGAGTTCAGTTCCAAATCGGGGAATTATAACAAGCATAACCGAAATTAAAACCAAGTAGTGTTTAATTTTTAAACCCATTACCAAAATCGATCATCTCCATTTAATTTCAGTTAAAACTACTCCTTTCGATTCAAGGAATGATAAAATATTCAAGTGTCCATCCTCTTCTATGTTTGATCCAAATAACTTGCTTTAGATTGGTTTTCTTCTCAATCTCTCAAACCGAGAAGGAAAAAAACAGCACTATAAGTTCATTTACAATGAGGTAATGAGGTTTGTGATGCACATGACAAAAAAATTTAATTGCATTATTATAAATTATCCTTGTGGACTCAAGTTCAAGCTGGTCAAAGTTGGGTATTGGAAATCTAATTAAGGTTTCTCAACTTTAGATAACTCATTCATGAATAATAAGTTGCTCATGTAGTACTTTAGAAAACAAAGACTAACAAATGATGATGATTTATTTGGTGAAATTTTGTCTTGCTAGCTGCCAAGTTGGGTTTGTATAAGCATCACGCATCCACATATAATTCCTTAAGGAAGATGTGAGGGTTGAATTAAATGGACCTTATTCCCCATCATATCAAGCCTTTAGACTCTCTTTGAGTCTAATTAAGTGACCTGTGAATTAATTTAAACATGAAATAGATTTTATCTCTAGGATGGAAAATGGTGCTTGTTCTAGATGCAAACATGCATTAATGAAAGGACTAGGTAGAAAGCTGCATAAGAAACTGGCCATGGGTCCAAAAACTTAATTATCCTAATTTTAATTTTTTGAGCAATCTAATATTGTGCAAATGTATAATAACATAAACATGCATCCAAAAACATGACCAATATAAGCAAAAATAGAAGCATTATGTCTTTGTTTACCTTCCCATTTGCATGCAGTGTAGCTTGTACGCATGTACCAAAACTCTCATGTTGGAACACGTGTTAGGTTTAGGAAATCTGCTTACCACCTTAGAAGGCTAAATAACCTCATGGTTAAACCTTCTTATTTTATTCTTTTTAATTGCAAAAGGATTATGTCCATGCCTTGACCCTTCTCTCCGAAAGGTGGCAATCGCACGGCCCTGCTTGGTCTAATTAATGTTGTTTTCATGGCTGGACAGGGATTGTATCTTTCACATGAAAGATTTACGTTCCTTAAATCCATTGTTAGATCATGAAAAAATGATAGCTTCGAGATCTATGTAGGTGGATGAACGAGAAAGTTTTCGAGTTTTTAAGTTCAATGTGAGGCTTGATCTAATGGACGATGATGACATGAAAAAAAAGACCAATCATTCCTTCGCGTGAAACATACAACCCAAACCCATCATGCTTGCTCATTAATTGACCAATGACCGTGACTAGCTAAAATAGGGCTGGAAGTAGGCCGGCCGGACCGGGCCACACCCCTACCCGAGCTCGGCCCAAAAAAAATTCGGGCTTCGGACCTGGCTTAGGCCCGAAAGTTTTTTAAAATCTCAGACCCGAGCCCAATCGGGCCGGCCTGAATGCAAGCCCCACGATAAATAAAAAATCACCGATGGCAAATGCCTGACTGGCCAGACTGTCAAAGGAAACAAATCGAAGCCAAGGAGGGAGAGCTGCTATGTTACTCTAGGGGCAATGGTGGTCTATTGGGCACCGGGGCCGGGAGAGTCGGATCGGAGCCGGAGACAGGCCGCGAGGTCGCATGGGAGGTAGTGGGCATCGGGTGCCGGTGCTGGGGCCAAAGGAGGTAGATCGGAGCCGAGAGGGGGGTTGCGAGGTCGCGCCGAGGCCACGGGAGGCGGATCGGAGCCGGAGACGAGCCGCGGAGTTGTCAGGTGCAGGCATCGGGGCCGGAGGAGGCAGCTCGGAGAACAGAGAAGGGCCGTCGGGTGCGACCGGCGTTGGCCGTCAGGGGCTGACCGGGGGAGGAGAGAGGTTGAGACTGAGAGAGAACAGAGAGAGACCGAGAGAGGGAGACGGGAGAAAAAGGTGGATTCGAGCCAGGCCGAGCCAAAGGGGTGCTCGAGCCTGGCTCAAAAATTGAATGGGTGGCCCTAAGTCCAGCCCAATTACTTAAAAATTGATCCAAAATTTGATTCGATTTTGGACCGATTCGAAGCCTATCAGGCCAGCCCGGCCCAATTCCACCCTTGGCCTAAACACTACACTCAGGGATCATGGAATGGATAGGAGAGGTAAGCTTTCGGGGTTACATATCTAGCTAGTCGTTATGTAATTGGGCTTCCAAGTCTCAAAAGAGGAGTTAGAGTTAGAACTTAGAAGTACAGAATTTTGGCTAACAGTAGACATGAGCAGGCTGGGAAAGATCAAGATTTCTGCTGATCAGCTCTATTACCAAGTCCTTCTTAGCATGCTAGCTAGCCTAGCCAATGTAAACTTGCATTGAAGGTGCATAATTAGCATCCATTAGCAAATAAGTCTCTATAGGGCCAAAGGAATCTGACTCTTTTCCACTTCCTACAAGAACTGCTAAGTAATACTAGTTCTAAGAGGAATTTCTCAACGGATGAAAAGAAAAGAAAAGTAGTTAGTCTACACTATGTAATTGATGTCTCAGGCACATTCCAACAAAGTTAATCATGTCACGCCCCGAATCCAATACCGGAAACGGCTACGTGACCGGCCGCACAAACCCTAGGTTTTACCCTAGAGATTATGCAAGGCCTAGGTACACAACAATTCAAATGTATCCAAAGTAAATGAATATTGTATAAACAAATCATTAACAATGTATAGTTCATAATTAACTCGAGATCATAAAATGGTCCACTGACTCAAAAGTCAGTAACCGGACAAACTAACTATATATCTCAACAAACATGATGCTCCGTCTCACGCCCAGCCCAGATCCTCCTTAAGTTTCCTGAGTCTCTGAAAGAAAACAGATGGTAGGGAGTGAGCTACATAGCCCAGTAAAGGTTCCAAAATAATCACCAATAATAATTTACATGTATATGAAAGCAGTAAACATTACCATGACGAAATCAACAATTCCGATTTCATGTTTAACAAAACTTTGGAAACTTTATTATTTTCTTCTTATAGAATTTCCAATTATTTAATCATTATCTTTAGGGTTCTGGACTAACCACGGTCACACTCCAGCCTGTGACTGGCACACTATTGTCACACTCCAGCCTGTGACGGGCACACTGTTGTCACACTTCAGCCTGTGACGGGCACACTGTTGTCACACTCCAGCCTGTGACGGGCACACAAATTGTCACACTCCAGCCTGTGACGGGCACACAAATTGTCACACTCCAGCCTGTGACGGGCACACTGAGAAACCACGGTACCGCCGTGGCATGGCTAGTCCAAACACCAGTTCTCTTAACACATTATCATTTCTCTTCACATAAACGAATCATGTCACTTTCCAGCGATCGCTATCACGATCAAACACATTTCAAGATCACATGGCAAATACAAACAATACTAACAACAAACTCGATCCATAACCCGGAAATCAAATCATGCTATCCGAAAACTACTATGCATGAAAAATATTTAATTATGCTCGAATCAAATCAGGTCATGTAAAATATATTAATAAATACGGTGATTAAGTTAGAATTCCTTACAAATCCGCTATTCACGCTTGTACTAATCCGAACCCGAAATCGGTGCGACGTCTTCCCGCTCAGAAGACTGATTCTCTACACAGATAAATAAATTTTTAAATTTAAACTAAATTCTTAATTTTTTCACGAATATCAAAAAAATCCCTGATTTTCTCTCTCTTCCTTCCTTCTCTCTCCTCTTTCTCTCTCTTCCTTCTCTCTCATCCTTCTCTCTCCTCTTTCTCTCTCCTCCTTCTTTCTCCTCCTTCTCTCTCCTCCTTCTCCCTCCTCTTCTCTCTCCACTTTCTCTCTCCTCTTTCTCTCTCCTCCTATCATATTTATATTTTTACTTTTATTATTATTATTATATTATTATTATATTATTATTATTATTTTTAACTAATATTTTTTTTTCTGGCCGTACATAACCTTTTTTTTCCTTTTCTTTTTTTTTTTTTTTTTTTTCTTTCTTTTCTTTTCTTTTCTTTCCTTTTCTTTTTTTTTTTTTTTTTTTTTTTTTCTTCTTCCTTTCTCTTTTCTTCTCCCGAACACCCTCCTCTTTGCCTCTCACCGCAAGCCCTCTTCCTTCCTCTCTCTCTCACGCCCTGCTCCAACCAACCCCCCTCTCCCCCGGTTGCCGACGCCGGCCATAAGACGTTCACCGGGAGGAGGGCTCGGCGGCGCGGCCATCGTCGACGAACGGCCCAAACAACAACCGGAAGAACCCAAAATTTCTCGACCAATTTCTCTCCTAAAAAATCAAATTAAATGAAGAACGACTCACCGGCTTCGACGATTCCTGGATGCTTGCCGGAGAGGAGGGAATACCATGATGAAATGTTTCGATGGTTGCCGGCGATGTGGGGGATTTAAAAAAAAATACTCCGAGACACCTCATCGACTGGGAAACGGAGATCGCGTCGGTCGGAGTCCCGATCCAGCCCACCACGGCACCGCCCAGCCTCCCTCTCCACCCCGACTCCTTCCCCGAAGTCTCCGGCGAAGACTCCGGTCGGAACAAGGGAGAAGAAACCTCCCCTGTTACGGTCTTCTCCCAATTTTTTTTTTTTTTTTTTCAGTCTGGGTTGAAGTCGGCTGGGTCTGCCGACTTCAGCCCAGGCCCAGCGTTTACATTCTCCCCCCATTAAAATAAATTTCGTCCTCGAAATTTACATACCTGGTATTTCGAAAAGCTGTGGATATTTTGTTCGCATCTCTGCTTCTAGTTCCCATGTAGCTTCTCTTTCATTGTGATTGCTCCATTGCACCTTCACATAGGGTATGGTTCGGTGTCTCAATTCTTGTTTCTTACTGTCGACAATTCGTAAAGGCACCTCCTCATAGGTCAAATCCTCCTGAAGTTGCAATGGCTCATAATCTATTGCATGATTAGGATCAGGAATGTATTTTCGTAACATAGATACGTGAAACACATTGTGCACTCCAGATATAACTGGTGGCAGAGCTAATCGGTAGGCCACCTCACCAACCTTATCCAAAATCTCAAATGGTCCCACAAATCTCGGGCTCAACTTTCCTCGTACACCAAATCTCATCACACCCTTTGTGGGAGACACTTTCAAAAAGACATGATCACCAACATCGAATTCCAGCTCTCTTCGTCTCTTATCAGCATAACTTTTTTGTCGGCTCTGAGCAGTACGCAAACGTTCTCTGATCATTTGTACCTTTTCCACTGTTTGTTGCACTATTTCTGGACCCAACAATTTTCTTTCTCCCACATCATCCCAGCAGATAGGAGATCTACACTTCCTACCATATAAAGCCTCAAAAGGCGCCATTTGAATGCTAGCTTGAAAACTGTTATTATAAGCAAATTCTATTAACGATAGATGACAGTCCCAAGCACCACCCAAGTCTATAACACAAGCTCTCAACATGTCTTCCAGAATCTGGATGGTTCGCTCAGACTGTCCATCAGTTTGGGGATGAAAAGCTGTACTAAAATTTAATTTGGTCCCCAATGCTTTATGAAGACTCTTCCAAAATTGTGAAACAAACCTACTGTCTCGATCCGATACTATAGAAATTGGAATCCCATGTAGTCTCACAATTTGTTCTATATACAAATTTGCTAATTTTTCCAGAGAGAATCCGATACGAAAAGATAAGAAATGAGCTGACTTCGTTAGTCGATCCACAATCACCCATATCGCATTATTTCCCTTAGGAGTTTTGGGTAATCCTGTCACAAAGTCCATAGTAATGTGCTCCCACTTCCACTGAGGAATTGCAAGAGACTGCAACGGTCCAGCAGGTCTTTGATGCTCAGCTTTTACCTGTTGACACACCAAACATTGAGCCACATACTGAGCTATATCCTTCTTCATACCGGACCACCAAAAGTTTTCACGTAGATCTCGATACATTTTTGTACTACCCGGATGCATCGTATATACTGAACTATGTGCTTCTTCCATAATTTCATTCTTTAATTCTGAAAGTTTAGGAACACATAATCTGTTACCAAATCTCAAGGTATCATCTTTATATATAGTAAACTCAGATTGTACACCAGACTCAACTGTCTCTTTAATTTTCTGAAGCTCTAAATCTTCCTTCTGAGCTGATTTAATTTTGTCAATCAGGATAGGTTGTACCATAATATTTGCTAATTGCATCCCAGAATTATGAATTCGTACCTCTATCCCTGATCTTTCCAGATCCATTAAGATGTGCTTTTGATTAGTAATTACGGTTGCCAACTTACTCGGGGTTTTCCTGCTTAGAGCATCTGCTACAACATTTGCCTTTCCTGGATGGTAGCTGATAGTCAGATCATAATCCTTTAATAGTTCCAGCCATCTTCTCTGTCTCAAATTCAATTCCTTCTGAGTAAATATATATTTTAAACTTTTATGATCTGTAAAGATTTCACAACGACTACCATACAGGTAATGTCTCCATATCTTTAGAGCAAATACTACAGCTGCTAACTCTAAGTCATGAGTGGGATAATTTGATTCATATGATTTCAGCTGTCTAGAAGCATAGGCTATCACTTTTCCATTTTGCATTAGCACACAACCGAGACCCTTTCGGGATGCATCACTATATATGCAAAACTCCCCTGTCTCTGCAGGAACAGTCAATACTGGGGCAGTGATTAACCGTTTCTTCAATTCTTGAAAACTCTGCTCACAATCATCTGTCCATTCAAATTTTGTTCGTTTCTGGGTCAGGCGAGTTAAGGGTATAGCAATAAGAGAAAATCCTTCAACAAACCTTCGATAATATCCTGCCAATCCCAGAAAACTACGAACTTCGAACACATTAGTGGGTCTCTCCCACTCTACCACTGCTTCCACTTTCTTTGGATCCACAGAAATACCATCCTTTGAAATAACATGGCCAAGGAAAGAAATTCTGTCCAACCAAAAGTCACATTTTTTTAGCTTGGCAAATAATTTCTTCTCCTTGAGTATTTGTAATACTATCTTTAAGTGCTCCTCATGTGCCTGTAGACTTTTTGAATATATCAGTATATCATCAATGAATACTACTACAAATTGATCCAGATATGGTCTAAACACTCGGTTCATGAGATCCATGAAAACTGCAGGTGCATTTGTCAGACCAAAAGGTAAAACCAAAAATTCATAGTGTCCATATCTGGTTCTAAAAGCTGTCTTTGGTACATCCTCTGTCTTAATCTTCAATTGATGATAACCAGAACGAAGGTCAATTTTTGAGAATACTTGTGCCCCCTGTAATTGATCAAATAGATCATCAATCCTTGGTAAGGGATATTTGTTCCTTATAGTCACTTTGTTCAATTCTCGATAATCAATGCAAAGCCGAAAACTTCCATCTTTCTTCTTTACAAATAAGACTGGAGCACCCCAGGGAGACACGCTAGGTCTGATAAATCCTTTATCCAACAGTTCTTGCAATTGCTCCTTAAGTTCTTTTAATTCTGCCGGAGCCATTCTATAAGGAGCTTTGGAGATGGCACCTGTACCTGGTATAAGATCGATAGAGAACTCAATCTCTCTATCAGGAGGTAATCCTGGCAGATCATC
This sequence comes from Areca catechu, assembly GCA_021397845.1. Taxonomy (NCBI): domain Eukaryota; kingdom Viridiplantae; phylum Streptophyta; class Magnoliopsida; order Arecales; family Arecaceae; genus Areca; species Areca catechu. Next base: position 190,601,411 of record CM038051.1, read on the forward strand.
GGGAAAGACCTCCGGAAATTCTTTCACAACAGGTATGTCTTCCAACTTAAGATCCTGTTGTTGAGTATCTATCACTGTTGCCAGAAACCCTTCACAACCTTGTCTGAGGAGTCGCTTGGCAATAAAAGCCGAAATTATCCTCCTCATAAGAGTTAACTTGTTTCCCTTAAAACAGAACTCTGACTGATCAGGAATTTGAAATTTTACAATTTTCTCAAAACAATTGATGGAAGCATGGTTTGCTGTCAGCCAATCCATTCCAAGGATTATATCGAAGTCTTTCATATCCATGACTATCAAATCGGCTTCCATTGTTCTACCTTCGATATTCAATCTACATTCCTTGCAGATTTGATTAACCACAAAAACATCCCCACTAGGAGTGGAAATACAGAGTTCAAATTCTAAAGATGTCGGGGTTAACTCATTATTCTCCCTAACCAATCTAACAGATACGAAAGAGTGTGTAGCACCAGTATCAAAAAGAACATAAACATTACTGGAAAATAATTTGATCATACCTGTCACTACAGAATTTGAAGCATTAGCATCCTGCTGGGAGAGTGAATAAACCCGTCCCTGAGTTACTGTTTTCTGTTGCCCTTCAAATTGCTGTTTTCCACGAGGTAACTGATGCTGTGACCCCTGACCAGATGGACATACAACTGCCTTATGTCCCGGTTTACCACAGTTATGGCACTTCCACTCATCTGGCCACGTACAATCCCGCTTATAATGAGAACCACCACACTTAAAGCACTTGACATCTTTCTTTGGTTGGGTCTTGTCATCAGAAGTAGTATTGTCAAGCTTTCTGGTTTTTGCATTGGTTCCCTTATAGAATTGGCCTTGATTCCCTCTTGTTCCAGATCTCTTCTTTAATGCTTTCTCCCTTTCAGCTTGAGCCACATCCAATCCCCTTTCAATAATTAATGCTTTGTTTACAACCTCTTTATAAGTTGGTAGCTCAAAAGCAATCACTTGATGCTGGATCCGACTTCTGAGTCCATTTTCAAATTTCCTGGCCCGGATTCCTTCATCAGCTAAGAGTGATGGAGCGTATCTCGACAATTCCTCAAACTTTGAGGCATACTGAGAAACGGTTAAAGTACCCTGCTCCAAGCGATCAAATTCTCGAAATTTTTGTACCCGAACACTTTGAGGAAAATATCTCTCATAGAAAACCTTTCTAAAATCTGTCCAGGTAAAAGGTGTATCATTTGGTCCTTGTTTTCCGAGCTCCAGTTCCCACCAAGCAGCTGCCTCATCTTGCAATAAAAAGGTAGCGAATGTAACTTTCTCCTCTTCTGGACACCGCAAGGCTTGGAAAACTTTATCAACAGCTTTAAGCCATCCCTCTGCCTCCATGGGATCAGAAGTCCCCTTGAATGCCGGTGGCGCATACTTCTTGAAATCTATTAATGTAATTGGCCGTTCTTAAGGAATTCTGACTTCTGGCTGTTGTCGTTGTAGTAATAACTGTTGCATAAATTGCTGCTGTTGCTGTTGGGCTTCCATAAATCTTAGTGTATCAGCTCTTGCAGTAGCTTGCTGCTGCACTAAAATTTGTAATAGCTGAGGAAGACCCATCTGATCCCCAGGCTGAACTCCAGATCCACCCGGTGTTCCTGTTTCAGCAGTTCCAGTCTCCGGGGTGTTATCCAAAGGATTAGGCACTGGTTCATGATGATGCTCCTCATTACCAGTGTTGTCTACCAGATTCGGCATTGGGTCCTGTGGACGTTCCTCATTATCAGATAAGGCTCCAGCATTCTCATGCTGCTCAATAGGATCCCAAGCATTTGCTCCATCTGCAAATCTTGTAGGCCTCCTAACACGTCCACGTCCACTACCACGCGCCATGGAAAACCTACACCAATGTTGTTAGTAAACAACTAACACTCAGATGGTCAAAACAATCATGACATAATATCTACCCCACATATGGATCAACCCACACTCTCTCTCGTTGAGCTTTTATCCTAAGATCCTAGAACCTGGTTTGCTCTGATACCACTCTGTCACGCCCCGAATCCAATACCGAAAACGGCTACGTGACCGGCCGCACAAACCCTAGGTTTTACCCTAGAGATTATGCAAGGCCTAGGTACACAACAATTCAAATGTATCCAAAGTAAATGAATATTGTATAAACAAATCATTAACAATGTATAGTTCATAATTAACTCGAGATCATAAAATGGTCCACTGACTCAAAAGTCAGTAACCGGACAAACTAACTATATATCTCAACAAACATGATGCTCCGTCTCACGCCCAGCCCAGATCCTCCTTAAGTTTCCTGAGTCTTTGAAAGAAAACAGATGGTAGGGAGTGAGCTACATAGCCCAGTAAAGGTTCCAAAATAATCACCAATAATAATTTACATGTATATGAAAGCAGTAAACATTACCATGACGAAATCAACAATTCCGATTTCATGTTTAACAAAACTTTGGAAACTTTATTATTTTCTTCTTATAGAATTTCCAATTATTTAATCATTATCTTTAGGGTTCTGGACTAACCACGGTCACACTCCAGCCTGTGACTGGCACACTATTGTCACACTCCAGCCTGTGACGGGCACACTGTTGTCACACTTCAGCCTGTGACGGGCACACTGTTGTCACACTCCAGCCTGTGACGGGCACACAAATTGTCACACTCCAGCCTGTGACGGGCACACAAATTGTCACACTCCAGCCTGTGACGGGCACACTGAGAAACCACGGTACCGCCGTGGCATGGCTAGTCCAAACACCAGTTCTCTTAACACATTATCATTTCTCTTCACATAAACGAATCATGTCACTTTCCAGCGATCGCTATCACGATCAAACACATTTCAAGATCACATGGCAAATACAAACAATACTAACAACAAACTCGATCCATAACCCGGAAATCAAATCATGCTATCCGAAAACTACTATGCATGAAAAATATTTAATTATGCTCGAATCAAATCAGGTCATGTAAAATATATTAATAAATACGGTGATTAAGTTAGAATTCCTTACAAATCCGCTATTCACGCTTGTACTAATCCGAACCCGAAATCGGTGCGACGTCTTCCCGCTCAGAAGACTGATTCTCTACACAGATAAATAAATTTTTAAATTTAAACTAAATTCTTAATTTTTTCACGAATATCAAAAAAATCCCTGATTTTCTCTCTCTTCCTTCCTTCTCTCTCCTCTTTCTCTCTCTTCCTTCTCTCTCATCCTTCTCTCTCCTCTTTCTCTCTCCTCCTTCTTTCTCCTCCTTCTCTCTCCTCCTTCTCCCTCCTCTTCTCTCTCCACTTTCTCTCTCCTCTTTCTCTCTCCTCCTATCATATTTATATTTTTACTTTTATTATTATTATATTATTATTATATATTATTATTTTTTTTAACTAATATTTTTTTTTCTGGCCGTACATAACCTTTTTTTTCCTTTTCTTTTTTTTTTTTTTTCTTTTCTTTTCTTTTCTTTTCTTTCCTTTCTTTTTTTTTTTTTTTTTTTTTTTTTTTCTTCCCTTTCTCTTTTCTTTTCTTCTCCCGAACACCCTCCTCTTTGCCTCTCACCGCAAGCCCTCTTCCTTCCTCTCTCTCTCACGCCCTGCTCCAACCAACCCCCCTCTCCCCCGGTTGCCGACGCCGGCCATAAGACGTTCACCGGGAGGAGGGCTCGGCGGCGCGGCCATCGTCGACGAACGGCCCAAACAACAACCGGAAGAACCCAAAAATTTCTCGACCAATTTCTCTCCTAAAAAATCAAATTAAATGAAGAACGACTCACCGGCTTCGACGATTCCTGGATGCTTGCCGGAGAGGAGGGAATACCGTGATGAAATGTTTCGATGGTTGCCGGCGATGTGGGGGATTTAAAAAAAAAATACTCCGAGACACCTCATCGACTGGGAAACGGAGATCGCGTCGGCCGGAGTCCCGATCCAGCCCACCACGGCACCGCCCAGCCTCCCTCTCCACCCCGACTCCTTCCCCGAAGTCTCCGGCGAAGACTCCGGTCGGAACAAGGGAGAAGAAACCTCCCCTGTTACGGTCTTCTCCCAATTTTTTTTTTTTTTTTTTTCAGTCTGGGTTGAAGTCGGCTGGGTCTGCCGACTTCAGCCCAGGCCCAGCGTTTACAAATCAAGCAGCCTACTGGTTGCTAAGCAAAGAGCAAAGATGAGGGCAATAGGTTTTGGATGCAAGATGTTCACCTATAGGCTAGTCGATCTTGCAGTTTGAGGCTCTTTTCCTTAATTAAATTCAGAAAAGGAAAAAAAAAAACTAAAAAAAATATCCATGAGAAATTTCTTCTCCTTCCCAAATAAATCTAAGCCAAACAAGATCTGATGCATTATTAAAATTTATGACATTAAGCATTTTTAAAAGCTTCTAGGATGTTTTTGTGACATTCATTATTATCCTTTTACACTATATTCTACTTTAATCTTCATTAATATTTTTTAAAAAAAATCCCATGACTCTATATCTACTATTCACATACTATGACTCATGTATATGTGAATTTATTCCAATTACCAAATATATGATTTTTTTTTTATTTTCTTAGTAGTGTTTGGATACAAAAAAAAATTATTCCAGGAATAGAAATACTGATTCTTAGAAAATGGCTATTCACCCTTATTATTCGAGATTTATGTTTAGTTGGAAGTCTAGAATAATAACTTTATTCCAGTGCAATTAATACTGTAAGGCCCAACACAGAGAAAGAAAATAACCTATAATAAGCTATTTCATAATCCACCATGGAATAGCTATTTTAGAATACCAAGGATTGAGTATAATAGCTTAATCCGAGTGGTCCACCTTAATTTTCATAGTTGTTTGGAGGAACAAACTAGAATAAGCAATTATTCTAGGTGGAATTAAGGGAAAAAGAGGGAGATCAAATAAACGAAAGTCTGAAAAATTTATATGGATCAATCCAAAGCTTAACTATTTTTGTATTGTAGGATGACTTGTGGATAAGGACAATGCTCTAGAGAGTTGAAACCAGATTCGTTGTTTTGAAAGTTGTAGACAGTAAAACTTTCAAAGAAGCAGACCAATGAGCAGCCAAACCATTTCAAATGTAACCATTAACCCACTATAATAATAATTAATCATGGTTCTTTCTATGGGCCATCCATGTATATATCTTAATTAGACGTCAAACTAATAAAACTTCAAAGAAAGACCATAGGGCTTCATGCTGCAAATTCCAAGTTTTTTGTTGACAGATCCACGGTATATCATTTTAGATAGCATCAACTTTTGCTTAAAAAAAGATAGCATGCATTGCGCATCAATTTTTCTAATGCATCTCATAGTCCAAGTATATGAAAACGATGATAAGTGCATTTTTTTTTTTTTCAAAATTCAAAGTTCTTCCTTACCTCACCATTGCCGTGTTAGAAGAGCAAAATCCATTGTCTTTTTATTTGTTGAAAAGCCTTTTTAAGATACCCTCATTCATAGTCCAAGCAAATGGTCATCTTTGAAACACACATGCCTTCATCGAATATTAAATTTTAAGTTATATCCTTATCTAATATTAAATATTATTTTATGTCAGCATCCTAATCCCCTCGTGAGATAATATGTGCTATTTAATGACCACCTTATCATATGATATGATATGAGACCCTTAATTGATAGCTTGTGTGAACATGCAAAGAACCAAGCAAACATCCCCCGCTTCATTGCTTAACCGTGTTTCGTACCAACTGATCGCTAGTTCGAAAAAATATTTTTACGGTAACTCGATAAATTTTTTATGATCGTTGGTGTGAGTGAGAGCAAATCTGAACATTACCTGATGGAGATATGCGAGATAGCTATACTGAAATTTATCTTCCCTTTTTTTTTATATATATATATATATATATAAAAAAATCTACACTTCTCTTCTTTTTTTATAAAAAAAAAAAAATCCCCTGCTCCGCGTAAAATATAGATATTTATCTTCCGTATAGTTTAGTTAGAATGGATGTCAGGGATCGTCTTATCACAAGTTTCCGTCCATTCACGAGTTGCTGAGGAGATTGGACCTGGCCACGTTGCAGTACATTAAATCGTTCCGTACTTCGTTGAATGATAGAATTAGACTTTAGAAAAAAGTACGACCGGAAGGTACTGCTGGCGATATATTGAAACTTTAACGCTCGCTTTGGCCAACTTTGTACCACTCGAAGCAAAATGTGCCACGTAAGTTGACTGGTTTAAACTTTTTAGGCTACGTAACGAATAGGATTTTTTAAAATATTATTTTTTAAAAAATTACTTCTAAAAATATGACCGTCTTAATTAAATTTATTTTTCAAAATACCATCGCATCATGAAATTATGGATTTAAACAACAGCGTGGTTTTCATCCTGACATTCTCCTTTTTGATGAAATTATTGGTTAAATTAATAGTTTTATTTTTTATAAAATTACATCTTTAATCCATAATTTTTTAAAAAACTTATAGATTAAACCTACAATTCTAATGATACAAGGATTTGAAATTTAAAACACCTTTTCCTCTATTATTTGTCTTCAAGAGACTTAATTGGGTGGGAGGCTGGGAATGGCCAAGATTTTTTTTTCAATTTTTTTTGTTTCGTTGATTTTTAAAATATTTTTCTAGTTTTTTTTTTTTTTTTTTCATTCTTAAAAAATTCAATAGGGTGAAAGACATAGAACGGCCAAATGAAAATTCCTTTGATGCATGTATGAAAACAATCCTCTAGGGTACAAGTATGGCTACAAATGGATCGGGCTGATCATGCTTTTTTACCTATTTTTTCTCAATTTTTTCTCTAATTTTTCCATCCTCAAGAGATTCAATCAGATTTCTTATTTTACTTATTTAATATTAACATATCATTCAATCTTTTATTTTAATATGAGATAACACTATTTTAATATTATGTTTATTTAGTCTTTTATTTATTTTTTAGTTTTTTATTTAATATTTTATTTAAATATTAAATAAAAAATATTTATTAATATTTTTAATCATTATATCTAATAAATATTTTTAATAAGTATTTAGCAATATTTTTAATTAACATTTTTCAATAGATAATCACTGCAGATCCTTTCATCACCTCCAATCCCGCTAACTTGCGACATCCTTTAGGCCTCGTTTGTTGCATCTCCCAATGCCACTACCACTTGGCCTAATACCTTGCATCTGCTGGTAGTACGTAGCCAGATGTTCTAGCATTGTTACCACCCAGTCAGATGGCTGTAGGATTTTGTGGTGCTCCCAAGCCTTGGAGAGACTTGGGAGGCCATGACAAGGATATTCGAGACGATCCTTGGAGCTTGGAGGCGTGCCAAACGATTTCTGGAGGTGTTTCAGAGGTCCGTGAGAGTCAAGTTGGGTCACGGGACTTAATCCAGGGTTAGGTGTTTTCTCACATTGATGTCTTGGGGGGAGTTTTTAAGAGATTGTAACATAACCCACTTGGGTTATGGGGTTTAGGTCCAGAGGTGCAGTTGATTGCAGTTGATTGCTCTTTGGTGTGAAAGGGGTTAACTAACTAGGGAGCCTAATCAACTAAGGATCATAACTACCTAGGGGTCCTAACCACTTTGAACTTAATGTCCAAGTCCAAGAATTAGTTGGTTGGTCCTAACCAACTAAGAAGCCCCAAACCGCCCACATGCTACAAAGAGGAAGGGGCGATGGTTTTTGGCGTGAGAGAGAAATAGCGTGAGGGCGCAATTGGGGTTTCTTGTGCATCGAGTTCTTGATTCATGCTAAAGAGGGCTTGGGACGTGGGGTCTTCCACGGGTTTAGAGAAGGGAGAGCGTGAGGGTTACATCACGTGGGGCTTCTTCTCGGTTGTGAGAGGAGGCGGGTCATCTTGATTCTTGTATCAAGAATCTTCTCTTAGGATTAATACAATCTCTTTTCTCCTAATCTCTCTTCTACATCTTCTCCTACTTCTTGGTTTAAAAGAAGGATGCCATCATCACGTCAAGTCTCTCCCTCGTTGCTTCTGTAGCATATACTCTGATTCGGGAATTTTCAACGAGTGGTATCAGATCAAATTCGAGCGCAGGGATAGGAGGTTTCTACCCTAGGATCCCTTCGAGGTTTCTCCAAGATTTTGGAGGAAAGGTTCAGATCTAGGGTTTTCTCAAGATGTTGAGAGGAAGGGTAAGATCTGGGGCTGTTGTCTATACCCTCTTTATATCAGGTATCTTCTTTAAGATTTTTGTCAATTTTTCACTGTTTTGTGATTGTTTTGGATCATGGAAGGCAACGGGATGAAGATTGGTGTGGAGAAATTTGATGGAAAAGGGAGTTTTACCATGTGGAAGGTTAGGATGGAAGACTTGCTGGTTCAGATGTGAAGATTGGTGTCGAGAAGTTTGATGGAAAAGGGAGTTTTATCATGATAAGATGGCTTTGGAAGATAGGCCAGGAGATATGAATGACAAGGAATGGATGTCCTTGGAAAAAAAGGCATGTGCCATGATTAGTGCTTGTCTGGTGGATGAGATTTTGTATGGCTGTTAGAGGAGAAGACATCCAAAAGATTGTGATCGAGGTTGCACACCATGTATATGAAAAAGAATATGTACAATAAGTTGGTGCTGAAGAAGTAACTGTACAGCCTTCGGATGCAAGAGGTTGAGGATGTTACGGGATATATTCAGCGGTTCGACCAGATAAGCATGGATTTGCTCAACATTGGGATGGATTTTGAAGAGGAAGATAAGAGTCTGCTGCTTTTATGTTCACTACCCAGGAGCTTCGATCCGTTGGTGACTACATTGTTATATGGAAAGGAAATGCTGGTATATGACGAAATCATATCAGTGCTAAGGTTCAATGAGCAGTGAAAATGGATGACGAAGAGGGAGGTCTTTTAGGAGGGTTTGTCTACGTCAGAGAGGTCAAGAAAATGGAAGAAGAAAGATGAACAGGTGAGACGGGTACAGTCAAGGAAATGCAGCATGGCTGGTAAGTACTACAGGTGTGGTGTAGCAGAGGACTTTAAGCGGGAGTGTCTGTGGGAGGTTGGTCGTCGTCCTGTCTGCGATTGGCAGATGTATCAGGAACCTACAATATATACATATATATAGTTACAATACATACATTATATATGTTGCCGCTTGGATTGTCGTGGCCCGTAGCTGTTGGTGGCGTCGAGGGTCGCCCGTCCGCCTACTCGAGATGCCTCCGGTGCCTCGGGACCTACAATAAATAATGTTAGTGACCTGGGCCGAGAATTCCAGCGGGAGCACTTTGACGGTCAAGTTAGTGACGATCCAGGGGAACAGATCCTCCTGGTTGAGCCCCTCAGGATGAGCTTCATGCTAAGAGGAGTGAATGTGGTGTATATGGAAGTGAGAGTGGGCTGGAAGAGGTGATGGCCGAGGTTGAGTCCTCCTGTGTGGCCCTTTTCCCTTCTTTTTTTGTTTGCTTTGGTCACCCACCCTTTTTTGGCTTACTCTGGCCGAGTTTTTATCCTGGCTTACCTCGGGATCTCCCCGTGCCGTTCGACGTGTGCGACGAGGTATCGTGCCATAGACAGGATGCCTCTCCTGTCAAATAGCCGTGGAAGCTTCCATGCGCTCTGACATTCCCTTTGCTTGCCCCATTCCCGGAAGCCTAGCAAGATCTCGATCGATGGGCCGCCGCCCTCGGGACTCGCGCTCTCTGGCTGGGTCTTTTTCCAGGCGGTATGGCAGGTTGGTGGAGAGTATGGCACCTTGCTGTGAGTTTCCTTCCCTTCTAATGTGAGTGACGGCTGTGGGTATTAATTGTAACATGGCGGGCACTGTTGTGCGACACTCGAGAGGCCTGTCGTCGTCCTTGGAGAGGAGGCGCCACTTCCTTGGCAGTTGGTTTCTCTGCCTGAGCTGGGGACCGAGCTGGAAAGGTGGGGCCCAACTCCGAGGGGCTCACCTCGAGGTGGCTCAGCTGGGCGGAGGAGGGCTGAGCTCGACTCCGGACCAACGGAACTCGGCTTCGGACGAGCTCAACATGACAGACGTGGGAGAGGCGCCGCCCAGCCCAAGGGATCTGACCTCGAAGGGGCTCCTCGTGGCGGAGGAGACTTGAGCTCGACTCCTGACCACGGGGCCCGATCCTAAGGGGTCCACCTTGGGTGGGGACTTATACTCGGCTCCAGCCTAGGCGTCCCAACCCAGCGAGGACTGACCTAACGGAGGATGGAGCTCGACTTCGGCGGGCAACCCCGTTGCTCTAGGGGAGCTAAGCCCGGCGAAGGGGCCCATGTTGAAACCCAGCGTGGCATCTGATGGGGACTCCATGTCAGTTTGCCCACCACACGTTAGCTATCCAGCCACATCATTTGCCCCCCACTCCCGAGGCCCGTTGGCGTGCGGCGCTCGGGGTGAAGGGAGTAATTGCAGTGCTGACATGGAAAGGCGAAGAAATCTGGTGTATTAATGATCGATATCGGTGGTGCTTCGCACGGAGGTCCTTCGAGCCCGTGCGGGGGTGCCACGCGGCCACGTCTAAGGAGCAGTTATGGTGGGTACGGAAGTCAGAGCAGCCACGGTTGGATTGAGGTGCTGGCCCCGTCGATCGGCGACACGTGGTGAGCATCGCTTGGGAGAGCCATAACGGTATGGCCGGGCGTAGGTTGCCTCGAAAAGAAAGGTAAGTTTTCCGAGACTTACTTTCTTTCAAATCTTTCACACCCGACGTCGTACAGAGGTTCTCTCCTCCTTCTTCTCAGGCCGTTTTTGTCCTCCCGGACTCTTTGCAGGTTAGTTCCTTCTTCTTCTCCCTTCTTGTCGACTAGGGGTCGTCTTAGGTCTCCCTTCGTCCCCCTCTTCTTCTTCCATGGATCGCTTTGGCCCAAACTTCCGCCCTTCTTGCCAAGCTGAGGCTGGGTCTTCCCGGCCGAAAACTCCTTCTTCCTCTGGTGAGGAAACGGAGGCGGCACGCTACGAGTTCAGCAGGAGACCTTCCTATGGTCCCGTAGCCATTAGGGAACCCGGGTCTGCTTCTCCACCTCGCTTGCTTCTTCTTCTTGCTCCTGCTCCCGAACCTTCTAGGTCAATAAGTCCCGGAGGGATTGCTTTGGTGATCATCGCCGAGGATCTCGCGACCATCCGGTGTGATTACGATATCCCCGAGTCCATCCAACTTTCTGTTCCTCGTTCGGGGGAACGAGTCACATCTAGTGGCCCTCGTCAGATTGCTTTCTATGAGGAGGCCTTCACCGGGGGCCTCCAATTTTCTGTCCACCCTTTTTTTCTTTCCTTTCTGACCAACTATCGTCTTGTTCCTACCCAGCTGGTCTCCAATTCCATCAGAACGATCTTCTGTTTCATCGTTCTATGTCACTTCCACGGGATCGTCGCCCGTTTTTCTCTGTTCAGGGCCTTCTTCATCCTGAAACGCCACCTTACCGAGGAGGGGCGGTGGTTTCTTTCTTCTTGCCCTAGGGATATTAGGTTTGAGCTCCCCTCTTCCATCAAGGGATGGAAGAGCAGGTATTTCTTTGCCTCGCTCGAAGGGATCGATTGGGTTTGGAGCGACCCAGATCGATCTCCCAACCAGAACTCCTCTGTCGAAGCAGCCGACCTCGACCTGTACGAGCTGCTCAGATTGGCCGAGATCCCTTCGCTTGAGGTCCTGCTATCGGAGAGGAATTTCCATGAGGCCGGGATTGGCTCGACGCAGGAGTCGAGTGAGTTCGACTTGGCCACCCCTTCCCTTTCTTTTTTCTTTCTTTTTTCTTTTTCTTCTTTTTTTTTTTAACTTGGGGTTGACCGTGCCTTCTTTGGTGCAGGCATGAAGTTCTCCATGATTGAGCTACTCTCATTCTCCGAGGAACGAGAGCAGGCAGCTGAGGCCAGCGAACCCACTTCGAAGAAGGCTCGTGCAGATGACGGTGCGAGGTCAGTGCAGGCTGGGCCAGACGCGCCGATTCCCGAACAAAGGTGGAAGAGGGCAGCTGAGCCCATCCCGGAGCCTCCAGAGCAGCATGACCTGGCCCCGGCGCCTGAGCCCGAGGTGGTTGTCTGGGCCAGGTCGGTTGCTGCTGCTGTAAGGGTGGCAGCACCCCCTCCGGAGGTCATCGAAGTTGAGGAGGACGGGGAGCCGAAGGGAGCGAGGCCGGTGCCCTCGGTGTGGTCTGAAGTGATGCTGAGCTCGTAACCGACGTAGTAGGCATCCTCCACCGTCGAGGGGTCCGAGTCGGAAGAGAAGAAAGATAGGGACTACCGCCGGGTCCCTTTCAGGTTGGGGCCCAACGTCTCCCTGATAAAGGACCCAAACCTCGCTGAGCGGATGATGGACTTCTCAATCCAGTCCCGTGATTGGCGGGAAGGGAGCGGGAGACTCCTTGGCGATGTCGTCAGTTCATCTTTCGCCAACCTCTATGCCGTAAGTTTTTCTTTGCCTTTCTTTATTCCTTCTAACCTTCTTACCAAGCTGACATGCTTTCTTTGATGCAGCAAGGCAGGGAACTGATCCTCATCCGAGACTTCTGCGTAACTGGGCCAAGAGGGACAAGGAGTGGTAGGCGGAGCTCGAGTCCCTGAGGATTGAGGCTGGTCGGAAGGATGAAGAGACCCGGGAGGCTAACCTGAAGGTTAAGAGCCTCACGACCGAGGTCGCCGATGCCGCAAGGATCAGGAAGGAGCTCGAGAGAGAGCTCGAGTCGAAGAGGACCCGGTTGAAGGAGCTCCGGGTCGAGTCGAAGGCGGCAAGGGAAAGGGCCGTCTCTGCCAAGAAGAAAGCAGCGGCCGCTGAAAAGAGGGCCGCGGAGGCGGAGGAGAAGGCTACCGCCGCCACCCATTCCACTGAGACCGCAGAGAAGGGGATGGCGGTGGCGATCCGCCAGGCTGAGCGCGCGGGGAGAACAACTGGCCGAGGCGAAGCACCGAGCGGAGGCTGCAAGGAAAGAGGCCACCGATGCGGTGGCCAATTTCAAGGCCTCCCTCGAATGTATAAAGGATTTCAAGGAGGCGGCGACAGACTCCTTTGCCAAGGGGTTCGCCTACTGCCGCTCCCAGCTATGGGGGATTCTTTCCGAGGAGCAGTTGGCCATGCTCTGGCCCCTGGCAAGAAGGCTCCAACTCCAGCGCCGGCTGCAGTGGGGCAGGGAGCCGGTCGGGCCCCCTCGGAGGTGGCCTCATCTACGCTGTCGGGCCCCTCGGAGGTGGCCCTCATCTACGCTGGGCCACGTCGAGCCGACCTCGGTGACGATGATAGCTGGACCAGGGCTGTGGGCAGAGGTGGCTGAGTTGGCCCCGGCTGCACCAGCAGCTAACCAAGTCCCCCCGGTGAAGGCCGTCCAAGAAGGTGCCCCCACAGCGGAGGTGAAGGAGGGGGAAGTCACAGTCTTGCACCGCCCAGGAAAGGAGCCAGCTCAGTAGAGTAGGACCCCCTATAACAAATTTTTTTCTTTTTGTTGGATCGAGTTGCCTAGCTTGTCAGGGCTCGGGAAGTAATGTAATACTTTTTTTTGAGCAATGAAAAATGATTCAGTCAGTACAACCCTGTCTTTCTTTTTTTTGTGGTGTGAATGCTTTCTCCCCTCCCCTCTTCTTCTCTCTTTTCTTTCCTCCTCTTTTTCCTTTTAGTGCAGGGAGGTTGGAGAGGAGCTCCATCTTGCATGGGCTTGAGTCTCACAGTCTTGGAGCTGGCTCGAGGACATGTCGGTTGGAGAGCTGGGCTCTGGGTCTTGGATGCCTTGGAGCTGGGCTCGAGGGCGTGCTGGCCGGAGAGCTAGGCTCCGGGACTTGGTCGCCTGAGGACAAGGCTCAGGAATTATCATCTTGGAGCTGGGCTCGAAGACGTGCTGGCCGGAGAGCTGGGCTCCGGGTCTTGGTGTTATCATCTCAGAGCTGGGCTCAAAGACGTGCTGGCCGAGAGCTGGGCTCCGGGTCTTGGTGTTATCATCTTGGAGCTGGGCTTGAAGAGGTGCTGGCCAGAGAGCTGGGCTCCGGGTCTTGGTGTTATCGTCTCGAAGCTTGGCTCGAAGACTCGAAGAGTGGTGTTATCTGGAGTTGGGCTCGAAGAGTGCTGGCCGAAGCTCCGGGTCTTGGTGTTATCGTCTCAGAGCTGGGCTCGAAGACGTGCTGGCCGGAGAGCTGGACTCGGGTCTTGGTGTTATCGTCTCGGAGTTGGGCTCGAAGACGTGCTGGCTAGAGAGCTGGGCTCCAGGTCTTGAATGCCTTGGAGCTGGGCTTGAGGTTTTGGTGCCGGAGAACAGTGGCTCCCAGCTTGAGTCCCTGAGAACAGTGGCTCAGGGCTTGTTGCCTTGGAGCTAGGCTCTAGGCTGAGGTCCCAGCTTTGGGCTCTGAGACCTGGTGCCGGAAGACATCTTTCCGGGCTTTGATGCCAGGGAGCTAGGCTTGCCGCTGCCGGAGCATGGTCCGGTCTTTGGTGTCGGAGAACAGTGGCTATGAGCTTGAGTGCCTAAGAACAGTGGCTCAGGGCTTGTATGCCTTGGAGCTGGGCTCGAGGCTTTGGTGCTGGAGAATAGTGGCTCCGGGCTTGAGTGCCTGAGAATAGTGGCTCAGGACTTTTTCTTCCGAAGATTTGGGTCCCGGACTGCTTGGTGCCTTGAAGCTAGGCTCGAGGCAGGCCTCCCGGAGAGCTGGGCCCTGGATAACGACATTCCTGCAAGGCAAATAACCCATTATGCAAAGAAAAGTCTTTATTTTTAATGGAGGAAAAACATACACTACTGATAGTATTTCCTCAAGTTATAGGCATTCCATGTTGGAAACCTGGCGCCATCCAGGTCCTCCAGGTAGTAGGCCCCATGCGAGAGGGCCTCGGCCATTTTGTAAGGGCCTTCCTAGTTTGGAGAGAGCTTGCCGCACTTCCGGGGTTGAGAAGCTTCAGCCCGGCACAGCACTAGGTCGCCAGGCTGGAAAGTCTTCAGCTTCAGCCGCGCGTTGTAATATCGAGCAACTCGTTGCCAATATGCCGCCATCTGAAGCCGGGCTTTTTCACTTGTCTCTTTTAAGAGGTCTAAATTAAGCATGAGGTGCGCCGAATTCTGCGCCTCATCGTACTACTGCAACCGCAGCGTAGGCATGCCGAGCTCGATCGGGATTACTGCCTCAGTGCCGAAGACAAGGTTGAAGGGTGTTTCATGTTGCCATCCTGGACGTTGTATGGTAGGCCCATAGGATGCTTGGAAGCTCCTCTGCCCATTGCCCTTAGCTTTGTCCAACCTGGTGCGAAGTCCCTGGAGGATGGTCCGGTTAGTCACCTCGGCTTTCCTATTTGTCTAGGGGTGAGCGACCGAGGTGAATCGGTGTTGGATTCCATGTTCGGTGTAGAACCCTTCGAACTCCCGGTTGTCAAACTATCGCCCGTTGTCGGTGATGATATAATTGGGGAGTCCGAAGCGGCAGATGACAGACTTCCAGAAGAATTGTCGAACATTGGCTTCTGTGATTCGAGCTAGCGGCTCCACTTCGATCCACTTGGTGAAGTAATCTATCACCACTGGCAGGAACTTCTACTATCCTGGCACGGTGGGTAACGGTCCTAGGATGTCCATCCCCCACTGGGTGAAGGTCCAGGGGGACGACAGTTAGGAGATCGGTGCTGCCGGTAGGCACTGTATGTAGGAATGGTGTTGGCATTATCACACTTCTTGACGAAGTCGGCAGTGTCTTCCCTCATTATCTCCCAGAAGTATCCCTGGCGAAGAGCCTTGTACTCCAGAGTCCTCCCCCCACATGGTTCCCATAGAGGCCCTCGTGTATCTCCCGGAGCACAAAGGCTACCTCCGTGGGCCTAAGGCACTTCAGGAGTGGGTAGGAGTAAGATCGGTGGTAGAGCTGACCGTCCATTAGAACAAAACGAGTGGCCTTCCTTCTGATGAGGCCAGCTTCTCTGTGGTCCTCTGGTAGGAGCCCGTCCTGGATGTACTTGATGTACCTGTCCATCCAACTCGACTCGCTGGCTACTGTTACACCTCCTCAGGGCTTTCGTGGCCTGGATTCTCAAGATACTCGACATAGGCGCGCCCTAGCGATGAGTCCGGTAGGGTTGCGAGCCTCGATAGGGCATCCGCACTAGCGTTTTCTCCACGAGGGATATGGAAAATGCGGAAGTAACGGAAGCCTGCCATGCTCGAATGAACCCTCTCTAGGTACTTCGCCATCTAGGGATCTTGGGCTTTGTACTCTCCGAAAACTTGTCCGGCAACTAGTTGGAGTCGGTGAAAACCTTCAGGCTTTGCATGCCCAGCTCACGAGATAGGCTCGCGAGGAGCGCTTCATACTCCGCCTAGTTGTTCGTGGCTGCAAACTTGAAGCGGAGAGCGCATTCCGTCACCACTCCATCAGAATTGGCAAGGATGAGGCCTGCTCTGCTTCCGTTGGAATTGGAGGCACCGTCCACGTGGAGGATCCAAGGGTCCTCCCATGGACCGGGCTCAGCTTGGCTCTCCGGGGCCGTTCGCTCTTGCTCCTCGGGGGGCCCTGTATATTCGACCACAAAGTCTGCTAGGACTTGGGCCTTCTGCGATGACCTTGGCCGGTACACAATGTCGAGCTCTCTTAGCATCAGGGACCATTTAGCCAGTCTCCCAGAGATTTCGGGGTGGCCTAGTATGGTCCTCAGCTGCTGATCGGTCACAACCGTGATGGGGTGCGCTTGGAAATAGGGCCTGAGTCGCTTAGCAGACATGATTAGTGCAAAAATGAGTTTCTCGGAGTGAGTATACCTGATCTCCGCATCATGGAGGATTTTGCTAGTGTAGTACACTGACTTTTGGGATCTGTCTTGATCTATGCGGACTAGAACCGAGCTGACGGCCCCAGGTGTGACCGCCAGATAGAGTAGGAGCTCTTCCCCTTCTTCTGGTTTGGATAGCAGGGGTGGAGAGGCCAGGAACTCCTTTAGCTCTTCAAAGGCCGTCTTGCACTCCTCAGTCCAGGTGAAGTCATGCATTTTGTATTGGGAATTGTGTCCCAAAGCCCATCGCCTGGATTGTAGGCAGTTGTGCTGAGTATTGTATTCATTTTATGAATTAATAAAATATTATTTTTGGCAGCTCATCACATATTGTATTTTCCTGAAATGAGCTCTTTCCATGTGATGAAGTCCTTAGGACTACACTGACTTCGATACAGAGAGGATGTATCGACTGGTCCTTAAACCCTGTTCACAACCAAAGGATATATTGTACTGGACGGCAAGATATTAAGTATAGGTTGTTGCAGTTCACATCATTTGGTTGTCCTCTTGACCAAATGAGTGTGGTGACACTGATGTGATTTGCAATGGGATATATAATATCTCATTGAACGTGACTCCGTGCAGCCCCTTTCTGCCAAAGGGAAACTCACGATTGGATATGGGTATATGTGTCCCTCTGATCTGAGATCATCACGGTAGCTTGCAAGTAACTCCCTGTGCTTTGGTGCCGGACTACCCGGATTTTTAATCGGTGACGGAAGGTTTTTGGGTATAGGCAAGTACTTGTGGAGCAGTGATGAACCAAGATGGGATTGACCTGTCCAAACAGTTTGGATTGAATGTCTCACAGTATCTCAATTTAGCAAATCCTCGGCCAGGGTAGCCCTAGTGAAGAGTCACTAGGCTTGCGAGGTTGAGACACGTAGTGGACTGACTCTGTCTGGGTTAGCAGCCCAATCACAGTCGTCCTGAGCATTAGAGGTCAAAGGGATGAATTATACGGTAACCATATGCCAGAGGTTCGATAGTTTGCTCCCGCATCTTCGACCTATCCGGATGCCGGGACCCATTGCTAGATGGTTTCCTGTGCTGGTAGTAGAATTGTTCTAGTGCTACCGTTTAGGTTCGAACCTATGAGGTCACACGCCATAGAGGATTACTCTCTGATCCAGATACTGATTATGATTAGGAATCGTCTCGATTTTATGGTCACAGTATTTCTTGAGCACTCTTTTCCCTGTCTTGCCCTTGTCTGTGTCAGCCGGAAATTGTTCGGGTTGACCAGCACAGCGCCAGGATTTTTCTGAATCAGTTTTGAACTGATTCGGAGTTCGTTTTGGCCTCTAATTGGTTGTGAACCAATTGAACCCAATTTAATGGGCTTAAATGGTTCAATTAGATTGAACCAGATTTTTTGGTTGGACCGGTTTGAACCGGTGTCATTTTTTTTCCTTGGACCGTTTACACGGTAAAATCGCTGGGAGAAAAATTTCTTGCGACAAGAAAGCCAAACGACCGAATGTTTGACGCTGCGCTGGCATCTCTTCTCCTCCCTCCACCGGCATGGTTTAATCCCGTTTAATAGCTGTTAAATGGGTGTTTGGCAGCCGGCATCATTTGCTTTTCCCTGCCTCTCCCTCTCCCTCGTCCCTGCTACCTTTAAATTCCAGCAGTCCCCTGTTTCAACCAAAGGTTTTCATCACCGTGCAACAGCCAGCAAATAAGTTTTTTTGAGTGCTGTTCTTTGGGAGCTTCATTCAAAGCTGATCTCTTCTTCCATCGAGTGATCTTGGGGTTGCGTTTTGGAGAGTGTGAAGGACTGTTACAAGGGCCATTTCACCCCTTTTGTAGTGCTCAAAATCTGATCTGCAGCAAAGGAAAAATTGCTGCAACTTACCGTGACCATTGCTCCTTCCAGCGGCTAGCACCGCTCGTGAAGAAGGATCGGTGATCCCCGGGCGTGTCTCCCCTCTAGAGGGAGCACACCTTTACTCCTGGGAGCAAGAGGGTCGAGCCAGATTCGTTGCTACAGCTCCAAACGCAAGGAAGGAGGCTGCTGTTTTTCTGCAGTAGAATTTTCTGGCAGCAACTTGGGTGATTTTGTACACCCAATACATTGTATTTTTCTTGCAGATTTCGGTTGGAAAATGAAGGAGACCATTCTCCCTTGCCGCTGCTTCGATTCGGGAGGAAAAGGAGCTCCGGACATCGCCGTTTGGTCGCTGTTTTGAAGAACAAAAACAGAGCTTCCAAATGTCCAAAGGAAGAAGACAACAGGAATAAAGTTATTCCTGTTATCCCAGCTATTCCAGCAGTTATTCCAGAGTTATTCCAGGTGGAATAAAGGTATGAAAAATTTTATTTTATCATGCATAAATAAATGTATTTATTTATATATTTTACAAATATTATATGCTTTGTTACATGCCTATTTTAATACATGCAACTTGAATAGATTAGATTTCTGGGCGGAGCAGTTTTTGGCTGGTGTTTTTTAAAAATTATTTTTAAAATCCATTCTGCTCCCGTAACTATTGCATGCCTAGCGTAGGATCTTGTCAAACCACCTGCACCCAGTTTCTTTCAGTGGTATCAGAGCCAGGTTACAGGTGTAATTTATTCATGTATGCATATATGTAGATTAAATAGTTTAATCTATCGTGTATCAAATTCTTTTTGGAACCTAGTTGACACCTTCACCACGACCGTGTGTCTTTGACATGATACAGATCGTCTGTGTTGGCCTTTTCAGAAGGATCCTTAAAGAATATAAATTAAAAAATTATTTTAATTTTTAGATACATGAAATTGGCATGTTTTTAGGCATGTTTTATATTCGATATAAAATTTGTAAAATATATTAATGCATGATTTTTGTTATGTAAAATTGTTTTATATAAAGACTTAATTAAAATTGTTTTAATTAAGAATTTGGCTAATTAAATTATTAGGTTTATGAAATTATTTGACATGAATAAGCCATTTTGGGTTAATTAGGTTAGTTCTCTATTGGGTTAGTTCTCTTATTGGGTCCTTAACTGGGTTAGACCTAAGTTTAGTTGAACCGGATTATAGAAGATTAATCAAAAGTTGATTAAGGTCTTTCTTTAGAACTATCTAATAGTTAGATTAGTTGATCCGTTCATCTAAAATGGATCCAATTAATGGCTCTGTGGATGCCCAAGTCTTTAGGCTAATCTGATCGAGTCTGGTAAACCGACTGGTGTCGAGGTAGGTTTGGCATTGTGATCATGGTTGTATGAGGCTATCTCTTTCCTGGCCAACTTGGTTGGTGTCTAGGAAAGATGGTTAATGACGGTTACTCACGCATGATCTCACATACCTGGCTAGTCGAGTCGACCAGAACTGATTGGAAAAGCTCAATGACTCGAGTTAACCCATGTCACCCAGGTTGATCGGTCTGACTGATCTATAGGTGCCCATGGATCGTTTGTTGATTCATATTAACCCTCCTAGAATCTGATTGATTCAGTGGGAGGATGATCCATGTCCTTGTCTTTTTCCCCTGTCACAACTAAAAATCCTCTAAAATTATTAGGTTCTTAAAAAGACTAAGTCAAGGTATTGACAGTGTCTTAGCCTCCCATTAAGTCAGTTAGAAATGTGTCCACTAGCTTGGTGTGCATCGGCAGTTCCAAAGAACGGGTGTACATCCGGTGACTGGAATTTCTATCTGATCGATGATGGTTCAGTGCAACCTCCTTAACGGGACCAGGTGGGCCGGTCAAAGTCGGGCTTGGTCTTTGGTTAGCTGGAAGCATTGGATTTGTCATTTTAATTGTTGGACCTAACCAGAGACCCACAATAGGAGGCCCCAAGGCCGATTGGGGTGTTCTCTAGGGCAAAATGAAATACTGAAAATTGTTTAGGGAAGCAATTGGTTTACGAAGCTACCTTTAGGCCCGTATGGGTGAGCCAGCCAAAGTCGGACTCATGCGAGGCCTATTGGATTTCAGTACCCACTTGGAAAAGTGTTTTCATGGATTGGAGTTAGAGGCTACCAATCTTAAAAAATTAGTGGGAGAAACCTTTAGACTAAAGTCCAAGTCTTTTGGTTAAAATTAATTCATTCATTAATGTGGTCTTGTTTTATTTTCAGATGTCTTCTAACTTATCGCTCCGGTCACTTCTCGATAACGAGAAGTTAAAGGGTCACAACTTCGATAGTTGGTATCGAATATTAAGAATCATTCTGGAGCATGAACGGATCCTCTATGTGATAATGGATCCGGCACCTGAAATCCCTCCCGCTAATGCACGGAGTGCGGTCAGAGACGCTTATCTGAAGTGGGTCTCTGATTGGACTACTGTCCGTTGCATTATGTTAGCGGTGATGAATAACGAGTTCAGTCGCAAATTCGAGGAGGCCCAACCTGATGAAATCCTTCAAAAGTTGAAGGAATCCTTCGGCACCCCGGATGATGTAGAACGGTACAAAGTGCCTTATGCCATCTACAATTCCAAGATGCCGAATGGTGGTTCAGTCACTGATCATGTATTGTACATGATCGAGTTGATTGAAAAGTTGGGCAAACTCGGATGCCCTTTGCACGAGCAGCTCGGCAAGGATGCGATCCTGAATTCTCTTCTCTCCTCCTATCTTGATTTTCTCGATCATTACAGAATGAACAAGCCTGCAGTAAACTACCATGGTCTTTTGGGGTTGCTACAGACTTTCGAGAAAGACCACCAACTGAATAAGGGGTGGTGAATTTAGTGGAAGGAAGTAGAGGTCGTTGTCCCTTTAAGAAAGGGAAGAAGAAAATAAATAAGAAGGGAAAGAAGGTGCAGAATGCTCCTGGCCCTAGTCAGACCAGGAAGTATAAGGCTGATCAGTCTTCTGCAGAGTGCTTCTACTGCAAGAAGAAGGGACACTGGAAGAGGAACTGTCCTCTTTATATTGCGTCCCTTGATCCGAACAGGCCGAGAAAGCAGAAGTCTGCTGAACAAGGTATTTATATGATAAAACCTTGTAATTACTCAATTGTTGATATTGCTAACTGGGTATTGGATACTGGTAGTCAAATTCATGTTTGTAATTCATTACAGGGACTTCAAGTTAGCAGAAGATTTGAAGATGGAGAACAGTTTCTGAGCATCGGGAATGGAAATCGTGTTCCAGTACTGGCGGTCGGAGTCCTGCATCTTGTCTTTGAGTCTTGTTCTGTCGAACTAGTCGACTGTCACTATTGTCCTAGTTTCATTATGAACATAATCTCTGTAGGCCTTTTGGCCAATTGTGGTTTTGAACTATCAATAAAGAGAGATTTTTGTAATGTTATTTTGAATAACTCTGTTATAATGAAAGCTAGATTAAATAATGACATATATGTACTATCAAGGCCTGTTAGTGTAATGTACACTTCTAGCAAACGCCCAAGGTTAGATAATGTCAACGATTTATATCTTAGGCACTGTAGGCTAGATCATATTAACCAAAATAGGATAAACAAGATGCGAGGAGATGGACTCCTCGAGGTCAGTGATTTTGAATCACTGCCCACTTGTGAATCCTGTTTACTTGGTAAAATGACCAAGTCACCTTTTTCCGGAAAAGGTGAACGAGCTACAGAACTTCTAAGTCTAATACATACTGATGTATGTGGACCGATGACAGTTAGTGCCAGAGGAGGATACAAATATTTCATTACTTTTACAGATGCCTTTTCAAGGTTCGGTTATGTCTTTCTAATGAGACATAAGTCTGAGTCATTTGAAATGTTCAAACGATAACGTAATGAAGTAGAAAAGCAAACTTGAAAAAGTATTAAAACTCTTCGATCTGATCGAGGTGGTGAAGACTTATCTGGTGCTTTTTTGACATATCTTGAGGAGAATGGAATTCTCTCTCAGTGGACTCCTCCAGGAACACCACAGTTGAATGGTGTGTCGAAAGGAGGAATCGAACCTTGTTGACATGGTTCGATCCATGATGGGTTTTGCAACTTTGCCGCTATCCTTTTGGGGATATGCGCTTCAGATAGCCTGTTACTTATTAAATGATGTTCCAAGTAAGTCTGTTGTCTCCACTCTGTATGAGATGTGGACTGGACGTAAACCCTCAATCTCACACCTTCGGGTCTGGGGTTGTCCGGCTTACGCAAAGCGTTTAGACTCAGACAAACTTGGTCCTAGGTCTGATCGATGTTTATTCATTGGTTATCCTAAGGAAACCAAAGGGTATTTCTTCTATTTGGAGAATGAACAAAAGGTGTTTGTTGCTCTTAGAGCTATCTTTTTGGAAAAGGAGTTCCTTGGAGAAGGAACTATAGCCTCTAAGATTGAACTTGATGAAGTTCAACCAATAGAAGAACCTGCACACTCTAAGGACATCGTAGAACCGGCTATGATTGAATCACACCCAGAACCCATTAGGAGATCCGGTAGAATACCATGTCAGCCAGACAGATACTACAGTTTCTTGGTCCGGGATGGAGATCCCATTGAGCTCGATGAGAACAATGAGGATCCGATCACCTATATGGATGCACTTCAGAGATCTGACTCAAAGGCATGGCTTGGAGCCATGCGATCCGAAATGGAGTCCATGGAAATCAGCAATGTTTGGACATTGGTTGATCCGCCTGAAGGAATAAAACCCATCGGGTGTAAATGGATCTTCAAACAGAAAAGGGGCGCATATGGGAAGGTAGAGACCTATAAAGCCCGTCTGGTTGCCAAGGGGTATCGTCAGCGATATGGTATCGATTTTGATGAGACATTCTCCCCTGTGGCAATGCTCAAGTCCATTCGGATTATGCTTGCTTTGGCAGCATATTTTGATTACGAGATCTGGCAGATGGATGTCCGAACCGCTTTCCTAAATGGGGAGCTGGAAGAGGAGGTGTATATGATACAGCCTGAAGGGTTCACATCCATAGATGAATCAAAGGTATGCAAGTTGCAGAGGTCCATCTATGGACTCAAGCAAGCGTCTCGAAGTTGGAACTTACGGTTTGATAGGTGTATCAAATCGTACGGCTTCGTTAGGAACGGAGAAGAACCGTGCATCTATAAATGGGTTAATGGTTCTGTGATTGTATTCCTAGTACTGTATATTGATGACATTCTCTTAATCGGGAATGATGTCGCAGCATTACAAGAAATAAAGGTCTGGTTATCATCTCAGTTCTCCATGAAGGACTTGGGTGAAGCTTCTTACATACTAGGTATAAGATCTATAGAGATAGATCTAAGAAGCTTTTGGGACTGTCCCAGTCTACGTACATTGACACCATGCTGAAACGGTTCAGCATGGAAAATTCCAAGAAAGGCTATCTTCCGATAAGTTCTGGAATTATTCTTTCCAAGAAGGATTGTGCGACAACTCCTGAGGAAAGAGAGCACATGAGTAGAGTACCTTATGCTTCTGCAGTAGGCTCTATCATGTATGCTATGACTTGTACTAGACCAGACGTGGCATACTCACTAGGAGTAGTGAGCAGATACCAGTCTGACCCAAGTGAGGTGCATTGGAAGGTGGTTAAGTCCATCCTTAAGTATTTGAGAAATACTAAAGATCAATGGCTGATTTATGGAGAACCTGACTTGAAACTTGTGGGGTACTCTGACTCCAGTTTCCAGACAGATAGAGATGATAGCAAGAGTGTGTCAGGGTTTGTATTTACCCTGAACGGAGGAGCGATCTGCTAGAAAAGTTCTAAGAAGCCAACTGTTGCAGACTCGGTATGCGAAGTAGAATATATTGCATCATCAGATACAGCAAACGAAGCTGTATGGTTGCAGAAGTTCCTTGGAGAGCTAGGGGTGGCACCTTCCCTAGATGGTCCTGTTCCGGTGTACTGTGATAGCACTGGAGCCATTGCTCAAGCTAAGGAGCCTAAAGCTCATCACCGCACCAAGCACATTCTGCGGCGCTACCACCTTGTACGAGAGATCATAGAACGAGGCGATATCAATCTTCTGAAGATCGATGGAAATGAAAATCTGGCCGACCGCTTCACTAAAGCCCTCGGAATAAAAGAGTTCGACTATTGTAAATGGGAAATGGGTATTAGATACTCTTCTGATTGGCTTTAGTATAAGTGGGAGTTGTTGGGAATTGTGTCCCAAAGCCAATCGCCTGGGTTGTAGGTGGTTATGCTGAGTATTGTATTCATTTTATGAATTAATAAAATATTATTTTTGGTAGCTCATCACATATTGTATTTTCCTGAAATGAGCTCTTTCCATGTGATGAAGTCCTTAGGACTACACTGACTTCGATACAGAGAGGATGTATCGACTGGTCCTTAAACCCTGTTCACAACCAAAGGATATATTGTACTGGACTGCAATATATCAAGTATAGGTTGTTGCAGTTCACATCGTTTGGTTGTCCTCTTGACCAAATGAGTGTGGTGACACTGATGTGATCTGCAAGTGGGATATGTGATATCTCATTGAACGTGACTCCGTGCAGCCCCTTTTTGCCAAAGGAAAACTCACGATTGGATATGGGTATATGTGTCCCTCTGACCTGAGGTCATCACGGTAGCTTGCAAGCAACTCCCTGTGCTTTGGTGCCGGACTACCCGGATTTTTAATCCGGTGACGGAAGGTTTCTGGGTATAGGCAAGTACTTGTGGAGCAGTGATGAACCAAGATGGAATTGACCTGTCCAAACAGTTTGGATTGAATGTCTCGCAGTATCTCAATTTAGCAAATTCTCGACTGGGGTAGCCCTAGTGAAGAGTCACTGGGCTTGCGAGGTTGAGACACGTAGTGGACTGACTCTGTCTTGGTTGGCAGCCCAATCACAGTCATCCTAGCATTAGAGGTCAAAGGGATGAATTATACGGTAACCATATGCCAGAGGTTCGATAGTTTGCTCCCGCATCTTCGACCTATCCAGACGTCGGGACCCATTGCTAGATGGTTTCCTGTGCTGGTACTAGAATTGTTCTAGTGCTACCGTTTAGGTTCGAACCTATGAGGTCACATGCCATAGAGGATTACTCTCTGATCCGGATAGCGATTATGATTGGGAATCATCTCGGTTTTATGGTCACAGTATTTTTTGAGCACTCTTTTCCCCGTCTTGCCCTTGTCTGTGTCAGCCAGAATTGTTCCGGGTTGACCAGCACTGTGCCAGGATTTTTTGAATCAGTTTTGAACTGATTCGGAGTTTGTTTCGGCCTCCAATTGGTTGTGAACCAATTGAACCCAATTTAATTGGGCTTAAACTGGTTCAATTAGATTGAACCAAGATTTTTTTGGTTGGACCGGTTTTGAACCGGTGTCGTTTTTTTTCCTTGGACCGTTTACACGGTAAAATCGCTGGGAGAAAATTTCTTGTGACAAGAAGGCCAAACGACCGAATGTTTGATGCTGGGCTGGCGTCTCTTCTCCTCCCTCCACCGGCCTGGTTTAATCCCGTTTAATGGTTGTTAAATGGGTGTTTGGCAGCCGGCGTCGTTTTCTTTCCCTGTGTCTCCCTCATCCCTGCTGCTTTAAATTCCAGCAGTCCCCTGTTTCAACCGAAGGTTTTCATCACCGTGCAACAGCCAGCAAATAAGTTTTTTGAGTGATGTTCTTTGGGAGCTTCATTCAAAGCTGATCTCTTCTTCCATCGAGTGATCTTGGGGTTGCGTTTTGGAGAGTGTGAAGGACTGTTACAAGGGCCATTTCACCCCTTTTGTAGTGCTCAAAATCTGATCTGCAGCAAAGGAAAAATTGCTGCAACTTACCGTGACCATTGCTCCTTCCAGCGGCTAGCACCGCTCGTGAAGAAGGATCGGTGATCCCCGGGCGTGTCTCCCCTCTAGAGGGAGCATACCTTTACTCCTGGGAGCAAGAGGGTCGAGCAGGATTCGTTGCTATAGCTCCAAACGCAAGGAAGGAGGCTGCTATTTTTCTGCAGCAGAATTTTTCTGGCAGCAACTTGGGTGATTTTGTACACCCTATACATTATGTTTTTCTTGCAGATTTCGGTTGAAAAATGAAGGAGACCATTCTCCCTTGCCGCTGCTTCGATTCGGGAGGAAAAGGAGCTCCGGACATCGCCGTTTGGTCGCTGTTTTGAAGAGAAAAAACATAGCTCCCAAACGTCCAAAGGAAGAAGACAACAGGAATAAAGTTATTCCTGTTATCCAGCTATTCCAGCAGTTATTTCAGAGTTATTCCAGGTGGAATAAAGGTATGAAAAATTTTATTTATCATGCATAAATAAATGTATTTATTTATATATTTTACAAATATTATATGCTTTGTTACATGCCTATTTTAATACATGCAACTCGAATAGATTAGATTTCTGGGCGGAGCAGTTTTCGGCTGTGTGTTTTTAAAAATTGTTTTAAAATCCATTCTGCTCCCGTAACTATTTGCATGCCTAGCGTAGGATCTTGTCAAACCACCTGCACCCAGTTTCTTTCAGTGGTATCAGAGCCAGGTTACAGGTGTAATTTATTCATGTATGCATATATGTAGATTAAATAGTTTAATCTATCAGTGTTCAAATTCTTTTTGGAACCTAGTTGAGACCTTCACCACGACCGTATGTCTTTGACACGATACAGATCGTCTGTGTTGGCCTTTTCAGAAGGATCCTTAAAGAATATAAAATTAAAAAAATTTTAATTTTTAGATACATGAAATTGGCATGTTTTTAGGCATGTTTTATATTCGATATAAAATTTGTAAAATATATTGATGCATGATTTTTGTTATGTAAAATTGTTTTACATAAAGACTTAATTAAAATTATTTTAATTAAGAATTTGGCTAATTAAATTATTAGGTTTATGAAATCTATATTTGACATGAATAAGCCATTTTGGGTTAATTGGGTTAGTTCTCTTATTGGGTCCTTAACTGGGTTAGACCTAAGTTTAGTTGAACCGGATTATAGAAGATTAATCAAAAGTTGATTAAGGTCTTTCTTTAGAACTATCTAATAGTTAGATTAGTTGATCCGTTCATCTAAAATGGATCCAATTAGTGGCTCTGTGGACGCCAAGTCTTTAGGCTAATCTGATCGAGTCTGGTAAATCGACTGGTGTCGAGGTAGGTTTGGCATTGTGATCATGGTTGTATGAGGCTACCTCTTTCCTGGCCAACTTGGTTGGTGTCTAGGAAAGATGGTTAATGACGGTTACTCACCCATGATCTCACATACCTGGCTAGTCGAGTCGACCAGAACTGATTGGAAAAGCTCAATGACTCGAGTTAACCCATGTCACCCAGGTTGATCGGTCTGACTGATCTATAGGTGCCCATGGATCGTTTGTTGATTCATATTAACCCTCCTAGAATCTGATTGATTCAGTGGGAGGATGATCCATGTCCTTGTCTTTTTCCTCTGTCACAACTAAAAATCCTCTAAAATTATTAGGTCCTTAAAAAGACTAAGTCAAGGTGTTGACAGTGTCTTAGCCTCCCATTAAGTCAGTTAGAAATGTGTCCACTAGCTTGGTGTGCATCGGCAGTTCCAAAGAACGGGTGTACATCCGGCGACTGGAATTTCTATCTGATCGATGATGGTTCAGTGCAACCTCCTTAACGGGACCAGGTGGGCCGGCCAAAGTGGGCTTGGTCTTTAGTTAGCTGGAAGCATTGGATTTGTCATTTTAATTGTTGGACCTAACCAGAGACCCACAATAGGAGGCCCCAAGGCCGATTGGGGTGTTCTCTAGGGCAAAATGAAATACTGAAAATTGTTTAGGGAAGCAATTGGTTTACGAACCTACCTTTAGGCTCGTATGGGTGAGCCGGCCAAAGTCGGGCTCATGCGAGGCCTATTGGATTTCAGTACCCACTTGGAAAAGTGTTTTCATGGATTGGAGTTAGAGGCTACCAATCTTAAAAAATTAGTGGGAGAAACCTTTAGACTAAAGTCCAAGTCTTTTGGTTAAAATTAATTCATTAACTAATGTGGTCTTGTTTTCTTTTCAGATGTCTTCTAACTTATCGCTCCGATCACTTCTCGATAATGAGAAGTTAAAGGGTCACAACTTCGATAGTTGGTATCGAATATTAAGAATCGTTCTGGAGCATGAATGGATCCTCTATGTGATAACGGATCCGGCACCTGAAATCCCTCCCGCTAATGCACGGAGTGCGGTCAGAGACGCTTATCTGAAGTGGGTCTCTGATCGGACTACTGTCTGTTGCATTATGTTAGCGGCGATGAACGACGAGTTCAGTCGCAAATTCGAGGAGGCCCAACCTGATGAAATCCTTCAAAAGTTGAAGGAATCCTTCGGCACCCCGGATGATGTAGAACGGTACAAAGTGTCTTGTGCCATCTACAATTCCAAGATGCCGAATGGTGGTTCAGTCACTG
Organism: Areca catechu; assembly: GCA_021397845.1. Taxonomy (NCBI): domain Eukaryota; kingdom Viridiplantae; phylum Streptophyta; class Magnoliopsida; order Arecales; family Arecaceae; genus Areca; species Areca catechu. Next base: position 190,630,369 of record CM038051.1, read on the forward strand.
ATCATGTATTGTACATGATCGAGTTGATTGAAAAGTTGGGCAAACTCGGATGCCCTTGCACGAGCAGCTCGGCAAGGATGCGATCCTGAATTCTCTTCCCTCCTCCTATCTTGATTTTCTCGATCATTACAAATAACAAGCCTGCAGTAAACTACCATGGTCTTTTGGGGTTGCTGCAGACTTTCGAGAAAGACCACCAACTGAATAAAGGGGTGGTGAATTTAGTGGAAGGAAGTAGAGGTCGTTGTCCCTTTAAGAAAGGGAAGAAGAAAATAAATAAGGGAAAGAAGTGCAGAATGCTCCTGGCCCTAGTCAGACCAGGAAGTATAAGGCTGATCAGTCTTCTGCAGAGTGCTTCTACTGCAAGAAGAAGGGACACTGGAAGAGGAACTGTCCTCTTTATATTGCGTCCCTTGATCCAAACAGGCCGAGGAAGCAGAAGTCTGCTGAACAAGGTATTTATATGATAAAACCTTGTAATTACTCAATTGTTGATACTGCTAACTGGGTATTGGATACTGGTAGTCCAATTCATGTTTGTAATTCGTTACAGGGACTTCAAGTTAGCAGAAGATTTGAAGATGGAGAACAGTTTCTAGTATCGGGAATGGAAATCGTGTTCCAGTACTGGCGGTCGAAGTCTTGCATCTTGTCTTTGAGTCTTGTACTGTCGAACTAGTCGACTGTCACTATTGTCCTAGTTTCATTATGAGCATAATCTCTGTAGGCCTTTTGGCCAATTGTGGTTTTGAACTATCAATAAAGAGAGATTTTTGCAATGTTATTTTGAATAACTCTGTTATAATGAAAGCTAGATTAAATAATGGCATATATGTACTATCAAGGCCTGTTAGTGTAATGTACACTTCTAGCAAACGCCCAAGGTTAGATAATGTCAACGATTTATATCTTAGGCACTGTAGGCTAGGTCATATTAACCAAAATAGGATAAACAAGATGCGAGGAGATGGACTCCTCGAGGTCAGTGATTTGAATCACTGCCCACTTGTGAATCCTGTTTACTTGGTAAAATGACCAAGTCACCTTTTTCCGGAAAAGGTGAACGAGCTACAGAACTTCTAAGTCTAATACATACTGATATATGTGGACCGATGACAGTTAGTGCCAGAGGAGGATACAAATATTTCACTTACTTTTACAGATGCTTTTCAAGGTTCGGTTATGTATTTCTAATGAGACATAAGTCTGAGTCATTTGAAATGTTCAAACGATACCGTAATGAAGTAGAAAAGCAAACTGGAAAAAGTATTAAAATTTTCGATCTGATCGAGGTGGTGAATACTTATCTGGTGCTTTTTTGGCATATCTTGAGGAGAATGGAATTTCTCTCAGTGGACTCCTCCAGGAACACCACAGTTGAATGGTGTGTCCAAAGGAGGAATCGAACCTTGTTGACATGGTTCGATCCATGATGGGTTTTGCAACTTTGCCGCTATCCTTTTGGGGATATGCACTTCAGATAGCCTGTTACTTATTAAATGATGTTCCAAGTAAGTCTGTTGTCTCCACTCCGTATGAGATGTGGACTGGACGTAAACCCTCAATCTCACACCTTCGGGTCTGGGGTTGTCCGGCTTACGTAAAGCGTTTAGACTCAGACAAACTTGGTCCTAGTCTGATCGATGTTTATTCATTGGTTATCCTAAGGAAACCAAAGGGTATTTCTTCTATTTGGAGAATGAACAAAAGGTGTTCGTTGCTCTTAGAGCTATCTTTTTGGAAAAGGAGTTCCTTGGAGAAGGAACTATAGCCTCTAAGATTGAACTTGATGAAGTTCAGCCAATAGAAGAACCTGCACACTCTAAGGACATCGTAGAACCGGCTGTGATTGAATCACACCCAGAACCCATTAGGAGATCCGGTAGAATACCGCGTCAGCCAGACAGATACTACAGTTTCTTGGTCCGGGATGGAGATCCCATTGAGCTCGATGAGAACAATGGGATCCGATCACCTATATGGATGCACTTCAGAGATCTGACTCAAAGGCATGGCTTGGAGCCATGCGATCCGAAATGGAGTCCATGGAAATCAACAATGTTTGGACATTGGTTGATCCGCCTGAAGGAATAAAATCCATCGGGTGTAAATGGATCTTCAAACGGAAAAGGGGCGCAGATGGGAAGGTAGAGACCTATAAAGCCCGTCTGGTTGCCAAGGGGTATCGTCAGCGATATGGTATCGATTATGATGAGACATTCTCCTCTGTGGCAATGCTCAAGTCCATTCGGATTATGCTTGCTTTGGCAGCATATTTTGATTACGAGATCTGGCAGATGGATGTCCGAACCACTTTCCTAAATGGGGAGCTGGAAGAGGAGGTGTATATGATACAGCCTGAAGGGTTCACATCCACAGATGAATCAAAGGTATGCAAGTTGCAGAGGTCCATCTATGGACTCAAGCAAGCGTCTCGAAGTTGGAACTTACGGTTTGATAGGTGTATCAAATCGTACGGCTTCGTTAGGAACGGAGAAGAACCGTGCATCTATAAATGGGTTAATGGTTCTGTGATTGTATTCCTAGTACTGTATATTGACGACATTCTCTTAATCGGGAATGATGTCGCAGCATTACAAGAAATAAAGGTCTGGTTATCATCTCAGTTCTCTATAAGGACTTGGGTGAAGCTTCTACATACTAGGTATAAGATCTATAGAGATAGATCTAAAAGCTTTTGGGACTGTCCCAGTCTACGTACATTGACACCATGCTGAAACGGTTCAGCATGGAAAATTCCAAGAAAGGCTATCTTCCGATAAGTTCTGGAATTATTCTTTCCAAGAAGGATTGTGCGACAACTCCTGAGGAAAGAGAGCGCATGAGTAGAGTACCTTATGCTTCTGCAGTAGGCTCTATCATGTATGCTATGACTTGTACTAGACCAGAAGTGGCATACTCACTAGGAGTAGTGAGCAGATACCAGTCTGACCCAGGTGAGGCACATTGGAAGGTGGTTAAGTCCATCCTTAAGTATTTGAGAAATACTAAAGATCAATGGCTGATTTATGGAGAACCTGACTTGAAACTTGTGGGGTACTCTGACTCCAGTTTCCAGTCAGATAGAGATGATAGCAAGAGTGTGTCAGGGTTTGTATTTACCCTGAACGGAGGAGCGATCTGCTAGAAAAGTTCTAAGCAGCCAACTGTTGCAGACTCGGTTTGCGAAGTAGAATATATTGCAGCATCAGATGTAGCAAATGAAGCTGTATGGTTGCGGAAGTTTCTTGGAGAGCTAGGGGTGGCACCTTCCCTAGATGGTCCTGTTCCGGTGTACTGTGACAGCACTGGAGCCATTGCTCAAGCTAAGGAGCCTAAAGCTCATCACCGCACCAAGCACATTCTGCGGCGCTACCACCTCGTACGAGAGATCATAGAACGAGGCGATATCAATCTTCTGAAGATCGATGGAAAAGAAAATCTGGCCGACCCCTTCACTAAAGCCCTCGGAATTAAAGAGTTCACTATTGTAAATGGGAAATGGGTATTAGATACTCTTCTATTGGCTTTAGTACAAGTGGGAGTTGTTGGGAATTGTGTCCCAAAGCCAATCGCCTGGGTTGTAGGTGGTTGTGCTGAGTATTGTATTCATTTTTTGAATTAATAAAATATTATTTTTGGCAGCTCATCACATATTGTATTTCCCTGAAATGAGCTCTTTCCATGTGATGAAGTCCTTAGGACTACACTGACTTCGATACAGAGAGGATGTATCGACTGGTCCTTAAACGCTGTTCATAACCAAAGGATATATTGTACTGGACGGCAATATATCAAGTATAGGTTGTTACAGTTCACATCGTTTGGTTGTCCTCTTGACCAAATGAGTGTGGTGACACTGATGTGATATGCAAGTGGGATATGTGATATCTCATTGAACGTGACTCTGTGTAGCCCCTTTTTGCCAAAGGAAAACTCATGATTGGATATGGGTATATGTGTCCCTCTGACCTGAGGTCATCATGGTAGCTTGCAAGCAACTCCTTGTGCTTTGGTGCCGGACTACCCGGATTTTTAATCCGGTGACGAAAGGATTCTGGGTATAGGCAAGTACTTGTGGAGCAGTGATGAACCAAGATGGAATTGACCTGTCTAAACAGTTTGGATTGAATGTCTCGCAGTATCTCAATTTAGCAAATTCTCGACCGGGGTAGCCCTAGTGAAGAGTCACTGGGTTTGCGAGGTTAGACACGTAGTGGACTGACTCTGTCTGGTTGGCAGCTCAATCACAGTCGTCCTAGCATTAGAGGTCAAAGGGATGAATTATACGGTAACCATATGCCAGAGGTTCGATAGTTTGCTCCCGCATCTTCGACCTATCCAGACGTCGGGACCCATTGCTAGATGGTTTCCTGTACTTGTACTAGAATTGTTCTAGTGCTACCGTTTAGGTTCGAACCTATGAGGTCACATGCCACAGAGGATTACTCTCTGATCCGGATAGCGATTACGATTGGAAATCATCTCGGTTTTATGGTCACAGTATTTTTTGAGCACTCTTTTCCACGTCTTGCCCTTGTCTGTGTCAGCCGGAAATTGTTCCGGGTTGACTAGCACTGCACCAGGATTTTTCTGAATTAGTTTTGAACTGATTCGGAGTTTGTTTTGGCCTCCAATTGGTTGTGAACCAATTGAACCCAATTTAATTGGGCTTAAACTGGTTCAATTAGATTGAACCAAGATTTTTTTGGTTGGACCGATTTTGAACCGGTGTCATTTTTTTTCCTTGGACCGTTTACACGGTAAAATCGCTGGGAGAAAAATTTCTTGTGACAAGAAGGCCAAACGACCGAATGTTTGACGCTGGGCTGGCATCTCTTCTCCTCCCTCCACCGGCCTGGTTTAATCCCGTTTAATGGCTGTTAAATGGGTGTTTGGCAGCCGGCGTCGTTTGCTTTTCCCTGTCTCTCCCTCATCCCTGCTGCCTTTAAATTCCAGCAGTCCCCTGTTTCAACCGAAGGTTTTCATCATCGTGCAACAGCCAGCAAATAAGTTTTTTTGAGTGCTGTTCTTTGGGAGCTTCATTCAAAGCTGATCTCTTCTTCCATCGAGTGATCTTGGGGTTGCATTTTGGAGAGTGTGAAGGACTGTTACAAGGGCCATTTCACCCCTTTTGTAGTGCTCAAAATCTGATCTGCAGCAAAGGAAAAATTGCTGCAACTTACCGTGACCATTGCTCCTTCCAGCGGCTAGCACCGCTCGTGAAGAAGGATCGGCGATCCCCGGGCGTGTCTCCCCTCTAGAGGGAGCATACCTTTACTCCTGGGAGCAAGAGGGTCGAGCCGAATTCATTGCTACAGCTCCAAACGGAAGGAAGTAGGCTGCTGTTTTTCTGCAGCAGAATTTTTCTGGCAGCAACTTGGGTGATTTTGTACACCCTATACATTGTGTTTTTCTTGCAGATTTCGGTTGGAAAATGAAGGAGACCATTCTCCCTTGCCGCTGCTTCGATTCGGGAGGAAAAGGAGCTCCGGACATCGCCGTTTGGTCGCTGTTTTGAAGAGCAAAAACAAAGCTCCCAAACGTCCAAAGGAAGAAGACAACAGGAATAAAGTTATTCCTGTTATCCCAGCTATTCCAGCAGTTATTCCAGAGTTATTCTAGGTGGAATAAAGGTATGAAAAATTTTATTTTATCATGCATAAATAAATGTATTTATTTATATATTTTACAAATATTATATGCTTTGTTACATGCCTATTTTAATACATGCAACTTGAATAGATTAGATTTCTGGGCAGAGCAGTTTTCGGTTGCGTATTTTTTAAAAATTATTTTAAAATCCATTCTGCTCCCGTAACTATTTGCATGCCTAGCGTAGGATCTTGTCAAACCACCTGCACCAAGTTTCTTTCAGTGGTATCAGAGCCAGGTTACAGGTGTAATTTATTCATGTATGCATATATGTAGATTAAATAGTTTAATCTATTAGTGTATCAAATTCTTTTTGGAACCTAGTTGAGACCTTCACCACGACCGTGTGTCTTTGACACGATACAGATCGTCTGTGTTGGCCTTTTTAGAAGGATCCTTAAAGAATATAAAATTAAAAAACTATTTTAATTTTTAGATACATGAAATTGGCATATTTTTAGCATGTTTTATATTCGATATAAAATTTGTAAAATATATTGATGCATGATTTTTGTTATGTAAAATTGTTTTACATAAAGACTTAATTAAAATTATTTTAATTAAGAATTTGGCTAATTAAATTATTAGGTTTATGAAATCTTATTTGACATGAATAAGCCATTTTGGGTTAATTGGGTTAGTTCTCTTATTGGGTCCTTAACTGGGTTAGACCTAAGTTTAGTTGAACCGGATTATAGAAGATTAATCAAAAGTTGATTAAGGTCTTTCTTTAGAACTATCTAATAGTTAGATTAGTTGATCCGTTCATCTAAATGGATCCAATTAGTGGCTCTGTGGACGCCCAAGTCTTTAGGCTAATTTGATCGAGTCTGGTAAACCGACTGGTGTCGAGGTAGGTTTGGCATTGTGATCATGGTTGTATGAGGCTACCTCTTTCCTGGCCAACTTGGTTGGTGTCTAGGAAAGATGGTTAATGGCGGTTACTCACCCATGATCTCACATACCTGGCTAGTCGAGTCGACCAGAACTGATTGGAAAAGCTTAATGACTCGAGTTAACCCATGTCACCCAGGTTGATCGGTCTGACTGATCTATAGGTGCCCATGGATCGTTTGTTGATTCATATTAACCCTCCTAGAATCTGATTGATTCAGTGGGAGGATGATCCATGTCCTTGTCTTTTTCCTCTGTCATAACTAAAAATCCTCTAAAATTATTAGGTCCTTAAAAAGACTAAGTCAAGGTGTTGACAGTGTCTTAGCCTCCCATTAAGTCAGTTAGAAATGTGTCCACTAGCTTGGTGTGCATCGGCAGTTCCAAAGAACGGGTGTACATCCGGCGACTGGAATTTCTATCTGATCGATGATGATTCAGTGCAACCTCCTTAACGAGACCAGGTGGGTCGGCCAAAGTCGGGCTTGGTCTTTAGTTTGCTGGAAGCATTGGATTTGTCATTTTAATTGTTGGACCTAACCAGAGACCCACAATAGGAGGCCCCAAGGCCGATTGGGGTGTTCTCTAGGGCAAAATGAAATACTGAAAATTGTTTAGGAAAGCAATTGGTTTACGAAGCTACCTTTAGGCTCGTATGGGTGAGCCGGCCAAAGTCGGGCTCATGCGAGGCCTATTGGATTTCAGTACCCACTTGGAAAAGTGTTTTCATGGATTGGAGTTAGAGGCCACCAATCTTAAAAATTAGTGGGAGAAACCTTTAGACTAAAGTCCAAGTCTTTTGGTTAAAATTAATTCATTCACTAATGTGGTCTTGTTTTCTTTTCAGATATCTTCTAACTTATCGCTCCAGTCACTTCTCGATAACGAGAAGTTAAAGGGTCACAACTTCGATAGTTGGTATCGAAGATTAAGAATCGTGCTGGAGCATGAACCGATCCTCTATGTGATAACGGATCCGGCACCTGAAATCCTTCCCACTAATGCACGGAGTAATCTCTTTGTAGAGACAACAGCGTCGAGGAGGTTGAGCCCAGGTCGACCCAAAATTGCATTGTAGGCCAAAGGAAGCCTGACAACCGTGAACGTCATCATGACGGTACTTTACCGAGGTGGGGTCCCGGCAATGATTGGGAAAGTAATTTCTCCCTCCACCCTTATGAAGTCTCCCGTGAAACCAACAAGGGGGACATGCACAGGCTTGAGCTGAACAGAAGAAAGATTCATCATGGAGAAAGCATCGTAAAAAAGCACATCCGTGGAGCTTCCACTATCTACCATGATGCATTTTACAGGATGCTTTGCGATCGTCATCTCGACGATCACAGCATCATTATTTACATTTTTCTCCCCATCTTCCCCTTCTCTCATAAAGGGGAGTACAACCTCGAGATGCTCTGCCCCCCGAGCCCTCTTGGGCACATGCTCGGCTTCCCAGCATATCATCCCCACCGGCTTCTCAGTAGGGCGATTGTTGACCGCTAGGACTGGTGGGAGGGCGACGAGCGCCTGAGATTCTGCTTGAGGTCTGCCCCCCATATATCTTCTGAGGTAGTCCCTCTTGATGAGCTCTTTGATCTCTCACTTGAGATTGTGGCATTCCTCAGTGTCGTGGCCGTGGTCATGATGAAAATGGCAGTACTTCATCTTGTCACGGCCAGAGGATGGTTTCAATGGTAGTGGGCGCCTTAGATAGGTCTTGCCTTCGATCTCCATGAGGAACTTCATTCTCGGGACGAGGAGGGGGGTGAAACTCCCTTCAGAGATGGGATCTCTTCTTGGCCTTGGTCCCGGCTGGGAGCTCTGAGCTGGTGGTCCAGGCCTCCGTGCCCCAGGCGCCTCGACGGGCACCAGCTTCTTCAGTGGCTACACGTCGAGCTCCTGCCTCGTACGATCCGTCTTCTCAGCGTGGATGTACTTCTGAGCTCGGAAGAGGAGCTCGGAGTAAGTCTTCAAGGGTTTCTTGTCGAGCAAGTAGGTCAGGCGAGAAGTCCTAAGCCCTCGCTTCAGAGCCAGCATTGCGACCGGCTCCTCCATGTTGTAGATCTCTAGCATGGCAGCCTTGAAGCGAGACAAAGTCCCGTAGCGGCTCGCGGTCCTGCTGCCTGATGGAGAAGAGGTTGTCTGCCTCCCATGGCATCTTCCCACAGGCATCGAAGTGAGCCACGAATCTCTGCCCCAACTGGGCAAAGGAGCTGATGCTTTCTAGCTCAAGGCGAGCGAACCACACTCGAGCCACCTTTCGAAGAGTAGCAAGAAAGGTGACACACAGAAGAGCGTCAGTGGCCCCCTGGACCCTCATGAGGGCCCGGTAACTTTCCAGGTGGTCCAGGGGTCAGTGTTCCCATCATAAGGATCCACCTGTGGCATGCGGAACCGGCGGGGAATCGAGCTTGGATCTCCTGGGAGAACGGAGGGCGGACGTCGTAGCCCACTGGCTCACTAGTAGTGCCAGGCAAGTTAGCAAACCGGTGGGATAACTCTGCCAGCTTGTGATCATGCTTCTCCAGGCGCTTCTCTGCCATGCGCCTGATGGCTTCATCCGTTGACCCCTCTGCTGAGAGAGGCGGGGAAGGTGACGTGGGTGCGCAGTGCCCGTGACGAGGGGCCTTGCCCTTTCCATTTGGTGGGGTTTAGATGCCCCCCGGTCAAGGAGTGGTGAGCAGCTCTCTTCATTGGCGGACCCGGCCCATTTTCTCTTTGCCGGGTTTGGCGACTAACCCGAAGGTCAGTAACGGCCCGCGGCTACGAAGGCCTCCCATGGAAGGAATGCAGGCTATCACGGGGTGCTGCGGCATGGGCCACGGGGGTCTCTGGTTGCTGGCGAGGCTTGAATTGGACCAAAAATTATTCTGCTTCGCGACCCTGCCCCCTACCTGGCATGCCAATCTGTTGCCACCTAGATCGTCATGGCCCGTAGCTGCTGGTGGCATTGAGGGTCGCCCGTCTGCCTACTTGGGATGCCTCTGGTGCCTCAGGACCTACAAGAAACAACGTCAGTGACCCGGGCTGGAAATTCCGGTGGGGGTGCTTCGACGGTCAACTCAGTGACGAATCAGGGGAACAGATCCTCCTGGTCGAGCCCCTCAGGATGAGCTCCATGCTAGGAGGAGTGAGTGTGGTGTATATGGAAGTGAGAGTGGGCTGAGAGAGGTGATGGCCAAGGTGGAGGAGTCCTCCTGTGTGGCCCTTCTCCCTTCATTTTTTGTTTGCTTCGGTCGCCCCCCTTTTTTGGCTTACTCTGGCTGAGTTTTTACCTTACCTTGCCTCGGGATCTTCCCGTGTCATCCGACGTGTGTGACGAGGTATCGTGCCATAGACAGGATGCCTCTCCTATCAGATAGCCGGGAAAGCTTCCATGCGCTCTGACATTCTTTCTGCTTGTCCCTTTCCCGGAAGCTTGGCAGGACCTCGATCGGTCGGCCGCCGCCCTCGAAACTTGCGCTCTCTGGCTCGGTCTTTTTCTGGTGGTATGGCAGGTTGGTGGAGAGTATGGTGTCTTGATGTGAGTTTCCTTCCCTTCTGATGTGAGTGACGGTTATGGGTATTAATTGCAGCATGGCGGGCACTGCTGTGTGACCCTCGGGAGGCCCGCCGTCGTCCTTGGAGAGGAGGCGCCAATTCCTTGGCGGTCGGTGCCTCTGCCTAAGATGGGGACCGAGCTAGAAAGGTAGGGCCCAACTCCAAGGGTGTTGACTCTGGTCTTGATTTTGATGATTGACAAAATATTTAAGTATATATGAGTACTAATTATATTTTAAGTATATTTTTCAGATCTTAGTACTCAACCATGTTGAATAAAGAAATACTTGTATTTCAGTTGAAAACGTCATTAACTTAATGGAAAATCAAGTATATGGACTTTGAAATTAATATTGAAAAACTTGAAGAGGTTAAAGTTTTAATTTAAAGATGTTTTAACAATGGCACAAGCAAGTATCGATACCTGGAAATGAAGTGTCGACACTTGAAGAGTGAAGTGTCGACTCAAGGCCCGAGACAAACAGAAAACTTCAGAAAGCACTTTTAGTCAAGTGTAGACACCTGGAGCTAAAGTGTCGATACTTGGAAGTGAAGTGTCAACACCTGGAGAACCTGGAGAATGAAGTGTCGACACTTGAAACTGAAGTGTCGACACCTGGAGGCGAAGTATCGACACTTGAACAGTAACGGCTAGTTTTCTGGGCTGCAGAACTTCTCCAACTTGGCTCCAATGGCTATATTTTTTTTCCTAACGGCTATAAACGGTCATTTAAGTGTTGAGAGGCTATATAAACATCAAGAATAAAATGGGGAAGTAATCCTTTGGTGAGTTTCTTGAATATTCTTAAAGGATTCAAGAATTGAGTGATTCAAAGCCTTCAAGCTTCCAAGTTTCAAAGAGAGCATTCAAAGTCTACATCTACAAGCATCAATCAAAGGCTTCATCAACTTGAAGACAAGATCTTCATCAACAATCAAGGGCTTCAAAGAGATATTTGCTTTATTTTAGAAAGCTTTAAATTGTATTCTTTTCATATTGCTCTTAACTTGTTTACTTAAGGTTTTTGGTGAGCCTTGAAAAACCAAAAAGGTTTTTGGTAAGCCTTGAACACCAAAGTGGTTGTTGGTGAGCCTTGAAACCAACTAGGATTTTACTTGTGAGCCCGAAGCCTTGAAACCACTTGATATGGCTATATTGCTGATGTGGAGCGCGTGTCAGGTCCAGCTGGACACGATCAGTACCACGTGGATTTTTTCTTTCAAAAGATCACCCCTTCGGGAAGAAGTACTTCTGCTCCTTTGCTAGGTGTCACCCCAAGACGGGTCCACCTCGGTCAAAGTCGAGCCTCTCTGCCATTCCGCAAGGTGTCCACCCAAGAGGGGTCCACCTCAGCAGCTGGCGGCCCCTCGCTCCCTCACCAGGTGGCACCCCAAGACGGGTCCACCTCTATCGAGGTCAAGTCAGGCCATTCCGCTCCTTCGCCAGGTGGCGCCCCAAGACGGGTCCACCTTGGCCGAAGTCGAGCCTCTCTACCGCTCCGCCAGGTGTCCACCTAGGAGGGGTCCACCTCGATCGAAGCTGGCGGCCCCTCGCTCCCTTACCAGATGGCACCACAAGACGGGTCCACCTCTGCCGAGGTCGAGCTGGGCTGTCCTGCTCCTTCGCCAGGTGGCACCCCAAGATGGGTCCACCTCGGTCGAAGTCGAGTCTCTCTGCCACTTCGCCAGGTGTCAAACCAGGAGAGGTCCACCTCGGTCGAAGCTGGCGGCACCTTGCTCCCTCGCCAAGTGGCACCCCAAGACGGGTCCACCTCTGCTGAGGTCGAGCCGGGCCTTCCTGCTCCATCACCAGGTGGCACCCCAAGCCGGGTCCACCTCGATCGAAGTCGAGCCTCTCTCTACCACTCCACCAGGTGTCCACCCAGGAGGGGTCCACCTCGGTCGAAGCTGGCGGCCCCTCGCTCCCTCTTCATGTGGCATCCCAAGGCAGGTCCACCTCTACCAAGGTCGAGCCGGGCCCTACTGCTCCTACACCAAGCGGCACCCCAAGATGGGTCCACCTCGGTCGAAGTCGAGCCTCTCTGCCACTCCGCCAGGTGTCCACACAGGAGGGGTCCACCTCGGCCGAAGCTGGCGGCCCCTCGCTCCCTCGCCAGGTGGCACCCCAAGAAGGGTCGACCTTTGCCGGTTCGAGCCGGGCCCTCCTGCTCCTTCGCCAAGCGGCACCCCAAGACGGGTCCACCTCGGCCGAAGTCGAGCCTCTCTGCCACTCCGCCAGGTGTCCACCCAGGAGGGGTCCACCTCGATCGAAGCTGGCGGCCCCTCGTTTCCTCGCCAAGTGGCATGCCAAGATGGGTCCACCTCTGTCGGGGTCGAGCCGGGCCCTCCTGCTCCTTCGCCAGGTGGCACCCCAAGCCGGGTCCACCTCGGCCGAAGTCAAGCCTCTCTCTGCCACTCCGCCAGGTATCCACCCAGGAGGGGTCCACTTCAGTTGAAGCTGGCGGCTTCTTGCTCCCTTGCCAGGTGGCATCCCAAGATGGGTCCATCTCTGCCGAGGTCGAGCCGGGCCCTCCTGCTCCTTCGTCAAGTGGCACCCCAAGACGGGTCCACCTCGGCTGAAGTAGAGCCTCTCTCTGCCACTCCTGCCAGGTGTCCACCCAGGAGGGGTCCACCTCGGTCGAAGCTGGCGGCCTCTCGCTCCCTCGCTAGGAGGCACCCCAAGATGGGCCCACCTCTACCGAGGCCGAGCCGTGCCCTCCTGCTCCTTCGCCAGGTGGCACCCCAAGACGGGTCCACCTCGACCAAAGTCAAGCCTCTCTCTACCACTCCGCCAGGTGCCCACCCAGGAGGGGTCCACCTCGGCCAAAGCTGGCAGCCCCTGCTCCACCGCCAGGTGGCGCCCCCTAATGAGTCCACCTCGGTCGAAGATAGCCCTACTCTACAAAGCCTCGAGGAGGTAGAGACATGGGTCGCGAGGTCGCCACTAGAGCCGACGTGCGTCGCGCTCCATACAAGGCACCAGTATGTCCTATAGTGATACACGAAACCTCGTTTACACCAGTTAATCAGGGACCCACAACCAAGGAATGAATTCCTAGCGAGCAGGAGCCTGAAATGGCTGGGAGCCCACCGTCAACGCCCCGAAAGGAGAGCTCCCGCACTTGGCCCAAGGCCTCACCAGTCTTTCCCCTTTCGTGACACATTGCGGACGAGGCGTGCCGGCCACTTAACCCCCAGACTCGAAGAAGAGGGAGAAGGAGAAGGTCTAGAGGTCTCGGAGAGCCCCCTGAAGAAGACATGGGCTGAAGGCAGTTCGGTGGTATAAAAGGGACGGTAAAAACAGACGGAAAGGTAAGTGGAAAAAAAAGGAAAGAACACCGAAAGAATGATCCGGGGGATCCCAGGAAGTCCCCGAGCAAGATCTCGGTGGCCTTAGCACCGGAAGCCGGGCCTCAACTCCTCTCTGCCCCACACTTCTTTCATTCACATCTTCTCTAAGCACGGGGATCCTTTGGGAGCCCGCCTTAGAGGTCCTATTCCATCTTGCCGCTCTTTGACTTGATCGTCGGAGTGCCCCTAACGGAACCCCCGGCCCGGGTCTCTGACCTTGTTTTGCAGGTCCAGAGGTTTGGAGATCTCGAGATGAGAGAGTCCGAGAACCGGTGCCAGCTTACGAGCTACAGACCATCGCGACGAGATCGGCAACAAATTGGCGAGCTAGGTAGGGGGCACAGGACAGCTACCCCTGAGCAAGCAAGCTCTCAATAGGCAAAAGCGTGCTCCAACCATGGTGGTGACGCGCGGACGTGAAGCATCCACCAGCCTGGCGGGAGAGGTTCCTTTTCCCTAAGGGCCGCACAGCCTAGAGAGGGAACTTCCTGCCCCTCCTCCTCTTCAGCTGACCTCGACAGACATTCCCGTCGTAGCTGTCGTCCAACAGTTGCAAACCTTGACTGTTTCTGTGCGGCAACTATAGCACCAGCAGCGCTCCCTAGCCACTCAGCCCCATCCAGGGACCCCCGCGGCTCGAGCCACGGGCCCCCGTAGAAGCCTGTGCTCCATCCAAGGTTGGCCCTCCCATCCGCAGGCAGTTTCCAACCCCCACAGGAGCTGCCAGACTCCCACAAAGTGGAACCACTCCAGTTCGGTGGCTCACGAGAGTCGATCCCCGACCAACAATGCCGAAGCAATGCGGCATAGCAGGCACCATCGGGGCAAGGCTCCCCGTCGAGATCGATCGGCACCCCATTCTCCAGTAGCCTCAGTAGAAGATTCCATCGATGAGGCCATCAGGCGCCAGGCCGAGAGGCGCCTGGAGGAGCACGAGCGCAAGCTGGCGGAGTTCTCCCTCCACTTTGCTGACATGCAGAGCTCCCCTGCCGATCCAGCGGGCTACAACGCCCAGCCACCCTTCTCCCAGGAAATCCAAGGGGAACCGATCCTGAATTGGTTCCGTATGCCCTAGGTGGATCCTTACGATGGGACCACCGATCCCTTGGACCACTTAGAGAGCTATAAGCTCTCATGAGGGTCCAGAGAGCGACGGATACTCTTCTATGCATTGCCTTCCCAGTGATGCGGGACTAATATGCATGCAATTCTTTTTGTATGTTTTTTATGTGGGGTTAGGTGATTAATTCCCAAATTTTAGATCAAAATTAGTTGTAGGGAATTTTGTATGAATTTTTGAAGCCAAGCATACAGATTAGAACCTAGAAAAGTACTAAAGAAGGATCGTCGGGGTTGAGAAGCCTCGGTTAGGGCAAGTTCTCCTACAATATAAAGACTGGAGGTAGAGGGGGTGTACCTGACAACATTTGAAGTGCCTGGTGAAGATCGCAGCAAAGGGATCTCTCGTTCCTCGATGGATGCGGCGTGGAAAACCGAGCCAAAGACCCGCGAATACCTGACTTTCTGCTCGGTGGTTCGATTGAGGCTTGGCTGGAGTCGTTGGATTCGTAGGAACTCAGGGACCTGTAAATGACCTATCAGGGGTTAGAAAACTCAAAGGAGATTAAGAAAATAAGGGAAAACAGCAAAGGAAAAATGAATTTTGGAGTGGGCGGCCAAGGCTCTGGAAGATTTGCTGGCGGCAGGATGATGGTTGCAGCACCGGGAAGAAGAACTCTCAAATCCCTTTATGCACACAGCAGGGTAATCACTCAAAGCAATAGAAGAACTCAAGGTTTATTTCATATATCAAAATCTATCTTCATACAAGAGACTAGGGTCCTTTAAATAGACCCTTAGTCTTGGGCTCTAAGTAAGGACAAATTAGTCTTTACATAAGAATCCTACTCCTGCTCAAACCCTAGCTAGAAAATAAGGAAACATTAGGTAGAAAAATCTCTAAAAATTCTCTTGACTTGGCCAACACTCTAAGGATGCCTAGGGAGGCATGTTGGACTTCTAAGAGCAGCAAGAGGCCGGCCCAAAGGGGCTCGGGCACATGGGTTTGGGCCTTTGGAAGCTGGGATGGCCTGGTAGCCACTTAGCAGGAATATTCCCTGGTATCTTGCTTCTTTGGGGCTTGGGCTTGGCGCCTGGGCTTGATTTCTTTGTGCTAGGTTGCAGGTGGACCTCTGGAATCATGGATGCCCTGGTCTATGAATATATTTTGGCATCTGGAAGGGAATCTGGGCATCTGGAGGGCATATGCAAGGAATTAGGGTTTTCTGAATTTTCCTCCTGGGATATTCAAATCTTCAAGCTGGGTTGGACTTGGGCTATACTTCCACGTCTTCAATCTGGTTAGACTTGGTCTTCACTTGTATGATGTGGTCTTGAGTCTTCAGTATGCTTGGACATGACTCAAAAAAATAAAATTAGCTCAACATGAGCTGACTAGCATTGGACTGAACTAGCTCAACATGAGCTGACTAGTATAGAACTGAAATAATAACTCAAAAGATTCAAATAACAACTAAAATGGGCTCAGATGGGCTAAGCCCTTATTACAGATGGACTCATAAATTATTGATCAATCCATAGAGGGTTGAAAAGCCTCTGTCTTATTCTGGTGCCTCTGGTGTCCGCACCAATTCTCCCAGGATGGGAGGAACTCAACCCTGTCGAGTGAAGATCAGACTGGCTCACATATCTCTCGAGAAGGTCTGGGTTGAGGCATTGCAAGTCCTCTCAAGAAATCCATGAATCGCCCGACTCTGGCCGACCTTACCATCGGACTAGGAAGCGTTGATAGCCACGACCCCGGGTCGTGATGGCTTGATCATCCAGGATACGCTCGATCTGTTCTCCTCTCTCAGGCCAATTTGTTAGTGGACACTCTGGGTTAGGGTCACTCACAATGAAAATGAATAGATCCAAAGGCCTCACTAGGTATCACTGCCGGTTCCCTATACTCAACCAGGTCTATAATATTGAAGGTAGAACTAATGCCCATATATGAAGGCAAGTCTAACACATAGGAATTTGATCTAATCCTTCTCTATCACTTTAAAAGGTCCGGCTCTGTGAGCATGAAGCTTCTTTTAGGCCTAAGGCTAACCAAGATAGAATCCACTACATCAAATTCTTTAACCCTTCTTCAAAAATTAGCCAATTGTTTTAATATTAGTGCGGGTGGTGAACATGCTAAGCACATGCAGACTCCTAACAAATGATGCTAATGACTCATACTGACACCTAACAGACTCGACTATGCATTCCTATCGAAGGAAATTTTATTGAACTCTTTGGATCTAAACCTAACAGATTATAGGTTCTCTAGGTTTGATCCTAGCTTGACATGCACATGAAAATTTACAGTGAACTCCTAGCAAATTCCAAAGAGTATGCCAGAAGTAAGATGCAAACCTAACATGCGTGATGAATGCATGCAGTATGCTAATCTTAGCTAAATGCAATCTAATGATCCTAGAAATGCTGGAGGTGTCTGGAAAGGGCAGAAAATAAGAAGTGGATTCAAAATTTGTCTGGTAGGGTAGGGAAAAAGGTTCAAGGTTAGTTGGATAAAGTAGGATAAAAGAAGGGGCATCATGGACTAATCCTAGACTAATGAGGCTAACCTTAGGGGGTTGCGGTATATCTATGGGGTTTACATAATGGAAGGATGGGTTATTAATCTCAGGAAAGAGGTCCTTAATGGGAACTATAGGAGGAGGCTCATCCTGAGGGTACTGATTCAAAGAGATCAGGTCCTTAATAAATTCTTCAGGTTCTTGTATTTTGGACTAGACTCTATAATTTGGCTCTCCTCTATGGTTTCCTCAGGTAAGGCTCTAGCAGCAGTACCTAGGTTCTTTTCCTCTATTTGTTCTTCCACTATAGCTTTAGGTTGGATGTGGTTAGGGTCAACTAGCTCTGGGTTGGTTTCTACCTGGGTATCTACTGGGTCAGCTAATTCGAGATCTACTAAATGTGTCTCCTCTTCTCCCTCATACTCATCCACTAGGCTTACATCAGCTTCATACACTTTCGTGTTAATGTAAGCCTTGTGAATCTCAGGAATGGTTGGAGAAGGTTGGCTAGCAGGAAATTGGTTAGGTTCTGGTCTCTGATTATGGGTACTACTCATAGTAGGTTCAGGTTATATAAGGGGTAGTGGCTCACTACTGGGCTCATATTTAGGGGTACTAATCCTATGGGGTTCAAGTTGACTAAGGAAAACCTGACTAGTACTAGATTGATACTTAGGGGTTATGGGTTCTCTGGGCTCATAGGACAAGGGTGCAGATCAATGGGTCATGGGATTATAGGATCTGGGGTCATAGGATTTTGGGTCAGCTCTATGGTCAAGTTCTAAGGATGGATCATGGTATGGGGTCCTCCTAAGGTTGGGGTCCCTATATGGGTCAGGATATTGGGTTCTCCTAGGGTTGGACTCCCTATATGGGTCAGAACATTGGATTCTCCTAGGGTTGGACTCCCTATATGGGTCAGAATATTGGATTCTCCTAGGGTTGGACTCCCTATATGGGTCAGAATATTGGGTGTTGGGTCTACTAGGCTCATGGAATATGGGTTCGTAGGTTCTAGAGTCAGAGGATTTGGAGTCAGAGGATTTAATCCTGCAATCACTTCCAGAGTCATTTTCTCAGTTTGTCTTGAATTATCACATGAACAAACTGAACACTTCCTTGCCTAAGCTGTTAAACATGTTAAAAACAATGGAGAGCCACATAAAGAAAGAAAAGGCTCCACTTCTTCTTATTGATAAGACCAATAAGAAGAAATTAGGCAAAAAGGGTTTTAATAGGAAGCTAAACCCTAAGAGTGGCATCAATAAGAATAAGAAAGGAAAGAAGGCCTCCAAACAGTTGACCTGTTTCTTTTGCGGCAAAGCGGGACATTGGAAAAGGAATTGCAAGGCTTACCTTGCAACTGTGAAGCCTGGTGCATCAGATGTGCCAAAAGGTATGTATGAGATACATGCTATATTGACATTAAATTCATCTGTTTCAAATACTTGGGTATTGGATACCGCTTGTGGTTACCATATATGCAAATCTTTGCAGGACCTCCACAAGCTTAAAGTATTGAAGGAAGGTGACTTCAATCTCTACGGTGCTAGTGGTGATATCATCTAAGCAGAAGCTGTAGGGACCTATATTCTGAAGTTGCCTTCAGGGAAGATCTTGGAGTTAGAAAATTGTTATTATATGCCTAAGATTATTAGAAACATTATATCTATTCTCTTGTTATTAAACCAAGGATATGTAATGGATGTAACGAGCACTGGTTGCTCGATAATGTTATCTAATGAATTTGTTTGTTCTGGCATATTTAGCAATGGGCTCTTAACTCTTTCTTCCAATGATAGTGTTTTTCATGTCAATAATAAAAGAAAAAGAGAACACTTTAATAATACTTTACTTTGGCATCATCGACTTGGTCATGTTAATGAGTCTAGGATAAGCAAGTTATACAAGGAGAAATTCCTTGATCCTTATGAATATAAATCATTAGGGACTTGCGAATCATGTCTCATGGGTTAGATGACCAAGACTCCATTTACTGGACATGGAGAAAGGTCAATTGAGTTATTAGGACTTATACATACTGATGTATGTGGTCCAATGACGACTCAGGCCAGAGGTGGATACTCATATTTTATCACTTTTACAGATGATTTATCTAGGTTCGGATATGTGTATCTTATGAACATAAATCTGAAGCCTTTGATAAATTTAAGGAGTATCAAAGTATGGTCGAAAAACAAACCGGGAAAAGTATTAAAGTTCTTCGGTCTGATCGAGGAGGAGAATACTTATCCACGGAGTTTTTAGACTATCTTAAAGTTAATGGAATTCTTTCTGAATGGACCCATCCTTATACACCACAGCTAAATGGTGTAGCTGAAAGGAGGAATCGTACCTTATTATATATGGTACAATCCATGATGTGCTTCATAAAATTACCCATTTCCTTCTGGGATCATGCCCTAGAAACTGCTGTTTACATTCTGAACAAAGTACCTTCTAAATCCATTTTTAGTACTCCGTATGAGATTTGGAGTGGAAAGAAACCATATCTTAAATATTTTAAGATATGGGGATGTCCAGCTTATGTTAAAAGAAATTTTGGACATAAGTTGGAAGCTAGAGCGGATAAATGTCTATTTGTAGGATATCCTAGATAGGGTAGAGGATATCTGTTTTACCATCCTACTAAACAAAAGATTTTTGTCAGCACGCAAGCCATTTTTCTAGAAAAAGAGTTCATTTTAGAAAAAGGCAATGGTAGAACTGTTAAACTTGGAGAAGTACAAGAAACACAGATAGACAATTCTCAACCATTAGAACATATAGCTAGGTCAGAACCAGAACACAAAACTCCTCCCCGTAGGTCTGATAGAGTGCCACGGGCACCTGAGAGGTATGGGTTTATTATTGAAAATAATGAAGCCCAAGTCATTCAAAATGATGAACCTCTAACCTATATGGAAGCTATCTTGAGTAGTGACTTAGATAGATGGCAAGAAGCCATGGAATCTGAGATAGACTCTATGTATGTCAACCAAGTATGGTCTTTGGTCGATGCACCAGAGGGTGTTAATCCTATTGGGTGCAAATGGGTCTATAAGAAAAAGATTGGGGCTGATGGCCAAGTTGAAACCTATAAAGCCATATTAGTGGCAAAAGGTTTTAGACAAAAACAGGGAATTGATTATGATGAAACATTCTCACCTGTAGCCATGCTCAAATCAATTTGGATTTTACTTGCTATAGCAGCATACCACGATTATGGGATCTGGCAAATGGATGTGAAGACTGCTTTCCTCAATGGTTTCCTTGAGGAAGAAGTCTACATGTCACAACCAGAAGGTTTTATTTCAAAGAATAAACCTAATCAAGTATGCAAGCTAAAGAAATCCATTTATGGATTGAAACAAGCTTCAAGGAGTTGGAACATCTATTTTGATGAAACTATTAAAAGGTTTGGTTTTATCAAAAATGTGGATGAACCCTGTGTTTATAAGAAGACTAGTTGGAGTACCATAGTCTTCTTGGTTCTGTATGTAGATGACATACTCCTCATTGGGAATGATATCCCAATGTTACAATCAATCAAGGTTTGGCTATCAAACCAGTTTTCCATGAAAGATTTGGGAGAAGCATCCTATCTACTAGGTATTATAATCTATAGAGATAGGTCTAAGAGGATGCTATATTTATCCCAGTCAAGGTACATTGCTTAGTGCTGAAAAGATTCAGCATGGATGGAAGTAAAAGAGGTTATCTTCCTATGAGTCAAGGCATACATCTTTCCAAAAGAATGTCTCCTAAGACACCTGAAGAAAGAAATAGAATGAATTCTATACCTTATGCTTCAGCAATAGGGTCCATAATGTATGCCATGTTATGTACCAGGCTTGATGTGGGATATGCTTTAGGCATTGTCAGTAGATTTCAGGCTGATCCAGGAGAGGATCATTGGAAAGTAGTTAAAAATATTCTTAAGTACCTGAGAAGGACTAAGGATATTTTTCTGGTTTATGGTGGTTTTGATCTTAAACTAGAAGCATATTCTGATTCTAGTTTTCAATCAGACATTGATGATAGCAAATCCATTTCGGGATATGTTTTTTACCCTAAATAGTGGAGCAGTGAGTTGGAAGAGTACTAAGTAGTAGACTGTAGCTGACTCAACCACAGAGGCAGAATACATAGCTGTAAGTGAAGCCGCCAAGGAAGCAGTATGGATGAAGAAGTTCATCACAGAGTTGGGTGTTGTTCCTGAGATTGAAAACCCAGTGCCACTTTACCGTGACACCACTGGAGCTGTTTCTCAAGCTAAGGAACCAAGAGCTCATCATAAGTCCAAGCATATTCTGAGACGCTTCCATCTCATCCGAGAAATAGTCGAAAGACAAGATGTCTACATAAATAGAATTGATACAAAGAACAACGTAGCAGACCCGTTCACTAAGGCTCTACCACAGCGAGATTTTGATTGCCACCTTGAGGGTATGGGGTTAAGATTTAAAGGCGATTGGCTTTAGTGCAAGTGGGAGATTGAAAGGGATATGCCTTACAAGCTAATCAATATTGTATCTCCCAAATCAATATAATTGACAATATTCTAATAAAGGCATTATTTTTTTATCATATGCTGTGTTTTATTATGATGAACCCCATAGATTAGGACTATGATTTTAGGGTTATGATGAGATCAAACCAGTGAGACCTAAAGTCTTAAAACCTTAATCTAAAATATTCCTAGTCAAAGAAATTCTGAGTAGGGGATCAGGGTTTTTTCCGGTAAGACTAGCACATCCCATGTATACTGGAAAGGGTGACTGCTCTCACAGTCACTTGTGTATGACACTAATACTAGGATGTAGGTGCTCATTAGTGAATGAGTTCACTGATATGATCCAACTTGAGAACATCTAATGGAGTCTTAGCTACATATCAATAGAAGGTTCTCATAGTGGGAGTGGTACCAGTAATTTTTTGACCTGAGACTGTCATAAGTACCTTATGTACATAAACCCATCCTTTGGTTCAATCCTAATCATGACATTGAGTCATGCACAGGATTGATACTGGGAATGGTGAATTGTATATGAAGGTAATGAGTAGGTCAACAAGGAATCGATCACTCTTAGTAAGAGGAGATTGCATCCAGCTAGTTATCAATCGGATGATGATTCAGGAAATCTTTGATCAAAGTAAAGATATTAGAGATGGTTTCTAATATCAAGATAATTGAATCATCAATATAAGATTGAGCTAGAAATAAATATAATATTGGATTTGACATATATCCATATCCATAATTATATTTTGGGTGCAGGCTAATCGAAAGATTTAATTATACGGTAACTTTCTACTGAAGGGTAGTTTTGGTATTTCACCAGAATTTCTATATCTTCCGGGTAGACATGACACGTTGCTAGACGTCAATCTTGTCTCGTGGGTTGATCAAATTTAAAGATCACTTATTAGGAAGAGTCCTAATTGATCAAGTCGGGTAAGCTCGTTTTGACCTAAATCGATTAGAAAGAGTTCTAATCAAGTTAGGTCAACTTGTACTCAGACCTACTGCCGGCTGGATATGGAACCCAATGGGTCACACACTTAAGAGGATTGATCAAGAGTTTAATTTGCAATTAAATCATCTTTGCAGGATAATACTCTAGCAGGTGTTGCAAACCCTAGCTTCTATTCGAATTGGATTTGAATTAGGGTTCCGAATTGGATTAATTTGGGTTCTAATTGGACCTAATTAGACCCTAATTAAATATATAGGACTTTGGGCTAACCCATGGCTAAGACTACATCTTAATTAACACCCAAGCCCATCCATATAGGCCGCCCAAATTATTTGTGCATGTGGATAAGAGGAAAGACTCCACGCGTGCATGGACTCTTCATGCGCGCGTGAAGTCTTCTTATTTCACCATAATTTTTGCATTTTGGCTAGTTATTCTCTATTAGCGCATCTCCTAATGACCATTAGATGGTCATCTAACAAGTTGGAGGATTTTGAGAAAGATAAAAGGCGCTAACTCTTCCCGGTTGCGCGATATAACGTCTCTTCGGAGACTGAAACATCGCGACTTCCTTCTTCTTAAAACTTTACGACTTTTCTTTTAGGAAGAGCCGTGAGTTTGAATCTGAAGGGCTGTGAGAAGGAAGGAGAGGGCGTGAGAAATGTGGAAAGCCATGAGAAATAGTTTACGGAGAGTTGTGTTCTTTTGAAAAAACATCTTTTTGTAGTCTATTTAAGGAACATAGGCATCGGGTGTTTTTCTGATGTACGACAGATTTTTTTTTTATTTTTCTTTCCTTTCCAGGAGACTGATTCCTCCTTAGCTTGTTTAGGACACAAGAGTTTCCCTTTTACAGAGTTCTCTTCTCTGTTGAAACTCAAGTCTAAAACAAGAGATAGGAAGAATCTCTCGAATGGTAAAAGAAATGAAGATATACTCTATTTTTATTTCCTTTTACATTAAGACATTAGTGTCTTAAATCCTCCTCCTCCTTCAAGACAAGAGTGTATTCTTAGGACAAGGTCTTAAGAAAGGTAGAGGAAGAAGAAAGAAAGGAAGTAAGAAGTCCATGCCGTGGAGTTTTTGGTGCGGGCACCAGACTCAGAAGAAGACTTCAGGGCCCCATATGGATCTCTGATTGACCTTGCCCGAAGAATTATGGTTTTCTGGTTTTGTAATAAGGGTTGACTTGGTCAACTCAATTTTAGTCTTGAGTCTGTATTTCCCTGTAATTTAAATTTTGTTGAGTCATGTTGACTCAGTACAAGTCCTAGTAGTGGTCTAGGTCTTCTCCAGGTTGGTGCCACTTTTTTTTCAGTCAAGTCAAGGTCCAGGGTGCCACATTTTTTCTTCCAGGCCCAAGCAAGTGGGCGCCACACTCCCAGCCACACGCCAGAGTCCAGGAGGTGCCACATCTCCATCCAGTGTCTTTGGTCCCTACACCACAAGAAGTAAGTTCCTTTTTTTCTTGCACCACTTGGGAGAGAAATCCATCAAGATACCTCAATCCAAGGAGGAGCTAATTTCTTTCCAGATAAACCCAAGCCAGGATGGCAAGAATTTTCTTGAAGAGAGGATCAAGGAGGTGCCCTACAATGTTCCATAAAAATCCAAGTTATAAAAGGGAAGAGAGCATGTCTTGGGGAGGAATTCAAGGAGGTTCCCAAAAGTTTCCAAAAGTGCCAAACCCATGAAAGGAAGAAGCCTAAACTTGTGGAGCAAGACTAGGAGGTGTCCAAATGAGCCAAACCATGAAGGAAAAATCCTTGATTCATGGAGAGATACTAGGAGACACCCCCATAACCTGCCATTTGGAGCTGATTTTCAAGTTTTCTTGGAGTTTTTGGGCTGCCCACTCATGGAAGGAGTCTTGGGAAGAGAATTTGATGCCTAAAGTGTGGGTTAGTCCTATTAGTCCCACATGGGAAATGTATAAAATTTTATTTCTTTGTTATGTCTATATATTCAACTCTATGTAACTCTTGAATATAACGATGAATGAAATCAATTTCTTTGTGAGCAACTTTGTGTTTCTCTCTTCCGCACTTGTATTCAAGTGTTGAGCTCCGTGAGGGAGTGATTCCGGGTTTCACAGGAATCTTGAGGAGGTGTGAGATCTCCAAACCCAACCAAAATCCTACCAAAACCCTAGGTTAGCCACTTCAATTACAAACCCTAGCCGCCCATCATCTTCTTCATTCTACCAATCATCCAAACCCTAATCTACCTCATCATCTCACGGCCCATCTCTTCCAAGTAGAGGTCGACCACCAGCATCCAGGTCCAGATCGGCTACTTCGAATACAGAGCAAATCCCAGAGAAAGTCAGATCAGCATCCAGGAGAATCAGGATTTCAGCAACATCAATTTTTCAAGTTCTTCTTATCTGGTAAATCCTTTCTTTGAGTATCTGGTTCCTTAACTTGTTCTTCTTCTTTCCCAGATCCTGAGTTCAGGAGAAGCCAACTCTGCCAAAGGACCAGTATTGGAGGATCCATTGCGAAGATATCCGAATCTGAGGATCCAACAATCTGCTCAAGAGAGTCCTTCCACCAAACTCTATGAAGATCACCGCCTGGTATATAACCCTTCCCTTCTCTTTATTTCTGTCCTGTTGAAAGTTCAGAGCGAAACCCTAGGTCTGGGAGTTTCTCAACCCCCAGCGATCCTTTACTTCTGAACTACTCTAATAATCTAGTTTCTTTGAATTGTGCTTTCAATTATTATATAGTTTCTTTTAATTTAGTTTAACTTTCATTTGAGTCAAAGCCGACTTCTGAAAATATATATATATAAAAAAAAGAATTAGTCTTAATTTACTTCCGCATCGCATCATCTCTTTTGTTCTGCATCAATTTTGGTATCAGAGCTTTCGTTCTACATCATTTTGGTATCAGAGCTTTCGTTCTGCATCAGTTTTTCAGCCATAGTCCTCTTGAGTTCTAGGAGAAGAATTCAAGTGAAGGAACTTTTGAAGAAGCAAGCATCTTGATCAATTTTCTTGTGGATCACCATTGGAGGGTGGATATTTGGACGCCTGGTGAATTCAAAAGGGTCATTCAACATCAAGTTTTGATTCTACATCAAAATTGGATTTAGCGATAACAGGTTGGTGCCCTAATTCTAATAGTGTAGGTTTGCATGTTTCTCATATGTTTTAATCCTGAATAAGGAGATCCTGGCTAAGGGTTTTGGAGTAAATTTCATCATTTTGAAATTATCTTTTCACTGTGGTGCATTGGAAACCTTTCACCAGTTCGCCGCCACTAATAATTAGGCGGAGTATGAAGCGCTCCTCGCAGGGCTAAGAGTGTCTCGTGAGCTGTGCGTGGCTGACCTCAGGGTCTTCACCGACTCGCAGCTGGTAGCCGGGTAGATCTCGGGGGAGTACGAGGCACGGGACCCCCAAATGGCAAAGTACCTGGAGCTCGTACGAACGAGCGCGGCAGGATTTCGGCATTTCAACATCTCCCATATACCTCATGGAGAAAACGCCCGTGCGGACACCCTCTCCCACCTTGCAACCCTGCCGGACTCATCATTAGGCCGCGCTTATGTCGAGCACCTCAAGGCCCCAAGCTACGAGACACCCATGGAGGTCCAGCAGGTCAACCAAGAGCTCAGCTGGATGGACAAGTACATTGAGTACATCATCAACGGCACCTTGCCAGCAGACCGCATGGCGGTTGGCCTCATTAAGAGGAAGGCCGCTCGGTTCATCTTAATGGATGGGCTACTGTATCAAAGGTCCTACTCCTACCCGCTCCTCAAGTGTCTGAGACCCACAGAAGCCACACTCGTGCTTCAAGAGATCCACGAGGGCATCTGTGGGAACCATGTGGGGGGCAGGACACTGGAGTACAAGGCCCTCCGTCAAGGTTATTTCTAAGAGACAATGAAAGAAGACGCAGCTGACTTCATGAAAAGGTGCGACCAGTATCAGCGGCACGCCATGGTGCAATGTCAGCCCGCCGCTCCACTCTCCCAGCTCTCCACCCCATGGCCGTTCACTCGATGGGGCATGGATCTCCTAGGACCTTTTTCCCTAGCATTCGGGTAATGGAAATTCTTGATCGTGGCCATCGACTACTTCACGAAGTGGGTCGAGGCCGAACCCTTGACCCGAATCATGGAGGCAAATGTCACCAAGTTTCTCTGGAAGTCAATTATTTGCCACTTCAGCCTATCGCACACCATTATCACTGACAATGGATGTCAGTTCGATTATCGAGAGTTCGAGGAGTTTTGCAGCGACCTTGGCATCCACCATCGTATCACTTCGGTGGTGCATCCTCAGATGAACGGAGAAGCCGAGGTAACAAATAGGACCATCTTGCAAGGCCTCCGGACAAGACTGGACCAGGCCAAGGGTATGTGGGCAAAAGAGATACCAAGCATCCTTTGGACATATCACACTACCCCAAGGACGGCTACGGATGAGATCCCGTTCAACCTTGTCTTCGGAGTAGAAGCGGTTATTCCAGTTGAGCTCAACCTACCGACCCTGCACGTGGATCAGTATGATGAGGTGGAAAACCCTGCCAGGATGCTGCTAAACCTATACCTCCTTGAAGAAACGAGGGACAGGGCCCGAGTTCAGATGGCGGCTTACTGGCAACGAGTGGCCAGATATTACAACTCCAGGGTGTGACCGAATTCTTTCCGCCAGGGAGATATGGTGCTCTGCCGCGCTGAGGCTTCCCAGCCACGGGAGTGCGGAAAGCTCTCCCCTAATTGGGAAGGGCCTTATAGGGTGGCGGAGGCACTTCCCCATGGGGCGTACTACCTGGAGGAGCTAGACGGATCCTGGTTCCCTCGGACCTGAAATGCCTCAAACTTGAGGACATACAACCAATAGTGTAAGACCCCTCAAACTTTAATAATAAAATCTTTTTCACCAAATTTCTACTCTCGTCTCATAGGGTAAGGGCCACCCAGCTCTAAGTTCAGCGAGCATGGACATGACGGAAGATCCACGAAGGTGTGATGTCCCTCTCATAAAAATCCCGGAGTTCAGTCTGGAGTGTCGCACAGAACTAAATTCTGACATGCAGTCTCGGAGTTCAGTCCGGAAGAGGTCCCAGAGACTTAGGTCCCTGTCCTACAAAATCCCGGAGAATAGTTCGGTAAGCCGTGCAGGGCTCAATTTTAGCCCGCGGCCCCGGGGTTTAGTCTGGAAGTTCGCAAGGAACCCGGTTTCAAAGCGAAGTCCCGGACTTCGGTCTGGAAGGTGTGGCCGAATCTAGTTTGCCCACGCAATCCAGAAGTTCAGCTCGGAATGCACTACGGGACTTAGTCCCAGTAGCTAGCACCAGGGTTCAGTCTGGAAGATGCACCAAAAAAAAAGGAGTGACAGAAGGAACGAGTTAATGGAAAAATATTTTCATTGCAAGCAAAAGTTCCTTACACAAAAGGGGCCCCGACAGGCCGGGAGACCCCAAAGAGAGAAAAAATAAAAATAAAATAAAGTCGCGGAGCTACTTCGGCGCAACCGCATCCTCCTCGGGCTGGGGGGCACCCTCTCCACCAGCATCATCGACTGGAGGCTGCTCGGGAGCCGCAACCTCGTCACCAGCCACCGCCGAAGCTCCTCCGGTGGGCTCTGACCTCCTGCCACCCAGTACGACCCCGCTAAGGTCGAGCTCAGGGTAGAAGGAGCTCACCTTCTCCCAGCATACTTGGAATTCCTTCAAGGAGTCCACGGCCGCCTCGCGCACCTCAATGACGTACTCCTCGGAGGCCCGAAACTTCAGCACGGCCTCCTGCACCTCCCTCTTGGATGCCTCCAGCAGCTTGTTGACGTAGGAGTTCTTCTCCTTGGCTGTGCTCAGCTCCTTGAGGACCTCTTCTACCCGACGCTCTAGTAACTGGGACTGATCCCTAAGGCGGGTCTTCTCCGCCGCATCCTCCTCGTTGCGGCACTGGTTCGAGATCCTCTCCTCCGATAGAGAGGTCTCGAGCTCCTTGACACGCCCCTCTATGTGGACTAGGTCGGCTCGGAGAGCCTGGTTATTCCCTCGCAGCTCGACCCCCTTCTCCATGACGTCCTTGACATCGGCTGCAAGTTTGCCGAGCTTCTCCTCCTTCTTGGCATCCTTCTTGGTAAAGCCGGCAAGGAAGTTCCTCAGCAACAGCACGTCCGTCCCGATCTGCATCGAAAGAGACACGGTGTTAGTAAGATCCAACTAGAACTTTAAGGAGTCAGAGCTCGAAACTTACCGTAAAAAGCTGCGGGAGGATCCCAAGCAGTGCCTCGGTGTAGTCCCGACCGCCCCTTAGACGGCGGTCCCGGGGGTGCTGGCGAACTCCATGACTCTCTCCGCGAGCCCCTGATCACAGATCACGGAGCAATGGTTGGTGAGACTTGGGGTTGGGATGGCCATGTTGGCAGCAGGCTGGGCGGCCATCCCTTCGACAAGCGGTGCGGCCGTTGATGGAGCTGCCACCACCCCGGTGGCCACCGCGGAAGCGGCCAGTGAGGCAGCTGGAGCAGGCATCACCCGAGGAGGTTCTGGCCCCCTCTCTTCCCCGGCCCTGTCGAGGTCGATGAAGGGCACATCAGACTTCCGGGCCTGAGGCGGCCTGGGAGCAGGAGCCGCTGCCCCAGGGCCAGTAACGGCGGAAGTGGGCGTAGGTACCCAGCTTGCCTCAGTGCGAGCCCTCTTCGCCGGGGGGTCAGTCCCTACGGCAGCATCCCTCTCCATGATGCCCTCCATCAGGTTTTCCATGGAGAACTTCTTACCTGAGGAAAAAGGGGCAGTTATGATGCAGAACGAAAGCTCTGATACCAAAATTGATGCAGAATGAAAATATGGAATGCGGAAGCAAATTAAAATTAATATATTTTTTTTATTTATTTATTTTCAGAAGTCGACTTTGACTCAAAGGAAAGATAAACTAATGTTGAAAGAAACTAAGAAATGACAGAAAGCACAATTAAAAGGAGTGGATTATCAGAGTAACTCAGAAGTAAGATCGCTGGGGATTGAGAAACCCCCAGACCTAGGGTTTACTCCTCTTTCAAGAAATAGACGAAGAGAGAAGAGAAGGTTTTATACCTGACTGTGATATCTCTCGTTGCTTCAATTGAAGGACACTCTCGAGCAAATTGTAGGATCCTTGGAGATGGGGTATCTTCGCAATGGATCCTCGGATTGTAGTCCTATGGCAAGGTTGGCCTTCTTCTCGAACTCAGGATCTGGAAGAAGAAGAACAAAAAAAAAGAACCAAAAACTCAAAGAAAGACACTGACCTGAGGACTTAATGAAGATTGTTAGATGTAGAAGTTCCGGAGATCTTGATACTGATCTGACTCTTCTTTGAACTTGCTTTGTAGTTGAAACAGTTGATCTGAACCTGGATGCTGGTGACCGGCCTCTATGTGGAAGAGAGGGGCCATGGGATGTAGATGGAAAATTAGGGTTTGGTGGTGGTGGAGTAGAGATGGGTGGACTAAGCTAGGGTTTTGGGGTTGGAGAGCTCACACCTCCTCAAGGTTCCTAGGGAACCCGGATTTACTCCCTCATGGAGCTCAACACTTGAATACAAGTGCGGAAGAGAAACACAAAGTTGCTCACAAAGAAATTGATTTCATTCATCATTATATTCAAGAGTTACATAGAGTTGAATATATAGACATAACAAAGAAATAAAATTTTATACATTTCCCATATGGGACTAATAGGACTAACCCACACTTTAGGCATCAAATTTTCTTCCCAAGACTCCTTCCATGAGTGGGCAGCCCAAAAACTCCAAGAAAACTTAAAAATCAGCTCTAAATGGCAGGTTATCGGGGTGTCTCCTAGTATCTCTCCATGAATCAAGGATTTTTTCTTCATGGTTTGGCTCATTTGGACACCTCCTAGTCTTGCTCCACAAGTTTAGGCTTCTTCCTTTCATGGCTTTGGCACTTTTGGAAACTTTTGGGTGCCTCCTTGATTTTCTCCCCAAGACATGCTCTCTTCCCTTTTATAACTTGAATTTTTATGGAACATTGTGGGGCACCTCCTTGATCCTCTCTTCAAGAAAAATTCTTGCCATCCTGGCTTGGATTTATCTAGAAAGAAGTTGGCTCCTCCTTGGATTGAGATATCTTGATGGATTTCTCCCCTAAGTGGTGCAAGAAAAAAGAACCTGCTTACTTGAGGCGTGGGGACCAAGGTACACTGGATGGAGATGTGGCAGGGAGTGTGGCACCCACTTGTAGCTGGAAAATGTGGTGCCCTATGGCAAAGGGAATGACACCTACCTGGGCCTTGGACTTGGACTGAGTCAACATGACCCAACAAAAATTGAAATGACAAAATTACAGACTCAAAATTGAGTTGATCAGGTCAACCCTTATTACAAAACCAGAAAACCCTAATTCTTCGGGCAAGGTCAATCAGAGATCCAGATGGAGCCCTGAAGTCTTCTTCTGATTATGGTGCCCGTACCAATTATCCCAGGGTGGGAGGAAATCGACCTTGTCGAGTAAGGCTCAAGTTGGCTCAGGTATCTCTCCAAGAGGTCTGGATCCAAATCTTGTAGTTCTTCTCGGGAGATCCAAGAGTCATCAGAGTCTGGCCTTCCTTGCCAGCGGACCAGGTATCTTTGGTATCCTTGATTACGAGTAGAGATAACCTGATTATCCAGGATCTTTTCAATCTGCTCTTTCCTCACAGGCCAGTTTGTTGGTGGACACACAGGATCGGGATCACTCTCAATAACAGGATTAGGTTCAAAAGGCTCACTGGGAATCACAGCTGGCTCCCTGTACTCTACTAGGTCTGTAATGTTGAAAGTAGAGCTATTGCCTAGTTCTGGAGGCAACTCGAGCACATAGGCATTGGATCTTACTCTCTTCACTACTCTAAATGGTCCAGCTCCTCTAGCATGTAACTTTCTAACGGTTCCAGGAGAAAATCGCTCAGGCCTTAACCTAATCATTACATAGTCTCTCTCAACAAAAGTTTTGACTCGTCTTTGAGAATCAGCCAACTTCTTATAAGTTTCATTACTTAAAGTTATTTTGGCATGAATTTCTATATGCAAGTCCTTTACATGCTATGCAAGTGCATCAAGAGACTTGTGTGTGGGGGCTAATAGTGAAATCAGATCAAGTGGTGTGTGAGGCTTGTATCCATGAACAATTTCAAAGGGACTCTAGCCTATAGACCTATTGATCAAAACATTGAATGCAATTTCAGTCCTGGACAAAATACAAATCCCAATTTCTGGTGCTCTCAATCAAACCAAAATCTGAGCCAAATCCTGGTAAAGGGTCAAGAAAAACTAAACTAGACTGACGACACATTCCTAAAAAATGGACTTTATTCCAAAGAAATCCTAGGTCTAAACCTAACAAACTAAGGCTCTCTAGGTTTGACCTTGGATCGAAGGAGGGCATGCAGAGCATGAAAACTTATTATGGATGCCTAGTAGGTGCCATAAGGTCTTCCAGAAGTAGGTGGCAAACCTAATAGGTTCTAAGGAGTCTTGCAACCTTGAAATCTCAGTAAAGTGTAATCCCATAGCTCTAGAAACATGAGAAGATTCAGGGAAGGGGAGGAAATAAGAATCAGAGTTTTGAGGTGGCTTATAGGAAACAAGAAACATACCTTGGTTATTCATGACGACCTTAAAATGAGGACATTGTTCTATAGGTGCACTCATCCAAACCTCATGATTTTCTCTAGGAGGGTCTACAAGTGCAAGTTCTAGGGTAGGCTGGGTGCTCCTAGAAGGTGGAAGGTTATCAGGAAGGTCTTTGGAAAGTTTATCTAGAAAGTCCTCTAAGCTACTGTCTTTTTCTTGTTCTTGGACCTTTTCAATGGGCAATTCTTGTGAACCCCTTCCTTCTTCACACTTCTCTACTAGATTTGACTCAGGGGTGTCTTCTTTGGATTCCTCAATGAGTTCAAGGGTATTCTCACTTAAACTTTCATTGGGTGTAATTTCCTCTTCCTGAACTTCCTCAAAAGGGTCTTCTCTTAGGGTTAGCTCCTGAATTTCTTGAGTGGCAGGGGTCCCCTCAATAACCCCATTAGGTAGGAGTTGGTTAATTGAATTATCGGGAGAGATATCCTCAAATTCTTCTTCTTCATATTCATCTATCAAACTTATGTCAGGCTCATATATTTCTTCCTCAATCTCACTGAAAGGTTCTAATCTATTCTCCTTTGATTCCTCTTTAAGTACGGCTCTGGTCGAGTCAACTAGTTTTGGGATGACCATGCCTAACTCCTTCTCATTGTTATCCTTCTGGTCAAGAGGTGACACAAGTGGGAATTGACAAACAAGAGTCTGGTTCACTACGGGTGTCGGATCAATCAGAACTTGACTCAAGTTGGTAGAGGTTGGCTTTAAGTCCAAAGTACTTGATTGGATATATCTTAAAGACCACTCATAGTCTTGGGCTTCTTGGTAGGCTCGGTCTAACTTATTGGTCTTTTCAAGGCATAGCTTCCTATAAATGTCTGGGTGTAACCCAACCCTAAACCTCGATGTGATCTGAGCTTCGGTCTCAATGGTATTGCATTTCATGTCATACCACTGGAAGTCCTCGATATATTTAGACACAGGCCTATTACCTTGTTGCAATTGGTACCATTGGTCTAAAAGTCTTTTCTCATAGGATCTACCTAGGTACCTATCTCTCAACTTACTTCTCATATCTCTCCAAGTATATATTTCCTCTTTTCTTTGATAACACTCACGCTCAATAGCATACCAATGCGACCTAGCATGTTTGGTGAACTTGGTTTTGGCCAACCTAACTTGTCCTAATTCCGATATGTTAGTGCACTCAAAATACCGATCCATTTGTTCTTCCCACTTAATATATGTCTCTTGTCTTCCATCAAAAGTGGGTGCATAAGGTTCGGTGTTCCTAACAGGTCCCTTTTCTGAGTCAACCAAGTATGGATATAGGCTCCTAGGGTTATGCTCGGGATCACGGTATAAGGTCCTCTTAGGCTCCTGGCATGAGTGAGGTTGGGGCCTATTAAATTTTGGATCAGGGGTCCAATTTTGATGTCTACGTTTCTCAAGTCCCTGGGCTCGGTCTCTAAACTAGGCAAAACCCTCATTCATATCCTGACTCAATTTGGTCATACTTTCGGTAAGAGTTCTAATCATGGCCTCTAAATCAGGTTGGGTTTGACCAGTCGAGCCTCTCTGCCGCTCCGCAGGTGTCCATCCAGGAGGGGTCCACCTCGGCCGAAGCTGGCGACCGCGCGCTCCCTCGCCAGGTGGCACCACAAGACGGGTCCACCTCTATCGAGGTCGAGCCGGGCCATCCTGCTCCTTCGCCAGGTGGCACCCTAAGACGGGTCCACCTCGACCGAAGTCGAGTCTCTCTGCCACTCTACCAGGAGTCCACCCAAGAGGGGTCCACCTCGGTCGAAGCTGGCGGCCCTTTGCTCCGTCACCAGGTGGCACCCCAAGATGGGTCCACCTCTACCGAGATTGAGCCGGGCCCTCGTGCTCCTTCGCCAGGTGGCACCCCAAGCCGGGTCCACCTCGGTCATAGTCGAGCCTCTCTCTTCTGCTTCGCCAGGTGTACACCCAGGAGGGATCCACCTCTATCGAAGCTGGTGGCCCCTCGCTCCCTCGCCAGGTGGCATCCCAAGGCGGGTCCACCTCTGCAGAGGTCAAGCCGGCCCTCCTGCTCCTTTGCCAGGCGGCACCCCAAGACGGGTCCACCTCGATCGAAGTCGAGCCTTTCTGCCACTTCGCCAGGTGTCCACCCAGGAGGGGTCCACCTTGGCCGAAGCTGCCAGCCCCTCGCTCCCTCACTAGATGGCACCCCAAGATGGGTCCACCTCTACCGGGTTCGAGCCAGGCCCTCCTTCTCCTTCGCCAGGCGGCACCCCAAGACAGGTCCACCTCGGCCGAAGTCGAGCCTCTCTGCCACTCCACCAGGTATCCACCCAGGAGGGGTCCACCTCGGCCGAAGCTGGCGGACCCTCGCTCCCTCGCCAGGTGGCACCCCAAGACGGGTCCACCTCTGCCGGGGTCGAGCCGGGCCCTCCTGCTCCTTTGCCAGGTGGCACCTAATGCCGGGTCCACCTCGACCGAAGTCGAGCCTCTCTCTGCCACTCCACCAGGTGTCCACCCAGGAGGGGTCCACCTCGGTCGAAGCTGGTGGCCTCTCACTCCCTCTCCAGGTGGCACCCCAAGATGGGTCCAACTCTGCCGAGGTCGAGTCGGGCCCTCCTGCTCCTTCACCAGGTGGCACCCCAAGACGGGTCCACCTCGGTCGAAGTCGAGCCTCTCTCTGCCACTCCTGCCAGGGGTCCACCTCGGCCGAAGTTGGCGACCTCTCGCTCCCTCGCAAAGTGGCACCCCAAGATGGGTCCACCTCTGCCGAGGCCGAGCCGGGCCCTCCTGCTCCTTCGCCGGGTGGCACCCCAAGACGGGTCCACCTCGGCCAAAGTCGAGCCTCTCTCTGCCACTCCGCCAGGTGTCCACCCAGGAGGGGTCCACCTCGGCCAAAGCTGGCAGCCCCTGCTCCACTGCCAGGTGGCGCCCCCTGACGGTGCTGCCCCGGAGAGAACATTCACCCCTCTCCTCGCTCCTAGAATGAAGATCCTCATGGAGATTGAGGGTGAGCACTACCTCCACCGACCTCTTCCTTAGAACCCAAGGAACATCCGTGACAAGACAAAATATTATCAATTTCATCGAGAGCATGGCCACGACACGGAGGAGTGCCGCAATCTGAAACGGGAGATTGAGGAGATGATCAAGAGGGGCTACCTCAGAAAGTTCGTGAGGAACCTTCTGGCGGAGGGTCAGCCGCTCGCAGCCCTTCCCCCCGTCCTTGCAATTGACAACCACCCAACGGAGAAGCCGGTGGGCATGATCTCTTGGGGGATTGGGCATGCGACGAAGAGAGCCTGAGAGGTAGGAGACCCAGAGAATGTACTCCCCTTTTAAAAGGGGAAAAAAAATGAAAATGTAAACAATGATGCAGTGGTGGTCGAGATGACCATCGCGAAGCATCCTGTACATCGTATTATGGTGGATAGTGGGAGCTCTACTGACATGCTTTTTTACGATGCTTTCTCCCGAATGAATCTATCTCATGATCAATTAAAGCCGGTGCACACCCCTCTCGTGGGCTTCATCGGAGATTCGGTGGGGGTCGAAGGAGAGATCACTCTCCCTGTCACTGCCGGATCCCCACCTCGATAGAGTACGGTCATGATGACGTTTACCATCGTCAAGCTCCCATCACCTTATAATGCCATCCTCGGCCGTCCAGGGCTCAACCAGCTGGATGCTGTCATTTCCACTAAGAGGTTGCTGGTGCAGTTCCATACCGTCTCTGGGATGGATGTAATGAGAGAGACAGCCCAGCCCGTCAAGCATTGTCTACAGATGGTCCCGGGGACCTGGAGCGCTGAACTCGGCTCCGATGTCGACGACCTCGACCTAAGAGAGCAAGATCCCACGGGAGGGCCCGTGGAGCGCTTGCTAACATACCCCCTCGGCTCGGACCCTCAGAAGATAGTGCAGATAGGAGCCCAGCTCCCCGAAGAAGAGCGGGCTCATTTGCTAGACTTCCTCTGGGTGAATGCTAATGTGTTCGCCTGGTCCGCACCTGACATGCCAGGTATCCCCTTGGAAGTCATCACCCACCGGTTGAACATTGAGCCAAGGTGCCGCCCTGCCCGCCAGAAGAAGAGGAGTTTTGCTGCGGAGAGGCAGAAGGCCATCAATGAAGAAGTGGAGAAGCTTCTCACCACTGGCTTTGTATGAGAGGTTTAGTATTCCAATTAGCTGGCGAACATGGTCATGGTGAAGAAGAGCAACAGCAAGTGGAGGATCTGCGTGGACTACACCGACCTCAATCGAGCTTGCCCAAAGGACAGTTTCCCTCTTCCAAAAATCGACCAGCTCATGGACACTACTTCAGGGCATCGCCTCCTCTCTTTCATGGATGCCTTCTCCGGGTACAACCTGATCCGAATGCACCCGGAGGACAAGGAGCACAGTGCTTTCGTCACTGACCGTGGAACCTACTATTATAAGATGATGCCATTCGGCCTCAAGAACGCCGGGGCCACGTACCAACGGCTGGTCAACAAGGTCTTCAAAGACCAGATTGGCCGCAACATGCAAGTTACATGGATGACATGCTGGTGATGAGCAAGCCCACTTTGGACCACATCGACGACCTGGCAGAGACCTTCGGTAACCTCTGGCTTCACCAGATGAAATTGAACCCGACGAAGTGCGCTTTCGGCGTGTCCGCCGGGAAGTTCATGGGGTTCATGGTAACCCAAAGGGGGATAGAAGCCAACCCAGAGAAGGTCCAGGCTATCCTGGACATGGAGCAACCCACCTCCAAGAAGCAAGTGCAGCGACTCACCGGCCGGATAGCCACCCTGAGTCGATTTATCTCGACGTCCACTGACCGCTGTCAGCCCTTTTTCAAGGTGCTGAGGAAGATGAACGACTTTACTTGGATGGAGGAGAGCCAGGAGGTGTTCAACAAGTTGAAGAGGACAATGGCATCTCCGCTGCTGCTTTCCTGTCCTGAAGAAGGAGAGGAGCTCCTCCTATACCTAGCGGTCACCCCGGAGGCCGTCAATTCGGTCCTGGTTCAGACCGATGACAAGGAAATGCGAAGGCCGGTGTATTACACAAGCAAACTCCTCCACGATGCGGAGCTCAGGTATTCCCGGTCTGAGAAATTGATTTTTGCGCTAATCATGTCCGCTCAGCATTTCAGGTCTTATTTTTAAGCGCACCCCATTACTGTCCTGATGGATCAGCCACTGAAAGTGGTGCTCAGCCGACCTGACATGTCTGGATGCCTGGCAAAGTGGGTGCTCAAGCTCAGCGAGTTTGACATCACTTACAAGCCGAGGTCGGCCATGAAGGCACAGGTACTCGTTGATTTCTTGGTTGAGTGTGCAGGCCTGGATGAGGGGCCGGAAGAAAGCCCCCAAGACCGGCAGCCAGAGCCAGGACCAGGGGATGACATCTGGATCCTTCATGTAGACGGAGCCTCGAACTCTATCGGGAGTGGAGCTGGACTTATCCTCGCCAATGGCGAAGGAGTTGTCATCGAATATGCGCTCTGCTTCCAGTTCGCCGTCACTAATAATCAGGCAGAGTATGAAGCGCTCCTCGCAAGGCTAAGAGTGTCCCACGAGCTGGGCGTGGCCGACCTCAGGGTCTTCACCGACTCGCAGCTGGTAGCCGGGCAGATCTCGGGGGAGTACGAGGCACGGGTCCCCTAAATGGCGAAGTACCTGGAGCTCGTACGAATGAGAGCGAAAGGATTTCGGCATTTCAGCGTCTCCCATATACCTCGCGGGGAAAACGCCCGTGCGGACACCCTCTCCCACCTTGCAACCCTGCCGGACTCATCATTAGGCCGCGCTTACGTCGAGCACCTCAAGGCCCCGAGCTACGAGACACCCATGGAGGTCCAGCAGGTCAACCAAGAGCCCAGCTGGATGGACAAGTACATTGAGTACATCACCAACGGCACCTTGCCAACGGACCGCGTGGTGGTTGGCCTCATTAAGAGGAAGGCCGCTCGGTTCATCTTAATGGATGGGCTACTGTATCGAAGGTCCTACTCCTACCCGCTCCTCAAGTGTCTGAGACCCATAGAAGCCGCACTCGTGCTCCAAGAGATCCACGAGGGCATCTATGGGGACCATGTGGGGGCAGGACACTGGAGTACAAGGCCCTCCGTCAAGGTTATTTCTGGGAGATAATGAAAGAAGACGTAGCTGACTTGGTGAAGAGGTGCGACCGGTGTCAGTGGCACACCGTGGTACAATGTTAGCCCACCTCTCCACTCTCCAAGCTCTCCATCCCATGGCCATTCGCTCAATGGGGCATGGATCTCCTAGGACCTTTTCTCCTGGCGTCTGGGTATCGAAAATTCTTGATCGTGGCCATCGACTACTTCACGAAGTTGGTCGAGGCCGAACCCTTGACTCGGATCACGGAGGCCTAATCAACTAAGGATCATAACTACCTAGGGGTCCTAACCACTTTGAACTTAATGTCCAAGTCCAAGAATTAGTTGGTTGGTCCTAACCAACTAGGAAGCCCCAAACCGCCCACATGCTACAAAGAGGAAGGAGTGACAGTTTGGGATGTGAGAGAGAAATAGTGTGAGGGCGCACTTGGGGTTTCTTGTGCGTCGAGTTCTTGATTCATGCTAAAGAGGGCTTGGGACGTGGGGTCTTCCACGGGTTTGGAGAAGGGAGAGCGTGAGGGTTACATCACGTGGGGCTTCTTCTCGGTTGTGAGAGGAGGCGGGTCATCTTAATTCTTGTATCAAGAATCTTCTCCTATGATTAATACAATCTCTTTTCTCCTAATCTCTCTTCTACATCTTCTCCTACTTCTTGGTTTAAAAGAAGGGTGCCATCATCACGTCAAGTCTCTCCCTCGTTGCTTCTGCAGCATATACTCTGATCCGGGAATTTTCAACGAGTGGTATCAGATCAGATTCGAGCGCAGGGAGAGGAGGTTTCTACCCTAGGATCCCTTCGAGGTTTCTCCAAGATTTTGGAGGAAAGGTTCAGATCTAGGGTTTTCTCAAGATGTTGAGAGGAAGGGTAAGATCTGGGATTGTTGTCTACACCCTCTTTATATCAGGTATCTTCTTTAAGATTTTTGTCAATTTTTCACTGTTTTGTGATTGTTTTGGATCATGGAAGGCAGCGGGATGAAGATTGGTGTGGAGAAATTTGATGGAAAAGGAAGTTTTACCATGTGGAAGGTTAGGATGGAAGACTTGCTGGTTCAGATGTGAAGATTGGTGTCGAGAAGTTTGATGGAAAAGAGAGTTTTACCATGATAAGATGGCTTTGGAAGATAGGCCAGGAGGTATGAATGACAAGGAATGGATGTCCTTGGAAAAAAAGGCATGTGCCATGATTAGTGCTTGTCTAGTGGATGATATTTTGTATGGCCATTAGAGGAGAAGATATCCAAAAGATTGTGATCGAGGTTGCACACCATGTATATAGAAAAGAATATGTACAATAAGTTGGTGCTGAAGAAGTAACTGTACAGCCTTCGGATGCAAGAGGTTGAGGATGTTGTGGGATACATTCAGCGGTTCGACCAGATAAGCATAGATTTGCTCAACATTGGGATGGATTTTGAAGAGGAAGATAAGAGTCTGCTGCTTTTATGTTCACTACCCAGGATCTTCGATCCGTTGGTGACTACACTGTTATATGGAAAGGAGATGCTGGTATATGAGGAAATCATATCAGTGCTAAGGTCCAATGAGTAGTGGGAACGGATGACGAAGAGGGAGGTCTTTTAGGAGGGTTTGGCTGTGTCAGAGAGGCCAAGAAAATGGAAGAAGAAAGATGAACAGGTGAGATGGGTACAGTCAAGGAAATGGAGCATGGCTGGTAAGTACTACAGGTGTAGTGTAGCAGAGGACTTTAAGCGGGAGTGTCCACGGGAGGTTGGTTGTTGTCCTGTCTGCGATTGGCAGATGTATCAGGAACCTACAATATATACATATATATAGTTACAATACAAACATTATATATGTTGCCGCTCGGATCGTCGTGGCCCGTAGTTGCTGGTGGCGTCGAGGGTCGCCCGTCTGCTTACTCGGGATACCTCCGGTGCCTCGGGACCTACAAGAAACAACGTCAGTGACCCGGGCCGAGAATTCCAGCAGGGGTGCTCTAACGGTCAAGTTAGTGATGATTCAGGGGAACGGATCCTCCTGGTCGAGCCCCTCGGGATGAGCTCCATGCTAGGAGGAGTGAGTGTGGTGTATATGGAAGTGAGAGTGCGCTGGGAGAGGTGATGGCCGAGGTGGAGGAGTCCTCCTGTGTGGCCCTTCTCCCTTCTTTTTTTGTTTGCTTTGGTCACCCCCCCTTTTTTGGCTTACTCTGGCTGAGTTTTTACCCTGGCTTGCCTCAGGATCTTCCCGTGTCGTCCGACGTGTGCGATGACGTATCGTGCCATAGACGGGATGCCTCTCCTGTCAGATAGCTGGGGAAGCTTCCATGCGCTCTGACATTCTCTCTGCTTGCCCCTTTCCTGGAAGCCTGGCAGGATCTCGATCGGTGGGCCGTCGCCCTCGGGACTCGTGCTCTCTGGCTGGGTCTTTTTCCTGGCGGTACGGCAGGTTGGTGGAGAGTATGGCACCTCGCTGTGAGTTTCCTGCCCTTCTAATATGAGTGACAGCCATGGATATTAATTGCAGCATGGCGGGCACTGCTGTGTGACCCTCGGGAGGCCCGCCATCATCCTTGGAGAGGAGGTGCCACTTCCTTGGCAGTTGGTTCCTCTGCTTGAGCTGGGGACCGAGCTGGAAAGGTGGGGCTCAACTCCGAGGGGCTCGTCTCGAGGTGGCTCAGCTGGGTGGAGGAGGGCTGAGCTGGACTCCGAACCAGCGTAACTCGGCTTCGGACGAGCTCGACCTGACGGAGGTGGGCGAGGTGCCGCCCAGCCCAAGGGATCTGACCTCGGAGGGGCTCCTCGTGGTGGAGGAGACTTGAGCTCGACTCCTGACCACGGGACCCGATCCTAAGGGGTCCGCCTTTGATGGGGACTTATACTCGGCTCCAGCCTAGGCATCCCGACCCGATGGGGACCGACCTAACGGAGGATGGAGCTCGACTTCGGCGAGCGACCTCGTTGCTCCGGGGAGATGATAGTTAGGAGATCGGTGCTGCCGGTAGGCACTGTATGTAGGAATGGTGTTGGCATTTATCACACTTCTTGACGAAGTCGGCAGCATCTTCCCTCATTATCTCCCAGAAGTATCCTGGCGAAGATCCTTGTAAGCCAGAGTCCTCCCCCCCACATGGTTCCTACAGAGGCCCTCGTGAATCTCCCGAAGCACGAAGGCCGCCTCCGTGGGCCTGAGACACTTCAGGAGTGGGTAGGAGTAAGATCGGTGGTAGAGCTGACCGTCCATTAGAACAAAACGAGTGGCCTTCCTTCTGATGAGGCCAGCTTCTCTGTGGTCCTCTGGTAGGAGCCCGTCCGGATGTACTTGATGTACATGTCCATCCAGCTCGACTCGCTGGCTACTTGTTACACTTCCTCAGGGCTTTCGTGGCCTGGATTCTCAAGATACTCGACGTAGGCGCGCCCTAGCGATGAGTCCGATAGGGTTGCGAGCCTCGATAGGGCATCCGCACTGGCATTTTCTCCATGAGGGATATGGAAAATGCGGAAGTAACGGAAGCCTGCCATGCTCAAATGAACCCTCTCTAGGTACTTTGCCATCTAGGGATCTCGGGCTTTGTACTCTTCGAAAACTTGTCCGGCAACTAGTTGGAGTCGGCGAAAACCTTCAGGCTTTGCATGCCCAGCTCACGAGATAGGCTCACGAGGAGCGCTTCATATTCCACCTGGTTGTTCGTGGCCGCAAACTTGAAGCGGAGAGCGCATTCCATCACCACTCCATCGAAATTGGCGAGGATGAGGCCCGCTCCGCTTCCGCTGGAATTGGAGGCACCGTCCACGTGGAGGATCCAAGGGTCCTCCCATGGACCGGGCTCAGCTTGGCTCTCCGGGGCCGTCCGCTCTGGCTCCTCGGGGGGCCCTGTACATTCGACCAAAAGTCGACTAGGACTTGGGCCTTCTGCGATGACCTCGGCCGGTATGCAATGTCAAACTCGCTTAGCATCAGGGACCATTTAGCAAGTCTCTTGGAGATTTCGGGGTGACCTAGTATGGTCCTCAGCTGTTGATCGGTCACAACCACGATGGGGTGTGCTTGGAAATAGGGCCTGAGATGCTTAGCAGACATGATTAGTGCAAAATAAGTTTCTTAGAGAGAGTATACTTGATCTCCGTATCGTGAAGGATTTTGCTGGTGTAGTACACCGACTTTTGGGATCCGTCCTGATCTGTGCGGACTAGAACCGAGCTGACGGCCCCGGGTGTGACCGCCAGATAGAGTAGGAGCTCTTCCCCTTCTTCTGGTTTGGATAGCAGGGGTGGAGAGGCCAGGAACTCCTTTAGCTCTTCAAAGGCCATCTTGCACTCTTCAGTCCAGGTGAAGTCATGCATTTTGCGCAACGCCTTAAAGAAAGGAAGGCAGTGATTGGCCGACCTTGAGATGAACCGGCTTAAGGCTGCAACCTGCCCAGTCTGGCATTGGACTTGCTTCTTAGATGTTGGATGCTTCATATCAAGGATCGCATGGACCTTCTCTGGATTTGCTTCGATGCCTCTTTGGGTGACCATAAAGCCAAGGAACTTTCCAGCCACCACCCGAAAAGTGCATTTTGCTAGATTGAGCTTCATTTGGTGCTTCCGGAGGGCGGACATCGTATCCCACTGGCTCCTAGAGGTGCCAGGCAAGTTAGCAAACCAGTGGGATAACTCCGCCAGCTTGCAGTCATGCTCCTCCAGGCGCTTCTCCGCCATGCGCCTGATGGCTTCATCCATCGACCACTTTGTTGAGAGAGGCGGGGAAGGTGACGTGGGTGCGCAGTGCCCATGATGAGGGGCCTTGCCCTTTCCATCTTGGTGGGGTTTAGATGTCCCTCGATCAAGGTGTGGTGAGCATCTCTCTTCATCGGCGGACCCGACCCGTTGTCTCTTCGCCGGTGTTTGGCGACTAACTCGGGGGTCAGTAATAGCCCACGGCTATGAAGGCCTCCCATGGAAGGAATGCAGGTTATCGCGGGGTGCTGCGGCATGGGCCGCGGGGGTCTCTGGCTGCTGGCGAGTAGCCAAGGACCGATGCTGGTGCTGGAGCTAGCGCACTATTGCAGTGAGAGTGTGCATCTGCTGGGTGAGTTCGGTCAGCTAGACTTCTAGCCGGGACGGTTGAACTAGAGCAGGTGGTTCCATTCCCGGACCGTAAGGGTTCTCGTGGGAAGGGGATTCTTTCGCACGGCTGGGAGAGGCTCCCCTCGCTCGAGTGGTCACCATTCTCCAGATGGGTTATTCAAGCGGGGCTTGAACTGGACCAGAAATTATTCTGCTTCACGACCCTGCCCCCTACTTAGCACGCCAATCTGTCGCTGCCTAGATCGTCATGGCCTGTAGTTGCTGGTGGCATTAAGGGTCACCCGTCTGCCTACTCGGGATGCCTCCGGTGCCTCAGGATCTGCAAGAAACAACGTCAATGACCCGAGCTGGGGATTCTGGTGGGGCGCTTTGACGGTCGAGTCAGTGACGAATCAAGGGAACAGATCCTCCTGGTCGAGCCCCTCGGGATGAGCTCCATGCTAGGAGGAGTGTGGTGTATATGGAAGTGAGAGTGGGCTGGGAGAGGTGATGGCCGAGGTGGAGGAGTCCTCTTGTGTGGCCCTTCTCCCTTCTTTTTTTGTTTGCTTTGGTAGCCCCCCTTTTTTGGCTTACTCTGGCTGAGTTTTTACCCTGGCTTGCCTCGAGATCTTCCCGTGTCGTCCGACATGTGCGATGAGGTATCGTGCCGTAGACGGGATGCCTCTTGATAAATCATGGATTTACACGTTTATTTTAAGTATTTTAGTTAATTAATGGTGCTAACATTCTTTTAATAACCTAATTTCATAATTAATTTGGACTTTCTTGCAAAACTAATTATTTTTAAAATATCTTTGAAAAATGTGAAATTAGAGTATGTTCATGAAAATTAGATTTCAAGTTAAAGCACCACACACCCATTTAAATGATTAATAAAATATTTAATGATCATGGAATCAGTAAAATTAATAAGTTTGAAACCCGCCAATAGGATGAGCTTGATTTATGGAATCCAACGACGCAAACGGTACTTAAATCAGGTTTGAAATGAAGAAGTTATGAATTTTTTAGGATTTTTGCACATATTTTAATGCTGCACAGTTTTTGGACCGGCTGCTGGGTTTACAATTCGTAGGTTGGTCCACCGGCAGCTATTGCTGCCGTTCCATGAAACAGGGCATGGACCACAGCCCTCCAGAGGTGCCGAAACTCGCCGGGAAGCATGCCGGCGGTGTCCCTGGCCAGAGAAGAAGCTCCGGCGGTGGTTTGACGGGCGGTGGTGGCGGTCTTTGGAAGCAAACGAGAGGAACATGGATCATTCCTCATGGGCATTCTTCACGAGCTGACGGGCGCAGTCCAC
The DNA here is from genome assembly GCA_021397845.1 of Areca catechu. Classification (NCBI taxonomy): domain Eukaryota; kingdom Viridiplantae; phylum Streptophyta; class Magnoliopsida; order Arecales; family Arecaceae; genus Areca; species Areca catechu. The sequence goes on from CM038051.1 coordinate 190,674,930, forward strand.
ATTCCTCACGAGCTGGGCAATCTTCACGGGCATTGCACGATGGAGGAGAAGCTCCGGCAGTGGGCAATGGTGGCGGTCTTTGGTGGTAAACGAGAGGAACATGGATCGTTCCTCACGTTGCAATCTTCACGGGCTACAGGGCATCGCCACGCGGTCCACGGTGGTTCCACGAGCTGGCTTCACGAGCACTCCATGGGCAGGGCGAGCTTCTCCACAGGCATGGGCGAGCTTCTCCACGTTGCGGGCACTTCTCACATTCTTCACGGGCTGCTGGGTGTTGTGGGCGCTTCTCACGCGTTGTCGAGCAGTCCACGGGCGTTGCCAAGCGTTCGTCACGGCATGATCCATGAGCGCAGTCCACGAGCTCCGCGTTGCAGTCCACAGGCGAGCAATCCACGGGCGTCGCCACACAGTCCACGAGCGTTGTCGAGCTGAGCACGAGCGGCGTGATGCTGCAGGGCGGTGAGCATGGGATCAGCGGGATCTACTCCGATGGCAGTGGCTAATGTTCAGTTCGGTAAACATGGAGCGGTCACGGTATTTTTTGTCCCACATCGCTAGTGTGCAACGAGCTCTCCTCTCCAGTCAATTATAAAATGAACCCCATAGCACAAGGCAGAGGTATCCGGGAGAAAGGGCAAGGTACAGGGTAGAGGGCGTTGCTTGGGTTGCGGGTTGGCTTTTTGGCATCTATGCATAATCTAGAAATGATTTGGATCAAGTATAGAACTAGTAGTTAAGGATTACTTTTAAGAAGAAGATATGTATATTGATAAACTCTTGCTCTAGTAGCTAGACTTGATATCGTATTACTTCTAGCATATGTATGGATATCAAATTATTTTAAATAAATTTGAAATCATGCTGAAAGTTTTTAAGTAATATAAATGCTTTGTATTTTGAAAATTATGAATATTTTGAAAATTTCAAATCTTTGCTATCAGACTTAGAATTTATGTTCATATCTAAAATTATCTGAAATTATGATGCATATGCTTTCATGTTTTATTCCTCAAATGAATGCATATTTTTAAGGGGGAAATAACATTTAGGGGGAGCATCTAAAGACTTGTTATTATATACATATTTGATGCTTTGAATGTTTTGCTTGATATCATGCGGTACTTATGTTGCTTTGATACTCCTTGATTTCAAATCTAATCTTTTGAGGGGAGTTACATTTAAGTGGTATCATGCTCAAATTGTATCATATTTCAAGTCATATCATGTCTAATTGATTTCATGCATTAGTTTTGATGATCTACTTGCTATTCTTTCCATCTTCATTCCCATTTTGTATTGCCTTTCACCCTTTTTCATGATATCAAAAAGGGGGAGAAAAATGTTAAGTATAAAAAGGGGAAGATAGGATAAACATGAAAAATCATTTGAGAAATGAAAGAAAGTGCAAAAGGGGGAAAAGAATGCAAAATATTTTTATCTAAAGGGAAGAATTAGTAAGAAGAAGAAATTTTAAAAATTTGAAAATTTTGCATATTTTGAAAAATATTTTTGAAGATTTTTTTGGATCATATTTTGAGGGGGAGCTTGGTACTTATTATTTTGAGCTTACATGTTTATCTTATTGTTAATCTTTTTAAGCTTACCCTATTCATATACTTAAAGGTTTTGTCATCATCAAAAAAGGAGAGATTGTTGACTCTGGTCTTGATTTTGATGATTGACAAAATGTTTAAGTATATATGAGTACTAATTATATTTTAAATATATTTTTTAGATCTTAGTACTCAACCATGTTGAATGAAGAAATGCTTGTATTTCAGTTGAAAAAGTTCTTAAATTAATGGAAAATCAAGTATATGGACTTTGAAATTAATATGGAAGAATTTGAAGAGGTTAAAATTTTAATTTGAAGATGTTTCAGCAATGGCATAGGCAAATGTTGATACCTGAAAATAAAGTGTCGACACCTAAGGATCAAGTGTTGACACTTGAAGAGTGAAGTGTCGACTCAAGGCCTGAGACAAACAAAAAACTTTCGAAATCACTTTTAGTCAAGTGTCGACACCTGGAGCTAAAGTGTCGACACTTGGAAGTGAAGTGTCGACACCTGGAGAATGAAGTGTCAACAGTTGAAACTGAAGTGTCTACACCTGGAGGTGAAGTGTCGATACTTGAACAGTAACGGCTAGTTTTTTGGGCTACAGAACTTCTCCAACTTGGCTCCAATGGCTATATTTTCCTCCATAACGGCTATAAACGGTCATTTAAGTATTGGGAGGCTATATAAACATCAAGAATAAAATGGAAAAGTAATCCTTTGGTGAGTTTCTTGAATATTCTTGAAGGATTCAAGAGTTAAGTGATTCAAAGCCTTCAAGCTTCCAAGTTTCTAAGAGAGCATTCAAAGTCTACATCTACAAGCATCAATCAAAGGCTTCATCAATTTGAAGACAAGATCTTCATCAACAATCAAGGGCATCAAAGAGATATTTGCATTATTTTAGAAAGCTTTAAATTGTATTCTTTTCATATTGCTCTTAACTTGTTTACTTAAGGTTTTTGGTGAGCCTTGAAAAACCAAAGAGGTTTTTGGTAAGCCTTGAAAACCAAAGTGGTTGTTGGTGAGCCTTGAAACCAACTAGGGTTTTACTTGTGAGTCCGAAGCCAAAACAAGTTGTTTAGGTTCTTGGTTATCCCGTAAAACCAAGGGTGGTTGTTGGTGAGCCTGGAAACCAACTAGGATTTAACTTGTGAGCCCGAAGACAAAACAAGTTGTAAAGGTTGTTGGTGAGCCTAAGTTATAAAACCAAACTTAGTGGAATTCCCAAGGGATTCTTGGGGAGTGGATGTAGGTGCTTGGTTGGCACCAAACCACTATAAACCTTTGTATTTGTGTGATTGTTCTCCTTGTACTTTTATTTTTTTATTTCCGCTGTATTTATTTGAAATACACAAGTACTTGAATTACTTTAGCACATACTTGCTTTAGTTCATAGTTATTACAAAGTAGTTCAAAAGTTTTATAAAACACAATTTACCCCCCCTCTTGGGTTGCCTACCTGAGCCTACAAAGGGGCTCGCCTCGAGGCGGCTCAGCTGGGCAAAGGAGGGCTGAGCTCGACTCTGGACCAGCGAAACTCGACTTCGGGCGAGCTCGACCTGACGAAGGTGGGCGAGGCGCCGCCCAGCCCAAGGGAAATGACCTCGGAGGGGCTCCTCATGGCGGAGGAGACTTGAGCTCAACTCCTGACCACGGGGCCCGATCCTAAGGGGTCCGCCTTGGGTGGGGACTTATACTCGGCTCCGGTCTAGGCGTCCCAACCCGGCGGGGACCAACCTGGCGGAGGACGGAGCTCGACTTCGGCGGGCGATCCTATTGCTCTGGGGGAGCTCAGCCTGGCAAAGGGGCCCATGTTAAAACCCAGTAAGGCATCTGATGGGGACTCCATGTCAGTTTGCCCACCCCACGTCAGCTATCTAGCCACATCATCTACCAATAGTAGAATATGTCTACAAAATAAAATTAAAACTATGTTATATATTGTATAAATATAATTTATATTAAAAATTAATAAATTTATATGTTTGATGATGCTACACAACCTATGCCCTCTCGAAGAACCAATGGTCCACCGCCAGGTGGCGGCCCCTGACGAGTCCACCTCGGTCGAAGTCAGCCCTACTCTGCAAAGCCTCGAGGAGGCAGAGACACGGGTCGCGAGGTCACCACTAGAGCCGGTGTGCGCCGTGCTCCGTACAAGGCACCAGTATGTCCTATAGTGATACATGAAACCTCGTTTACACCAGTTAGTCAGGGCCCCACAATCGAGGAATGAAAGCCTAGCTGGCAAGAGCCTGAAACGGCTGGGAGCCCACCATCAATGCCCTGAAAGGAGAGCTCCCATGCTCGACCCAAGGCCTCACTAGTCTTCCCCCTTTCGTGATACATTGCGGACGAGGCGTGCCGACCACTTAACCATCGGACTCGAAGAAGAGAGGGAAGGAGAAGGTCTAGAGGTCTCGGAGAGCCCCCCGGAGAAGACGTGGGCTGAGGGCAATTTGGTGGTATAAAAGGGATGGTAAAAATAGACGAAAAGGTAAGTGAAAAAAAAGGAGAGAACACTGAAAGAACGATACGGGGGATCCCAGCAAGTCCCCAGGCGAGAGCTCGGTGGCCCTAGCACCGGAAGCCGAGCCTCAACTCCTTTCTGCCCCACACTTCTTTCATTCACATCTCCTCTAAGCACGGGGATCCTTCAGGAGCCCGCCTTAGAGGTCCTGTTCCATCTTGCCGCTCTCTGGCTTGATCATCGGAGTGCCCCCGCTGGAACCCCTAGCCCGGGTCTCTGACCTTGTTTTGCATGTCCGGAGGTTTGGAGATCCCGAGGTGACGCGCGGATGCGAAGCATCCACCAGCCGGGCGGGAGAGATTCCTTCTCCCCAAGGGCCGCGCAGCCCGGAGAGGGAGCTTCCTACCCCTCCTCCTCTTTAGCCGACCTCGGCAGACGTTCCCTTCGTAGCTGTCGTCCAGCAGTTGCAAACCTTGACTGCTTCTGTGCGGCAACTACAGCACCAGCAGCGCTTCCTAGCCATCAGCCCCAGCCAGGGACCCCCGCGGCTCGAGCCACAGGCCCCCGCAGAAGCCTGCGCTCCATCCAAGGCCGGCCCTCCCATCCGCAGGCAGTTTCCAGCCCCCATGGGAGCCACCAGACTCCCGCAAAGTGGAACCACTCCAGTTTGGTGGATCACAAGAGTCAATCCCTGGCCAACGATGCCGAAGCAGTAAGGTGCAGCAGGTGCCATCGAGGCAAGGCTCTCCGCCGAGACCGATCGGCACCCCATTCTCCAACGGCCTTAGTGAAAGATTCCACCGATGAGGCCATCAGGCGCCAGGCCGAGAGGTGCCTGGAGGAGCACGAGCGCAAGCTGGCGAAGTTCTCCCATCGCTTTACTGACATGCAGAGCTCCCCCGCCGATCCAGCAGGCTACAACGCCCAGCCACCCTTCTCCAGGAAAATCCAAGAGGAACCGATCCCAAATCGATTCTGTATGCCCCAGGTGGATCCCTACGATGGGACCACCGACCCCTTGGACCACTTAGAGAGCTATAAGGCTCTCATGAGGGTCCAGGGAGCGACGGACGCTCTTCTATGCATTGCCTTTCCAGCCACCCTCCGGAAGGCTGCTCGAGTTTGGTTCACCCACCTCGATCCAGAATCTATCAGCTCCTTCCATCAGCTGGAAGGGAAGTTTGTGGCACACTTCGACGCTTGCCGGAAGGTGCCAAGAGAGGTGGATAGCCTCTTCTCTATCCGCCAGCAGGACCAGGAGCTACTGCGGGACTACATCACCCGCTTCAAGATCACCGCCCTGGAAATCTATAGTCTAGATGAGCCCGTCGCCATGCTGGCATTGAAGCGCGGGCTCAAGACCTCCCGTCTGACGTATTCCCTGGACAAGAAGCCCTCCAAGACGTACTCTGAGCTCCTCCTCCATGTCCACAAGTACATCCGAGCGGAGGAGGCCGATCGCACCAGGCGAGAGCTGGACGAGAAGCCTTCAAAGAAGCCTGCCCCAAGGGATGTCTCCGGGACCCGGAGGCCTGGATCACCTGCAGATTTTCATCTAGGCCCGAAGCCGAAGAACGGTGCTGCCCCGGAGAGAACGTTCACCCCTCTCCTCGCTCCCAGAATGAAGATCCTCATGAAGATTGAAGGTGAGCACTACCTCCGTCGACCTCCTCCTCGGAACCTAAGGAACATCTGTGATAAGACAAAATATTGTCAATTTCACTGCGAGCACGGCCACGACACGGAGGAGTGCCGCAATCTGAAGTGGGAGATTGAAGAGATGATCAAGAGGGGCTACCTCAGGAAGTTCGTGAGAAACCTTCCGGCAGAGGGTCAGTCGCTTGCAGCCCTTCCCCCATCCCTGTAATTGACAACCGCCCAACGGAGAAGCCGGTGGGCATGATCCCTTAGGGGATTGGGCATGCGACGAAGAGAGCCCGGGAGGCGGGAGACCCAGAGAATGTACTCCCCTTTGAAAAAGGGAATAAAAATGAAAATGTAAACAATGATGTAATGGTGATCGAGATGACTATCGCGAAGCATCCTGTACATCACATTATGGTGGATAGTGGGAGCTCTACTGACGTGCTTTTTTACGATGCTTTCTCCCGAATGAATCTGTCTCATGATCAATTAAAGCCGGTGCACACCCCTCTCGTGGGATTCACCAGAGATTCGGTGGGGGTCGAAGGAGAGATCACTCTCCCTGTAACTGCTGGATCCCCACCTCGGTAGAGTACGGTCATGATGACGTTTACCGTAGTCAAGCTCCCATCACCTTATAATGCCATCCTCGACCGTTCAGGGCTCAACCAGCTGGACGCTGTCATTTCCACTAAGAGGTAGCTGGTGCAGTTCCATACCGCCTCTGGGATGGGAGTAATGAGAGGGACAGCCCAGCCCATCCAGCATTGCCTGCAGACGATCTCGGGGACTCGGAGTGCTGAGCTCAGCTCCGATGTCGACGACCTCGATCTAAGAGAGCAAGACCCCAGGGGAGGGCCCGTGGAGCGCTTGCTGACATACCCCCTCGGCTCGGACCCTCAAAAGACAGTGCAGATAGGAGCCTTGCTCCCGGAAGAAGAGCGGCTCGTTTGCTAGACTTCCTCCGGGCAAATGCTGATGTGTTCGCCTGGTTTGTTGCTGACATGCCAGGTATCCCCTCGAAAGTCATCACCCACCGGTTGAACATTGATCCAATGTGCCGCCCTGTCTGCCAGAAGAAAAGGAGTTTTGCTGCGGAGAGGCAGAAGGCCATCAATGAAGAAGTGGAGAATCTTCTCACCACCGGCTTTGTACGAGAGGTACAGTATCCCAGTTGGCTGGCGAACGTGTCATGGTGAAGAAGAGCAATGGCAAGTGGAGGATCTGCATGGACTACACCGACCTCAACCGAGCTTGCCCAAAGGACAGTTTCCCTCTTCCAAAAATCGACCAGCTCATGGATAATACTTCAGGGCATCGCCTCCTCTCTTTCATGGATGCCTTCTCCGGGTACAACCAGATCCGAATGCACCCGGAGGATGAGGAGCACACTGCTTTCGTCGCCGACCGCGGAACCTACTGTTATAAGATGATGCCATTCGGCCTCAAGAATGCCGGGGCGACGTACCAATGGCTAGTCAACAAGGTCTTCAAAGACTAGATTGGCCGCAACATGCAGGTGTACGTGGACGACATGCTAGTGATGAGCAAGCCCTCTTCGAACTACGTCGACGACCTGGCGGAGACCTTCGGTAACCTCCGACTTTACCAGATGAAATTGAACTCGGCGAAGTGCGCTTTTGGCATGTCCACCGGGAAGTTCCTGAGGTTTATGGTAACCCAAAGGGGGATAGAAGCTAACTTGGAGATATCCTGGACATGGAGCAACCCACCTCCAAGAAGCAAGTGCAGCGACTCATCGGCCAGATAGCCGCCCTGAGTCGATTTATCTCAAGGTCCACTGACCGCTGCCAGCCCTTTTTCAAGGTGCTGAGGAAGATGAACGACTTTACCTGGACGGAGGAGTGCTAGGAGGCATTCGACAAGTCGAAGAGGACACTGGCATCTCCGTCGCTGCTTTCTAGGCCCGAAGAAGGAGAGGAGCTCCTCCTATACCTAGCGGTCACCCCGGAGGCCGTCAGTTCGGTCCTAGTTTGGATCGACGACAAGAAAATGCAAAGACCGATGTATTACACAAGCAAACTCCTCTGCGATGTGGAGCTCAGGTATTCTCGGTCTGAGAAACTGATTTTTGTGCTAATCGTGTCCGCTCAACGTCTCAGGCCTTATTTTCAAGTGCACCCCATTGCTGTCCTGACGGATCAGCCACTGAAAGCGGTGCTCAGCCGACCTAACACGTCTGGATGCCTGGCAAAGTGGGTGCTCAAGCTCAGCAAGTTCGACATCACTTACAGGCCGAGGTTAGCCATGAAGGCACATATACTCGCTGATTTCTTGGTTGAGTGTGTAGGCCTGGGCGAGGGGCTGGAAGAAAGCCCCCAAGACCGGCAGCCGGAGCCAGGACCAAGGGAAGACATCTGGGTCCTTCATGTAGACGGAGCCTCAAACTCCGTCGGGAGTGGAGTTGGATTCATCCTCGCCAACGGCGAAGGAGTTGTCGCCGAATGTGCGCTCCGCTTCCAGTTCACCACCACTAATAATCAGGCAGAGTATGAAGCACTCCTTGCAGGGCTAAGAGTGTCCTGCGAGCTGGGTGTGGCGGACCTCAAGGTCTTCACCGACTCGCAGCTAGTAGCCGGGCAGATCACGGTGGAGTACGAGGCGCGGGACCCCCAAATGGCGAAGTACCTGGAGCTCGTACGAACAAGCCCGGCAGGATTTTGGCATTTTAGCGTCTCCCATATACCTCGCGGGGAAAATGCCCGTGCAGATGCCCTCTCCCACCTTGCAAACCTGCCGGACTCATCATTAGGCCGTGCTTACGTAGAGCACCTCAAGGCCCCGAGCTACGAGACACCCATGGAGGTCCAGTAGGTCAACCAAGAGCCCAGATGGATGGACAAGTACATTGAGTACATCACCAATGGCACCTTGCTAGCAGACCGCGTGGCGGTTGGCCTCATTTAGATGAAGGCCACTCGGTTCGTCTTAATGGATGGGCTACTGTATCGGAGGTCCTACTCCTACCCGCTCCTCAAGTGTCTGAGACCCGCAGAAGCCGCACTCATGCTCCAAGAGATCCACGAGGGCATCTGTGGGAACCATGTGGGGGGCAGGACACTAGAGTACAAGGCCCTCCGTCAAGGTTATTTCTAGGAGACAATGAAAGAAGACGCAGCTGACTTCGTGAAGAGGTGCGACCGGTGTCAGCGGCACGCCGTGGTGCAATGTCAGCTCGCCGCTCCACTCTCCCAGCTCTCCGCCCCATGGTCGTTCACTCAATGGGGCTTTGATCTCCTAGGACCTTTTCCCCAAGCGTCTGGGTAACGGAAATTCTTGATCATGGCCATCGACTACTTCACGAAGTGGGTCGAGGCCGAACCCTTGACCCGGATCATGAAGGCAAACATCACCAAGTTCCTCTGGAAGTCAATTATTTACCGCTTCGGCCTACCGCACACCATTATCACTGACAACGGATGTCAGTTCGATTATCGAGAGTTCGAGGAGTTTTGCAGCGACCTTGGCATCCACCATCGTATCACTTCGGTGGCGCACCCTCAGATGAACGAAGAAGCCGAGGTAACAAATAGGACCATCTTGTAAGGCCTCCGGACAAGACTGGACCAGGCCAAGGGTAGGTGGGCAGAAGAGCTCCCGAGCATCCTTTGGGCATGTCACACTACCCCAAGGATGGCTACGAATGAGATCCCGTTCAACTTTGTCTTCGGAGCAGAAGCGGTTATTCCAGTTGAGCTCAGCCTACCGACCCTGCGCATGGATCAGTATGACGAGATGGAAAACCCTGCCAGGATGCTGCTAAACCTGGACCTCCTTGAAGAAATGAGGGACAGGGCCTAAGTTCGGATGGCGGCTTACCGGCAACGAGTGGCCAGATATTACAACTCCAGGGTGCGACTGAAGTCCTTCCGTCAGGGAGACCTGGTGCTCTGCCACGCTGAGGCTTCCGAGCCATAGGAGTGCAGAAAGCCTTATAGGGTGGTGGAGGCACTTCCCCACAGGGCGTACTACCTAGAGGAGCTAGACGGATCCCGGTTCCCTCAGACCTGGAATGCCTCAAACATGAGGATGTACTACCAATAGTGTAAGATCCCTCAAACTTTAATAATAAAATCTTTTTCACCAAATTCCTACTCTTGTCTCATAGGGTAAGGGCCACCCAGCTCTAAGTTCAGCGAGCATGGACACGATGGAAGATCCGCGAAGGTGCGATGTCCCTCTCATAAAAATCCCAGAGTTCAGTCTGGAGTGTCACAGAAACTAAATTTCGACATGCGGTCCCAAAGTTCAGGCCGCAAGAGGTCCTAGGGACTTAGGTCCCGGTCCTACAAAATCTTGGAGAACAGCTCGGTAAGCCGTGTGATGCAGAACGAATGCTCTGATACCAATATTGATGCAGAACGAATGCTCTGAAACCAAAAATGATGCAGAACGAATATGTGGAATGCGGAAGCAAATTAAAATTAATTTTTTTTTTTTTGATTATATATATTTTAAGAAGTCGGCTTTGACTCAAAGGAAAGTTAAACTAAATTGAAAGAAACTATGTAATAATTGAAAGCACAATTTAAAGAAACTAGGTTTTCAGAGTAGTTCAGAAGTAAAGGATCGCTGGGGGTTGAGAAACTCCCAGACCTAAGGTTTCGCTCTGAACTTTCAACAGGACAGAAGTAAAGAGAAGAGAAGGGTTACAGACCAGGCAGTGATCTTCATAGAGTTTAGTGGAAGGACTCTCTTGAGCAGATTGTTGGATCCCCGGATTCAGATATCTTCGCAATGGATCCTCCAATACTGGCCCTTTGGCAGAGTTGGCTTCTTCTGAACTCAAGATCTGGGAAAGAAGAAGAACAAGTTATGGAACCAGGTACTCAAGGAAGGATTTACCAGATAGAAGAACTTGAAAGCTGATGTTGCTGAAATCCTGATTCTCCTAGATGCTGATCTGACTTCCTCTGAGATTTGCTCTGTCTTCGAAGTAGCTGAACTGGACCTGGATGCTGGTGGTCGGCCTCTACTTGGAGAGAGGGGCCGTGAGAGATGGGGTAGGCTAGGGTTTGGTGGAATGAAGAGGATGATGGGCGGCTAGGGTTTGGAAGTGAAGTGGCTAACCTAGGGTTTTGGGGTTGGAGATCTCACACCTCCTCAAGGTTCCTAAGGAACCCGGATTTACTCCCTCACGGAGCTCAACACCTGAATACAAGTGCGGAAGAGAGAAACACAAAGTTGCTCACACATAAATTGAATTCATTCATCAGTTGTCCTTTAAAACTTACAAGAGGGATTTGTTTTATAGGCCTTTACAAGAGGTCAGGGTTTTACATCTTCCCATGTGGGACTAATAGGATGGATCTTCAAATTAGGCTTGTAGAATCAAATCCTTCTCATATGGCTGGCCAAGAGCTTCCATAAGTGTTGATCGGCGGCTCCAAATGGTAAGTAAGTGGCGCCTCCTAGCCTTGCTCTTCAAGAAAAATCTTTTTCCTTCCATGCTTGGTTTTATTTGGAAGTATTTGGGTGCCTCCTAGTTTTGCTCCCCAAGTTTTGGCTTCTTCCTTTCATGGCTCAACTCTTTTGAACACTTCCTTTTCTTTCTCCCCAAGTCATGGCTCTTCCCAACTTTGCTTTGGTCTTTTTAGGCATGGGTTGGGTGCCCCTTGAAGTGCACCCCAAAAAATGCCTCTTTCCTCCTTTAGCTTTGCCTTTTAAGGTATATATGGGGTGCCTCCTTGATTTTGGCTTCAAGAAAAATTCTTGCTCCCTTGGGTGTGGGGACCAAGACACTGGGATGGAGATGTGGCACCCCGTGGACTCTGGCGTGTGGCTGGGAGTGTGGCGCCCACTTACTTGAGCCTGGGAGAAAAATGTGGCACCCTAGACCTTGACTTGAAAAAGGTGGCACCAACCTGGAGAAGACCTAGGCCACTACTAGGACTCAACAAAATTTAAATTGCAGGGAAATACAGACTCTAGACTAAAATTGAGTTGACCAAGTCAACCCTTATTATAAAACCAGAAAACCCTAATTCTTCAGGCAAGGTCAATCAGAGATCCAGATGGAGCCCTGAAGTCTTCTTCTGAGTCTGGTGCCTGCACCACCGTGCAGGGCTCAATTTTAGCCCGTAGCCCCGGGGTTTAGTCTGGAAGTTGGCAAGGAACTCGATTCCAAAACGAAGTCCCAGACTTCGATCTGGAAGGTGGGGTAGAACCTAGTTCTCCCATGCAATCCCGGAGTTCAGCTCGGAACACACTACGGGACTTAGTCCCAGTAGCTAGCACCGGGGTTCAGTCCAGAAGATGCACCAAAAAAAAAAAAGGAGTGACAGAAGGAACGAGTTAATGGAAAAATATTTTCATTGCAAGCAAAAGTTCCTTACACAAAAGGGGCCCCGACAGGTCGGGAGACTCCAAAGAGAGAAAATACAAAAATAAAATAAAGTCGCGGAGCTACTTCAGCGTAGCCACATCCTCCTCGGGTTGGGGGGCACCCTCTCCACCGGCGTCGTCGACTGGAGGCTGCTCGGGAGCCGCAACCTCGTCACCAACCACCACCGGGGGGTGCTGGCGAACTCCATGACTCTCTCCGCGAGCCCCTGATCACGGATCAAAGAGCAGCGGTTGGTGAGACTTGGGGTTGGGATGGCTGCATCGGCAACAGGCTAGGCGGTCATCCCTTTGACAAGCGGTGCGACCGTCGGTGGAGCTGCCACCACCCCGGTGGCCAGCATGGAAGTGGCCGGTGTGGTAGCTGGAGCAGGCGTCGCCCGAGGAGGTTCCGGCCCCCTCTCTTCCCCGGCCCTATCGAGGTCGACAACGGGGACATCGGACGCCCGGGCCCGAGGCGGCCTGGGAGCAGGAGCCGTCGCCCTAGGGCCAGTAACGATGGAAGTGGGCGCAGGCACCCGGCTTGCCTCGGTGCGAGCCCTCTTCGCCGGGGGGTTAGTTCCTTCGGCAGCATCCCTCTCCATGATGCCCTCCATCAGGTTTTCCATGGAGAACTTCATACCTGAGGAAAAATAGGGCAGTTAGGCCAGTATAAAAGGAAGAAAGTGCAGGGCAGAACATGAAGGTGAAGAAAGGAGATCCGGACCTCACCCAACTCCCGGATGGGGCTGACCCCTACCTCAAATAAATTATGCTCTGAGAGCAGAACGTCGAGGGCTGGGACCACGTCACCCAGCAGCAGCGTAAAGTCATCCTGATCCACCGGCTTGACCTGGGAATTCTGGTTCGGGGACCGGTCCGGCTCACTCCAGGCCCAGTCGATGTTCTCGACCGAGGCAAAAAAGAAGCAATTCTTCCAACCCTTGATTGAGGAAGGGAGGTCAAACTTAAGGCACCCAGGCCGGGGCGAAATGTACCACCAGCCATCATCGATGGAGTAGTGCTTCAGGGTGAAGAGAGCCCTGAAAAGGGAGAAACGGGCAACGAACTCGTGGAAGTGGCAGAAGACGATAAAGGCAAAGATGACCCGGATGGCATTAAGAGCCAACTGGGCCGGGACCAGACGATAATGGCTGAGGAACGAAAGGAAAAAGGGATGAAGGGAAAAACGAAGACCCCCAGTAAGGAAGTCCTCGTAGAAAGTGTCCCTCCCAGGGCCACTCGAGGTTACTCGATCCCTATGCCTTGGGAGGGAAAGGCGGATTGAATCCGAGACCCCATAGGTGTCCTGGATCCAGAAAAGATCGTCTCCAGTCATCGTCGAAGTGTAACCGGAGGGACCGAAGGAAGAGGCCTCCGGAGGAGGAAGAGAAGAGATGGGACGTGCGGAAACTATGGAGGAAGACCTAGGACCCCTAGGGACGCCTATGGTCACGGCCCCAGGTTGGAGCTGCCTCCGGACCTCATTCGGAATCTCTTCCCCCTCCAAGGAGGAGGACGATGGAGTCCTCAGCCGGGAAGGACCGGCCTCGTCCGGGTTGGAAGAGACATGACGATGATGCGCAATGGAAGAAGAAGAAGCAAGAAAAAACTAGTGCGAGGGTTGACGAATAGAGGAAGAGAAAAAGAGACGCAGGCACTCAGCGGGATATTTTGAACCAAAGGAATGGCGACCCTGGAAGATGAAGGGAGACCACTGCAACCGCCGGCGAGGTGTGAGAAAGCGGAGAAACCTCGTTTCTGGAAAGTCCCCCTCCTTTTCAAATTCGATCGATAGCAGTCGTACGCTTCTTTCCATCCTAGGCCATTAGATGACTGCCACGTGGAGGCACACCCAACATCGATGCTTCGGTTCAATAGAAACTGCTTCGATTTCCAAACGATGCATTAATGGCCTGTCAGACGCACGCACGTGGCGCCCCCTCATAGGGCCTCGGGCGCGACAGGAGCAGTAGCAGTGATCATGGCAATTATGGCACGAGATTTTTGCCTTCTCCACGTCATCTCTGCATTAAATCCCCACGTCCTAAGCCATGATGCCTCGATGGGACCTGGGGATGGGGGATAACTGATATGGCTATATCGCTGACGTGGAGCGCGTGTCAAGTCCAACTGGACACGATCAGTACCACGTGATTTTTTTCTTTCAAAAGATCCCCCCTTCGGGAAGAAGTACTCCTGCTCCTTCGCCAGGTGGCACCCCAAGACGGGACCACCTCGACTGAAGTCTAGCCACTCCGCCAGGCGTCCACCCAGGAGGGGTCCACCTCGATCGAAGCTGGCGGCCCCTCGCTCCCTCGCCAAGTGTCCACCCAGGAGGGGTCCAGCTCAGTCGAAGATGGTGGCCCCTCGCTCCCTCTACCGATGTCGAGCCGGGCCCTCCTGCTCCTTCGCCAGGTGGCGCCCCAAGACGGGTCCACCTCGACCGAAGTCGAGCCTCTCTGCCGCTCTGCCAGGTGTCCACCCAGGAGGGGTCCACCTCGGTTGAAGCTGGCGGCCGCTCGCTCCCTCGCCAGGTGGCACCACAAGATGGGTCCACCTCTGCCGAGGTCGAGCCGGGCCGTCCTGCTCCTTCGCCAGGTGGCACCCCAAGATGGGTCCACCTCGGCCGAAGTCGAGTCTCTCTACCACTCCGCCAGGTGTCCACCCAGGAGGGGTCCACCTCGGCCAAAGCTGGCGGCCCCTCGCTCCCTCGCCAGGTGGCACCCCAAGATGGGTCCACCTCTGCCGAGGTCAAGCCGGGCCCTCCTGCTTCTTCGCCAGGTGGCACCCCAAGCCGGGCCACCTCGGTCGAAGTCGAGCCTATCTCTACCGCTCCGCCAGGTATACACCCAGGAGGGATCCACCTCGGTCGAAGCTGGCACCCCCTCGCTCCCTCGCCAGGTGGCACCCCAAGGCGGGTCCACCTCTGCCAAGGTTGAGCCGGGCCCTCCTGCTCCTTCGCCAGGCGGCACCCCAAGACGGGTCCACCTCGATCGAAGTCGAGCCTCTCTGCCACTCCACCAGGTGTCCACCCAGGAGGGATCCACCTTTGCCGAAGCTGATGGCCCCTCGCTCCCTCGCCAAGTGGCACCCCAAGATGGGTCCACCTCTGCTGGGTTCGAGCCGGGCCCTCCTGCTCCTTCGTTAAGCGGTACCCCAAGACGGGTCCACCTTGGGCGAAGTCGAGCCTCTTTGCCACTCCACCAAGTGTCCACCCAGGAGGGATCCACATCGACTGAAGCTGGTGGCCCCTCGCTCCCTCTCCAGGTGGCACCCCAAGACGGGTCCACCTCTGCCGGGGTCGAGTCGGACCCTCATGCTTCTTTGCCAGGTGGCACCCCAAGCCGGGTCCACCTCGACCGAAGTCAAGCCTCTCTCTGCCACTCCGCCAGGTATCCACCCAGGAGGGGTCCACCTCGGCCGAAGCTGGCGGCCTCTCACTCCCTCGCCAGGTGGCACCCCAAGACGGGTCCACCTCTGCCGAGGTCGAGCCGGGCCCTCCTGCTCCTTCACCAGGTGGCACCCCAAGACGGGTCCACCTCGGCCAAAGTCGAGCCTCTCTCTGCCACTCCTGCCAGGTGTCCACCCAGGAGGGGTCCACCTAGGCCGAAGCTAGTGGCCTCTCGCTCCCTCGCCAGGTGGCACCCCAAGATGGGTCCACCTCCGTCGAGGTCGAGCCGGGCCCTCCTGCTCCTTCGCCAGGTGGCACCCCAAGATGGGTCCACCTCGGCCAAAGTCGAGCCTCTCTCTGCCACTCCACCAGGTGTCCACCCAGGAGGGGTCCACCTCGGCCAAAGCTGGCAGCCCCTGCTCCACCGCCAGGTGGCGCCCCCTGACGGGTCCACCTCAGCCGAAGTCAGCCCTACTCTGCAAAGCCTCGAGGAGGCAGAGACACGGGTCGCGAGGTTGCCACTAGAGCCGGTGCGCGCCACGCTCCATACAAGATGCCAATACGGCCTGTAGTGATACATGAAATCTCGTTTACACCAGTTAATCAGGGCCCCGCAATCGAGGAATGAAATCCTAGTGGGCAGGAGCCTGAAACGGCTGGGAGCCCACCGTCAACGCCCTGAAAGGAGAGCTCCCGCGCTCAACCCAAGGCCTCACCAGTCTTCCCCCTTTTGTGACACACTGCGGACGAGGCGTGCTGGCCACTTAACCCCCGGACTCGAAGAAGAGGGGGAAGGAGAAGGTCCAGAGGTCTCGGGGAGCCCCCAGGAGGGGGACGTGGGCTTGGGGTGCCACCTGGCGAAGAAGCAGGAGGGCCCGACTCGACCCCGGCAGAGGTGGACCCGTCTTGGGGTGCCACCTGGCGAGGGAGAACACCGAAAGAACGATCCGGGGGATCCCAGGAAGTCCCCAAGCTAGAGCTCGGTGGCCCTAGCACCGAAAGCCGAGCCTCAACTCCTCTCTGCCCCACACTTCTTTAATTCACATCTCCTCTAAGCACGAGGATCCTTCGGGAGCCCGTCTTAGAGATCATGTTCCATCTTGTCACTCTCTGACTTGATCATCGGAGTGCCCCTGCCGAAACCCCCGGCCCAGGTCTCTGACCTTGTTTTGCAGGTCCAGAGGTTTGGAGATCTCGAGGTGAGAGAGTCTGAGAACTGGCGCCAGCTCACGAGCTACAGGCCACCACGGCGAGATCGGCAACACCACTGTTCTGAATTTTTCTAAATTTCTCGTGCTCCTCGATATGAAATTTAAAGCCATTTATAATAAAATCATTATATTTGTTCACAATATAATTATGACCTTTGGCAATTACTATTAGTTCTGCTGAACAATTTTTCTCCATCAGTATCGGTACCTAAAAAATATAATATCAATTATCGATCACTTATTCGATGTTAAATGTATATAAAATTATTATATGACTAATATATACTAACCTGATTGGCAAGCCTATTAGGGAATAACTCAACCAACTATCTTTGTTCAATTCTTGGATTAAGACGAGTGGAATGATTGGCTTGACGTTGTACAGCTAAAAACTCACTGCATGACAATCAAATATAAGTTTGACAACAATATGTCTAATATTTAGTATTATTCATGTGTAAATAAACTAACCTGCGATAGTCAAATATTATGTCACTATGTAGCAATACATAACGGTGTGCTTGTGACAAGGATTTATGGTCAAGAATAATACTTTCAATTTTTTCTATAAATCTTCCAAAAGATATAAATTTGTATAGATCTGTATTCTTCATAGTATCGCCATGACGTTGAGGTCGATTGAATACAGTCTCTACACCTTCAAGATATCTTGAACAAAATGTTAAACACTCTTCAGTAATATATCCCTCTGCTATTGAGCTCTCAGGATGGACTTTGTTTCGTACATAATCCTTCAAATATACAAGATACCAAAAAATATGATATTTATTAAAATTTTAATATTATACAAATATATAATAACATAAACGTGCATCCAAAAACATGACCAATATAAGCAACAATAGAAGCATTATGTCTTTGTTTACCTTCCCTTTTGCATGCAGTGTAGCTTGTACGTATGTACCAAAACTCTCATGTTGGAACACGTGTTAAGTTTAGGAAATCTGCTTACCACCTTAGAAGGCTAAATAACCTCATGGTTAAACCATCTTATTTTATTCTTTTTAATTGCAAAAGCATTATGTCCATGCCTGGACCCTTCTCTCCGAAAGGTGGCAATCGCACGGCCCTGCTTGGTCTAATGTTGTTATCATGGCTGGACAGGAATTGTATCTTTCGTTTTAACTTCCTTTACTTAAATCCATTGTTAGATCATGCAATGATAGCATCGAGATCTATGCAGGTGGATGAATGAGAAAGTTTTGGAGTTTTTAGTCTACACTATGTAATTGATATCTCAGGCACATTCCAACAAAATTAATCAAGCAGCCTACTGGTTGCTAAGCAAAGAGCAAAGATGAGGGCAATAGGTTTTGGATGCAAGATGTTCACCTATAGGCTAGTCGATCTTGCAGTTTGAGGCCCATTTCCTTAATTAAATTCAGAAAAGGAAAAAAAAAAACTAAAAAAATATCCATGAGAAATTTCTTCTCCTTCCCAAATAAATCTAAGCCAAACAAGATCTGATGCATTATTAAAATTTATGACATTAAGCATTTTTAAAAGCTTCTAGCATGTTTTTGTGACATTCATTATTATCCTTTTACACTATATTCTACTTTAATCTTCATTAATATTTAAAAAAAAAATCACATGACTCTATATCTACTATTCACATACTATGACTCGTGTATGTGAATTTATTTCAATTACCAGATATATGATTTTCCTTTTGTTTTCTTAGTAGTGTTTGGATACAAAAAAATTATTCCAGGAATAGGAATACTGATTCTTAGAAAATGGCTATTCACCTTTATTATTCGAGATTTATTTTTAGTTGGAAGTCTAGAATAATAACTTTATTCCAATGCAATTAAAACTGTAAGGCCCAACACAGAGAAAGAAAATAATCTATAATAAGCTATTTCATAATCCACTATGGAATAGCTATTTTAGAATACCAAGGATTGAGCAGAATAGCTTATTGTGAGTGGTCCACCTTAATTTTCATAGTTATTTGGAGGAACAAATTAGAATAAGCAATTATTCGATGTGGAATTAAGGGAAAAAGAGGGAGATCAAATAAACGAAAGTCTGAAAAATTTATATGGATCAATCCAAAGCTTTCTATTTTTGTATTGTAAGATGACTTGTGGATAAGGACAATGCTCTAGAGAGTTGAAACCAGATTCGTTGTTTTGAAAGTTGTAGACAGTAAAACTTTCAAAGAAGCAGACCAATGAGCAGCCAAACCATTTCAAATGTAACCATTAACCCACTATAATAATAACTAATCATGGTTCTTTCTATGGGCCATCCATGTATATATCTTAATTAGACGTCAAACTAATAAAACTTCAAAGAAAGACCATACGGCTTCATGCTGCAAATTCCAAGTTTTTTGTTGAGAGATCCACGGTATATCATATTGTTAGAGGTTTGGAGGGAAAATCCAAAATTCCCTCCAAGCCATTCCTTTAGTCCCACATGAAAAAAGGAGAACATCCCAAAGACATTTAAATATGATCCCTCTTCCGTTTGGCCTTGTACCGTCTGGGGCCACTCATACGCGCGCGCGGCCCGGCCCGGTTCGCGCGCGGTACGGTTCGCACGCGCGACGTGGTGTGTTATTTTTGCCCGTTTTTCTTTTATTTTTTTCCGTTCGGACTACATCGCGTCTTCTCCGAACGTCGCGACTTCTGAACAGCGGTCTTCTCCGAGCATTGCGTCCTCCGCTGTACCGCGTCGCGTCTTCACCGAGCAGTGTCTCTTCCTCACGGTGTTTCTCCATCTATAAAAGGATGGAGTCAGATCACAGATGAGTATCTCTACAGACTTTCTCTTCCTATCTCTCTCAATCTGCTCTTTTCCCGATCTAGAACTCTCTTGCATTCTAGGTTTTCTTTTTTCCAATTTTAATCTTGTTTCACTGCTGGGCGAAGCCGTTGTCAGTCCCTTCACAGTCGTGCCTGCAGGAGGGATACCCGGTTGTATCTTGGGGCAGAGTTCTCGGATTGAATCCTGCACGAGGGCCGAGAATCGTCTTAGGACAGTGCCTCTGCACGCCTCCGGTCAGAATTCCTAAAACTCAATTTTATGATTCTTGTATTTATATTACTGTTCTAAATATTCCTAAAATGCAATTTTATGATTCACTGTATTTTACTGTTCTACATATCACCATTTAGTGCTTTAGGATAATACAGATAGATCATTTTCATTGTTTCTAGATTTTATTTCACAACGTTACTTTCTAACAATATAAGGACAGAGCATATAATTTATATTTACTGTTTCTAGTTTTATTTCGGTCTTTATTTCTAACACATTTTAGATAGCATCAACTTTTGCTTAAAAAAAGATAGCATGCATTGCGTATCAATTTTTTTAATGCATCTCATAGTCCAAGTATATGAAAATGATAATAAGTGCATTTTTTTTTTTTCAAAATTCAAAGTTCTTCCTTACCTCACCATTGTCATGTAGAAGAGCGAAATCCGTTGTCTTTTTATTTGTTGAAAAGCCTTTTAAGGTACCCTCATTCATAGTCCAAGCAAATGGTCATCTTTGAAACACACATGCCTTCATCAAATATTAAATTTTAAGTTATATCCTTATCTAATATTAAATATTATTTTATGTTAGCATCTTAATCCCCTCGTAAGATAATATGTGCTATTTAATGATCACCTTGGGTTTCGTACCAGCTGATCGCTAGTTCAAGAAAATTTTTTTACGATAACTTGATAAATTTTTCATGATTGTTGGTGTGAGTGAGAGTAAATCTAAACATTATCTGATGTATTGGGATCTACGAGATAGTTATACTGGAATTTATCTTTTCTATCCTTTTTTTTTTTTTATAAAAAA
Source organism: Areca catechu (assembly GCA_021397845.1). Lineage (NCBI taxonomy): Eukaryota > Viridiplantae > Streptophyta > Magnoliopsida > Arecales > Arecaceae > Areca > Areca catechu. The sequence goes on from CM038051.1 coordinate 190,695,386, forward strand.
AAAAACCCCACTTCCCTTTTTTTTTATAAAAAAAAAAAATCCCCGGCTTCGCGTAAATATAGATATTTATCTACCGTATAGTTTAGTTAGAATGGATGTCAGGTATCGTCTTATCACAAGTTTCCGTCTATTCACGAGTTGCTGAGGAGATTGGACTTGGCCACGTTGCAGTACATTAAATCGTTCCGTACTTCGTTGAATGATAGAATTAGACTTTAAAAAAAAGTACGGCCGGAAGGTACCGCTGGCGATATATTGAAACTTTAAAAAAAAAAATTTAATATTAAAATAAAAATTACGAAATTAGATGTTTCCCGGTATATTTACGGATTTAAATATTTTTGATCAGGCGTGACACGTGGTCTGAAATTATCTTTGCAAAAGACAATTTCAGAACTTGAAATCATCTTTTGCAAAAACGATTTATCACCTGTTACAAACCGAGATCGAAGGTTTTTTTTTTTTTTTTGGTTGTCATTCTTTTCTTTGCTTTTCTCCTCCGGGCCCCCTCCGCTCTCGTGCCATTATTTTTTTTTTTGCTTCGTCCCCCTGCTGGCCCAACTTTGCTTCGTTCTCCTCCAACCCCCTCCTCCCCCGTGCCATTTTTTTTTTTTGCTTCATCCCCCGGCTGGCCTACTTCTTCACTCTTTTGTCGTTCTCCTCCGGCCTTCCCGTGGTCCCGTAGGTTAGAGTTTTTTTTTTTTTGTCTTTTCCTTTCCGTTGGCCCACATCTTCTTGTCTCCGACCGGTTGAAGATCGACTTATTTCTGGTCCGATTCAAATGAAGATTTTTTTTTTATCTCAATTTATTTGTTTTCTTATATATATATATATATTGCTAGGTCTGTGCTTGGATTGCTAGATCCAATCTGCTTGGCTCCATTGAATCCATATTATTTTCATAATTTCACAGGTAATTTGTTTAGTTGCATTTATATTTATATAAATAATTTTTTTAAATTATGTTACACGATTTAAATTTAAATTTGTTGAATATAAATTTAATTTGAATTGTTTAATTACCTTGTTGAATATAAATTTGATTTGATTTGAATTGTTTAATTATCTTGTTTAAATTTTACAGGCATTATGGTTAAGTTTGTTTAATTATAATTTATATTTAATTATATTATTTTTATGTTTATTATTTGAATATTATTATTACTAATTGATTATGTTATTGTTATTGATAATTAATTAAGAGATAATATATAATGCTAATAAGCAGTAATTAAATTCAAAAAAATAGAGTTGTAAGTATAGATATTAATTAAGTATAGATATTAAGAATTTATTATGTTAGTTGTTTAAATATTAGTATTAGTTATTTAATTATATTATAATTATTTGATATAATCATAATAAATTATTTATTGATAATGCTAGAATAAATAATAATTATTAAAAATTTAATTAATAATTATGATTATATTTTTAAAATTTTGAGTTGATTATTAAATTTTAACAAAATTTGCATTGCATTGCATTGAACCGTAGACCCGTCAATTGATTAATATGCATAAATTATAGTATCTATACATTATTTTTAATTTGTATGGATCTTAATCTATGCATATTAATCAATTGATTGTCCAAAGTGGACAGTTTGGAAATTGTAAATAATTTTATGGATCACTTTACTATAATGAAATAATGTATAATGGAGTTCGAATGAAATTTCGTACAGCATTTTTCTTTTATTCTCCATATACATAAATATTTGTATACGGAGAACTAAGAAAAAATGCTGCCGAAATTTCATTCGATCTCCATTGCACATCATTTCAATGCTGTAAGTGATCTATAATATTAATGTAATTCTTGAATGGGATAGGATCTATGACCTATTAGTTGATGATAGGATACATTGGATATTTCTAAATATCTTTTCTTGGTTAAATATATAGGGTATAATGGGAAAAACAATCACTGCATTATGTTATATTAATGGTTGCATTATCAATGGACCAAATGGGATTGAATACAACCAGGGTCCGAAAAAGGCAATTAGAATACATTCTGGTATGACATTTCAAGAGCTGGAGAACAAAATATGTAGAGTCCTGCATATCGATAGAACTGGGAAGAAAATATTGATCATCTATAGATATCCCCAAGTTGTCCAGTCGACATCTGTAAAGTATGAACCCGTTCCACTGACCGATGATGAAGACATGGAGATCATGTTTTCAACTATCAATTTATATCAATGTATATCGGGTGCGGAGTTATACATAGATATCCAAATAGTAGAAGCTCCTGAACATGTCTGTTCTCGGGATGACTATGAAGAAGCTGTTCGAAATATAGTAACAACACGTGTAACTGAACATGTTTCATACTGTACTCCGAACATGGTACCTACTGAATTTGAAAATATTGGTTCCATTTATCCAGTATCTCCGTTACATACGGTGGACAGTACTATACCTGAAACTAATATTAGAGAAGCATCAGTATACACAGCTGCTGATGATACTGTGCATCTGGATAATCTACTTTTTAATGAGAATGATGATGAATGTGAAAATGATTTGCCTGATGAAGGTAATGAAGTTGGAACTTCGAACCTAGTACGAAGTCCAGAGGGAACACCTGTTCCAAACTATTCTGTATTTGAAGCTCCATCCAGAGCATTTACCTAGATTGATTGGGATGCTACCAATGTTTCAATGTATTCTTCATTTCAGGAACAAAATGTTATATGGCAAAGGGATGAGGAATTGCGTAAAGGACTTCACTTTATGGATAAGGCTGAATTACAGATTGCAGTAAAGCAGTATTCTGTTGAAAGACATCATGAATTCAAAGTTATTGAGTCTAATCCAAATCTATGGCTTGTAAAATGTAATAACAGAGATTCGGGATGTCAGTGGATGGTGAGGGCTATTAAGCGTCATACTTACTTCGAGATCTCACGATATACTGGTCCTCATACATGCCTGTCTGCATTGATGTCTCAAGATCATTATGGGCTAGACTCCACATTAATTGCTAATAAAATACGGGACCTGGTGAAAAAAGTTCCTACAATTGCTGTTGCTGGACTAGGTGCAGTGATTAAAAACAAGTACAATTATATACCAAGTTATAAAAAATTATGGGAAGCCAAGCAAAAGGCAATAGCAATGTTATTCGGTGATTGGGATTTGTCATATGAATTACTTCCGAAATGGTTACATACAGTAGAACATTTTAATCCCAGTTCCTGGGTAAAATTTATCAGCACTCCAACCGGCATTCCAGCTTGTGCTCAGTTTGATTGTGTATTCTGGGCCTTTGGACCCTCAATTGAAAGTTTTAAGTACTGTCGACCGGTTATAAGTATTGACGCTACTTTCATGTACGGAAAGTATAAGGAGAAGCTGTTGATTGCAACTACTGTAGACAAAAATAATCAGATATTTTCGCTTGCATTTGCTATTGTTGATGAAGAGTCAGCTGACACCTGGGGTTGGTTCTTAGCTTGCATCAGACAGTTTGTTACATCACGTCTAGAAATTTGTCTATTTTCTGATCGACATGCTGGTATTCTTGCTACAGTACAGAATCAATATCTTGGTTGGCAGCCACCGAATGCTTATCATGTATATTGCCTGCATCATGTAGCAAGTAATTTCAATACAAGATTCAGTGATTCCAAATTAAGGGATGTAGTGAAAAAAGCTGGAATGCAATCACAGCCCAGAAAATTTCATAAATATATGACGAACATTGAAAAATTTAATCCAGAAGCTGTTTAGTGGCTGAATGAAATTCCTTTATCGAAATGGACATGGTCACATGACGATGGACGACGGTATGGGATGATGACAACTAACATATCCGAGTGTTTCAATGGAGTATTGAAAAATGCTCAATTCCTGCCAATAACAGCCTTGGTGCAATTGACATTCTTTCGGCTTGTATCATACTTTGAAGGTCGACGTACCCAAGCAAATGAGGCAATGGACAGGAATGAAAGATTTACTCCATTTGTCGCTGGACATGTTATTTCCAAATAAGCCAAAGCAACTTCGCATAGAATTATAAGGTTTGATAGAGGAAGTGGCCTATTCCAGGTCCAAACTGCTAGACGTGGTCATAACATGAACAGAGGCAACAATACACAGGTATCTACTATCGATATGTATTATTCAAAATATATTATAAAACATGTTGTGTACATGTCTAATTATATGTTTTGATGTTGTAGGTTGTTCATCTATCCCAGCAGACATGTACGTGCCAGAAATGACAATGTTATCACTTACTTTGTTCTCATGTCATGGCTGCTTGTGCATATGTTGCCCTTGATATTTATAGTTTTGTTGATCGGTACTATACATTACAAAATTATTATCAAACATATGCACCATAATTTCAACCAATTTCTCACGAGGAATATTGGTCACAGTAAACTAGACATGGTATCATCATTCCTGATATGAATAGGTTACGACAAAAAGGTAGGCCACGGTCCACAAGAATTAGAAATGATATGGATATCCGAGAAGCTGGCAACAAACGCAGGTGTACAATCTATAAGGAGGAAGGGCATGACAGGCGGTCATGTCCAAGACTAGTACAACCAAGTCAATAAAAAGATGGCAGTCAAATTGCATATTTTAAGGTACATCACATATTTCTATTATTCATCTGATATTTATTTATTAGTTGATACGGTTTTACTCATATTGCTTGTTTTGATGTTATAGTTTCAGGACTGTGTTATGTTGTTGCTTCGGGAGTCCTATCACATTTTCGTGGTTCATATTGTCTCTTTGTATTATGTGTACTGGACAGGATTACAATTATATGTTCTATTGTAATACAATTATTATTGTAACACAATTATTTATGGTTCATGTTAACACTTTGTATTATGCTTCATGTCTTTTTTTAAATATAAGAATTTGTATTATATTGATCATCTTTGTGATTGCTTATTTCGTTTATTTCTAGTAGTTGTATATTACAGTTATGGATCCAGGCCCTTCCGTTCCTAGTGTCCTACACGATCAGGAGATCCATAGATTGACTATAGTATGGGATGGACAGGATAGTGTAGTGTTACATTGTCATCGACGAGAGAATGCTATATGGAGATCGATACCGCTAGATAGACGTATACTACCTTTACTTATTTATTCTGGTTTTTATGGACTAGCATGGATTGGTTTCATTAGATTGGATTGGCATCTTATCACCACACTTGTCGAGCGTTGGCGTCCAGAGACGCACACTTTTCATTTCCCGTAGGGAGAGCTCAGCATCACCCTCCAGGACATTACGATTCAGCTTGGTTTGCCAGTGGATGGTCTACCAGTGACAGGTTCTACAGGGATGGTTGGGGACAGATGTGTCAGGATTTAATAGGCATTGTCCCACCACAGGGTAGACTCCAGGGGTTGTGATTGAGTATGGTTTGGCTTACCGAGCAGTTTCAGGATTTACATGTTGATGCCGACGAGATAGCTATACAGTGCTATGCTCGAGCATACATTTTGCAGCTGATGGGTGGATGTTTATTCATGGATAAATCCGGGATTTTGATGCATCTCATGTTTCTACCCCTACTGGCAGATCTGGATGATGCTGGACATTATAGTTGGGATTGTGCAGCGCTCGCATGGCTATATAGGGAGATGTGTAGGGCGAGCAGGAGAGATGCCAGTGATATTGCTGGTCCATTATTACTGCTACAGTTGTGGGCATGGAATAGATTCACGATCCTTGCGCCACATAGATTACAGTGCCAGATTCCAGATTCAATGATCGACTTCGATGATGATGGTACTGCTTTACCACAGGATCCGTTAGGGATGCGGTGAGTTCGTTGTTCATATTAAATTTCATACTGTATGATATTTACTAACTTATAAATTAATAATTTAATGGAGTTTTTTGTCACCCAGGTATCGGATGTGACGTTTTTTGATATATCACTTCAATAGATGATGTAATATCATTACTTGATATATATCAACTTTTATCTTTAGTGCTTAGTCTTACAAAATGGTTGATTAGTCTTACATGTTTTCATTTAATGAATTATGCTTTAAATTATTTATGAACAGGTGATATGGCAGCCATATTCTGCCGATCTACTTGCACAGTTACCAGATTACTGTCTAGATAGGCAGCATATCTGGTGTGCTCGAGTGCCACTTATCTATTTTCATATAGTGGAGTGGCACTTGCCTGATAGAGTGATGCGCCAGTACGGGTTTCGACAGGTCATGCTAGAGCCAGTTGATACACGCCCGAATCTACACCACATAGATTTGAGAGGACGACCTGATTAGGACTGGTCTGCCACTCATCGTGAGTTTATTCATTTATGGATGAGTCGACTGGATCATATTATAGATGGTGCTCCAGATGCTGGTACAATGGATTATCACAATCCATACATGCAGTGGTACCGCAGCATCACGCGTCGATTCATCAGTCATCCTGGCACGATTGATGATTATATGGTAAGAAATTTAAGTTTTACTATTTATTCATATTAAATTATTTATTCTTTGAAATTTATTTAATAATTTTTATTTTATAGAGCAGTGCCATCACACGGATACTTCAGCTGGCTCATCCAGATTGCATAGCGACAAACTCCCAGACTATTACGGAGGTTTATCATTCCGTCCTTCATACTGTCGGTGAGTATGCACGTGTCTCATTACGGGAGTTTTATCAGGGAGCCGACAGAGAGTACGAGACTCCTTCACCTTACCAATACGATCTTCAACGGGAGCACCTCCATCATTCCAGCACGGACGAGGTACTCGACATTATAGTACCTCTCTATATCCGATGCCAGACTTCACATTTACTAATATTGTTGCTGCACATTTTGAGACTACCGCTGCATCAGACTACATGTCACAGCACGATTATTCCGGACATGGAGGATAGGTTTATGGCGAGGGTTCGTCGCATCAGGCATCCCAGGTCGGGGAGCATATGACTGAGCATCAGCCACCAGCTGAAGTTATACCTCCACTTCGTCGTGTCCAGCCTCAACGCAAGAGGAGGCGGCCATTATGTGGGACCTAGGATATTTTTTTTTTTCTTGGTATTTGTAAAACTATATTTTGAAATAAAATTTAATTACAAAATTCATGATCTCTCATCTGGTAATACAATCATTACTCAGTGATACCGGTCCAGCTCTCTTACTGCCATCGGTCTTAGCGTCCATCCGACTTAGAGTCTGGCTCCCACTCCTGCCATTGGTCTTATCGTCCGTCCGGCGTGTAGGGTTCGGTCACCAATCGCGTGTTTAGAGTTTATCGGCATAATTATTTCTAAATTTATTTCTTATTATTAAAAAAAATATTCATAAACTGGATCCCAGAAAAATACAAAAATTTATTTTTATATTTTTATTTCATTATTCAATAAAAACTTATTTTTATATTTTTTATAAAATATAATATTATGAGATTAATTACACAATATTAAAATAGTATAGTTTATAATAAAAATATTTATATTTTATTATTTTTAATATAATATATTTATACATTATATATTTATATATAATATAAATTCATTATATTAGAATTATCAATATAATATATAAACAATCATTATTACATTATAGTTTTACTATATAATATAATATTATTATGTAGTATATAATATAATAATAATCTCAATATAATATAACATATTATATATTATATTTTTATTTAATCATATAAAATAAATTATACTTTATCATATTTAAATATAAGGTAATATAATTATAAAACTAGTATATTTATACATAATAAATTTATATACTTATATAAAATATATTATATATTTAAATTATATATTTACATATAACATAAATATATTATATTAAATTAAACAACATAATATATATAAATTTATTATATTGCTTAATATATATTACATTTATTTTGTATAAAAAATAATTTTTATTATTTTTAATTTTAATATAAAAATATAAAATAATATTTATCCAATACATAATTTTATTTATATTTTTAATTACAAAAAATTAATCAACAAAAAAAAATTCATAAAAAAAAAAAAACCCTCTAGCAGAGAAATCGTCTTTAGAAAAGACAATTTCTCTCTGTCGGAACTGCCCATATGTCAGGGAGAAATCATCTTTAGAAAAGACGATTTCTTCCCCTACCACGCGTCACCCTCTAAGAAAGAAATCGTCTTTAGAAAAGACGATTTCTCTCTGTTGGAACTCCCCATAGGTCACGGAGAAATCGTCTTTAGAAAAGACGATTTCTCCCCTCCCGCCACGCGTCACGACCGGGACGGTTGCTAGGGGCGGCTGGGCAAGGTGGCACATGGACCGCGCGATAGCTTGAAATCGTTTTTCGGTATAAAATCATCTTTCGAAAAGATGATTTCATGACGTGACCATCTCCGCGCCACGTAGGTAGGTGTGAAATCGTCTTTCGAAAAGATGATTTCATGACCTGGCCATCTCCGCGCCACGTAGGTAGGTATTTTTGGCTGATCTTGTCCACGTCAGTTAAAAATACCTAAATCCATAAATATGCTGGGAACACCAAATTTCGTAATTTTATTTTTTTAACATTAAAAAAAAAAAAATCAAACTTTAACACTCGCTTTGGCCAACTTTGTACCACTCGAAGCAAAATGTGCCACGTAAGTTGACTGGTTTAAACTTTTTAGGCTACGTAACGAATAGGATTTTTTTAAATATTATTTTTTAAAATAATATGACCGTCTTAATTAAATTTATTTTTCAAAATACCATCGCAACATGAAATTGTGGATTTAAACAACAGCGTGGTTTTCATCCTGGCATTCTCCTTTTGATGAAATTATTGGTTAAATTAATAGTTTTATTTTTTATAAAATTACATCTTTAATCCATAATTTTTAAAAACCTTATAGATTAAACCTACAATTTTAATGATATAAGGATTTGAAATTTAAAACACCTTTCCTCTATTATTTGTCTTGAAGAGACTTAATTGGGTGGGAGGCTGGGAACGGCCAAGATGTTTTTTTCAATTTTTCTTTGTTTTGTTGATTTTTAAAATATTTTTCTAGTTTCCTTTTCATGTTTTTCATTCTAAAAAAATTTAATAGGATGAAAGACCTGGAAGGGAGCGCACTCCGGCACCGGTAGCAGCTACGGGCCATGACGATCCTGGCGGCAACAGATTGGCACGCCAGGAAGGAGGGATGGAACGAAGCAAGGCTCACCGCAGGATGACTGGTCCAACCAAGTCGTTCCTCATTCTTCTCACAAGCAATTCCGTGGAAGGATGGTGACAACGTGAGCGAGGGAGGCTTCCACCAGCCGTGTGGGGGACTCCCAATCCCGGGGGAACCCGTGCCACCAGGAGGAGGAGCCCCCCGCTCCTGTTCAGCCACCTCTGCCAGAGTCTCAGCTGGCCGCGCTCGTCCAGCAGATGCAAATCCTTACCATGGTAGTGCACCAGCTCCAGCACCAACACCAGTCCTTGGCCACCCACCAGCAGCCAGGGACTCCGGCGGCCCATGCCGCAGCTCTCCACGATAGCTTGCTTTCCTTCCAAAGAAGGCCGTCGCAATTGTGGGCCACTACTGACAACCAGGGTAGCCATCAAACTCCGGCGAAGAGACGGCGAGCTGGCCCTGCCGACAGGGAGAGCCGCTCGCCAAACCTTGAGCGGGCAGTGCCCAAAACCCGCAGAGATAGAAAAAGCAAGATCCCCCGTCACGGAGGCCGTGCATCTATGTCACCTTCTCCGTCTCCTTCAGCGGAGGGGTCTACTGACGAAGCCATCCTGCGCGCGGTAGAGAAGCACCTGGAGGAACATGAGTGCAAGCTGGCACAGTTCTCCCTCTGGTTCGCCAACATGCAGGGCTCTGCTAGTGAGCCGGCGAGCTACAACGCCCGTCCCCCATTCTCCCAAGAAATCCAAGCGGAGCCAATCCTGAATCAATTCTGGATGCCGCAGGTGGCTCCCTACGATGGGACCACTGACCTCCTGGACCACCTGGAAAGCTACCGGACCCTTATGAGGGTCCAAGGGGCCATCGATGCTCTTCTCTGCATCGCCTTTCCTGCCACTCTCTGGAAAGCAGCCCGGGTGTGGTTCACCCGTTTGGAGCCGGAGAGCATCGACTCTTTCACCCAGTTAGGACAGAAGTTCGTGGCCCACTTTGACGCATGTAGGAAGTTACCACGAGAGGCAGACATCCTCTTCTCCATTCGGCAGCAGGACCGCGAGCTCCTGCAGGACTACGTGGCCCACTTCAAGGCTGCCGCACTGGAGATTTACAACCTCGATGAGTCAGTTGCCATGCTGGCGCTGATGCGAGGGCTCAGGACCTCCCGCCTGACCTACTCGCTCGACAAGAAGCCTCCCAAGACTTACTTCGAGCTCCTCCTCCGAGCCCAAAAGTACATCCGCGCCGAGGAGGTGGATCGTACGAGACGGGAGCTCGACGGGAGGCCACTGAAGAAGCCAGCCCCCGTCGAGACGTCCGGGACCCGGAAACCGGCACCCTAGGCTCCGAACTCCAGGAGGGACCGGCCAAGACCGAAAGAGGCTCTCGTTCCTGAGGAGAGTTATACCCCTTTGCTCGCCTCAAGGACAAAAATCCTCATGGAAATCGAAGGCGAGGGTTACTTGAGACGTCCACCCCCGATGAAGTCCTCCACCGGTCATGATAAAACAAAGTACTGTCGCTTTCACCGTGACCACGGCCACGACACCAAGGAGTGCCGCAACCTCAAGTAGAAAATCGAAGAACTCATCAAGAGGGGCTACCTCAAAAGGTTCGTGGGGGGCTGACCTTAGGTGGAGTCCCAGGCGCTCGTCGCTCTCCCGCCAGCTCCAACCATCGATAACCGTCCCACCGAGAAGCCGATAGGCATGATCTCCTGGGGAGCTGCGCGCGTGCCAAAAAGGGCCCGGGGGGCAAGGGACCCTGAGAATGTACTCCCCTTTATGAGGGAAGAGAAAAACGAGGGAAAAAATGTAAATAATGATGCCGTGGTCGTCGAGATGATGATCGCAAAGTACCCTGTAAAACGCATCATGATTGATAGTGGAAGCTCCACGGATGTGCTTTTTTATGATGCCTTCTCCAGGATGAACATTTCCCCCGATCAGCTTAGGAATGTGCATGCACCCCTTGTTGGTTTCACCGGTGATTCCGTAAGGGTGGAAGGAGAAATCGCTCTCCCGGTCATTGCAGGGACCCCACCTCGGCAGAGCACTGTTATGATGACTTTCACGATTGTAAGGCTCCCTTCCGCCTACAACGTGATCTTGGGCCGGCCCGGGCTCAACTTGCTCGATGACATTGTCTCCTTCAAGAGGCTACTTGTACAGTTTCCAACTTCTTACGGTGTCGGGAAAATGAGGGGAGCACCCCAGCCAGTGCAGCATTGCTTCCAGACCCTCCCTAGGGCTAAGGTCTCCGAGGATGATCCCAAGGCAGATGATCTCGACCAAAGGGCCCAAGACCCCAGGGGAGGCCCGGTCGAGCGCCTACTCTCTTACCCGCTCGGGGATGATCCAACGAAGACAGTGCATATCGGAGCTCAGCTACCCGACGAGGAGAGGGCCCAACTACCAGAGTTCCTGTAGGCAAGCGCGGATGTGTTCGCTTGGACGACGGCGGACATGCCAGGTATTCCTTCTTACATCATTACTCATAAATTGAGTGTTGACCCAAAGCACAGACCAGTTCGGCAGAAGAAGAGAAGTTTCGCCCAAGAGAGGCAAGCAGATATCAAAGAGGAAGTTGATAAACTCCTGGCTACCAGCTTCGTTCGAGAGGTCCAGTATCCGAGCTGGCTAGCGAATGTAGTGATGGTAAGGAAGAACAATGGCAAGTGAAGGATCTGTGTAGACTACACCGACCTCAACAAAGCTTGCCCGAAGGACAGCTTCCCTCTACCAAAGATTGACTAGCTGATGGATGCCACCTCTGGCCACAGACTGCTCTCTTTCATGGATGCGTTCTCCGGGTACAACCAGATCCGTATGCATCCGGAAGACGAGGAGCACACCGCCTTCATTACCGACCAAGGGACATATTGCTACAGGATTATGCCTTTTGGTCTAAAGAACGCAGGAGCTACATACCAACGCCTGGTAAATAAGGTCTTTAAGGACCAAATTGGCCGCAATATGCAAGTGTATGTAGATGACATGCTCGTCATGAGCAAGCCGAGCTCGAGCCACATCGCTGACCTCGCCGAATCCTTCCACAACCTGCGACAACATCAGATGAAGTTGAACCCGGCAAAGTACACTTTCGAAGTGGCGGCGGTGAAGTTCCTCGGCTTTATGGTCACCCAGAGGGGCATCGAAGCGAACCCGAAAAAGGTTCAGGCCATCATTGACATGGAGCACCCGACCTCCAAGAAGCAGGTCCAGTGCCTGACGGGGCGTATCACCTCCCTTAGCAGGTTCATCTCGAGATCGATCGACCGTTGCCTTCCATTTTTCAAGGCACTGCGCAAGATGCACGACTTCACCTGGACAGAGGAGTGCATAACAGCCTTCTAGGAGCTGAAGAAGTTCCTCGCCTCTCCCCCGTTGCTCTCAAGGCTGGAGGAGGAGGAGGAGCTCCTACTCTATCTGGCAGTTACTCCGGGGGTCGTCAGCTCGGTTCTCGTCCGTGCAGACGAGAACAAATCTCAAAATCCTGTATACTACACCAGCAAAATCCTCCGCGATGTGGAGATCAGGTATACCTGCTCTGAGAAACTTATTTTTGCACTAATAATGTCTGCTAAGCATCTTAGGCCCTACTTCCAAGCACACCCAATAGTGGTCATGACGGACCAGCCGCTGAGGACCATACTCAGCTGACCCGAGACTTTCGGGAGATTGGCCAAGTGGTCCCTGCTGCTCAGCGAGTTCGACATAGTGTACTGACTGAGGTCTTCACAGAAGGCCCAAGTCCTAGCTGACTTCATGGTCGAGTGCACCGGGTTCGCCGAGGAGCCAGAGCAGACAATAACAGAGCTCGGAACAGGAGAGGAACCTTGGATCCTCTATGTGGACGGAGCGTCCAATTCTGGCAGGAGCGGAGCAGGCTCATCCTCACCAACAGCGATGGGGTTGTGGCGGAATGCGCCCTCCGCTTCAAGTTCGCCACGACAAACAACCAAGCGGAGTACGAGGCACTCCTCGCAGGCCTAAGAGTCTCTCACGAGTTGGGTGTGCAAGACCTAAAAGTCTTCACCGACTCCCAGTTGGTTGCTGGACAAGTCTTTGGAGAGTATGAAGCAAGGGACACCCAGATGATGAAGTACCTGGAGCAGGTCCGCGTGAACACGACAGGCCTCCGGTGTTTCAGCATCTTCCACATTCCCCGGGAGGAAAATGCCGCGCGGATGCACCGTCTAGGCTTGCGACCTTGCCGGACTCGTCACTGGGATGCGCTTACATCAAGTACCTCGAAAGTCCCAGCTACGAGAGCTCGGAGGAGGTGCATCAAGTCACCCCCGAGCCGAGCTGGATGGACAAGTACATCAGGTACATCACTGACGTTTCCCTGCTCGAGGACCGTGTAGAAGCTGCCCTCGTCAAGAAGAAGGCCTCTCGGTTCATTCTGATGGAGGGCTAGCTCTACCACCGATCCTACTCCTATACGTTCCTGAAGTGCCTCAGGCCCGCCGAGGCAACCTTTGTGCTCCAAAAGATACACGAAGGCCTCTGCGGGAACCATGTGGGAGGGAGAACGTTGGCTTATAAAGCTCTTCGTCAGGGATACTTTTGGGAGACCATGAGGGAGGACGCCGCCGACTTCGTTAAAAGGTGCGACAAGTGCCAACGCCATGCGAATATACAGCACTAGCCGGTGGCGCCGATCTCCCAACTCTCAATCCCTTGGCCTTTTGCCCAGTGGGGAATGGACATCTTGGGACTGTTTCCCCCTGCACCAGGGCAGTGAAGATTCTTACTAGTGGCGATCGACTTCTTCACTAAGTGGGTCGAGGCAGAGCTACTTGCCCGGATCGCAGAAGCTAATGTCCGCCAGTTCTTCAGGAAGTCAATCATTTGCTGCTTCGGACTCCCCCTTGTATCATCACTGACAATGGGCGATAGTTCGATAATCGAGAGTTCGAAGGGTTTTACACCGAACACGACATCCAACACCAATTCACCTCGGTGGCTCACCCTCAAATAAATGGAGAAGCTGAGATGACCAACCGGACCATCCTTCAAGGACTTAGGACCAGGCTTGATCAAGCTAAGGGTAGGTGGACAGAATAACTCCCAAGCGTTCTGTGGACCTACCACACAATGCCCAGGATGGCAACCGATGAGACGCCATTCAGCATTGTTTTCGGTGCCGAGGCGGTCATCCCGGTCGAGCTCGACATGCCCACGCTACAAGTGCAGCAATATGACGAGGCACGAAATTCGATACACCTCCTGTTCAACCTGGATCTCCTCGAAGAATCAAAGGATAAAGCCCGACTGCGAATGGCGGCCTACCGGCAATGGGTAGCCCGGTACTACAACGCCCAGGTCAGGCCAAAAGCTTTCAAACTCGAAGACTTGGTGCTACGGCGAGCAAAGGCGTCTCAATCCAGGGAGTGCGGCAAGCTCTCACCAAACTAAGAAGGCCCCTACAAGGTGGCTAAAGCCCTCTCATAAGGGGCCTATTACCTTGAAGATCTCGGCGGCGTCAGGTTCCCTCGAACATGGAATGCCTGTAACTTGTAGAAATACTATCAATAGTGTAAGGTTTCCCATCAATAATAATGACAATGGTTTTTCCTTGCGCAAGTATTTATCTGTCTTGCAAGAAAACATCATCAACACCTTCGAGCCCAGCTCCGAGGTGCCAAGACCTGAGCCCAGCTCTTAGGAGACCTAAGACCGGAGCCCAGATCTCCGGCCAAGGGACCTTCGAGCCACGCCGCTCGCAACCATCAACGTCTCTGAGCCCAGCTCCGAGATACCAACCCAAGAACGGAGCTCAGACCTCTGGCCAAGGGATCTTCGAGCCAAACTGCTAGCAATTATCAACGCCTTCGAGCCTAGCTCCGAGGTGCCAAGACCTAAGCCCAGCTCTCAGGCGACCCAAGACCGGAGTCCAGATCTCCGGCCAAGGGACCTTCAAGCCACGCCGTTCTCAACCATCAACATCTCCAAGCCCAGCTCCGAGATGCCAACCCAAGACTGGAGCTCAGACGTCCGGCCAAGGGACCTTCAAGCCAAGCCGCTCGCAATCATCAACGCCTTCGAGCCCAGCTCTGAGATGCCAAGACCTGAGCCCAGCTCTAAGGCGACCCAAGACTGGAGCTCAGACCTCCGGCCAAGGGATCTTCGAGCCAAGCCGCTCGCAATCATCAACGCCTTCGAGCCCAGCTCCGAGGTAACAAGACCTAAGCCCAGCTCTCAAGCGACCCAAGATCGGAGCCCAGATCTCCGGCCAAGGGACCTTCGAGCCACGCCGCTCGCAACCATCAACGTCTCTGAGCCCAGCTCCGAGATGCCAACCCAAGACCGGAGCTCAGACCTCTGGCCAAGGGATCTTCGAGCCAAGCCGCTCACAATGATCAATGCCTTCGAGCCCAACTCCGAGGCACCAAGTCCTGAGCCCAGCTCTCAGGCGACCCAAGACTGGAGCCCAGATCTCCGGCCAAGGGACCTTTGAGCCACGCTGCTTGCAACCATCAACATCTCCGAGCCCAGCTCCGAGACGCCAACCTAAGACCGGAGCTCAAACCTCCAGCCAAGGGATCTTCGAGCCAAGCCGCTCGCAATCATCAACGCCTTCGAGCCCAGCTCCGAGGTGCCAAGACCTGAGCCTAGCTCTCAGGCGACCCAAGACCAGAGCCCAGATCTTCGGCCAAGGGATCTTCGAGCCACACCGCTCGCAACCATCAACATCTCCGAGCCCAGCTCCGAGATGCCAACCCAAGACCGGAGCTCAGACCTCCGGCCAAGGGATCTTCGAGCCAAGCCACTCACAATCATCAACGCCTTCGAGCCCAACTCTGAGGCACCAAGACCTGAGCCCAGCTCTCAGGCGACCCAAGACCGGAGCTCAGACCTCCGACCAAGGGACCTTCGAGCCACGCCGCTCGCAACCATCAACGTCTATGAGCCCAGCTCCGAGATGCCAACCCAAGACCAGAGCTCAGATCTCCAGCCAAGGGACCTTCGAGCCAAGCTGCTCGCAATCATCAACACCTCGAGCCTAGCTCCAAGGCATCAAAGACCTAAGTCCAGCTCTCAGGCAATCCCTAGACCGGGGCCTAGTGTCCTGGCCAGGAAGGCCTCGAGCCTAGCTCTAAGGCATCCAAGACCTAAGCCCAGCCCTCAGGCACCTCGGACCGGTGCCCAGCTCTCCGGCCAAGGAACAACTGAGCCTAGCTGCTCCCTACTACCCAAGTCCTGAGCCCAACTAGCCGGTGTTGAAGCCTTATCACCAGATCCAAGATGAGACGGAACCCTTCCCACTCTTCTCACTATATGCCTAAAAAAAAAGGGGGAGAAAGAAAAGAAGAGGAGAAAAGAGGGAGGAGGAGAGAAGCAATGAAGACACAAGACAAGGTAGTTTGAAAATCTACTTCCATTAAACAAAAGTCTTTACAAAGCACCCTCGGGCCCCCGACATGCCGGGCGACCCGACTCAAATACAAGAGAAAAGAAAAAGAACTACCCGCCGGCTGACCCCTCAGCTGGGCCGTAGGGCTGAGAGATTCCGTCCGTAGGGACCTTCGGCTGTGCGGCTCTGTCTTCGGGTAGTATAACTCCGTCCTCAGCTGGCATGGAAGGCTCGGGAGCGATGGCTTCCTCAACACCCGCCTCCTAGTCCGAAGCTCTAGGGTAACTGAGATAGCTGCGGCCCTCATCTGAGACGAACCCTTCAACTTGGTAGCATAGGTACATGAAACCCTTATAGAAGGAGTCCGATGCCATTTGTTGGATCTCGGCAAGGAACTCCTTCGAGGCCTTGTACCTTGCGACTGCCTCCTCCGCCTTCTTCTTCATTGCGCCAACCTCATATCTGGCATCCTCAGCCAACTTGGCCGCCTCCTCGGCCGCCTTCTGAGCCACAGTCAACTTCTCCTTCTCCATCGCCAGCCGAGCCTGGAGGGACTGAGCGATCCCCTTCTACCAGGTCACCTCGACATTGAATACTCTCAGCCTCCGCTTGATGTCGACGAGCTCCTCGATCCTCTACCTCGACTGGCCCTGCTCCCGGTCGAGGCTCTCCTAGAGCTCCCTTGCTCTCCCCTCAGAGCCGACAAGCTGCTTCCCGAGGTCCATGACCGTCGGTCAAGCACCTCATCGGAGTCAGCCCTCTTCTTCAGATCGGCCTTCAGTGACACAATCTCGGTCGCCTACTACTATTCAGCACGCTCCCAGTTTTGATAGTAGCATCTGATGAAGAGGGCCTCGGCACCGATCTGCATCATGTAAAAGGTTAGCAAAAAAAAAAAGAAAAGATGAAGTTGCTTACCATATAGAGCTGGGGGAAGATGTTACCAACCACATCTCCCAGTCGTAGCCCGGCCATCTCCTGTCGATCGCATGGTTGGATGGAGAAATCCATCATGTGCTCGACCAAGGTATGGTTCCCAAGCAAGGAGCTCTCCGGCCCCAGCTTGAATGGGAGACGACGCCTCGCCTCGTCCCTCCTGCTCTCTGGGGGAGCGGGTGTGCCCTTCCCACCAGTGGCGGGACCCCCATGGACCAGTTGAGGATCCGGCACCATCGTAGGGGGAGCCCCCATTGCAGGTGGAGCTCCAGCCCGAACCTACCCCCTCGACCTCAATCACCGCTAGGCTCGGGGGGCGGGGGGACGTGGCAATAGCAGCAGCAGCAACCCTAGCCCGGATGACCGTCTCGGGCTCCGAAGCTAGGGCCTCGGCCCATGGCCTCGTTCGCTCTTCGGCTCTCCGAATCACCCGCTGACTCAGCCTTGGTGTCGTGGATAGTGCAGGAGCCTCCTTAGCCTCCCTCCTCCTCGAGGCGACCGACGCGGCGGGGGCGGTCGCTGACGTGCCCTCGACTCGGGCCTGCCTCGGAGGAGGTTCATTGGCCATCCCGGTGGGCAGCCTCTTCTTGGTGATCGATAGCAAGTCGCTCTCCGAGAAGATCATCTCTGCACATAGATCAACCATGGGTTAGAAGCCAGGAAAGTCATCCCAAAACAAAAAGGAGAGAGAGGGAACACATATGTATGAAAGGAAGATCTAGGCCAGACTCACCCGACCCTCTCGTCGGGTCAATCCTGGCATCAAAGAGGTTCTGCTCCGATAGCAAAACATCAAGGGAAGGGATCTGGGCGGTGCGAAGCTGCTCGTAGTCATCTCAGTCAGCTGCATCAACTGCAGAGATTTGGTTGGGGGACTGGTCTGGATCACTCCAAATGCAGTCAACCCCCTCGATGATGGCGAAGAAGAACCTACTCTTCCATCCCTTGATGGAAGAGGGGAGATCGAACCTGATGTCCTTCGGGCGAGAAGATAAGGACCACCACCCATTCTCCGTGGGATGGCGCTTCAAGGCAAAGACCGCCATGAACAAAGAGAACCAGGCGACAAACCCGTGGACATGACAAAGGACGATGAAGGAAAAGATAATTCTAATGGTGTTAGGGACTAGCTGAGCAGGGACCAGGCGATAGTTGCTCAGCACGGACATGAAGAAGGGGTGGAAAGGAAAATGAAGCCCTCTCGAGAAGGTCTCTTCGTAGAAGGCAATCCGGCTCGGGCCACTCGAAGTGACCCTATCCCCAGGTCGGGGGACCAGAAGCCGGACAGAGTGCGGGATGCCATAGACATCCCGAATGGTCCCCAGCTCCATGGCAAAAATCGTCGAAGCAATCCCACCAGGACCTGTTGACCGAACAGGCTCGGAAACCAGTTCAGGTGGGGAAGGAGGGCGAGAAGGATGAGAAGAAGTGGCCCCCGGTTTCCTAATGGACATGGGGCGAAGTGGAAGGGCCGGCCTCCTACTGAACTCGAACCGCGCCCCCTCCGACTCCACATCAGAGGAGGAAGACACTAGCCCCTGCACGAAAGGACTGGCTTTGCCCTGGTCGGAAGGATGGAGACCAGGACCGGAATGAGACATCCTATAAGAAAGACCCAGGGAGAAGAAAGACCGGACTCGGTTTGCAGAAGGCCCTAAGCTCGGAAGAGGAACCCTACCACAAAGAGAAAGGAGGAAGAAGGGGGGACCGACTTGGTTCCTTAGAGGGAGGAAGGGTGGAAGCGGATCATAAAGAAGAAAGAGTCCAAGCACTGCTGCAGGCACGAAGGATTTGAAAGAATGGGAGTTTTGGGTAAAGAACTTCTTTTCACTTCGAAAAGACCCGTCAAATCCGTACCGTTACGACCCCTCCACCAATAGATCCTCGACACGTGTCGATCATCGGTAAGGAAAGCATCCTGGCTGCTCCGGATTCTGCACCAGCACTAACTACTCCTCGGACGTGGCCACGTGGCGCCTCCGCAATGGCCTGGGGGACCATTCCGCAAAGTGTCGGCGATCATGACCATCCACGTCAACGGTGCATTTACTCCCTTCGACTCGAGTGCCGTGCACTAACGAGCCTTGGTAGTGGAGGACAAATGATGTGGCAGGGTCACTGACATGGAGCAGCTGTCAAACACCGCGTGGAGTCTCTCTCTGAGTTCGAGTCCTTTGGGACGGAGTCGCCACCTGTCCTCCGCCAGATCGAGCCCCTTGAGATCGAGCCCTGTGGTCAGAGTCAAGCTCAGCCCTCACCTGCTACGTGGAGTCTCTCTCTGAGGTCGAGCCCTCTGGGACGGAGCCGTCACCTGTCCTCCGCCAGATCGAGCCCCTTGAGATCGAGCCCTATGGTCAGAGTCGAGCTCAGCCCTCACCAGCCACATGGAGTCTCTCTCCGAGGTCGAGCACTCTGGGATGGAGCCGCCACCTGTCCTCCGCCAGATCGAGCCCCTCGAGATCGAGCCCTATGGTCAGAGTCGAGCTCAGCCCTCACCCGCCACGTGGAGTCTCTCTCCGAGGTTGAGCCCTCTGGGACGGAGCCGCCACCTGTCCTCCGCCAGATCGAGCCCTGTGGTCGGAGTCGAGCTCAACCCTCACCCGCCACGTGGAGTCTCTCTCCGAGGTCGAGCCCTCTAGGATGGAGCCGCCACCTGTCCTCCACCAGATCAGGCCCTGCCTCCCCTGCTTGGCCTCCAGCCCGGATAAAGGTGGAAGGACAGTGCCATCATCCCAAGGACTACGGGGCAGCGCCCGCCATATCATAATAATTGCATGTTCGCCCTTACAACCAGGAGAATGGGCCAGTCAAGAGCACGAACCCCGAGGGCGGTGGCCCCCGGATCGAGGCTCTACCAAGCTTCCCGGAATGGGACGATCGAAGAGGATGTCAGAGTAAATAGAAGTTTCCCCCACCACATGTCAGAAAAAATGTCCCGTCTACGGCACGGTATCTCGTCGCACGTGCCTGCCAGCCCAACAATGATCCCAAGGCAAGTGTCCAGCAGTCATCTTTCAACTATAAAGAACGATCGACACCCCCGGAAGGGGGAAGGCAACAACTACAACGACAACGACACAAAAAAAAAAGAACACATCACCGGTGCAAGCTCAACTAGGAGGGCAGAGCACCACCACCATCACCACTAAATAAACAAAGCAGGGGAACAAGGGGAAGTGGCCAAACAGAGAACCCCTCTGTCTCCGCCGTCGTTCTCCCCCTGCTATGTTTTCATTTTCATTCTCACACCATTCATTCCTCATAGCATGGAGTCCATCAAAAAGGGGCTCGACCAGGAGGACCTGTTCTCCTGGATCATCACTGACTTGACCGTCGGAGTGCCCCCATCAGAAACCCCAGTCCGGGTCACTAACCCCTGTTTTGCAGGTCCAGGATCAGAGGACCGCCAGGCAGCGAAGGGAGCACACTCCGGTGCCGGTAGCAGCTACGGGCCACGACGATCCTGGCGGTAACATGCCACGATTAGTGCTTATTTGGTGGATTAGGTTTTGTATGGCGTGTTAGAGGAGAAGACATCCAAAAGATTGTGATCGAGATTGCATACCATATATATGGGAAAGAATATGTACAATAAGTTGGTGCTAAAGAAGCAACTGTTCAGCCTTCGGATGCAAAAGGTTGAGGATGTTGCGGGACACATTCAGCGGTTCGACCAGATGAGCATGGATTTGCTTAACATTGGATGGATTTTGAAGAGGAAGATAAGAGTCTGCTGCTTTTATGTTCACTACCCTGGAGCTTCGATCCTTTGGTGACTACACTGCTATATGGAAAGGAGATGCTGGTATATGAGGAAATCATATCAGTGCTAAGGTCCAATGAGCAGTGGAAACGGATGACAAAGAGGGAGGTCTTTCAGGAGGGTTTGGCTGCATCAGAGAGACCAAGAAAATGGAAGAAGAAAGATGAACAGGTAAGACAGGTACAGTCAAGGAAAGGCAGCATGGCTAGTAAATACTACAGGTGTTGTAAAGCAGAGGACTTTAAGTGGGAGTGTCTGCTTAGGAAGAAGTACAAAGATGGAGAAAAAGAAAGCCCAATTTCTTAGGTTTTGTCGCTAGGTTAAAGGAAGAGTTGTATGAGCTTTTGGTTGTTTTGGAGGAGCCTACGGAGTGTAGTGTATCTAAAACGGTCTCAAAGAGATCCACGAGATGCAGAGGATCCGATGAGGCAGTGACGGTGTACGAGATATAGCGGCAGGCTCAACAGGGTAGCATTGAGTGGCTGGCCTCGGGATTTCATTCATGGCATTAGGAGGACTTCAGTCTCAGGTGGAGCACCAGGGAGAGGTAGCTTCACAGGTGGAGCAGGTTTCGACACGAGGTTAGAGCGAAGGGGTGCATGGGAAGGAGTCACATCCCAGCACCAGTGCCAAGGGTGCACCGAGGCAGGTGAAGCAGCGTGCACAAGTAGTCAGGCATGGCTCTGAGAAGATGGTGTCAGGTAGAGCTCCAGTTACTGCGAGTGCCGATTCAGGTTTGCTAGGTTCTCTCCAGGAAAATCCAAGAAAAAGTCTGATGCAGCTACTAGGCAGAAGGAATGCTACAATCATGATGCCAGGATATAAGCAAGGGTCTTCAGTTACGGAGACGATCTTCCCAAAGGCCTCCAAGGGTGCATAGCAGCTTAAGGGTGTTGGCAAAGGCAATGAGATCCGTACAAGGAACTGTCAGGATACGCAGTTATAGCGGGATTGTGCAGGAGGATATTGCCGGGTTTGCCAAGGCTTGGGGGCACTAAGGTAGAGATTGTAAGATTTTGTGGTGCTCCCAAGTCTTGGAGAGACTTAGGAAGCCATGGCAAAGATGTTCGAGGCGATCTCTGGAGCTTGGAGGTATGCCAAGCGATTTCTGGATGTGTTCCAGAGGTTCTTGAGAGTCAAGTTGGGTCAGGGAGCTTGACCCAAGGTTGAGTGTTTTCTCACATTGATATCTTGGGGGGCGTTTTTGAGAGATTGTAACATAACCCAATTGGGTTATAGGGTTTAGGTCCAGAGGTGTAGTTGGTTGTCCTTTGGTGTGAAAGGGGTTTGAGGCTAGGTAGTTAGTTGGTTAGTTGGTTAGCATATGGCTAGTTGGTTAGTCGGTTAGGTAGTTGAGTTCTAACCGCTTGATATCTAAATAACTAGGGAGCCTAACCAACTAAGGATCATAACTACCTAGGGGCTCTAACCACCTTGAACCTAATGTCCAAGCCCAAGAATTAGTTGGTTGGTCCTAACTAACTAGGAAGCCCCAAACCGCCCACATGCTATAAAGAGGAAGGGGCTATGGTTTGGGGCGTGAGAGAGAAATAGCATGAGGGCGCACTTGGGGTTTCTTGTGTGTCGAGTTCTTGATTCATGCTAAAGAGGGCTTGGGACATAGGGTCTTCCACTGGTTTGGAGAAGGGAGAGCATGAGGGTTACATCACGTGGGGCTTCTTCTCGGTTATGAGAGGAGGCGGGTCATCTTGTTCCTTGTATCAAGAATCTTCTCTAAGGATTAATACAATCTCTTTTCTCCTAATCTCTCTTCTACATCTTCTTCTACTTCCTCTTCTACATCTTCTCCTACTTCTTGGTTTAAAAGAAGGCTGCCCTCTTCTACATCTTCTCCTACTCCTTGGTTTAAAAGAAGGCTACCATCATCACGTCAGGATCTCTCCGTCGTTGCTTCCATGGCATATGCTCTGATCCAGGGATTTCCAACAATGGCCTTTCCTACATTTCTGACCCTATCGAATCCTAATAAGATATATTTAGCAATTCATTATAATATTTGGAATAGATTTAGAATTTAAAATCAAAATCATCCATTATAAAATTCTTTAAAAATAAAATTATATATATATATATGTTTTCAAATCATCCGCCAAACATGTTGAATAGCATAAGCTTTTGTTAAAAACAGATAGCACGCAATACTTATCAACATTTATTTAATGCATCTGAGAGATCAACTATACGAAAACATTAATAAGTGCCCTTTTCTTCCAATATTCAAAGTTCTTCCTTATCTCACCATTATTGTCATGTAGAGGAGCAAATCCGTGTCTTTTTGTTTATTGAAAAGCTTTTTAATGTTCAAAATAATAGATAGATCTTCATGTCAAAGCAAATGCTCATCTTTGAAACCCACATTCCTTTATCAAATGTTAAATTTTAAGTGATGTCCTTATCTAATATTGAACATTATTTATGTCAGCATACTTATCTCCTCCTGAGATAATTATGTGCTAATTAATGACCACCTTATCATATGATATAATGAGACCCTTGACAGCTTGTGTGAACTTGGATCCCACGAGCAGGCTTGGATGAACCAAGCAAACGTCCCCCACTTTGCGTAAAATGTACCATGTTTATCTTCCAGATAGTTTAAAACGGATGTCAGAGATCCTCTTTATCACAACTTTCCGTCTATTTACTTCTTTTAGTTTTTCTACATTGCTCGTATAAACAGTGTTTCGGAATATTCATAAATACACATAAAATTTTTATCAAGTTTATTGTTACCGATTTTATAATTTTATAATTAAATAATTTGATATTTAGCATAAAAATTATGAGTTGCACAAATTTTTATCTCTGGCCAGGAAAATTGTTTAGATCCGCATCTTTTATAAATCCGTCAAAATCTATTATATATAACTAAAGTAGTATAGTATGGTTTTAAATACTGTCATGTATCAAATATTTGTATTCCTTTTCTCTACTCATTTTTTCATAGCTCTAGCTTTTAAATTTAAAATTTCAAATGATCCTATTTTTTTAAATTTTAAAATAAAAAATAAAAAATAAATATTTAAATTTAAAACTTAAAACATGAAAAATAATTTTATTTTTCCAAAATCTAACAGTTTTTTTTCCTTTCGTATTCTTTTATTTTTTCTCTCTTTTTTTATAGATTAATCAAATAAAATAATAATGAAATAAAGAAGAAAAAAATATCAGTAATCATCTCTGTGCAATGCACGGGGCAGCATCTAGTTTTAATCTAAAATCGAACCCACGAGCTTGTGCATAAAAAGAATAGATATCAAGATTTCTCGTTAATTTTTTTTAAAAAAATTTATTAATTTTAATTTTTTTTATTAATTTTTTATGTTATTTGGTAAAATCATCGGTTGTACCTGTGTTTTTAAAGAAATCACAGGTACAATCCATGATTTCTTTCATACGGAATCTATTTCGTAAATATAGTTGGGATTGCCCTACTTTCGTAAATAATTTTTTTTTATATTATTTTTAAAAAAAAACCTCCAAGCAAGGGCCAAAATGATACACTAAAAACAGAGCGGAACCGGGATGATATACAAAGCCAAAAAGAATACAGTTGAACTTGGAGCTGAAGCAGAACCCATTTACAAAGGAGAAACAGAAAAAGTCCAACACATTGCCTGCCCTTCAGAACCTAAAATATAAAATATATAACTTTGATCTGCATTTGGAACCCTGGTATGAAAGGAAATTAACAAAGAACAGATAACAGATAACCCATGCATTGATGAAAAGATGACAGGAAACCATTCAGTTGATGAACAGATAACCGAAAACTCTGGCGCAGCATAGATGAATATATAACAGGAACCGGTGCATTGATAAATAAACAGAAAACTCTTGCCCAGCACGTAACATGAGAATCCCTATAATTGATAAATAGATAACTGGAACTACTGCAGTTAATAATAAAACTAAACGTCAGCCGAACATGAGAACCCCTGTGGTTGATGAACTATCATACAACATAAAAGGATCCTTCAAAACCAAAATGAGGCAGCATGACCAGAATCCCTGTATTTGATAGAAAGATAACAGCTTCTAGAAAAGAGCAGCATGGTAGTTTATATTATTATTAAGGTACCTATGGATCAAAACGGGAAAGAAGAAGGATCCTGGTCTCTCACTCACCTAATCGTCATGGATCTCAGGAGATAATCTCTGCATCTAATTAAGTCTTCTGTAGAGTCACATCTTGAATCCATGACCTGCTGATTGTGAGGCAAGATCTCAACCTTGGCGGTATGGTAGTTTATATTATGAAGAAATAGCCGTCAGATGTATAATTGATTGGGAACTTAATGAGATACCAGGCATAAAACAAAAACAACAGCATACAGTGATGAATAACCCTGAGATGGAATGACGATAAAAGTGGATGCACAAACTCATTTCCTGCTGATATGTAAGTACGTACAGAGAGTAAAGAACCTAGAGATCCACTATAAAAAACCTTATAAGAACCAAACAGATAATAAAGCCAGCATAAGAAATCTGATGACACCATTTTTGGAGTAGAAGCTAATAAGAACCAAGCCACTGGAATCTGATGACATAATCAATGAAGTAGCATTTGATAGCATAGTCTAATCAGAAACACTGCTCCTGATAGTGAAAATGGAGCCACTGACAGCATCGAGCAGAAGCTGATAACATAAGACATCTGAACATGAAGACATAATCCATGCAGAAAAACCTGCTGATATAATCACTACAGCAAAAAAGAGCTGTGCCCACTGTATTTTCCCAACGCGAGTGTGCAGCGTCGGAGAACTCCAGCGAGCTGCCGACGCTTTTGTGAAGCGTCGTCCAAAGAGGGACTTTAACAACGCTTTTTAGCGTCGGGATATTTCTCTTTTATTCCCACCCTCCTCAAAAGCGATCGTCGATCGATCCCTCCCTCCCTCTTCTCATTCGATCGGCTGCGTCCTTTGCTCCTCCTCCCTCCCTCCTCCTCCATCTCTTCCCGCCGCTCCGTCGTCCCAGCCGTCGCCGCGCCACCTCCTCCGTTTCCTCCTCCTTCCCTCCTCCTCCATCTTCTCTGGTTCGTCGCCGTCTGCCGCGTGACCCCCTTTCTTCGCCGGCGCATTCGCAGCCTTTGGTTTAGCGTGAGGGTTTGTGGCCTTTTGCATCGATGGCGGCGACGGCGTTGCAGCTATGAAGGCGAACTTCTCCTTCCCGTCGCTGTGGCTCCGCCCCACCACCAGGTCGTAATCGGAGCTCGCCACCAAAGAAAGAGAGAAAAGAGCGAGAGGTTCGAAGTTATCCAACCCAATCGATCTCTGCTTAAATCCTGTTGGAAAGGAAAGGAAGGAGAGGAGGATCGATTGCTCGCCATCTTTTGTCGCCGTTTTGTTGTTTTTTCCGTAATTCAGTAGATCGGAGCTGAGATCTCGGGAGACGCCGGCTGGATCTCGTGAGGATCTTTACTTCTTCACCCACATTTGATTTTTGTGTTATTTGAGAAATTATCGGCCTCTTTGGATCTGTTTGTAGTTTTTCTGATGGAATCCGTATGCTCATGTTTCGCCCTCCTGGTGGATGTCTGATTTTGTCGCGGGATTTCGTTTGGGTTTTGAACGGTTTTAGGATGATGTTTTATTTTGATCGCCCTTTCGGAATGATTTTTTTGGTTTGTGCTTTCGAGGGGGTTTGTGGGGATGTTCCACTTGTGCTTTTCTCCCCCTAAATTTTCCACGCTAAATGCCTTTATCTTTTCATTTTCGACGATTTAATGTTGGATGAGTTTACGATGTCCCTTTAATTAGGATAAAATTTTAAGTTCTAAGGAAAAGGAGGGATTTTTGGGCCCCTTTTTTTGTTTTTTTTTTTAATCGGCTTCCTCCACAGCCTGTGCGTGGCGCCTTCATCAGGGATGAAAAACACTAGTGGTACTAATGTTGGTGTGGACAGGTTGCCAGATGAGATGCATGAGATGAAGATAAGGGATGACAAGGTAGACAAGCATGCATTTTCGTCTCTATTTCTTTTCTATAACACTAGGCTGGAATAAGATACTACCTTGTGAGTAGGAAATTGGCTGTCACGTTCATGGATTTCTAATATTGCTGAACTTCTGCAGGAAGTGGAAGCAACAATTGTTGACGGAAATGGGACCGAAAATGGTCATATAATTGTGACCACCATTGGTGGAAGAAATGGTCAGCCAAAACAGGTAAATTCACTAAGCATTATTTGTTATGAGATCCAACAAATAATTAAAATTCTTGATATTTGAAATCTCAGTTAGTTGAAATGGCTATCTGGTATGGAGTAGAGTTATTAGTACCTTGCAGATCAACATTGTTGCTTGATTTGATTTGTTATATGTGCATTGAAGGCATAAGTAACTTTCATTTGGTTCTTCCTTGTTAGTTCTTTTCTTCATTTAGTCTCTCAGTTGCTAGATCATTTTTGACTGAAAATTTGGTCTTGCTATAGAAGTTATTCCCTCTTAATGACAGACTATAAGCTACATGGCCGAGCGTGTTGTAGGACATGGATCATTTGGAATCGTGTTTCAGGTTAGTTCAATAACCATGACTGTTGACTGAAGTTAGGTCATCATGGTTTATAAGAGGAATGTGGATATTCACCTTTTTGTCTATTTACTGATTAGCCTGAATTAAGTGGTTAACATGACCATTCCACTGTGATACTTTTTCATCATTTATGATTTTTTTGGACTGATAAACTTACATGTGTGCTGATGACATTAATTTTATTAATTTCTTTGCCTCGCTTTTTCCCCATTTTATAGGCAAAGTGTCTTGAGACAGGTGAAACGGTAGCGATAAAGAAGGTTCTTCAAGACAAGAGGTACAAGAACCGTGAGCTGCAAACCATGCATCTTCTTGATCATCCAAATGTGGTTTCCCTGAAGCATTGCTTCTTTTCAACAACCGAGAAAGATGAGCTGTATCTTAATTTGGTACTAGAATATGTGCCTGATACTGTTCATCGTGTTGTCAAACACTACAATAAGATGAACCAACGTATGCCTCTAACATATGTGAAGCTCTATATGTACCAGGTAAGAAATTTTGTTGTTATCTGGTCTTTGCATGTGATTTTCCTTTTTGCATGTAAATTATAGTTTATCAAGTGAGAGTGATGCACAATTCCATAGCTTTAAGGCCATTTATGTTACATCTAATTAGGTATATATGTAGTTAGTCACTTTACAACAGGCTGGATTTATCATATTGATAATTAGTTTAAGACTTGCAATGAGTATTGCACTTACTGGATATTTATTTTGTTATTTGTTTGGAAAAGTATGCATTAGGCTCTTTAAAGTTAGATTTAGACTGTTCATACACTGCTATTGTCATCTTTCTGAAGGCTATGGTGGTTGCTTTAACTGGGCACGGAAGAAATTTCTCATAAATTATGTATCATAAAATTAGAAAAAAGTTCTAAAAAAAAAAATAGATTATGCAAAATGAATGCATGACAGATATTACAAGAAGGTAATTATTCTTATAGTTATACGAGCCACAAAGATAGAATTATTGCATGAATGCAAGCAGTTGTTAGAAACATCTCATTCTAAGTAATTTTTTTTATTGTTTCTGTTCCAAATTGTTCACAGGTTGTGGTAATGGTTGGGAGCTCACAGAGTGGCCAAGACATATCATTGGAACTTGCATATGTGGCATTTACCTTATGCTACCTTTTACATGTAAAATAATTGTATTGATGGCTAAAACATGTCATTGCAGATAGACTCTTTTGTAAAGATGGACAGGTTTTATTTGTTGATGGCTCCTCTGTGATTGCTCATTCTATCATTTATTGTACAGGGTCACCTACTGTCTTGTATCATGACTGCTAAATGCTAATAGCATCATGTTAGCACCTTCAGTTTTCCTGTGAATACAAATTCTAATTGTATATAGTCTTGACAGTATAATGATTCAATCTTGATGATGCTTTATTTTTTATTGCATTTAATTGCTTTCTAACTATTTAGATGCCAATCTTCCTCTTTTATAGCATCATTCTGTGGGCTTAACATGTGACCAGCCATCAGCTTTAGTAGAGAGATTAGTTCTCATACTAGATAAAAAACAACTTTTTTATGCATTAGAACGCGCACTCAAAAGGTTAGTTCTCATCCTAGAGGTCAAGGAACACCCACAAACTAGCCTAAACCCACAAAAAGCATCCCATTCCACCCAAATTAATTGCTGATCAAACAAATCACTGTATTATTAATGCCAGAACTGTACGTATATTTTGGTAGGGTGGCAATGTTATCGCATAATCTAAGCGATGAAGAAATATGTAGTGCAGATGATTTATGATCTCATCTATCTCGATGGATTAGTTAGGAAGAATTATTAACTAGAATCATTTTAATGTATACATCTTGGATCGTTTAATAAAAAGATTTAAGAAAGTAGACTTTTTTTTTATTCAAAACGTTTAGGTCGTTGTATTTTTTTTCTTTCATTCTAAATTTTCGATCGACTTAAAATGATAGTATATTTTTTCAACAATAAATAATATATTATATGTGTTTATTAAATGATCTAAGATAGGACGGTTTTAACCAGTAATTTTTTGCCAGTTGGCGACACGTGCAGGTGGCGGTTGGCATCGATACCGAAATTGTTGTTTGATAGAAACTAAACTTCCGGTTTTTAATCAGAAAACATTCTTAATTTTCTAAAGGCCAACTTATTACATACTATTTTGTTACAGGATCACACGAGAAACAATAAATTTATATAGCCCATAGATTAGTAAAGCGTGAAGATTTTCTTAGTCAATTTAAGATTATTCTTAACGTTTTTAAACATCGGGAATAAAATTATTTTCGACGCTTAAAAAGTGTCGGAAATAATATTATTTTCGACGCTTAACAGCATCGGAAAAATTCTGATTTACTGCGACGCAGTCCAAAGCATCGGAAAAAATTCTTTTCCACCCTCGCCTACGCGACATGTTACCATGCTTTTTAAAGTATCGGGAAGGATTTTCGATGCTTTAAAGCGTCGGGGAAAAATCTAAAAAAAGCATCGAAAAATCCAGCTTTTTTTTTGTAGTGAATCCACTAGAAAATACAATTCCAGATGGAAAATGTGGAGAATATGGAACATGATGACATAATCCACTTGAACCAAGCAACAAAGAAAGGCACCAGAAGATGAATCTATGGAGCAGATCCTAAGCTTCCCTAATGTAATAGAGTATCGATGATGGAGAATATGGATCCAATAACAAAATTAAACTGATGAGATGATGAACATCTATTGAGAGGAGTAAAGTGCTTATAATAGTAAAAGATGATAAACATGTAGCAACCTGATGTAAGCATAGGAAAAGAGATTTTCTTAATCTCTTGGATCGATCAAGAAGATTAGAATCCTGAATATCTAAGAAAAAGGATTACGATGCATACTTGTATTCGCCATAATCCCGAACTGATTATTGATGCTCACACGAATACCATAGACAGAGTCCTCTCCGGGCTTCCTCAGAAGATAGGCGGCTCTCTATGAAAAAAATCACTGTGAAAAAATTATAACTCACGTAAAATATATAAATAGAGAAAGCGAAGATGGGACCTAGTCAATAAATGAAAACATCCTGTTGCCCAGAAATGGAGCCTAAGAGAGGGGGTGAATTGGATCTTTCAAAAATTAAAGTAATTATGTGCCGGTCTTTGAGATGATTGTGAGAAATGTGAATAACTCAATGATATGCAGCAGAAGACAATGGATTACTTGCAAGAAAATAAAGAGCAAGAAGTAAGAAGAGCAATCACACACACAAACAACAAGTTTTATAATGGTTCGGTGCAAACCAAGCACCTACGTCCACTCCCCAAGCCACCTTGGGAAAAACCACTATAATCTTTCCAAGATTACAGCCAACTTGTTTTACAAGGCTCACAAGTCAAAACCCAAGTTGGTTTTGTCACCTAGACTCACCAACAACCTTTACAACTTGTTTTGTCTTCGGGCTCACAAGTCAAACCCTAGTTGGTTTTGTCCCTTTGGCTCACCAACAACCATAACAACCTACTTTCAAGAAACTCTTGAAAACTATGTCAACAAGTATAAAGATACAAGTACAATATGAAAACACAATCAAACTCTCTTCAAAGAGTGGAATGTGGAAGCTTTGAGGTTCTAGTTGATGCTTGTCTTGTATTCTCTTTGGAATCCTCTTCAAGCTCACTTTTGGAAGGATGAAATGATAGGCTTGTAAGCCTTTTCAAGGAATCTCTCCATTTATGAATTTTGGAAGTGAAGTTCTTGAGGGAATATTGACTTTTGAGTATTCAATGGAGTTCAATGCTTCATAAATGAGTTTGGTGAAGTTTAAATACTTCAAAAACTTCCAAAAAATGGTTTGAGACCATTGGAGGATCAAAACTAGCCGTTGGGAGCTTGGAAAGACCAAATATGCAACTCAGAAAATATATCCGTTAGGGCTGTCAGAACCCGTGAGTCGATACTTGGCTTCCAGGTGTCGATACTTGGTTTCTAGGTGTCGACACTTGAATTTCAGGTGTCGACACTTGAAGCTTAGGTGTCGACACTTGACACAAAAATCCTCCAAAAAGGTAAGTTCTGTATTTTCAAAAAATCTCAGGCCTTGAGTCGATACTTGGATTCTAGGTGTCGACACTTGTATCAGAGGGTCGACACTTGAAACTCAGGTGTCGACACTTGGCATGCCAGTCAGGAATTTTTGTATGCCAGACACTCAGGTGTCGACACTTGGCAATCTTGAGTCAACACTTGGGTCTGAAAATTTCCAAAATGAGTGCCAACAACTCCCAAAACATGATATGCAATTAAACATTAGATACACTTAAGCAAACCATAATTGAACATTTTTAGGCCCTTTTCATGATGAGAAGACTTCTTAAAACATAAATTTTGCTCAGCTTCAAGATACTTTCTTTTTGAGAATTTGAGATGCTTGTATCCTGTAACTTATAACCACAAGTGAAACATTAGTACAAAATATGTACTCAACATT
This sequence comes from Areca catechu, assembly GCA_021397845.1. Classification (NCBI taxonomy): domain Eukaryota; kingdom Viridiplantae; phylum Streptophyta; class Magnoliopsida; order Arecales; family Arecaceae; genus Areca; species Areca catechu. The sequence continues at coordinate 190,727,613 of CM038051.1, forward strand.
TTGTTAATCATCAAAATCAAGGGCACACCCTAACTGACCCTCCCATCACGAGTCAAGTCGAGTTAAGGCCTATACTGTACCGCCTCAACTATACCAAATCACATGAGGTGCTTCCAGCCCAAACAATAATCACATAACATTGGGATCATCATACGTCTATCAACATGAACTATAAAATCAACCCAATTTTAATAAAATAAAAATTTTAATTAATGTTAACCTAAATTAAAAAAAATTCTTACATTCCCTTACTTATACTACATTAATTATAATTTTAAAATAACTCTCGGGTTGAAAATAAAATGTGGCTACTATATATTCATAGACAGTATCTACAAATGACTCGGTCCAACAATATCCATGATGCCGAATCATGGGATCATTGTACTACTTATCCGATACAAGACTTATCCATGGTTACAAGCATCATAAATACCATCGATATGAGTCTTAGTGTGGTAGTATAGCAAGAAAATATTATTAAGATGATCAAATAAGACATGCTATTTTTCATGTTAGTCCAGTTTTTTTCAATATGCTTAGAAACAAAATAAGCAAGAGAGATTTAATGGCATCAAACAACAAGTCATTCTATCTCACATACTCAACAACGATGTCAATGATGAGATAGCACAATATATCTAAGACTCGGTACATGGTCTCAGTCAGGTACATAATCAAAAGAGATATTATAATCAAAATAAACTAAATATATATACTTTTGTTGCCGTCCTCGTCGCCGCGCCCGGGCCGAGGATCAACCGATCCTCCCTGACCGCCTGGCAAGGGAGCCTCCCTTCCTGCGAGAAACCTGCAACAAAGGGGTTAGAGGACCCTGGCCGGGGACTCCGGCGAGGGGGCTCGACGGTCAAGTCAGTAGACGACGAGGGGGAACAGACTCTCGCTCCCAGGTCCTCTAAAGGGTCCCAGGTTTGGAGAGTTAACTAGTGAAGGGGAAGCGTCGGGGACCGGAATCTCGGCTGGGCCTGCCTGCGAGCTCGCGTCCAGTATTCCCCTCTCGGGATCTCTGGCTTCTTTCTCGGAGCGAGGCCTTGTGCCGTGCTTCCTTCTTGTCCCCAGGCTAGTTGGCTTTCCGTCGTGTGCTTGTCCTTTTCCTCCTCGAAAACTCCTCCCCCCTGTCTTCCTTTCCTTTCCCTTTTTGGCGAAGGAGGCCAGGCGGCTTTCCGACCTCGTCCGCCGGGCCCAGCAGGGAGAAGGCAAGGACAGAAGAGAAAAGGAGGGAGGGCGGCGCTAGCAGAGCGGCCAGTCGTCAGGCCTCGGGCTTCGTGAGAGTGCTCTTTTCCCCGAGCGTGGGCGCCATCCGTTTACGGGGCCTGTTCCGTCAGGATCGGATCTCTCGACTGCGGGACCTGTCGGGCCAGTGTAAGTCACGTTCCGCGTGCCGCCGCCATCCGTACGGGACGCCGTCTGGGGTCGGTACGGCTCGAGGGATGGCCTCGGGACCCGTCGCTTTCCCCCGGGGGCCTCTCCGTACGAGCGGTCTGGCTTCGGCTGAGTTGGCCCTGTCTCCGGGGGCCGACTGGCGAGAGGCGAGAGATCGGCCGACCTCGGCTTAGGTGGACCCCTCCGGGGTGGACACCTGGCGAGGTGGCAGAAGATCGCCTGGCTTCGGCCGAGGTGGACCCGTCTCCGGGCGGCCACCTGGCGCAAGGCGGGGGGTCAGCCGACCTCGGCCTAGGTGGACCCCTCCTGGGTGGACACCTGGCGAGGGTGGCAGAAGATCGCCTGGCTTCGGCCAAGGTGGACCCGTCCCGGGCGGCCACCTGGCGCAAGGCGGAGGGTCAGCCGACCTCGGCCTAGGTGGACCCCTCCTGGGTGGACACCTGGCGAGGTGGCAGAAGATCGCCTGGCTTCGACCGAGGTGGACCCGTCTCCGGGCGGCCACCTGGCGCAAGGCGGAGGGTCAGCCGACCTCGGCCGACCTCACACGGGGCGGGCTCCTCCGAGCCCGGGCGCAGATGAGTTGGTGGGGGAACTTCGGGCCGAACTCGACCTCGGCGGGGGCCGTTTGCTTCAGACAGTATCGGGCGGTGCGGTCTTGCCGACCCCAGCCTTGAGGACGTGGCGCTGATTCCGGCATTAAAACTCACACGTGGCTCGCTCGCATTCGGTGATACCTGAGCCTGGCCACGTCACTGTCACGGCTGTAACAGTTGCCCCCAGCTCGCCGTTCCGTTGGGGCATCGTAGAACGGAGCGTCGGGATTAATTGCTGACATGACGTGGGGAGGCGAGGATCTTGCATCATAATTGGCACGATCTCCATTCGTCGTGGCTCGATGCGGCTGAAGACCTATGGGGAGTCGCCACGTGCCGTCCACTTGCCCGTAATCAATGCGCTGCTTCGGGGCAGAGGCCGTTACTCTGCTAACGAGGCGTCGGTGTCGGGCGTGTGCCCACGTGGCGACCATCCAGTGGCCTGAGGCGGAATGGTGGGTACGGCTGCTGCCGGCTGAGTTTGAAAGGGAGGGGACTTTCCAGAACGAGGCCTTTCCCTTGCTTCGTGGGCGGTTCCCTGCAGGCTAACAACTTCTGCTACTCGTGCCCGTCTGTGCATTTTTGGGTAAGTGTCTTCTTCTCCTTCTCTCTCGTTTCTTATTCAGCCCCCTTCTCCTTTCCTTCTTCCATGGCGCGCCGTCGCCATGTCTCTTCTAACTCGGACGAGGCCGGTCCATCCCGGCCGAGGACTCCGTCTTCTTCCTCCTCGGACGAGGAGGTAATTCCAGAGGAGGTCCGCTGGCGCTTGCAACCCGGGGGTGTCACTATTGGCATCCCCAGGGGGGTCCGGTCCCCTCCGGTTGCGCCTGCCGTGCCCCTCCGTTCACTCCCCGCCTTGGCTTCTCTTCCTGCTCCGCCACTTCTTCCCGCCGGTCCCTCCGGTCATGCCTCTACCATGACCGAAGGTGATCTTCTCTGCTCCGGGATGCCTATGGCGTCCCGGGATCTGTCCGTCTGTTTGCTCCGCGGTCCGGGGAGCGTGTCACCATGAGTGGCCCCGGCCGCATTGCCTTCTACGAAGATTCCTCCTCGGGGGTCTTCGTTTTCCTTTGCACCCTTTTTTCCTTTCCTTTCTCAGCCATTTCCGGCTCGTCCCGGCTCAGCTGGCTCCTAATGCCATCCGGGTCATCTTCTCCTTCATTGTCTTCTGCCATTTCCACGGGTTCGTTGCCCGTTTTTCACTCTTCAGGGCCCTGTTCACCATGAAGAAGTGCTCCACTGATGATGGCTGGTGGTACATTTCGCCCCGGCCTAGGTGTCTCCGGTTCGACCTCCCTTCTTCGGTCAAGGGATGGAAGAGCCGATTTTCTTCGCTTCGGTCGACGACGTCGACTGGGCTTGGAGCGAACCGGACCGGTCGCCGACGACGTCGACTGGGCTTGGAGCGAACCGGACCGGTCGCCGAACCGGAGTTCTCGAGTCGAGCCGCGGACCAGGAGTCTTACAGCCAGCTCCTGAGTGACGTGGTCCCGCCGCTCGAGGTTCTGCTTTCTGAGCAGAATCTTTTTGAGGCCGGCATCAGTCCCATCCGGGAGACCGGTGAGATTTGGCCCCGCATTAACTTCTGCCCTTCCCCCCTCTCTTTTTAAGATTGAACTGTCTGACCTTCTGATTTCTCCACTTTGCAGGGATGAAGTTTTCCTTAGAGAATCTTCTGGAGGGAGCGGCCCAGAGGGAGGTCGTCGACGTGGACGAGCCCGTGGCGAAGAGGGCTCGCACAGAGACGAGCCGGGAGGTCGCAGCGGCGACCGCGCCGGCCTAGCTGCCGCTGTTTCTCCGCCCAGACCTCCTCAGGGCGGCGCCCCTGGCGCCTCGGCCCCACGGCCTGGCAACGCTGCCGAGAGAGCTCCGGCGCCCGCCGCTCTGCCCATCGCCGGGCCCACTCCTGTCAGCGGCCCAAACGGCACCGCCAGTGGCGACCGCCGGTCCGTCGGCTGCAGCTCCAGCAGAGGGGGCAGCTGTCGCGGGGATCGGCCCGAAGGGCCGGCGCCGGTGATCTCGCACGAGACGGCGCTCGGTCATCCTCGAACGAGGAATGGCGGAGAAGTTGATGGAGTACGCTTCCACCGCCGGGACCGCCGAGCTCGGGGCGGCCGAGATTATGCGGATGCGCTGCTCGGCATCCTGCCCCAACTCTTCACGGTAAGCCTGATCCTTGACTCTTCTTTTCTCTTCCAATCCGAGGCCTCCTGCCTCGGTACTGACATGTCATTTCTGCCCTTGCAGATCGGGAACGACGTCCTCCTACTGAGGAACTACCTCGTAGGGAACGCCAAGCGGGACTCCGATCGGGAGCAGAAGCTTGGAAAGCTCGCGGCCGACGTGAAGGACTTGATGGACAAGGGGGCCGAGCTGCGAGCTGAAAAGCAGGCCCTCCAGTCCGACCTGACGCGTTCCGAGGAGCGGAACAAGGAACTGGAGGCCTCCTTGGCGGAGGAGCGGACCTCCAACCAGCGCCGTACTGAGGAGGAGGCGGCGGAGAAGGCCCGCCTGCAGGCCCACTCTCTATTCTTGGAGCGTCAGCTGGACGAGGCCCGGCGAGAGGCGGCCGAGGCGAAGGATCGGAGCTCTTACATCAACGGGCTCCTGGAGGCGGCGAGGCGAGAAGCGCTGGAGGCCGTCCCCAAATCCGAGCCTCCGACGAGTTTACGTCGGAAGTCCGGGAGGCCGCCGTGGACTCCTTCCTGAAGGGGTTCCGGATGTGCCGGGAAAAGGTGGGGGCCTTCTTCCCCAACTGGACCTGAGTGCGGTCGTCGTCGGCGGCAGGAAGCCGGGGAGCGAGGGCAGGGCCTCCGGCACGGCCCAGGCGACACCTCAGGCGGCACCTGCAGCACCTCCGACTGATGACGCCGCGGCCCCGACACAGCCCCCGGAGCCGGTTGTCGTGGAGGTTGAAGAGGTGGCGCCCGCACCTCCGGCGGACGGCGCCGACCCTGCGCCCCAGTGACCTTTACTTTGTATTTTTGCTGTCTTCGTCCTCTTCTTTTTTTTTTGGGAGTTCCGGCCTGTCGGAGCTCCCAGTTTGTACTGAACACTTTGTAATGAAGACTCCTTTTTCATAAAAACTTGTCTATCATCTTTGCTTCTTTTTCTTCTTCTTTGTTTGTTTGTTTCTGGGATGTCGGTCTCGGATACCTGAGACAACTGTGGGCCTGGTCCTTCCATACTAGATCGAAGGACGGGGTCTGCAAAACCGTGTTGCGGCAAGGCAAGAATCCTGAGCAGGTCCGACTTTGGGCTGCCTTCATGCTTGCGCGGACAGCACAGTTCCTGCACCATCTTCTGGGCCGAAACCCGGGATCCTCCGGACTGAGCTCGATGCCGCAGGCTTTCTCAAACCTTGCGCGGCTTGCTGAGCTGTGCTCCGGGCTTGCGTGGGCGAAGCGGATTCGGCGCCACCTTCCAGGCCGGAGCCCAGGATCTTCCGGACTGAGCTCGATGCCGCAGGCTTTCTCAAACCTTGCGCGGCTTGTTGAGCTGTGCTCCGGGCTTGCGTGGTCGAACTGGGTTCGGCGCCACCTTCCAGGCCGAAGCCCAGGATCTTCCGGACTGAGCTCGATGCCGCAGGCTTTTTCAAACCTTGCGCGGCTTGCCGAGCTGTGCTCCGGGCTTGCGTGGGCGAAGCGGATTCGGCGCCACCTTCCAGGCCGAAGCCCAGGATCTTCCGGACTGAGCTCGATGCCGCAGGCTTTTTCAAACCTTGCGCGGCTTGCGAGCTGTGCTCCGGGCTTGCGTGGGCGAAGCGGATTCGGCGCCACCTTCCAGGCCGAAGCCCAGGATCTTCCGGACTGAGCTCGATGCCGCAGGCTTTCTCAAACCTTGCGCGGCTTGCTGAGCTGTGCTCCGGGCTTGCGTGGTCGAACTGGGTTCGACGCCACCTTCCAGGCCGAAGCCCAGGATCTTCCGGACTGAGCTCGATGCCGCAGGCTTTCTCAAACCTTGCGCGGCTTGCTGAGCTGTGCTCCGGGCTTGCGTGGGCGAACTGGGTTCGACGCACCTTCCAGGCCGAAGCCCAGGATCTTCGCAGGCCTCCTTGCTGAAGTTTAGAGAAGAATGTTTAGAGTGAAGAAGCTTTTTAAAGGAGCTGGGAGCCTTATATCACTGGTAGTACATTCTCAGGTTCGAGGGGTTCCATGTCCGGGGGAACCTGGCACCTCCCAATTCTTCCAAGTAACATGCCCCGTGGGGGAGGGCTTCTGCTACCCGATAAGGGCCTTCCCAGTTGGGTGAAAGCTTGCCGCACTCTCGTGGCTGGGAGGCTTCTGTACGCCGGAGGACCAAGTCCCCGGGACGAAAAACCTTCGGCCGTACTCGGGAGTTGTAATATCTGGCTACACGTTGCCGGTATGCCGCCATTCGAATTCGGGCCTTGTCCCTTGTTTCTTCGAGGAGGTCTAGGTTGAGCATCATCCTGGCCGGGTTTTCTGTCTCGTCGTATTGTTCCACGCGCAGCGTGGGTATGCTGAGCTCGATCGGGATGACTGCCTCGGCCCGAAGACGAGGTTGAATGGGGTTTCGTCAGTAGCCGTCCTTGGAGTGGTGTGGTATGCCCAAAGAATGCTGGGAAGCTCGTCGGCCCACCTGCCCTTGGCTTGGTCTAGCCGCGTGCGGAGGCCCTGAAGAATGGTCCTGTTCGTGACCTCAGCCTCCCGTTGGTCTGGGGGTGCGCCACCGAGGTGAAGCGATGTTTGATGCCGAGGTCGTTGCAGAAATCCTCGAACTCTCGACAGTCGAACTGGCGTCCGTTGTCGGTGACCACGGTGTGGGGGAGGCCGAAGCGGCAGACGATGGACTTCCAGAAGAATTTGGCAACGTTTGCTTCGGTGATTCTTGCCAAGGGTTCGGCTTCGACCCACTTTGTGAAGTAGTCGATGGCCACTATCAGGAACTTCCGCTGGCCGGATGCCGGCGGGAATGGGCCCAGAAGGTCCATTCCCCACTGGGCGAATGGCCAGGGGGCTGAGAGCTGAGAGATCGGGTTGGAGGGTTGCCGCTGTACCGTGGCGTGGCGCTGGCACCGGTCGCATTTCTTCACGAAGTCAGCGGCATCCTCCTTCATCGTCTCCCAGAAGTAGCCTTGACGAAGGGCCTTGTATGCCAATGCCCTGCCCCCCACGTGGTTCCCACAGATGCCTTCGTGAATCTCCTGGAGCACAAGCTTGGCTTCTGCGGGTCCAATGCACTTGAGGAGGGGATAAGAGTAGGACCTTCGATACAGCTGCCCGTCCATCAGGACAAACCGCACGGCCTTCTTCCTAACGAGGCGAGCCGCATCTCGGTCTTCCGGCAGAATGCCGTCGGTGATGTACGCGGCGTACTTGTCCATCCAGCCGGGCTCCTGGCCGACCTGATGGACCCCCACCGGTGCTTCGAGGCTTGGGGCTTCGAGTCGCTCCACATGAGCGCGTCCCAGCATCGTGTCCGGCAGAGTCGCCAGCCGAGAGAGGGCATCCGCGCGGGCGTTCTCCCTGCGGGGGATATGGAAGATGTGAAGCGCCGAAAGCGCCGCCTTGACGAGCTCCACTTCGCCATCTGGGGGTCGTGAGCGCGCTCCCCGGACACCTGCCCCGCCACGAGCTGGGAGTCAGTGAAAGCTCTGCACGCCCAGGCGGGAACTGGAAACGGAGCGCACATTCTGCGACGACCCCATCGCCGTTGGCAAGGATGAGCCCAGCTCCGCTCCCTCCAGAGTTTGAGGCTCCGTCTACATGGAGGATCCAGGCGTCCTCTCCGGGCTTGTTGGCGCCGACCTCCATCGGCTGGGCCGAAGAGTCCTCCTCGGGCTCCTTGCCCAAACCTGCGCATTCGACCAAGAAATCGGCCAGCACCTGTGCCTTCATTGCCGACCTCGGTCGGTATGTAATGTCGAACTCGCTGAGTTTCAGTGCCCATTTGACCAATCGCCCCGAGGTGTCGGGTCGGCCGAGCACCGCTTTCAGCGGTTGGTCCGTCAAGACGGCGATGGGATGCGCTTGGAAATAGGGCCTGAGACGCTGGGCAGACACTATTAGCGCAAAAAAACGAGTTTCTCGGCTGGGAATACCTGAGCTCCGCGTCCCGGAGGAGTTTGCTGGTATAGTACACCGGTCGCTGGATCCCGTGGTCGTCGGTTCGGACCAAGACAGAGCTGACGGCCTCCGGGGTAACGGCCAAGTAGAGGGTAAGCTCCTCCCCTTCCTCGGGCCTGGACAGCAGAGGTGGTGATGCGAGCGTCTTCTTCAACTCCTCGAAGGCCTGCTGGCATTCCTCGGTCCAGGCGAAACCGTTCATCTTCCTCAGCACCTTGAAGAAGGGGCGGCAGCGGTCCGCTGACCTGGAAATAAAACGGCTAAGGGCCGCAACCCGACCGGTCAGCTGCTGCACTTGTTTCTTGGAGGCTGGCTGCTCCATGTCCAGGATGGCCTCGATTCCTCTCTGGGTCACCATGAACCCCAGGAATTTTCCGGCGGAGACCCCGAAGGCGCACTTCGCTGGATTCAGCTTCATCTGGTGGCGCCGGAGGTTGCCGAACGTCTCTGCCAGGTCGGCTACGTGGTCCGAGTCAAGTTTGCTCATTACCAGCATGTCGTCCACGTACACCTGCATGTTGCGGCCTATCTGGTCTTTGAAGACTTTATTGACCAGACGTTGGTACGTCGCCCCCGCGTTCTTGAGGCCGAAGGGCATCATCCTGTAACAGAAAGTCCCGCGGTCAGTTATGAAGGCGGTACGCTCTTCGTCCTCCGGATTCATCCGGATCTGGTTGTATCCGGAGAAAGCGTCCATGAATGACAGGAGACGGTGTCCCGAGGTGGTGTCGACCAGCTGGTCGATCTTTGGCAGAGGGAAGCTGTCCTTCGGGCAAGCTCGATTGAGGTCAGTGTAGTCCACGCAGATCCTCCACTTACCGCTGCTCTTCTTTACCATGACCACATTTGCTAACCAGCTGGGGTATTGGACTTCTCGGACGAAACCGGCGGCGAGAAGTTTCTCTACCTCCTCGTCGATCGCCTTCTGCCTCTCCATGGCAAAGCTTCTCTTCTTCTGGCGGACCGGGCGGCTGCCTGGGTCCACGTTCAGGCTGTGCATGATAATCTCGGGCGGAATACCCGGCATGTCGACCGCCGACCAGGCGAACACATCGGCGTTGGCATGGAGGAACTCCAGCAGGCGGGTTCGTTCCTCTCGGGGAGCTGGGCCCCAACTTGCACCGTCTTCAGGGGGTCTGAACCAAGGGGAAAGGAGAGCAGGCGCTCTACGGGCCCTCCCCTGGGTTCCTTTTCTCTTAGGTCGAGGTCCTCGACCTCGCGGGCGAGCTCTGCGCCCTTGATGCCCGGGATTGTCTGCAGGCAGAGCGGGACTGGCTGGATCGTCCCCTTCATTTCCCCGAACCCGAAAGGCGTGGGGAACTGCACCAGCAATCTCCTTGTGGAGATAGTGGCGTCTAGTCGGTTGAGCCCGGGACGCCCAAGGATGGCGTTGTAAGGGGAAGGGAGCTTGACTACAGTGAAAGTTACCATGATGGTCGTCTGCCGAGGCGGGGATCCGGCGGTAACTGGGAGAGTGATTTCCCCTTCGACTCCGACGGAGTCCCCTGTAAAACCTACCAGTGGGGTGTGCACTGGCTTTAGCTGGTCGAGAGACAAGTTCATCCGAGAGAAAAGCATCGTAAAAAAGTACGTCGGCCGAGCTTCCACTATCCACCATGATTCGATGTACAGGGTGTTTCGCGATGGTCATTTCGACCACCACGGCATCATTGTTTACATTGTCATTAGACTCCCCTCCCTTGGGAGGGGTTACATTCTCCGGGACTTCCGGGCTCTCTTCTCTGCTCGGCCAGATCCGCGTGAGATCATGCCCACGGGCCTCTCTGTTGGCCGGTTGTCGATCGCAGGGACAGGTGGCAAGGCCGCGAGCGGCCGCTTTTCGGAGGGAGCCTCGTTCTTGACGAACTTCCGGAGGTATCCCCTCCCGATCAGCTCCTCGATCTCCCGCTTCAGGTGGCGGCACTCCTCCGTGTCATGCCCGTGCTCGCGGTGGAATTGGCAGTACTTTGATTTGTCTCGGGCTGCCCTCGGGTTCTGAGGTGGAGGTCGGCGGAGATAACGCTCGCCCTCGATTTCCATAAGGATTTTGGCTCGAGGTGCGAGGAGAGGGGTGTACCTCCGCTCGGGGGCAGACTCGGCCCTTGGCCTTGGGTTCGGGCGAGGGTCGGCTGATGGCCTGGGCCTCCGAGCTACTGGGGCGTCCCTCGGGTTGACTTCTTCAGAATCTTCCCGTCCAGCTCTCGACGGGTGCGGTCAGCCTCCTCCGCTCGGATGTACTTGTGGGCGCGGAGGAGGAGCTCGGAATACGTCCTGGGCGGCTTCTTGTCCAGGGAATAGGTCAGGCGGGACGTCTTGAGCCCGCGCTTTAAAGCCAGCATAGCGACGGGCTCGTCCAAGCTGTAGATCTCCAGGGCTGCGGTCTTAAACGGGCGATGTAGTCTCGGAGCAGCTCCTGGTCCTGCTGGCGGATGGAGAAGAGACTGTCCACCTCCCTTGGCACCTTTCGACAAGCGTCGAAATGCGCCACAAACTTTCCTTCCAACTGCTAGAAGGAGCAAATGGATCCGGGCTCGAGACGGGCGAACCAAACTCGAGCGGCCTTCCGAAGGGTTGCAGGGAAGGCGATGCACAGAAGGGCGTCGGTGGCGCCCTGGACCCTCATGAGAGCTTTATAACTCTCCAAATGGTCCAGGGGGTCGGTGGTCCCGTCGTAAGGGTCCACCTGTGGCATGCGGAACCGTTTCGGGATCGGTTCCGCCTGAATTTCTTCGGAGAAAGGGGGGGGAGTCGTAGCCCGCCGGGTCAGCTGACGAGTTCTGCAGGTCGGCGAACCGTCGGGCGAACTCCGCCAACTTGCGCTCGTGCTCTTCTAGGCGCCTCTCGGCCTGGCGCCTGATGGCTTCATCGGTGGAGTCCTCCACCGAGGCTGCAGGTGAGGGGGGCGCCGATCGGTCTCGGCGCGAGGTCCGGCCCCGGCGTCGCTTGCTGCGATGCGCCGTTTCGGCCCCATCGGCCGGGGATCGACTCTCGTGATCCTCCGAGCCGGAATAGTTTCTCTTCGGGGGAGCTTGACGGCTCCCTCGGGGGTTGGAGATGGCTTGCGGATGGGACGGCCTGCCCTGGATTGAGCGCAGGCTCCCGTGCTGTCCCGCGACTCGGGCCGCGGGGGTCCCTGGCTGCGGCTGAGTGGCTAGGGACCGTTGCTGATGCTGAAGCTGTCGGACCGCTGAGGTCAAGGTCTGCAGCTGCTGGACGATGGCCGCAAAGGATCCGTCCGCCGGGGTAGGCTGCTGTAGAAGAGGAGGGGGAGCCGGAAGCTCCCGTTCGGGGGTGTGGCCCCCTGGTGGGGAGTGGGCTTCTCCCACACGGCTGGTGGACGCCTCGCGACCACGAGTGACCACCATTGCTAGAGAGCGTGACACCTGCAAAAAGCTAGTTCCCACTAGGGGTTAGTGTCCTGCCCCCTACCTGGCGCGCCAATCTGTTGCCGTCCTCGTCGCCGCGCCCGGCCGAGGATCAAACCGATCCTCCCTGACCGCCTGGCAAGGGAGCCTCCCTTCCTGCGAGAAACCTGCAACAAAGGGGTTAGAGGACCCTGGCCGGGGACTCGGCGAGGGGGCTCCGACGGTCAAGTCAGTAGACGACGAGGGGGAACAGACTCTCGCTCCCAGGCCCTCTAAAGGGTCCCAGGTTTGGAGAGTTAACTAGTGAAGGGGAAGCGCCGGGGACCGGAATCTCGGCTGGGCCTGCCTGCCGAGCTCGCGTCCAGTATTCCCCTCTCGGGATCTCTGGCTTCTTTCTCGGAGCGAGGCCTTGTGCCGGTGCTTCCTTCTTGTCCCCAGGCTAGTTGGCTTTCCGTCGTGTGCTTGTCCTTTTCCTCCTCGAAAACTCCTCCCCCCTGTCTTCCTTTCCTTTCCTTTTTGGCGAAGGAGGCCAGGCGGCTTTCCGACCTCGTCCGCCGGGCCCAGCAGGGAGAAGGCAAGGACAGAAGAGAAAAGGAGGGAGGGCGGCGCTAGCAGAGCGGCCAGTCGTCAGGCCTCGGGCTTCGTGAGAGTGCTCTTTTCCCCGAGCATGGGCGCCATCCGTTTACGGGGCCTGTTCCGTCAGGATCGGATCTCTCGACTGCGGGACCTGTCGGGCCAGTGTAAGTCACGTTCCGCGTGCCGCCGCCCTCCGTACGGGACGCCGTCTGGGGTCGGTACGGCCCGAGGGATGGCCTCGGGACCCGTCGCTTTCCCCCGGGGGCCTCTCCGTACGAGCGGTCTGGCTTCGGCTGAGTTGGCCCTGTCTCCGGGGGCCGACTGGCGAGAGGCGAGAGATCGACCGACCTCGGCTTAGGTGGACCCCTCCGTGGTGGACACCTGGCGAGGTGGCAGAAGATCGCCTGGCTTCGGCCGAGGTGGACCCGTCTCCGGGCGGCCACCTGGCGCAAGGCGGGGGGTCAGCCGACCTCGGCCTAGGTGGACCCCTCCTGGGTGGACACCTGGCGAGGTGGCAGAAGATCGCCTGGCTTCGGCCGAGGTGGACCCGTCTCCGGGCGGCCACCTGGCGCAAGGCGGAGGGTCAGCCGACCTCGGCCTAGGTGGACCCCTCCTGGGTGGACACCTGGCGAGGTGGCAGAAGATCGCCTGGCTTCGGCCGAGGTGGACCCGTCTCCGGGCGGCCACCTGGCGCAAGGCGGAGGGTCAGCCGACCTCGGCCGACCTCACACGGGGCGGGCTCCTCCGAGCCCGGGCGCAGATGAGTTGGTGGGGGAACTTCGGGCCGAACTCGACCTCGGCGGGGGCCGTTTGCTTCAGACAGTATCGGGCGGTGCGGTCTTGCTGACCCAGCCTGAGGACGTGGCGCTGATTCCGGCATTAAAACTCACACGTGGCTCGCTCGCATTCGGCGATACCTGAGCCTGGCCATGTCACTGTCACGGCTGTAACAACTTTCAATCATGATTTCTCTTAATCACATGCTTTATAATAAGCTAGAAAAATTTCACGACTTCAAAAAAAGTCTGTATATCTCCAAACATAATGAGATCTCATAATTATCAAATGAGATATACCCATACAACTATCATTCTCAAAAAAATATAATCTTGAGATACTATGTTATATTTTATTATTCTATGTGTACATATAAAATATATAGGAGTCAACTAAATAATTATCATGATAAATATAAATAAAAAATAAATTCATATTGATAATAAGTTTAATTACAAAGTCACTTTCACTAACCAGGTACATTAAAAGAGCTCAATATGTCCATATTTTTAACAATTTTTGCAAAGCATATGGGCCTCAACCTTTGGTCAAAGGATCAGCTAACATAGACTCTGTATCAATATAATCAATAATTATATCTCCATTCTTCACAAGATCTCTGATGGACAAATACTTTAACTCAATTTGCTTAGACTTGTTGGAAGATTTATTATTCCTTGTGAAGAATACCACAGCCTTATTATCATAATACATCAACACAGGTTTGAAATCGAATATAAAATCTGAAGTCCAGCCATAAGATTTCTTAACCAAATAGCTTGAGTAGCAACTCCATAACAAGATATAAATTCAGCTTGCATGATAGAAGAAGTAGTTAGTGTCTGTTTAACACTTTTTCAGGATACTGCACCACCAACCAACATAAAATATATCCAGAGGTTAATTTCAGATCATCAGGATACCTAACATAATCTGAATCCGAATATCCAATCAACTCAAGATTATCAACTCTCTTGTACTTGAGCATATAATCCTTGGTTTTCTATAAATACCTTATCACCTTCTTTGTAGCAACCCAATGTTGATAGCCTGAGTTCGATAAATATCTACCAAAAATACCTACTATGAAGGCAATGTCAAGTTTGGTACAGACTTGAACATACATCAAGCTCCCTACAGCACTGGTATAAGGCACATCTTTCATCTGATCTTTCTCAAGCTGATTCTTTGAACATTGATCTTTACTGAACTTGTCACCATTAACAATAGGTGAGTCACAAGGTCTACAATTTTGCATATTAAATCTTTGAAGAATTATGTCAATGTATGCCTTTTGTGACAAACTCAATAGACAATGAGATCTGTTCCTGTGAATTTCAATTCCTAAAACAAAGGATGCCTCACCAAGACCCTTCATATCAAAATTCTCAAACAATATTTGTTTGGTCTCAAAAAGCAAACCAAAATCACTACTAGCAAGCAGGATATCATCAACATATAAAATAAGGAAGATAAAATTTCTTCCATTGATTTTGAGATAGATACATTGATCAACTTTATTCTCCTCAAAATCAAGAGAGGTTACAACCTCATCAAACTTCAGGTACTATTGTCATGATGCTTCCTTCAGACCATAAATGGACCTCTTTAATTTGCATACCAAATATTCTTTACCACTTTTTTGAAAACCTTCTAGCAGCTTCATGTAGACTTCTTCACTACGGTTACCATTCAGAAAAGCAGTTCTAACATCTATCTGATGTAGCTCCAGATCATAATGAGCCACCAATGACATAATGATTCTAAAAGAATCTTTTGAAGATACCGGAAAGAAAGTTTCAATGAAATCAATTCCTTCTCTTTGAGTGAAGTCTTTTGCTACCAGTCTGGTCTTGAAATGCTCAACTCTTCCCTTGGAATCCCTTTTAGTCTTGTATACCCATTTGCATCCAATAGGTTAACAACCATTAGGAAGCTTAACAAGCTCCCACACATCATTATTGGCTATAGATTTTATCTCCTCTTTCATAGCATTTATCCATAGATCAAACTGGGAAGAACTAATAGCATCAAAATAAGTAACTGGGTCAACCATATGCCTAATGTTGAAATCATTTTTTTCGAGATAAACATAAAAATCATCTGAAATTGTAGATCTTCCTTGTCCAACAGATCTTCTTACTTGAACTTCTTCCACTAGTTGAAGATTCTGAATAGGCCCAGGAGGATTATGATTTCATTATCCATTTCTTCAATAGGAGTAGAGATTATGTTTTCATTCTGACTGGATATAAGAATAGAAATAATTTTAGCTAATGCATTATCATCATCGATAGTAAGGGAAGATCCTTCATCAGCCACATCAAGTTCTTGAAATTTTGCAGTAATAGACTCCACGATTTTGTTACCTCTTCCTGGACTATAAAACCTATATCCTTTGGAATATTCCGGAAATCCAATAAAGTAACAATGACTTATTTTGGGATCAGTCATTTTCTCTATAGGATTGTATAATTTAAAATCTGCAGACAATCCCAAACTCGAAAATGATTCAAACTAGGTTTTCTTCCAGTCCAGAGTTCAAAAGGTATCTTCAATATAAATTTATTGGGAACTCTATTGAGAATATATAAAGCATTCTTGAGAGCTTCACCCCATAAAAACTCTGGCATATGAGAGCTACTCATCATGCTCCGCATCATATCTTTAAGGGTGCGATTCCACCTTTCGGTCACACCATTTTTCTCAGGACTTCTAGGCATGGTATATTAAAAAACAATCCAGTAATCTTGTAAGTACTTAGCAAATGGATCCATTTGCTACCCAGCTACATCATGTCTACCATAGTACTCACCTCCATGATCAGATCTCACAATCTTGATGACTTTTCTCAATTGTTTCTTGACTTCAATTTTAAAACTCTTAAAATTTTCAAGGGCATCATACTTTTCTTTAATTAAATAAACATAGCCACATCGAGAAAAGTCATCAATAAAAGTGATAAAATATCTTTACCATAAATTATAGAAGAATGAGGTCCACTAATATCAGTGTAAATAATTTTCAAAAGGTTTGAACTTCGAATTGCCCATTTCTTTTTGGTCTTGGTCAATTTTCCTTTAATACAAACAACACAAGTCTCCATGTCCCCAAGATTCAATGCAGGTAGGATGTCATCATTAATTAATCTGGTTATTCTTTTTTTTTGAA